>CM077670.1:152280000-153530000 GCA_039707655.1 Elymus sibiricus | reverse complement strand
CTGCGCCGACCATGGTGGGCATGGCGATCGCACCGCCTGCGCTGGTCGTGCCAACCGCGGTACCCGCACCGCCCGCAATGGCCATGCCGCCTGCGGATACATGCGGAGTGGCCGTCATCGTGATGCCCTTTTTCTTGGGCGCCATCGACGATGAGGAGGACGATGACGAAGTTGATGAAGATGACGTGCAATCCACTGATTCAGGTTCGCGCAAGCGATCCCCCCTACCTGGCACGCCAAAGATGTCGTGGTGGTACGACCATCTATGGGGCCATCCAGCCCCTTGTGGTTCGGCGGGGGAGATCGGCGTGCACAAAGAGCAGAATCAATGGAAGGCGCAAGGGATTTACCCAGGTTCGGGCCACTGAGAAGCGTAAAACCCTACTCCTGCTTTTGGTGTATTGGTTATATGAGAGCACAAGTACAAGGAGCGCTTCTCCTGGCAAGGCGCAAAGAGAGCTGCTACGCGAGACGTGCAAGTGTTTGAAAAGGAGTCCGAATCCCTCTAACTATTGCCTTGGCCCTCCTTTAGAGCTCAAGGGGTTACCACAGTGGCAAAACAGTAATTACATAGCGACTAGGTAGCAAACGGTGCTATCATACCTAATTATGCTAGTTTAGGACAAAGGCATTAAATGCACCATTAGGTGTCATATGGAGAGGCAGCCCCGGCAAGGTTCCTGCACCGCTCGCCCAGCTACCTCATATTTTTCTGACACGCCTCCTGGACGGGTGTCATTAAAGGTAAATCCTGTCCCAGCGTGCTGACATGTGCCCAACAAGCCTCACCAACCAGCCTGCGTGGTCGACACCTCGTCCATTAGCGAACATCTGTCTGGTGAGGTGGATCGCTGGAGGGCTGGCAAAAGCTTGCCGGTACGGAGCTTGCCGGGTCTTCACCTTGCCGGTTTGGCCTTGCCGGCAAGAAATGTCTTCATGTTTACTACTAGTTGAGTGCTTGTTGGTGCTGTATCTTGAGCTTCTTTCCAGTCGCTTCCGCAACTGGGTCCTGAATCTTGGTCTTGGCAGTTTCCGGCAAGACTTGGCCGGCAAGGAGGCTGCTACCGTCTGTGTATAAAAGTACCCTTGTTTTATACACCGACAGGAGGATACCGCTATGAAGGAGGAATCAGGAGAGTTCATGGAGGACCAGATTCAAGGAGAAGAAGATCAAGCCACGCGCACGGGAGAAGCACCAGAAAAGGGAGATACATGGCAAACTCTTTATCATAATCTTCCCCCATCTGAAATTGATACAGTAAAGGTTTTTGAAGCAATTTGTGCTTAGAATACGTTGGTTACCCATGAAGTTATTGTGTTAGAAGAGCAGAATCGTGCCCTTTAGAGGATCAATGGCAATTTGGAGTACTTATTGAAGTTAAAGGACAAGGCTACCAAATCATCACCACCATCACCGAAGAAGGAGACTTGAGTACATGGGTATGGGAACCACCCTTGGCTTGTGCCAAGCTTGGGGGAGGTGCCTCGGTATCGTATCACCATCACTTTTATCATAATTATCTATCTTAGTTCGATCCTTAGTTATTTCGTGATTTAGAAGAATAAAGTTTTAGTATGATTTAGTTTTGAGTGTTTGCTTTGTGATCTATCTATCTATGTAATCATGTGTGAGAGTTATATAATAAAGAGTAGTTGAGTTGAGTTGCTTTACTTTTGTTGATCCAATCTTAGAAATAAAAAGAATAAAGAAAAGAGAGATCATATGCTAATCCCAGGAGAGTGATGACTTCACATAAAAGAAGTATAATTGATAAAACTTTTTGGAAGTTGACAAACATAGCATTGGACATTGTTGCAATTCATGAAAAAGTAATAAAGGAAGAGAGGTCTCACATATAAATATACTAGCTTGGACATCTTTTGTGATTGTGAGCCCCAATTAAATATTCTATGTCAAATAGTTGATGTTGGACAAGGAAGACAACGTAATGAGTTATGTTTGCTTATATTCACATAGAAGCTATATTGCTGTGGATCCTCTAACATGTGGTGCTTGCCCCCTATCTTTTGCTAGCCAAAATTCCGCATTAAGTAGAGATACTACTTGTGCATCCAAAAACCCTTAAACCCAGTTTCATGTCATGAGAGTCCACCATATCTACCTACGGATTGAATAAGATCCTTCAAGTAAGTTGTCATCGATGCAAAAGCAATAAAAATTGCTCCTAAATATGTATGATCTTTTATTGTAAGGGTAAATAAGCTTTGTACGAACTTGTGATGGTGAAGAAATAAAATCGACAGACTGCAGAATAAAGGTTGCTATCATAAGGGGCAATATAAAGTGACGTTCCTTTACATTAAGTGTTTGCACATCCAAAAACAAAAAGCGCATGACAACCTCTGCTTCTCTCTGCGAAGGGCCTATCTTTTACTTTTATGTATTTACCTTCATGCAAGAGTCAATAGCATTCTCCTCTATTCCGTTTTTATTTTCTCTCTTGGCAAGCATCATGTGGTGGGGAAAGATCCAGGCATATATATCTAGTTGGATGTAGGTGATCATGAGTTATTATTGTTCACATTTCCCTTGAGGTAAATAAGTTGGGAGGCGAAATTATAAGCCCCTATCTTTCTATGTGTCTGACTGAAACTTTTGCTCCATAAGTATGCCGTGAGTGTCAGCAATCATAGAAGACTAACTGATAGTTGAGTATGTGTAACATCCCAAAATTCTAAATTTTGGAATGTTATATTAATTAAATAGCTTTGATTGTTTGTTTGTTTGATTGATTGAAAGTGAGTGAAATTTGAAACTTTTTGAAAGTTTAATGAGAGGGAATGAAATGACTTTCCCAAAACTTTCACTTTGGATTTTGATCCCCAAGAATTCAAATTCATTTCATCACAAAACCCTAGAGTGAAGATGATATGACTTCTTCCATTTAAAGAAATGAAAAGGGATTTGAAAAGATTTGAATTCCATTTGAAAATATTTCAAACTTCATGTCACTCAAGGATTTTCATGAGGGAAGATAATATGACTTCTTCAAATATTGGAAATAGAGTGGGAAGTAGGAGGCCACTTTCAAAATGGCATTTGAATTTTCAAGTTTTGCCTTGCCTTCATTTCAAACGGGCATTTGAATTTTATTTCAAAAATCCCTGACAAAAATACTTTGATCAGAAAGTATGAGAAGAGGTAACATGACCCTTCAAAAAGTCAGAATAAATAATACCAAAATATTTGAAAGGCAAATTTGGATTTTATTTGAATTTTCAAAAAAATAATTTTTATAAAATATTTGTTTTGCCTCTGAAAAATAGTTCAAGTTTTAGGATTTATTTTGATGATCATTTTGATATATAATATGTATATATTATTTTTATTTATTTTATTTTCTTTTCTTTTCTCTCTCTGTAATTCAAAAATAGTCAAATCTTTTAATTAGGAAACCTCCAGCGTGTGCGGCCCACTGGCCAGCAGCCCAATGCGCGCCACCCGCGAGCCGAATCCCTAAGGATCCGGTCGCCCGATCTAGATCCCGCCCCCTCTCTCTCACTGACACCCGGTCCCAGCCGACCGACCGTAGCGCGCCGCGGTCGCCTTCCTCCCCAACCCCGATTCCCTCCCCCTCGCCGGAGATCCTCGCCGGATCTCGATCCCCTGCCATTTTAGCGACGCCCCTCCTCCAAGGCACGGCCCCCTATATAAGCTAGCCTTTCCGAACCAGTTTTCCCCCTAAACCCCTCTCTCTCACCCACCAGCGCCACCACAATCCCTCGCCCGAGCCCGTAGCTGCCGCCGCGCCATTTGCCGCCCACCGAGCTCCTCCGACCACCTCACCTCTTCCCGAGGCCACCCCAAGAACCCACTCGCTCCCCTGCTTGGCCTGGATGACCGCCTCGAGCTCACCGATGACCGGAGTGCCTTCCCCACTCGACCCCGACTACCGCCGCCGTCGCCGTCTTCTTTTTCGGTAACGACCGGTCACCCGCCCCTCTCTCTCTCATCGGCAATCTCCTCCACCACTAGATCCGCTCCTTTTTAGTTGAACGCTGAAGCATTTTCTGCTTCTGATCGGCCATCCTCCCGTTTGCTCTTTTTGGTCACAGCTCTAGCCCAACCCCGTAGCGCCACGTGCACACTGTCCGTTAGATAGGCTTTTCCTTTTTCTGTTTTCTGTTTTTAATTTCAGAATAGTTCTGTTTTTGTTTTGGCTAGATCTTTTAGGATTTTTAATGTTTTTGATTGATTCTTTTTGCATTAGGTTCAAAATTTTATAAAGTTTCTGTTTGTGCAATTGGAGTTCAAATTTGAAAATTTTAAATTTGAATTTGTTCAAATTTGTTTGAATCACTATTTTGGCTATATCTTTAGTTACAAAATAGCTTTTAATTTAATTCTTTTTGCTCCTAGTCACTAGTTAGATTGTATATACAGTAGGATTTATTTTTTTGTTTTTAGATAAATTTAAATTAGGATTTTAATGAAACAGTATTGTTTACTATAGAAAATTGTTTTGTTTATATCTTAGTGAATTTTATTTAGATTTAATTAATTCCTTTTGCAAACTTTTGATTGTTGAAGTATATTTCAGTTAAACTTCAGTAGCTAGTTTTTAGAATTTTTATTTTGGGTTTACTACTATTAGGATTAAGTTCTGTATAGTTATTAGCTAGTGTATTGAAATAGTTATTAAATTAGTTATTTTTGCTAGTAATTATTTTATTTATTTTCTTTCTGTTGTTTTGATGAAATTATATTTTTCCTTACTGTTAAGTAATTATTTAGATTATTTTAGTGCTGTTATGTGAGTTATTGTTGGCTATTGTGTGATTTGATTCTTTTCTTTTGATTTGGAGTTTTCTTGAATTCTTTTCCTTCGATTTCTTTCTTGTGTTTTATTGTGTGATTTTAATTACTTGCTGATATTGCTGAATTGAATATGATTGCTTATTGCTTGTTATTGATTGTTTCGTTAGACTATCCGGAGTGCGAAGCTTGTTTGTACGAAGCGTTAGAGTTTCAAGATCGTCAGCAAGGCAAGTTCACTTTGATCATATTTTGAATACCTATGATTTTATTGCATTAGTACCACTTTCCTCTTGCATCCAATAGGAATTTTAAAACTCGTAGCTTGAGTAGAATCATGAGGTAGGAACCCATATACCATTGTCACCAAGCCCCAGGAATCATTGTTAAGTTAGTTGGAGCTATGCTTTAGTAGACGGGGATTGGTATGAGTGTTCCATGTGAGATGTGAGTGTGATAATAATATCTGGATCAACCTCAAGACTTCAAGATTTCAATACTGGTGGACTGCCTACAAGAAGAGGCGATCCTAAGGATTGACTAGTGATCACCCGGTTCTACGGACTCAAGAGCAGATCCTAGGGATTGACTAGTGATCACCCAGTGCTATAGACTTAAGAGGGGATCCTGGGGGTTGACCAGTGATTACCCGGGGATCATAGGGACTGACTAGAGATCACCCAATTTTACCAGGGGATTCTAGGGAGTGACTAGAGATCACCCAATTTTACCAGGGGATTCTAGGGACTAACTAGAGATCACCCAATTTTACCAGGTGATTCGGGGGATTGACCAGTGATCACCCAGTTTTACGGAAGGCCACCCAGGCTCAAAGAGATTGATGGATCTTTCAAGACCAGAAGCTTCCGTGTGCAGCCGCAAGCTATTATGGGCTCTAGCATAGTCGAGTACTTTGGAAAGATTGTGTCTCGGTCATCCTGTTCTCAAACGCCAGGCAGTGGGAGGAGTGTTAAACTAATCGAGTCTTGCGGGGAAAAGTGCGCAAACATCTGCAGAGTGTTAAACTAATCGATTAGCCGTGTCCCCGGTTACGGACAACTTGAGCACCGGAGATGATACTATCAGCCTTTCTCAACACAATTAATGTTAATGAGTGGGTATTATTAATAAATGGGGATATGAGAATTGGTTGGCGGAACCATCTCATTAACAACCAACTTTTGTAGCAGTAATTGCATTTGCCTCCTTTGTTGTAGGGAAAATCAGCTTTTCACAAAATTATGACTTAGAGCCCCACCAGCCATATTTGCATATAGCATAGCTATTTTATTTATCTGTTCTCTCTTGTGACTTGCCGATATATTCAAAATGCTGACCTACATGGCTGCAACGTCTCATGTTGTAGAGGATTATTCCGACCAGGAGTGAGGCTACGTTCTACGCTTGGCTATATGCCCTTTGGAGTCGAATGGACTCGCTATCTTCTACGTCTTCCGCAGTAGTCATCTCATGAGTTGGCCTTCAGCCAATTTATTATTATTGTAATAAAGACTCTATATGAGATTTCGATGTAATAAAGCATGTGTGATTGAACTTTGATATATACATTGATGTACTGTGTGTGCCAGCATGATCTTGGGATGGTACAGATACACAGAGACTTGACCATATTGGGTCGGGTCGCTACAGAGATGGTATCAGAGCACACGCTGACCGTAGGACGTAACCCCTAGGGTTGGAAAGCCCTTAGGAATTTATTTTACTAAATACTTTAAATTCTCGTATACTCATCTGTTCATTTCTAACTCCTCTCCGATTTCAACATTTTAGATGGCCGTTTCCTTCAACCCAGTCCTGATCACGGAGTTTTGCCAGCCTGATGAGACGATGCCTTTCGGAAAACAGCTGGTGCAGATCGTCAAGGAGTTGAGGATTGCTCTGCCTACTATCACCGGGACCCCCATCATGGCTCTTCCAATAGATACTTGTCGGAAGATTGAGGTGCACATACCTGGAAGAACCTTCGGACATATCTCAAAGCCCATTGACTTCCAGTTCGTTTCTCCCACTTGGACCCTCGGGAGAAACATGGCTGTTCACCATGCACTTGGACGTATTCGGGACGAATATAGAGGCGAGCTCCTTGGATCAGACCTCATCATGATCTCCCGCAGGACTGCAGACGGAGAAATCGTATGCACCAGGAATGATGACTCCATCATATCATATGTCCAAGACTTGGAGGCTCACATCAGGACTCTGGAGATTCAGACGCGCAAGAGCACGAAGACGATCAAGAAACTAATGTTCCGTGAAGTGGAACAGGAGGATGAACTGCGCGAAGCCCGCTACGAGCACGAATAAGAAGTCACGGACCTTTAGGAGAGGACCAAGAATTTGAAGCTTTATAGTGCCACGATGGTGGAAAAACTGGACCAGGGAGAAGACCTTTACAAGGATGATGTCAATGATCCCTTTGTAAGCAATGATGAGGACTACGAGGAGAGTACCAACGGAGGTGGCGCCAACATGGAATTCTAAGGAGGACACTTAGCCATGACCACCATGTTATCTTTATTTTCTCATTGAATGATTAGGCCGATGTTTCGATTTGTCGTAAGACTTGTATCCCCTGTTTGAACCTTGATTGAATAAATAAATGATTGGTGTGTTAATGATTGTTGCATGCATATGGGTAGTTATTTTCCATTTAGACCCCTGTTCTATTCTAATTCTCATCCACTCTAAACCATCAGATGCCTCCGAAATGTGACCCCGGATCCAACTTCCCTCGGGAGCTCACTCAGCTGATTCAGCAGCAGAATGCACCGATGTAGATGTTGATCCAGAACCAAGCCAACAACAACAATAACCCTCCACCCCTGGCCGATAACCTCACCCGGTTCTTGAGGCTGAATCCACCAACTTTTTCCAGCAGCACTGAGCCCATTGTGGCAGATGACTGGCTCCGTAAGATGGAAAGAGAGCTGGTTACTGCTGGATGCGCTGAAGCAGAAAAGGTGCGATTTGCCGCACATCAGCTGGAAGGACCAGCCGCTTCTTGGTGGGAGAACTACACCACCACTTATCCCATTGCCACTTTGACATGGGATCAATTTAAGCAAGCTTTCCGCACTGCCCATGTCTCAGCTGGAGCCATGAGCTTGAAGAAGCGTGAGTTTCGCAACTTACACCAGGGCAATCATACAGTGGCTCAGTATGTGGACGAGTTCAGCTTGTTGGCCAGATATGCTCCCGGAGATGTGGCTGATGATGCAGCCAAACAGGAGAAGTTCTTAGAGGGAATTAATGATGAACTGAGTATTCAGTTGACTGTTGCTACCTTCAACAACTACCAGGAGCTGGTAGACAAGGCTCTTATTCTGGAGGGAAAACAGCAGCAGATAGAGAACCACAAGAGGAAGTATGGACAGGGAAAGTACAGCTCAGAAGTGCAACAGAAGCCTCGCTATACCCCGTATTCCGGGAACACTGGACCAGGACCTGACAAGTTCATTGGTCATAACCATGGAGGACATACTCACCATGGAGGACTTACCCATGGAGGAAATGGGAACAATCGTCACAACCATAGCAGTTTCAAGAATGGCAATGGAGGGAATGGTACTCAGCATCGTGCCGCTCCGGTACTGAAGGACCTGAGTACTATCACCTGTTTCAAGTGCAAGAAGGTAGGCCATTATGCCAACACTTGTCCTGAAGCTAAGCTGAGCAATGGCAATGGAAATGGAAATGGCAATGGCAATGGAAACTCAGCAAACAAGAAGCCCAATCCTTTCCCTCGAGCTCAGGTGAACCACATTGATGTGGAGGAAGTCTATGACCATCCTAGCATCGTGATCAGTAAGTTCTTATAGAATTCATGTCCAGTAGTGGTACTGTTTGATTCCGGTGCAACGCATTCATTCATAACAAGGGTAATGTTGGAATATGGAACATTTGTAACTCCAAGGTTGAGGTAAGGTTGTACAAGTATCAAAGTGGGCCGAAACCCACAGGCCCAGGAGTTAATAAGGAGCAAGCACTATCTTGTTGAAGGAAGAAAATTTGGAAGAAACTATGTTATCATCTGTAGACGTTTTCTTAGGAAGATACGAAAACCCGAGAGTTGTGAAGAAACGATAGATGTTTTGTTTAGCTTGCAGAATCAATGGATTTACCCGAACCCAGTTCAAGGATAAGAGAATGCAATACTTGTGAGAATGCCCGAGTGTTAGAAATACGAGATTTGCTAGACCTAATACAGAGTAATGATTTGGGTGCGACATGGCTTGGCCATCATGACGACTTACTCTTGTCATACGCTCTCGCTATTTGGAACGGAAAATCTGGAGTCACTTACCTATAGTAGAGGGACGACACGATCATTGAAAACCTTGTTTAAGCTTTAGAATGGCATGTTAAGAAACCCTTGTGCAAGGCGGTTCTTGCCAAACGTAGTTTATACGGTGAGATTCAACCCAGACCATTTTCCTGCAGGGAACCATGGTTTGTTGACCACCATGAGATTAACGACCGTTGTTTATCATTGGCGTCAGACATGCCAGCCCCGGAAGAAGTTATGCAAGGACTCAAGATTTTGTGAGAACACAGATTCTGTCAAAGAAAGAAGTACCTGAGTTTTGATGGACCCATGACTTTGATTTTAAGTGTGGTAGCACCCTAGACCTTTCCGATCAATAGATTCACTAGAAGACCCCCAAACCCTAACCTTTTCTTGCTAGCCTCTCCGAATCTCGAGGACGAGATTCATTTTAAGTGTGGTAGGTTTGTAACATCCCAAAATTCTAAATTTTGGAATGTTCTATTAATTAAATACCTTTGATTGTTTGTTTGATTGATTGATTGAAAGTGAGTGAAATTTGAAACTTTTTGAAAGTTTAATGAGAGGGAATGAAATGACTTTCCCAAAACTTTCACTTTGCATTTTGATCCCCAAGAATTCAAATTCATTTCGTCACAAAACCCTAGAGTGAAGATGATATGACTTCTTCCATTTAAAGAAATGAAAAGGGATTTGAAAAGATTTGAATTCCATTTGAAAATATTTCAAACTTCATGCCACTCAAGGATTTTCATGAGGGAAGATAATATGACTTCTTCAAATATTGGAAATAGAGTGGGAAGTAGGAGGCCACTTTCAAAATGGCATTTGAATTTTCAAGTTTTGCCTTGCCTTCATTTCAAAATGGCATTTGAATTTTATTTCAAAAATCCCTGACAAAAATACTTTGATCAAAAAGTATGAGAGGAGGTAACATGACCCTTCAAAAAGTCAGAATAAATAATGCCAAAATATTTGACAGGCAAATTTGAATTTTCAAAAAAATGATTTTTATAAAATATTTGTTTTGCCTCTGAAAAATAATTCAAGTTTTAGGATTTATTTTGATGATCATTTTGATATATAATATGTATATATTATTTTTATTTATTTTATTTTATTTTCTTTTCTCTCTCTATAATTCAAAAATAGGAAAATCTTTTAATTAGGAAACCTCCAGTGCGTGCAGCCCACTGGCCAGCCGCCCAACGCGCGCCGCCTGCGAGCCGAATCCCTAAGGATCCGGTCGCCCAATCTGGATCCCGCCCCCTCTCTCTCACTGACGCCCGGTCCCAGCCGACCGACCGTAGCGCGCCGCGGTCGCCTTCCTCCCCAACCCCGATTCCCTCCCCCTCGCCAAAGATCCTCACCGGATCTCGATCCCCTGACATTCTAGCGACGCCCCTCCTCCAAGGCTTGGCCCCCTATATAAGCTAGCCTTTCTGCACCCGTTTTTCCCTTGAAATAGTTATTAAATTAGTTATTTTTGCTAGTAATTATTTTAGTTATTTTCTTTCTGTTGTTTTGATGAAATTATATTTTTCCTTACTGTTAAGTAATTATTTAGATTAATTTAGTGCTGTTATGTGAGTTATTGTTTGCTATTGTGTGATTTGATTCTTATCTTTTGATTTGGAGTTTTCTTGAATACTTTTCCTTTGATTTCTTTCTTGTGTTTTATTGTGTGATTTTAATTACTTGCCGATATTGGTGAATTGAATATGATTGCTTATTGCTTGTTATTGATTGTTTCGTTAGACTATCCGGAGTGCGAACCTTGTTTCTATGAAGCGTTAGAGTTTGAAGATCGTCAGCAATGCAAGTTCACTTTGATCATATTTTGAATACCTATGATTTTACTGCATTAGTACCACTTTTCCTCTTGCATCCAATAGGAATATTAAAACTTGTAGCTTGAGTAGAATCATGAGGTAGGAACCCATATACCCTTGTCACCAAGCCCCGAGAATCATTGTTAAGTTAGTTGCAGCTATGCTTCAGTAGTCGGGGATTGGTATGAGTGTTTCATGTGAGATGCGAGTGTGATAATAATATCTGGATCAACCTCAAGACTACAAGACTTCAAGATTTCAATACTGGTGGACTACCTACAAGAAGAGGGGATCCTAGGGATTGACTAGTGATCACCCGGTTCTACGGACTCAAGAGGGGACCCTAGGGATTGACTAGTGATCACCCAGTGCTACAGACTCAAGAGGGGATCTTGGGGGTTGACCAGTGATTACCCGGGGATCATAGGGACTGACTAGAGATCACCCAATTTTACCAGGGGATTCTAGGGACTGACTAGAGATCACCCAATTTTACCAGGGGAGTCTAGGGACTGACTAGAGATCACCCAATTTTACCAGGGGATTCGGGGGATTGACTAGTGATCACCCAGTTTTACGGAAGGCCACCCAGGCTCAAAGAGATTGATGGATCTTTCAAGACCAGAAGCTTCCGTGTGCAGCCGCAAGCTATTATGGGCTCTAGCATAGTCAAGTAGTTTGGAAAGACTGTGTCTCGGTCATCCTGTTCTCAAATGCCAGGCAGTGCGAGGACTTCAAAGGAGGCGATCGAGTCTTGCGTGGAAAAGTGTGCAAACCTCTGCAGAGTGTTAAACTAATCGATTAGCCGTGTCCCCGGTTACGGACAACTTGAGCACCGAAGATGATACTATCAGCCTTTCTCAACACAATTAATGTTAATGAGTGTGTATTATTAATAAATGGGGATATGAGAATTGGTTGGCGGAACCATCTCATTAACAACCAACTTTTGTAGCAGTAATTGCATTTGGCTCCTTTGTTGTAGGGAAAATCAGCTTTTCGCAAAATTATGACTTAGAGCCCCACCAGCCATATTTGCATATAGCATAGCTATTTTATTTATCTTTTCTCTCTTTTGACTTGTTGGCATATTCAAAATGATGACCTACACGGCTGCAATGTCTCATGTTGCAGAGGATTTTTCCGACCAGGAGAGAGGCTACGTTCTACGCTTGGCGATATGCCCTTTGGAGTCGGATGGACTCGCTATCTACTACGTCTTCCGCAGTAGTCATCTCATGAGTTGGCCTTCAACCAATTTATTATTATAGTAATAAAGACTCTATATGAGATTTCGATGTAATAAAGCAGGTGTTTTTGAACTTTGATATATACATTGATGTACTGTGTGTGCCAGCATGATCTTGGATTGGTACAGATACATAGATACTTGACCGTATTGGGTCGGGTCGCTACAGTATGTGAACTTGCTATACAAAGATCTTACATAGACTCTTTCTGATAATATGATGAATTGCAATTGCATCAGTGACTGAGATCATAGTTTGTTAGTTTTCAATACGGTGTTCATACTTTCATTTTGCATCAGTGACTGAGATCATAGTTTGTGGATGAATTGTCACTATTTCATGAGAAGTTTTATGATAATATATTGCTATTATAATAAAGATCATGATGCCTTCATGCCCGTATTTTGTTTTATCGACACCTCTCTCTCTCTAAACATGTGGTTATGATTATTGATTTCGGTTTTTCGCATGAGGACAAGCGAGGTCTAAGCTTGGGGGAGTTGATACGTCCATTTTGCATCATGTTTTCCTATAGTTATTTATTACGTTTTTTTATCATTATTTCACCTTATGATACAATTCTTATGCCTTTTCTCTCTTATTTTGCAAGTTTTACATGAAGAGGAAGATTACCGGCAGCTGGAATTCTGGACCGGAAAGGAGTACAACAGAGATAGCTATTCTGCAAATCTCCAAATGACCTGAAAATTTACGGAGAATTATTTTGGAATATATAAAAAATACTGGCGAAGGAAATAACCAGAGGGGACCCACCAGGAAGCGACAAGCCTGGGGTGCGCGCCCTACCCCCTGGGCATGCCCCCCGAGCTTGTGGCGCCCCTGGCAGGCCTCCGGGGCCCATCTTCTCCTATAGGATGCTATTTGCCCTAGAAATAAATCAAGAGAAGACTTTCGGGACAAAGCGCCGCGGTCTTGAGGCAGAACTTGGGCAGGAGCACTTCTGCTCTCCGGCGGAGCGATTCCGCCGGGGAAACTTCCCTCCGGGAGGGGGAAATCGAAGCCATTGACATCACCAATGATCCTCTCATTGTGGGAGGACCAATCTTCATCAACATCTTCACCAGCACCATCTCATCTCAAACCCTAGTTCATCTCTTGTATTCAATCTTTGTCTCAAAACCACAGATTGGTACCTGTGGGTTGCTAGTAGTGTTGATTACATCTTGTAGTTGATGCTAGTTGGTTTATTTGGTGGAAGAGTATATGTTCAGATCCTTAATGCTATTCAATACCCCTTTGATCTTAAATATGAATATGATTTGTGAGTAGTTACTTTTGTTCTTGAGGACATGGGAGAAGTCTTGTCATAAGTAATCATGTGAATTTGGTATTCGTTCGATATTTTGATGATATGTATGTTGTTGCTTCCTTTAGTGGTGTCATGTGAACGTCGACTACATGACACTTCACCATCTTTGGGCCTAAGGGAAGGCATAGTGGAGTAGTAATAAGATGATGGGTTGCTAGAGTGAAAGAAGCTTAAACCCTAGTTCATGCGCTATTCCATAAGGGGCTGATTTGGATCCATATGTTTCATGCCATGGTTAGATTTATCTTAATTCTTCTTTCGTAGTTGGGGATGCTTGCGAGAGGGGGTAATCATAAGTGGGAGGCTTGTTCAAGTAAGAATAGCACCCAAGCACCGGTCCACCCACATATCAAATTATCAAAGTAGCAAACGCGAATCAAACAAACATGATGAAAGTGACTAGATGAGAATTCCCATGTGTGCTCGAGAACTCTTTGCTTTATATAAGAGACCGTTCCGGCTTGTCCTTTGTTATAAAAAGGATTGGGCCACCTTGCTGCACCTTGTTACTATTGTTACTTGTTACTCGTAACGAATTATCTTGCTATCAAAACTATCTGTTACCGCTACTTTCAGTACTTGAAGAGAATACCTTGCTGAAAACCACTTGTCATTTCCTTCTGCTCCTCGTTGGGTTCGACACTCTTACCTACCGAAAGGGCTACGATTGATCCCCTGTAGTTGTGGGTCATCACCGGTGCCCGTCCCCCATGTCCGACCATGAGCCCCGAGAACTGAAGCTCCGGCTATTGCCTTCGCCTTCTCCTGTTCCGAGTCGGCGCTCTCCAGATCGGCCTCTATAACCTCCTCCTCCGAAGCTCCAGGAAGTGAAGATTTCTGCCTCCACATCACCGCCAATTGGAAAATTGGCCCTCGATGTTGTGCCCAACGAGCTTAGCTTCGACGGGAGGGGAGAAGTGTGACACCCTGGTTTTTGGCGACTTTTTCTTTTCAAAACCTTTCTGGTTTTATTTGCAACTTGGATGGATTTTGAACCTTTTCAGTTGACTTTGGACTTATGAATTTCTCTGAGTGATCCAAAGCCCTCAGCATCTTGCCAAAATCTTGTCACTCACCTTCTGGATCAAATTCTAATTCTCCATCTTCCCCAATTATTCATTTTCTTCCTTTGGGAAAATTTGTCATCACTATGGGTTACAAAGCAACCTATAGTTCTGGTGATCAGAAAAATCCCAAATTAATACCACACCTTCTTGTCATCATCTACTCCCACAATCTTCAAAAACATTTCATGGTCCAGTACAAAATTTTGTCCAGAAAACTCCATTTGTCTTCTGGACAGTACTGGCCCTTTGTGAAGAAACTCATATTTTCCCAACTCAGAAAATTCCCTGAGCTACTAGGGAACCTATCTTGCCACAATATCCAAAAATACCATCTTGTCCAGTACAAATTTTCATCAGCAATATTCTGCCAAGTTTCTGTCCAATTGGAACCTCTGTGAAGGAAGTACCAGCTAGAGGTATCCAATTGAGCTGAAATTTTTATGGCATCTTCTATCCACCAAATAACCCTCCCACACCAAGTTTCAGCTCCAGCAAATCAGCCAGATGTGTGCTACAAGCTCATCTAGCTTCTGTTCCAGTAACCACACTTGTACATGAACCATATCCAAACTGTGATGAAATTTTCTCAAACTTGGCCAGCTAGGAGTCCATCCAAGATAGATCACCCCAGACATCTCCATTGCCTCCATCTCCAGCTCACCTCTCCTCTAAATCCCTCTCAAGTTTTCTGTCAGAAACTGTAGCTGAAGCTACACTTCGCATCAGAGTGAATCTAGTCGAACCAGAGGCATAGGGGGACTAAGTGATCGAGGGTCGACATGCTGGACAAGAAACGCCAGGCTCGCGTGGCCTCTAGACACCAATGCCCGTGGTGAGCACAGCAGTGGCATGCCAAACCACGCGCTCTGCACCGCGCCCGTGTATGACGAGTCGCGTCCGACTACCTCGCGTCGCCGTAGCTTGTCTTAGTGCGCCGACTAGCTCCTCTCCATCCACCTGGCCGTTCTGGACTCCTCCCCTCGCCGGAAAAGCCCTCGCCGGCCGCCACGGCACCCGGGCATTGTGCCGCCCATGCTCGCACTGTGGCCTGCTGCTCGTCGTCTTGCTCCGCTAGCCGCCACCTGCGCCATAACTCTCCTCTGCCCTCTCCTATCCCGTCGCCCGCAACCAGCCAGCCAGCGCGGAGTACTGGCGCCGGCGACGTGGCCCGAGCCCCGCCGCTTCCAGAGAGCTCGCCCCTCGCCTATATAAAGCAACCCCGGCCCTCCCAGCTCTCCATCGACCTCCACCACCTTCCAATCGCCCTCCCGTGCAGCGAGCCAAGGCCGAGAGGCCCTCTGGCCTCACATCTCGCCGGAGATCCGCCGCCACCCGAGCCCAGCCACCTCGCCGTTCTACTCCTCCCCAGACTTCACTGACTCCACCATCGAGCTCAGCTCACTCCACTGACCATGCCCGACCTCTTGCCTGACCAAATCTTCGCCGGAATCGCCGTCTCCGACAACACCCGAGCGCCGCCGCCGCCAGAGAGGAAGGGGACGACGCCGTCCGGCCATCTCCCATCACGCTACTAGTACGTGCGTGTTCGCCTCGGTGAGCTCTTTCCATCCCTGTAGTCGCCGGACCTCGCCGCCGACTGCATCGCCGGCGACCGTCGCTGGAACCCCGCCGCTCTCTGTTCTCTCTCTCCCCCGTTTAAATCTGACAGCGGGGCCCACTCGTCAGCGACCCGCCTCGGGCACCGAAGCGGTAAGTGGAGGCGCCCGGGAAAAATACGCCTTTGACGTGGCCCCCTATGGATTTTCTGATTTTCTGTTTTAATTCCAGATTTGACCAGGAACTTTGACCATCCATAACTTTTTAACCATAAGTCCAAATCAATTGATTCTTTTTGCATCTGTTTTGTCTTGAGCTCCTCTTTTTTCTGGAAAAATTTGGTATTTTTCCCATGCTCACAGAATTTCTGGTGCACAGAACAGTAGTATGTGACATTTTCAATTGTATTTTTAAAATATTTTCAGAGGGAAATACTTTTGGATTTGAAGCCCAGGAGTTTGTGGACAACCCAACAGAGCAAGGCAAGCCATGTCATCCATTGCATGAAGCATTTCAATAGTGTTGGTTATTTAATTGAATTTCATGCATTATTTTAATATGTGATAATCCATAGTAATTTATTTAAATGCCTAGCTACTGCCATGACTAGTTATTCATGATAAATACCCATGCTTGTTAGATTCTTGTTAAAACTAAACCTAATTGGTTGATCTAGTGTCACCTATCTGGACTCATCCGTGCAGCCACATTTGCCGGTATGGGACGGCCTTGACTTGGTCTGGCTTTGTGCTCTTTTATCGGTACCACCAAACTAGGGAGGATTATGCGTGCGTGCTGCCCTGATCAGGTAGACGACGATAAACCTGTGAGCCCAGTTGAGTTATTTTGACGGCGTCCCCATTTGGGACAGTTTAGTTTGGCCACGACAGTGGCAGGTGTCACGGGGTGACACAGGGGCCACCCAGGACATGACCCTGGGAGGGTATGATTGTCGGTGGTACGATAGAGGAGTCACGGGTCAGGCAGGTTTCGTTGGAGCAGCACCGGTCCACCCGAATGGGATCACGAGGCCAGGAGCTCCATGGTGTGGGTAAAGTGCGCAACCTCTGCAGAGTGTAAGAATCTATTCGAATAGCCGCGTCCACGGTATTGGACAGTCCGTACTAGGCCACTGACAGGTCAACCGTAATACTGATAATAATGATGGAAGAACTTGTCTTATGTTCGGAAGTGCTCAGTGGTTTTTGAGCGTTCCGAGGGTTGTGGGACAACCCAGACGAGAGTAAGTTGGTAACAGTAAGCAACTTAGTATTTAATCTGTTAATTGCCATGCTATTGTTTGCTGCATTGTTTTGGTTGCCATGAGCTTGCGAGTACATTCCAAGTACTCACCTGGCATATCATGCCAGATGCAGGAGAAGCCGAGGACGGAGGTCCCGAAGGTTCGTGCTACGCTAACTAGGCCGTGTCCACAGCAGTGTCCCTTTGGATGGAGTTCTTGCGTTATGTTCCGCTACGCCGTAGAATTACCTAGTAGTATCGAGGCCATGCTATGTTTCATAAATAATGTAGATATTGTCTCAGCACGTGCAGTGCTTTTGGCCTCGCTATCGATGTAAATTATGAGCTTGTACTCGAGATATTTCAATAAAGTTCAGTTCTATTCTGTTCCAAGTTGTTGTGTGTTTCCAGAAGACATGATCTCTGGGTTGGAAACACTGGGTAAACCGGTCCTCTGAGCCGGGGTGCCACAACGCTTGGTATCAGAGCCGTGCTGACTGTAGGACACCCTAGTTAACCCTGCGCTAGAGCCGCGAGTAGCTTAGAGTCTTGGTGGGTCTTGCTTGTTGCATCTGATTGCTGCATTGCATGGCATGCATATAGTTGTTATTGTGCTAATCGCTGGTTTGATGAGTGTAGATGGCACCAGTTCCATACCACTACAACCATGAGCCGGCACCGTTCACTTTTCCAGTACTGCTTCGTAGTGTTTGGCTTCGGCTGTATCCCAACGGCGAAGACCCAATGTATCAGGTGTTTCGAGAGGAGCTTGCTGGTTCAGTATACGAGTATCACGTAGAAGCCTTTCTTACTGCGAGTTCAGATATTGGCAGCTACTCCCGTTCTTCCAAGGGCGGAACTGCTTCTACTCCGGAGTTGGCGATTCAGTTTGCTGCGATGGAGGCTCTCACTGACTTGCGCTTCCATGAGGTCGAGATGCAGACTCATCCAGGTTTCTTTCACTACCCGACCCTGTCGCCTGCAACAGGGCGAGTCCTTTTTCGCACCTGTTGATCCGTCGAGTGATCGTGCTACTGGTGTTTTATCTCGTTATCTGAACGCCAGTTACCGTATGATCACATCTCTAGCTGAGGAGCTGACTCATGCCCGTGAGGCACTTGCAGCTGTTGCGGCAACACAGTCTCCTCCTCCACCTCTGTTTTCACCCGTGTATACTCCACCCGTTCCACCTTCTGAGACTCCTTCTAGTTCGTTCGGACCGCCAGGCCTTTCGTCTGGTAGCCGACGTGAGACCCTGACAGAGTGGGCGTCACTCCTAGCTACTCCAGCTGCTCCGATGCTGCGGCGTCGTGCTTCTTCTCCTTCGGAGGGGGAACCTTCCCATCAGCGTCGTCGTGTTTCCTTTGATCCAGAGGCCGAGGTGCACATCATCAGCTCAGATTCCGAGACCGGATCAGATGACGAGGAGTCTTCAGTTTACCAGTGTTCGTGCCATCGGCGTCACTAGAGCGGAGACTTGAGTTTCAGTGCATGCATCATAGCATCCCTGCATATGTCAACTACCGTATGAGCAGTCTAGTCATGATAATCCTCCTACTAGCTTGTCATGTATGATGTTGGGTTGCCTTGTATAATTATGTGTTCGCTTTTTCCTCTTTCTATTTGGCTTCTTTTTCTGGTGTCATACTACCCTACTTTTCCTTATGGATGTTGCTCATCGATTCGGTATTTTGCAATGGGAACAAATTTAGGATGAAGAGGTGTAGTAATCCAGGCGGAGATGGAACTCCCGTCCGTCGATCCGCCACACAAGCAGGACAGTCACCAGAAGATTTACCACCTCCACCCCCACAGTCACCAACCACTGATCAGATTATGAGAATGTTTGAAGAGAATAGAAATCAAGATCTCATGGAATTTCTGAAAAGCATGCAGACTATGGTGGGTCAGAACAACCATAATGGGACACATTCTAAGTTGTCTGACTTTCAGCGCACCAAGCCACCCAGTTTTGGTCAAGCTGTGGATCCGATGGAAGCTGATGACTGGCTGAGGACCATGGAAAAGAAGCTGGACATAGCCCGCTGTGATGAGTCAGACAAAGTTCCTTTTGTTACTCACTACCTGGAGGGACCAACGGCCATATGGTGGGACAATACAAAAATAATGTGGCCTTCAAGAGAAGATATTTCTTGGGAGAAGTTTAAAGAGGTATTTCGCAAGTATCATATTCCTACCAGCATTATGAAGGTGAAGCAGAGGGAATTTCTTGCTCTTACTCAAGGGAATATGTCAGTGGGTGAGTATCTAAACAAGTTTAATAATCTGGCACGGTATTCAACCCATGACGTGTCCACCGAAGAAAGGAAGATCGACCGATTCCTAGGAGGACTCAATCATACCCTCCGCTGTCAGCTTTGTATGCTGGACTTTCCTGACTTCCAGACTCTGGTAAACAAGGCCTTCATAGCTGAACGAGAGCATAAGTCTGGATATGATGACCGCAAGCGGAAGTTTGAACCCAAGAAGGACAACCGCGAGCAGTTTGTGCAGAAGCCGCGTATCTGGCAACCAAGTTCATCTGAGTACAAGCCTGCCTGGAACAATGGTAACAACAACAATAAGCCTGTCAGCCAGGATAAGACCATCGGCAAATAGCCAGTGCTGGAGGATTGTCGTCGCAACAACACATGCTTCACTTGTGGCCAGAGCGGGCATTACTCCAAGCAGTGCCCCGCAAGAAATGGGAAGCCACCATCCGACTTCAAGCCACAAGTCAACAGCGTTGGACGCCGCCCCAATACAAACTTCTACCGCGGCCAAGTCCATCATATCTCCGCTGAGGAAGCCCGCGAAGCACCAGATGTGGTCCTTGGTATGTTTTCTGTTAACAACATGCCTGCAATAATTTTATTTGACTCTGGGGCTTCTCATTCGTTTATTTCGCGGAGTTTTGCCACCTTGCACAAATTTTCTCCTTCTCTTTTGGAAAAAATCATGGTGGTGCAATCCCCTAGCTCCATGCTCAGAACAAATGTGATATACAAGGATCTGGAAATCTTGATACACGATGTAAAGTTTCCAGCTACTCTTGTGGCCATTGAGTCCCCTGGACTGGATATAATACTGGGGATGGATTGGTTGGTACCACACCAGGTGTGTATCAACTGTGCCACCAGGAAGGTGACACTAGTTAACCCGACAGGCCAAACCGTGCAGTTCACTGCTAGCAGAATGATGGCAAAGAAAGGAATGGCATTCAAAGCCACTGCTACAGACATAAACCCGATTCCGGTAGTCAGTGAATTTCCGGACGTATTCCCGGAAGAGATACCAGGAATGCCACCTGATCGGGAACTAGAGTTCGCTATTGATGTTGTTCCCGGAACTGCTCCAATTTACAAGAAGTACTACCGCATGCCTTCCCCAGAGCTGGTGGAACTCAAGAAACAGTTGGATGAATTATTGCAGAAAGGGTATATTCGTCCAAGCACTTCACCGTGGGGATCGCCTGTGTTGTTTGTTAAAAAGAAGGATGGCAGCCTACGAATGTGCGTGGACTACCGCCAATGAAATGAGGTCACCATCAAAAATAAATATCCGCTCCCTCGCATTGATGATTTGTTCGACCAGTTGAACGGAGCCCGGGTATTTTCCAAGATTGACCTTCGAACGGGGTATCATCAGCTGAAAATCAGGAAAGAGGATATCCCCAAGACAGCCTTTACTACCAGATATGGCCTGTACGAGTTTACGGTCATGTCATTTGGGCTGACAAATGCTCCGGCATACTTCATGAGCATGATGAACAAGGTCTTCATGGACTTCTTGGACAAATTTGTAGTGGTATTCATCGATGATATTCTCATCTACTCCAAAGATGAAGAAGAGAATACGCAATACCTCCGTGCTGTCCTGGAAAGACTAAGAACCCATCGCTTGTATGCCAAATTCATTAAATGCGAATTTTGGCTAAAAGAGGTGGGATTTCTGGGACATGTTCTGTCAGAACAAGGTGTGGCTGTCGACCCCAGCAAGGTGACCGCTGTATTAAACTGGAAGACACCAGCCACAGTAACGGAAGTTCGTAGCTTTCTGGGATTGGCAGGCTACTACCATATGTTTATTGAAGGCTTCTCAAAAATAGCTAAGCCATTGACATAATTGCTGAAAAAGAACCACAAATTTGCCTGGACGGGAGAATGTGACAGCAGTTTCATGGAATTAAAAACGAGGCTAACTACAGCCCCTGTCTTAGTTCTTCTAGACATCCACAAGAGCTTTGACATATATTGCAATGCTTCCAGGCGTGGAATCGGCTGTGTCCTAATGCAAGAAGGAAAGGTTGTGGCATATGCATCCAGACTGCTATGACCCCATGAAGAGAACTATCCCACTCATGACTTGGAGTTGGCAGCCGTGATTCATGCATTAAAGATTTGGAG
Organism: Elymus sibiricus; assembly: GCA_039707655.1. Taxonomy (NCBI): domain Eukaryota; kingdom Viridiplantae; phylum Streptophyta; class Magnoliopsida; order Poales; family Poaceae; genus Elymus; species Elymus sibiricus. The sequence goes on along the minus strand of CM077670.1, from coordinate 153,508,233 downwards.
GCATTATCTCATTGGGCAGCGATATGAAATATACACGGACCATAAGAGTCTCAAGTACATTTTCACCCAACCTGATCTGAATCTCAGGCAGAGAAGAAGGCTTGAATTGGTCAAGGACTATGATATTGGAATTAATTATCATCCGGGAAAAGCCAATGTGGTCGTCGATGCCCTTAGCAGAAAGCAAGGTACCCTAAATGCACTAATGGAGGGAATGCATCCGAGGCTACGAGGAGAGTTTGCCAAGTTGAATATGGTGCTATGCGGCCCAATTAACCCGGATACAATGGAAATCACTCCAACGCTTATGGAAGAAATTAAGGCAGCTCAGAAATCAGATGAAGGTATACAAGAGATCAAGGAGCGCATTCCGCACGGAAAGGCCAAGTCCTTCCGAATTGATGACCAGGGCACTGTATGGTTTGAGAACCGAATATGTGTGCCTGATCAGGACAGTTTGAGACAGCAAATACTCAGAGAGGCACATGAATCTGCATATTCTATCCATCCGGGAGGAACAAAAATGTACCAGGACTTGCGAGAGACCTTTTGGTGGCCAGGAATGCGAAGGGACATAGCATACTATGTCGCCTGTTGTGACATCTGCAACAGAGTCAAGGCTGAACATGAGAAACCCACTGGGCTACTGCAGCCTTTACCAGTTCCCCAATGGAAATGGGATGACATATGCATGGACTTCATTGTGGGACTACCCAAGTCAACAAGAGGCCATGATGCTATCTGGGTCATCGTGGACATACTTACGAAAGTGGCTCACTTCCTTCCGATAAAGACCACTTTCAATGCTTACTAGCTAGCACAACTCTACATGTCCCGGATAATCAGCCTTCACGGAGTACCCAAGTCTATCACATCAGATAGAGGCTCCTTGTTCACTTCAGCATTTTGGCTGCGATTGCATCAAGCCCTGGGAACAGTGCTAAAGCATAGTACGGCATATCATCCACAGAGAGATGGACAGACCGAACGTGTAAACCAGATATTGGAAGATATGCTTCGGTCCTGTGCTCTTACCTATGGACCCAAATGGGACGATAGTCTACCCTATGCAGAATTCTCCTACAATAACAGTTATCAGTCGAGTCTCAAGATGTCGCCATTTGAAGCTCTGTATGGACGGAAATGTCGCACTCCTTTAAATTGGTGTCAGACAGGAGACAGCCGTATCTTTGGCACGGATTTCATGCTCGAGGATGAGAAGCAAGTCAAGGATATTCAGGAACGTCTTCGAGCAGCCAAGTCCCATCAAAAGAGTTATTATGACCCGAAGCACCGAGAAGTAACTTTTGAACCCGGAGAATATGCCTATCTCCGAGTTACCCCCATGAAAGGAATAAAGAGGTTTCACACCCGAGGAAAGCTTGCACCGAGATATATTGGTCCCTTTCCAGTAATGTCTAGAAGAGGCAGAGTGGCATATCAGTTGGAATTACCCCCGGAGTTGTCTGACGTTCACGATGTCTTCCACATATCACAGTTGAGAAAGTGCATTGCACCCCCGATCAAATAGGCAGATATGAGTGAGCTGGAATTGACCAAAGACTTGACCTACGAGGAAAAACCTGTCAGAATTTTGGATGAGATGGAAAGAACTATCAGGAGTAAGACGATTAAGTTTTACAAGGTATTGTGGAATATACTGAGGAAGAGGCTACCTGGGAAAGAGAGGATTTTCTGAGATCAGCATATCCACACTTGTTCCCTGAGCAATCGAATCTCGAGGACGAGATTCATTCTAAGGGGGGTAGGTTTGTGACACCCTGGTTTTTGGCAACTTTTTCTTTTCAAAATCTTTCTGGTTTTATTTGCAACTTGGATGGATTTTGAACCTTTTCAGTTGACTTTCGACTTATGAATTTCTCTGAGTGTTCCAAAGCCCTCGGCATCTTGCCAAAATCTTGTCACTCACCATCTGGATCAAATTCTAATTCTCCATCTTTCCCAATTATTCATTTTCTTCCTTTTGGAAAATCTGTCATCACTATGGGTTACAAAGCAACCTATAGTTCTGGTGATCAGAAAAATCCCAAATTAATACCACACCTTCTTGTCATCATCTACTCCCACAATCTTCAAAAACATTTCATGGTCCAGTACAAAATTTTGTCCAGAAAACTCCATTTGTCTTCTGGACAGTACTGGCCCTTTGTGAAGCAACTCATATTTTCCCAACTCAGAAAATTCCCTGAGCTACTAGGGAACCTATCTTGCCATAATATCCAAAAATACCATCTTGTCCAGTACAAATTTTCATCAGCAATATTCTGCCAAGTTTCTGTCCAATTGGAACCTCTGTGAAGGAAGTACCAGCTAGAGGTATCCAATTGAGCTGAAATTTTTATGGCATCTTCTATCCACCAAATAACCCTCCCACACATGGTTTCAGCTCCAGCAAATCAGCCAGATGAGTGCTACAAGCTCATCTAGCTTCTGTTCCAGTAACCACACTTGTAGATGAACCATATCCAAACTGTCATGAAATTTTCTCAAACTTGGCCAGCTTGGAGTCCTTCCAAGATAGATCACCCAAGACATCTCCATTGCCTCTATCTCCAGCTCACCTCTCCTCTAGATCCCTCTCAAGTTTTCTGTCAGAAACTGTAGCTGAAGCTACACTTTGCATCAGAGTGAATCTAGTCGAACCAGAGGTATAGGGGGACTAAGTGATCGAGGGTCGATGTGCTGGACAAGAAACGCCAGGCTCGCGTGGCCTCTAGACACCAATGCCCATGGTGATCACGGCAATGGCATGCCAAACCACGCGCTCTGCACCGCGCCCGTGTCTGACGAGTCGCGTCCGACTGCCTCGCGTCGCCGTAGCTTGTCTCAGTGCGCCGACTAGCTCCTCTCCGTCCACATGGCCGTTCTGGACTCCTCCCCTCGCCGGAAAAGCCCTCGCCGGCCGCCACGGCACCCGGGCACTGTGCCGCCCGTGCCCGCACTGTGGCCTGCTGCTCGTCGTCTTGCTCCGCTAGCCGCCACCAGCGCCATAACTCTCCTCTGCCCTCTCCTATCCCGTCGCCCGCAACCAGCCAGCCAGCACGGCGTACTGGCACCGGCGACGTGGCCCGAGCCCCGCCGCTTCCAGAGAGCTCGCCCCTCGCCTATATAAAGCAACCCCAGCCCTCCCAGCTCTCCATCGACCTCCACCACCTTCCAATCACCCTCCCGAGCAGCGAGCCAAGGCCGAGAGGCCCTCTAGCCTCACATCTCGCCGGAGATCCGCCGCCACCCGAGCCCAGCCACCTCGCCCTTCTACTCCTCCCCGGACTTCACTGACTCCACCATCGAGCTCAGCACACTCCACTGACCACGCCCGACCTCTTGCCTGACCAAATCTTTGCCGGAATCGCCGTCTCGGACGACACCCGGGCGCCGCCGCCGCCGGAGAGGAAGGGGACGACGCCGTCCGGCCATCTCCCGTCGCGCTACTGGTACGTGCGTGTTCGCCTCGGTGAGCTCTTTCCATCCCTGTAGTCGCCGGACCTCGCCGCCAAATGCATCGCCGGCGACCGTCGCCGGAACCCCGCCGCTCTCTGTTCTCTCTCTCCCCCGTTTAAATTTGACAGCGGGGACCGCTCGTCAGCGACCCACCTCGCGCGCCGAAGCGGTAAGTGGAGGCGCCCGGGAAAAATACGCCTTCGACGTGGCCCCCTGTGGATTTTCTGTTTTAATTCTAGATTTGACCAGGAACTTTGACCATCCATAACTTTTTAACCATAAGTCCAAATCAATTGATTCTTTTTGCATCTGTTTTGTCTTGAGCTCCTATTTTTTCTGGAAAAATTTGGTATTTTCCCCATGCTCACAGAATTTCTGGTGCACAGAATAGTAGTATGTGACATTTTCAATTGTATTTTTAAAATATTTTCAGAGGCAAATACTTTTGGATTTGAAGCCCAGAAGTTTGTGGACAACCAAACAGAGCAAGGCAAGCCATGTCATCCATTGCATGAAGCATTTCAATAGTGTTGGTTATTTAATTGAATTCCATGCATTATTTTAATATGTGATAATCCATAGTAATTTATTTAAATGCCTAGCTACTGCCATGACTAGTTATTCATGATAAATACCCATGCTTGTTAGATTCTTGTTAAAACTAAACCTAATTGGTTGATCTAGTGTCACCTATCCGGACTCATCCATGCAGCCACATTTGCCGGTATGGGACGGCCTTGACTTGGTCTGGCTTTGTGCTCTTTTATTAGTACAACCAAACTAGGGAGGGTTATGCGTGCGTGCTGCCCTGATCAGGTAGACGACGATAATCCTGTGAGCCCAGTTGAGTTATTTTGTCAACGTCCCCATTTGGGACAGTTTAGTTTGGCCACGACGGTGGCAGGTGTCACGGGGTGACGCAGGGGCCACCCAGGACATGACCCTGGGAGGGTATGATTGCCGGTGGTACGATAGAGGAGTCACGGGTCAGGCAGGTTTCGTTGGAGCAGCACCGGTCCACCCGAATGGGATCACGAGGCCAGGAGCTCCATGGTGTGGGTAAAGTGCGCAACCTCTGCAGAGTGTAAGAATCTATTCGAATAGCCGCGTCCACGGTATTGGACAGTCCGTACTAGGCCACTGACAGGTCAACCGTAATACTGATAATAATGATGGAAGAACTTGTCTTATGTTCGGAAGTGCTCAGTGGTTTATGAGCGTTCCGAGGGTTGTGGGACAACCCAGACGAGAGTAAGTTGGTAACAGTAAGCAACTTAGTATTTAATCTGTTAATTGCCATGCTACTGTTTGCTGCATTGTTTTGGTTGCCATGAGCTTGCGAGTACATTCCAAGTACTCACCTGGCGTATCATGCCAGATGCAGGAGAAGCCGAGGACGGAGGTCCCGAAGGTTCGTGCTACGCTAACTAGGCCGTGTCCACAACAGTGTCCCTGTGGATGGAGTTCCCACGTTATGTTCCGCTACGCCGTAGAATTACCTAGTAGTATCGAGGCCATGCTATGTTTCATAAATAATGTAGATATTGTCTCAGCACGTGCAGTGCTTTTGGCCTCACTATCGATGTAAATTATGAGCTTGTACTCGAGATATTTCAATAAAGTTCAGTTCAGTTCTGTTCCAAGTTGTTGTGTGTTTCCAGAAGACATGATCTCTGGGTTGGAAACACTGGGTAAACCGGTCCTCTGAGCCGGGGTGCCACAAGAAGCGGTGGCCTTCTTGGGACCCGAGCGACGGCGACCTACCATGCACTACTCTTCCTCGCTGCCGGCGGCGCCCACGCAGACGTGCCAGCTTCGTGATCGTGGAAGCGGAGCATGGCCGGCGCAGAGCTGCCAATGTCCTTCTTCTTCTCCAGCGACAGTCCATCCCAGAGAGCTTTAGAGCGCGAGGAGGCCATGATGGGAGTGGTGCCGACAGGAGAAAGGGACCGGATGAGGATGGCTGTGGCTATGGCCGGGGCTGAAGTTTATATAGCGGGCGAATGGCAATGAGCGGCGGCAGCCGGACGGACGGGTGGCGCCGGAGTAGGTTCCTCGGCAACCGCGTGTCATTAATGTGGGCGGCGGACAGATGGACGGACGGCTATGGTGTCGTTACAATGCGGAGCAGTCACGTGTACCGGGAAGCGGCGCTCTCTCGGCCGTCGCACTGCTTGAAAGCCGGTGCCAGTGAGAGATCATGTTCGCTCTGCTTGGGCATGAATGCGGCACTGACGCTCTGGTCTGGAGCGGCTCTGACCGTTTCAGGCGGGAAGCGTGCACGGGCGAGGGAGTGGATTTGGGTGGGACAGGGCGGTCAGACGCGGACGTGGTGGTATTGATTTTGTAGTTTGCAAAGGTACTCAGTTAACACACTCAATTTTCTAAAAAAATTGTGGTTAAAAACGTTAATTGCAGTGCATGCATGCGTGACCAATAAATGACCAAAAAAACTAGTACATGCATTGGTGAGTTTTCTCTTAATCCTTGGATGCAACGATTTAATGCACCTTGAAATCTGAACATGTGATGGGGAGCAGTAAATTTGAAACTTATAAAATGGAAAAACTAAACAAATTAAACCGAAAGAGGGGGAGTATACCATAGGATGTGTGCCATATGAAACATGTCCCCTGGTTTGTCACTGCGAAGATGCGGTTTAAAAGGAGCACAACGTCTTCGTACTCGTACAACAACAAATCGGCCGCAGACATCATGGTCCAGCTTTGACGGCCACGTGCAGGATGTTTCATGAAAGCAATCGCGTCGTTGAACACCGCGATGAGAGAGTAATCTTTGTTGCCGCACGACCTTGTTGGGGCTTCCGGGACTGCTATCTTCTTCAAACTCACCGTGGTTTCATTGTACCAATTCAGGAGGTGCCCCATTGCATAGCCGATCCCAATGCTGGACAAAGGTTCGACGGGAACAGTCTCACCAGTGTGAATGTTGTGCAAATTGATGTTGGTACCCTCCCGTACGTATGCAAGCCAATCTCCATTGGTACCAAGCCTAACCTGTGCAACAGTGGGCAGCGGGGTAATTATGAAATGGAACACGGAAGTAGTCTTTAGAATACATTTACGTGATCAAACTCATCACTGACCTGCTCATCAGACAAAATCCGAGTGCCCCTCAACGTCGGCATCTCAAGGGGCATCAACTTGCAACTACGGCCACGCCGCGCTGGAGAGACCCCCCAGGAAACATCCTCATCCTCAAGGATGCATGGCAGACCAACTAGCATGGCCATCTCCCATGAATATTTATGCAACGTCTTAAAATATTTGGTGCAAGCATTGCTGAGTCTTGCGGATGTAAGGAAGTCAGAGCGACTTACGATTTCCCCCAAAGCATCGTCATCCAAGGTCTCCCAACCTCGACGAGGACGAGAAACACCACTGCCTTGGGATCCATGGCATTGGCGACGAACTACCTTCTCCCTTTGGGAACTGGTTTAGACGAGAGGAGATGGTAACCGCAGAGCTTCATCCCTTCGGAAAGGATGTTCTGCGGGTGCGCATTAGCAGTAGTGCGCTAGTGCGGTTTATATTTGAGATCAGAGAGCCGGCGGGCGGTTCATTGTCCAGCACATTCGCGTCCATCCACCTTCCCGTAATTAAAGCACGCACGACATTTACGGCGACTGGGATTGGTTTGTTTTCTGGGCGCACCGACCAACGTGGACTAGCGGACCTCGTTGCCCTTTTTTGAGAACGACTTCGACAACTACGTGCATGACACGGAAAATAACTAGTGCTACCAAGGCTTAGGTGCTACCGTGATACGGGCATCTGGGCCATCAGTTTCTAAGATCGAACGGCTCTCAGTAACTCTGCAACATTTGCAAAAAAGCCTAGGAGCCCATATCACGGTACCACCTAAGCCTCGGTAGCACCAGATACTCTCTCGTGCATGACATGCCTGCATTCAAATCTTGCATGGCCAAAAAAAACATGCGAGGCTGTCGTGCGTACGACGATCTATGGGACCGTTGAGGCCCCTTTGCGGTTCGACTGTGGGGATTCGCAAGCACAAATAGCAGATTCAACAATCAACATAAGTGTTTTTACCTAGGTTTGGGCCACCGTGAGGTGTAAAACCCTACTCCTGCTTTGTTGTATTGGATGTGTTTGAGCTCAAGTACAAGGAGCGCAACTTGCCGGCAAGAGTGCGGGAAGTGCTGCAATGCCTGCAAAATGAGCGAAGAGTCAATCCTTGTAAAGGTTGCCCTGGCCCTCCTTTTATAGATAAAGGGGTAACCACAGTGGCAAAACAGTCTTTACATGTTGATTAGATAGCCAACAGTGCTATCATACCTAACTATGCCGGATTAAGACAAACGCAATAAATGCGCCATTAGGTGTTATGTGGAGGAGGAGCCCTGGCAAGGTTTCTGCACCGCTCGCCCAGCTACCTCCTATAATCTTGACATGCCTTCTGGACGGGTGTCATTAAAGGTAATCCTCCTTCCAGCATGCCGACACGTGCCCCAACAAGCCTCACCAAACTGCCTGCCCGCTCGACACCTCACAGATAAGCGACTAGCTGCCCGATGAGGTGGAGCGAGGAGGAGTCAGCAAGGGCTTGCCGACACGGAGCTTGCCGGGCCTTCATCTTGCCGGCCCATGCCTTGCTGGCAAGTGTTGCTTCCATCTTCAGTACTAGCTAAGTACTTCTCCATGGTATGTCTTGATATCTTTTCTGTGGTTTTGCAACCAAGTCTTAAATCTTGAAGTTGGTAATCTCCCGGCAAGCCCTGGCCATTAGGAACGCTACCACTGTTTGTGCATAAGTCAGGGTATAAAATACCCAAGTTTTATACACCGACAGGAGCCCCCGGGCCTGGGCCACACGCGCGTCCGAAGCGTCGTTGCGCTAGGCCCAAACAATGCACAGACACATGGTGAGAGATTACTGCCATAAATCTTGTGATGATGATTTTCCTTCGCACGCCCACGTCACGCATTTAATGCGAGTCGTGGGAGAGGTGGGCTGGAGCGGCGGTTTTGTGGTAGTGCGCCTGCAAAAGTGTTGCCACATCGGACAGTAAAGAGCCAGCCTCCTCGCGCCTTCCCCATAAAAAGGCAACCGTGAGGGGGCACTGCTCATTTACCCCCACCCTTTGCTCATTGTCTTCTTCCTCTCACCAGAACAGACTCCGCCGCCGCCGCCGATTCGCATCCCTTCCACCCTCCCTTTCTCCTCAGAGCGCACATGGCACCCAAGAAGGCCAATACAGAGGGGAAGAAACCCGCCAAGCCCATCGATCCCAAAGCCGAGAAGAGGAAGACAAACTTGGAGCAGCGGCGGAGGGAGAACGTGGTCTTCTCGCCGCCGGCACTGGACAAGAGCACCCTTATTGATAGGTACACATACATGTGGGGGAGGGACACCCAGGATGACACAGCTCCAGTAGTGCTCCCTACTGACACCAAGATCTCTGGAGATGCATATCTGTTCTTCTGTGCATACTTTTACTACTGATTGGTCCCTCCCTACTCTGATTTCTTCAGCGAGCTGATGTACACATTTGGATTTCGACTGCTGGATTTCACTCCCAATGCCATGACATGCATGTCAGTCTTTGCCCACATGTGTGAGAATTTTGTTGGAGTCGTCCCCAATGTCGATCTCTTCCGCCACTTCTTCATTCCCCGCATCGAAGGTGATGCGCTCTTCGGTAGTGTAACATGGATTCCTCGGGCTAAGGCCAAAGGAAAATATCTTACCGGGATGCTGCATCTGATGTGGGAAGAGTGGCGGGCAGAGTGGTGCTGGATCAAGGAGAAGGACTTCCACAATTTCTGCTTGCCACACACAGAGAAGATTGACCGTGGCAAGAACTGGAGTGACTTTGGTGCCAGCGACAAGAAGCTTGCCTCGGCACAGAACCGGATTGCTCGCCTCAAGGCTGTCGGGCTAACCATTGAGATGGTAGGAGCTGACTTCCTCCGGCGACGCATCGCGCCGCTGCAGAAGAGGCAGAGGTACACTTGGGAGTACCAGAATGCTGTTGACATCATGCGGCTATATCCAGGGCTGGGTAACAACCTTACAGTCATGCAACATATTAGCCTTTGTTATCAGTTGTTCAAAACTTCCGGCAAATTTCACTTGCCGACCAAAGTTGTTCCACTGCACATTAATTCCGCCAAGGATTCCCTCTTGGCGATGATGCCAGCATGTAACGCTTAAGGAGTTGAAGCTGACTGGCAAGAACCATCACTTGAAGATGAAATGGCTTGGGCTTCTAACTTGACGGAGAGGGCCACTTGAGAAGAGAAAGACCTCATCTGCGCCACCAGAGATGAAGAACAGGCATATATTGCCAACAGAGTCGAGGAAGCCTTGAAAGCCAGCAAGGCTAGTGCTTCCCGGGCAGTGGCAACTGAAGAGGAGGAAGAGATCCCCGACGAAGAAGTTGCCGAAGAGCATCAAGAACAGCCGGTCGGGGAAGAAGTTGCCGGTGAGCTCGAGGAAGAAGGAGATCCACAAGCCCCGATGAAGAAGGCACGCATTCTTCGGAAGGCGTCCAGCTAGGAGATAGTGTGCCCTTCTTCGTCAGGAACTAGTCCTGTCGTGAAGAAGACGACCACCAAGACTGGTCAGCAACAAGAAGTTATCTTACTGGGATGCTGCATCTGATGTGGGAAGAGTGGCAGGCAGAGTGGTGCTGGATCAAGGAGAAGGACTTCCACAATTTCTGCTTGCCGCGCACAGAGAAGATTGACCGCGACAAGAACTGGAGTGACTTTGGCGCCAGCGACAAGAAGCTTGCCCCGGCACTGAACCAGATTGCTTGCCTCAAGGCTGCCGGGCTAACCATTGAGATGGTAGGAGCTGACTTCCTCCGATGACGCATCGCGCCGCTGTAGAAGAGGTAGAGGTACACTTGGGAGTACCAGAATGCTACTGACATCATGCGGCTATATCTAGGGCTGGGTAACAACCTTACAGTCATGCAACATATTAGCCTTTGCCATCAGCTGTTCAGAACTTCCAGCAAATTTCACTTGCTGACCAAAGTTGTTCCACTGCACATTAATTCCGCCAAGGAGTCCATCTTGGCAATGATGCCAGCGTGTAACACTCAAGGAGTTGAAGCTGACTGGCAAGAACCATCACTTGAAGATGAAATGGCTTGGGCTTCTAACTTGACGGAGAGGGCCACTCGAGAAGAGAAAGACCTCATCCGCGCCACCAGAGATGAAGAACTGGCATATATTGCCCACAGAGCCGAGGAAGCCTTGAAAGACAGCAAGGCTAGTGGTTCCCGGGCTGCGGCAACTGAAGAGGAGGAAGAGACCCCCGACGAAGAAGTTGCCGAAGAGCATCAAGAACAGCCCGCCGGGGAAGAAGTTGCCACTGAGCTCGAGGAAGAAGGAGATCCACAAGCCCTGAAGAAGAAGGCACGTGTTCTTCGGCAGGCATCCAGCCCGGAGATAGTGCGCCCTTCTTCGTCAGGAACTGGTCCTGTCGTGAAGAAGACGACCACCAAGACTGGTCAGCAACAAGAAGTTCGCCGGCAAGCAACTCGACGTCCTCGAGCCCAACGTCCATCTTCCCAGCAAGAAGTTGCCAGAGAAGTTGGGTCTTCTCAACAGGCATCTTCGCCTCCACTGGTGTCGGTGTAAAAACCGGCAGACCTCGGGGTAGGGGGTCCCGAGCTGCGGATCTAGGGTCGATGGTAACAGAGACAATGGAGACGGTGTTTACCCAGGTTCGGGCCCTCTTGATGGAGGTAAAACCCTACGTCCTGCTTCTGTTATATTGATGAAGATGTATCGAGTACAGTGTTGATCTACCTCGAGATCGTAATGTGAGTCTAACTTCTATGGCTAGGTAAGTAATGTTGCGTTGATGTCCCCCCTACGGGCTAAACCCTATGGCTTATATACACGCCAGGGAGGGTATCTAGGGTTACAATGTCGGTATCTTGGAATAAGGTGGCTGGACAAATCTTGAAGTGTACTACAAGTCTTCGGCAGAGACATCATTGATCACGCCTCCCTCGTACAGCCTCCGGAGTCCATCTTGGTCACGTACGGGGGTACATCGGCCCAACCGAGGAGACGGGTCGGCCCGGTTAGCACCCCCTAATCCAGGACACCGTCAGTAGCCCCCGAACTGGTCTTCTATGCCGAGGACGATGGTCGACAGATATTACTTCGGATCCGGAGTCTTTGGCTTGATAGACGAGTTCCACTTTACATTTCGGATTCTCTTTAACAGGACATCGATATCCGTGGTCCAACCGAGCTGGTACCCTGCCCGAGGGGTGTAAGCACCTTAGCCTCGAAGGCTGATCGTACAGGTATGAACAATCCAATCCTGCCTGACAACTTTAACGGAGAGGCTCGCCCCATGATGAGTTGAGCAGTTACTGCCTCATCCTCAAATCGCGGTTTGAGGCAAGTTGTTTACTAGCACATCCCTTTGAAACAGATATCATGTCCGCTTTCTCAGGGATATCATCAAGATTTTGTTTCCCCCCATATGTTTCAACGTCATTTTTGATAGCGGCCATGAATTTATCGGCTCAGCAGGGGACTCTTGGCCTTTCATAGGTCTATAAGAACCAAAGGGAGAACAGCGCAACGACGCACGCTCTCATTCCTTCCCTACCGCAATGCCGTCAAGCTCCAACGCCCAGATCCAACCAGCACGCCCGCCTTTTTCGCGAGCTCAGTCTTCTCAACCAGCCATGGCCGACACCCTCAAGGGGCATTGGGGCGGCTCCACGGTAACAGCGGCGACTATCGCCGAGCTGCGCGACACGGGGTACCTAGCCCCCACCATCGCGGCCCGCGCTCCATCGGCCGACCAACGGGTGCCCGCTCCCAACGCCGGGGAGCGGGTAGTCTTCGTCCCCCACCTCATCTGAGGCCTGGGGTTCCCGCTGCACCCCTTCGTGCGCGGGGTAATGTTCTACTACGGGTTAGACTTCCACCACATGGCCCCCAACTCTATTCTCCACCTCGCCGCTTTCATAATAGTTTGTGAGGCTTTCCTCCGCTGTGAGCCACACTTCGGCCTGTGGCTGAAGCTTTTCGGGATCAAACCGAACTCCAGCGGATAGGATCTCGCGGAGTGCGGGGGAGCCATGGTCAGCAAGAACCAGGGGGCCATCTGGTTCGAAGGAACCTTCATCGAAACGGTGAAGGAATGGCAGAGGGAGTGGTTTTATATCACTGAACCTCTTGCCCCTGGTCAAACCGAAGTCCCGGCCTTCTCGGCCGGGCCACCCAAGAAACTCAAGTCCTGGAAGGAGAAGGGCGTTGCTTGGGGGAAGCCAGAAGAGGTGGAGACCCTGATCGACAGGGTCCTGTGGTGGTCCACGACGGGGAAGGTTGAGCTGGCCGACGTCATCAATGTCATGCTTAACCGCCGTACACTTCCCCTCCAGTTTCGGGCCAAACCGATGTGGGCACAAAAGCCCGAAGACATGGACACCATCAACACCTTCTTCCGCTCCACCTTGGCCACTATGTGGACGAAGCTCATGAAGCTGGTCAAGGATAAGATCCCCCAGGCGGGAGAGGACCGCGGCCTCGAACACGGCTATGAGGCCCCCCCCGGTAAGTAATTTTTCCCTTCAATCTCTGTGCTTTGTTAATTGTGCTGAGGATCAAAGTTTTTATTCGAATCGTCGTGTTTTGACATTTTGTAGAAGTGGTCGGCCTGGGTAAAAGGGGTATGATGCCCAGCCCCACTGCCGGAACATCCCCCAACTCCCCTACTCTCAGCGCTTCTGACCGAGGAGCCACATGTGGTGGCCTCCAAAGGGATGAAGCCCCAGACGGGGAGGTCTAGTGCTCGGACCAGGGGGACCTCGGTCACCCAGTCAGAAGAGACCCACACTTCCGCCGCTCAAGACGGCGGCGCCGAGGAGGTCGAGGAGGAGATCCCCCCGAAGGGGAAGAGGTTGGCGATAGAAGACGCCGATGTAGTCATGCCGCCGAAGGGCTCAAAGAGGCCGAGGCGAGCCTCATCCGAGGCCGTCAACAAGTCATCGGAGAGGGCCGAGCTCTCCGGTGACTCACAGGAAGACCCCCTCGCAATGGGGAGGAAGAAACCGGCACCTCGAGGGTAAGCCCTTGTCTCTATCATCTTTCCTTAAGTCACTTTTTTCAGTAAGGGGGAATCTTACACAGGTAGTTTTTCATGCGGAGTCCGCCGAGGGTAATCCCCAGCGGCTCTTCAGACGGGCTGCCATCAACCAGCGGGACTCCAGATCCCGCTACTTCTCCCCCAAAGCCTGACGGTCTGGGGGAGGCGACGTCCACCCTGGTCCCCGAAGTCAACTTGACGAGGGCCGACGAGGTGGTGATCGCGGCCGAGGATGACACCTCGGCCCGACAAGATCCGGGGACGGAGCGCCCCGATTGTTGGGGAACGTTGCATGGGAAACAAAAATTTTCCTACGCACACACAAGATCTATCCATGGTGATGAGCATCTACGAGAGGGAGAGTGAATCTACATACCCTTGTAGATCGCTAAGCGGAAGCGTTAAGAAACGCGGTTGATGTAGTCGAACGTCCCCGCGATCCAAATCGCAAATCGTCCCTCGATCCGATCACGAACTAGTGCCGAACGGACGGCACCTCCGCGTTCAACACACGTACGGCTTGATGACGCCTTCACCTCCTCGATCCAGCGAGCGATGATGAAGTAGTAGATGAGTTCCGGCAGCACGACGGCGTGGTGATGGTGGTGAGGAACAATCTCTGCAGGGCTTCGCCAAGCACTGCGGAGATTATGACGGGAGAACTAGAGGGTTAGGGTTGCCGACACACGGTTTGGGAAATCTTAATGTGTCGCGTGTGCTAGCCCTGCCCCTCTATTTATATGTTGAGCCTTGGGGTCTAAACTTGGAGTAAAAGCCTCCTCCAGGTCGGTTTTGCCCGCACAAGGTCGGTTTGGCCCGCACGGAAAGAGTCCAACTCGGATTCTAGCAGTATCGCGTACAAGCGGTAGTACCGCTTACGATAAGCGGTAGTACCGCCTGTAGCGGTAGTACCGCTTACGATAAGCGGTAGTACGGCCTGTAGCGGTAGTACCGCTTACGATAAGCGGTAGTACCGCCTGTAGCGGTAGTACCGCTTATGATAAGCGGTAGTACCACCCCAGACGCCAGCAAAACTTCCTTTTGCACCTTGCCTAAGCCTCGTGGGCTTTACCCCTTGGCCCAAATAAAGTGTTCTCGTACCCGAACATTTCGGGAAACATCCGGAACCCCTTCCGGTGAATTCCGGAACCCCTCCGGAGACCAAACACTATTATCCCATATATCAATCTTTACCTCCGGACTCTTCCGGAGATCCTCGTCATGTCCGGGATCTTATCCGGGACTCCGAACAACCTTCGGTCACCAACAAAATAACTCAACTATACTAATCGTCACCAAACGTTAAGTGTGTAGACCCTGCGGGTTCGAGAACTATGTAGACATGACCGAGACACCTCTACGATCAATAACCAATAGCGGGACCTGGATGCCCATATTGGCTCCTACATATTCTACGAAGATCTTTATCGGTCGAACCTCGATGTCAAGGATTCAGTTAATCCCGTATGCTGTTCCCTTTATTCTTCGGTATGTTACTTGCCCGAGATTCGATCGTCGGTATCTCTATACCTAGTTCAATATCGTTACCGGCAAGTCTCTTTACTCATTCCGTAATACAAGATCTCGTGGCTAACACTTTAGTCACATTGCTTGCAAGGCTCATTGTGATGTTGTATTACCGAGTGGGCCCTGAGATACCTCTCCGTCATACGGAGTAACAAACCCCAGTCTTGATCCATGCCAACCCAACAGACATCCTCGGAGATACCTGTAGAGCACCTTTATAGTCACCCAGTTACGTTGCGATGTTTGATACACACAAGGTACTCCTCCGATGTCAGGGAGTTGCATGATCTCATGGTCAAAGGAACAGATACTTGACATGCAGAAAACAATAGCAATAAACTGACACGATCATATGCTACGTTCGTAGTTTGGGTCTTGTCCATCACATCATTCTCCTAATGATGTGATCCCGTTATCAAATGACATCTCATGTCCATGGCTAGGAAACCTTCACCATCTTTTGATCAACGAGCTAGTCAACTAGAGGCTTACTAGGGACACAGTGTTGTCTATGTACCCACACATGTATTTGAGTTTCCAATCAATACAATTATAGCATGGATAATAAACGATTATCATGAACAAGGAAATATAATAATAACTAATTTATTATTGCCTCTAGGGCATATTTCCAACACCGATGTCATCAAAGAATTGCTGGGCCAGTCGTTGGCCCAGCCGGAGTCTACCCTGGCTCCACCACAACAGGCGGGGGGCCACTCGGATGGAGACACCCGAGGTCATTCCGTCGCCCCAGCCTACTGCTTAGGGACGGGCTGGCGTGGGGTGGACCGAGGAGGTGGAGGAAACCCTGAGGGGTTCTTCCATCAAGGAGGAGCACCATGCCTTGATGGGCACGGCGCTGGAGAGCTACCGGTCCGCAGGGGCCGTCCTGCATGAGGTTTTTAAGAACCTCGCAGCAGGTTTCGAGGTACGATTTCTGCGCATTAAGATTTTCGTTTTTGTGAGTTTTGTCCGAGGACATAAGAGTATAGCCTTCTAAACGGCATAGTGAGTGAGTAGCCCCCGAGCCCGAAGTCGGTTTCCAGAAACCGGCATCGGGGTCGCTTGACGTAGTAGGAGCTGATAAGTGATCATAATTATCCCTTGACAATAAGGATCCATTATGTTCCAGGTTGCGACCTCGACCCCGGACTTCGTCTCCGAAGAGATGGCGGAGATGAACCGAAAACTTGAGCAGTCTCAAGGTAAGCAAGTTGAAACTTGCCATGCATATTTGCTATATACGTGTAATGTGTGTGAAGGAAAACAACTAAGGCCGAACCGTGTTGTCAGCGGAGCTGGAGCTGCTCAAGGCCGAGCTTGACAGAGCTCGGAAAGAGGTGCGGCAGCAGGAGAATGCTGTCGTCGCGGCCGAGAAGGCCCGGGCTGCTGAGAAGGCAGTCGGAGAGAAGCACCAGGCACGGGTGCTGGAAGTAGAGGAGACCCTGAAGGGCGTGTTCGAAGCACGTGACAAACTTCAGGAGGAGGGGCAGCGGACAAAGGAGGAGCTTGAGAAGCTGCAGCGCGCCCACGCCGAGCTCAAGACCTCGGCCCGAGCAGATCACGAGGTGCTTCAGCAAGTGGAGCAAATCGCCTCGGGTAAGAAATTCTTGCTGCAGTGTGCATTTGGCAGCAAAGGGTGTGTCAAGATCACCCAATTATGGCGTTTCCGCAGAGGTCTTCAAGGATCTCCCGCAGAGCGCAGAGGATGCGGTGGCATATTTCGGCCAGCTGGCAGGCCATGAGGCGGAGAAGGCCTTCTGGGGTCAATTCCTGGGGTTGCCGTCTGGGCAGCTGCTGAATCATCGAGTGAAGCAGCTGGTCGAGCTGTGCCGCATGACAAGGCCGGCACTCCAGGACCTCTGCGTCGCTGTGTGGCCTACCGAAGTCATGCCAAAGAGTTTCTTTGGCCTGACGGCCCGTCTCCGAAGTGCCATGCCCTGCGTTGAGCGCTGGAAGAGGTACGCATGCTTCGAAGGGGCGCAGAGGGCATATGCTTGCGTGAAGACGCACTTCCGCAAGGCTAACGCGGAGACGTGTGCCGCTGGCCCTCCTGCCGACAAGCCGCGGACCGCCGAGCAGTTCTTCGCCGAGGTTGAAGCGGGAGCTCGGGCGACTGAGGCCATGTGCCCCAAGGACACTCTGTATTTTTAGGTGATGCTTCGGAATGCCGGAGTGTAGAATGTAAAGACTTTATGCCGTGTTTGAATGAAGATGGCTTGAGATTCCATATGTTTTTGTTTTATAATGCAATTATACCTCCAATATGACAGTTCAAAATGAGAGTGGCCAGTCGTCGGCATCAGCCCTAGTGTAGGTTATACAGAGGGTGCTCGTTAAGGCATATCTAACCCTTGGCCGATGTCTCGGTACCCGGAGGCGGTCAATGACTTAAATGAAATAGGCAATCGGACTATAGTGGCTTGACATCTTTCATTTAGTCGTAGGAGTTTGACTGTGGGGGCTGAGGACCAGCCCCCGGCGTAGGGAGTGTGCGGCAACGCGGCCGAGGTCTAGGCCATGGCACACTTCGGCTAGAAATAAAAGCCCTTCGTTTGACACGGGTGATCTCTATCGTCACATCGCTTGACGCGGTCGCCGGATGGCAGACCAGTTTGCGCTAACACAGATAGTCAGTTTTCGGCTTTCTCCACTGAGGCGCCATGCCAATTAACCTGGCGGCGCAATCGCAGTGGTTCTCCCGTTACACCCTTAGCCGAATACATCAGGAACGTAAGGGGTATACATAGGAGCCGGGCAACCCAACTATTGACCAAAATCTAGGTTCGAAACTGATGCATATAAGGCCAAAAATCCGGGACGCCGAATACATCGGACTTTCATGTATAATTGCATCTTTGTTAAATATGTCATCGTCCCGGAGCTATGCTGATAAAGAAATACAATAAAGACCTTGAAATGGCACGGTTTCTGTATATCATAATGTCAATTATGTACAAGCCTGGTTGTGACGAGAGTAATCGAAACAGTACAACGGGAATAGTCAGGAAGAAAGAGGAAAAACAGGTCGGATAATTACTAACAGATTTTAGAGGATCCGGACCGAAGCCTACCGCACGTCTGCGTTTCCGAACTGTTGATCAGATCGCTCTTAATTGGCGACGGCTGATTTGCGAAGGCTAATGCCTGCCCGGCCCTTTATACACTCGAAGTGTTTAATAACCGAGTTCCCCAAAGGGAGGTGTTCCCCGGCATCGTTCTGTGGTTAAGGCCACAGAGACGTAGTGACGCTTGGCTACTTCTTTTACAGATGCCTGTCGATGCAAGGGCGCTAGGCCTTGTCCTCGCGTGGTTGATCCGCGCGTGATGCGTGGGTAGTTGTATTGGCTCCTCGGCGTCCCAGGGAATTTTGAGTGCGAAGTTGTGCACCCTGGGGACGTAGTGCCCGCAGCTAGGGCACGCGAGGAGCCCGCATCCCTATTTCGGGTGCGGGGGTAGCTGGCCGAGGTCGACTTGTGTAGCCCGAGCTCGCTTCAAAGAGCGAGCGGCGCGTTTATCGCTGTGGGCTACCTCCTCGGACGCTTGGACCTCGGCCGCAAAAGCCGCGGTCTGTTCCTCTGTCTGGAGTGAACGCTAGGTGTTACCATTGACTGTGATGACACCGTTGGGTCCCGGCATTTTGAGCTTGAGGTAGGCGTAATGGGGGACTGCGTTGAAGCGTGCAAAGGCCGTGCGTCCTAAGAGCGCATGGTATCCACTCCGGAAGGGTACGATGTCGAAGATTAACTCCTCGCTTCAGAAGTTCTCGGGCGAACCGAAGACTACCTCGAGGGTGACTGTCTGGGTACAACGGGCTTCGATGCCCGGAATGACACCTTTAAAGGTGGTAGAGCTTAGCTTTATCCGGGATGAGTCAATGCCCATCTTCCGAACCGTGTCCTCGTAGATGAGGTTAAGACTGCTTCCCCCGTCCATCAGGACGCGTGTTAGATGATAACCATCAACAATAGGGTCCAGAACGAGCGCCGCAGATCCGCCATGCCTGATGCTGGTCGGGTGATCATGCTTGTCGAAGGTGATCGGGTACGCCAACCATGGGTTATACTTCGGGGCGACTGGCTCCAACGCGTATATGTCCCGAAGCACACGCTTTCTCTCCCGTTTAGGGATGTGGGTGACATAGATCATATTGACCTCTGTTACCTCATTTGGAAATTTCTTTTGCCCTCCATTATTGGGCTGTCGAGGTTCATCCTCGTCGTCGCTGCGGTGTTGGGTTTTATTCTGATCCTCCGCCTCTATCTTGCCAGCTTGTTTGAAGACCCAGCAATTCCTATTAGTGTGTGTTGCTGGTTTTTCCTGAGTACCGTGGATCCCACATGGGCGGTCTAGGAGCCTGTCAAGTTGGCTAGGTCCGTCTTTGTTCCCCTTATAGGGTTTCCTTTTCTGCCCGGATTTAGGTCCGGCGAATCCAGCATTGACCGCGGCGTCTTCAGTGTCGCTTCCGCCGTTTTTATACCTGCGCTTATTTTTATTGCGCTTTGGTTTTCCATTGGCGTCGCGGGTTTCTGAGGTGCCTGCTTCGCCGTTATGAGTACTTCGGGCGAGCCAGCTATCCTCTCCCGCACAAAAGCGGGTCATCAGAGATGTCAGGGTGGCCATAGTCCTCGGCTTATCCTGGCCAAGCTGTCGGGCTAGCCATTCGTCCCGAATATTATTTTTGAAGGCGGCGATGGCCTCGGCATCAGAACAGTCTATAATCTGGTTCTTCTTGGTGAGAAACCTATTCCAGAATTTCCGGGCTGATTCGTCTGGCTGCTGGGTAACACGGCTGAGGTCATCAGCGTCCGGAGGTTGAACATATGTGCCCTGGAAGTTTGCCCGAAAAGCGTCTTCTAGGGCCTCCCAGCTGCCGATAGAGTGAGGAGGAAGGCTATTAAGCCAGTGTCTCGCTGGCCCCTTTAACTTGAGCGGCAGATATTTGATGGCATGGAGGTCATCTCCATTGGCCATATGTATGTGTAGGAGAAAATCCTCGATCCAGACTGCTGGGTCCGTGGTACCATTGTATGATTCTATGTTAATGGGTTTAAACCCTTCCGGGAACTGATGTTCCATCACCCGGTCTGTAAAGCAGATTGGGTGAGCTGGACCTCGAGACCGAGGAGGATCTCGTCGGGTCTCGGGAGAGAGCCGTGAGTAGGCTTGATCTCGGGCACGGTTGTTCCTGTCCATCCAGGCATCTTAGACGTTGGGCCCAGGGGGGGTGCGTCCCCTGGATCCATAGATGGACCGAGGGGGAGCCCTATTTTCTTCAATGCGATGTCTAGCATCGCGAGGATCCAGGTGATCCACAGGGTCTTTACCATGACGGCGTGGGGGTGGCCTTTCATTATGGTCTTCTCGTCTTGGCCTGTCCCGGCCTCTAGGGGGCCGATCGAGGTCGTTAGCAAGCTCTTCATCGAATTCTGGTAGGAGGCGCCTGCGTGGGTAAGACTTCGGCGCACTATGGCGTCGGTTTTCCATATCCTGCTCGGCGGAAAGCACTTCAACCCACTTATCATTTCGCGCGTCAGTATTTTCTTGCAGCTGCTGCTGCTTGCGTTTTAAGCTCCGGGCCATCGTGACGAGGCGTCACCGGAAGTGTTCTTGTTCGAAGGGGTCCTCAGGGACGATAAAGTCCTCGGTACCGAGGCTGTCGTCTTCCTTGGACTCCGGCATGTAATTGTCGTCGGCCCCTTCGAAGAGGTCATCGGGATCAGAGTCCACAAGAGGTCAGTCTGGTGCGCCGTTCCTTACTGGGGAGGCTTGAATGTCCTCCTCGGGTTTATCGGCGTCGCCGTCCTCCTCATTGCTGTTATTGGCTGTTGCATCGTTGCCACTCGGTTCCCCATTATTACCCCTTCGGCGCCATTGCCGGCGTCTTGGAGGGGAGTTGGGGGTGTCCACCATATAGACATCGTAGGTGGATGTGGCGGTCCACCTTCCCGTGTTGACCGAGGGCAAGGTGTTCTCGATGGGGCCGTCGGCGTCTTCCTCCATATCTGAGGGTTCGCCGTGGTCCAACACGTCGGTTAAATCATCGATCGTGGCGCTTAGGTGGGTGGTGGGTGGGATGTAAATTTCCCTACCGTCGGCTTTAAGTCCGATCTGATCGTAAACCGAAGTCTTGCCGTCCGAGATGGACATGCTCTGGATGCGGCAAAGAATCTCATCAAGGTGAGATAACTCTTCGGGATCCATGGATGCGCCGTAGGCAGGGCTGATTCGAAGCACATCCGGTATGTGACCAGGCGTGTCTTCGGAGCGAAGGGAATCTGAACGTAGTTCGGAGTTTTGATTTGAAATCACCTCTGGCACCGCTTCGGGAGTGGGAGCCAGATCTCTCTCCGAACCAGTGTTTGAGGGGAGATCAGCCGGAGTGGCGGCGTCGATAGTCTCAAAAGACGTCATGACAGAGTTTGGTTCCGAGGTTGAGCCTCCAGAACCGGCCGAGCTTTCGATCAGGCCGGGCATCCATCCCGATAGGACGAGTTCGCCGCGGGGATCGGCAGTGTACTCGAGGCCACCGAAGGTTATGTCCCGTCCTGGGGTGTAGTTCTCGACGGAAGTCAAGTGTCCCGTCGAGTCGGCGTAGAACATCATGCTGCCGAAGACGAAGAGTTGTCCGGGGACGTAGACGTCCCCACAGCCGTTAGTGTGATTGATCCGCAGGTGAGCCATCGATCCTTCTGGTGATCGCGCAGCGGAACTCTCAATGAAAGCACCAGTGTCGGTGTAAAAACCAGCAGACCTCGGGGTAGGGGGTCCCGAGCTGCGGATCTAGGGTCGATGGTAACAGAGACAATGGAGACGGTGTTTACCCAGGTTCGGGCCCTCTTGATGGAGGTAAAACCCTACGTCCTGCTTCTGTTATATTGATGAAGATGTATCGAGTACAGAGTTGATCTACCTCGAGATCGTAATGTGAGTCTAACTTCTATGGCTAGGTAAGTAATGTTGCGTTGATGTCCCCCCTACGGGCTAAACCCTATGGCTTATATACACGCCAGGGAGGGTATCTAGGGTTACAATGTCGGTATCTAGGAATAAGGCAGCTGGACAAATCTTGAAGTGTACTACAAGTCTTCGGCAGAGACAGCATTGATCACGCCTCCCTCATACAGCCTCCGGAGTCCATCTTGGTCACGTACGGGGGTACATCGGCCCAACCGAGGAGACGGGTCGGCCCAGTTAGCACCCCCTAATCCAGGACACCGTTAACCGGCAATCAAGAGGGCCAGGGATTCGCCTCCGCCAGTGAGATACGACCTCTTCGTCCTCAGTGAACCCAAAGACGAAGAGTAAGTATAAACATTTGTCTTCATCAAATTTTGATTTTGTCTTGACTGTCATCTTAATCTGAGTTCCTTTGTCTTTTCAGAGATACAGAATCACTCGTGCACAGGGCGAAGCAAACCAGAGCTGCAATGGAATATGAGCCTGCAACAAGCGCTGGGCAGGGGATTACATCTGCCGATGCTGCTGTTACCAGCCCCCAGCATGAGGCTGTGTTGCAGTTCCTGCTCGCGAGCACTGGCATTGATGTTCCTTCTTCTGAGCCAGACAAAGAGATGGGAGAAGTTTGCCAGGAGGTAGAGCACCCGGAGGCGGATCTCGCCATGGCTCCTCTGTCAACCATCGCTCCGGAGGGCGCTTCGCCGGCAAAGGCCTCCACTGATGAGCCTGTCCGCACTAAGATCGTCCCGGCAAGCGAAGCTGCCGATGACCGTGCATCGGCAACCGAGGTTGCCGGGGAAGGAATCACCCTTCCACAACAAGAACCAACAGGTAGTCCACTTGCTTCCAAGCACTCTTGAAATCTTTGTTTTCTTGAACTTGACTTGTAAATTGAATTTCTTCCTGCTCTTTGCATCTGTACTACTTTGTAGATCCAGCTTCTCCCGAGGAAGGAGAAATTCTTGCAGATGTAGCAGAGATTGCAGAGAGTGCTGCTGATGAAGCTGCCAAGATTTCTGCTGAAGAGGCCGCCAAGTCTGTTGCCGAGGAGACTAGGGAAGTTACCGGAGAACTAGAGAAGTCTACCGGCAACACATCTGACCCCACTCAGACAGACACAGAGATGGTGGTGGTTGGCGCCGATGGATCAAATCTTGATAATTAGCCCGTGGCGCCAAGCACGCAAGTCTTGACGGATCCCCTGGCACTTGTCGTTTCTCGGCAAGAATCTGGAGCCCCCAGCTCATCAATGAAGATCTTGCTGGCAACAATAAAGAGATCGGGGCTCTCAAAGACGAAGTGCAAAAGGCAGCTCACACCCTAGGGGAGCTGCAGACGCAGCTAGCATCCAAAAGCCAAGATCTTGACAAAGCCACCAAGGCAGTAGATGATCAGAAAACCAAACTTGCCACCTTGGAAAAAGATCTTGAACCCGCCAAGGCAAAGGAGATAATCTTGACGGAGAAGCTTGAAATAGAGGAGGCCTCCAGAGTAGATGCTGAAAACCAGTTCACCAGACTGCGAGAAGTTCTCTCCCTCTGGACCAACAGGCTCGTCAACATTGCCGAAAGCATAACTGCCCAGACTGACCAAATTCTTTGAGGGTCTCATTGATGCCTTGAAAACTTATCACGAAGATAGGTCTGCTTCATTCGCTAATGAATCCCGGAAGTTTGGTCGCGACGTCCTTTATAAGGTGCTCGTCAAGGTCGCATACCACAATCCTGATGTTGATTTCTCCGGGGTATTCAAGACCTTGCAGCAGAACACTGACATCACAGCTATCGACAAAGTTGTTGCTCCAATAGCTGACAAGGTTCTTCTCGTTCCCAGGCATCAAGACGATCTTTAGAATTAGCCTTGTCGTTGCATTCGCCACTAGTGCTATCATGTAAAAGACAAATTTAATCTTAAGTTAGATCTACACTGTGCTTGTGATGTAATACAACTAAAGCTGTTTGAACGGATGTATGCTATTTTCCTTGTCTTATTCTTGTCTTTGCATGATTTCTATACCCTACGCTTGTCGGACGCTTGCCGATGCGCACACTCTTGCCGCGAGCGCTTGAGGAACGGATCCTTAGCAGCCTGCCGGAGGTGCCGCTGCCGACAAGTTTACCCTTGACGATTTCAATGCAGCTACTTAAGTTGCTGAGCGGACTCGAAACAAAGTAAGAGCGCAATCGATCACGACAAGGTTCATTAGCGTGCAGGTTTCTCATACAAAGGCAAAAATCGTTCAAGGAAGATTGCATCTACAACAAAGAATTTGTTTTAAAGTTTTACAACTTAGCTTTTTCTTTGTTGTACTTCTTGTTGTAAAAATGATCACTTGAACGCCATTTTGTGGTATCCACACCATCACCCCCTCGGGAAATTTACACGCGTGGGAACCTTTCATCCTTTGAGAAAAATAAAGAAGAGAAAGGGGTGGTTGGATGCCTTGACAGCTCGTTAATCATTTCATACAGGGCAAAATGTAACACAACATCACATGTAATCATACACAAGCAAAAATGTACTTTAACAAAGAGTTGTGAAACACTTAGCTTTATTTTACTTATGCACAGGGTCTGCGCCTGGCTTTGTACAAAGGGTTACATGTCTCGCCGACAAGGCTCGTACAATAGGTGTTGCCAGGGTGGGCCCGGCAACTGTGCCTCATGGATAGAACTTGCGAGATGCTCAATATTCCATGAGTTCTGCACTGGGATGCCATCTTCGGTCTCCAGATGGACTGCGTCAGGTCTGGTGACTCGTACTACCCGATAAGGTCCTTCCCACTTTGGCGTCAACTTGTTTGACCCCTTGGCGGATTGAACGCGCCGAAGAGAAAGGTTGCCTTCCTCAAGGCTTCGGGCATGAACTTTGCGGCTGTGGTAGCGGCGCAAAGCTTGCTGGTAGCGTGCAGCTTGCACAGCAGCCCGAAGTCGATCTTCCTCAAGGAGCGTGCCATCATCTTGCCGCATCTGCTCTTGCTGTGCTTCATCATAAGCAAGCACTCGAGGTGACCCGTATGTGAGTTCTGTGGGGAGCACCGCTTCTATACCATAGACTAGGGAGAAGGGTGTCTGGCCAGTGGCTCGATTTGGTGTCATCCTGAGTAACCAAAGAACCGCTGGCAACACATCAATCTAGCGCCTTCCGCACTTGTGCAACTTGTCAAAAGTTTTCATCTTGAGGCCTCGCAGCACTTCAGCATTGGCCCTCTCTGCTTGGCCATTGCTTCTTGGGTGAGCAACAGACGCAAAACAAATCTTGTTTCCAAGGTCTTGGATGTACTGCAGGAAGGTGCGGCTCGTGAACTGTGTGCCATTGTCTGTGATGATTCTGTTGGGAACACCAAAACGGCAAACTAATCCTTTAAAGAACTTGACGGCTGACTGTGATGTCACCTTCCTCACTGGCTCTACCTCAGGCCACTTTGTGAACTTGTCGATTGCTACGTACAAGAACTCAAAGCCCCCAGTAGCACGGGGAAAGGGACCCAAAATATTGAGCCCCCAGACCGAGAAGGGCCAGGAGAGAGGGATTGTTTGAAGTGCTTGAGCTGTCTGATGTATATTGTTTGAATGAAACTGGCATGCTTCACACTTGGTTACTAGCTCAATTGCATCCTGGAGGGCAGTGGGCCAATAGAAGCCTTGCCGGAAAGCTTTGCCGACCAGAGCTCTTGATCCTATGTGAGAGCCACATATGCCTCCATGTATGTCCGCCAACAGCTTCAGCCCATCTTCCCGGCAAATACATTTCAATTTCACCCCATTTGGTCTCTTTCTGTGCAGAATGTTGTCAACAAACTGGTACATACTTGACTGTCGGGTTACCTTTTCAGCTTCTTCTTGATCATCGGGAAGTTCTGCTATTTGAAGGAAAAGGACGATCTGCTACGCCCATGCCGGAGCTTGTGGCTCGACGACAAGGACTAAAGGCATTTACTTCGGCTGCGGGAGCGCTTGCCTCGACGGCAAGAACTTGGGGTTCTGGTCGAGGCCGCTGCTCACCGGCAAGCACAATGTTGTTCCCAGCAACTTCCTTGCTGGCGGCATCTGGGAGCTCTGCCGGAAAATACTTGCCGGTGTTCAACTTTCTCCTTTTGTTTGATTGCATTGATGGTGTGACAGAAGGTTGGGTCAAATGGAGCACAAAAGTTCCAGGTTCCACAGGCAGCTTTTGGGTAGCACACTTCGACAGATGATCAGCAATACTGTTTTCCGCATGAGGGATGTGCTCTGTTTGCAATCCGTCAAAGTGCTCGTCCAATTTCCTCACTTCTTCCACATAAGCTTCCATCAATGGGCTCTGATAATCTTTGTTAACTTGCTTCACAACGAGCTGCGAGTCACCACGGATGATCAACTTTCTAATTCCAAGGTCCATTTCGATCCTAAGTCTGGCAAGGAGCCCTTCGTACTCAGCAGTGTTGTTTGTAGCTTTCTTCCTGGGAAAGTGCATTTGTACAACGTACTTGAGGTGCTCTCCGATGGGTGCGACAAGCAACACTCCGGCACCGGCGCCTTGCAGCGAGAAGGCACCGTAAAAGTACATGATCCACTCTTTAACTGTTTCTTTGTCGGGGAGGGAAGTCTCTTGAATTTCTTCGTCTTGCGTTGGTGTCCACTCTGCAATGAACTCCGCCAAGGCTCTACTCTGAATAGTTGAAGCACTTTCAAATTTAAGTGCAAAACTTAACAATTCCAACGCCCACTCCACTATCCTACCGGTAGCATCTGGATTCCTCAAAATGAGCTGCATTGGAAAGTGAGTGACGACAGTAATCTCATGTGCTTGGAAGTAATGGTGCAGCTTCCTCGAGGCCATAAGAAGGCCGAAAAGCAGTTTTTGCACACCAGAGTACCTTGATCTAGCCCCTTGCAAAAGGGAACTAACAAAGTAAACCGGGCGCTGCACCATTTTCTTCTTCGGCACCACTTGTTGGCTTGCACCATTTGCTTGCGCTGTTTCTGACTTGTCGGCACCACTCTGCGGAGAATATTCCGGTTTGTTGCTTGACGGGCTTGCAACTGCTGCTTCTTCGTCGTCAGCTTCCCTCTCTGCCACTAATGCAGCACTGACCACTTGATCTGTTACCGCCAAGTACAGCAGCAATGGCTCTTGTGGTTTAGGCGCAACTAGTGTTGGTGGAGAGGAGAGGTACTTCTTCAAATCTTGCAGCGCGGCCTCCGCTACTAGAGTCCATTTCATTGGACCTGCCTTTTTCAAAATCTTGGAAAACAACAAGGCGCGCTCAGCAGATTTGGAGATGAACCTGCTCAATGCAGCTACACATCCGGCAAGACGTCGCACATCCTTGACGCGCTTTGGTGCTTCTATTTTCTCAATAGCCTTGATCTTGTCGGGATTGGCTTCAATTCCTCGTTGAGATACAAAGAACCCAAGAAGCTTGCCGGATGGGACGCCAAACACACACTTCTCGGGATTGAGCTTCAAATTGATCTTGCACAAATTTGCAAATGTCTCTTCTAAATCTTGAATGAGGGTTGATTTGTCCTTGGTTTTGACCATTATATCATCCATATATGCTTCCACATTCCTGTGCAGCTGAGGCTCAAAACCAATTTGGACTGCTCTTGCAAATGTAGAACTAGCACTCTTTAATCCGAAAGGCATATGCACAAAGCAGTATGTGCCACATGGAGTAATGAATGCGGTTTTCTCCTCATCCTCCTTGGCCATGCAAATATGATGGTAACCAGAATATGCATCAAGAAAGGAGAGCAAATTGCAGCCGGCAGTAGAGTCAACAATTTGATCGATGCGCGGCAAAGGAAAAGGGTCCATTGGACACGCTTTGTTGATATCAGTGTAGTCAATACAAAGTCTCCACTTCCCGTTTGCTTTGCGTACTACAACTGGATTCGCTAAGCATGTCGGATGTAGCACTCCCCTGACTAAACCTGCCGCTTCTAACTTTTTTATTTCTTCGGCAATAAACTGTTGCCGTTCCAAAGCTTGCTTCCTGACCTTCTGCTTGACGGGCCGAGCGTGAGGACAGACAGCAAGGTGGTGCTCAATTACCTCCCTGGGAACACCGGGGATGTCGGATGGTTTCCATGCAAACACATCGACATTCGCCCGCGGGAAGGCAACGAGCGCGCTTTCCTATTTATTTGCTGTCAAGAGTGGAACTGATGGTGAAGGTACCGCCAGTGTCGTCCTCCTTTGCGGGCACCTTCTTGGTTGCTGGTGGAGTAGCTTTGGACTTCTTGTTCTTGGCGGTAGAACTCTCCGGCACGTCATCGACGGGCGCGCAGCACTCTGAAGAGGTGCGCTTCCCGGAGGCCTTGTCGGAGGTCTTGCCATTTTTCTTGCTCTTCTTTTTGTCAGCAGGAGCAGGTGCCTTGGCGGCAGATGCTGCAACCGCTTCTATATAAAGCTTGTCGACGCAGATAACTGCATCCTTCTTGTCAGAGTTGATGGTGATGAAACCCATCGGCCCTGGCATTTTGAGCGTGTTGTAGGCATAGTGCGATGCTGCCATGAACTTTGCCAAGACAGGGCGACCCAGAATTCCATTATATGGCAAGGGAATCTTAACCACATCAAATACAATCTTTTCTGTTCTATAATTAAATTCCCCACCAAATGTCACTGGCAGAGTAATCTTTCCCTTGGGTTGGCTCCTTCCCAGATTGACCCCTTGAAACGTGCCCGTCTGCTTTAGATCTTCATCGGGAATCTGTAACCTCTTACTGACATCTGGTGAAATCAAGTTCAGGCCGGCCCCACCGTCAACCAGCATCTTTGTGACCTTGAGGTTGCGTATCATTGGTGAAACCAACAACGGCAAACACCCGACCGCAGTTGTGTGATCAGGGTGATCCTCAGCATCGAAAATGATAGGCGTGTGGGACCACTTGAGTGGTTTCTGAGCACCCACTGTCGGTTCTGCCGCATTAACCTCATGCGCCCACTGCTTGAGTTGGCGGTGAGAGGAGTGCAATTATGCACCTCCGTCAATGCACATGGCTTCTGTTGCTTTCTGGAATTCATGTTCGCTGGACTCCTCTTCGTCCTCGTCATCGTCCTCATCATCATCCTTTTTCTTGTCACGGCCTCGAGCAGGTTTCTCCTTCTGCTGCTTAGCCTTGCCGCGGCGGCCTCCTCGGCCACCACGACCCTTCTTGTCGGATCCCCCAGCACCGTCCTGGCCTTTCTCCTTGTCGCGCTTTTCATATTCAGCCTTCTGCTTCTTGGCAAGTTGCTCAACCTGCGGGCACTCTTGGAGATCATGGCCCTTGGTGCGGTGAATCTTGCAATATGGCTCGTCGGTCTTGCCAGCCTTCTCGCCTGCCGCGGCCTCCTGGCAATCAGCGCATACAGTAGCTTCCTTGCGGGAGCTCTCTGTCTTAGCCTTCTTGGTGGCGTTGGCATTGCCGGAGCCCTCAATGGCCATCACTGTCTTGCCCTTGCGCTTC
The DNA here is from genome assembly GCA_039707655.1 of Elymus sibiricus. NCBI lineage: Eukaryota > Viridiplantae > Streptophyta > Magnoliopsida > Poales > Poaceae > Elymus > Elymus sibiricus. The sequence goes on along the minus strand of CM077670.1, from coordinate 153,478,729 downwards.
CTGTTGCGCTTTCGGCCCTTTTTCTTCAGGGTGGTGGCGTCGTCGTCTTCAGAATCGACTTCGGCACCAGCATCCTCCCCAGGATGCAACCTTCCTTCATCAGTGCATGCACATTTGTCCGCCAACGCATAAAGCTCATTGACGGTTTTTGGCAGCCGAATGTTCATCCTCTCCCGCATCCTACGATTGCGCACATTCGTATGAAAGGCAGCAATCACAGCAGGGGGGTGCACATCAGGAATGTTGTGGTGCACGTGACTAAACCTCTGTATATACTTCCACAAGGACTCGCCATCTCTTTGTGGGATCACATGCAGATCACTGGGCTGACCAGGAACCTTGGGGCCTCCGGTGAAAGCACCAATGAACTCATTGCATAAATCAGACCATGAAGAAATGGAGCCCTCCGACAAGTTCATCAGCCAAGATCTCACATTGGGTTTGAGCACCAATGGAAAATAGTTGGCGAGAATCTTTTCATCCCGTCCCCCGGCAGCTTGTACAGCGATCGTGTAGATACCCAAAAACTCCGTCAGGTCGAGCTTGCCATCATATTTCTCCAGCAACTCTGGCTTGAAGGCCCGGGTTGACGGCCAGCGGACTTGCCACAACTCACGAGTGAAGGCTGGGCACCCAACCTCGTAAGGCAAGTACCTGCTAACCTCAGGCGCAGGCTCATCAACGACTGGACCGTTGCGCACATCAGATTGACGGCGCGCCTCCTGGCGCCGTTCAATAGTGGTGCGGGCATCGTCTACCCGCCTATCTCACAACACTTGATGCTGGTCTTGCCGCACTCGTGGATCCGAAGAAGCCATCGACATCACATCAGGATCAACGGATCGGTGAGTCTGTCGCGGTTGTTGAAGTTGTTGTTGTGGAGGTGACTGCACCGTTGGCGCGGCACCTCTGGCATGGCCATCGGTTGGTGCTGTCACTGGACGCCATGAAGGTCCCGCCCGCTGCGAATTGCTGGCTTCAGCAAATCCAATGAGGCTCTGGATAGTAGCTCTCCACTCATCCATCTTGTCAGCAGCTGGAAGGAAGTTCAACAGCATTTGCGCCCGCGCCATGGCCTCCACTGCCGTAGCTGGCATGGCCGGGAGTGAAGAACGGGACGTCGCTCGACTCCTGGCAGAACCAGCAGGAGTGCCATCACGAACTTGCTGCCGTGGCTCATGCCCGGTAGCGGGCTGACGTGGTGGTGGTGGTGCCTGAAGATCTTGCGGCTGATCAACAGGCGTCTTGCCGTGTGGACGTCGCCGTCCAGAACCACCAGCGTCGTTCGGAGTCACGTCATGCCCATCTTGCGATGGTCGCGGTGTGTGTCCCTACATGGCATCCTTAGATGCTGCAGTGGCTGGATCTTGGCTTGTGCCGGTCCGGACGGTGTTGCTCCGGTGGCTATGCTTGCCGGTGCATCGAGGAGGCGGGAGATGGCCATCCGCGCCCCTGCACCGTTGTGGCTTCGGTCACCAGATCAGCGAGGAAGTTGAGGGTTCGTGTTGTGTGCTCCACCTGCTGCACCTGTGCTAGCTACACCGCCTGCTGCACCCGTGCTGGCTACGCCGCCTGCGCCGCCTACACCGGTCACACCTTCTACGCCGCCCGCGCCGGCCGTGCCTCCTGCACCACCTGCGCCGGCTGGATCATCTGCGCTGCCTATGGGCGTCTGCGACAGAAGCTTGGAGGTCGATGGAGCTGCTGCGGATGCGCCCTTCTTTTTGGGCGCCATCAAAGATGATGAAGATGAAACTAACGCGCAAACTGCTGAATCAGGTTCTCGCAAGCGATCCCTCTGCCTAGTGCACCAAAGATGTCGTGCGTACGATGATCTATGGGACCGTTGAGGCCCCTTTGCGGTTCGACTATGGGGATTCACAAGCACAAAGAACAGATTCAACAATCAACACAAGTGTTTTTACCTAGGTTCGGGCCACCGTGAGGTGTAAAACCCTACTCCTGCTTTGTTGCATTGGATGTGTTTGAGCTCAAGTACAAGGAGCGCAACTTGTCGGCAAGAGTGCGGGAAGTGCTGCTACGCCTGCAAAATGAGCGAAGAGTCGATCCTTGTAAAGGTTGCCCTGGCCCTCCTTTTATAGATAAAGAGGTAACCACAGTGGCAAAACAGTCTTTACATGTTGATTAGATAGCCAACAGTGCTATCATACCTAACTATGCCGGATTAGGACAAATGCAATAAATGCGTCGTTAGGTGTCATGTGGAGGAGGAGCCCCGGCAAGGTTCCTGCACTGCTCGCCTAGCTACCTACTATAATCTTGACACACCTTCTGGGCGGGTGTCATTAAAGGTAATCCTCCTTCCAGCATGCCGACACATGCCCCGACAAGCCTCACCAAACTGCCTGCCCGCTCGACACCTCACAGATTAGCGACTAGCTGCCCGATGAGGTGGAGTGAGGAGGAGTCAGCAAGGGCTTGCCGGCACGGAGCTTGCCGGGCCTTCATCTTGCTGGCCCATGTTTTGCTGGCAAGTGCTGCTTCGATCTTCAGTACTAGCTGAGTACTTCTCGATGGTATGTCTTGATATCTTCTCTGTGGTTTTGCAACCAAGTCTTGAATCTTGAAGTTGGTAATCTCCCGGCAAGCCCTGGCCATCAGGAACGCTATCACTGTTTGTGCATAAGTCAGGGTATAAAATACCCAAGTTTTATACACCAACAGAGGCTGAGCGGTAGGCTGTCAGTCTGCATGTTGTAGCCATGTCATCTACACGCAACCTAAAGGCCCGGGTGTACGTAGTACTAGTAGTTAAATATGCATTGTTTGGCACGAAAGTTCCTTGGAGCTCGTGCTGCAGCTAGTGTACACCATAGCTCGCTTCTCCTCCTTCCTCTTCCACCGCCCGGGCACGTCCGCGGGCAGCGACCGGTCAACCCTAATATAGTACTCCCTCCGTTTTTATTTACTCCGCATATTAGCTTTGACTGAAGTCAAACTTTATAAAGTTTGACCAAGTTTGTAGAAAACAATATGAACATTTACAGTAACAAATTTATATGATGTGAAAATATATGCAATGATGAATCCAATGATATTGATTTGGTGGTGTATATGTTATTATATTTTTCTACAAACTTGTTGAAAGTACATAAAGTTTGACTTTACACAAACCTAATATGCAGACTAAATAAAAATGGAGGGAGTATTTCCTTCACCACATTCAAGTACAGTACAGTACTACAAAAAGATGCATGCATGACCACTAATTTCCTTTCTCTTATCTATATTAATTAAATGCGGCGTGAGACTCAAATCCCTTTTAACTTAATTGGACTTAACATGAGCCTAATATAATGGAAATCTATTTTTTAGATGAGCCCTTTAAACCGGAAAGAGGGAGTACCACGTATATTAGATATCTCAAATCCATACAAAGCAAGCAATATTACGTAGTACTATGCACATAACCTAAGCTAGACCACACTACTCGTCATTGTCGAAGATGGGTAGGCGGCCGCAAGCTGCAACTCCAGCTCCTCCTGCTCCTCCTCCAGTTTGGCGAACATTTCGTTGATCCCCCCTTCCGCTGGCGGAGGAAGCGGCGGTTGGCCTCCACCTCGGCCTCCGACTGGATGGACTCGAGGATGGCCTGCGGTTCCGCCGCCCCCTCTGCTTGGGACAACTCCGCCATGGCATCGGCCATGGCGAAGCCTGCAGCCGGTGGCGCCAGCTCCGCCTCACCCGCGTCGTCGTCCTCCTCCTCCTCCTGCTCCGCTTCGCCTGCGTCGTCATCCTCCTGTTCCAACTTCGCGTCGTCGTTCTCCTCCTCCGGCTCCGCATCCTCCATGGCCAAGTCCTGCTCCGCCTCCCCCGCCTCCTCCTCCGGCTCCGGCGAGTCTGGAGGCAGGCTGGCTGCGATCCGGGCTTCGCGTCGCCTCCAGATCTCCGAAAGCAGCTCAAAGCGCCGCTCCGGCGCGAGCATGTCGTATGTCATTACCTTTTGCCGATCCATGGCTATCGGGCGACTGCGAGCGGAGAAGAGGTAGCGAGGAATGAATGCGTCTACTGTTTGGGTTCGTCGTCCGGCTTAAATAAATGCGCTCCATCACGTGTACCCGCGCGTGCAGAAATTGTACACATACGGGTCTGTTTTGGGTGTGTCATGTAACTCGCATGTGTGTGAGATTCTGAGAGACGGAGTGTGTGTGTGTGAGAGAGAGAGGTTTTGAGAGACGGAGTGTGTGTGTGCGCCTCTACTCTTCGGATATGTACTCCACCTTTTGCAACGGGATATAAATATTAGTATAATGGTACGTTAGCTTGTGATTTACCTGACCATATTAATGTGATTGTGTAAATAAAAATTCCTCAATTCATGCTCGTGATTTGCATCATATTTTGATGAGAAGTTTGCTAACTAAATTGCGGTGGAATTTTTCCATGTTATAAGTAAACTAAGGTGATTGATAATCATACGGGGAAGGTTGGACAAAAGGTGTGGTACGAACAAATACTCCACCTAGAGCATGTGTGTGTGTGTCTGGTCGTATAGAGAGACTGTGTGAAAGAGAGAAGAGAGAGAGAGAGAGAGAGAGAGAGAAAGAGAGAGAGTGAAATGGAGTCTTCGGTAGGGAAAGTAATTAAGTGTGTGTGGCTTCATCATAGAGAGGTGATGTGTATGGCAGAGGCCTCCAACTAGGGGGGGGTGCGAGAGATAAGAGTACCGGAGAGAGGGAAGAGAAGGTGTGTGCGCATGAGAGGGATGGACATCGAGATAACGCGTTTGTTTGAGAGACACCGATAAAGAGTACTATCAATTGTGCATGTAGGTGTGGGAATTAAATGAAGGGATGCATGGTCTTACCGGTTTCAGGGATATAGAGGGAGGGAGTGAGATAGAGATAGCTAGAGGGAGATAGATAAGTGTGAGTGTGTGTTTTAGAGAAGAGACCAATCCAGACGGAAGTCATATGTGCATGAAAGAAGAGAGAGATTCAAGGAGGGGTGGGGCTGGGGGTGGGGGTAATTAACTACGTATGGAGAGAGATGAGACCTAGAATGTGCATGTGCGAGAGGTATACATATATACGTGGATAGAGGGTGGGTGTGTGTGCGTGTGCATGATCGAGATAAAAGAGAGGAGACATAAGTCATAAGATCAAGGATGGGAGAGATGCATGGATCGATATCACAATGTGCATGCATGTGAGATGTGGAGGGAAGAAGGCTCGATGATGGAGCGGGTGTCTTTAAGAGAGAGTGACGTGAGGTGGAGTATCCATATATGGCCAACAGAGAGAGCGAGACACAATGTGTGTGGAAAAGAGATCGACGCATGCATGTGAGGTGTGGAGGGAAGAAGGCTCGATGATGGAGCATGTGTTTTTGTCTGTAAGAGAGAGTGACGTGAGTTGGAGTATGCATATATGGCAAGTAGAGAGAGCGAGACACAATGTGTGTGCAAAAGAGATCGACCTATAGATGCATGTAGAGAGAAAGAGATATAGTGTGCGTGATAGGAAGCGAGAGTGCCTTCGAGAAACAAGGTTGATGGAGAAAGAGAGAGAGAGAGAGAGAGAGAGAGAGAGAGATCGCTAGCTAGAGGGAGATCGGCTAGTGTGTGTGTGAGATAAGAGTCGAGTGGATCGGAAGGGTGAGTTCTGTGTGTGTTTGTGTGAGAGAGAAAGAGGGTGCATGTGAGCGACATACAAGCGAATATTAGAGAGAAATGAGACCCCGAGAGACGGAGTTTGTGTTTGTGAGAGGGAAAGATATTTCAGAGGGAGAGTCATAGCTAGAGAGACATAGGGAGAGCCAGATATCCCTAGGGGGAGAGGGTGTGTGTGAGCGGCATACACGGGAATAGTGGAGAGGAATGAGACCCCGGGAGACTGAGTTTGTGTTTGTGAGAGAGAAAGATATTTAAGAGGGAGAGTCATAGCGATAGAGACATAGGGAGGGCCAGACATCTATGGAGAGAGAGGGTGTGTGTGAGCGGCATACACGGGAATAGTAGAGAGAAATGAGACCCCGGGATACGGAGTTTGTGTTTGTGGGAGAGAAAGAGATTTCAGAGGGAGAATCATAGTTAGAGAGACATAGTAGGGAGCGAGATATACCTAGAGAGAGACAGAGTGAAGGTCGAGGGAGAGAGTACTATTAGTGTGTGACGAAGAAAATAGGCTCCTATCCAGAGAGAGATATACAAAGAGCACGAGAGATACCCGAGAGATAGTGAAGGCGTACGGGTCTAGAGATATATATATATAAGGGCATGAGTGATTGCTATATGAGATGAATATTTGGATTAAATGGGATTCAAATATTTAAATTACAGATCAGGACATCGATAATATCAGAACAAAAATACGTCTATCAAACATGCATATTCAATTGAATTGGGGGACACATGTAATGTTATTTAATTTTTTGATATTAGTGATCCATAGATTTTTTTAATTAGAGACAATGCATGGCTTATACAATTCATGTCTAATAGGATTACACTATATGTTGTGTGTGAAACACATTATATGTGGTTTCAAATATTTGAATTCAACTTAAGGTGGATTCAACCTTATGAATTTGAGATCATGGCATTTGTAAACCATATTTATATATAAACGGTGTTGTGCTTTTCAAAGTATATATATAAAAATGATGTATATAGATTTGTATTCGAATACAAAATGGATCCTACCCGAAAAAAAAGAATACAAAATGGATTCGAATTTAGTTGGCATTGTAAACGCGAAACTTACTTTCTCCTAAAATTTGAACGAAGCAGCGAAACACCCAGTCCCTCCTCGGCCGTAACCACCCGAAAAGAAATTTTGGGAGATGGAAATTACTGCCTATCCTTGACACGCAAAGCCTATCGGCTCGATTTCTATAGGCCTCGATAGGGGTAGCTTTGTAATTTCAGTCAAACGTGGCATAACCGCCTCTCACCCCGATTCATACACGGTGGGCGCCACAACACAGTCTCTCCACGGCCGAAATCGCCTCTCACCCCAATTCATACATGGTGGGCGCCAACAGTGGGTGCCAAAACAAACTCTCCTCAGCCGAAATCTCTCTCGGCAAATATTCGGGGTATGCGAGATTACCGTCCTATCCCCAACCAACCAATATTGCTCTGGGTCTGAAATTATAAACGGGGGCTAAGTTTGTAACTTTCCCCGCATTTGAGACAAGCGTGTCGCAAAGACATGGTTCCCCCCTACCTCTCTCCCTACATTTTCCCATTCGTACTCCGTGGGCGCCAAAACACCCTCTCCACCCCAGCCTCCTCCGTCCACCACCCCATCCACCGCAGTCCTCCTCCACCATGCCGGAGCTGATACCCCGATGCCATCGTCCATTACAAGAGATCGACGTCTCTCATCCACGGCTCCGGACCAGGATCCTTGCATCGCGTCCTCTCGCTTCATCTGCGCCGTCGTCCACCATGCCGGGGCCGCTCCTACGACCGTCTCGTCCACCGCACCGGGACATATCCCCCACTGCCACCGTCTGCCCTCCCAGATCTGCTTCCACGCCGCTGACAGCCATCGCTACCGCAACACCCTCAACGTCTTAGCAGATGCTTACACGGCGCTACACCAGAGGTGGTACTCTTTCATATCTGCTCTAGTTATTTATCTTAGCAAGAAAATAGATCGCCACAGCTTTACTATGATTTCTTGTCCATCTCTTAGAATCTTACTTGTTAGTTGAAAGCAAACATTGGTTGCGGTGTAGCCTTTGTCCAGTTTGCACCTTCAGATCCGCCATGACATGCTCAACACTATACTCGCAATGCTTATGGTTTTCCCCTTTTATATTCCACATTAGCTAAATGACAGTCGACTGAATTTCAAATTGGGGTCAGTCGATTTTTGAGAGTTAGCCGGAGGGAAGGAAGGATAAGGAAGGGGCTCGCCGGAGGGCTACCCCATTATCTATCTTAGGGGTTTCGGGGGGGCGCGATGGTGGACGACGGTGGTGGGGGCGGTTCAGGGGAGGGCGGGGCGGCGAGCCGGTCGCGGGAGCGCCGCCGGCCACGGGGGGCAGGGGCCGGTGATTCGGCTGCCGACCCCTGCGGTGGTCTGTTGGGGAAGAAGAAGAGGTGAGGAAGAAGAAGGGTTAGGAGACGTATGATCTTCATCCAACCGCCTGAAATGGTCGACTGACCCAAATGATGAAAGTCAGGCAACTTGCATGTAGCCATTCCCTTTATATTTAGTACCATCATCCTAGGTGCTTCGTGACGTGTTAGCACTGCTCCTCAACCCATCAAGCTAAACAACATGCCACTCATAATTCCAAACTTAGTTGTTCAAATATGAATCTGATATGATGCTGATATTACTAAAACAGAGACCGTTTAATTGGTCAGCTAATGTTCCTTCTTTTGTTTTGATAAGCACATGCGCCACATATAGAGAGACAGCAGGGAGTTGCATTCTTTGTGTGCTCTGGTTCATCATGGGTGGGCAATGAACATTTTATTATCCAAAATCTACTTGCTCTTCTTTAACATGTTCCTCTTCTGTTCTTCTTTAATAAGTATAGTAGTACAGTAGGTTCCTTGTAGTGAAGATGAGCAGGGACATTTGCAGTATACAGGTCTATTTGGTCGCTTGTGATGGATGCTTTCAACTCTTCGTGTTGGTCTACCATAATATCCAGGAAGTGCTGGGAGCTGTGTCGCCTTTGAGAGTTAGACTGATAGTAACAGTACTGCGCCTTCAGTTGAAGAGAGCTGGTATCCAAAGCCTTTCTAGCCGTACCAGCAATACTAGCCCATATTTTCCAGCAAGTTCCACTTTCCTGATTTTACTCGTGATGCTTAGGGTTTTCCCATTATATCTACACTATGATCTGCGTAGGTTCTTTGTGTCGTACTAGCAGCAGTTCACCCTTGAAGCTAAACAACACACCAATCATAATTGCAAAGCTTAGGTGTTCAAATACGAATGTGATATGATACTGATATTAGTTAATATACACATATTTAATTGGCCAGCTAATGCTCCCACTTGAGTTTCCAAATGCATGTGGCCACATATAGAGAGACGCCAGGGAATATCATTTCTTGGGGCACTCTGATTCATCATGGGTGGGCAACCAACATTGTATAGAAAGAAGCGGAATCTCCATAATAGGCTTCCTCTTCTATTCTTTAACATGTTCCTCTTCTGTTCTTCTTTAATAAGTACAGTATGTTCCTTGTCAGGAAGGGGAGCAGGGACATCTGCAGTTGACAGCTCTATTGGGCCACTTCTGCTAGATGCTTTCAGCACTTCGAGTTGGTCTGCCATAATATCCAGGAAATGCTGGGAGCCGTGTGGCCTTTGAGAGACTACACTGATAGTAACAGTAGTGCGTCTTCAAGTGAATAGAGCTGGCCTGTAGGTGATCGATAGGGTTTCGATTAGTAGCAGCAATATAACCCCATATTTTCTAGCCAGTTCCACTTTCCCGATTTATTTATGATGCTTATGGTGTCCCCCTTTTATCTACACTGCGATCTGCCTAGTGGCTTTGTGTCATACTAGCAGCACTCCATCCTTCAAGATAAACTACATGCCACTCATATTTCCAAAGCTTACATTTAACTGGTCAGCTAATGTTATTACGTGAGTTTTGAAATGCATGTGCGCCACATATAGACACATGAGGGAATACTATTTCTCTGTGCACTCTCGTTATCATGGTTTGGCAATAAACTTTCTATACAGTATGTTTTCAAACCTATCATCTGCCAACTATCCTAACTCTGGAGCTCCCAATAGGGAGCCTATTTTTTGTGTAGTTGTGCCAGATTATATTAATGTACGCACGAAATTACAGAACACATGGGCTCTCTCATCAGAATCCAGTGATAGCACACAAGGGTTTACAGGGAGCCCCTATTATATTAGTATATCCTATGCATTCATGAATATCCTCTTGTGTGCATTTCACTCTATGTCTATGGATATTCTTGTTTGTTCCTTGTGGGACTAACCCATGTAGGTATTGAAAGTGCATCATTCAAAGGATTGCTCCCAACTCTTGATGGTCTACACCAACTTTGAGCATCCACATCTACAACACCTACATGAAGTCATCATTGAGAAAACCCAAAGTTAGTTCATCCCTCTTTGGGGGGATATCACATCTAGGGGGAGCTTTACTCTAAGACTTGAGTTAAAGCAACTCTAATGGTGTGAACACATTACTGCTTTATGTAAAAGTGGTAACCCTACTTGTGCTTAAACGATGAGTATGACCTATGATCAAATGTTCTCATTTGACTCGTAAGTCAATATACTCATATATAGATGACTATGTCATCGCCCATTGTGTGATAGATACTAGAATTGGTTGTGCATGTTTGCCACATATTTCATTTGCTATCTTATTGTGTGAGCATGTTGCTATGCATATTTGTCATTCGAGGACATCCATTTGTTGTTTTGATGATTTCGTTTTATTTGGCCAATTGGATCTACAAGAATGCCTAAGCACCTTCTTTAGCTATCTATCTCAACTTGTGTCAAATTCATTCTTGCTATATCACAAAACTTGAACAAGTTCCTTTCGGCCCCTCTGGGTGAGGAGCACTCGGAGCCACCTATCTGACTAGGGCTGACTTTCAAAACCTTCTAAGTGTATTTCAGTCAGACCAACTATCTCCTATTCGGTCCCACCAATTGCATTTAGGCTGCTCCATATTTCCATCTCGGTAAGATCGGTATGAGAGTTTTGGTGTCCCCGATGTACTCTGTCTCTGACAGTTATGCATCTCAGTGAGACCGATTTCGTTCGATCGGTACTACCAACAACCAAAGGGTATATATATGCTCGTGGACCGTACATTGAAAATTACTTCAAACGTCGCGCCTCCCGCACCCTTTGCTGCCGTCGCCCAGGTCCTCGGATCATCGCCTTTGTCTCCAGCGAGCTCTTGCCACCAGATTCCGTCACCATCAACGGCAATCTCCTCCGTCGTTGCCGCCGTAGCAAATCTTCACCAAGTTAGGGTAAGATTTGACCCCCTCTGTGCTCCCAAATCTAATTCTATGCACGGATGGATGCGCCTAGATCTTGCCACAGTATGCACTTCAATGTCCATGACAAGTTCCTAGTTTTAGACTCGAGTTGAAATTTTAGGTTTAGGGTTTCTCAAATTACATCTCGGACTGACCGAATTGAGGCGACTCGGCGTCACCGATTTGGCTTCGGCCAGTGCACACAGTACACTTCGGTGAAACCGAGTGGTACTAAATCGGTGTCACCGAATTAGTCTCTTAGTAGCATCATGTGCTCTTCGGTGGAACCAGGATCAACTTCGGTCTGACCGAAATGTGAACCCTAGTTCAGTTGTTGCCTCGGTGCTACCGAGATTATCAAATCGGTAGATCCGAAATGCTCTCTATGAAAACCTAAAACTGAAGTTTGAACTCAAATATTTTCAAAAATAGATATGTTTTGTGATGCTCATCTACTCCACTCTATCTATTCTAATTCACAGGGCCAGTTGTCAACATGTCAGATGCCAGTGACAGCCAGAACAGATCAGTTGAACCAAGTGTTGACTTGCAGGCAGGAACTAGTGCTGATGAGAGTTACCAAGTGTTGACTTGCAAGCAGCAACATGGACAAGGAAGAGAAAGGAGTCTGATGAAGAGGATGAAGACTTCCAGGTAGAAGTTACCTCCAAGAAGAAAGCTCTAGTTCAAAAGGAGTATGCAAATACTCAAAAAGAAAGAGGAGTGACAAGGAAAGTGTCTGCATCCACTGCTGCCAAGAGAGGCATCTCCTCAGAAAATCCAGGAGGATCTCATCATGGCCAGAGCAAGTCTATGCCCAAAGTGGCAGGCAAGAAGAGGGAAAGAAAGCAAACTGCTCAAGTGGTGTTCAAACCCACTTCCATGAGAACAGACGATGCATCTGATGATGAAGAGGAAGAGCAAGCTGCCAATTCACCTCCTCCCAAGAAGCAAAAGCTCATGAGTGATGCTATGAGGAGATCCACCTCCTCCAAGGCCAAGCCAGCAGCTGCCCCCAAGCCCAAGAGGACGACCAGAAATGTATCAGCTGCAGAGAAGAACAAGCCCCAGTGCTTGAAAGAAATGATGATGAAGATGCTGAAGCCCTAGTGCTGAGGAAACTGAGACCCATACTGCCTGAGCATGATGACACACATCCTTTGGCAGAGAACATGAAGGAGAGGAAAGATAAATTTTTGAGGAAATGGAGAGAGTCTGATCCTTACTCAGTGAGAAGGAGGACTGCTGTTGTAGGATCGAAAGTATGCCTAGAGGGGGGGGTGATTAGACTACTTGACCAAATAAAAACCTAACCTTTCCCCAATTTTAGTTGTAGGTTAGCAAGTATACAAGTCAAGCATCACCCTACACATGCAATTCTAAGAGTATAGCAGCGGAAAGTAAACAATTGCATATGTAAGTAAAGGAGGGGATCGAAGATTTCAAATGCAATGAAGACACGGTGGTTTTTGGCGTGGTTCCGATAGGTGGTGCTATCGTACGTCCACGTTGATGGAGACTTCAACCCACGGAGGGTAACGGCTGCGCGAGTCCACAGTGGGCTCCACCCACGAAGGGTCCACGAAGAAGCAACCTTCTCTATTCCACCATGGCTTACGTCCACGAAGGACTAGCCTCACTCGGGGTAGATCTTCATGAAGTAGGCGAACTCCTTGCCCTTACAAACTCCTTGGTTCAACTCCACATCATGTCGGAGGCTCCCAAGTGACACCTAACCAATCTAGGAGACACCACTCTCCAAAAGGTGATAGACAGTGTGTTGTTGATGAACTCCTTGCTCTTGTGCTTCAAATGATAGTCTCCCCAACACTCAAACAACTCCTCACAGATTTGGCTATGGTGGAAGAAGGATTTGAGTGGAAAGCAACTTGGGAAAGGCTAGAAATCAAGGTTCAAATGATTGGATTGGAATGTCTTGATCTCAACATATGAGTAGGTGGTTCTCTCTCAGAAAATGTATGGTGGAAGTGTAGGCACGTTCTGATGGCTCTCCTTACTGAGTAAGAAGTGGTGGAGGGGTATCTATAGCCTCCACACAAAATCCAACCGTTACACACTTTTGACCCAACTCGGTGGCACCGATCAGAAATCTCGGTAGCACCGAACTGTGTAAAAGATATGAACGTTAGGAATCTCGGTGGGACCTACTAGAACAACTCGGATGGACCGATGTGCAATGGTTAGGGCAAACCTCGTCTCGGTGGCATCGATTGCATCAACTCGGTGGGACCGAAGTGAAGCAATAAGGCAACAGAGAGTTGGCACACCATCTCGGTGCGACCGATTTGCAAAACTCGGTGGGACCGAAGTAAGTGCAAACGATTACAGAGAGTTGGCAAGGCCATCTCGGTGAGACCGAGATCCGTATCGGTGGATCCGATTTATTAGGGTTTTGGCAGTGGCTAAGTCCAGATGAACTCGGTGGCTCCGGATAGGAATTTTTGGTGGGGCCGAGTTGGAATGTAGGTTTTGGACATATTTGGATGGAGAAAGTGGTTGAGGGTTTTGGAGTACTGTCACTAAGCACTTGAGCAAAAAGACCATTAAGCAACACCTCATCCCCTTTTAATAGTATTGGCTTTCCTATGGACTCAATGTGATCTTGGATCACTTAACAAAAAAATGTAGAGTCTTGAGCTTTTGCCAATCCATGTCCTTAGCATTCTGAGGGGTCCACATCTCTAGTCCTTGCCATGCCAATCATTGAACATCCTGAAATCTTTATCTTGAATGAACATTAGTTCAATGATATATATGTTGTTATCAATGACCAAAACCACCAAGGGAGCAAATGTGCTTTCAATCTCCCCCTTTTTGGTAATTGATGACAACATATAGATCAAAGCTTTGACAAATGATTAAATGAATGGAATACATCGTCGCTTTGAGAAGTATGTGATAAGCAAGAGCTCCCCTAAATTTGTGCATTATTAAAAATTTGCATTTGAATGCAAATGCACAATCAATTAGGATCATGGGTCACTCTTCCATGTCACATACAACTTGGTGGAGCGCGCAAAATGATATGAATGGAATAGTAAGCACGCATCACCAAAACCACAAGTAATGGATCATACACAGATAATGATAAGGATACGATTAAGCATACCATGAAGCATAGTATGATCAATCACACACATAGTAGCTCACAAACATGAAGATCAAAGTATCTCACACACATCAGACCAAAGTAGCATAAACCAAACAGATGCAAAAAATTCAAGAAAACGACGAGCAAAAGCATGACACTCTCTCTCTCGAAGCCTAATGATCTATACAAATTCTCCCCCTTTGGCAACAAGTACCAAAAAGTTCAAATAGGTATAGGACTATGCATCTCTCTAGGCACGATCCTCGGCAGCTCCTGAAGGTGAACAACGACTGCCAGCTCCGGTGTGCGTAGACGGCATTGAGAGAAGTGCATCCGCAAAGGCTTCAGCTAACGTCTGCTGGGTTGGTGGAGTAGAGACTGGAGGTGGCACTGTAGCAGCAGCAGCAGGTGCAGAGACTGTGGTCCTCGTATCTGCAATAGGTACTGCAGCAGACCTGGATGCCCTGGGCACTATCTGGAATCTCTCAGTCGTTGGTATATCATCTCCACTATCATCAGAAGCAGCCATGGCTGCGTCAACATCATCTTTCAGCTTCTCCACTATAGTCTGTACCTCAGTGATCTTCACATCAAGATCATGAATCTTTGTCTCGACTATCCACTCTAGGCTTGCCTGGTTCTTGGTGAGGTTGGCCAGACTTCGCTCAATCCTCAGGGTGGCTTCTAGCAGATAAGTCATTTGATCATTCTTTGTCTTGAGGTTTGCAATATGTGCATTGGGAGCAGATGCCTTCTGAGCTTCTTTTGCTGCCTCAGCTGCCCGGATCCTCTCTTGAGCTTGGGCAGATGTAGGGTGTGAAGGGTCCATCACCACTACATTGTCCTCGCCTCTGGATGCAATGGGAGATGCTCACGATCAAGAAGATAAGTGCTCGCTCCAACCTTGGAATTGATGAGCATCTGAATGTGTGGAGCATATCCGTAAGATCTCTTTTGGTCAGCTGTGGTTCTCTTGATAGTTTCAACTATGAGGCTCATGACTTTGAACTTCTGAGGTGTGTCAAACAAATGCAGCAAGTTGATGGAGTGGCCACGTATCATCTTATCATCTCCAGACTTGGGCAACAGAGTGTACTTCAAGATTGTGTTGGTGGTGGCCAAACTAGGTAGCAAGTGCTTCACTGACCCTAGCTTGTGAGACTCAATGTCCTTCTCTGGAATAGCTGTGTACATATTAGCCATGGAATTGTGGTCCATCTTGAGCTTGGCATATATGTCAATGTCATCATCTTCTTCCTCTGGAGCACCAAGAAGAGTAGCCCACTCAAAGATGGTTGACTGGTATCTGGATCCCTCGGTCATCCACACAATTCGGCCATCTGGATAAAAATGAGCTGTGGAGTAGAATTGCATGATCAGCTCATCATTCCACTTGGTAAGCTTCTGTCCAACAAAGTCATCAACACTAGCTATCCTGAAACTCTCATGAACATGGGGGAAGTAGTCTTCATTTGCATCGATATACTTCCAATCCACCCATCTCATGTCACTGATGATGGGTTTCTTATCAAGTAACACCGTTTCATAGAAATCTTGTTGTTCTATGGTCTGAAAGCGGTAATCACAAGCAGTCCTTCTCCTTGCAGCATAAGGATCAGACAATCTCCACTAACGCAGTCCTTTGTCCTTCCTGAGCATCATGTTTTCAGCAACAGGGTGTGCATTGTCATGATCTGGAATCTTGGGCTTCAATTTTCTGAGCACTAGTGGCTCCTCATCAACATCAACTTCAGGCACTGGGGCCTTGTTCTTCTCAGTAGCAGGGATGTTTCTAGTGGATCTCTTGGGTGCTGGAGCTTTGGGCTTGGACTTGGTGGGGACAACATTCCTTATAGCATCAGACATAAGCTTCTGAGTCTTTGCAGGAGGTGCATCAGCTGCTGGTTCCTCCTCCTCCTCCTCATCAATCCTCATGGAGGGTTTGCCCAGAACCTGAGCAGTTGTCTTCCTAGCCCACTTCTTCTTTCCTGTAGCAGCTGCCTCTGTATCACTTGGTTCCTCAAGTGTAAATGTCATGGTTTTCTTTGTAACTTTGTTTACAGCAGATTTGTCTTTGGCAGCAGGTTTTGAGCTAGCTGCTTTGCCATACTCCTTAGCAACCACTGTCCTCTTCTTTGATGTGGCCTCACTTGCCACAAAGTCCTCATCCTCATCATCTGAGTTCCTCTTCTTTCTTGCCCAAGTAGCTGCTTTGGGAAATTCTGGAGAACTCCTCTCTCCCTCATAGTAGCTGCCCTCAAGGCTAGAGCCTGAGCTGAGATCAGTGTGTGCTTCTGAGACATTCTGGCTATCGCTGGCATCTGACATCTTGCAAAGCTGACCCTGTGAATAGATGGATATGGGCAGAGTAGATGAGTCATCACAAAAAGCAGACATTTTTCATGAAAATTGAGTTCAAATCTTAGTTTCAAGTTTTCATAGAAGGCATTTTGGATGGACCGAGTTGATCATCTCGGTGATACCGAAGCACTCAACAGAAACTTTACACTCCATTTCGGTCAGACCGAGATGTGGTTCGGTGTCTCCAAGATGCTAGGGTTTCACAGAGACTTTACTTTTGGTCTCACCGATTCGAACAACTCGGTGGCACCGAGACGTACTAGTGCAATGGCCTGGGCCAAATCGGTGACTCCGAAAATCTCTAATCGGTCGGTCCGAGATGTGTTCGGCGGAAACTTAAACCTAATTTTTTTACTCAAATCTAGTCTAAGAAATTTTATTTGTGGAATAAGCATTGCAATCTGTGGCAAGAATAATGGCAATCCATCTGTGCATTGAATCAGAATTTAGAGAACGAAGGGGGTCGAATCTCACCCTAACTTGGTGGAGATCCTCTACGATGGCAACGGTGGAGCAGATTGCCATTGACGGCGGCGGATTCCGGCGACGAAGGCGCGCTGGAGATGAGGGTGATGATCCGGAGACCTGGGTGACGGCAGCAACGGGGTGCGGGAACGAAGAGGTTTGAGAAATTTCAATCGTTCGGGCCCGTGGAGTATATATACCCATGTGCTGTTGGTGGCTCCGAGTTGGACAACTCGGTGGCACCGATATGTGTAACTGCAAGCAGTTTAGCACATCGGTGGCACCGAAATGGTTCAACACGATGACACCGAGATGGAAAACTAGATCAATCTAAATGATTTCGGTTGGACCGAGTGTGAGTGGATTGGTTCGGCCGAAATCATGTAGAAGGTTTTGGAGGTTCAGCCCTTTCAGATCGGTGGCTCCGAGTGCTCCTCACCCGGAGGGTCTGAAAATGACTTGTTCAATTTTTGTGATGCAGCAAGAATAGAATTTGAGACAAGAAAGCATAGATAGCTAGAGATGGTACTTAGGCATTCTTGTACATCCACTTGGCAAGAAAAACCAAGACAATCAAAACAACAAATGGATGTCCTCGAATGAAGAAAACATGCAAACCAACATGCTCACACAATAAGATAGCAAATGAAATATGTGTCAAACATGCACAACCAATTCTAGCATCTATCAAGCAATGGCTATGACTAGGTCATCTATATATGAGTATATTGACTTAGGAGTCAAATGAGAACATTTGATCATAGGTCAAACTCATCGTTTAAGCACAAGTGGGGTTGCCACTTTTACATAAAGCATTGATGTGTTCACACCATTAGTGTTGCTTTAGCTCAAGTCTTAGAGCAAAGCTCCCCCTAGATGTGATATCCCCCCAAAGAGGGATGAACTAACCTTGGGTTTTGTCGATGATTACTTCATGTAGATGTTGAAGATGTGGATGCTCAATGTTGATGTAGACCATCAATAGTTGGGAGCAATCCTTTGGAGTTTTGTGCTTTCAATACTTACATGGGTTAGTCCCACACAAGGAACATACAAGGATATCCATAGACATAGAGTGAAATACACATATGATGATGTCCATGAATGCAATGATTACTTTGTCCCTTGCCTTACCAACAAGAGGGTTTGTGACTCCTTGAACTAGTGCAAGATGTGGAAGTTGATTGCACAAGTTCTTGCCATAAATGAATGTGAGTGAAGTTTGTTGGCGGAGTCACCCTCAAGAACTCTCTAGTTCTTCTTCTTTTGGACCCACATCAACTTGATGGGAATCCTTGGAGTTGTAGTAGCACTTGATGAAGTAGAACTTGATGAAGTCTTGGGAACCCACTTGACCATGGCTTGAGGAGCTTCTTCAAATGAATCAATCTCTTCTTGAAGCTTGTCCTTGCCTTTTAGCTTGTGGTCTTGTGGTGGAAGATCTTCTTGAGCTTGTGTTCCCTTGAAGGAAGTAGGATCATACTTCTCTTGTTGAGGAACAAACTTCGTCTTGGGGTATTGATCTTCTTCCCACTCAACTCCATTGGCATTGAACTTTCGTTCAAAACCAACACCTTGGTTCTTCCGGTGCCTTCCTTGCTTGCGTACAATTTCCTCAAATTGCTTACTCCCGGCAAGACTCTTGTATACACCTTTTTCTATAATTCCTTTCAATAATTTGTTTTCTTGCTCAAGTGTAACTTGGCTAAGAGAATCATTAGTGGAATCAATAGAACTACTAGAAGCAACAACATTGGATTTAGCATTGTTATTGTTACTACTAGAGATAGAACCCTTTTTACCCTTGTTGCTAGTTTGCTTAGGTTTAACTTGTGGCATAAAGGTAGACAAGAGTAAACATTTGGCAAGATATGAAGACCTCTTCTTTCGAAGATCGTCATTGATAGCTTTATGCTCTTGCTCTAAATTTAGCTTCTCGAAGCGTAGCTTCTCATGAGTTCTTAGAAGTTCTCTATGATCCTCTTGAGTTGTTTCATGCGCTAACTTAAGAGCATTTAGTTCTTTAGTTAAATGCTCAATCTCCTTCATAGCATTGTCACTCATTTCCTCTTGACTATCATGATTACTAGCATTTTCATTATAGCTCACATTACTATCCTTATCTACAAGTAAATCATCTTCACCAAGCAAATCATCTTCATCACTATTGAAATCAAGATACTCGGGGTGTGATACCGTGGGGCCTTTTGCCATGAAGCATCTTCCAATTCCTTCATTTGGTGAGTCAAATAGATCATAGGAGTTGGATGACACAAGTGCAAGTCCGGCAACACCTTCATCTTGACTATAGTCGGAGTTGGAGTGATAACTTCTCTCGGAGTGGTTGTCGGAGTCGGAGCCGGAAACGCATTCACCAACATGAGCTTGATGTCTTCTTCTTGTGTAGCTCTTGGATGACCTGTCCTTCCTCTCCGAATCCTTGCTTCTTCGAGAGTGTCTTCGATCATAACGATCATTTCTACTCCTTCTCTCCTTATGAGGTGATTCATCTCTTCTATCTCTTCCTCTTGGTGATTCGTCTCTTTTCTTGTAGGGAGCCGTACACTCATTGGAGTAGTGTTCGGGCTTTCCACAATTGTAGCAATTACGGTTACGACTTGATGATCTTCTCTCATAATGTCTTGAGCTAGAACTTCTTTCTTTCCCTTTGTTCTTGTAGAACTTGTTGAATCTTTTCACCATTAGGCTAATCTCTTCATTGGATACTAGCTTGTCACTTGGAGTTGTTGGAGCATCGGTTGAGGCTTTGTAAGCACCACTTGATTTGTTGTGCAGCTCCTCTTTGTGCTTGAGTGACATTTCATGAGCAACAATCCTTCCAATGACTTCCGTGGGCTTGAGATCTTTGTAATTTGGCATCATTTGGATCAATGTGCAGACGGTATCATATTTTCCATCCAAAGCTCTAAGTATCTTGTTGATGATGAATTTGTCGGTCATCTCTTCACTTCCTAAGCCGACAATCTCATTTGTGATGAGAGCAAGCCTAGAGTACATCTCAGTGACTCCTTCACCATCCTTCATCTTGAACTTGTCAAGTTGACTTTGAAGCACATCCAACTTAGATTCCTTGACGGACTTGGTACCCTCATGCATATCAACCAATGTATCCCAAATTTCCTTTGCATTCTCGAGGCGGCTGATTTTGTTGAATTCTTCGGGACATAAACCGTTGAATAGAATGTCACAAGCTTGAGCATTGTATTGCAACATCTTCAATTCTTCCGGGGTTCCTTCATGATCCGGTTCCTTGCCATCCTCAAAGAAGTCACCTTGCAAGCCAACACGAACAACAGCCCAAACGGCGGGGTTATGACCAAGAATGTGCATTTTCATCTTATGTTTCGAACTAGCAAAGTTTGTACCATCAAAATATGGACCTCTACGGTGATAGTTACCCTCACTAGATGCCATACTCTCCTAGGTTGTGAAACCAAGGTTGTGATCACCAAAGCAATGGAAATCAAGGCTTTACGGAGACCAAAGCTCTGATACCACTTGTAGGATTGAAAGTATGTCTAGAGGGGGGGTGATTAGACTACTTGACCAAATAAAACCTAACCTTTTCCCAATTTTAGTTGTGGGCAGATTTTAGCAATAATACATGTCAAGCATCACCCTACACATGCAATTCTAAGAGTATAGCAGAGGAAAGTAAACAATTGCATATGTAAGTAAAGGAGGGGATCAGAGATTTCAAACGTAATGAAGACACGGTGGTTTTTGGCGTGGTTCCGATAGGTGGTGCTATCGTACGTCCACGTTGATGGAGACTTCAACCCACAAAGGGTAATGGCTGCGTGAGTCCATGGAGGGCTCCACCCACGAAGGGTCCACGAAGAAGCAACCTTGTCTATTCCATCATGGCTTACGTCCACGAAGGACTAGCCTCACTCGGGGTAGATCTTCACGAAGTAGGCGATCTCCTTGCCCTTACAAACTCCTTGGTTCAACTCCACATCATGTTGGAGGCTCCCAAGTGACACCTAACCAATCTAGGAGACACCACACTCCAAAAGGTAATAGACGGTGTGTTGTTGATGAACTCCTTGCTCTTGTGCTTCAAATGATAATCTTCCCGGCACTCAAACAACTCCTCACAGATTTGGCTATGGTGGAAGAAGGATTTGAGTGGAAAGTAACTTGGGAAAGGCTAGAAATCAAGATTCAAATGGTAGGAATGGAATAGCTTGATCTCAACACATGAGTAGGTGGTTCTCTCTCAGAAAATGTATGGTGGAAGTATAGGCATGTTTTGATGGCTCTCCTTCTGAGAAGGAAGTGGTGGAGGGGTATATATAGCCTCCACACAAAATCCAACCGTTACACACTTTTGACCCAACTCGGTGGCACCGAAACCATAATCTCGGTAGCACCGAACTGTGTAAAAGATATGAACTTTAGGAATCTCGGTTGGACCGATACGAACAACTCGGATGGACCGAAGTGCCATGGCTAGGGCAAACCTCATCTCGGTGGCACCGATTGCATCAACTCGGTAGGACCGAAGTGAAGCAATAAGGCAAAAGAGAGTTGGCAAGCCATCTCGGTGTGACCGATTTGCAAGACTCGGTGAGACCGAAGTGAATGTAAACGATTACAGAGAGTTGGCAAGGCCATGTCGGTGGGACCGAGATCCATTTCGGTGGATCCGATTTGTTAGGGTTTTGGCAGTGGCTAAGTCTTGGATGAACTCGGTGGGTCCGGATAGGAAACTTCGGTGGGGCCGAGTAGGAATGTAGGTTTTGGAAATATTTGGTTAGAGAGAGTGGTTGAGGGTTTAGGAGTACTGTCACTAAGCACTTTGAGCAAAAAGATCGTTAAGCAACACCTCATCCCCTTTTAATAGTATTGGCTTTCCTATGGACTCAATGTGATCTTGGATCACTAAACCAAAAATGTAGAGTCTTGAGCTTTTGCCAATCCTTGTCCTTAGCATTTTGAGGGGTCCACGTCTCTAGTCCATGCCATGCCAATCATTGAACATCCTGAAATCTTAATCTTGAATGGACATTAGTTCAATGAGATATATGTTGTTATGAATTACCAAAACCACCAAGGGAGCAAATGTGCTTTCAATTGGCTTCTTGTCAAGAAGCACTGTCTCATAGAAATCTTGCTGCTCCTTGGTATGGAATCGATAATCCACAGCTGAAAGAACATTTGCTCCCTTGGTGGTTTTGGTAATTCATAACAACATATATCTCATTGAACTAATGTTCATTCAAGATAAAGATTTCAGGATGTTCAATGATTGGCATGGCAAGGACTAGAGATGTGGACCCCTCAAAATGCTAAGGACATGGATTGGCAAAAGCTCAAGACTCTACATTTTTTTGGTAAGTGATCCAAGATCACTTTGAGTCCATAGGAAAGCCAATACTATTAAAAGGGGATGAGGTGTTGCTTAATGGTCTTTTTGCTCAAGTGCTTAGTGACAGTACTCCAAAACCCTCAACCACTTTCTCCATCCAAATATGTCCAAAACATACATTCCAACTCGGCTCCACCGAAAATTCCTATTCGGAGCCACCGAGTTCATCTGGACATAGCCACTGCCAAAACCCTAACAAATCGGATCCACCGATATGGATCTCGGTCTCACCGAGATGGCCTTGCCAACTCTCTGTAATCGTTTGCACTCACTTCGGTCCCAAACCCTCTTGTTGGTAAGGCAAGGGACAAAGTAATCATTGCATTCATGGACATCATCATATGTGTATTTCACTCTATGTCTATGGATATCCTTGTATGTTCCTTGTGTGGGACTAACCCATGTAAGTATTGAAAGCACAAAACTCCAAAGGATTGCTCCCAACTATTGATGGTCTACATCAACATTGAGCATCCACATCTTCAACATCTACATGAAGTCATCATCGACAAAACCCAAGGTTAGTTCATCCCTCTTAGGGGGGATATCACATCTAGGGGGAGCTTTGCTCTAAACAATTGAGCTAAAGCAACTCTAATGGTGTGAACACATCAATGCTTTATGTAAAAGTGGTAACCCCACTTGTGCTTAAACGATGAGTATGACCTATGATCAAATGTTCTCATTTGGCTCCTAAGTCAATATACTCATATATAGATGACCTAGTCATCGACATTGCTTGATAGATGCTAGAATTGGTTGTGCATGTTTGACACATATTTCATTTGCTATCTTATTGTGTGAGCATGTTGGTTTGCATGTTTTCATCATTCAAGGACATCCATTTGTTGTTTTGATTGTCTTGGTTTTTGTGGCCAAGTGGATGTACAAGAATGCCTAAGTACCTTCTCTAGCTATCTATGCTTTCCTGTCTCAAATTCTATTCTTGCTGCATCACAAAAATTGAACAAGTCATTTTCGGACCCTCCGGGTGAGGAGCACTCGGAGCCACCGATCTGAAAGGGCTGAACCTCCAAATCCTTCTATCTGATTTCGGCCGAACCAATTCAATCAAACTCGGTCCAACCAAAATCACTTAGATTGATCTAGGTTTTCCATCTCGGTGCAACCGAGTTGAACCATTTCGGAGCCACCGATGTGCTTACCTGCGTGCAGTTACACATATCGGTGCCACTGAGTTATCCAACTCGGCGCCACCGACACCGTACGGGTATATATATCGCGCGGACCGAACGGTTGAAATTTCTCGACCCCACTCGTTCCCACTTCCCGTTGCTGCCGTCGCCCTTCGTCTTCGGACTTCGCCGTCGTCTCCAGCGCGCCTTCGCCGCCGGATTCCGCCGCCTTCAACGGCAATCTGCCCCGCCGTTGCCGCCGTAGAGGATCTCCACCGAGTTAGGGTGAGATTCGATCCCTCTCCTGCTCCCATTTCCGATTCAATGCACGATTGGACTGCCTGAATTCATGCCACGGATTGAGAACTCTTGTTACACTACAAACTCCGTAGATTAGATGCGAGTAAAAAATTTAGGTTTAAGTTTCCGCTGAATGCATCTCGGACCGACCGATTCGAAATTTTCGGTCCTACCGATTTGGCCTCTGGCCATAGCACTAGTACATCTCGGTGCCACCGAGTTGTACGTATCGATGAGACCGAAAGTAAAGTCTCAGTGAAACCCTAGCATCTCGGAGCCACCGAACCCCATCTCGGTCAAACCGAAATGGCATGTAAGGTTTCTGATGTATGCTTCGGTATCACCGAGATGATCAACTCGGTCCATCCGAAATGCATCCTGTGAAAACTTGAAACTAAGAGTTGAACTCAAATTTTATGAAAAATCTCTGCTTATTGTGATGATCAATGCTTATCTTTATCATTATCTTGTATGATCATTCATTTGTGTTGGCGATGCGTGCCTATTATTCCACTCATATCATTTTGCGCGCTCCACCAAGTTGTATGTGACATGGAAGAGTAACCCATAAGCCTAATCGATTGTGCATTTGCATTCAAACGCAAATTTTTAATAATGCACAAATCTAGGGGGAGCTCTTTCTTATCACATACTTCTCAAAGCGACGATGTATTTCATTCATTTAATCATTTGTCGAAGCTTTGATCTATATGTTGTCATCAATTACCAAAAAGGGGGAGATTGAAAGCACATTTGCTCCCTTGGTGGTTTTGGTAATTCATAATAACATATATCTCATTGAACTAATGTCCATTCAAGATTAAGATTTCAGGATGTTCAATGATTGGCACGGCATGGACTAGAGACGTGGACCCCTCAAAATGCTAAGGACAAGGATTGGCAAAAGCTCAAGACTCTACATTTTTGGTTTAGTGATCCAAGATCACATTGAGTCCATAGGAAAGCCAATACTATTAAAAGGGGATGAGGTGTTGACTAATGATCTTTTTGCTCAAAGTGCTTAGTGACAGTACTCCTAAACCCTCAACCACTCTCTCTAACCAAATATGTCCAAAACCTACATTCCAACTTGGCCCCACCGAAGTTTCCTATCCGGACCCACCGAGTTCATCCAAGACTTAGCCACTGCCAAAACCCTAACAAATCGGATCCACCGAAATGGATCTCGGTCCCACCGAGATGGCCTTGCCAACTCTCTGTAATCATTTGCATTCACTTCGGTCTCACCGAGTCTTGCAAATCGGTCACACCGAGATGGCTTGCCAACTCTCTGTTGCCTTATTGCTTCACTTCGGTCCTACCGAGTTGATGCAATCGGTGCCACCGAGATGAGGTTTGCCCTAGAAATTTCACTTCGGTCCATCCGAGTTGTTCGTATCGGTCCCACCGAGATTCCTAAAGTTCATATCTTTTACACAGTTCGGTGCTACCGAGATTATGGTTTCGGTGCCACCGAGTTGGGTCAAAAGTGTGTAACGGTTGGATTTTGTGTGGAGGCTATGTATACCCCTCCACCACTTCCTTCTCAGAAGGAGAGCCATCAGAACGTGCCTACACTTCCACCATACATTTTCTGAGAGAGAACCACCTACTCATGTGTTGAGATCAAGCTATTCCATTCCTACCATTTGAATTTTGATTTCTAGCCTTTCCCAAGTTGCTTTCCACTCAAATCCTTCTTCCACCATAGCCAAATCTGTGAGGAGTTGTTTGAGTGCTGGGAAGACTATCATTTGAAGCACAAGAGCAAGGAGTTCATCAACAACACACCGTCTATTACCTTTTGGAGAGTGGTGTCTCCTAGATTGGTTAGGTGTCACTTGGGAGCCTCCAACATGATGTGGAGTTGAACCAAGGAGTTTGTAAGGGCAAGGAGATCGCCTACTTCGTGAAGATCTACCCCGAGTGAGGCTAGTCCTTCGTGGACGTAAGCCATGGTGGAATAGACAAGGTTGCTTCTTCGTGGACCCTTCGTGGGTGGAGCCCTCCGTGGACTCGCGCAACCGTTACCCTTCGTGGGTTGAAGTCTCCATCAACGTGGACATACGATAGCACCACCTATCGGAACCACGCCAAAAACCACCGTGTCTTCATTGCGTTTGAAATCTCCAATCCCCTCCTTTACTTACATATGCAATTGTTTACTTTCCGCTGCTATACTCTTAGAATTGCATGTGTAGGGTGATGCTTGGCATGTATTATTGCTAAAATCTGCCCACAACTAAAATTGGGAAAAGGTTAGGTTTTATTTGGTCAAGTAGTCTAATCACCCCCCTCTAGACATACTTTCGATCCTACACCAGTGGTCAGTGACATGAGATGGGTGGACTGGAAATACATTGATGCTAATGAAGATCATTTCCCCCATGTCCATGAGAATGTCAGGTCTGTTGGTGTTGATGAGTTCATCGGGAAGAAGCTGGCAGCATGGAACGATGAGATGATCATGCAATTGTACTCTATAGCTCACTTCTACCCCAATGGCAGAATAGTCTGGATGACTGAAGGAGTAAGATATCAATCCAGTGTGATTGAGTGGACAACTTTGCTAGATGTTCCAGAGGCTGATGAGAATGACATTGATGTCTATGCCAAGCCTAAGATGGATCACAACACTATGGCAAATATGTACACAGAGATACCCAACAAGTACAAAGAGTCTCACAAGCTTGGTTCTGTATACCATTTGCTTGCTGGCCTAGCTACCTCCAACACTATCATGAGGCATACCTTGATGCCAAAATCTGGAGATGAGAAGATGATTAGAGGCCATTCCATCAACATGTTGCATCATATTGACCAACATCAGAAATTCAAGGTGATGGGTCTCATTGTTGAAAATGTGAAGAGAGCTGCTACCGACCATAAGAGATCATGTGGCTTTTTACCACATATCTAGATGATCATTAACTCTAAGGGTGCAAACAAGTCATATCTGCTGGACCGTGAACATTTGCTGCTACAGCCTGAGTTTGAGGACACCACTGTGATGATGGATCCTTCGCATCCCACCTCAGCTGTAGCACAAGCAGAAGCAGAAGCTACGAGGACTGCAGAGCGAAGTGCTCCCACTGCCCCACTATTGAAAACCAAGACTGACCATATGAACTACCTTCTTCAAGCTACCAGAGGATTGAGCGGAGTTTAGCCAACCTCGCAGAGAACCACAAGAGTCTTGAGAGGATTATTGAGACAAAATTCCATGATCTGGACATCAAGGTTACTGAGATACAGACTATTGTTGAGAGTCTAAAGAAAGAAGTGGGTGATGTCAGGATGGCACCTAGCAGTGATGATGATGAGCACTCAGGCACAGGTCTTCCTACTAATACCCAGTTCCAGAAGATGCCTAGGTCAGCAGCCGTGCCAGTCACTTCTAGAGCCACAGTTTCAGCTTCAGCTGCTGCACCAATGGTTGCTCCATCAGTTCCTCCCATTGCTTCTACACCACCAGCTCACACTACACCACAGCACTACATTCTTAACAGACATGGTGGTCGGGATAACAGCTTGCACCAACATACAGTCGGTCGGTAAAGAGTATTGCCGACCGACACGGTCTGTTGGGGAAAGACCAGACGGGAAAGCCCATTGCCAACCGACTTAGTTTTGCCGACCGACAGACCGACGACACAGGGAAGCATTGCCGACCGACTGTCCATCAGCAATGCCAGTAACCTTTCCTGACCGACGGACCAATGGTGTTGTTTTGCCGACCAACTTTCTGTTGGCCCTATCAGTAACCTTTCCCGACCGATGTTCCGATGGTATGTTCGTTTTGCCGACCGACTATCTGTTGTACCTGTATGAACCTTCCCCGACTGATGGTCTGATGGTGCTTTCTTTGCCAACCGACACGCCGCCAGCCATATCATAAAGATTTCCCAACCAATAGTCTGACGATGTTTTCTTTTGCCAACCAACAATTCAGCAACATTTTACTAGGCTGATGATATGATACTATTTAGCCTTACCAAATACTAGGCTGATGATGGTATTATTTGGCCTTGCCAGAACAATACAGTATGCATGTACACTTGTCCATCAACAGCAGCAGTAATCATAAGAGGAAATATTAAAGCAGTTGCAAACATATCGTTTTTTTTGCTCCGTTACACTTGCAAACATATATGTTTGTTTGCTACAAAATACCCAACTAATTAACGAGATCCACCATATAGGTTTGTAAAATGATAGCTAAAAAGTGCATTGTTTCTACTCCGTTGTTTCCAGTATGGCTAAATGATCCACCATTACAAAACGATAGCTAAGAGATCCACCATATAGGTTTACAAAATGATAGAGATCCACAATACAGGCTGAAACTACCAGCTTCATGGCGCCTTCCTTGTCCTCTTGTCTTTCCTACAATGTTAACAGCAGACATAGTTAGGGCCATGGAAGCATGCATTTATACACACACTAGTGAATCAGCGTGCACACACACAAGTCTTTGCTGCTGACTGCTAGATATTTGTAGCTGCTACTTGCTGACCTACAGCTGCTACATTTTTTCACTTCTTGGCTAAGTAATTACTACTGCTGCTGCTGCTGCATGCGAGTCATCCGAGACAAGGTTTGACTCAACAGATTGCACCTGACCATTATATTCGAAAAAGCATTGACTCAACAGATTGCACCTGACCATTATATTCAAAAAAGCAGGTGTACTTCAGTACCACAAATTACATTAAATTTAGCAATTACTTTGAGATAAGTATACTGACAAATGTTCAGTTGGTATAAGATCCATAAACATATGTTCAGCATGGAAATGCACTAGTTGTAGGTTTAGTGCTACTCAAATAGTAACCACATGGAAGACAAGCAGTTGTATGAGCAGAAGTTATATAAAATATATCGCTGGGAAGAAGGTACTAAGTTGACTGCATCAAGATAACCCAGTGGATAGTGATACAGCTGCAAGTGAATAGCTGAGACAAGCTGATTGGGAATAAGAAACTTGTGCACTTTGAGCTAGGAAGCAGTTTCAAGTTATTAGAAGGAACTTGTGTGCGTTGAGCAAGGAGGCACCAAGAAGTATCTCTTGGACAGTACCTTAGCGGCGGGTCGAGGAAGATGCCCCTGGCTTGTAGGGCTTCATCTGGCAAAGTAATCATGAGTCAATATCACACGCCAAACAATTCGAGGCAAGTGGACAGAACATATATTGTTGGTGATTACCTTGCTAGATGGCCATGCAATGGACTTTGCGACAGCATCAGCGATACATTGTAAACCGTCACATTCAAAAGGCACCGTAGCATCCCTTGTGATCGCAACATTGACAACAACCTCATAAGTCCCTGGTCCAAGGGGCTCTTCGCCCACAATAGCTGATCAGCAGACATCAACCAAGATCTTTGCAGACACACTCCTCTCTACTCTGACGATGTCTACACACACCGGTGCTACAAGTCAGAGGACTTCACCACCAAGAGCTGCCGGAGATCGAGCCCAGAGCGACATTTAGCTCTTTACTTATTCAAACTTTTTCGTACTTGTTGCGAAAGAGGGAGATTTTGTATAGATCATTAGGGCTTCGAGAGAGAGAGAGAGTGCTTTTCTTTTTCTCGTTTCATTTCTTTGTGTTTTCGTGCTACTTCGTGAGTTTCGTGCTACTTTGAGATACATTTGGTTGATTCTTGTATGAGATTATGCTACTTTGTGCTTGATCATACCATACTCTATTGATATGCATGCTTGATTATCTATCCATATGCTCTTTGTATGATCATTCACTTGTTTGTTTGGTGATGAGTGCTTACTTCATTGTAATCATATCATTTTGAGCGCTCCACCAAGATGTATGTGACATGGAAGAGTGACCCATGATCCTAGTCGATTGTGCATTTGCATTCAAATGCAAATCTTTAATAATGCACAAATTTAGGGGGAGCTCTTGCTTATCACATACTTCTCAAAGCGACGATGTATTTCATTGATTATATCTTATGTCGAAGCTTTGATCTATATGTTGTTATCAATTACCAAAAAGGGGGAGATTGAAAGTGCAACTAATCCCCAGGTGGTTTTGGTAATTAATAACAACATATGTGTCATTGATCTAATGCTCATTGATATTAGATTTCAGAGAAGATCAATGATTGGCATGGCAAGGACTAGTGATTGTGGACCCCTCAAAATGCTAAAGACAAGAATTGGCAAAGCTCCAAGACTCTTCATTTTTGGTTTAGTGATCCAAGATCACATTGAGTCCATAGGAAAGCTAATACTATTAAAAGGGGATGAGGTTTTGATCATGACTCAGTTGCTCAAGTGCTTAGTGGCATTGCTCCAAAATCCTCAAACACTTCTCCACATCACATCCATCCAAAACCCTAAAATATCATCTCGGTCCCACCAAAATTCCACATCCCGTGCTCACCGAGTTGATCACACATATTGCCTAAGCCAAACCCTAGCTTTTCGGTGCAACCGAAATGGCTCTCGGTCTCACCGATACAGCGTGACCAAGTTTTTGTAACGATGTCACCTCACTTCGGAATTCCTGAGATGAACTGATCGGAACTACTGAAACAAGGTTCTGCCCTAGCCATTGCACTTTGGTCCCACCGAGATGTTCTGACCGGTCTCACCGAGACATCCAACGTTCGAATCTTTTACACTAGTCGGTCTCACCGAGATTTGGTCCGGTGTCACTGAGTTGGGTCAAAGACTTGTAATGGTTGGATCTTTGGGTGATCCTATATATACCCCTCCACCCCCACTTACTCTCTAAGAGAGCCATCAAAACGAACCTACACTTTCACCATTCATTTTCTGAGAGAGAACCACCTACTCATGTGTTGAGATCAAGATACTCCAATCCAACCATTTGAACCTTGATTTCTTGCCCTCCCCAAGTTGCATTCCACTCAAATCCTTCTCCTACCAAAGCCAAATCTATGAGAAAGTGATTGAGTGTTGGGGTGACTATCATTTGAAGCACAAGAGCAAGGAGTTCATCATCAACAACACCGTCTATTACCTTTTGGAGAGTAGTGTCTCCTAGATTGGTTAGGTGTCACTTAGGAGCCTCCAAGATCTTGTGGAGTTGGACCAAGGAGTTTGTAAGGGCAAGGAGATCGCCTAATCCATGAAGATCTACCCGAGTGAGGCTAGTCCTTCGTGGACGTAAGCCATGGTGGAATTGGAAAGGTTGCTTCTTCATGGACCCTTCGTGGGTGGAGCCCTTCGTAGACTCGCGCAACCGTTACCCTCCGTGGGTTGAAGTCTCCATCAATGTGGACATACGATAGCACCACCTATCGGAACCACGCCAAAAAGCACCGTGTCTTCATTGTGTTTGATTTCTCCGATCCCTCCTTTACGTTCATATGCAAAGTCTTTATTTTTCGCTGCACAACTCTTAGACTTGCATGTGTAGGGTGTTGCTTGACTTGGTACATTTGCTAAAACTTGCCTACAATTAAAATTGGGAAAAGGATAAGGTTTTATTTTGTCAAGTAGTCTAATCACCCCCCTATAGACATACTTTCGATCCTACACAAGCTATCATGCACACAGATGTCACATAATCAACCAGGTATGAATGTAAGTACAGCGATACAGGGTAACAGATACTAACAAGAGCAAAGCAACGAGCAGCATAGTTGCGATATCCTGTCATCCATTTCAAAAGAGATCGGTAAGGCACATGCAGAAATGTAGGAGTTCAAATTGTCATGTGATCTCATAGACAATACCTCTTCCTGGGGACGAGACCAGTGCATAACAAGGTTTTTCCATTCAATGTCTTGTGAATTTAGCACAGGAGACTTCACTGAATTTTCATTTATAGACTTGCCATCAAAGTGTGTTTTCCTCAGGTAACACCGATACTGCTGCAATGCGTCCTTGAAAAGTGCAAGCAAGCTTTGCTTGTCATGACTATCGAGATTGACCCTCGCCTATTTAGAAGAATGTAATGTAAATCTTTGATGTTTTCAATCAACAGAAAACAAGACAATAATCACCATGAATAATAGCACTTACACGTAAGTGGGACAAGAAGATGTGAAAATAGTGTTTTAAACTGGGAATAACTAGAATGCGGTTCCTAGTGAGATTATCTAAACTGGGAATAACTAGAATGCGATTCCTACTGAGATTATCTAAACTGGGAATAACTAAAATAGTGTTCCATGATAGGAAGATACACACGTGGTTCCTAACAACATTGAAAGCATTGTCTTTTAAACTGGGAATAACTATAATGCGGTTTGAATCTGCGGGAATCGGGGCTCTCTGTAGTTGGAATAGGTTTTTGGCCTGTGGATTTGGTGTACTTTCTTCTAGACTGGAATTTTTCTGTGGTACAGCTGGTGCTATGGCAACTGAAATCGGCATACCTTTTGCTGGAGTGCGGTTCCTATGTGGTGAGGCTAGTGGTATGGCCAGTGGAGTATGGGTACAGTCTACTGGAGTCAGGCCTAGGTTTTGTGGCACTAGTTCTGTCGCCAATATAAGTGGGGTGCTATCTGATTCCTCCGGTACCACCACATTTTTCAAAGACTTTGTTTGTACTCCTTCAGGTTCTGCAATCACCCTCTTCCTTTTGGATATCTGATACACAAGAACATCATTTGAATGGAAAAACATGGTACGATGACAGATGGAATAGGTATTGATGGATGGGCATGGCATCTTCACATATATGATGAGTAAACTAAGCAGATGGCGGTGCAACGAAGTAGCAGAAATGCAAGACACCTTATGCAAGATACGTGCAACCAATAAAACCTTGCCAAATTAGAACATGCACCTTGATGGGTGAACACGATAGGCGATCTGCCTTTGACTGCACGAGCTTAGAATAGTCATTAGGATAATATTCTGAACACAAATCTTTAGGTGGGGAGCGTGTGGGTTTCATTCCATCCAGAATGGAACTCAATCCTTGGATGCCAAGTTTGTTAGCCATTGCACTTTTCCGCAGTATTCTTCTGATGCGCGCATTCTCATATTCATTGTGATGATGTTCAATATCTGACATGCATGAAA
The DNA here is from genome assembly GCA_039707655.1 of Elymus sibiricus. Taxonomy (NCBI): domain Eukaryota; kingdom Viridiplantae; phylum Streptophyta; class Magnoliopsida; order Poales; family Poaceae; genus Elymus; species Elymus sibiricus. Next base: position 153,445,948 of record CM077670.1, on the reverse strand, counting down.
ACATAAATAGTAGTGAGATTATCTTTGAAATGCATAGGATATCCTAATATAATAGGGGCTCCCTGTAAACCCTTGTGTGCTACCTCTGGAATTCTGATGAGAGAGCACATGTGAGCTATAATTTGGTGCGTACATTAATATAATCTGGCACTACTGCTCAAAAAAATAGGCTCCCTGTTGGGAGCTCCAGAAGTAATGATAGTTGGCAGAAGATAGGTTTAAAATATAATGTTTACAAATTTTATTGCCAAACCATGATGACGAGAGCGCACAGAGAAATAGTATTCCCTCATGTCTCTATATGTGGCGCATGTGCATTTCAAAACTCGCGTAGTAACATTCGCTGACCAATTAAATATGTCTCTATTTTATTAGTATCTGTATCGTATCAGATTCGAATTTGATAACTAAGCTTTGGAATTATGAGTGGCATCTAGTTTAGCTTGAAGGATGGAGTGCTTCTAGTATGACACGAAGCATCTAGGCAGATCGTAGTGTAGATAAAAGGGGGAAACCATAACATCATAAATAAATCGGGAAAGTGGAACTTGCTGGAAAATATGGGGTTGTATGCCGCTACTAATCGAAAGCATTTTGATCCCCTACAGGCCAGCTATATTCAACTGAAGGCACACTACTGTTACTATCAGTCTAGTTTCTCAAAGGCCACACAGCTCCTAGCATTCCTTGGATAATATGGCAGACCAACTCGAAGTGCTGAAAGCATCTAGAAGAAGCATCCCAATAGACCTGTTTACTTCAGATCTCCCTGCCCCCCTTCCTGACAAGGAACATACTGCACTTATTAAAGAATAACAGAAGAGGAACATGTTAAAGAATAGAAGAGGAAGCATATTATGGAGATTCCACTTCTTTCTATAAATTTGGAAACTAAGCTCATGATAAACCAGACCACGTGCATTTGGAAACTCAAGTGGGAACATTAGCTGACCAATTAAATGTGTCTATTAACTAATATCATTATCATATCACATTCGTATATGAACAACTAAGCTTTGGAAATATTAGTGGTGTGTTGTTTAGCTTGAAGGGTGGAGTGCTGCTAGTATGACACAAAGCACCTATGTAGATCATAGTGTAGATAAAATGGGAAGACCCTAAGCATCACGAGTAAAATTGGGAAAGTGGAACTAGCTGGAAAATATGGGCTTGTATTGCCGGTACGGCTAGAAAGGCTTTGGATCCCATACAGGGGAAGCTCTCTTCAACTGAAGGCGCACTACTGTTACTATCAGTCTAGACTCACAAAGGCGACACAACTCCCAGCATTTCCTGGATATTATGGCAGACTAACTCGAATAAGTGAAAGCATCGATCATAAATGACCCAATAGACATGTGAACTGCAAGTGTCCCTGCTCCTATTCTCGACAAGGAACATACTATACTACTATACTTATCAAAGAAGAACAGAAGAGGAACATGTTAAAGAAGAGCAAGAATATTTTGGATAATACAATGTTCGTTGCCCACCCATGATGAACCAGAGTGCACAAAGAAATGTAATTCCCTACTGTCTCTCTATATGTGGCCACGTCCATTTGGGAACTCAAGTGGAAACATTAGCTGACCAATTAAATGTGTGTCTATTAACTAATATCATTATCATATCACATTCATATATGAACAACTAAGCTTTGGAATTATGAGTGGTGTGTTGTTTTGCTTGAAGGGTGGAGTGCTGCTAGTACGCCATAAAGCACATACAAATCATAGTGTAGATATAATGGGAAAACCCTAAGCATCACGAGTAAAATCGGGAAAGTGGAACTAGCTGGAAAATATGGGCTTGTATTGCCGGTACGGCTAGAAAGGCTTTGGATCCCCTACAGGGGCAGCTCTCTTCAACTGAAGGCGCACTACTATTACTATCAGTCTAGCCTCTCAAAGGCGACACAACTCACATTTCCTGGATATTATGGCAGACCAACTCGAAGAGTTGAAAGCATCCATCAGAAGCGATCCAATAGACCTGCCGACTGCAAATGTCCCTGGTCCTCTTCCAGGCAAGGAACATACTGTACTACTATACTTATTAAAGAAGAACGGGAGAGGAATAGGTTAAAGAAGAGCAAGCAGATTTTGGATACTACAATGTTCGTTGCCAACCCATGATGAAACAGAGCGCATAAACAAATGCAATTCCCTGATGTCTCTCTACATGTGGCGCACATGCTTTTTCGAAACTAAAGTAGGAACCTTAGCTGACCAATTAAACGTTCTCTGTTTTAGTAATATCAGCATCATATCAGATTCATATTTGAACAACTAAGCTTTGGAAATATGAGTGGCATGTTGTTTCGCTTGATGGGTTGAGGAGCAGTGCCGGCACGACACGAAGCACTTAGGATGATGGTTGTGAATATAAAAGGGGAAAACCATAAGCATTGTGAGTATAGTGTTGAGCGTGCCATGGCGGATCCGAAGGTGCAAAGGGGACAAAGGCTACATCAGAAACAATGTTTGCTTTCAACTAAGTAAGATTCTAAGTGATGGACAAGAAATCACAGTAAAGCAGTGGCGATCTCTGGCTGAGATAAATAACTTGAGCAGATATGAAAGAGTACCACCTTTGTTGCGGCGCCGTGGAGGCATCTGCTGAGAAGTTGAGGGTGCTGCGGTTGCGATGGCTGTCGGCGGCATGGAAGTAGATCTGGCAGGGCAGACGGTGGCGGCGGGGGATATGTCCTGGCGCGGTGGACGAGACGGACGTAGGAGCAGCCCCGGCAAGGTGGACGACGGTGCGGATGAAGCAAGGGGACGCGATGCAAGGATCCTGGTTCAGAGCCATGGATGAGAGACGTCGATCTCTTGTAGTGGACGACGGCATCGGGGTATCAGCTCCAGCATGGTGGAGGAGGACTATGGTGGATGGGGTGGCGGACGGAGAAGGCTGGGGTGGAGAGGGTGTTTTGGCGCCCGCGGAGTACGAATGGGGAAATGGAGGGAGAGAGGTAGGGGGGAACCATGTCTTTGGGACGCGCTTGTCTCAGATGCGTGGAAAGTTACAAACTTAGCCCCCGTTTAAAATTTTAGACATTAGAGTGATATTGGTCGGTTGGGGGTAGGACGGTAATCTCGCATGCCCCGAATATTTGCCTAGAGCGATTTTGGCTGAGGAGAGTTTGTTTTGGCGCCCACTATTGGCGCCCACCGTGTATGAATCGGGGAGAGAGCCAATTTTGCCCGAGGAGAGACTGTGTTTTGGCGCCCACCGTGTATGAATCGGGGTGAGAGGCGGTTATGTCATGTTTGAGTGAAATTACAAACCTACCCCTATCGAGACCTATAGAAATCGAGCCTGCAGGTTTTGCGTGTCAGGGCATAGGCAGTAATTTCCATCTCCCAAAATTTGGTTTCAGGCGGTTACGGCCGAGGAGGGACTGGGTGTTTCGCCGCTTCGTTCAAATTTTAAGAGAATAAGCTTGCACGTTTACCGTGCCAACTCAATTTGAATCCACTTTGTATTCTTTTTTTCCAGGCAGGATTTATTTTGTATTCGAATACAAATCTATATACATAATTTTTTATATATACTTTCAAAAGCACAACACCCTTTATATATAAATATGATTTACAAATGCCATGATCTCAAATTCATAAGGTTGAATTCAAATATTTGAAACCACTTTATGTTCAACTCAAGTGCATGGATCACTAATATCAAGAAATTAAATAACATATATGTGCCCAAATTCAAATCAATATGCATGTTCGATAGATCAATTTTGGTTCGAGTATGAATTACATGTATCATCATCTCTAAATCAAATATTTGAATCCCTTTTATGTTGACATCTTTTATACACGCAACTAAATATTTGAATCTCCTTTCATGCCCATCTATCTCTAGGTCTCTCTCGCGTGCTCCTTGATATAGCTATCATTCTATTTCTCTATCTCACCCGCACAGTCAGTACATGTTTTTTTTTCACAAACACAGTCTCTCACCGTCTCTCTCAAGAGGTGTCACACTCTCTCTATCTCTATAGACCACTCGGCTTTCATTGTCTCTTATGTCTCTATCATGCTCTGGTATCTCTCCAGCTACCTGGCATTATTTTTCCATGCCACACACACTCTCTCACTCGGCTTTCATTTTGTCTCTCTCTCTCTCTAGGGATCTCTCACGCACCTCATCTCTTTCTAGATATGGCTCCTACCACTAAAATTTCTCTCTCTCGCACACACACCGTTTGTCGGGGTCTCCTTTCCCTCTTCACTTCCGTTCCAAAACTGAAACTATTCCTTTGTGTACTGGCCAGACAAACTCACTCACTCTCTCCCTGTGTCACACACACACACAAACACACACACGCACACACATGCACACACACACACACCTGTTTGCTTTTGCCCGCCCCCTCCCGACTCCCGTCTCCCTCACACACACACACACACAGAACTCTCGCTTTCGCACCCCCGACTCCTGTCTCTCCCACACACACTTGTCGACCAGCCTCTGGCTAGGTTTATCTATCTATTACACACTCTCGCTTCCCCTCTCTCATATATGTCTCTCTCGCACTCCTTGTATATATGTAGATATCTCGCCCCTTCTTGAAACACACCCTCTTTGTGTAGTGTCTCCCGTGATCCCTATTTGTTTGTAGCAAGAACTCTCTTTCTCCATAGCACACATACACACGCACTTGACATTCTTTCTCCCATGCTCTCTCTAGCTAGGTCTCTCTCGCATAATGTTTGTAGGCCCCTTCGTTCCACGCACCCCGTCTCTATAGGCCTCCCTTGCACACAATGTATCTCGCTCCCTAACCATTCATGTGTACTCCATGTGACTTCTCCCATTCTCTCTCCGTCGCACACACACGTGCTCCATTGATCACCGAGCCTTCTTCCCTACCTCTCTCACACCCGCATACTCCGATGTCTCTCTCTGATCCTCGATCTTTTGTCTACCTCTATTTCTCTCGATCGTGCACACACACTAGTACCGTCTCTCATTTTGTCGATACCTCTTGCACACACTCTTCGTGTCTTTGTCACACATGCACTCCCTCCTCTCTCTCTCTCTCTCTCTCTCTCTTTCAGACACACGATCTATCTCATGGTCGATCTCTCATATGCACGCCCCCCTCTCTTTCTCTATGCCGGCTCTCACGCACACACACCATTTTTTGTAGGACGATCCCTGGTAGGAAAAAATCTGGTGCTCCAAGGCCTCCCATGCTCCCATGATACAAGAGCTCTCGGGCCGTTGGATCGTGGATACAACCTCTGGACCTGAGCGAAAATTCGAGACTCTTCGAGGGGTTTTCTACAATTTTTTATGACCTCTACCTGTGTCCGTTTGATAGATGATCCAACGGTCCCCACAGGAATGCTGGAGTATTATTATTATTATTATTATTATTTGGACATCACACAAACACTAGAGTACATATACAAAGAGAAGAGGCGCACACAGTCGGTCTCCTCACTGTCTCGCACACATGAGAGTTATGTAACGCACCGTAAACAAATAAACCCGTAGGTGCACGATTTCTGCATGCGCAGGTACCGGGTACATGGTGGAGCACACTTTTGTACGAAGAGTCAGCTCGTGTGATAATTTGATCCGCAGGTGTTGACGGTCCGGGACCACACATGAATGACCTGGAGGAGGTGGCTTGCTACTGATCGAGTTGCCACGTTTATAAAATACATATTTTTTAGCGGGATAAGAGTTTCATTTTTCAATGGTGCGTTACACAATTTATTAAAACAATTGGTATGGAGTAAAAAATGAAAATCATCACTATACACGTAGGCTGGAGTTTCAACGCTTGCTGCTAGCCAGGGTTGCTCCCTTCACACTCTCACCCTCTCCTGATCTAAACAAGACGGGCGATAGCCATTGTCTCTCTTCTCACCGGTGGTGAAAGATCCGACCGGATCCTGTCCACCGTGGAAGAGCGGCAATGCAGCGTTGATGCGGTCGTCGTCGGTGAGGAAAAAGACACACTGCCGGCGTGTCTTGATCTGCGAAACATGCCATCCTCTCTCACCTGGTGCCAGAGCGGACGCGACCTCTCGCTGGCGCAGGCATTGAACCGGCGCGCCGGCCGAGAGAGCGCCACCCGGTGCATGCTAGGCTGAACATTCCTCCTCGCCGCATTCAACCGGCTTCAGACTGCCCCGCCTACCTCCATTGAACCCTCACGTGTGCCGAGAAACCAACTCCGGCCACACGTCCGTCCGCGAGCCTACCGACATTTAACACAACGCCGCTTGGCTCCTCGCGTCCGCCCGCTGGTTAAACGAGGCCAGACGCCTGGCAAGAACCGCACCTCACCTCCGCTCCCCATCTCCTCCTTGCACCATTTTCTCCACACTCTCCATAGCATCCGACGAGCATGAATACGAGTTCTCCGGCATAAAAGCCGACTGGGTGCCAAGCCGAGCCTGCTAGATACGAGCCAGGCAACTCGTTGCTCCACCTCCCTCCCCGCCCCAGGCCGTCAGTACCATGGGCGAGGCTGCAGGCGGGCAAGTGGAGCAGCAAGCCACCGCTCCAAGCTGGCCCCTGGAGCAGCAACTCACCGCTCCAAGCCAGCTCACAGAGGAGTGGCCAGTTGCTCCACGCCGGCAAACGGGGGAGCACGGCGTCTAGTGCACTGTGGCTGGTCGCGCCATCCGCTACAAACGTTGGCGGAACCACGGCTTGCTGGCGGAGGCGGCCAGCACCTCCGTGGCCGCCGCCGACACCGAGGAAAAGTAGACCATGGGAGCCGCCGTCGCTTGGGTCCCACGAAGGGCACCGCCACTGCGTCGCCGGCATACAAACCCGGTGTGTTGCCCGGTTTAGTGCACAACACCGTGGACCCTCGCCTCAGCTTCACGGAAGCGAAGGAGCCACTCTTCCCCTGAGTCATCCCCTTCGGTTGAAGCGCAGCCAGACATAGGGAAGTTATGGCGGAGGCGGAGGCCACGGAGGCAGAAGGCATGGACGGCCGCCATGGCCGGCATTAGACTATTACCTCCAGAGCCGGACGAGCTTCGCGTTTAGTGAAAAAAATGTCTGAAATGTAATTCATTTCGTACGGTCTAGTTTTGTTGTGCTCACACTGATATGCTTGTTGCTCTCGTCAACCAGCTCTGCCTCGCCAATTTATTGCATCTGTGGAGGTACTTTACATGGTGTTGGTGCTCCCAATATCGCCATGCCCTTATATTGCCATTGTTTTATTGCTGTCAATCCAATGCCACTTGAAAAATGATGCAATGTCACACAAGGAGTAATATGTTGCTATCAATCTAGTGCCCAAACACGGATGTCATTCTTCATCTCAGGCATGTTTGTGCAAACAGAAGTAGAAACTGATGGCCTGCAAGTGCACAGGGTTTAGTTGTAGACTTTTTGAAGTAAGAGTATCGATCCCACAGGGAGCACAGGAATCAGACTTTTGCCTCTTGTAGAGAATTATGTATTTTTGTGCCTGCAGATAATTGTAGACTCAAAGCAGAGTGAAGGTGAATATAAATGGTTGTTGAGTAATATTGTAACTTGCAACTAAATAACATAAAAGTAAATGAGTGTAGGGATTGTGATGACTAGTGAAACAACATAATAAAAAGGTGTTCTCAAGGAGTCAGGAATCCCCATTGGTATGTATCTAACACAAATATGCATAAGCATAGTATAAACCGGATACTTGAGCCACTGTAGACGATTATGCTGGGCGGAGTCGGGTACAGTATACATTCTACACGTGGTAGACTTCGTGTCACGCACGCCACTAGTATAGTCTCCCCTAGAGGGTTACAACTCATGATAATTAAGCGTTTCCCCGTGGACGCGGCCTTTCTAGGGTTCTCTGTAATTCCCCGGTCAATTGCAAAGATTAGGAGCGGTAGGCTTTTACTGTCTCCTCGAATTACCTCCACATCCTAAACCTTTACAATGATAGTGATATACTCCGTGGACATAAGGCACAAATGCTGAGTGGGCCCCCTTCACAACATTCACAAAGTTATTAAACTAAGCATTCAACAGGGGATCTCATATCCACAATAACATTTCAGATCCTACACATACCAAGGTTCATCCATATCCCCGAGAACTAGGGGTCTACTCACACATGAGGACAACAAACATCATAGCAATGGTAATGAAATACATGGATGAGTGGTTCAAATGATACACCAAAGGATCGACTAGGGTTCTTGATGTTGCAGATGATAAGGATGTGGATGACGATGACGATGATAGAGGTGATGATGTTGAAATGGATGACAATGACGATGACAGTGGTGATGATGTTGTCCCCTTCCTCGCAGTGGGAAGGATCCCCTCCTTCTCCTTGCCAATCCCCCCTTCAGATGAACTCCGGAGGCTAGGGTTCTTCCTTCTAGATGAGATTTTGGTGTCTCTAGGCGTCTGATCCACGATCCGATTTGATGGGGTGGAAATAGTTGATCCGGCGGTGGCTGCGGCGTGCCATACGACCGCTCATACGGGCGCTTGCAGTCGTATGGAATGCCGAATTTTGTTCTGGGAGCGCGGCGACATCCATTCTTCTGGCCTTCTTGCTTGATTCTTTTATGGAAAGTGATTATCACCTTAAATGCATGATTCCACAACCATTTCTAGGGATTTTCTCCATTAAATGATAAATGATCCATGCTACTGATGAGCTGCGTTGGGATATTCCCCGAAGAGGAGAGGAGATTCAGTATAGTAGAGATAAGTATTTCCCTCAGTGAGAACCAAGGTTATCGAACCAGTAGGAGAATCACACAAAGCCTCGTGAACAGCACCTGCACACACAAAAGCAAATACTTGCACCCAACGCGGGCAAGAGGGTCTTCAATCCCCTTGAACTCGTTACTTGCAAGGATTAAATCTTGTAGTGGTAGATAGATAAATTGCAAAACAAAATAAAAGAAATAAAATTGTAGCAAGTATATTTAGGTTTTCTTTTTATGTTTAAAGTAGACCCGGGGGTCATAGTTTTCACAAGAGGCTTCTCTCTCGAACACATAGCATACGGTCGGTAGACAAATTACTGTTGGGCAATTGATAGAAAAGCACATAGTTATGATGATATTCAAGGCAATGATCATGTATATAGGCATCACGTCCGAGACAAGTAGACCGACTCCTGCCTGCATCTACTACAATTACTCCACCCATCGACCGCTATCCAACATGCATCTAGGGTATTAAGTTAATGAAAACGGAGTAACGCCTTAAGCAAGATGACATGATGTAGACAAAGTATACCCAATCAATATGAATAAACCCCGTCATTTTACCCTTCATGGCAACAATACAAATACGTGTCTTGTCCCTTTCTGTCACTGGGATATAGAGCACCGCAAGATTGCACCCATTACAAAGCACCTCTGCCGCTGAAGATAAATCAATCTAGTTGGCCAAACCAAACGAATAGATCGGAGAGAAATACAAAGCTATAAAACTCGTGCATAATAAAGTTCAGAAAAGACTCAATTACTTCTCATGAATATTCAGATCATAAACCCACAATTCATCGGATCCCAACAAACACACCGCAAAAGAAGATTACATCAAATAGAACCCCAAGAAGATCGAGGAGAACGTTGTATTGAAGATCAAAGAGAGAGAAGAAGCCATCTAGCTACTAGCTATGGACCTGTAGGTCTATGGTGAAGAACTCACACATCATCGGTAGGGCACTAAGGTTGATGTAGAAGCCCTTCGTGATCGATTCCCCCTCCGGCAGGGTACCGGAAAAGGCCTCCAGATGGGATTGCGGAAGAACAGAAGCTTGCGGCAGCGGAAAAGTTATTCGAGGTGGTTCTCTGTTGGTTTCCCAATATTTGAGAATATATAGAAGTGGAATTAGGTCAAAAGGAGCCACGTGGGGCCCACAAGGTAACAGGGCATGACCACCCCCCCTGGGCGCGCCCTGTTGCCTTGTCGTCTCCTCGTAGGTCTTCTGGTCCTCCCCCGAAGCTTCTAGGGTCTCTTTTGTCCAGAAAAAATCATCAAAAAGTTTTGTAGCGGTTGGACTCCGTTTGTTACTGATTTTCTGAAAAACCATAAACAAGCAGAAAATAGCAACTGGCACTGGGCACTAGGTTAATAGGTTAGTTCCCAAAAATGATATAAAATGACATATAATTGCATATAAAACATCCAAGATTGATACTATAATAGCATGGGACAATAAAAAATTATAGATACGTTGGAGACGTATCAGCATCCCCAAGCTTAATTCCTCCTCATCCTCGAGTTGGTAAATGATAAAAACAGAATTTTTGATGTGGAATGCTACCTAACATATTTATCATGTAATCTCTTTTTACGGTATAAATATTGAGAAGCGATGAATTAACAATATCAACATAATAATATCCATGAATATAAGAAGCATAGTCATTAAACTTTCAAAATATACGATCCTTAATGAATGTTATTCCCCACTCATTTTATCATGTTAGCATGGCATGACTCCGCCTTCACTGCATAAATATAAATCATGAGCACCCTAGTGTTAAACCAGGCAATTGGATCGTACTTCTAACGCGCTTCAGCATTTTCAACTTCACGCAATACATGAGCGTGAGCCATGGACATAGCACAAGGTGGAATAGAATGCGGTGATAGGGATTAATAGGAGAAGTCAAAAAGAAAGAAAGTCTCGCATCAACTCGGTGGATCAACGGACTATGGAGATGTCCATCAATCGATATCAATGCAAGGAGTAGGGATTGCCATGCAACGGATGCACTAAGAGCTATAAGTGTATGAAAGCTCAAACTAAAACTAAGTGGGTGTGCATCCAACTTGCTTGCTCATGAATACCTCGGGCATTTGAGGAAGCCCTTCATCGGAATATACAAGCCAAGTTCTATAATGAAAAATTCCAACTAGTATATGAAAGTGACAACTCAGGAGACTCTCTATATGAAGAACATGGTGCTACTCTGAAGCAGAAGTGTGGAAAAGGATAGTAACATTGCCCCTTCTCTCTTTTTCTCTCATTATTATTATTTTTCTGCAATGATCTAGCGTAACATGTATAAAAAATGATGAATGGTGGCTGAGCCACAAATACTATGTCAGCTATATGATCATGCAAAGCAATATGACAATGAAGATGTGTGTCATATAAACGGAACGGTGGAAGTTGCATGGCAATATATCTTGGAATGGCTATGGAAATGCCATAATAGGTAGGTATGGTGGCTGTTTTGAGGATGATATAAGGAGGCTTATGTGTGATAGAGCATATCATTTCACGGGGTTTGGATGCGCTGATGGGGTCACCTACTAAGGGTAGGGTCATAGACCTGACATCTAGGGCCTACCTAGGTCCTCACACCATCATTGGTGAATCCCCGGACCACGGGTGCATTCGGATGCGCAACCTTAATTATCCACTCGGATACATCGACGACACTCGGACGTCTCCCACCAGTCGGCCAGACCAAAACCACTCGGACACGAGAAGGCGTACAGGCAACGTGGGAGCCATAACGGTCGGGTAGCTTTATATCGATGTTTAAGTGTAGTTATAGCTACCGTTACCAGTAACTGTTGTAGTTATGATCATTCATCTCCATTGTGACGTGGCATTGATGGGCCGAGGCGCACTCTATATAAGCCTCCCCTCAGTTCCTTGGCAAGGGTTCAACACTCCCTGTAATCATATACCCCAAGAGAAAACACAAGCCTCCGGGCACGAGACGTAGGGTTATTACCTCTCCGAGAGGGGCCCGAACTCGCTAAATCCGAGTGATACGCTTGCGCCTAGCTAGGCTCTGCCCATCGTTTGTACCCCTAGTACTCATTGTCAGGTTCGTTGCCTCAACAGTTGGCGCCCACCTTGGGGCAGCGCGTCTAGCGATTTCCGGCGCAAGTGGGAATTTCATCATCATCATCATGATTTACGGCGGCGAGATCCGATTCGGCTCTCTCAGCTTCGTCGCTGACGATTTGGTGTGGCTCCAGGAAACCCCGCTAGATGTGGAGTCGCTGCCTGTCTAAGGCACGGCACACTTCCACGCAGCATCCTATGGAGTCCTTCTCCGGCAGCCGTCGGTCCCGTACCGGGTGGCACCCCTCCTTCCAGCCGGACGTCGTCGCAAGCGCTCCAGGCGTTCACGGCTCCAGCGCTGGGTCAAGCACGTTATGGCCCTCCAGGCCGCGGCTGCACAAGTGTCGGTGCTCAAGCCCGACGAGTCCATCCTCGACCTATTCCCCTCTACGCCTGAGGAGGTCTCAGATGAATCCAAGTGCGAGAGCAACGGCTCCGCGGCGGAAGTTCTTATGGTCGAGGGAGAGCCCAGCAGTCCTCTGGGATTCAATGATGCCTGCGATAGCCTCAAAGGCGCTTCCCACGATCGCGTCGGCGACGACCCGAGGGGCGATCGCTCTCCTTGCCATGAACAGTACGTCCCGCAGCCCCTCACTCGGGAGCAAAGGGAAGAGCTCCGGTAGAGGAACGAGCAGGTTCTTCGCACTCCCATCACAGGCACGGCTCCTGAGGCCCTGGCCATGGAGTCAACGCGTTTGGCCACCCTGGCTGAGTGCGGCTGCCTCGAGCGGTTGTAGAGGGAGTTGGACGACCGCGCCCGCCAGCAAAAACCCAGTACTAGTCGGCATCGGCGGCGGCTGTTCCCGGGTGATCAGCCCCGGAACTACCAAGTCCTCAACACCCCACTGCAAAACCTGGCTGTGGCGACCCGGATCGCTGACTCAATCCAACCCTCCGGCTCTGCCGCCGGAGAAGGGATTTGGCAGATCCGCGCCCTGCTGAAAACTGCTATGTCGCAAAATGTGGCTCTGTCATAGTCTCAGGATCGTATCCATAGCGCGTCAGTCCGCGTCGAGACGGTCCAGTCGGCTCACAGTCCCCTCGCATCTGGGAGGCACAGGGATCAGTACGGGGATCAGAGCATGACCAGATCACTCCGCCCCGGCGGCACGACGGTTATCATCGCACTCGGACACCCCCTCCACGGGACGTCACATACGGGCGCCAGCCCTATGATGACAGGTAGTCGTACGAGGATGACCGAAGACCTAATCCTCACCGCCGTCCGGGTGACCTTAGAGACCCGCAGTTTGATGTGAGATTCGTTCTCGTCTAGAACTTGGTCGACAGCAATAGGGCCAACCGCGAGGACCATGACAGAGATCGTCTGAGTGGATCCTCCTCATCGGGACCCGAGTGTTTCAGCAGGTACATTCGGGCTGCTGACATTCCTGCCAACTTCAGGTTGGCGACAGGGATCAGCAAATTCACTGGTGAGTCGAAGCCAGAAACTTGGTTGGAAGATTACCGAGTGGCTGTGCAGATCGGCGGTGGCAACGACAACGTGGCCATGAAGCACTTTCTCGTGATGATCGAAGGGTCAGGGAGAGCATGGCTCAACTAGCTCCCTACTGGCCGCATCTACTGCTGGGATGACCTCACCCCAGTCTTTGTGAAGAACTTCGAGGGCACGTACAAGCGGCCGGGTGGTTTGTCAGAACTGCAACACTATGTGCAGAAAAACAATGAAACTCTCCAAGAGTACATTCAGCATTGGACCACTCTGCACAACATAGTGGAGAACATCACAGAGCACTAGGCAATTTGCACCTTCAAGGCGGGAATCAAATACCGCGAGCTCATCTTCAAGTTTGGCCGGACAGAGACTCCCACTCTCAGCCGAGTGATGGAGATAGCTGTCATGGCGTATGACGATCTATGGGATCGAGATGATCCCTTTGCAGTTCGGCTGTGGGAATTGATCAGTGGATTTTATGCATACTTTTTAGAGTATATTATAGTGCCAAAATACCTCATATCATATCCATCTAGCACTTATTCATGTCTCCAATGCATAGTTTTCGGTATTTACTTGTTCTACCATGTTCATTGCACACCTTTTATTTTTATTTAGTTTTTATTAGTTTTTCCTTGTTTTGTGGTCTTTGTAGGTGTGTTGACGTGTTCATGGACTTGGGACATCAAAAGAATGAAGCTAGGGGTCAAACCGGAGAAGTTCCAGGCACCATATCAAGGCCCTTTGGAGAGTTTGATGATTTGACATTTATCACATTGTCCAAAATGAAGGTCCAAGGCCACAAACGCATCGGGCTTTTCACTAGAAATCCAACGAGCCCAAGAACGTCAAAATCGGAGTTCGTATGAAGAAATGGTGACCAAAATATGAAGCAGCTCCCGAAAGTCCAGAATGAAAGACAGCCTTCCATGTGACCGGAGCCGCTCGTTTGAGCAGTCAGTCGAGCTCCAGACAGCCACGAAAATTGGCCAGAACTTTCCAAATTTTGCTCCGATTTCGTCCCTATTTTTCCCTACGAGATCCTTGACGACCATTGCTTGTTTGGGACGCGGATTTGGCTCCCTTTGAGCCCTTGGATGAAAGGGAGGAGGCTAGATCAACGGAGGACACCCGGAGCACTCCTATATGAAGGCCTCCAACCCTAGCCACCGGCTCATTCAATCTCCATCCTCCACAAGTCTCATCTATAGCCTCCACAACTCCATTGTAGCACCTCCACCATAGAGAGAAGGGCCAAGCCAAGGAAGAAGGAAGGGAGGAGGCGCCTCCACGCCGCGCTGGCCGGAGGGCCGGTGCCCTCTTCATCACCGGCGCCATGCCTCTCCCCATCTCCATCTCCAAATTTGTGCTGGCTTGTAACTCATCCGTAATCTCTATGTACTCCATCACCATGTTTGAGTAATTTATTAGTTCTTGGGGGAATAAGATGAACTCTAGTATATGTTAGTACCGATTGTCTTGCGTGATATGATATCCTCTTTGCATGTTTATGTTAGTAGTCTTCTTGATGTTGGGTGAAGTCGACCATCCAATGTGTGCCAATTTTGGACAGAAGGTTATTACTGTTTGCGAACCATGTGGTTGGCGAGGTGGGTGAGTGACAGGCCCCATCTCCCTTTGTAGTGGATTGTTGCAGCAAAGGGTAAAACGGAGACCACTTTGGCTGCGTCCACGGGGACTTTTTTCCCCTTAATCACCGTCTGATAACCGGAGTGGGGAAGGACGGTGGTGGCGTATGTGATACGATGCTGCCACGTGTATGCATGTATCTGTACCGGCTCCGCCCACAAAGAGAAACATGTCCAATGGCTTACTATTGGTAGAATGAACGTGTAGTGATGATTCCTAATACCTCGAGAACGCCCTTGTTACTCAAGCGCCGCTCCTTTATTTTACCTGCTATTTTATTTACGTTTTTACCTCCACGTAGTTATTTAGTTAAAACCATCCTTATTATTGTTTCCGCTAGCAACCTATGAATAGACTATTTCCACATAACGCTCTAGGTGTGAACGTAGCCACGTAAGTGATGACGTAGCTGCGGGGTTGGTAGTTATCAGTGCAACCACCTCTCCCTGTGGGATCTAGATACTATACTTACCACGAATTGCAATAGCCCTGTGCCCTTGCAGGTCATCAGGAATCGATGTGCACAAAGAGCAGGATCAGTAGATGCAAGAACACACAACAATTTATTCAGGTTCGGGCCGCCTTGAGGCGTAAAACCCTACTCCTGCTTTGGTGGTTTGATTGTGTTTGAGCTCAACGTACAAGGGAGCGCAACTTTTCCAGCAAGGTGCGTGGGAAGTGCAGCTGCTACACGTAATTGAGCTAAGGGTCGACCCCTCTACCAGTAGCTGTGGGCCTCCTTTTATAGGCCAAGTGGTTACCACAATGGCTAAGATGGTAATTACAGGGTGCGTACAGTGATTGCACTGTTATGATACCTATCCCTGACGAGGTAGGACAAAAGCATTAAATGCACCGTTAGGTGCTACGCTGGGGAGGTGAGTTCCGGCAAAGGTTCTCACCACTCGTCCAGATGCCCTTCTATTATCTTGACACGACCCAGGGACGGGTGTCATTAAAGTTAATCTTTGGGTGGCATGCTGACACGTGCCCTGACAAGCTCTGCTTGGCTGCCTGCCCGCTCGACACCTATCAATACGTGCTTATCTGGTTGATGAGGTGGAGTGGTAGTGAGACAGAAAAGAGCCTGCCGGCATGGAGTTTGCCAGGCCTTTGCCTTGCCGGTATGGAGCTTGCCGGCAAGGATGATCTTGATCTTCAGTACCGCACTGGTACTTCTTGATGACCTGCCTTGAGGTCTTCTCCATGGTCTTGTCAACCTAGTCTTGGGTCTTTGACGGAAGCAATCTTCTGGCAAGCCCTTGCCGTTGGGAGTGCTGCAACCGTCTGTGCATAAGTCAGGGTATGATGACACCCAGCTTTTCATACACCGATAGGAGCCCCTGGGCCTGGGCCACACGCGCATGCGAGGCATCATTGTGCTAGGCCCAAACAGATGCACATACACACGTGGCACAGAATCACTGCTGCAATCTTCGTTTTTACTGTGTATCCACGACACGCGTTGAATGCGGGACATTGGAGAGGTGGAACGAAACGGTGACTGGGTTAGTGTGCCTGCAAAAGTGCAGCCACGTCAGGCAGTAAAGAGCCAGCCCCTCACGCCTTCCCAATAAAAAGGTACATGCGAAGGAGCGCTGCTCATCTACTCCCCTTCTTCCCCAATCTAGCAGTCACTCCTGTCTTCAACCTCGTGCAAGAACAAAGCGCGTCTTCTGTGCACAGCCCTGCCCAGCCACCACCAAGCTTCCCCCCTCAGAGCTTGCCATGGCGCCGAAGAGATCCGTGAAGCCCATCGATTCGGCGGCGGAGGAGAAGAAAGCCGCTAAAGCGGCACGGTGGCGGGTTAATGCCGTTTTTCCATCGGCACTAACAGAGGATGACCCGACGAGGAAGTACTCGTACGTGTACGCTAGGAAGGCGAAGGACCACGAGAACACAGTGGTGCTCCCAGGATCCCACCCTCCCGCGAACGACCGTTACCACTTCTTTTCCGGGTACTTCTATTGCGGACTGTGTCCGCCTTTCTCTGATTTTTCCGTAGAGGTGATGAACACCTTCGGATTCAGATTGCTAGATTTCACACCCAATGCGGTCACCTGCTTGTCGGTCTTTGCGCATTTGTGTGAGAACTTCGTAGGAATAGCCCCAAATGTTGCTCTGTTCTGGCACTTCTTCATTCCTCGGGTCGAGGACGACGCTCTCTCTAGCAGCGTCACCTGGATCCCCAGGTTGAACTTGAATAGGCATTATCTGGACGGCAAGTTGCATATCAAATGGAATGAGTGGCAGGCTGATTGGTGCTGGATCAAGCAACAGGACTTCCCGGCATTCTGTCACCTCAGAACCGAGAAGATTGAGAAAGCCGCCAACTGGAGCAATGTTGACCCCAATGACGGCAAGCTTGGCGTGGCACGGTACCGAATCATTGCCCTCAAGGAAGCTGGCTTGACGATTGAGATGGTGGGAGCGGATTTCACTCACCGCCGGATTGCCCCACTGCAGCACAGAGGAGGCCGGAAAGCATGGGATTACAAAAACCCTGCCGATACAATGCGTCCGCATCCAGGCCTCAACAATAACTTGACTGTAATGGAGCATTACTGGCTCATTTGTCAGCTCTTCAACAAGGGCTGCAACTTCCACCTGCCGGCGAAGGTGATCCCACTTTGCAATAATACCGCCAAGGCTTCCATCTTAGCAATGATGCCAGACTGTGACGCCAAGACAGTCCTGAGCACATGAAAGGTACCCAGCGAGAAGGAAGTGGAAAACTGGTTTGCCGGTTTGGTGGAGAAAGCTGTCAGAGTCGAGGATGACATGATTCATCCGACAAAGGATGGCGAGGAGCAGTTCCTTGTCGCAAGAGCTAAGGAGCTCAAGAAAGCAGCTCGTTCCCGGGCGACCAAGGGTATCAACATTGAGGGACGTATCGAAGAACATGCCAAAGAGGATGCTGAAGCCCCGGGAACCAACAGTGGAGGGCAGGTCAAGGACCATGCCGAAGATCAAACAGGCGAGGAAGATCAGGCCAAGGAATTTGAGGGAGACGAGGAGCAGCCCGAAGAGTCTTCAGAGGAAGAGGAAGAGAAGGAAGCACCTCGCCCCCCTCTTGCCAAAGTGAAGACTGCTATCGCCAAGAAGCCTGCCCAGAAGAAGGCAGTGCACACCGAGCTGACAAGTAAGGAACTTGTCGGCATCAAGGCAGCAGCTATAGCTTCCCGGGCTCAACCTTCCCGGCGTCAGCTTCCTCACGGTGCCGCTTCTCGGCAACCAGCTTCATCAACTGTAGAGGGTGAGGGTGCTTCACATCCCCTAGCTCTGTCAAGAGCCAAGCGGGCTAAGAAGACGCCGCCACCACCTACACCCTTCAGCGCAGATGACACGGTGCACTGGGACCTATCTGTCCTTAGTGATCGCGAAGAAGAGGGAGAGTAAGTCTATCATCTTCATCCATCATTCTTTCAATTGTCTTGATATTGTTGTTGAACTAATCATCTTGACTGTTCTGATCTTGCAGGGATGAGGTACCCTTGGCGGAAAGGCAAAGGAAGAAGCCCAGAACCGCCGAAGAGGGCGAGACGGCAACAGGCACAGACCAAGGTGTCACCCCGTCTAAGGTTGCCGGCTCGAGCCCCCAGCATGAGGCTCACATCCAATTCCTACTGGCAAGCACCGTCATCGAGTCTTCTGCAATGGAGACTGACAAGGAGTCGGGAAGTGGCCAGCCAGAAGGAGAGCGCCAAGGAATGGATCCCTTGACGGCACCCTCAACCACCGAACCGTCGCCAAGACCTTCACCGACAAGTAGCAGCCCTCCCCCAGAGGAGCACGAAAAAGAGCTGCTCCGCATCGAGGCCCCTCCGGCAACTAACGTTGCCGGAGATCGAGCGATAGCAACCGAGGTTGTTGGAGGAGGAACAACATCCCCTCCACATGCTCATCAAGGTAAGTTCCTTTCCAGATGTAATCTTATTCTTGTCAATCCTTCTTTTTTGTTTTCTTGAACTTGTCCTGAGATTTCAATTTCATCTTGCTCTCCGCTTCTTTCTTGTCTTATAGAACCAACCTCTCCAGAAGAAGGGGAGGTCTCTGTGGAGGAGATTGCGAAAAGCGCCGCCAATGAGGCCGCCAAGATCTCTGCCAAAGAGGCCACCGCATCCACCACTGAGGAGGCCAGGAAAACTCTCGAAGAGCCTGACAAACCCTGCAGCAAAACATCTGAGCCTGTCATAATAGACGCTGAGATGGGAGAGGCCAGCAGCGACAAGCCAAGCACTGACATCAATCCCAGCACACCCGAGGCGCAAGCTCTGACGGGCCCTTTGGATCCTATCAATCAACAACAGGAATCCGGAGCCCCCAGCTCATCCGGTGCCAGGGAACCTACTTTTGAAGATGCAATCATAGAAATCTTGGCGCATTTCTCCAGCAGCGTCACGGTACCAGACAGCTCCGACGACGGCTCTACAGATCTTGCCTTCTTGAGGACGATTGCTGCCGGCTTCAAGGACGTGCAAGATCGCTACGGCAAGCGCTGGGAGAAGCTCCACATGCAGCAACAAACCATGGAGCTGGCTTAACAAAAACTGAAAGAGAAGGTGGAAGAGATCTGCCGGTGGTACAATGAGAAGTCCCAAAGCATCAGGATGCAGGATGAAAGGCTTGCCACTACTCAAGAGAAAGCAGCGGCCTTGGATGGCAAGTTCGCGGAGCGTGAAACGCAGCTCGTCATCAAAGAAAAGGATCTTGCCGCCCGAGAACGAGCACTTGACGCCAAGCTCCGTGGCAAGGATGAAGAAATCCAAACCCTACTCATGCATCAAACCAGAGAACTAGAAGAGAGCCATAAGAAGGCCATCGAGACTCAAGCTCAAGTTCATGCTGACAAGCTCTTGGAGGCCGTCAAGGCTGCAGAAATCGCCGAGGCCGCCAAGGTGGAGTTGGAATCCAAGGTAACAAAGCTTTAAGAAGACCTTGCCGGCAACAGGAAGGAGCTCTTGACTCTCCAGGAATCAGCACAGAAGGCAGCTCACATTTTGAGTGATCTGCAGACGCAGCTATCAGCCAAGAGTCAAGAACTTAACCAAGCTGCCGTTGTCAAGGAAGATCTGAAGCTGAAACTGTCCACGTTGGAAGAGCATCTCGAAGGCGCCAAGGCCAGGGAGAAAATCTTGTCCAGAGATCTTGAGAAGGAGAAAGCTGCATTCGCCGATGCTGAGAATTCCTTTAACGTGCTGAAGGGCAGCTAGCAACTGTGGACCAGCCCCCTTGTAGAAGCCACAGAGCAGCTCAGCGCCCAACTTCCCGTCATGGGCTTGGCGGAATATAGCTATTCCCCCAACGACCAAGAAGCGGCAAGTGCCAGCTTAACTCTCTTCTTCGAGGGCCTTGTCGAGGCATTGGAGAACTATCAGGAAGAGTTGTCTGCTTCTTTTGCCAATGAATCCCGCAAGCTTAGCCGGGATATACTCTTCAAGGTGCTCGTCAAGATCGTCCACCGTAACCCCGGCATCGATATTTCCAGGGCCTTCACCAGCTTGCCGAAGGGGACAGACACTAGCGCCGCTAAAGCACTCGTCACCCCAATTGCCGACAGGGTTGGCCAGGTCTCCAGGACGTACGGCGGAGTCACGAATTAACCTTGTCGTCACACCTTGCTGCAAGTGAGATCATGTAAGAGATAGAACTATCTTAGTTAGATCTGCACTGTGCCTTGATGTAATATGTCTTGTGTACTCTGAATGTTGTTCCCTTTATGATTCGGTCCTTGTATGTTTTCTTCCCTACGCTTGCCGAAAACTTGCCGGTGCGCACATACTCGTAGCTAGCGCTTGAGGACGGATCCTTAGCAGCTTGCCGGAGGTGCCGCCTTCCGGCAAGACACACTCATTAGTTTTGACATGGCTAGCTTACACCATTGAACGGACTCGAAATAGAAATAAGAGCGTGAACAATTCCAACAAGGTTCCTTCGTGTGCAGGTTTTTCACACAAAGACGTAAATCGTTCAAGGGAAAGCAATTACAACAAAGAATTTTATTTCAAAGTTTTACAACTTAGCTTTTCTTTGTTGTACTTCTCATCGTAAATGATATCTTGAATGTCATTTGGTATCCATACCGTCACTCCCGCCGGGAAACTTGCACGCGAGGAACACTTCATTCCTTTTAGAAAAAGAAAGAAGAGAAAAGAGGAGGATAGAACCTTGACGGTTCATTAATCATCTCATACAAGGCAAATGTGGCACAACACTGTATGGAACATAAATAAATATGTACTTTGACAAAAGTTGCGAAACACTTAACTTTTATTCACTATGCACGGGCTCTGCGCCCATCTCTGTACAAAGGATTACATGCCTTGCCGGCAAACTCGTAAAAAAGAGGCTGCCGAGCAGCCCGGCAACCGCGCCTTACGGGTAAAACTTGCGAAGATGCTAAATGTTCCATGAGTTGAGCACAGGGGTGCCATCTTCGGTCTCTAGGTGGACTGTGCCAGGCCTAGTGACTCGTACTACCCGGTAAGGGCCTTCCCACTTCGGCGTCAACTTGTTTTTCCCCTTCGTGGACTGAATTCGACGAAGAACGAGGTCACCTTCCTCAAGGTTCCTGGCGTTAACTTTGCGGCTATGGTAGCGGCGCAAAGCTTGTTGGTACCGTGCAGCACGGACAGCAGCCCGGAAATGATCCTCCTCAAGGAGCATGGCATCATCTTGCCGTAGCTCTTCTTGATCCTCCTCGTCGAAGGCCAAAACTCGAGGTGACCTGTATCTCAGTTCTGTGGGGAGCACCGCTTTTGAACCATATACAAGGGAGAAGGGCGTCTGGCCAGTGGCTCGACTTGGTGTCGTTCTGGGTGACCAAAGAACTGCCGGCAACTCTTCCACCCAGTGTCTTCCACACCCATGTAGCTTGTCAAAAGTTCTGGTCCTGAAACGACGCAACACTTCTGCATTTGCCCTCTCCACATGTCCATTGCTCCTTGGGTGAGCAACGGAAGTGTAGCAGATCTTGTTTCCAAGTTCTTGATAGTATGCTGTGAAGGCGCGGCTCGTGAACTGGGTGCCGTTGTCGGTGATGATCCTATTGGGTACGCCAAAACGAGCAACCAATCCTTTGAGGAACTTGATAGCTGACTGTGCCGTCACCTTTCTCACTGGCTCTACCTCAGGCCACTTTGTAAACTTGTCGATTGCAATGTACAAGAATTCAAAGCCCCCGGTAGCACGAGGAAAGGGTCCGACGATGTCGAGCCTCCATACCAAGAAAGGCCATGAAAGAGGGATGGTTTGAAGAGCTTGAGTTGGCTGTTGTATGTCCTTGGCGTGGAACTGGCATGCTTCACATCTGGTAACCACCACCAAGGCGTCTTGAAGGGCTATCAGCCAGTAGAATCCTTGACGGAATGCCTTGTCGACAAGCGCACGTGACCCAATGTGAGAGCCACACATTCCTTCATGTATCTCTGCCAACAGCTTCTGTCCATTTTCCCGGCAAATGCACTTTAATTTCAGCCCATTTGGTCTCTTTCTGTACAAAGTGTTGTCAACAAATTGGTACATCCTTGATTGATGGGCTACTCTTTCCGCTTCTTCTTGCTCACCGGGAAGTTCTCCTGTTTGAAGGTACTAGATGATCGGCTGCGCCCAAGCCGGAGCCTGTGGCTCGACGACAAGGACTAAAGGCACTTCTTCCTCTGCGGGAGCGCTTGCTTCGACGGCAAGGACCTGGCTTGTCGGCGGCTGCAGATCATCAGCAAAGGGTGTCTTGTCAGCGGTATCCATTTTCTTGGCGGCTGCTGGCAGCTCTGCCGGAAAGTAGCCACCAACGTCTTGCTTTCTTTTCTTTGCCAGCCTTGATAGTGTAACGGATGGCTGAGACAGCTATAGCACAAAAGTCCTGGCTGCACAGGAGGTCTCTTGGCGGCAAGCTTTGACAGGTCATCGGCAATCTCATTCTGGGCATGGGGGACGTGCTCCATTTGTAGACCGTCAAAGTGCACTTCCAACTTCCTCACTTCATCAACATAAGCCTACATCAGGGGACTCTGGTAATCTTTATTAATCTGCCTCACCACAAGCTATGAGTCTCCTCTGATAATCATCTTTCAAATACCAAGGTCGATTGCAATGCGCAGGGCGCAGGCCGGCAAGCAATCCCTCGTACTCAGCAGTGTTGTTGGTGGCCTGCTCCCTGGGAAAATGCATCTGAACCACGTACTTGAGATGCTCTCCGGTGGGCACGATAAGCAGAACGCCGACACCGGCGCCTTTCAGCATGAAAGCACCGTCAGAGTACATGATCCAATTGACAACAGTTTCATTGCCGGGGAGATTGGTCTCTTGTATTTCCTCATCTTGCGTTGGGGTCCATTCTGCAATGAATTCCGCCAAAGCTCTGCTCTGAATTATTGAGGTACTCTCAAACTTCAAGTCAATGCTTGACAGCTCCAACGCCCACTCCACAATCCTACCGGTGGCTTCTGGATTTCTTAGAATATGTTGCAAAGGAAAGCGAGTGATAATGATGACTTCGTGTGCTTGAAAGTAGTGGCGCAGCTTCCTTGAGGCCATGAGAAGGCCAAAGAGCAATTTCTGCGCACCAGAATACCTTGATCTAGCCCCCTGCAGGAGAGAGCTAACAAAGTAGACTGGGCATTGCACCATCTTCTTCTTCTGCACAACTTGTTGATCCGGCTCATTTGCTTGCACAATCTCAGACTTGTCGGCACCTGACCTTGTCGGAGAAAATTCCGGCTTGTCGGCCTGTGGCTCTACGGTTGCTACCTCTTCTTCATCTGCCTCTCTTTCAACCACAAGCGCAGCACTGACCACTTGATTCATTGCCGCTAAGTATAGCAGCAACGACTCTTGTGGCCTAGGTACGACTAAGACTGGCGGAGAGAACAGATACTCCTTCAAATCTTGGAGCACGGCCTCCGCTTCCGGAGCCCACCTCACTGGACCTGCCTTTTTCAATATTTTGAAAAACGGCAAGGCACGCTTTGCTGATTTGGAGATGAACCTGCTAAGTGCGGCAACGCAACCGGCAAGACGCCAGACGTCCTTGACGTGGTTTGGTGCTTCGATTTGCTCGATTGCTTTGATCTTGTCGGGATTGGCTTCAATTCCTCTTTGAGACACAAAGAACCCAAGAAGTTTGCCGGACAGAACGCTGAACACGCACTTCTCGGGGTTGAACTTCAAGTTGAGTTTGTGCAAGTTTGCAAACGTTTCTTCCAAATCTTGGATTAGTGTTGACTTGTCCTTGGTTTTGACCACAATATCATCCATGTAGGCTTCCACATTTCTGTGCAACTGGGCCTCAAAACCAATCTGAACTGCTCTGGCAAATGTTGCCCCGGCACTCTTCAATCTGAAGGTCATGCATATAAAACAATACGTGCCACATGGAGTGATGAATGTTGTTTTCTCCTCATCTTCCTTGGCCATAAAAATCTAATGCTTACCAGAGTAGGCATCAAGAAAAGAGAGTAGTTCGCAGCCAGCAGTGGAGTCCACAATCTGGTCGATGCATGGCAAAGGAAAAGGGTCTTTTGGACAAGCTTTATTTATATCAGTAAAGTCGATACAAAGCCTCCACTTTCCATTTGCCTTACGCACCACAACCGGATAGGCTAACCACGTGGGATGTAGCACTCCTCTGACTAGGCCTGCCGCTTCTAGCTTCTTGATTTCTTCAGCAATAAACTCTTGCCGCTCCAAGGCTTGCTTTCCGACCTTCTGCTTGACGGGCCTTGCATCAGGACAAACGGCAAAGTGGTGCTCAATCACCTACCTGGGAACGCCGGGGATGTCCGATGCTTGCCAGGCAAACACACCGACATTCGCCCACAGGAAGGTAACGAGTGCGCTTTCCTATTTGTCACTGAGAGTGGCACTTATAGTGAAAGTGCCACTCGTCCCATCCTCCCTTGCAGAAATTTGCTTGGTCGCCAGTGCAGAGGCCTTGGCTTTCTTGCTCTTGTTGGTAGAGCTCTTTGGTATGTCCTCAATAGGTGTATCACACTCTGTGGTGTGCTTCCCGGAGTCCTTATCAGATGTCTTGCCGGTCTCCTTCTTCTTTCCTCCCCCGGGAGCTTTGCCGGCAGGAGCATGTACCTCCTCAACAGATGCTGCAACCACCTCTCGGTAGAGCTTGTCGGCGCAAATGATTGCGTCTTTCTGGTTGGACTTGATGGTGAGAAACCCATTGGCCCTGGCATCTTGATGATGTTGTAAGCATAGTGCGACACAGCCATGAACTCTGCCAGCGTTGGGCGGCCTAGAATCCCATTGTATGACAGCGGCATCTTGATGACGTCAAAGACAATCTTTTCCATCCTGTAGTTGAGCTCACTGCCTAATGTGTCCGGCAATGTAATCTGGCCCTTCGGCTTGTTCCTCCCCGGACTGATCCCTTCGAAAGTACCTGTCTCCTCGAGATCCTTGTCAGGGATTTGCAACCTCTTGATTGCATCAGGGGAGATAAGTTCAAACCGGCCCCACTGTCAACCAGCATCTTTGTCACCTTGAGGTTGCAGATTGTTGGTGAAACCAACAACGGCAAGCACCCAACCGTAGTGGTGCGGTCAGTGTGATCCTCAGCGTCAAAGACGATGGGCGCGTGCGACCACTTGAGTGGCTTTTGTGCTTCCATTGCCGGCTCCGTTGCATTCACTTCGCGAACCCATTGCTTCAGTTGCCGGTGCAAGGAGTGCAAAGATGCGCCTTCGTCAACACACATGGTGTCCATCGCATTCTGGAATTCATTGTCAGACTCCTCCTCGTCCCCATCACCATCATCTCCCTTCTGGCCCTGAGCAGGCTTCTCCTTCGGCTGCTTGGCCTTGCCGCGGCGGCCTCCGCGGCCACCATGGTTTTGCTTGCCGGACTCACCGGCACCATCTTGACCCTTCTCCTTGTCGCGCTTCTCGTATTTTTGTTTCTAATTTTCGGCAAGCTGCTCCACTTGCCGGCACTCCTGGAGATCGTGGCCCTTGGTACGGTGAATCTTGCAATACGGGCCATCGGTCTTCTCTCCGGCGGCGGCCTCATGGCCACAAGTGCAGACAGCGATCTCCTTGCTGCCGCTCTCAGCCTTTGGCTTCTTGCTAGGATTCCCCGACTCCTCAACTGCTAACACGGCCTTGCCTTTGTGCTTGCGGTTGTGGTTTCGGCCCTTCCTCTTCGGGGTTGATGCGTCGTCGTCTTCAGAATCCACTTCAGCACCGGCATCCTCCCCGGGGAGTCACCTCCCCTCCTCAGCACGTGCACACTTGTCCGCCAAGGCATATAGCTCATTGATGGTTCTGACCTTCTCAATGTTCATCTCAGACCGCATTCTGCGATTGCGCACATTCATGTGGAATGCATCAATGACAGCTGCGGGATGAACATCAGGGATATTGTGGTGCACACGGCTGAAACTCTGTATGTACTTGCGGAGGGGTTCGCCATCTCTCTGGGGTATCACATGCAGATCGCTAGCCTGACCAGGGAGCTTGTGGCCACCCTGGTAAGCACCAACGAAGTGATGGCACAAATCCGACCAAGAAGAAATGGAGCCCTCCGGCAAGTTCATCAACCATGACCTGACGTTGGGTTTGAGTGCCAACGGGACGTAGTTGGCCAGTATCTTGTCGCCCCACCCCCCAGCAGCCTGCACTGCAATGGTGTAGATGCCAAGGAACTCTGATGGACTGAGCATGCCGTCGTACTTATCGGGTAGCTCTGGCTTGAAGGCACGGGAGGATGGCCAGCAAACCTGTCGCAGCTCACGAGTGAACGCTGGGCAGCCTACCTCATAAGGTAAGCACCCAGGGTACCCCGGCGCAGGCATGTTCGCCGTCGGCCCGGCACGGTCGTATGATTGATGGCGTGCTTCCCGGCGCCGCTTGATCGTCGCACGGGCGTCGTCAACGCGCCGTTCGTGGAGCACTTGGCGCTGATCTTGGCAACCTCGCGGATCCGATGACGCCATGGACACCACGTCCTGGTCATCTGATCAGCGAGCTTGCCACTGTGATGGTTGTTGACACGGAGGTGACTGCACCATTGGCGTAGCATCTCCGGCACGGCCGCCGGTTGGTCCTGCCGGCGCCGTGGGTGGTCGCCGTGAAGGCCCCGCCTTCGGTGTTTTGCCAGGATCGGCAAAATTGATGAGACTCTGAATGGTGGCCCTCCATTCTTCCATCATGTCAGGAGTTGGCGGGAAATTCAACAGCATTTGAACCCGCGCCATGGCTTCTGCCGCCATGGTTGGCATGGTGGGCAAAATAGAATGGGACGTTGTTCGACTCCTGGCGGAGCCAGAAGGAACTCCGCCGCGTACCTGCTGCCGCGGCACATGCTCACCAACGGGCTGGGTGGTGGTGGTGGTGCCTAAACATCGTGAGGACGATGCTCAGTGTTGGCTTGACGTTGTCCAGGGCCACCAGCACAGCGAGGGAGCGTGTCGCGCCCACCTTGCGATGGTCGCGGTACACGTCCCACTGCAATGTTGTTGGACGTTGCCGCACCGTCTTTGGACATCGCGGTAGCTGGGTCTTGGCTAGCACTGCTCCGGTCGACATTACTGTGGCGGCTACGGTTACCAGAACATCGTGGGAGTTGGCCGTCTACGCCATCTCCGGTGTGGTGGCTACGTTCACCAGCACGGTGATGAAGCTGACCGCCTCCACCACCCATGCCTCCTGCTCCGCCGCCCAGCTATACCGCCCGCACCGGCCGCGCCACCTGAGCCGCCTGCGGACGCCTGTGAGGGCAACTTGGAGGTGGAGGGAGCCGTCGTGGCTCCACTCTTCTTCTTGGGCACCATCGATGAAAGTGACGAAGCGGGCACTCACACTACTGACACTGATTCGTAACACACGATCCCGCGCTTGGCGTGCCAAAGATGTCGTGGCGTACAACGATCTATGGGATCGAGACAATCCCTTTGCGGTTCGGCTGTGGGAATCGATGTGCACAAAGAGCAGGATCGATAGATGCAAGAACACACATCAATTTATCCAGGTGCGGGCCGCCTTGAGGCGTAAAACCCTACTCCTGCTTTGGTGGTTTGATTGTGTTTGAGCTCAATGTACAAGGGAGCGCAACTTTTTCGGCAAGGTGCGCGGGAAGTGCAGCTGCTATGCCTAATTGAGCTAAGGGTTGACCCCTCTACCAGTAGTCGTGGGCCTCCTTTTATAGGCCAAGGGGTTACCACAGTGGCTAAGATGGTAATTACAGGGTGCGAACAGTGATTGCACTATTATCATACCTATCCCTAACGAGGTAGGACAAAAGCATTAAATGCATCGTTAGGTGCTACGCTGGGGAGGTGAGTTCCGGCAAAGGTTCTGCACCGCTCGTTCAGCTGCCCTTCTGTTATCTTGACACGACCCAGGGACGGGTGTCATTAAAGTTAATCTTTGGGTGGCGTGCTGACACGTGCCCGGACAAACTCTGCTTGGCTGCCTGCCCGCTCGACACCTATCAATACGTGCTTATCTGGTTGATGAGGTGGAGCGGCAGTGAGACAGAAAAGAGCCTGCCGTCACGGAGTTTGCTAGGCCTTTGCCTTGCCGGTACAGAGCTTGCCGGCAAGGATGATCTTGATCTTCAGTACCGCACTGGTACTTCTTGATGACCTGCCTCGAGGTCTTCTCCATGGTCTTGTCAACCTAGTCTTGGGTCTTTGACGAAAGCAATCTTCCGGCAAGCCCTTGCCATTGGGAGGGCTGCAACCGTCTGTGCATAAGTTAGGGTATGATGACACCCATGTTTTCATACACCGACAATAGCCAGTCGATACGCCAATGGCGAAGAAGAAGACCGGCTGTGGAGTGGCAAAGGACGAGCTGGAGATGCCCATCAGTCGGGCAACAACAACTCCAATAAGAAGCAGAAGCGGAGGGCCGGAGCGGCTCACAACGCTGAAGCAGTGGCTCTGGCCGTATAGGGCAAAGGCATGGCCCAGCCCAAACAGAAGAAGTCTTGGTCTGCCAAGAAGAAGGATCACTCGGGCAGCGACATCCTCGATCAGCCGTGTTAGATCCATACAAAGACAGACAAAGACGGCAATCTGATATTGCCGAAGCACACCACTCGTGTTTGTCGGCTGCTGAAACAGGCGATGAAGGAAGATGGTTCTGATGACAAGGACCAGGTCGATAGTGATGGGGGAAAGAAGCATGCTTCTGGTTACCCCCCAAGTGGAGAAAGTTCTCATGATCTTCGCAGACGTCGAGAGAAAGAGCCGACTGAAGGTGATCAACCGAGAGGTGAATCTGGCAATGCCAACGGTCACCAAATACCTCGACTGGGCTCAGACCCCTGTCACATTCGATCAGTCGGATCATCCAGCTCACATACCGACCCCTAGGCGGCATGCGCTGGTGGTTGATCCGGCTGTCGGTGGGGTCCAACTGCGCAAGGTTCTCATGGACGGTGGCAGCGGAATGAATATCCTCTACGCCAACAATTTGAAGGCAATGGGCATTCCAATGTCCCGACTGAGCGAGAGCAACATGTAGTTCCATGGGGTAATCCCCGGAAAGAAAGCAAAGCCACTCAGACAGATTGCCCTGGACATCGTGTTCGGCGACGAGAAAAAATTTAGAAATGAAAAGTTGACCTTTGAGGTAGTGGACTTCTGCAGTGCTTATCATGCCATCCTGGGTAGGCCTGCCTACGCACGTTTCATGGCCAGACCATGTTATGTGTATCTTAAGCTTAAGATGCCAGGGCTGAATGGTGTGATCACTATCTCAGGCAACAAAAAGTTGGCCGAGGAGTGCCTCCAGCAGGGCTCCAAGATAGCCGACGAGCAGATGGCGATGGCGGAGCTGGACAAGTACAAGAAGGCGGTTGACTCGAGTGAGCTGCTGAAGTCCAACAAGCCGGCGACTGAATCTGCATTCCAGTCGGCCAGTGAGACCAAGAAAGTTCACGTCCACCCCAACGACCCGACTGCCCAGCCCACCAACATCTCCACAATGTTGGACAGCAAATAGGAAGCCGAGCTCATCCAGTTCCTCCGTGAGAACTGGGACATCTTTGCATGGAAGCTGTCTGACATGCCAGGTATTCCCAGGGAGCTGGCTAAGCACCGACTCCGTGTCGACCCAAAGGTCAAACCAGTAAAGGAGCACCTCCGACGCTCTTTGACTTAGAAGCGCAAGGCGATTGGCAAGGAAATTGCACGACTCCTGGCAGCCGAATTCATCCGTGAAGTGTACCACTCCGAGTGGCTCGCCAACGTCATCATGGTGCCCAAGAAGAATAACTCCCTTAGGATGTGCATCGAATTCAAGCACATCAATCGGGCCTGTCCCAAGGATCACTTTCCGCTCCCCCGCATAGATCAGATAGTCGATTCTACTGCCGGGTGCGAGCGTTTGTATTTTCTGGATGCGTACTCCGGGTACCACCAGATCCGAATGTATGGCCTAGATGAAATAAAAATAGCATTCATCACCCCTTTTGGGTGCTTTTGCTATATCACCATGCCATTCGGATTGAAAAACGCCGGGGCAACTTTCCAGCGCATGATTCAGAAATGCTTGCAAAAGCAGATCAGTCGAAATGTGGAGGCCTATATGGATGACATCGTGGTCAAGTCTAGGAAAGGTTCCGACCTCCTAGCTGACCTCGCCAAGACCTTTGCAAATCTGCGCATATTTGGAATAAAGCTCAATCTGGCCAAGTGCACTTTCAGGGTTCCAGCAGGCAACTTACTCAGTTTCCTCGTTTCCGAGCGTGGGATCGATGCTAACCCCGAGAAGATCGGTGCTATAGTCCGAATGAAGCAACCAGAATGTCTCCATGACGTACAAAGACTCACGGGCTGTCTGGCAGCCCTGAGCAGATTAATTTCATGACTCGGTGAAAAAGCCCTGCCGCTTTACCGAATCATGAAAAAATCGGACAAATTCGAGAGGACAAACGAAGCGCAGGTTGCGTTCCAGGAACTCAAAGCTCTGCTTTCCACCCAGCCAGTCCTTGATGCTCCGGGCAGCTGAGAGCCTTTGCTCTTGTACATCGCGGCCACTAATCAAGTGGTTAGCACCGTGCTCACTGTGGAGCGAGAGGAACAGGGCAAAGCCCTCAAACTGCAGCGCCCAGTCTACTACATATCAGAAGTATTCACCCCTTCGAAGCAGAGATACCTGCACTATCAGAAGCTGGTCTACAGCATATATCTGACTGCAAAGAAGGTGGCTCACTATTTTCAAGAACACTCAGTCACAGTAGTCAGCGACGCTCCACTGTCTGAGATTATGAACAACAGAGATGCAACAGGCCGACTGGCCAAATGGGCTATTGAACTCCTCCCTCTGGACATCAAGTTCGAAGCCAAGAAAGCTATCAAGTCCCAGGCACTGGTGGATTTTCTGGCCGAGTGGACAGAACAACAGCAGCCGGCCCTGAGCCTCCCCGAGTACTAGACCATGTTCTTTGATGGCTCTAAGATGCTTCACGGCTCAGGGGCTGGAGTGGTCCTAATATCTCCAAAAGGAGACCGACTCAGCTATGTGATGTAGATACACTTTGATTCTTCCAACAACGAAGCCGAGTACGAGGCCCTCCTGTATGGATTGTGAATGGCTATCTCACTCGCCATCCGCCGACTGATGGTCTATGGCGACTTGGATCTTGTGCTGAACCAAGTGATGAAGGAGTGGGACGTCCGTAGCCCAGCCATGACAGGATACTACAATGCAGTCAGAAAACTTGAGAAGAACTTCGAATGGTTGGAGTTGCATCATGTGCCTCGCCTCAAGAATCAAGCGGCCGATGACTTAGCCAAGATTGGCTCCACCCGGAAAGAAGTACCCAAAGACATGTTCCTTGAGCACTTACACTCCCCAATGATCAAAGAAGATCCATTTGTGGAGGAGCCCCCACAGTGAGTCGGACCATCCAATCCGACTGAAGTTGACATTCCAACGGTGATCGATTTGGTGCACGAAGTACTGGTGATCATACCCGAGTGGACCGAGCCGTACATAGCATACCTACTCAGGCAGGAGCTTCGTGACGATGAAGTGGAAGCCCGCTAGATCGTCCACCGATCAAAGGCCTTCACCATCATGGCAGACCAGTTGTACAAGAAGAGTACCTCCGGAGTCACTCAGCGCTGCATTACACCTGAAGAAGGACAGCAGATCTTGCAGGAGATTCACTCGGGAACCTACGGGCACCACGCGTCCTCTCGGACATTGGTCGCTAAAGTGTTTTGGGCAGGCTTCTACTGGCCCTGCGCCAATGAAGCAACCAGAGACATAGTTGAGCAGTGTGTTGGATGCCAATTCTATGCAAATCAATCACACAAACCAGCGTCCGCGCTGAAGACGATTCCGCTCACATGGCCGTTCGCTGTCTGGGGGCTGGACATGGTCGGGCCCCTGCAGACTGGCGCCAGCGGATTCACTCACTTGTTTGGTGGCAGTGGACAAGTTCACCAAGTGGATCGAAGCAAAGCCCATCAAGAAGCTGGACTCGGCCACGGCCATCAAGTTCATCAAAGAGATAGTCTTCAGGTTCGGAGTCCCACACATCATTATCATTGATAACGGGTCGAACTTTGACTCAGACAAGTGCCATGAGTTTTGCTTCTCTCAAGGCACTCGGGTGGATTATGCCTCCGTGGCTCATCCGCGGTCGAATGGGCAAGCTGAACGGGCCAATAGGATGATACTTCAAGGCCTGAAGCCGCTCCTCATGCGTGATCTGAAACATGCCACTGGAGCTTGGGTCACCGAGTTGCCGTCTATCCTCTGGGACCTGCGGACGACCCCGAATCGATCCACAAACCGCACTCCTTTCTTCATGGTATATGTCTCAGAAGCTGTCTTGCCGAGTGATTTACTTCACAATTCCCCCCGAGTGGAACTGTACTCGGAAGCAGAAGCTGAAGAAGCACGTCAAGAAGGCCTCGACCTCCTGGAGGAAGAGCACGAACTAGCACTCATCAGGTCGACTGCTTATCAGCAAGATCTGCGTTGCTATCATGACAGGCAAGTCAGAGGGCGGGCCTTTCAAGAAGGTGATTTGGTCCTTCGACTGGATCAACAGAAGCCCCATAAGTTGGCTCCTTCGTGTCAAGGACCCTTTGCAATTTCAAAGGTTCTGAACAATGGAGCATATCAACTCTACAACTTCAGCAAAGGCGTAGAAGAGCCTAGAGCTTGGAATGCGGACCTGCTTTGCAAATTCTACACCTAGAATAAAATAAATGTTGTAATAGTTTTTCGAGTGGCATTCGATGAATAAAAGTTTTACTTTCCCCGTGTAACATCAAATTTGGCTACATGCCATGACTCACTCCGGTGACATTAGCAATCGGAATCTAGATCACCCCCAGCAGGTACACTTAGCTGTGAACCAGTTTTTGCCTAAGTTAAAAAACATCTCCGAGTGAGAGCTTCCTCTTCACTCGGAGGCTTAGCTGCGAACCAGCTTTCTGATACGTCCCTGTCGTATCTACTTTTCCAAACACTTTTGCTCTTGTTTTGGACTCTAATTTGCATGATTTGAATGAAACTAACCCGGACTGACGCTATTTTCAGCAGAACTACCATGGTGTTGTTTTTGTGCAGAAATCAAAGTTCTCGGATTTGGACGAAACTTTTTGGAGAATTTTTATGGAATATATAAAAATTATTGGCGCAAGAATCAACAGAAGAGGGGCCACCTGCTGCCCAGAAGGCAACAGGGCGCGACCCCCCCCCCCCAGGACACGCCCTGTTCCCTTGTGGGGCCTAATTCCAACGCTATAAATTCTCTTTCCCCAAGAAAAAAATAAGAGAAAAAGTTTCATCATGTTTTACGATACGGAGCCGCCGCCACCTCCTGTTCTTCATCGGGAGGGCTGATCTGGAGTCCGTTCGGGGCTCCGAAGAGGGGGATTCGATGCCGTCATCATCATCAACCATCCTCCATCACAAAATTCATGATGCTCACCACCGGGCATGAGTAATTCCTTCGTAAGCTTGCTGGACGGTGATGGGTTGGATGAGATTTATCATGTAATTGAGTCAATTTGTTAGGGCTTTGATCCCTAGTATCCACTATGTTCTGGGATCGATGTTGCTATGACTTTGCTATGCTTAATGCTTGTCACTAGGGCCCGAGTGCCATGATTTTAGATCTGAACCCTTTATGTTTTCATGAATATATTTGTGTTATTGATCCTATCTTGCAAGTTATATGCACCTATTACGTGTCATGATCCGCATACCCCAAGGTGACAATAATTGGGATTCTTTCCAGTGATTGCCGTAGTTTGAGGTGTTCATGTATTCACTATGTGCTAATGCTTTGTTCCGGTTCTCTATTAAAAGGAGGCCTTAATATCCCTTAGTTTCCTTAAGGACCCCACTGCCACGGGAGCGTAGGACAAAAGATGTCATGCAAGTTCTTATTATAAGCATGTATGACTATATACGGAATACATGCCTACATTACATTATTGAATTAGAGCTATTGTGTATCGCCCTAGGTTGTGATTGTTATATGATGAATATCATCCAACATAATTATCATCACCGATCCAATGCCTACGACTTTCTCATATTGGTTTTTGCTAAGTTACTTTGTTGCTACTGCTTTACACTTGCTACAAAACTGCTACTGTTACTACTGTTGTAACTATTGTTACTGTTGCTACTGCTACCAAAACTATCATATTACTGTGCTACTAAATACTTTGTTGCAGATATTTTATCTCCAGGTGTGGTTGAATTGACAACTCAGCTGCTAATACTTGCAAATGTTCTTTGGCTCCCCTTGTGTCGAATAAATAAATCTGGGTGAAATACTACCCGCAAAAACTGTTGCGATCCCCTATACTTGTGGGTTATCACTTTCGCCTATGTTTAAAGAAACATCTCTAAGTGAGAGCTTCCTCTTCACTCGGAGGCTTAGCTGCGAACCAGCTTTCGCCTAAGTTAAAAAAAACCTCCGAGTGAGAGCTTCCTCTTCACTCGGAGGCTTAGCTGTGAACCAGCTTTTGCCTACATTAGAAAACATCTCCGAGTGAGAGCTTCCTCTTCACATGGAGGCTTAGCTGCGAACCAGCTTTCGCCTAAGTTAAAAAACATCTTTGAGTGAGATCTTCCTCTTCACTCGGAGGCTTAGCTACGAACCAGCTTTCGCCTAAGTTAAAAAAACATCTCCGAGTGAGAGCTTCCTCTTCACTAGGAGGCTTAGCTGCGAACCAGCTTTCGCCTAAGTTAAAAAATATCTCCAAGTGAGAGCTTCCTCTTCACTCTAGGGCTTAGCTGCGAACCAGCTTTCACCTAAGTTAAAAAACATCTCCGAGTGGGAGCTTCCTCTTCACTCGGGGGCTTAGCTGCGAACCAATTTTCGCCTAAGTTAAAAAACATCTCCAAGTGGGAGGTTCCTCTTCACTCAGGGGCTTAGCTGCGAACCAGTTTTCGCCTAAGTTAAAAACCATCTCCAAGTGGGAGCTTCCTCTTCACTCGGGGGCTTAGCTATGAACCAGCTTTCGCCTAAGTTAAAAGATTGCATCAGCAAAATAAACAAAGCAAGGATTCAAATATCCGACTAAAATTTCTATCCGTTCGAAACAAAATAATGTGCGTGAGCCCAGGCTCATCAGAGTTTAACGGTTATAGCAACCACTAGGCATACCGAGGCAAATTCACCTAGCACTTAAAGTTTTTTTTCATGGGTTTGGCGCGGGGCTCGCCGGGTCGACGAAGGTGTCCAGATCAATGCCATCTGCGATCCGGGTGGCGGCCTCGATGAACGTCTCGATGAAGTCCTCAAACATGAGCTTCTTCGTGTTGGCGACCTTGAGAGACTTCAGTTGTTCTTCGTTCACATCCTTGAAGTGGATTCGAATGAGTGACAACACCACATCAACTCCACATCGAGCCAAAGACTTCTTCCATGATTGCACTCGGTTGGGGATGGCATTCAGTCTGGACATCAACGACTCAAGATCCTTCGCGAGTGTCTCCTCCGGGAATAGCTCTGCATCAATTTTCTCCATGACGATCTTCAGACGGTCGATGTAGGCGACGGCATTGTCCATACGCTCGTCCAGTCGGAG
The DNA here is from genome assembly GCA_039707655.1 of Elymus sibiricus. Lineage (NCBI taxonomy): Eukaryota > Viridiplantae > Streptophyta > Magnoliopsida > Poales > Poaceae > Elymus > Elymus sibiricus. The sequence continues at coordinate 153,409,987 of CM077670.1, read as the reverse complement.
GATCGCCTTGGTCTTGGCATCCGCGTTCACGTTCTTCCACGCATCCGCTAGCTTGGTGTCCTTGTCCTCCAGGGCTTGCTTCATGGTGTCTAAAGAAATAGAAGTCCTGAGCCTCTTTACAAGTTCCGCGTTTTCAGTACGGACATCTGCTAAAGCGAGCTCACTCGAATCAAAGGCGGAAAATTTTCAATGGGCACTCGGAAAGCAAGACTTACCTCCCAGGGTGCGCTTCTCTTGAGCAAGACATTTGCTCTTGTGCCTTTTGGCATCCAGATCCAATCGGAGCTATATCACCTCCTTCCCTAGGGCGGCGTAGTGGGCTCCGAGCTCGCAGGCCCTCTGTTACAAAACGACAAGACAATCAGTCGGCCATAAAGTGAAGTGAACACACAACTACCTGTGCTGCTCAAGCACAGACTCTTATTCATGAGTAGTTCATAGTCAGAACTTTTTCGCACTTAAAACCTACCAAAACACCCTCTCGGTCTGCCGAGTGGGGAATCACACTCCGAGTGCGGATGTGTCAGTTCTGTAAAGACTCCCGCCGATTGCCAGCAATCGATGGCAGTCTCGGGGACTACACCCAGTGGGTGCACTCAGCGTGCCCCCCTATATAAAAAACGATTGGAAATCATGCTCAGAGCGAAAAATGCTGCATGTTCTAAAGACTCCCGCCGACTGATTCCAGTCGACGGCAGTCTCGAGGACTACACCCAGTGGGTGCACTCAGCGTGTCCCCACTAGAACGGAAACGACTCGGGCCGATCCAATCAGATCCGAGTGGATAAAACATTCAAAAGGCAAACCTAAGATTCCCGCCGACTGATTCCAGTCGGCAGCAGTCTCGGGGACTACACCAAGTGGGTGCACTCAGCGTGCCCCCACTGGAACGGAAAACACCCAGTGGGTGATACGTCTCCAACGTATCTATAATTTTTGATTGTTCCATGCAATTATAGTATCAATCTTGGATGTTTTATATACATTTACAAGCAATTATATATCATTTTTTGGGACTAACCTATTTACTTAGTGCCCAGTGCCAGTTGCTGTTTTTGGTTTTTCAGAATATCAGTACCAAACGAAGTCCAAATGCCATGAAACTTTTTGGAGATTTTTTTTCTGGATATAAGAGACCCTGGAAGCTTCAGGAGGGGACGAGAAGATGGAGCAGTGGCCCACGAGGCACCACGGCGCGCCCTGGGGGGTGGGGCTTGCCCTGGTAGCTCGTGGGGCACACGTGGCTCCGTTTAACCTAACTCCGCCTCTATAAATTCTCTAAAATGGGGAAACCAATAGAGGAGTCCACGAAATACTTTTCCCGCCGCCGCAATTTCCTATTCTCGAGAGATCCCATCTGGAGGCCTTTTTCGGCACTCTGCCGAAGGGGGATTCGACCACGGAGGGGCTCTACATCAACCTTGCTGCCCTTCCGATGATGTGTGAGTAGTTTACCACAGACCTACGGGTCCATAGTTAGTAGCTAGATGGCTTCTTCTCTCTATTTGATCTTCAATACAATGTTCTCCTTGATGTTCTTGGAGTTCTATCCGATGTAATCACTTTTTGCGGTGTGTTTGTCGGGATCCGATGAATTGTGAGTTTAATGATCAGATTATCCATGAATATTATTTGAGTTTTCTCTGAACTCTTTTATGCATGATTGTTATAGCTTCGTATTTCTCTCCGATCTATTGATTTGGTTTGGCCAACTAGATTGATTTGTCTTGCAATGGGAGAGGTGCTTTGTAATGGGTTCGATCTTGCGGTGCTCAATCCCAGTGACAGTAGGGGACATGACACGTATTGTATCATTGCTATTAAGGATAAAATGATGGGGTTTATTCATGCGTGAGTTTACTTTGTCTACATCATGTCATCTTGCTTAAGGCGTTACTCCGTTCTTTATGAACTTAATACTCTAGATGCATGCTGGATAGCGGTCGATGTGTGGAGTAATAGTAGTAGATGCAGGCAGGAGTCGGTCTACTTGTCTCGGACGTGATGCCAATATACATGATCATTGCCTTGGATATCGTCATGATTATTTGCTTTTCTATCAATTGCCCAACAGTAATTTGTTTACCCACCGTATGCTATTTTTAAGAGAGAAGCCTCTAGTGAAAACTATGGCCCCCGGGTCTACCTTTATCATATATTAAAAATACTAAAAATACCTTGCTGCAATTTTACTTTATTTATTTTATTTTGTATTTTTGTTCGATCTATCTATCTATCACCATACAATTTAATCTTGCAATTAACCGCCAAGGGATTGACAACCCCTTGTTCGCGTTGGGTGCAAGGATTTGTTATTTTGTGTGCAGGTGCTGCTAACGAGTTGTTGCGTGATTCTCCTACTGGATTGATAACCTTGGTTTCATAACTGAGGGAAATACTTATCTCTACTGTACTGCATCATCCCCTCCTCTTCGGGGAAAAACCAACGCAGATCACAAGTAGCAGTGGGTGAGTCCCGTGCAAACCCACTTGAAAACACAGAAAAACTTTTTGCTGAGGAAAACCAAGGCCAACACTCTTCCAGAAGCGGTTGCCAGCCTTGACATCAAAATTTCGACTAGAAACAGAACTTACTATGGCACTTTCTCGGACGTTGGTCTTCAAGGCCTCGCTGGCGTCGTACGCCTCCTTCAGCCGACTGTTCATCACCTCGACCCGGATCAAAGCCTCCTTGCTCGCCCCCACTTGGTCCTCAGGAACCCTTTGCAGCATGAAGAGGGTGTGAAAGCACATTTGCTCCCTTGGTGGTTTTGGTAATTAATCTCAACATACATGTTGTTGGACTAATACTTTTATCCAGTGTATTTCAGATAAGTTCAACAGTGGCATGGCAAGGACAAGAAGAAGTGGACCCCCTCAAAATGCTAAGGACAAAGATTGGCAAAGCTTCAAGACTCTACATTTTTTGTTAAGTGATCCAAGATCACATTGAGTCCATAGGAAAAGCCAATACTTTTAAAAGGGGATGAGGTTTTGGTCATGACTCATTTGCTCAAGTGCTTAGTGGTATTGCTCCAAAACCCTCAAACACTTCTCCACTTCATTCCTATCCAAAACCCTAAAGTTGATCTCGGTCCCACCGAAACACTTCCATCCGGACCCACAGAGATTGTCATATACTTTGCCACATGCCAAACCCTAACACAACAGTGGAACCGAAATGGTTCTCGGTCTCACCGAGACGGCTTGACCAAGTTGTTGTAACGATGTCACTTCACTTCGGAATTTCTGAGATGAAATCTTTGGAACTACCGAAACATGGTCTTGCCCTAGCCATTGCACTTCGGTCTCACCAAGATGTTTTGTTCGGTCTCATCGAAAAGCGTAACAGTCAAGTCTTTTACACTATTCGGTCTCACCGAGATTTTCATGTTGGTGTCACCGAGTTGGGTTAAAGGCTTGTAACGGTTGGATTTTTGGTGCTACCTATTTATACCCCTCCACCACCACTTACTCTTAAAGACAGCCATCAGAACGTGCCTACACTTCCATCATTCATTTTCTGAGAGAGAACCACCTACTCATGTGTTGAGATCAAGAGATTCCAATCCAACCATTTGAACCTTGATTTCTAGCCTTTCCCAAGTTGCTTTCCACTCAAATCCTTCTCCTATCAAAGCCAAATCTGTGAAAGAGTGATTGAGTGTTGGGGAGACTATCATTTGAAGCACAAGAGCAAGGAGTTCATCAATAACACCATCTATTACTTTTTGGAGAGTGGTGTCTCCTAGATTGGTTAGGTGTCACTTGGGAGCCTCCAAGATCATGTGGAGTTGAACCAAGGAGTTTGTAAGGGCAAGGAGATTGCCTAGTTCGTGAAGATCTACCCGAGTGAGGCTAGTCCTTCATGGACATAAGCCATGGTGGAATAGGCAAGGTTGCTTCTTCGTGGACCCTTCGTGGGTGGAGCCCTCCGTGGACTCGCGCAAGCGTTACCCTTCGTGGGTTGAAGTCTCCATCAACGTGGACGTATGATAACACCACCTATCGGAACCACGCCAAAAACCACCGTGTCTTTATTGCGTTTGATCTTCTCCTTCTCTACCTCATTACTTTCCGCACAATTGCAGGCTTTACTTTTTCTGCTGCTTAATCTCTAGATATGCATGTGTAGGAAGTCTTGGTGATATCTTAACTAGTGCTAAAATCTGCCTAAATTCAAAGAGAACTAAAAATTGCACCTTTGGTTGGTTAAGAGTCTATTCACACCCCCCCCCCTCTAGACCTATCTTCTCGACCCTACAATTGGTATCAGAGCTTTGGTCTCCATTGCTTTGGTTTAATCACCATTGGAGGAAGATGGATGTGTCTACTTTGGGGAGTCTTAGATGTAGAGTGCCTATTCTCAATGGAGAGTATTATCACTTTTGGAAGGATGAAATGCTTGATATCTTTGATGAATTTCATTTGAGCAAGTACATTCATAGCCCATATGTGCCTCGCATTGATCCCTTGCATCCCACTCTAGAGGAAGAAATTGACATGCTTTGTAATCTTAGTACCATCAATCTTATCATTAGAGGATTACCTAAGATTGTGCTTGGTTGTATGCAAAACTTTGAGTGTGCCTTTACTCTATGGAATGACTTGGAAAAGCCGTATCCCAACTACTCTTTAAAGAATCTTGATGAGATTCTTCATAAGACCATTGCTTTTCACAAGATGAAGCCTAGTGATCCTAACTTTGATAATTGCTTGTTTGAACTTTGTGATCTTATACGTGCTAAAGGAGATGTCACAACTATTAGCAACATCATCATGGAAGCCATTAGAATTCATAAACTTGAACATTGTCATGATCATGAAACTAATGAATCCATTGCCTTAGGTGATGATCACATACATGTTGATGATGATGATGTTGAGCATGGCTATTATGATTAGGATGAGGAATTCGACATCGAATATGAGAAGATGATACGTCTCCAATGTATCTATAATTTATGAAGTATTCATGCCATGTTTACAACAATTTTATATGGTTTTGGTATGATTTGATTAGAACTAACCCGGACTGACGCTGTTTTCAGCAAAACTACCGTGGTGTTGTTTTTTGTGCAGAAATAAAAATTCTCCAAATGTAGCAAAACTTTTTGACGATTTTTTTGGAAAAAAAGAGAACCAAGAAGCTTCATGGGGGGACCAGAAGAGCCACGAGGTGCCCACGAGGCACTAGGGCGCGCCAGGGGGGGTATGGCGCCGTGGTGCCTCGTGGGCCCATCTTAGCCCATCTTCGCGTGATTCCAACGCCAAAAAATCCTATAAATAGAGAAACCCCCAGAAATAACCCTAGAACTTTGACTACGCCACCGCAAGCTTCTGTACCTCCATGATCTCATCTACAGCCCTTTTCCGGCACCCTGCCAGAGGTGGGAATCATCACCGGAGGCCATCTTCATCATCCTGGCGGTCTCCATGACGAGGAGGGAGTAGTTCACCCTCGAGGCTAGGGGTATGTACAAGTAGCTATGTGTTTGATCTCTCTCTCTCGTGTTCTTGATTTGGCACGATCTTGATGTATTGCGAGCTTTGTTAATATAGTTGGATCATATGGTGTTTTTCCCCTCTCTATCTTGTTGTGATGAATTCAGTTTTTACCTTTGAGGTTTCACTATTATCGGATTGAATATTTTTATGGATTTGAGAACACTTGATGTATGTCTTGCATATGAATACCCGTGGTGACAATGGGGTATTATATTGATTCACTTGATATATGTTTTGGCACTCAACTCACGGATTCCCGAGGTGACATTGGGGTAATCTATGCATAGGGGTTGATGCACGTTTTCATCCTACTTTCTCCGGTAGAAATCTTGAGGCACTCTTTGAAGTTCTTTGTGTTGGATTGAATATTATGAATCTGAAGTTGTTTGATGCATATCGTATAATCAACTCATGGATACTTGTGGTCACATTGGAGTATCTAGGTGACATTAGAGTTGGTTGATGCGTATCATATGGTGTTATTTTAGTACGAACTCTAGGGTTGTTTGTGACACTTATAGGAATAGCTCAATAGATTGATCGGAAAGAATAACTTTGAGGTGGTTTCGTACCCTACAACAATTTCTATCTTATGTTCTCCGCTAATAGGAACTTTGGAGTGATTCTTTGTCGCACATTGAGGGATTGTTATATGATTCAATTATGTTAGCATTGTTGAGAGATTGCACTAGTGAAAGTATGAACCCTAGGCCTTGTTTCTAAGCATTGCAATACCGTTTGTGCTCCGTTTTATCACTTGCTACCTTGCTGTTTTTATTTATTCAGATTATAAAAATATATTTCTACTATCCATACTACACTTGTATCACCATCTCTTCGCCGAACTAGTGCACCTATACAATTTACCATTGTATTGGGTGTGTTGGGGACACAAGAGATTTCTTGTATTTGGTTGAAGGGTTGTTTGAGAGAGACCATCTTCATCCTACGCCTCCCACGGATTGATAAACCTTAGGTCATCCACTTGAGGGAAAATTGCTACTGTCCTACAAAACTCTGCGCTTGGAGGCCCAACACGAGTCTATAAGAATAAGTTGTGTGGTAGATATCAAGCTCTTTTCTGGCGCCATTGCCGGGGAGGTGAGTGCTTGAAGGTATATATTTAGATCTTGCAATTGAATCTTTTAGTTTCTTGTTTTATCACTAGTTTGGTTTTATAAAATAAAATTACAAAAAAAATGGAATTGATGCTGCCTCAAATACTTCATCTCTATAATGTCTTTCTTGAAAATGATGGATCGGAAAATTGTGCTCAATTTATAGAAGAAGAATTCAATAAAATGTTTGGCATAAAATCTTTGAATGATGAGCATGATTGCAATGTTGTTAGTATGCTTTCTATGAATATCCATGATGCTAATGATATGCAAAGCTACAAGCTTGGGGATGCTATGTTTGATGAAGATGATATTTTTAGTCCCCCAAGATTTCATGAGCAAATTTATTATGATGATAGCATGCCTCCTATTTATGATGATTATATTGATGAAAGTGGGTTTGGAAGAGTGTCAACTCTAGGTAATGATCCCACTATTTTGGAGGGTGTTGAATCTTTTTATAATATTGATAAAAGTGGATTAGGAGAGGTCATGACTTTATTTAATGATGAATCCACTATTTTGGAAGAAGTTTCAATTGATTATGACAACAAAGTTTCTATTTATGATGATTATGGTGATGACATGTATGCTATAAAGAATAATGATAACCATGAAACTTGTTATCATTTTAATTTTCAATTGGATTATGTCAATCAAATATCACATGATAGCTATTTTGTTGAGTTTGCTCCCACTACTATTGATGAGAATAAATTTGCTTATGTAGAGAGTAATAAAATTTCTATGCTTGTAGATCATGAAAAGAATGATTTATATGATAGTTATATTTTTGAATTCATTCATGATGCTACTGAAAATTATTATGAGAGAGGAACATTTGCTTTTACATATCTCAATAATATCAAGTTTCCTCTCTATGTGTTGAAAGTTTTGAAGTCATGCTTGTTTTGCCTTCCTATGCTAGTTGATTCTTGCTCCCATAAATTATTTGCTTACAAAATCCCTATGCAAAGGAAGTGGGTTAGGCTTAAATGTGCTAGTCATATGCTTCATGATGCTCCCTATGTGTTTCAATTCTTCACCTTTTATGTGAGCATCATTAAAATCATCATGCCTAGCTAAAAGCTTTAAAGAAAAGCGCTTGTTGGGAGACAACCCAACATTTACCCCTACTGTTTTTTTTGTGTTCACATGATTAAACTACTGTGGTCATCATGTTTTATATGTTTTCTTTCAATAATGTGCCAAGTAAAGCCTTTGGGATAGTGTCGATACTTGTTGATTCGATTCTGTGCAAAAACAGAAACTTTTGCATCCAGTGCTGGAATTTCTATTCTGTACTGGAGCGTTAGAAAATTCTGAAATTTTTACAGGGAATTGGGTTACACAGTTTTTACGTTGTCCTAAATTTTCAGAATTTTTGGAAGTACAGAAGTATGGTTTTTAAATCGCTCACTACATGTTGTTCTGCTTTTGACAGATTCTGTTTTCGGTGCATAGTTTGCTTGTTTTAGTGTTTCCATAGCTTATATTGAGTAATATAAACTGTGGAAATGATAGAAAACAGTAGGCATTATGTGAGAACAATTATGAAACTTGTCTTGACAGTACCTAAGTGGATGATTTATTTCTATCATACTAACCTATCTCACAAGATCCGTTAAGTTTTATGTGATTGAAGTTTTCATGTTTTGGGTGAGATATTGATATGAGGAGAATAAGGAGTGGCAAGACCCTAAGCTTGGGGATGACCAAGGCACCCCAAGGTAATACTCAAGGAAGACTCAAGCGTCTAAGCTTGGGGATGCCCCGGAAGGCATCCCCTCTTTCGTCTTCAACATTATCGGTAACCTTACTTGGAGCTATATTTTTATTCGTCACATGATATGTGTTTTGCTTGGAGCATCATTTTATTTTGTTGAGATTTGCTTTCTATTATCAATAATCATGTTTTGTATCTTTTAGTTCAATAAAATGCAATTATAGCCTTTACCATGCTCAGTTTGCAAGTTCATGTGTTGCTGTTTGAAAACAGAAAGTTTTCTGTTATGTCCAGAATATTCCTGAATAGTCAGAACATGATTAAAAACTGAAATTTTTACACAGTAAGCATGCATGAGTTCTCTGTCACGTGATAATTTTTCAGAATTTTTGGATTTAGGGAAGTATGAATTCTTATTCACCCTTTACAAACTGTTCTGTTTAGATAGATTTCGGTTATAGTTGCATTGTTTGCATATGTTGCTTGTTTAATGTTTCTATTTGTGGATAGGAGTATTAAATATGCAGAGGCATTTATTATGCAATGTTCAATTGTAATTTTAGTGATTTGTTACAGTAGAGAATGTTAAGGTTTTGAGTTGATTTATACTAACTTATCTCACGAGTTCTTGTTGAGTTTTGTGTGGATGAAGTTTTTATGATTTAGGAGAAGCCATGATATGAGAGGAATTAAGGATACACAAGAGCTCAAGCTTGGGGATGCCCAAGGCACCCCAAGATAACATTCCAAGAAGTCTCAAGCAACTAAGCTTGGGGATGTCCCGGTTGGCATCCCACCTTTCTTCATCAACACCTATCGGTTAGCCTAAGTTTTTACTTGTTCACGTGTTATGTGCTATTCTTGGAGTGTCCTTTTATTTTCGTTTTGTTTGTTGTTTGAATAAAATTATAAAGATCTGAAATTTTAAATGAGGGAGAGTCCTCACATAGCTACCTATTTACTTAACTACTCATTTGGTCTTCACTTATATCTTTTTGGAGTAGTTTGTCATTTACTCTTGTTCTTCACTTATATCCTATGAGTAAATTGTTGAATGAATTGAATATCATGAATTTGAAATAATATGAGCTTCATATGCTTGTATAATGCCTAGTAGTAGCTTCACATTGGGTTTAGAAAGCAAAATCTATTGAAGTTTGACAATCACAATATTAGTCATACAAGCAATTCATGAATGATTAGTATAAAGAAGAGAACTTTCACATATAAATATATTATCTTGGACATCTTTTATGATTGTGAATACCCATTAATTATTTTCAAACTTGAGCAAATTAGTTGAAGTTGGACAAGGAAGACAACGTAATGAGTTATGTTTGGGTATATTTGTATAGAAGTTATATTGTTATGGATCCTCCAACATGTGGTGCTTGCTTAGGATCTTTTGCTAGCCAAAAATTCGTACTAAGTAGAGATACTACTTGTGCATCCAAAAACCCTTAAACCCAGTTTCTTCCCATTAGTGTCCACCATATCTACCTATGGATTGAATAAGATCCTTCAAGTAAGTTGTCATCGGTGCAAAAAGCAATAAAAATTGTTCCTAACATATGTATGATCTTTTATTGCAAGGGAAAATAAGCATTGTACGAACTTGTGATGGTAAAGAAATAAAAATGATGGACTGCATAATAAAGGTTGCTATCACAAGGGGCAATATAACGTGACTTTCCTTTGCATTAAGGGTTTGCACATCCAAAAATCAAAAGCGCATGACAACCTCTGCTTCCCTCTGCGAAGGGCCTATCTTTTACTTTATGTATTTATTTTGATGCAAGAGTCAATAGTATCCCTTCTCCTTTCAACCTCAATTATTCTTTAGTTGGCAAGCATCATGTGGTGGGGAAAGATCCAGGTACATATGGCCAGTCAAATATATTTGATCATGAATTATTATTGTTGACAATTATCTCTATGATAAATAAGTTGGGAGGCGAAACATTAAGCCCCTATCTTTCTCTGTGTTCGATGGATGCTATTTGTTCTAAAAATATGCTTTGAGTACTAGCAATCATAGAAGACAATATGATAATTGACTATGTGGAGCTCTTACTTAGACTTTGTTGAAATTAAGTTGAATTCCAATTGTTTGGTGACTAAGAACATAGGTTGTTAAGTTTCAAGAGAATGCATTGTTTGAACCATAACATGTGAATTGATTGCTACTTTATCATGATGAGTTTTATGAGAAAGAGTTGCTGTTATGATGCTAGGATAAGTGATTGAAATTATCATTGATCAAACTTATGCACTATGGTAGCATTCACACTTCATAAATTATTTCTTTCATCATTTACCTACTCGAGGACGAGCAGGAATTAAGCTTGGGGATGCTGATACGTCTCCAACGTATCTATAATTTATGAAGTATTCATGCCATGTTTACAACAATTTTATATGGTTTTGGTATGATTTGATTAGAACTAACCCGGACTGACGCTGTTTTCAGCAGAACTACCGTGGTGTTGTTTTTTGTGCAAAAATAAAAGTTCTCCAAATGTAGCGAAACTTTTTGACCATTTTTTTTGGAACAAAAGAGAACCAGGAAGCTTCATGGGGGGACCATGTGACGCCCCTAACTTAATCGTGCACTAATCATACACGCAAATGCACACGATCAAGCCTAAGGACTCACGGCAAGATATCACAACACAACTCTAAACACAAATAAAAGTCATACAAGCTTTATATTACAAGCCAGGGGCCTCGAGGGCTCGAATACATAAGCTCGCGAACAAGCGTTAGCGGAAGCAACCACAATATCTCAGTACAGACATCAAGTTAAACAAGTCTGCCTTAACAAGGCTGAGCAAAACAACGACACTAGATCAAAAAGGCGCAGGCCTCCTGCCTGGGTGCCTCCTATCTACTCCTGGTCCTCGGTCTCCACGTAGTAGTAGGCTCCACCAGAGGGGTAGTAGTAGTCGTCGACTGGGGCAGCTGGCTCCGGGGCTCCGTCATCTGGTTGCAGCAATCGGGTATGGGGAAAAAGAGGAAGCAAAGCAACCGTGAGTACTCATCCAAAGTACTCGCAAGACTTACAGCAGATCTATTCTATGTATGCATCGGTTTCAAAAGAAGGGATGTATCTGTGGACTAGACTGCAGAAATGCCAGAATAGAGAGGAAGGCCTAGCCTATCGTAGACTAGCAACTTGTAGCATCTTGCAGCATTAGAAGAGTGTAGATTAGTACATAAATATAGTAGTGCAACAAGTATAACAGTAGCCAAGCCCAAAGATCCTTCCTCGAATCCCTGCGAGAAAGCGATCCTGGAGCTAACATATTATTAAGCATTCGAATAGATATACTTCCCTGCAGGGGTGCACCAACTTACCCAACATGCTCGATTAACTATGGCCGGACACACTTACTCGGTCCATGCTCGGCCTCGGCTGATCGACACATCGTAGCCCTACCTAGGCTCAACAGAGAGGCCAGCACGTCGGTCTACATCCTAAGCGCTCAGGGGTCTTGGGCCCATCGCCCTTTGCACTCCTGCGCGTTGCGAACGCGGCCGGTGAGCAGACCTAGCCCCCTTAATACAAGCGCAGGCTTTCCCAGTGCAACCTGGCGCGCGCCGCTCAACTGCTGACATCTGGAGAGCTTCGGCTGATACATACGACGCCGAGTGCCCATACTATTCCCGCATGGCGGTTGGTGCGAAAAGGCCAGAGGCCTACTCAGATCACATATCCAAATCCCATTAGTGTGTTGGGAGCTCGCGGTGACAATCAGTGATCCACGATCTGTGGTCCCGTCGCCCTGTCTCGTGGACTTACGGCAAGGGCTAGGAATGCCCGGCCATGCCACGTAATTATCTCGCGGGTACCCTCACGGTCAACCCGACTCCACATCTCTCTTGGGTACCCCTCGGGGTCAACCCGACTTCCACAAGTTTCTGGGATAAAGTTAAAGTGTCCGTGTGTCCAAAAAATCAAGGAGGAATCCGAGGAATCACCCTCGTTGGATTCCCACTCGATGTGTCCGTCAAGGTGAATTCGGAGGAATCACCCTCGATGGGTTCACACTTGAGGGGTTGCACAACAGAGGCTTCATCGAAAGTGGTGAAAGAGGAATCACCCTCGGTAACCCACAACCGACTAGCTATACTACAGAGGCCTCATCAGGAGTGAGATAAGAGGTATCACCCTTGGCACTCGATGGTAACTCTGCAGAGTCGTACAACTTAGGAGGTGTGCGGTGATGTGCTGGTCTCAGCCCGTCGATCACATCGATCGGGACACTGGTAACAAAGCAGGGCAACTAGGACAAGGATGAGGGGCCACAGATGGTTCACTAACCAACCTATACTAAGCATTCAGGATAGCAGGTAAGGTATCAATAGCAGTTACAAAAACAGGTTATGCATCAGAATAGGTAATATCGGGACAACAATTGTAGCAATTCTAGTGCAAGCATGAGGGGGAAAGAATAGTTGATATAGGCATGTTCAATGGGGTTTGCTTGCCTGGAAGCTCTGTTGTGAAAGAGGGGTCGTCGGTGGTGTAGTCATACTCCGAAGCTGCGTCGGTCTCAGGGTCTACCGGAGAGAATAGGGGGAAGAAACAATAAATAAAAGCAAACAAAGCAACACAGATGCATGGCATAACAATATGCAGTGCTAGGGGTGACCTAATGCAATGCTACACGTTGCAGGCGGAGCGGAAAAATATCTGGGGATATTTTCCTGGCCTTAGGCAGTTTTCGGACAGTTGATCCGGAGGGGAAGGTTCCATGTTTGTGGTGTTGTGGGCATGTGACAGCTTCATGGAGGGCATATTCGGATTCGTCTCGTTTTTCTGATCAATCTTCATGTAGAAAACTTTTCGATCCAAGCTACGGTTTATTTTCTATGATTTTTCAAAGTTTTAAACCATTTTCTGAAATTTCTGGAATTAAATCAAATTAGAAAATACAGAAAAGGTTTTATTGCGTCAGCAGCACGTCGTGATGATGTCAGCAATCAACCCCAGCTAGTCCAGGTCAAACCTGACCACTGGACCCACATGTCAGTGACTCTGGGCTAAACAGAGATTAATTAAATTAATTAGAGGTTAATTAGCAGGTGGGACCCCACTGTCAGTGACTAAGTAGTAATTAGATTAATTTTAATTAGAAAATAGTTTAATTAGTGGTGGGGCCCGCCTGTCAATGACTGGGGTTGCCCAGTCAGCACGTTGACTGGTCAACCCAGTCAACTTGGGCCCCTGGGCCCACTGGTCAGTGAGCCAGGGGTGCCCACATGGCGGCCAGCTCAGCGGCTGCTGGCGTTTAAACGCCGGCGACGTCAAACGCGGTGGAGGTCCTCGGGACCTCGTCGGAATCGCGCTACGGGCGGCCGTTTCGAGCGCGGTTTGGCGCGTTAGAACGAGCGAACAACGGCGCGTCGATCTGTGGCGGTGGCATCGCCGGAGATGGCCGGAGTCGACGGCGGCGAGCTCGCGAACGGACGCCGGAGTTCGGGTGCGAGCAGAATCGGTGATGCGGGGCACGGCAAAGCGAACGGGCGACGTCGTTGAGCTCCTACGAGCTCTAGGAACTCGGCCACGAGCTCGGACGCGCGTGGCAGTGGCTGCGACCACGGCGGTGACGCGTTTGGCCACGGTGAGTTAGCTAGCTAGGGGGCGCGCGCGAGCAAACGGAGAGGGGGAGAAGGGGGAGAAGCTTACCGGGTGGCACACGGCGGCCGTTGGTGGCTTAGGAGCTGCAGACGGCGCCGAAATCGGAGGAGATCGCCGGCGACCCGAGGAGGAAGAAGGCGGCGCGGATCCGTGCGGTGGGGCTCCCTGGCTCGAAAGAGTGCCAGGGGAGGAGGTAGTCGACGACGGCGGTCTCGCCTGACACGGAGAGGCGGCGAGGAGGGCACGGTGGCCGTGGTGGAGCAGCGGCGCGGCAACGGCGACGTACTGGTGAGCTCGGAGAGCGAGCAAGAGAGGGCGAGCGAGGAGGGGGAATGGATAGGGATGCCAGAGAGGTCGAGGGCGACGACCTTATCCCCTCGACGGCTCCTGTAGTGTCGCGGTGTCGCCGCCTCACCGGTGCACGCGCGCGTGGCCAGGAGCGCGCCGACACGCGGGGAGAGATAAGCGGGAGGAGGGAGAAAGAGGGAGGTGGGCTGGGCCATGCCACTGTGCACTTAGGCCCAGCTCACAGTAGCTTTAGGCCCTTTTTTTCTTTTCTTTTCTGTTTTCCTTTTTACAGAAAGATTTGCAATAAAAATGAGCTGCCAAATGCTTTTTGTAAAATGTGGGAATTTACCACAAAAATACATAGCAATATCCTGCACTGCCACAAAAAGTTTGGGCAAAGTTTGATTCCATTTGAATTTTTCATAAATGAAATGGCATTTAAAAATGTTGTTTTTGCACTGTTTTAAATGCTCTAGCCCATTTTAGCAAATAGGTGATGTTGTTTTCCTGAATAAATATTTGTTTTGGAATATTTGCTAAAACATGAACTATTTTTCAGCAAATTTTGAGCAACTTCAAAATTCACTTGCAATTTGAATTGAAATCAGTGGTGGAATTTGAAATGAGATATTAATCCAATATGATCAAGCATTGCAAATCAACTTGACTTAGCATAATCATTATGGATCGCTGTTGCTCATTACAGAGGGGTGTTACAATTCTCCTCCTCTAAAAGAAATTGTCGCCCCGAGAATTCAGGAGGTAGAATAGAAAAGATCGGGATATTCCTCGCGAAGACGATCCTCGCGTTCCCAAGTGGCTTCATCTTCAGTATGATTTGACAACTGCACTTTAAGGAACTTGGTTGTCTTCTGACAGTTCCACCGTTCAGCTTGATCGAGAATGCGGATCGGATGCTCTTTATAAGATAGGTCATCTTGCAATTCGAGCAATTCATGATCCACTGCACGGTGCGGATCCTTGAAGCAACGACGAAGTTGCGACACGTGGAAGACATCGTGGAGATGAGAGAACTGTGGCGGCAATTCCAATTTATATGCCACATGTCCACGTCTGGCGAGAATGCGAAAGGGACCAATGTAGCGAGGAGCTAACTTTCCCTTGATTCCAAAGCGATGTGTGCCCTTCATAGGAGTGACACGCAGATAAGCTTGCTCACCAGGTTGATAGATCGATCCCTAGTGCTTTCGATCATAATTGCTCTTCTGGCGAGACTGGGCTGCCTTGGGATTTTCCCGGACGATACGGACTTGCTCTTCAGCGTGTTGGATAATATCCGGACCAATGAGCGGTCATTCCCCAGTTTCTAACCAATTCAGAAGGGTTCGACACTTACGTCCATATAGTACCTCAAAGGGGGCCATCTTCAAGCTAGCTTTATAGCTGTTGTTGTATGAGAATTCAGCATACGGGAGAGATTCCTCCCACTTCTTGCCAAATGAAATGACACAAGCACGTAGCATATCTTCAAGCACTTGATTAACTCGTTCAACTTGGCCTTGGGACTGGGGGTGATAAGCTGAGCTCCAGGTTATATGAGTTCCCATAGCTTCTTGGAAACTTGCCCAGAACTTAGAGGTGATGAGGCTGCCACGGTCTGAACTGATCTCCTTCGGAATATCGTGGAGTGATACAATTCTGGAGATATATAAATTTGCTAACTGACTTGCAGTGATCGTCTCCTTGACTGGCAGAAAGTGGGCAACTTTGGAGAGTTGATCGATGACGACAAGAATTGCAACGTGACCTTTCTGCGACTTGGGAAGGCCAGTAATGAGGTCCATTTGAACCTTATCCCATTTCCATTCAGGAATAGGAAGCGGTTGCAGAATTCCGGTAGGCTTTTGATGTTCTGCTTTAACGCGACGGCAAACATCACATTCAGCAACATATCGAGCAATGTCCTGCTTCATTTTAGACCACCAATACCTTTGACGGAGATCACGATACATCTTCGTGCTACCCGGATGAACAGACAGTGGTGTATCATGTGCCTCCTTCATAACCTTGTCCGTCATAAGTTCGAACCGAGGTACTACAATGCGATCTCTGAAATACAATGTTCTGTCTTCAGCAAGCGAGAAATCTCTGGACTTTTCAAGGTCAAGATCCCTTTTCTTCTGATCAACTTCAGCATCTTTAGCTTGCGCAGATTTAACAGCTTTCTCAAGATCTGGCTGTAAAACATGGGTATTAACAGAACCCTGTGGAACGATGTGAAGGTTCAACTTGCGAAGTTCTACATAAAGATGGGGTTGAGCTCGCTGAACCATGAGATTATTGCAATAAGACTTGCGGCTCAAGGCATCAGCCATCACATTAGCTTTGCCAGGAGTATAAGAAATACCACAGTCATAGTCTGTAATTGTTTTCAACCATTGCTATTGGCGGAGATTGAGATCTGGCTGAGTAAACAAATACTTCAGACTTTGATGATCCGTGTATATTTCACATCGATTACCAAGGAGGTAATGTTGCTACAACTTCAATGCATAAATCACTGCAGCAATTTCAAGATCATGCACTGGGTAGTTCTCTTCGTGAGGACGCGGCTGTCACGAGGCATAAGCAATCACTCTGCGCTCTTGCATTAGGACACAGCCTAATCCTTGATGAGAGGCGTCGCAATAAATCACTAAGTCCTTGCGAGAATCCGGAGGAGCAAGCACTGGAGCAGATGTGAGCTTGTCCTTGAGTGTTTGCAAACTTTCCTGACATTTGTCTGTCCACTCAAACTTAATGCCTTTGTGAAGCATATTAGTCAGAGGCTTGGCAATCTTTGAGAAGTTCTCGACAAAACGGCGGCAATAGCTTGCGAGTCCGAGGAAACTTCTTACTTGCTTGACATTCTTCGGGGGAGTCTAGTCAATAATAGCCTGAACTCGTTCTGGGTTGACAGCAATGCCATCCTTGGAAATTACATGACCAAGGTAGGTCACTTCAGATAACCAGAATTCGCACTTGGAATACTTGGCATATAGCTGATGTTCTCGAAGCTTTTCCAGAACAAGATGAAGATGTTCAGCATGTTCTTCCTTATTCTTGGAATATACCAGGATATCATCCAGATAAACCACGATGAATTTGTCGAGGTAATCCATGAAGATATAATTCATCAGGTGGGAGAACGTTACTGGAGCATTAGTTAAGCCGAAAGACATGACAGTGTACTCATAGGAGCCATAACAAGTAACGAAGGCGGTCTTGGGAATATCCTCTTCACGAACTTGGATCTGGTGGTAACCCAACCTCAAGTCGAGCTTAGAGAATACTAAGGAACCAGCCAGTTGATCATACAGATCGTTGATCCGAGGAAGCGGATATTTGTTCTAAATGGTTGCCTCGTTGATTGGTCGGTAATCTTGGACCAACCGGTTCGTACCATCTTTCTTCTTGACAAAGAGAGAAGGTGCTCCCCAGGCAGAGGAACTTGGATGAATGAAACCTTTACGAAGTGACTTGTCGATTTCCTCCTTAAGCTCAAGGAGTTCATGCGGTGGCATCTTGTAAGGACGCTTCGCAATAGGAGTGGTGCCTGGTTTTAAGTCGATGACAAACTCGACAGCTCTAACAGGGGGTACTCCTGGAAGTTCTTTTGGGAAAACATCTTGGAAGTCGCGGATGACTGGAACGTTTTCGATCCCCTCAAGAGGAGAAGCGTTCAATGCATTCAGAGCATAAATCTGAGCCTCGGCATTTTGAACGAGATGAACGTGATAGTTTACTATCTCATCCGAGGGGTGCAGAAGTTGGACGGCTTTAGTGGCACAATTGATTAAGGCGGTGTGAGCCTTCAACCAATCCATTCCCAGAATGAGGTCAAGTTTGGAAGACTTCAAAATAATAGGAAATGCATGGAAGTCCAACCCTTCAATTTCAATGGTAACATCGGGGCTGAACATAGAGGCTTGACATTAGCCCGCGGGAGTGTTTACCACTAATGGTTGGTGCAATTTTTCATATTTAATGCCATGCATGAATGCAAAATCTTCTGATATGAAAGAATGCGATGCTCTGGAATCAAATAATACAGAAACTGGTACTGAGTTAACGAGAAGAGTACCCATCACAGTCTCTGGTTGGTGTTGAGCTTCAGTCATATTAGCATGATAAGCCTGACCACGACCATATGAAGGCCTGACATTGTTGTAGCGAGGCTGATTGTTACCACGGCCAGCTGATGGAAGCGCAAGCTGATTCTGATCCTGAGAGCAGTCTCTGGCACGGTGACCTGGACGACCACACTTGAAGCAGAGTCCATTATCGGGACGAGGAGCAGGAGCTCGAAGCATTGGAGCTTCAGGTCTCCGCTGCCTCGGAGGTGGAGGAAGCAGACAAGGTGCAGCATATGATGGCCTTGGAGCAGGTACAGTTGGACGGTACATGCTGTGAGGAATCCAGAAACGGCGCTTCTAGGAAGACGAGCCCGAAGATGAGCCCGCTTCATGGGTGCGCTTGAGCACGTCCTTGTGATCCTTCAAACCAGTCTCAACCTGTATGGCCTTGTTCACCAAGGTGGCGAAGTCGGCGAAGTCTTGGACTAGGAGTGCGAGCTTGATATCTGGATTGAGCCCTTCACGGAACTTCTCCTGTCTGCGGGCATCAGTAGCAATATCCTCTTCAGCATAGCGGGATAGTTCAAGAAACTCCCACTGATAGACCTCCATAGTCTTGTTACCCTGGCTAAGGTTGCGGAACTCACGCTTCTTCCGGCCCATAACTCCTTGTGGAATGTAACGGGCACGAAAGGCAGCTTGGAACTCCACCCAAGTGATGATGGTTCCAGCAGCTAGGGTATGCCTGTGACTATCCCACCATTGAGCTGCAGGGCCCTTCAGAAAGTAGGATGCGAATGTGACATAGCTGGCAGGTGAGGGTGTCCCGGACTAGGGGGTACTTGGGCTGCCGGCCTATCTCTCGTGGGCCGGACTGGTGGGCCGCTCCTTATTTGTTGGTGGAAGACCGGATTGTAGGCGACCCCGTGTACCAGAAGGAAACCTCCCAAGACTTGGCGTCTCCTCCAAGCAATGGTTGACGTAACCGGCGTGTTTTATCCCTTGATGGTAACCGACTATGTGTAACCCTAGGACCCTCTGGTGTCTATATAAACCAGAGGGTTTAGTCCGTAGAGGGGATAATATCCATTACCTAGGGTTTAGCCCAGTCGATCTCGAGGTAGATCAACTCTGTAACCTTCATACAACCACATCAATACAATCAAGCAGGACGTAGGGTTTTACCTCCTCGAGAGGGCCCGAACCTGGGTAAATCGCTGTCTCTACGTTCCCTGTTACCATCGACTCCTTGACCCATAGTTCGGATCCCCTACTCGAGATCTGCTGGTTTTGGTACCGACATTGGTGCTTTCATTGAGAGCTCCGCCATGGGTCGTCAAGGATCAATGGCTCGCCTAATCATCAGCAACAGTGCTAGCCGCAGGGACACTTTCGTTCCCGGCCAGCTCTTCGCGTTCGGAAGCATCATGCTACACGCCGATCCGGCCGGTCATCTTGGCCGGGTCGACAGCTTCACCCCCGACCAGGAGATCAGGTTCGGAAACTTAGAGTTCGTCACCGACTCCCGGGGTGATCTTATCCTCACGGGGTCCTCAGCTTCGCCAGACGGACCCACGAATCCTGAAGCGCCGACTTCGAGTACGGCCAACCCCACTGCCGAGACGGCCGCCGCTGCGGATCCAACCTTGAGCCCGGATCTAATCTCCGCGCTCGGTTGCCGAATATCGGCCTCGGCCGAATATGACTTCGGGGCGAATTCTGACACCCCCGTCACGGCCATACTGCGGGTTGACCCCGGAAATTACCCGAACCTGGAACCAACAGATCTCTCGTCATTAAACGGGATACTAGATCGGATCCAGGCCCTGGGAATCGCCGACGGCCAGTCCTCGGTGTACGATCAGATCGGGCTTAAAACCGATGACAGGGAAATTTACGCCCCCGCCCCTACTCACTTGGTCGCCACTATCGAAGGCCCCTCAGAGGCTCACCCGTTACCTCGGAACCAAAAACGCATGAGGTGCAAGTTTCCGACCAGCAGGCTTCGCCTTCCAGCTCGGCAGCCGAATTCCGCTCCGGAGAGGGTTTAGAGCCAAAGTCTGGTTCAACATGCAAGTCCGGATCCACGCACCCGAGCCCGGTCAATTATCCAGAGCTCGGCGCACCGGATTCCGTGACAATCCAGGACGCGGCCCCCAAAACTCCGGACTCACGCTCCGCTGGGATCAAGTTTTTTATCCCACCCACCCCCCACATTGAGTATTGTCCAGATAACTCAGGACGGCCGGACATATGGGACCTGATGTACGTTAAGCAGTAGCCCGGAGAGACAGTCCGACACTTCTGGGACAGATTCCTTATCATCAAAAACAAAATGACGGACGGCTGCGACAAGGACATTCTAGAGATCTTCCGACAGAACTGCAGAGACGAGGGCGTCTTAAACGCCCTCGCTCGCCGCCACATCCAAAATTTCTCTGATTTATCGGAACTGGTGCCCAAATATTGCGCCATGGAGTACGCTTGGCAGACTCGGCTCGAGCAAACGGAGTCAATCTGCATAGAGGAACTAAACCGAGCTTGGGCGAAACGCGCACTCCCTCGCCGGACATGCCAATACGAGCCATCCGAGAAAAAGATGAAACCCCTGACAAGATCCAGAATGGTCCTTGACGGAATACTGGATAAACCATGCCCCATATACTCCACAAACCCAACCCACAGCCTTCGAACTTGCTGGGTGGTCAGGCAGGTCGCCAAGAGCGGCGAGGTCATCCTCGGAGGCCCGTACTCAAATAAAAGTCCAGTAATGACCCTTGATGACGACGCCGAAATCTTAACAATCTACGAGACTTACTCTTCGAAGAATCAGAGGAAGAGAACCCTTCGAGAGCTCGCTCAAATTCACCACGTGGCAGAGGCAGACTCATGGACAGACATACCCATCACTTTTAGTGAACAAGACCAGCCGAGGTCCTGCCCTACTCGAGCCGCTACCGCCCTTGTCCTTGATCCCATAGTAGATGGATTCCGACTCCAAAAGGTGTTAATGGACGGCGATAGCGGGCTAAACCTCATTTACGAGGACACCTTGGACAAAATGCAGTTCGACAGATCCCGCATCGAGCAAAGTCACACTACCTTTCGAGGGATCATCCCCGGAAAGGAGGCAGGTTCCAGTGGCCGCGTGACTCTTGATGTGGTCTTCGGAACTCCCGAGAACTACCGATCTGAAGAACTGCCTTTTCACATCGTGCCCTTCCGCAGCGGCTATCATGCCTTACTAGGGCGCGATGCCTTCGCACGATTCCATGCTGTACCACATTACGGGTACATGAAGCTTAAAATACCAGGGCCAAACGGCGTGATCACAATAACAAGTGATCCGGACAGAGCTCTTCGGGCCGAGAATAAAACTGCATCCCTTGCCCTCGAAGCGTTGTCCGAAGCCCTCGCAGCTGAAGAACTGACTGCGCTCCGCTCAACGGTGGATAAGGATGACGTAATCCTCGACAAAAGGCCCAAGTCCACGTCCTTCAAACCAGCGGATGAAATCGTCAAATTCCAAGTGCACCCAACAGATCCCAATAAGACGGCGTCCATTGGAGCTCAGCTGGACCCCGCGGTCGATGAAGAGCTGCGCAACTTTTTGTGTGAAAACTGGGATATTTTCGCCTGGCACCCGTCAGACATGCCAGGGATCCCGCGTAGATTAGCCGAGCACAGCTTGAACATCATTAAGGGGTTCAAACCAGTCAAACAGACCCTGTGTCGGTTTCCGAACCCAAGCGTCAGGCTAAGGGCGAGGAACTGGCAAAGTTGCTCGAAGCCGGATTCATCCGGGACATCAAACATCCTGAGTGGTTGGCCAACCTGGTCATGGTGCCGAAGAAGGATAAGTCCTGGCGTTTGTGTGTCGATTTCAAGGATTTGAACAAGGCCTGCCCCAAGGATCCTTTCCCCTTGCCCCGCATAGACCAGATCATAGACGCCACTGCCGGGCATGACTCACTGTGTCTCCTCGACGCTTACTCCGGATACCATCAAATCAAAATGAAGGAGTCCGACCAGGCTGCCACGGCATTCATCACTCCTTATGGACCATTCTGCTTCAACACAATGCCCTTCGGATTAAAGAACGCAGGGGCTACATACCAGCGCATGATTCAAACGTGTCTGGAAAAGCAAATCGGCAAAACAGTCGAAGCTTATGTGGACGATGTGGTTATCAAAACCAAACACGTCAGCCAGCTGGTGGACGATCTTTGGCAAACCTTTGACAATCTTCGGACTTTCGATATATGGCTTAATCCGGAAAAGTGCGTCTTCGGAGTGCCGGCCGGTAAGCTGCTCGGCTTCATCGTTTCCCATAGAGGAATAGAGGCCAACCCAGCGAAAATTCGGGCACTGTCCGAGCTGGCTATCCCCACTGAGCTCAAACGCATCCAGAAACTTGTCGGCACTGTTGCAGCCCTAAGCCGCTTCATCTCACGCCTCGGCGAAAAGGCCTTGCCGCTATATAAATTGCTCAAATGGACGAAGAACTTCGAATGGACCAGCGAAGCGGCGGTGGCACTAGAAGAAATAAAAACTCTCCTAGCCAGTAACCCGATCTTGACAGCACCCAGTCCGGGCAAGCCAATGCTGCTATATATCTCGGCGACGAATCAGGTGGTCAGTGCGGTTCTCGTTGTCGAACGAGAGGCAGAGGGTCACAAGCTCTAGGTGCAGAAACCTGTGTACTACGTATCCGAAGTGCTAACCCCGTGTAAAACGAGGTACCCGCATTACCAGAAGATCGCCTACGCAGTTTTTATGGCATCCCGAAAGCTCCGCCATTACTTCCAGGAGTGCTCGGTTACGGTGGCATCCGAAGTACCATTGAATGACATAATCAACAATCGAGATGCCACCGGCCGCATAGCCAAGTGGGCTATAGAACTCCTCCCCTTCGAAATCATATACCGACCCCGCCGAGCTATTAAATCTCAGGTTTTGGCTGATTTCGTTGCGGAATGGACGGAAGCCGAACTCCCTAGGGAGTACAGTACATACTCACATTGGACGATGTACTTCGATGGCTCCAAAATGCTCGCCGGACTAGGGGCTGGAGTGGTCCTCACATCCCCCACTGGCGACAATATTCCGTACATACTCCAGATCATGTACACCGACTCAAATAACGCAGCCAAATACGAGCCTCTGTTACATGGACTTCGGATTGTGGTGTCAATGGGCATACAGCGGCTCGAGGTACGGGGAGATTCTAATCTCGCCATCTCTCAAGTCAACGGCGAATTCGACGCCAAAGACCCAAAAATGACAGCATACCGCAATGCCGTCCTGAAAATCTCCGCCCATTTTAAGGGATTGCAGTTTCACCATATACCTAGAGACAGCAATCAAGCTGCCGATATTCTCGCTCGAATGGGCGCCAAGCACGACCGTGTCCCTGAGAACACCTTTTTAGAACGACTCTTCAAACCGTCCGTGGTGTAGCAGGAGGAAGCCCAGGGCTCGGCGTCCAATGCATCGGGAGAGCTCGCCCCTCTGCCTATCGAACCAGACGCAGGAATCATCGGGGGCTCGGCAATCGAAATGACATCTTCGGCTCATGAAGTCATGGCAGTAATCGCGCCGTGGACCGAGCCCTTCCTCGCCTACCTCCTCCGCCAAGAACTACAGGCCGACCATACCGAAGCAAGGCGTATCATTCGACGCTCCAAAGCCTATAAAGTCCATGAAGGATAGCTATATAAGAAAAGCACTACTGGCGTCCTCCAAAGATGTATATCCAAAGAGGAGGGAAGGCAGCTCCTGGCTGAGATTCACGCTGGCATGGGCGGTCACCACGCGGCAGCTCGGGCCTTGGTTAGCAAGGCTTTCCGAGCAAGGTTCTTCTGGCCCACTGCCCGAACAGACGCCCAAACTTTGGTCCAACATTGCGTTGGATGCCAGCTCTTCGCAAATCAAAGCCATATGCCTCCCACACTCCTTCGGACGATACCGATCACTTGGCCTTTCGCGATCTGGGGGCTGGACATGGTCGGCCCTCTTAAAGGGGGGACTAAGAAAAAGAAATATCTACTAGTCATGGTAGACAAATTCACTAAGTGGATTGAGGCTAAGCCGGTGACTTCAGCCAAGTCTAAGCCGGTCATCGACTTTATATCCGGTGTCGTACACCGTTACGGTGTTCCCCATAGCATAATAACGGACAACGGATCCAATTTTACCACCCAGGAAGTCAAAGATTGGTGGGCTAATTTAGGCATTAAGCTCGACTATGCCTCGGTGTATCACCCACAGTCTAATGGACAAGTCGAGAGAGCTAATGGACTAATCTTGAGCGGCATCAAGCCTCGTTTGGTCCGATCTTTAAAAGAATCCGACTGCCATTGGGTCGAGGAGCTTGACTCCGTACTGTGGGGCCTCCGCACTACCCCTAATCGATCCACGGGCTACACACCATTCTTCATGGTGTATGGGGCAGAAGCCGTCCTCCCCTGCGACCTTATTCACGACGCCCCTCGGGTGCGTATGTATGAAGAAAGAGAGGCCGAGTTGGATCGGCAAGATGACCTGGACGCCCTGGAGGGCGAGCGCGACATAGCTCGGGCTTATTCTGCTTTTTATCAGCAGCAGGCCAGACGTTATCAGAGCAGGGAAGTACGGGCGAAGGCCTACAACGTCGGCGATCTAGTCCTGCACCTCCCGGAAAACCAGAAGCATAAGCTGGCGCCCAAATGGGAGGGGCCCTTCATAATCGACCAAGTGCTCGCGGGCGGAGCGTACCGCCTCCGCGACCCAACGGACGACCGCCTCGAATCAAACCCATGGAACACAGCTCGGCTGCGACGTTTCTACGGCTAGTCCCGCGAACTTACCTTGTTCGGTTTATCCTTTTAGGATTTCTATTTCTCTAGTCAATAGTCTCTCCCGGGTTGTGTTCGGAATTGCCGAATTACGTTAAGTTCTTCTTCGGCAAACATCTTTGAATGTACCACACTCTGTTACCTGGGGGCTTCTTTTACGGAGCCCGTTATATTTTATTTATGCAATCATCCGTCTTTTTCAAATTTGCAAACCTTCCCGCATCGTTTTGAAGCCACTATATGCATCAATTTGACTTAAGATTTTGCCAAGCTGGGTTGCCTCGCTCCTGTGTTTACCCCCTACATTCCCGATCGTTCGGCTAGGGAGTAAAGGGAGCACCTCTGTGATTGTTACGTCCGGATTTCCCTGGTACGTACCTCAGACGGGTGAAGCCAAAAGCTAGCGTTCTTAAGAACATAATTGGTCGGCCACGAGGGAAATGAAAATAATTGGTAACTATCACCAAGTTTCCGGGGTATTTTCCCGAAGTAACCATCCCCGCTTACCTTGGGTATTCGGTTATCCATCCACGGTTAAACGTGGTAACCCGATGAAAGGGACCCATCGAGGACCTATTTTCATCGGAAGATGTTTCTTACGTTATACAGTAATATAAGATAACTCCCCGAGCACGTTTTTGTCTGTTTGCACCAAATGGCCGGATTGCCTGGTTCTCTGAAATATTTTTCCGATGTCCTCGGATCACATAGTAGGAAACACTCCTCGGCCCCTGGTCGAGGAGGCGGAAGCCGATGGCCGGTTAAGACAAATGTTTTATGCACGGTTCGGAGATTCTTCGATGTCAAGTACATAGATACATAGAATCGAACAATTAATCTTGCTCAAGACCATCTATTATGGTATTGAGAGCACAATCTGCTTGGGACAACCGAGCTGCGGGCATGACCTGGTCATATACCAGATGCACGGGCACTTCCTGCCCATGTGGCCCTACCGGCCCAACCCTCGCTAAGTGCCCCGGCTCCAGCTTGGTGAAACGGGTCTTGATCATCGCCCATGCCTCCCGTGCTCCCTCACGACAAGATGATATCTTCCATAGCTCCAGGCGGCGCCGAGCTCCTTTGAATCGACTGGCGAGTTCGGCCATCCCTTCCGGAGCCGCTTCGCCGGGCCACAGAGCTTTGCACATGCTCTTCATGGCCTTTCGGGCCCGCTCATGCAAGGCGGATAGCTCCATCAGTAGATCCTTCCCAAAAGAGCCGGCCTCCTCGTCGGGGCGCCCGGTCAGTAGAACTGCAATGAGACGTGGCGTTGTTCATATTTTTGCCTACCCGAACAGTTTATGAACTAAAACAACTGGGTCGCACTTACCGAACATGCCCGCTTTCAGTCTCTGGTTTTCCTCTTGGGATTGGGCTAGTTGAGCCTTTAGGCTTTTGATCTCGTGGGCCTGTTGTTCGCCTTCCGCCTTCAGCTTATCCCTCTCCTCATGACTTCGGGAAAGCACCCGGTAGCCAGCTTCTTGCTGCGACTCCGCATACCTTTGAGCTTCCCTGGCGATCTCTAGATCCCTCTACAGCTGATTTAGCGCCTCGGCTGCTATGGAATCATCTTTCATTAACAAAGGTGTTCCCTCACAATTTTCTTAACTAACTTTGAGCTCGGCACTTACCATGTGCCTCTCTGGTGAATTTCTTCACACCACCTAGCTCGGCCTTCACTGACTCTAACTCTGTTCGTGCCTGTTTGAGGTCCTCGGACAATTTTTTGTTTTGCCCCCGAACAGTCTGCACAACAGCAGGGCATTCTAAATATCAGATCTTTACTTCGGCCGTCTCGCACAAATTAAGGCTCGGGGGCTACTGGGTTGGATACTAGTTGTCAAAACTAATACCATACCTGCATATTGGTAGACATGAGCTTCACGACCCCTTCAAGTCCTGTTCGGGCAGCGCCGAGGTACGCATCTACCGAGCTAAGAGCATTGAACTCCTGATCAGAAAGCGTGGAGTGCTGAAGTGATGCCATATGCCACCGATGATTCATCACACTTTCAACCTCGGAGTTAGTGACCGAGACGCCACCTAAGTCCTCGGGATGTTGGTCCTCGGCATGGACCCCCGGAGTAACCCTGGCTACAACTGGCGACCTCGGGTTCGAGTCACCCCTCGGTGCTTCTTCAACATCCCCAGCCAAGTGCGGTTCCACACATCGTCTACAGAACACCATGGAGAAAATTATTGGTATATTCAGTGGATGTTGAAGATAGAGGCTATGACGGTACGGCGAATGCGTTACCTCTTCGGGCGCGGCGCCGATGATGTAGCTCCCGTTGGGGCCGCGCGTCTGGTCGCCCCACGACTACTTGTCGTCGGGACCGCTGGTGCTGCTCTTGCGGCTGTTCGGTGCGTCGTGCGGCGGCCCTTGGGAGTAGGTGTCAGTGTATTCGGGCCTGCAGCGGCTGAGCGTTTCTTTCGAGAAGAAGCCCATTGGACACTTACAGCGGAGGAGGGGAGCGCCCCGGGGTGATCAGCAAAAAGGGCCACCTTAGAACCGTCAAGGCTCTCCTGGTAGAAGACCCCATCCTCGAATATGATTGATGTTTCGGGATCATCGTGGAACCCGGGGTCGTCATCGCGGGCATAGTTCTCCGGTTGAGGAGCAGGGCAGCTTACCGTCTCAATCCATCGCCTCCAACTCTGTTCGGACAAGGTGAAGATCCGATTATGAAAATTCTGGAGTGATATCCGAACTCTAAAGAGTGGTCGAACTCACCATTTCGATGGGTTCATACATCGACAAGCCTTTCTTGAGCTTTAGCCGAGCAAACTCTTGCTCTTCCCCCTTGAACAAATCGGCTAGTATGGCGGCTATCGCCGCCTGGTTGGCAGGCCCCTTCTGGGTGTACCGGGCTGCGTCGTCCTCCCCGTTATAGTTCCATAGCGGATGAATTCTCTGTTGGAGAGGCTGGACACATCGAGCGATAGCTATTGCCATCACGTCAACGATGGTTAGTCCATTATGGGCTAAGCACCTCACTTGAGCGGCCAGCCGAGCTACCTCGGCACTTTCCTCTTGGGAAGTACTCTTCGGGCGCCAGTTGAACCGCTTCATTGGAGAAGCCAATGAAAATTCCGGTAGACCCCTTCGAACTGGATCGAATAAAGGGACGTCTTCGATATAAAACCATTCCGAAGTCCACTCTTCGGCATCTTTCTTCGGAGTCCCAACGAGGTATCCGGTCCCGACGACGCGCCATACTTCGGCTCCGTCGACCTCATAGATAACCCCTCCCCGGGTGCAGGGGACTAAGCAGAAGAATTTCCTCCACAACTCGAAGTGCGCCTCAAAGCCCGGGAACATCTCGCATAAAGCGACGAAGCCCAAAATATGGAGGATCGATCCGGGGGTAAGGTGGTGGAGCAGAATCCCGTAGAACTCTAGTAAACCCCTCAAGAAGGGATGAATGGGAAAACCCAAGCCTCGCAGAACGAAGGGCACGAAGCAAACCCTCTCCTCCCTGTGAGGGGAGGGAAAATTCTCCACGAGGGCCTTCCCGTCTGCGGAAGTTAACCCGGGGCGGGTGGATGTGAGATCTGAAGAGGGCAGATACCCCTGCGCCTCAAGCCTACGCAGTCGCATGCAAGATACGGAGCAACCCGCCCAATCACCTTGACGGGGGCCATGAGGACGTGAGGAAGAGCCTAGGACGCTCGCCATTGTTTGTTGACTATGGCTTTGCGAGGATATGGAGGAGAATGGCAGGGGGTGGGCCGCGTTAACCTCCACGCCCTTGGCCTATTAAAGGGGCATTGTCTCCCCCCAGGGAGGGACATTTTTGTAAAAACCCATCGGACCACTCGCATTCTCCGGATGCACGGGAATCGAGGGTCGTCATTTAACTCTGAGCGAAGAAAAGTGGTACGACGGGTGAAAGAACATGTGCTGCCCCCATGTTTGGTTTTGGTAATTGATGACAATCTCTATGGACTAATGGTTGCCTTGAGTTATATTTGAAGGGTTTGTCCATAGGCATTGCTTGAAGACCATTTGTTGGTTTCAAGGTTATTAGAAGAAGAATATGTGTTGACCAAGGTTATTCATGGAGTTATACAAAGATTGGTCATGTTGATCAACACACAAAGCATAGAAGATGTACCGAGTGGGATCAAGTGATCTCACGGTATGGTAAGCATTGTCCATTACGCTTTGTGTACTAACCCATGTTCTATGCGAGAGTTTTATGTGGGGTTAGGTATGTTTCCATGGGCTTGCGTCAAGAGGAAGATCTCATTCAACCCATGGAGGATGACATCAAGTGGTGATCGTCATCAACACTGCGGTGTGCAAGTTCAAGTGGAGCATCACGAAGAGATCACATGCTTGAAGCTTGCCGTCCATTGTGGTGACAATGGACTTGTGAAGATGTGCCAAAGAGTGGCTCACCCATAGTGGAGTATGGGGGAGCAATCAACTAGTCTTCATCGAGCCGGCGCAATCAAGAAAGGTGGTCCAACTTGAGGAGGTCAAGATCGTCATCATCTAGCTCAAGTGGACTTTGCGCAAGGCAAAGGTTTGCCCTTGATAGGTTTTCTATTTTACCGGTCTCATGGTGGTAGTTGGGAGACCGGGTTTTAGGATCGATAGCCGTACTATCAAGGGGGGCTCTCAAGTGAGTAGCTTTATCGTATCATTCGTAGAGAGCTCAAACCATTGCATCCTTGCATCATCTTTCTTGGTTTGTGTTTGGTGTTTCTCTTTGTGAGTCTTTGAGCTTTTGGTCATCTTCATGACAAGCTCGAGTTCATCGAAAACGGAGTTCATATATGCATCTTCTATGATGTTTTCGATGTTGGAGTTTATGCCGGTTCTTCATTCATAGAGGTTTCTCATCTCTATATGTTAGGCATATCTCCGCTGTTTGGATAGTACTCGTTGTCTTCTATCCAACAAGCTTGAGTTTGCTCAATTCGGAGCTCATTTGCAGAAGTTATGGCAGTTCTGGTTTTATTTGTATCCTCTGGTTTCTGTGGATTTTCAGTAGCTTGCAAGCGGTAGTACCGCTGGTGCCCACGGTAGTACCGCTTATGCGGTAGTACCGCTGGTACTTCCGTGGCACTACCGCTTGGGGTTTCCCTGAGCGTGCAACTCTCTGTTGCCAGTTTGCCATTCACGGTAGTAGAGCGGTAGTAGCACGGTAGTACCGCTCTGGCGGTACTACCGCCCTTACTACCGCCGCCACTACCGCTTGCGGGGTTTCCTTCTGTGCACGTCTCTGTTGCCGTTTTCTGTTAAACGGTAGTAGTGCGGCAGTAGTGCGGTAGTACCGCTCAGGGCGGTAGTACCGCTCTGCTGGGCGGTAGTACCGCTTGGTGCGGTACTTCCGCCCTCCACTACCGCTGCTACTACCGCTTGTTTTTCGCAGAGTGTGCAAGCTTCTGTTGCTCTTTTCGCTTTAGCGGTAGTACCGCTTAGTTGAGCGGTAGTACCGCTTGGTGCGGCACTACCGCTCCAGTCCCGTGTTCTCGCCTGCTGTTTTTGAATTACTACCGCTTAAGCGGTAGTACCGCTCGCAAGAGCGGTAGTACCGCTTGTACGCGTCCAGCACGGGTAACGGTTGGATTTGGGGTGGCCCTATAAAAGGGGTCTTCTTCCCCAACGGTTATCTTATCTTTTGAGCTCATTTCTCCCCCCATTGTTGACCTTCTTGAGCTTGCCTATCTCTCAATCCCTCCAATGATTCTTGCTCCTTCTTGAGGGAAAAGAGAGAGGAGATCTAGATCCACATTTCCACCAATCACTTTCTCCTCTAAGTGAGGGGAACCCCTTGGATCTAGATCTTGGAGTTCTTGGTGTTCTCCTTGTTCTTCCTCTCACTTTCCTCCATAGCTTTTGTTGCTTTGGTGGGATTTGAGAGAGAGGGACTTGAGCACTTCGTGTGTTCTTGCCATTGCATTAGTTGCATCGGTTTGAGTTCTCCACGGTGATACGTGGAAGTTAGTAGTTGAGAAGCTTATTACTCTTGGGTGTTTGAGCACCCTAGAGCTTGTTCCTCTTGGGTGCCTTGGCGCCCTAGACGGCTTGGTGGTGCCTCGGAGCTCAATCATTGTGGTGTAAAGCTCCGGGCAAGCGTCGGGGTCTCCAATTAGGTTGTGGAGATCGCCCCGAGCAATTTGACGGGTACCGGTGACCGCCCCCAAGGGTTGCCAAAGTGTACGGGTTCGGTGACCGCCCTCAAGGGTTGCCATTTGTACGGGTTCGGTGACCGCCCTCAAGGGTCCCTTAGTGGAATCACGGCACCTTGCATTGTGCGAGGGCGTGAGGAGAATACGGTGGCCCTAGTGGCATTGTTGGGGAGCATTGTGCCTCCACACCGCTCTAACGGAGATTAGCATCCGCAAGGGTGTGAACTTCGGGATACATCGTCGTCTCCGCGTGCCTCGGTTATCTCTTACCCGAGCCCTTTACTTATGCACTTTACTTTGTGATAGCCATATTGTTTCTTGTTATATATCTTGCTATCACTTAGTTGTTTATCTTGCTTAGCATAAGTTGTTGGTGCACATAGGTGAGCCTAGTCGATTTAGGTTTTGTGCTTGACAAATTAAACGCTAGTTTTATTCCGCATTTGTTCAAGCCTAAACCGTAATTATTTTAAAGCGCCTATTCACCCCCCCCCCCTCTAGGCGACATCCACGATCTTTCAACGGGCCCCACGATGAAAGATTCTTCAGCACCGAACAGTCGGTGGCCGGACTATTGTCAAATCAAACACAGGTACTGGAAGGAACTCGCCACCCAAGCCGAAGACCCTTGGAGCATGAAGCTGCCGAAGACTGTCGACCTCGGCGTTGGAGGCTAGTTCGGGGGCTACTGAGGGTGTCCCGGACTAGGGGGTACTCGAGCTGCCGGCCTATCTCTCGTGGGCCGGACTGGTGGGCCGCGCCTTATTCGTTGGTGGAAGACCGGATTGTAGGCGACCCCGTGTACCAGAAGGAAACCTCCGAAGACTTGGCGTCTCCTCCAAGCAATGGTTGACGTAACCGGCGTGTTTTATCCCTTGATGGTAACCGACTATGTGTAACCCTAGGACCCTCTGGTGTCTATATAAACCAGAGGGTTTAGTCCGTAGAGGGGATAATATCCATTACCTAGGGTTTAGCCCAGTCGATCTCGAGGTAGATCAGCTCTGTAACCTTCATACAACCACATCAATACAATCAAGCAGGACGTAGGGTTTTACCTCCTCGAGAGGGCCCGAACCTGGGTAAATCGCTGTCTCTACGTTCCCTGTTACCATCGACTCCTTGACCCATAGTTCTGATCCCCTACCCGAGATCTGCCGGTTTTGGTACCGACAGCAGGGGCTACATTAGCAGACTCCATCTCATATGTAATATCACGGAGCCAGTCATCAGCATCTAGCGGCTGAACTATGTTGCGGAAGATGGTCGGATTGAGGCGCACAAACTCTTGCAAGGTTATTGGTGCTGGCTGCTGGTTGGCATTCGGGCGGGGAAACTGATCCATAATCCCTTGTATGAATTGGAGGTTCAGTTCAAACTGCTGCATCATCCCAGCCATATAGTCGGGCGGTGGTGGAATGTTGGCACCACGGTCGCGACCTGCGGGTCTAACCATCCTGCTAAGATCAACAGGGGGTAGTTTACCAATAAGCAATTACAGGTGTATGTAATCATTCATGAAGTAACACGCACAGTCAAAGGAAGTGCAATAGATACAACATCATAGTCAAACATGACATGCAGATCCATACATAGATTCCTCTACAAGCCAGCGGTACAAGGTTTGGAAAGAAAGAGCTAGACACACTAGGCGGCACGTAGGCACGCGGTGGAGGGATACAACAACGGGACATAGCGATAGCTACATCAACGTCGAAGAAAACCACTGAAGCCAGGCAGCTGCAGGTGACGACGCATTATACCCTCGATGTAAGGATCCTGCGCTCCGTGAACACTCTGGTGCAGAACCTAGTCCCGAACTAGAAGAAGAGGACCACGTGGAGGAGTACAATCTCCAACAGCAGGCCACTCAAGACCTGGCGGCATCTCCGTCCTGCGCGGGTAAAGGATATACTCTGGATGAATCCCTGCACTGACTGCTGGTAGCAACTATGTCAGAGCGTCGTAAAGACGAGCACGAGTGGCGTACAACTCAACAGCAAGAGCTCGGGCAGTGCGATCCAGAGCCTCAGTGTACTGAACCAAAACCTGCGGGACATAACGACGTCGCACGTAAGGGGTACAGATAGCAGTGTAGTATCCACTCTCATCCCCAGCGGGGGCATACGGGATATCTAAAAGCAGTCTCCTCCAAGCGACTGTGCTCTCCACGGAGACGGGCAATAGCAGTATAGGTAGCATCATGGACGGCCATGTCGACAGTCACTCCAACACCATGAAAGATGTGCAACTCAGTGATGGAGTTGTTCTGCCGATCAAAGATACAAACCACGGCGTGATACTGCTCCTGGTTGAACTCGCGGTAGTCCTCATAAATAGTGTACTCGGGGTACCAGCGATATCCCAGCCTGGTCAAGAGATCGACCAAAATAGCAGGGAACTGTCGGGGCCGGATTTCCGGTACATGATATCCCAGAAATTAACCCCTCGTGTCGTGACCAGCCCAGGATTACTGTTACTGGTGGACACGTCCTTGTTACAGATTACCAAGCAATTACAAGAATTGGATACAAGACCGTAAAGGTCAAATGATACAACAATGATTTCTAGTGAGGATGACGGAAGCGACTCGTGGTTCTCCAACGTCGATGGGGCTCCATTCCCATAGGAACGGCTGACCAGGATAATTCCTATCCCGCGTGGCTGCTATCCTAGGCTCCGCATGGACGTCATGGTAATACTCCTTGTCGAAATCCTGACCTGGCCAATAAAATAGCCAGGGACAAGCCTGTGAGTACGTTTGAATGTACTCGCAAACATATTGAACAAAAGATATACCGAATGCTTATGCTCATGATGGATTAAATTATTTGGATATGCTGAACGAAAATAAAGCATGGCATGATGAATATTAATACGGTGCTGAAAAATAAATATGAAATGTTAGTGACAAACAAAGAAAGTTAAAAGTGGATAATCGGGCGAGACATGACCACCCGAGAATCCAAAAGAAAATATAAAGTGGAGAATCGGGCGAGACAAGACCGCCCGAATATCCAAGAGAAATGCCAAACGGGTGTCTAAAAGAGAATCGGGCGAGACAGGACCGCCCGAGAACTCAAGCGACGCCACGAGAGGTCTTGAAAAGAAATGCCAAACGGGTGTCTAAAAGAGAATCGGGCGAGACAGGACCGCCCGAGAACTCAAGCGACGCCACGAGAGGTCTTGATAAGAAATGCCAAACGGGTGTCAAAAAGAGAATCGGGCGAGACAGGACCGCCCGAAAACTCAAGCGACGCCACAAGAGGTCTTGAAAATAAAACTAAGTGCCCGGGTAGTCTAGCCAGCCCATGAGACACTCAGAAAAGAAAATAAAAAAAAATAAGAGAAAGGGTTAGTCCATAATAATAACAATAATATTCATGACAACAATAATATTCATGATAGCGTCAGTGGCGACAATAATTATCCTGCAAAATATATCATGCTCAATTTTAATTATTTTCCTCCGGAGACCGACACTTGACCAACCCAGACTATAGTCCTTAACCGCGGACACGGCTATTCGAATAGGTTTTAAAACTCTGCAGAGGGTGTACTCTTTACCCACAAGTAAAGGATTTCTTTAGCCAGCACCGAGACGCCGACTAATTCCCATTACGGTCTTTGAGTTGAAACACACCTAACCAGCACACACCAGTTTAACTTTTCGGATGCCAGGAATCTCCCAAAGCACCGTTCAAGAAAAACTCTAAGTCAGGGAGACTACAATCTCGAATAGCATGGGATCACTATTCATACACGCGGATTACAAGGAGTACCCCCCTCTCGGCCCAGCCGGATACACCCATGCCCCCTGACCAGGTGACATGCCTACTAGAGGCCTCTGGTATCTTCCACCATGGCCTCTCTGTACGGTGTGTGCATGGAAAGGGGTTATCAACTTACTAAACCATACCCTACCTGTGGCAGGGACAAGTGGTAGCACGGAACAAGTATGGGGGTTACCGGAACAAGACTCGATCTACGGTCGACTCAGGAGGTTTAATTTTTCCTGCGGTGGTTAGCACAACATATTTCCTCGGTAGTACCCAACAGGGTCACCATCTGGCATGCCCCAACATGCCCTCACTGATCATTCTCGTCACAACTAGATTTCAGTTTCACGGTCACTTTCCTCGTGACTGATTCTTTCCTGCAGATTAGTCCGGACCAACATGGGCATATAAAAATAAACATGCTCACTCATACTTTATATTTAAATGAAGATAAAATATTTTCAAGGGATCATGCATGCATAACTAGCAATATGCAAATTTTTATTTGAATTCAACATATTCATAATTCGATTTATTCTTTCAACAAATAACTATGCATTCACCATATCAAGTGTTCAAGATGCTTGCCTTGAGTATGCAGAAATATTGGGTGCACTCCAAAAGTTTTGAAAATTCTCTTCCCTCCATTTTTTCCCATTTTCAAAATATTCCAATTACCACTCAATTTTATAACAGTACCAAAAAGTTGTTTGGAAATTTTTTAAATAAATCCTAAAATAAACTAGAGGAAAAATGAGGAATTACAGAAAAAGAATCGAATTATTTGGAGTTCATATGATTTTCCTAGGAATTTTCTAAGTTGAAAGAAATAAAGAATTGGACTTATTTAATAAATCCAGCAGAGTTAAACTTATCAAAAATGTTCACCCTAGCTAGATTAATAGAGCTTGATTTTATAAGTCTTCAGAAATTTGAATCATCAGTTTTGGCTTTGAAAATATTACTGTGGAATTATTTGAATACTGTTGAAAAAGAAAAGGAAAAAGAGCAGAGAAGCGCCCTGAGCGCGATTTAGTTGCGCGGCGCCACTGGGCCAGCCCAGTCACTCAGCCACGCGAAGAAGCTGTTGACGTCGAAAGCGTATTGCTGGGAATAAGCTTTCTAGAGGAGAAGACGTAATCACCGAATTACGCCTCCACTTAACAGCAATCTGGGTGTGACCGTGGGTCACTAACGGTGGGTCCCACCGGGCCCACCTGTCATGTTTGACCGGTCCACCCCGCCTTCTCCTCTGGCCGAACGGAGCAGAGCTCCAGCGAGGCTCGCCGGCGAACGGCGGCGCCGTTCTAGGAGATGAGGCTACCCACGCGCTCAGGAGACTCTGGCGATCCCGACGAGGTACGGCACGGTCTCCGGGGAGCCCTATCTCGCCGACGGCGAGGACGCCCGAGAAGCTCCGGCGGAGGCGAAATTGGGGTGCACTCCTACGAGCTTGCTCCGGAGAAATTAAGGGGTGGAATCGGTTGGTGAGGGTTCCAGGAGGTTAGTGGTGGAGGAAATGGAAGGGGAGAGGCTGTGGTTGGCTCAAAATCAGCCGAAAGGCGGCAACGGCCGTGGGTGTCGGAGAGGATGAAGAAGACCGCGTCCGGCCGTTTCGTTGCTCGGGGTGGATTACAGAGAGGAGAGGAGGCATGCTCGGGAGTGCAGCGAGCTCGGGAGGCCTTTTTATAGGGAGGGGAGGTGGTGTTGTGGCTTACAAAGAACGGCACGGCTGCGGGCGGCCATTGATGGCGCCGCTAAGGTGGTTGAGGACGGTGGAGGTCGGTGAGGCCATTATGCGGTCGGCGAGCCGTGGATGAGGCCTAGCCGTTGGCAATTAAGGCGAGGCGGCTCGGGCATAGGCGTGGCGTGATGGTTTTCGTCGGGCGGTGATGAGTGGCGGCGGTGGACGGTGCGGGACGGCGCTAGCGGCCAAGGGAGAATGTCGGCGAGGACTAGGGGTGACTGGGTGATCCAGGGGAAGAGCATAACGGGTGAGCGGAGCAGCAGGGGAAGCGGCAGGAGCTCGATGCCGACGCCTGCAGAACGCGAGCTCTAGACATGCACGTAGGGTGCTCGACGAAATGCCAAGGCCACCTAGGAAGCTCTTCTGGTGATGATATTTGGTAAAGTGGCTGCTCTTGGTCTTGTGGAGATGATGGACATGTTAGTTTAGCCAAATGACCAGGTGTCCAGTGCAAATTAGGAAGTGGCAAAATTTCTGTCATGCACACAACCTGCTTGACAAAATGTTAAGGCAATCTAGGAGACTTTGTTGGAAGTGAGATTTGGCAGGATGGTGTCTCTTTAGATGATAAAGATGATGGTGGAGTTGTTTTGTGAAAAGGAGAAACTAGATAGTGCAAGTTTGGAAGAATTTCTGTTCTGGACAGAAACTTGGGGGTTTTATTTGGTGAACCAAAATGAGGCAAATGGAGCTGATCTTCTGGACTTAAGGGTTTCTTAGGAAGGACTATAAGGTGGAATAATTACAGAATTTTTTGAGCAAAGAAAAATAGGGTTGTAGTTCAAAGCTGAATCTGGACCAGAAAAGAAAAGAGGATGTTTTGCTCAAAATTTTCAAAAGACCAAGTTGGGTTTTTGCATAAAAGTGATCTATAGGTATCACATGAGCCCTCATAATTTTTGTGGAATTTTTAAAGAATTATTTAAAATAGTTGTAGTGCAATAGAGGCAATTAAAGAATTGAAAATGCTATAAAAATGATTATCTAGGGCAAAATTTTATTATCAAAATATTTCCTACTATTATTAAATTATAATTAAAATGATTTAAGAAAAACTACCAAAGCCCATAATATTTTCCCAAAATTTCTATATGGAGGGAAGAATTTTGGAAAACAGAAAACAGAAAAGACTCTGAAAATAATAAAAGACCCAATATAATTCAAAATTTTATTTCTGGCCAAATTTTATTTAATAAAAATATGGTTAAATTTTTTGGGGTGTTACAGGAACCCAGTCGCATCAACAGCCATGGTCTGGCGTACGAGCTGTCTTGCGGGACGCATCTGAAACAAGAAGTGCAAGATGTCAAACGACAGTGTGAGAAGCATATGATAGCATTGGAAAGAAATTTTGCAGATAATCCAGCTCTTTGGGTGAATGTGATCACGAGATCCTAATGTTAGAGTTAGCAAAACTTTAACCCGAATGGAAGAGAGATTAGAGTCCCAGAGTAAGGAAGAGGAATAAAAGATCCTAATACCACCCATTCATTGGCGACGTGGGCCCGTAAGCCACACAGCCATGTTAGTAAAACAGTTTTTCAAAGGCTAGACTCAACTTCGGCCTCGGAGTTGTAAAGAGGGGTTCCTACAGGCAGCCGGCTCTGATACCAACTTGTGACGTCCCCGACTTAATCGTGCACTAATCATACACGCAAATGCACACGATCAAGCCTAAGGACTCACGGCAAGATATCACAACACAACTCTAAACACAAATAAAAGTCATACAAGCTTTATATTACAAGCCAGGGGCCTCGAGGGCTTGAATACATAAGCTCGCGAACAAGCGTTAGCGGAAGCAACAACAATATCTCAGTATAGACATCAAGTTAAACAAGTCTGCCTTAACAAGGCTGAGCAAAACAACGACACTAGATCGAAAAGGCGCAGGCCTCCTGCCTGGGTGCCTCCTATCTACTCCTGGTCCTCGGTCTCCACGTAGTAGTAGGCTCCACCAGAGGGGTAGTAGTAGTCGTCGACTGGGGCAGCTGGCTCCGGGGCTCCGTCATCTGGTCGCAGCAATCGGGTATGGGGAAAAAGAGGAAGCAAAGCAACCGTGAGTACTCATCCAAAGTACTCGCAAGACTTACATCAGATCTATTCTATGTATGCATCGGTTTCAAAAGAAGGGCTGTATCTGTGGACTAGACTGCAGAAATGCCAGAATAGAGAGGAAGGCCTAGCCTATCGAAGACTAGCAACTTGCAGCATCCTGCAGCATTAGAAGAGTGTAGATTAGTACATAAATATAGTAGTAGCAACAAGTATAATAGTAGCCAAGCCCAGAGATCCTTCCTCGACTCCCTGCGAGAAAGCGATCCCGAAGCTAACATATTATTAAGCATCACAAGTATCCAGTTCTAATTGTAGTAGATCGGGATACTTTCCGAGCGTCCTGTTACCGTGGACACGGCTATTCGAATAGATATACTTCCCTGCAGGGGTGCACCAACTTACCCAACATGCTCGATTAACTCTGTCCAGACACACTTACTCGGTCCATGCCCGGCCTCGGCTGATCGACACGTCGTAGCCCTACCTAGGCTCAACAGAGAGGCCAGCACACCGGTCTACATCCTAAGCGCTCAGGGGTCTTGGGCCCATCGCCCTTTGCACTCCTGCACGTTGCGAACGCGGCCGGTGAGCAGACCTAGCCCCCTTAATACAAGCGCAGGCTTTCCCAGTCCAACCCGATGCGCGTCGCTCAACTGCTGACATCTGGAGAGCTTCGGCTGATACAAACGACGCCGAGTGCCCATACTATTCCCGCGTGGTGGTTAGTGCGAAAAGGCCAGAGGCCTACTCAGATCACATATCCAAATCCCATTAGTGTGTTGGGAGCTCGCGGTGACAATCAGTGATCCACGATCTGTGGTCCCGTCGCCCCGTCTCGTGGACTTACAGCAAGGGCAAGGAATGCCCGGTCGTGCCACAAAATTATCTCGCGGGTACCCTCACGGTCAACCCGACTCCACATCTCTCGCGGGTACCCCTCAGGGTCAACCTGACTTCCACAAGTTTCTGGGATAAAGTTAAAGTGTCCGTGTGTCCAAAACATCAAGGAGGAATCCGAGTAATCACCCTCGTTGGATTCCCACTCGATGTGTCCGTCAAGGTGAATTCGGAGGAATCACCCTCGATGGGTTCACACTTGAGGGGTTGCACAACAGAGGCTTCATCGAAAGTGGTGAAAGAGGAATCACCCTCGGTAACCCACAACCGACTAGCTATACTACAGAGGCCTCATCAGGAGTGAGATAAGAGGTATCACCCTCGGCACTCGATGGTAACTCTGCAGAGTCATACAACTTAGGGGGTGTGCGGTGATGTGCTGGTCTCAGCCCGTCGATCACATCGATCAGGACACTGGTAACAAAGCGGGGCAATTAGGACAAGGATGAGGGGCCATAGATGGTTCACTAACCAACCTATACTAAGCATTTAGGATAGCAAGTAATGTATCAATAGCAGTTACAAAAACAATTTATGCATCAGAATAGGTAATATCGGGACAACAATTGTAGCAATTCTAATGCAAGCATAAGGGAGAAAGAATAGGTGATATAGGCATGTTCAAGGGGGTTTGCTTGCCTGGAAGCTCTGCTGTGAAAGAGGGGTCGTCGGTGGTGTAGTTGTACTCCGGAGCTGCGTCGGTCTCGGTGTCTACCGAAGAGAAGAGGGGGAAGAAACAATAAATAAAAGCAAACAAAGCAACACAGATGCATGGCATAGCAATATGCAGTGCTGGGGGTGACCTAATGCAATGCTACACGTTGCAGGCGGAGCGAAAAAATATCAGGGGATATTTTCCCGGCCTTAGGCAGTTTTTGGACAGTTGATCCGGAGGGGAAGGTTCCATGTTTGCGGTGTTGTAGGCATGTGACAGCTTCATGGAGGGCATATTCGGATTTGTCTCATTTTTCTGATCAACCTTCATGTAGAAAACTTTTCGATTCGAGCTACGGTTTATTTTCTATGATTTTTCAAAGTTTTAAACCATTTTCTGAAATTTCTGGAATTAAATCAAATTCAAAAATACAGAAAAGGTTTTATTGCGTCAGCAGCATGTCATGATGACGTTAGCAGTCAACCCCAGCTGGTCCAGGTCAAACCTGACCACTGGGACCCACACGTCAGTGACTCTGGGCTGAATAGAGATTAATGAAATTAATTAGTGGTTAATTAGCAGGTGGGACCCCACTGTCAGTGACTAATTAGTAATTAGATTAATTTTAATTAGAAAATAGTTTAATTAGCGGTGGGGCCCGCCTGTCAGTGACTGGGGTTGCCCAGTCAGCATGTTGACTGGTCAACCCAGTCAACTGGGGCCCCTGGGCCCACTGGTCAGTGAGCCAGGGGTGCCCACCTGGTGGCCAGCTCAGCGGTTGCCGGCGTTTAAACACCGGCGACGTTGAACACGGCGGAGGTCCTCGGGACCTCATCGGAATCGCGCTACAGGCGGCCGTTTCGAGCGCGGTTTGGCGCGTTAGAACGAGCGCACAACGGCGCGTCGATCTATGGCGGTGGCATCGCCGGAGATGGCCGGAGTCGACGGCGGCGAGCTCGCGAGCGGACGCCGGAGTTCGGGTGCGGGCGGAATCGGTGATGCGGGGCACGGCAAAGCGAACGGGCGATGGCGTTGAGCTCCTACGAGCTCCAGGAACTCGGCCACGAGCTCGGACGCGCGTGGCAGTGGCTGCGGCCACGGCGGTGAGCTCAACGGCAGCGACGCGTTCGGCCATGGTGAGTTAGCTAGCTAGGGGGCGCGCGCGAGCAAACGGAGAAGGGGAGAAGCTCACCGGGTGGCACACGGCGGCCGTTGGTGGCTTAGGAGCTGCAGACGGCGCCGGGATCGGAGGAGATCGCCGGTGACCCGAGGAGGAAGAAGGCGGCGCAGATCCATGCGGTGGGGCTCCCCGGCTCGAACGAGTGGCAGGGGAGGAGGTAGTCGACGACGGCGGTCTCGCCTGACATGGAGAGGCGGCCAGGAGGGCACGGTGGTCGCGGTGGAGCAGCGGCGCGGCGACGACGACATACTAGTGAGCTCGAAGAGCGAGCGAGAGAGGTCGAGCGAGGAGGGGGAATGGATAGGGATGCCAGAGAGGTCAAAGGCGACGACCTTATCCCCTCGACGGCTCCTGTAGCGCCGCGGTGTTGCCGCCTCACCGGTGCGCGCGAGCGTGGCTAGGAGCGCGCCGACACGCGGGGAGAGAGAAGCGGGAGGAGGGAGAAAGAGGGAGGTGGGCAGGGCCGTGCCACTGTGCACTTAGGCCCAGCTCACAGTAGCTTTAGGCCCTTTTTTTCTTTTCTTTTCTGTTTTTCTTTTTACAGAAATATTTGCAATAAAAATGAGCTACCAAATGCTTTTTGTAAAATGTGGGAATTGACCACAAAAATACATAGCAATATATTGCACTACCACAAAAAGTTTGGGCAAAGTTTGATTCCATTTGAATTTTTCATAAATGAAATGGCATTTGAAAATGCTGTTTTTGCACTATTTTAA
Source organism: Elymus sibiricus (assembly GCA_039707655.1). Lineage (NCBI taxonomy): Eukaryota > Viridiplantae > Streptophyta > Magnoliopsida > Poales > Poaceae > Elymus > Elymus sibiricus. Next base: position 153,367,609 of record CM077670.1, on the reverse strand, counting down.
ATGCTCTAGCCCATTTTAGCAAATAGGTGATGTTGTTTTCCTGAACAAATATTTGTTTTGGAATATTTGCTAAAACATGAACTATTTTTAAGCAAATTTTGAGCAACTTCAAAATTCACTTGCAATTTGAATTGAATTCAGTGGTGGAATTTGAAATGAGATATTAATCCAATATGATCAAGCATTCCAAATCAACTTGACTTAGCATAATCATTATGGATCACTGTTGCTCATTACAGAGGGGTGTTATAGACCAGAAGAGCCACGAGGTGCCCACGAGGCACCAGGGCGCACCAGGGGGGGTATGGTGCCATGGTGCTTCGTGGGCCCATCTTAGCCCATCTTCGCGTGATTCCAACGCCAAAAAAATCCTATAAATAGAGAAACCCCCATAAATAACCCTAGAATTTTGACTACGTTGCCGCAAGCCTCTATACCTCCATGATCTCATCTACAGCCCTTTTCCGGCACCCTGCCGGAGGGGGGAATCATCACGGGAGGCCATCTTCATCATCCCGGTGGTCTCCATGACGAGGAGGGAGTAGTTCACCCTCGAGGCTAGGGGTATGTACAAGTAGCTATGTGTTTAATCTCTCTCTCGTGTTCTTGATTTGGCACGATCTTGATGTACCGCGAGCTTTGTTAATATAGTTGGATCATATGGTGTTTTTCCCCTCTCTATCTTGTTGTGATGAATTGAGTTTTTACCTTTGAGGTTTCACTATTATCGGATTGAATATTTTTATGGATTTGAGAACACTTGATGTATGTCTTGCATATGAATACCCGTGGTGACAATGGGGTATTATATTGATTCACTTGATATATGTTTTGGCACTCAACTCGCAGATTCCCGAGGTGACATTGGGGTAATCTATGCATAGGGGTTGATGCACGTTTTCGTCCTACTTTCTCTGGTAGAAATCTTGAGGCACTCTTTGAAGTTCGTTATGTTGGATTGAATATTATGAATCTGAAGTTGTTTGATGCATATTGTATAATCAACTCACGGATACTTGTGGTGACATTGGAGTATCTAGGTGACATTAGAGTTGGTCGATGCGTATCATATGGTGTTATGTTAGTACGAACTCTAGGGCTGTTTGTGACACTTATAGTAATAGCTCAATAGATTGATCAGAAAGAATAACTTTGAGGTGGTTTCGTACCCTACAACAATTTATATCTTACGTTCTCCGCTAATAGGAACTTTGGAGTGATTCTTTGTCGCACATTGAGGGATTGTTATATGATTCAATTATGTTAGCATTGTTGAGAGATTGCACTAGTGAAAGTATGAACCCTAGGCCTTGTTTCTAAGCATTGCAATACCATTTGTGCTCCATTTTATCACTTGCCACCTTGCTGTTTTTATTATTCAGATTATAAAAATATATTTCTACTATCCATACTACACTTGTATCACCATCTCTTCGCCGAACTAGTGCACCTATACAATTTACCATTTTATTGGGTGTGTTGGGGACACAAGAGATTTCTTGTATTTGGTTATAGGGTTGTTTGAGAGAGACCATCTTCATCCTATGCCTCCCACGGATTGATAAACCTTAGGTCATCCACTTGAGGGAAAATTGCTACCGTCCTACAAAACTCTGCGCTTGGAGGCCCAACACGAGTCTACAAGAATAAGTTGTGTAGTAGACATCAGAAGACTATGAGAAATCTTAGTCTCATGGCTAATCTTCGAGATTACATGGCCGGAGGAAAAGAGTGGATTCTTGATAGTGGATGCACCAATCACATGACTGGAGATAGAGACATGTTTCGTGAGCTTGCAAAAAATGATGGTCCACGAAAGTATGTGACTTGTGGAGATAACTCCAAGGGTAAGGTACTTCGCCTTGCTAAGGTGGCCATATCCAATGATAGCTCCATTCAAATTGTTATGCTTGTTGAATCTCTTAGTTACAGTCTTCTTTCCGTATCTAGACTAGCCGATTTCGGTTTGAATGTTCTATTTACTGAAGTAGATTGCCAAGTGTTTCATCGAGATAATCATAATATAGTCTTTACCGGCATTCGGAGAGGTGATCTATACATTGTTGATTTCACTAAAAGAACCCAACCTCGTACTTGTCTTATTGCTAAATCTTCTAAAGGTTGGTTATGGCATAGAAGGCTAGGACATGTTGGCGTGCGTAATCTTGATAAACTTGTTAAGGGAGATCATATTCTTGGTGTAAAAGATGTTATCTTTGACAAGGATAGACTTTGTAGTGCTTGCCAAGCAGGAAAACATGTTGGAGGAAGCCATCCCGTGAAGAACATCATGACCACAAGGAGACCACTCGAACTACTTCATATGGATCTCTTCGGTACCAATGCTTATAAAAGCCTTGGTGGTAACTCTTTCGGTTTGGTCATTGTTGATGATTTTCCAGATTTACGTGGGTGTTCTTTCTCGATGACAAATCGCATGTACAAAAGATCTTCTAGAACTTCGCTAGGAAGGCTCAAAACTAATTTGAAGTGAAGATCAAGAAGGTTCGGAACAACAACGGAATGGAGTTCAAGAACGCTAATGTTGATACCTTTCTTGACGAATAAGGAATTTCACATGAGTTCTCAACTACGTACACACCTCAACAAAATGGAGTTGTTGAGAGGAAGAACCGGACTCTTATCGAGATGGAAAGGACAATGCTAGATGAATACAAGATGCCAAAACACTTTTGTGCGGAAGCGGTTGAGATGGCTTGTCATGCTACAAATCGACTTTATCTTCACAAGCTTCTTGGTAAAACGGCATATGAGCTACTCACCGGTAACAAACCACAAGTTGGATACTTTCGAGTATTTGGCTCAAAATGTTACATTCTTGATAAGCATCATCGTTCAAAATTTGCTCCTAAATCTCATGAAGGTTTCTTACTTGGTTATGGATCGAACTCTCACACTTACCGTGTCTATAACAACTTCACTCGAAAAGTTGAAGAGACGGTAGATGTGAAGTTTGATGAGACTAACGGCTCACAAGTTGAGCAATTGCCAATTGATGTAGGAGATCCAGAACCATCGGAAGCAATCCAGGACGTGTCTATTGGCAAGATTCGTCTCATGGAGGTGAAGGAGAGTACTTCGTCCATTCAAGTGGAAGCCCCAACTTCACGTCAAGGTGAACCGCAAGTTGATATGGAGGCATCCACAAGTGGAACACGTCAAGACGAGGGAAATGAGGAAGTGCAACAAGATGATCCACCTCAACCTCTTTCTCCACCACCTCAAGTGAACAACGACAACAACAATAATGAGGAAGACAATGATGATGATGAGGAGGAGGAGGAAGCCTCGCCACAACCCAAGCAAAAGCTACCTCGAGTTAGAGCAAGAATTGACAAGAATCATCCCGTCGAACAAATTCTTGGCGACATCAAATCCGGGAGAATCACTTGCTCTAAATCTTGTCTAGCTAAATTTTGTGAGCATTACTCATTCATCCCTAGTATTGAACCTATGAAGGTAGAAGAAGCCCTCGAAGACCCGGATTGGGTAAATGCAATGCATGAAGAGCTACACAACTTCGAGAGGAATCAAGTTTCGACGTTGGTTGAGAAGCCTAAGGATGAGCAAAACGTCATTGGAACCAAATGGGTGTTTTGTAACAAGCAAGATGAAGATGGAAAAGTAATACGCAACAAGGCTTGTCTTGTAGCTCAAGGGTACACACAAGTCGAAGGTATGGACTATGGTGAGACCTATTCCCCCGTTGCAAGACTTGAGTCCATTTGTATTTTACTTGCTTATGTCAATCACCATGATATCACCCTTTACCAAATGGATATTAAAAGTGCTTTCTTAAATGGTGAAATTGAGGAGGAAGTTTATGTTAAACAACCTCCCGGCTTTGTTAATCCCAAGAAACCTAACCATTTATAAATTTTGTAAAGCTCTTTATGGTCTTAAACAAGCCCCTAGAGCTTGGTACAAATGCTTGACAAAGTTTCTTCTTGAAAAAGGTTTCAAAATTGGGAAAATTGTTTCAACCTTGTTCACTAAGAGGGTTAATGGAGAACTATTTGTATGCCAAATATATGTTGATGATATTATCTTTGGATGCACTAATCCTTCTTTTAGTGAAAAGTTTGGAAGGTTGATGTCGGAGAAGTATGAGATGTCTATGATCTGTGAACTCAAATTCTTTCTTGGTTTGCAAATCAAGCAAACTAAGGAGGGTACCTTTGTTTCTCAAACGAAGTATACCAAAGACTTATTCAAGAAGTTCAACATGCAAGAAAGCAAAGTTATGAAAACTCCCATGCCTACTAGTGGACATCTTGACTTGACAAAGGATGGCAAACCGGTTGATCAAAAGGTTTATCGATCTATGATTGGTTCATTGCTATATCTATGTGCCTCCCATCCCAACATTATGCTAAGTGTGTGCATGTGTGCACGATACCAAGCGGCACCAAAAGAGTGTCATCTTAAGGCCGTGAAAAGAATTGTGAGATACTTGTTACATACACCAAATTTTGGCATTTGGTATCCCAAAGGATCTTCTTTCGGTCTTGTTGGCTACTCCGATTCGGACTACGCCGGAGACAAGGTTGATAGAAAATCCACTTCTGGTACATGTCAATTTCTTGGTAGATCTCCTGTGTCTTGGTCTTCCAAGAAACAAAACTCGGTATCTCTATCTACCACTGAAGCAGAATACATTGCCGCCGGATCTTGCTGTGCTCAATTATTATGGAGGAAACAAACTCTCAAAGATTATGGTGCACATGTGAGACATGTTCCATTACTATGTGACAATGAGAGTGCTATTAAGATTGCACACAATCATGTGCAACATTCTCGAACAAAGCATATTGAGGTTCGTCGCCATTTCATTCAAGATCATGTTGCTAAAGGTGACATTGATCTTAAGCATGTTCTAGCCGACAAGCAATTGGCGGATATCTTCACTAAACCTCTTGATAAGAAGATGTTTTGTCACTTGAGAAGTGAGCTGAATATCATTGATGCTTCAAATGTGAACAAGAAACTCACTTGGATGCATGCAAGGGCATGAGCTTTCTTGACTAATCCTTGATGATACACTTATCATTTCATATCTTGGATACATTGCTCCCTTGAATTGCATCTAACCATTTGTAGGTACTTGGATAAACATCATTCCATAAGGTTGCTCACAAACTCTCATCTTGAGCAAGACAATTGGACCAAGTATATAAATCTTTGGTGTGTCCATGGAACAAAACAACTCAAACATATCCTTTGACAATATTTGATTCTATACTTCATTCTTGTCATTTTGGATACATATGTTGTTCCTTGCAAATCTAACCCATGTAGGAAGATGGACTACAAATGATAGGATTGCTCCCAACTTCACTCCATGAGCATCCATTTCAAGTTCAACTACATGATGGATATCAACATCAAAAACCCAATGTAAGTTCTCACATCTTAGAGAAGCTATACTCAACGTCATGAGCTAAAGCAACTCAACAAGATGTCAATACATTGAAATGCTTAAATGAAAAATGGTAACCTCATTTTGAGTTTAACAATGAGTATGACCTATGATCAAGTGTTCTCACTTGGCTCCTAAGTCAATATACTCTAACATAGGTGACCTAGTCGCCGACCCTTTTAGATGAAGTTCTCTAGTGTTTTCCTGTTGTATTTGTGTCTCTCTTTTATTTTTATTTTTAAAACTGCATCTAGATGTTTCTTTGATTCTTTCCTTTCTGCTACACTACTGCAGGCGACCGCTAACGTGACACATGAATCAGAGACCCCGCGACCAAACTGTGTGCGATGCATGAATCGCAAACGGTGTCGTAATAAAACCGTTGCCAATAAGATGAACTGTGTGCAATGGCGGAGACATCAAGCACGATTCAGATTAGAGACGTGTGTGCGATATGTGGCATACAGTTGATCCATACAAACTGCTTGCGATAAGCCAGAACAACAAACACGGTCAGCCAAATCGAGGTGTGTGCGATACACGGCATACAGTTCACTCGGATGAACTGTTTGCGATTACCCAACACAATAGAAACGGTCAGGAAGATCAAGGTGTGTGCGATAGACGGATACAGTTCACTCGGATGAATTGTTTGCGATGAGCCAAAACAACAGAAACGGTTCAACTTAACAAGATGTGTGTGATACGCGGCAAACAGGTCAGTAATCAGAAATGTGTGGGAAGACCGATAACAACACAGACGATTCCTGCTAATAAGCCGTGTGTGTTGTGGGCAAATGCTTGCTGGTACACAATTGTCAACGATTGATGAAATCGTCACCGACGGGTTCACTAGTTTAGTCCATCTGTGATGTAATTTTCTCTATCTACAAAAGAACAACATATATAACCAAATTAAACATCCAATTACATAGGTCACTATACAAAACATTCGCACACACACCTCAATAAACAATTACATGCATTCTAAATTAGGAGAAACGGTCATCTAATCATCTACTTCTTGTGACGCTGCCGCCACTGCTCTGTGGCTAGATCCCTCGCCTGGGGGACGAAGGCACTTCCTCATGTCAACGATCCGCTTGTACATCTCGTAGCTTGTGTACGCATCCTTGGCCGCGTACTTGATGTGTTCTTCATCCAGTCTCCGCACCCAGGCCTCGTGCCAGGCATCCTTGTTCTTGTTGCACTCATCCTTCATGTCTCTGTAGTAGGGATCGATGATGGCCACGGCGAGGTCAACCATCGAGTCCTTCCCCTTCTTTCTGCCCCAGACCCTATACTAGCATTGGATGTCGACAAGTTTCTGGCAGGCCAAGCCCGTAGTCTCGAGCACCTTTAGATCGTTAAAGGTGTCCACTGTAGCAAACCTATAGTCGGGGCTGTTGATAAACCTGGCAAAACGCTCGCAAGGCCTTGTGGCCAGGGAATAGTGGTAGACGAGGACGTGATGGCGCACGCACAACTGGGCGACGGCAACCTTCTGATCATACCCGGCACGACCCCCGGTGAACTCGAGGTCAAAGCCGACCACTTGGTACTTGTCCTCAACAAGCAACTGCTCCATAGTGTGGATGGAGCTCTCCACCGAGACCGAGTCGTTGGTGTACACCACCGAGTGGTCCTTCCCCCTCATGTGGGTGTCCACTACGTGAGGCGTGGTGAACTGCCACCCGTCCTCGTCGTCAGCCGCTCGGAGCGCCATTGGAGCCGCTGGATATCCTCTCTGTATGTGTCGTCGTGGGTGTGCTTATTGTGTCGTGGGGCACGAGAGATGAAGGTAAATGGCTGCGGGAATAAATGAGGGCTGGGTGGCCGGGATTCTCTGCACATTCGTTGGGCAGTTTTTGCTGCACGTAACTGCGTCATGGCACCGCGTCCGGCATAACCGCATGCATATGGCACCCCGAACATACATGATCGTGCGCTGGCCCGAAATGCTGGCAGCACGCGTGGAGGGAGGCATGCCTATTAAACAGCGGCTCGGGGGCCATTAATGGAGAGGCTGAGAGCGAGGCGGGCGGCGATGGAGGTCAAAGGGCTCGCTTCCCGGTGAGCCTACGCAGCGTACTGCTCGCACGCCTCTCGGTGAGCCTGCACAGCGTACTGGTCGCACGCCTCCCGGTGAGCCTGTGTAGCGGAGGACTGGTCGCACGCCTCCCGGTCAGCCTGCGCAGCGCAGGACTGGTCGCACACCTCCCGGTCAGCCTACGCAGCGCAGGACTGGTCGCACGCCTCCCGGTCAGCCTACGCCGCGGACTTCACTCGCGCGCCTCCCGTCTACTCAAACAGCTGCCCGCACGGTACCTCCTTGCCAACAAAAAAGTGGGACGCGTGGTGGCACGTAAATGGTCAGTAGAACGCCCACGATTTAAATAATACTGTACAACCATTTGTGATGATAACGTGACAGCTATTTGTTCCAAAATGGCTATGTTGGCTGTGGTTGTTAGTGTGTGCGCCCTCTGTCATATTGGACAATTTTTTTACCATAGCATGTTGGTGCCATTTCATGACACCATGCCAAGTCTCATGAATTTTAGATGAGTTTTGGATTTACAAGAATTTAAAAACCAAGTTTCTCAATGTTTGCGGCCGAGCCACGAAGCCTGGGTGTTTGAAATTCATTCCCATTTCTTGCATGGGACCTAAACATGCACCCAAGGACACATATATAATTTTTCAACCCATTTTGGTGCACCAGAGCATGTGCATGTAGTTCAAATTTGAATTATGCACATAAAATGCCCAGAAAACTCAGTTAATGTATAAAATATCCAAACGAACCCCGAATTCCAAAATTTAACACGACACTCCAATTGGTCTATGTTGCCTCTACAAAAAAATCAAGGCAAGAGGCGGCAACGAATGTCGTTTCGTCCACAAAGGTGACACATTCCCTACTGGAACCACGAGGCTTCTTGTGAGAAGCTCTGGTTTGTGAGAAGCTTATACCAAAACCTGCCCCAAATGGGACAAAATGTTTACCACGGCATGTTGGTGCCACTTCATGATAGCATGTGAAGTTTCATGAATTTCAGACGAGTTTTGGATTTACTAGAATTTCAAAACCAAGTATCTCAACGTTTGCGGCCGAGCCACGATGCCGAGGTGTTTGAAATTCATTCCCATTTCTTGCATGAGATCTAAGAATGCACCCAAGGACACACATATGATTTTTTTAACCCATTTTGGTGCACCAAAGCATGTACCTGTAGTTCAAATTTGAATTATGCACATAAAATTCCTAGAGAACTCAATTAATGTATAAAAATGTCCAAACGAACCCTGAATAATTCAAAATTTTAACACAACACTCCTATTGGTCTATGTTGCATCTAGAAAAAAAATCAAGGCGAGAAGAGGCAACGATTGTCGTTTCGTCCAGAAAGGAGACACACGTTCCGTACCGGAACCATGAGGCTTCTTGTGAGAAGCTATGGTTTGTGAGAAGCTTATACCAAAACCTGCCCCAAATGGGATAAAAAAGTTACCATTGCATGTTGGTGCCATTCCATGATAGCATGCCAAGTTTCATGAATTTTAGACGAGCTTTGGATTTACTAGAATTTCAAAACCAAGTATCTCAACGTTTGCGGTGGAGCCACAATGCCGAGGTGTTTGAATTCATTCCCATTACTTGCATGGGACCTAAGCATGCACCCAAGGACACACATATGATTTTTCAACCCATTTTGGTGCACCGGAGCATGTGCATGTAGTTCAAATTTGAATTATGCATATAAAATGCCTAGAAAACATAGTTAATGTATAAAAATGTCCAAACGAACCCCGAATAATTCCAAATTTTAACATGACACTCCTATTGGTCGATGTTGCATCTAGAAAAAAATCAATGCGGGAAAAGGCAATGATTGTCGTTTCGTCCACAAAGGTGACACATGCTCCCTACCGGAATCATGAGGCTTCTTGTGAGAAGCTATGGTTTGTGAGAAGCTTATACCAAAACCTGCCCCCAAATGGGACAAAAAGTTTACCACACCTTGTTGGTGCCATTCCATGATACCATGCCAAGTTTCATGAATTTCAGACCAGTTTTGGATTTACTAGAATTTCAAAACCAAGTATCTCAACATTTGCAGTGGAGCCAGGATGCCGAGGTGTTTGAAATTTATCCCCATTTCTTGCATGGGACCTAAGCAAGCACCCAAGGACACACATATGATTTTTTTAACCCATTTTGGTGCACCGGAGCATGTGCATGTAGTTCAATTTTGAATTATGCACATATAATGCCTAGAAAACTCAGTTGATGTATAAAAATGTCCAAACAAACCCCAAATAATTCCAAATTTTAACACAACACTCCTATTGGTCCATGTTGCCTCTAGAAAAAAATTGAAGGCAAGAAGAGGCAACGAATGTCGTTTCGTCCACAAAGGTGACATGTTCCCTACCGGAACCATGAGGCTTCTTGTGGGAAGCTCTGGTTTGTGAGAAGCTTATACCAAAACCTGCCCCAAATGGGACAAAAAATTTACCACAGCATGTTGGTGCCATTCCATGATAGCATGCCAAGTTTCATGAATTTCAGACAAGTTTTGGATTTACTAGAATTTCAAAACCAAGTATCTCAACATTTGCGGTGGAGCCGCGATACCGAGGTGTTTGAAATTCATTCCCATTTCTTGCATGGGACCTAAGCATGCACCTAAGGACACATATATGATTTTTCAACCCATTTTGGTGCACTGGAGCATGTGTCTGTAGTTCAAATTTGAATTATGCACATAAAATGCCTAGAAAACTTAGTTAATGTATAAAAATGTCCAAACGAACCCCGAATAATTCCAAATTTTAACACGACACTCCTATAGTTGTATGTTCACTACAGATAAATGTTCTAACAATTCAAACACCATCCTTTGCCGTTGTTACCCCATTCCGTATTTCAAATCAAGACGAAAAATCAAGTACATCACACACAGTGTATTATCACCAACCGTGTGAAATGCAGTACAAAATATCTTTGAGCACCATCATATATGGCTTACGCGAGAAGGTTCGTCGGCTACAGTCCACATCTGGCGCGTCAAGCAAACTAGCTCCCCAAATATCATTTCACTGTTCAATCGTCGCCGGTCAAAAATGGGGACATGGACCCGCGTCGTCAGGGCAACTTCGGCGGCCCACTCCGGCGAGAGCGCGGCCGCAGCCGCCATGAGCGTGCTCACAACCTGCGTGAGTGCGGCCGCAATCTGCGACCGGGTGGCTGCGGCAGCCGAAACGGCCGCTACTATAGCTCAGATGGCGGCAGCAACATCTGCGATGGGGATAGCAAATGGCGAGAGTGGGACAACAGTTGTCCGTTCCGCGGCGGCCGCCTTTGCCCTGATGGAGGCCGCCCATGCCCATGTTGAGGCCGCCCACGCCCAGTTCCTGGCGGTCACCGAACAAATCGCACGAAGCTTCTCCGACAACGGTCGGCAACCCACGGCCGAAGAGTTGGCAATCGCCGAGAGCGTTCGAGCAGCCGTCTGTTCGTTCACGGCATACCTTGCCACGATAGAGCATGTCCAAGCCCAGACCGCGGCCGCCCACGCCCAGCTCATGGCGGCCTTTTCCAAAGAGATGGCGGACGCGGATGGTGAGATGCTTGCCAAGTATGGTGCGATGGATGCCATGGAGCCCCTTCCCCAGGAGATCGTCAGGCGTGAGCTGGACATGGAGGAGGCGGCGGAGATCGACGAGCGCCAGGCGGAGTAGTAGTCTTTGTTTAGAGCACCGGTCTTTTGTTAGAGTAATGTTTAGGTCAGCTAAGCTCTGTTTAATTGCTGAACTTGCTTGATTAAGAAGTGTGGGTGTGTTGTAGGCTCTTTTGTGTACCCAAATTATCCAATGACGTGGACGACCACTGTAACCAGGGAAATTCGAACCAAAATTTGCACGTTCAAACTCATCACACATGGGGTAAGCCATAAGAATCGTGTGTGATGTTCAGATATCATACACAGTGCTGAATAAGGGACCGTGTCTGATGACACTTTGCGCGCCAGTTTTTCGCAGCACGGAACGAAAATTTTCGGCATCCGTGGAAATATCTACCTCCCATGCCCCCCTCCTCCTTACCAAAAGCCACATTTCTCCTGTTTCCGCCTTCCATTCCAAGTTCAAACCTTCACTGCTTGCTTGCAGCGCCACCGCCTCGCCGGCGATGCTCCTTCCTGCTGCTCGGCCTTGTCGATCTAGTCAGGTAATCCACACCCGACCCCCATCCTCCACCTCCTTCTACAACCCACATGCCCCGACCGCCGGCGTGACACCTTCCACCCAAATCACCGACCCATCCTCCAAATAAGCGCCGCCCTAAGCCATGGTGCATGCAGTATAGCCAGGAGCTCAAGGAGCATTTGGCAGCGGAGAAGCAAATCGCGGCCGCATGCATGGATTAAGTCGTGATGGCTGCCATGCGTGCCGACCCCTAGATCTTGGAGGAGCACCTCGCCGTCGAGGCCACCGTCGACGCCTCACGCGTGGCCGTCGCCACGTGGTTGGCTGCTTTAAACGACATTTCATGGCGTTTTCTCGAGGCCACCGTCGGTGCCTTCGACGAAGACTATGAGGTGTTTTCTCAGTGTGGCCATGCTTACCTCAACTCCAGAGCCAGCAGGTCGGTGCCCGGAGCGGCTCAGGTGACTCACCACTACGAGGAGCGCACCCACGATGTGGAGGCCTCGCCCTCTTCCAAGTCTAAGGAGCCCATCGTCATCGATATCTCCAACGATGAGGAGTAGCTTGTCTTTTTAGCTCACTACAAGGACCTATGTTCAGCTAGCTAGCTATGCCGGTTAAGAATGTTCGATTTACGTGTTGCATGTGCTGCTCCTGCCTTTCCTTTACAAATTCTAGTGAATTATCCTATGTATTGTTACTATGCAATCTGATCCTCTAGTATATATGTTCTGTATATTGTGCAATGTGGTGCTCAGTTAATTGTTTGGTTAATTTGTTGTCATGTTTAGTTAACTGTTTGGTTCAATTCTGCAATGTGATGCTCAATTCTTGTGGGTGCAATTTTGTATTCTCTTGCATGTGAGAAATAAATCGAATTTGGCTGTACAAAATACATGAGAAACAAATACAATTGCTATATTTCCAAGTTGTTAAGCATACTAGGTTTGGTTAACTATCCGATCTTCTAGTATGTTCTATTGTGCAATGTAGTGCTCAATTAACTGTTTGGTTCATTTGTTGTGGTGCTTAGTTAACTGTTTGGTTCAATTCTGCAATGTGATGTTCAATTGTCGTGGGTACAATTTTGTATTGTTATGCATGTGAGAAATAAATAGAATTTGGTTGTACTAAATACATGAGAAACATATACAATTGCTATATTTCCTAGTTCTTAAGCTTGCTTGGTTTGGATAAATGGCTTTTCCATGTGGCTCGAATTAATCTGTTGAATCTGCAATGTGTTTATTTTTCATCAACATATTTTACTGATAGTATGCCAACCCACACTTAACCCGATCAATAACTACCTTATATGTGTTGCAGGGAAACAATGGGAGGCATTGAGGTTTACCATCGAGGTTCGCACATGCATGGTCCTTTGTCTAATAGCATATTGTTGTGCAATTGCAGGAACCATTCTAGTATTTAGGTTTTTAACAATTTGGTCTTGCACATGTAGGTCCTACTGTCAGAGGTTTTGACCCACTGTTCGACCCATTTTGCATATGGAGAAATGAGATGTCCATGAATATCAGTCAAGTCAAGAAACTCAGAAAGATTGTTAGGATAAAGAAACTAGCGACGAAAAACAACAAGATCTTTGTCTGCACAATGAAGAAGACATCAGTGAACTACAGGATGGTACTAACTCTTATACTCCCTCCGGTCCTTTTTAGTTTGCATATAAGTTTTGTCTGAAGTCAAAGTATCTCTACTTTGACCAAAGTTATAGAAAAAAGTATCAACATTCAAATTACCAAATCATTATTTTTAGATGCATTATGAAATACAATTTTATAGTATACATATTTGGTATCGTGGATGTTGATATTTTTTAAAATAAATTTGGTGAAACTTTACAAAGTTTGACTTGATACAAATCTAATATGCGGAGTAAAAAGGACTAGAGGGAGTACCTTGTTTTTTTATTCCTTTGCGCCATTTCAAAATTCAGAGAACATATTTATGCATATCTTTGTTTTCAGGCCTTTCCAAAGTAGTTCACAGAAGATTACCTCTCAAACCACCTGTATGGTCAAGAGGCGAGGAAGGTGTTCATACAACACCCATGGTATAATATTGAAGTCTTCCTCAAGAGGACGAAGGATGGGCGGTCAATCATCCACAGGCACTGGCCTAAAGTTGTAAGGACCTTCAACATCATTGAAGGCTCAATATTCGCCTTCCGCTTGAGCAGTTTTCTAGATGAGATTCATCTGTCTATCTACCGTCTATGATGCTAATTTCCAAAGCTTTTAGATGTTGCATGTGAAACTTGGTGCTGTTGTGTAATGGGGTAGCTAGCTATATGCCTATATGGTGTGAGTGAGTGCTGAAGCTATATGATGTTGTACTCTGATGTATTTCAATTATGAAATCCTGGTTTTGTAATACGAAAATGAAATATATTGTGTGTTTAATATGAAATGTAAATTTGATTAGTAAATGGATTAATAATAATAGGCCAATTAGCCTGCTTATTGGGTTTTTCTAGTGCAAACGGTTATTGAGACAACACCGTGGGCGATGATCTCAGACAACCCACACAGTTTCTAGGAAGTAAACGTGTTGGATCAAGGAACAATCACACATGACTTCCTCTGGACAACTGTTTGCGTTAGGCCACCTTGCACAAATGTTTTCCACATAAAAAGTGTGTGTGATGGACAGCCTATGCCACACAGTTTCTTCTAGACACCGTACGTGATGCATTCAATAACACAAACAATAAAATTATTACTATCGTCTGCAATGGCAACACTATCACAGACGATGTGATGCGGAAAACTGTGTGGGATGTATATACAAACGGAAACGTTTGTCTGGGATTCACTGTGTGGGATGTATATATGAACGGAAACGTTTGTCTTCGATTCACTGTGTGGGATGTACATACGAACAGAAATGATTGGGCCAGTATAATTGTCTGCGATGTCTCGCCCGATCGCACACGAGCTCTTTTAACCCCGCGTGTGTGACCGGAGGCCCTATCGTGGACGGTTTCTGGGTCGTGTGGAAAGGACCCCCCCTATCGCACACACAGGCAAGGCGACGATTCAAAACTCTATCGCTGAAAGGGGGTAAAAACCGTTTGTATAGCAGGTCGCTGCACTAGTGCTAGTTTCTCTGTCTAGTAAATTCATTGCAAATCTTTGTAAGAGCCTATTGCCTAGTGAGCTGAGTTGACAAAATTTTCTCTTTGCACTGAACTCGGTCACACCGACTTGTTCCAACTCGGAGTCAGCGATTTCATTGCTCATAGAATTTTTTCTGTCAAATGTTTTCTGCCTTTTCTGCTCCAGCTCCACTCGATGATTCTTTCCCTCTGCTTGCATCTGGCATTAATGCCTGGCTGTGTTTCTCAAGGACCACACCCACATGACCAATGACCTTGAAGCTATCCCTTCTTGGAAATTGATGTCAAAGGGGGAGAGAGATGGACATCAAAGCTTATCATCATAACCTCTTCCATGTCAAAAGGTATATCCTGAGGGAGAGTGATGCATTTTATAAGAGGAGAGAATTCTACATGTTTCTAAGAGGGGAGAAACATGTATTTCTGTTTGTATTTCTGTTTGTTCTTGTGTTATCTCACCCTACCTACTCCCAATATCCAATGCTAGATTCATGGGGAGTGGAAGTTCACTTTAGGGGAGAATTTCTTGATAGTTTATCTTATTTGACCTTTTGGGGACATGTCTGCTTCTAAAAGTAGTACTCACTCAGTGATACTCTCTTCTACATGTCATCCCAATCTTGGTATTCATGTTGATCTTGCGTCTTTTCTTGGAGAAGTTATCTTGTGTTATCTAACCTTGTTTTCTCAAGTATATTTCTTCAAGAATATGATCAAGATCTTCAAGGTAAGTATGTGCATCATACTCATGTGCATGATGATCTCTTGCTTGTGCACATATTGTTTGCAAGAAAGAAATCATGGACATGAGAGTACTTCACTTTCATCTTGTTGCTCTGATGCATATAGCCAAGATACATGTAACTCATTACAATTCCTTCACTTTGTGCTTCTAATATCCATAAGCTATCATCATTTACATGTTTCCTTCAAAGCTTTCATACAATCTTCTATTACATTTCTACTTGAAGCTTTGATGTATGTTGTCATCAATTACCAAAAAGGGGGAGATTGAAATCACATTTGCTCCCTTGGTGATTTTGGTAATTAATCTCAACATACATGTTGTTGGACTAATACTTTTATCCAGTGTATTTCAGATAAGTTCAACAGTGGCATGGCAAGGACAAGAAGAAGTGGACCCCCTCAAAATGCTAAGGACAAAGATTGGCAAAGCTTCAAGACTCTACATTTTTGGGTAAGTGATCCAAGATCACATTGAGTCCATAGGAAAAGCCAATACTATTAAAAGGGGAGGAGGTTTTGGTCATGACTCATTTGCTCAAGTGCTTAGTGGTATTGCTCCAAAACCCTCAAACACTTCTCCACTTCATTCCTATCCAAAACCCTAAAGTTGATCTCAGTCCCACCGAAACACTCCCATTGGGACCCACCGAGATTGCCATATACTTTGCCACATGCCAAACCCTAACACTTCGGTGCAACCGAAATGGTTCTCGGTCTCACCGAGACGGCTTGACCAAGTTACTGTAACGATGTCACTTCACTTAGGAATTTCCGAGATGAAATTTTTGGAACTACTAAAATGTGATCTTGCCCTACCATTGCACTTCGGTCTCACCGAGATGTTTTGTTCGGTCTCACTGAAAAGCCTAATGGTCAAGTCTTTTACACTAGTCGGTCTCACCGAAATTTTCATGTCGGTGTCACCGAGTTGGGTCAAAGGCTTATAACGGTTGGATTTTTGGTGCTGCCTATTTATACCCCTCCACCACCACTTACTCTTAAAGAGAGCCGTCAGAACATGCCTACACTTCCACCATTCATTTTCTGAGATAGAACCACCTACTCATGTGTTGAGATCAATAGATTCCAATCCAACCATTTGAACCTTGATTTCTAGCCTTTCCCAAGTTGCTTTCCACTCAAATCCTTCTCCTACCAAAGCCAAATCTGTGAGAGAGTGATTGAGTGTTGGGGAGACTATCATTTGAAGCACAAGAGCAAGGAGTTCATCATCAACAACACCATCTATTACCTTTTGGAGAGTGGTGTCTCCTAGATTGGTTAGGTGTCACTTGGGAGCCTCCAAGATCATGTGGAGTTGAACCAAGGAGTTTTTAAGGGCAAGGAGATTGCCTACTTCGTGAAGATCTACCCGAGTGAGGCTAGTTCTTTGTGGACATAAGCCATGGTGGAATAGGCAAGGTTGCTTCTTCGTGGACCCTTCATGGGTGGAGCCCTCCGTGGACTCACGCAACCGTTACCCATCGTGGGTTGAAGTCTCCATCAACATGGACGTACGATAGCACCACCTATTAGAACCACGCCAAAAACCACCGTGTGTTCATTGCGTTTGATCTTCTCCTTCTCTACCTCATTACTTTCTGCACAATTGCAAGCTTTACTTTTTCCGCTATTTTATCTCTAGATATGCATGTGTAGGAAGTCTTGGTGATATCTTAACTAGTGCTAAAATCTGCCTAAATTCAAAGAGAACTAAAAACTGCACCTTTGGTTGGTTAAGAGTCTATTCACCCCCCTCTAGACCTATCTTCTTGACCCTACAGGGTGACTGGGGCAGAGCTTGGAGTCGGCGCTGGTGGAGGCATGGAAAAAGTATTGGCGGTGCCCTTCGTTGGAGAAGCGGTCCTGGTGAAGACCTTCACCGGAGAGACCCGATCCACTCGGCTACCGACGGCCTCTTGCATGATAATATCACCACCAGGAGAAGACTTCTCGCCAGCCTCAGGGTTTGGCTGGTCAGCCTTATCATCTTCATCAAGATGGATGACTTCACTCGGAGCTACAATCATCAAGAAGCAAGCACATGAGTCAAACAGACACTCGAACATAAACTCAAGGAAACCAGTCGGTACCTTTGGAGGTGGCGGCGCCCGCAGCTTCGGCCTCAGGCTGCCCCTTCTCAGGAGCATTTGGGTCTAGCAAAGTGGTCGATGTCTCGTTGCTGCAATCACAAAGACATTTGGCTGTCAGTCGACACAGATTTACAAGACAAAGGAGCTCATGTTTCGCCACTTACGTTGAAGCCACGGGTACCACCATCTTGATCTTTGGCAAAGCAGCCTTCCGAGGCCTGGTGGTGGTGAGCTTAGGCTGCTTGAGCTGCTTCTCAGTCGGCTCCGTAAACTCGGCGCACCCGCGCTTCGACCCGCGGGTAACAGGGGCTGCAGCAGTTGGCCTCGAGCCACTCGGTGCCTGAGCGCCGCCCACGCGAGCACTCGGATCATGGCGGGCCTTGATGCGGGGCTCCTTGGGACCCCCTTCGGACGGCGAAGACTCTGCCTCTTCACCCTCCTCAATCTCCGTGTCATCATCGTTGTCTTCCTCTCCTTCTTATTCTTCGTCCTCGCGGTTCTGGTGCTCGGTGTCGCTCGTCACATCCTCCGGGGCGTGGTCGACACTCGGAATCTGCGAGATCATCTTCTGGAAACTTTGCCAAGTGAAGAACACACATCAAGTTCAAAATCAAACATGGAGAGATCACTGTGAGAAATCACTCGGCTGAGATGCAAACTTACATCAATAGGCTGGTGATCCAGATCGTACGGAGGCACCTTCCTGGCTCCACGCGGGTTGTCACGCGCGGAGGTGATCGCCGTTATCTTCTCCTCAACGGCCTTCTCTGGCAAATTGTCAGGGTGCACTCGGGTAGGGTCACTCGACTCCTGATACATCCACATGGGATGTTCCCTATCCTGCAGTGGTTGGATCCGCCGACTGAGGAATGCCTCCAGCAGGTCCATCCCGTCGACTTCAGCTCTCACTACTCCTACCAGGGTGTCTACCAAGATTCCTACATCTACCTTCTCCTCCTTAGCTACTATAAGGGACTGCGGAGCAGCGACCCTCGATGCTGAGTATGGCGGAAGATCAGTCGGAAGCCCCTCACTCAGCATGCCCCTACAGTAGAACCAGCCGTCCTGCCAGCCCTTGATGGAATCAGGGAAGCTCATCTTGGGGAAAGCGTTGTGACCCCTCAATTGGATGCCCAGTCCGCCGCACTGCTAGGTCACGTTGGTCTTCGCACCGCTAGGCGAGTCCCTCTTCACGGTCATGGACCGACAAGTGAAGATGTAATTGAACAACCCCCAGTGGGGGTAGCACCCGATGAAATTCTCACATAGCAAGATAAAGGCAGACAGGTAAACTACCGCATACGGCAGAAGGTGGTGGAGTTGCGCCCCGAAGAAGATCAGAAATGCACGGAAAAAGGGGTGCAGAGGCATCGAAAAACCTCGTTCCACATGCATGACGAGGAGGACTCACTCGAAAACGTGCGGTGCGGGCTCCACCTCATCCGCCTCGGGCAATCTCCAACCACCCGCCGGAATCAGCCCCTCGGCCTCTAGCTCCTGCAGCCGCTCCCCCGTCACTAGTGACGAGATCCAGTCTCCCTGGATGCGGCCCGCCGGCGGGCCACCGCTTGATGATGCGCCCTTCCCCGCCTTTTTCGCCTTCTCAAGCTTGGCCGTAGAGTCGTTCGCCATGGTTTCGAGTGCTTGAGCGCGCAGAGTGGAGGAGCGGGTGGAGAAAGGAAGCGGAGAGAGCGAAGGGAAAAGGGGATCAGGAGAATTACCCTAGCTCACGTGAGTTTTATACCGCGGGTAAAAACACTCCGTGGAATCTCAGCCGCAGATCCCAGCATCGGACGGCGTCCGCAGCAATCGTGCACGCAGGAGTAACAAGGCACGTGGCGATTTTTGGGGTGGAAATCGGGGCGTCGTGCTCCACTTCCCCCACTAGCTGCGACGTAACCGCTTCCACGCGTGCATGCGCGATTATGAATCCCGAAACTTCAGCCGCAAATCAATCCGATTGATTCCTTACAGATCCTTTCCTAAAGGACATTCGTCGGCCCGACCGACCGCCATCTGCGGGTCACCGTGCACTCGAACACGTAAAACAGCCAACTGAAGTCATCTTCAGGATTGCTACGGGATGAGCTCGATGCCCCTCCGCGGGTTGACTTGGCCCTTCTTCTAGGCTCCAAGGCGCGGGTCTCATGAATTTGGACTCGGAGATGGCCCGCACTGGCGTTCCCCAGGGATAATGAGCAGCATCTCTCCGGAGAATCAGTCTGCGCGCCGGTATCGTCACTCGAGTTACATGGCATGTCCTCAATCAGACCTCTAGTCTATCTCTCTTGAGAGACACATGAATGCCACCAAATTTTACCCAGCAGTCACCACGATTTGACCAGGTGGAAATCCTTTTAGTCCAGAATCTGCTGCGGTCTCATTCAGGTGACGACAGGTTAATACTTGATAGCAGACCTAGACTGCCCCTGGAGCACTTGGGCCAGAACAAGAGTTCCTCTTGTTCGTCACACGAAACCTCAATCAATTTGGGGGCTAATGATGGGGTCACCTACTAAGGGTAGGGTCATAGACCTGACATCTAGGGCCTACCTAGGGCCCCACACCATCATTGGTGGGTCCCCGGACCATAGGCGCATTCGGATGCGCAACCTTTATTATCCACTCGGATACATCGACGACACTCGGGCGTCTCCCACCAGTCGGCCAGACCAAAACCACTCGGACACGAGAAGGCGTACAGGCAACGTGGGAGCCATAACGATCGGGTAGCTTTATGTCGATGTTTAAGTGTAGTTATAGCTGCCGTTACCAGTAACTGTTGTAGTTATGCTCATTCATCTCCCTTGCGACATGGCATTGATGGGCCGAGGCGCACTCTATATAAGCCTCCCCTCAGCTCCTTGGCAAGGGTTCAGCACTCCCTGTAATCATATACCCCAAGAGAAAACACAAGCCTCCGGGTACGAGATGTAGGGTTATTACCTCTCCGAGAGGGGCCCAAACTCGCTAAATCCGACTGATACGCTTGCACCGTAGCTACGCTCTGCCCATCGTTCGTACCCCTAGTACTCATTGTCAGGTTCATTTCCTCGACATGCACCGGCGAAGTTTGCACCGACTCTCGAGGTGAGAAAGGGCAATGCACGGTACCGAAGAGACTAGCAAATTGCGGAAGGGTGAGAGTGCGTATAATCCATGGACTCACATTAGTCATAAAGAACTCATATACTTATTGCAAAGCCTATTAGCCCTCGAAGCAAAGTACTACTCGCATGCCCCTAGGGAGGAGGTTGGTAGGAGTTAACCATCGCGCACCCCCGATTGTAACAGCACTCAAGGATTTCATTTCAAACATAAAAATGCTCGGACCTCCCCACCATGCCATGACCAACACTTAGATGAGAAGTTAATAACAAGCTCTAATACTGATATTCCTACTAACCAATGATCATGAACCAATATCCTTTCATATTACGACGTCAATATCATTAAACCATACGTTTCTTATTTAGTGATCTACATGAAAGTTTTTATTATATCCCTCTTGAATACCTATCCTGTAACACCCCTATGTAATGAGCTACAATGATCCTTGTGATTATGCTTAATCACTTTGGTTTGCAATGCTTGATCACCCTTGGAATCATATCTCATTTCAAATTCCACCACTGAAATCAATTCAAAATGCAAATGAAATTTATAGTTGCACAAACATGGTTGCAAAATAGTCCATCATTTAGCAAATATTCCATAACAATTATTTGTTAAGGAAAACAACTTCACGTATTTGCTTAAATGGGCTATAGCAATTAAAACAGTGCCAAATCAGTATATTTAAATGCTTTTCCAATTATGAAAAATTCAAACAAATTCAAATGCCTCCCAAACTTTTTGTGACAGTGCCAAATAATGCAATGTATTTATGTGGCAAGTTTCACAATTTACAAAAATCATTTGCTATCAAGAGAAAATGCAAAACAAAAAAGAATAAAAGAAACAGAAAAAGAAAAGAGAAAGGCCATTGTGCACTGGGCCTTAGTGCACAGTGACAAGCCCAGCTGGCTAGCCCGGCCTCCCGCGCGGTCGTCATCCTCCTCGCCTCCATGTCGCCACGCCCATGGCCAGAGCGTGCGACGCCGGTGGCTGGCCGACACGGCGACGCTACAGGGCCGCCGAGGGGATAAGAACGTGCCCCTCGGCCTCGTCATCGACCCCATCCACTTTCCCCACCATCTCCGTCGCTCTCTCTCTCTCGCTTTCCGCCTCGCCCGACGCGGCCGACGCCATGGATCACCTCGCCGCCGTGGCCACCGACCTCTCCGACGCGTAGGACTGCGCCACGAGCTTCGCCTGCCTCCTCTACTTCCTCTCCGACCCCGAGCTCGAGCTCTACGCCACCACAGCTCCGGGATCAAGCTCTTCTTCGTCCACGGTCGCCGGCGCTCCTCCGACGAATGCCGCCGCCCTTCTGCTCCTAAGCCACCACCGGGCCTCCGTGTGCCTTCTCGGTGAGCAGCCGCGCGAAACCCCTCTCCTCTCGCCTCGTTTTCGTCCCCGTAGCTCGCCTCGCCGTCGTTGCCGTAGCTTGCTGTCGCCACCGTGCTCGCTGCCGTCACTGTAGTGCTGCTCCGGCTCGGGCGAGCACACCACGGTGCTCCTGGCATCGCGTGGGAGCTGCCTAGCCCTTCGGTGCATCGCGTACGTGCCCGTAGCCTCGACTCTGTCGAGCTCCACTTCTGGCCGTCTGCCACGCACGTCGCTGCCGTCGCTGTAGGCCTCCTCCGGCGACGCCACCGCCACCATTCGACGCGGCGTAGAACGCCCAATCCAATGCAACAAACCACGTCGCGAACCGAGCCCCATAGGCGATTTTCGACGAAGCCCGAGGCCCTCCGTCGTGTTTTCGGGTCGCCGGCCCCGCTGACATGGCAGGCCCTAGGGCCCACCCTAGGTCTCTGCCAGTGGGTCCCATGGGCCCCGTTGACCGCGTTGACCCAGTCAACATGCTGATTGGGCAGCCCCAACCGCTGACATGTGGACCCCACGCACTAATTAAACTGTTTTTATAAATAAACTTAATCTGTTAATTAAAATGACACTGACAAGTGGGTCCCACTAGCTAATTAACTTAATTAGTTAAAATTAAACCTCTATTAAACTGCTCTGTCTATGACATGCGGGCCCCCTGGTCAGTTTGACCAGGTCAACAGTCAACTCAGTTGACTGCTGACTGGGCTGCTGACTCAGCAGCTGGCCCACCGGTCAGCCTCTGCTGACTGGGCCGTTGACGCAGTCAACAGGGCCCACCAGTCAGCCCCTGTGTGTGCTGACTGGGTACTACTCTGGGTGCGCTTAGCATTTATTGTTTTGGATAATTCGAATTAATATTTAATCCAAGAATTTCAGAAATTGTTTAAAACTTTGAAAAATCATATAAAATAATCCGTAACTCAGATGAAAATAATTTATATATGAAAAATGACCAGAAAAATAAGACGAATCCGAATATGCCATCCACATACCTATCACATGCCTTCATCACTGCAAACATGGAACCTTCCCCTCTGGATCGTCTGTCCGATAATTGCCTAAAGCCGGGAAAATATTCCCCGATATTTTCCCGCACCGTCTGTAACGTGTAGCACTGCGTTAGGTCACCCCTAGCACAGCATATTGCCATGTCATGCCTGTGATGCATTTGTTTGCTTTATATATATTGTTTCTTCCCCCTCTTCTCTCCAGTAGACTCCAAGACGGACGCTACTCCCGAGTACGACTACGCCCCTGACGTCCAGCCCCTTTCAGTAGAGCTTCCAGGCAAGCAAAACCCCCTTGATCATTCCTATATCGCCCATTCTTTCTCTCTCATGCTTGCATTAGATTTCGCTACTGTATTCGATAACTCCTATTCTGATGCATAGCCTGATTTTGTAACATGTTGTTGTTACCTTACTTGTTGTCCTATATGCTTAGTATAGGCTGGTTAATGATCCATCAGTGGCCCCTCACCCTTGTCCGTGTTGCCTCGCTTTGTTGCCGGAAGATTCGATCAATGTGATAGATGTACAGAGACCGACACAGCACCGCACACCCCCTTAGTTGTACGACTCTGCAGAGCTACTATCGAGTGCCGAGGGTGATACCTCCTACCTCACTCCTGATGATATCTCTGTAGCGTAGCTAGTCGGTTGTGGGTTACCGAGGGTGATTCCTCTTTCACCACCTCCGATGATGCCTCTGTCGTGCAAACCCTCAAGCGTGAAACCATCGAGGGTGATTCCTCTAAGTTCACCTTGACGGATACATCGAGTGGGAATCCATCGAGAGTGATTCCTCGGATTTCCCCCTTGATGTTACGGACACACGGATACTTTGACTTTACCTCAATCCCTTGTTGAAGTCGGGTCGACCTCGAGCAGTACCCGCGAGAGTTACTGAAGTCGGGATGACCGTGAGGGTACGCGGCACGGCCGGGCAGGCAGACTGCCCTAGAGAGGGATGGGCCTGACCCTTGCCGTAAGTCCGCGAGACGGGGCGATAGGATCACTGATCATCTCCGCGAGCTCCCAACACACTAACGGGTTTGGATATGTGATCTGATTAGGCCTCTGGCCTTTTCGCACTAACCACCACGCGGGAATAAGTATGGGCACTTGGTGTCATACGATTCTTCCGAAAGCTCTCCAGACGTCAGCAGTTGAGCGGTGCGCGCTCGGGTGGACTGCGACAGCCTGCGTGTGTATACAGGGGCTAGGTCTGGTCCCGGCCGTGTACGCAACGCGCAAGAGTGCAAAGGGCGATGGGCCCAAGACTCCTGAGCGCTTAGGATGTAGACCGGCGTGTTGGCCTCTCTGTTGAGCCTAGGTAGGGCTACAGTGTGTCGATCAGCCGAGGCCGGGCATGACCCGATAAAAGTGTGTCCGGCCGGAGTTAATTGAGCGTGTTGGGTAAGTTGGTGCACCCCTGCAGGGAAGTTATCTATTCGAATAGCCGTTGTCGGAAGTGGGGCTCCGGGGACCCAAAGGTTCGAACACTGGGGTGAGCTAGTTCCTACCTCTCCGTCCCCTACCACGGCTAAGCTACGGCGGGAGCGCGCTAGCGAAGAGCGGACCGTGGACTCAACGGTTACCCAGGTTCGGGCCACCTTGCAGTGTAAAACCCTACTCCTGCTTGTGGTTGGGATTGCAATGGGCAAGGGAGTGTTCTCGCGTACAAGGTGGAGAGGAAGGAAGAATCGGTCCTCCCTACAATGGCAGCACTGTCCCTTTATACCTGCATTGGTCCTCTTCCCCCTCGAAAACTTAGGCGGGAAGGGTTGCCACACTTGGTGGTTTTGAAAGGGGACAGGCGCTCAGGCTATCCTGACTAAAGGCGGTCTTCGCCTGCAAAAGCATGATCCATGACGCGTCGGTGGGCTCGGTGATGACCTCCGCCCTGCGCGCCCGCCGTCTTGGTCATCCTTCGCCGATCGGGCAACCTTTGGGGTTGCTTTGGGGAGTGGACGGCTGGCCTTGCTCCCTTAACACAAAAGAGGAAACCATCTTCATCCGCGCCTGCTGGCGCGGCCTTTGTCGCCACTCGTCGCCGCGCGCGTCACCCACGTGATCGACACGAGACCGCGCAGCCATGCCGAACAGCCTTCGTCTTGAGCGCCTTCGGGAGGAGGCCTCGGGAGACCACCTCGGGAGGCCGCCTCGCGAGAGGGCCTCGCGAGGCTGCTGGTGAAGGTGCTGAGTCTTGTCCGCCGCTCCCTGGGGAGGGGTCCTCAGGAGGCCAAGGCCTCATGAGGGGTCTTGGTGAGATGCTTGGTGATGACGGCCTACTGGGCCCATGCCAGGCGTTGTGCCCTGGGCCACAGGTAGACGGGCCTGGATACCCTGGGTTCCATGGGCCCGACAGTAGCCCCCGGGCCCACGGCGCGCACATTCCCGCCTACTAGGGGGCGAAACAGCGCGGGCCCTAACCGCCTGCGGGCCAGGCGCGACGCGTGGTGCACGACGTGACGGGGGACGCCCCCACTTCTCCCATGACGCCTCGGTAACCGCCCGCACTGACATAAAACCTGCCGCGCGATGCGAGGCCATCATTGCCTTCCTTCACACATTCCGTCTCCCCGCGCCTTCCTTCCCACGCATAGCTCCTTCTACCTCTCCCAAAACTCCGCCGCTCTAGACCCTTGCTGCGCCGCCATGTCACCCCCCGGCAGGAAGGAAGAGGCGGAGGGGACGGTGGTTGCGGAGGTGGTGCCGGAGCCTGCTCTGGGTAGGCCCACGATCGTCAACGCCGAGGGGCTCAGCAAGGTGCTTCCAATGACTGCAGCTGCTTCTAACGAGTGGGAGGCCACTCGGATCTGGCCGGCTTCGCGCCCGACCGCCGACCTTGATGCCACCTCCGCCGTCCTCTTCCTTCCCGCACTCTTTGCCAGCCTGCTGCCTCCATTCTCTGATTTCTTCAACGCCGCCCTTTCCCACTACCAGGTCCATGCGCTGCATCTCGAGCCGAACTCCATTCTTCTTCTTTCCGCCTTTGCCTTTTTATGCGAGGCCTTCCTGGGCGTGACGCCCTCAGTGGCGCTCTTCCGCCACTTCTTCAGCCTGCGGCCGACCGCGGCGCACCAATGCTCCGGGTGCGCCTCGTTTCGCATCGTAGACGAGACGGCGGGCGACGACATCGACATGAGGCTCACCAAGGAGGCTGAGGGCTTCATACGGCAATGGGTGTACGTGGACGCGGCCCAGTTTGGCCCCTTGCTGCAGCTGCCGACATCCCCGGCGGCGAGAAGCTCCGGGTGGGGGCATGAAAGGCTCGCCGACCCGAGGCTGGCGCGAGTGTGGAAGAGGTTGGCCGAGCTGAGGGCCGCGAAAGTAACGGTGGTCACGGTCGTGAGGGAGTTCCTCCGGTGCCGCATAGCTCCCCTCCAGCGACACTCCCGCCCGATGTGGGCCTTCACCGGCCGCGTACGTAACCCGCAGGAGTGCAAAGGGCGATGGGCCCAAGACCCCTGAGCGCTTAGGATGTAGACCGGCGTGCTGGCCTCTTTGTTGAGCCTAGGTAGGGCTACAGCGTGTCGATCAGCCGAGGCCGGGCATGACCCAATAAAAGTGTGTCCGGCCGGAGTTAATCGAGCGTGTTGGGTAAGTTGGTGCACCCCTGCGGGGAAGTTATCTATTCGAATAGCCGTGTCCACGGTAACAGGACGCTCGGAATTGTATCCCGATCTACTACAACTAGAACTGGATACTTGTGGTGCTTAATAATATGTTGGCTTCGGGATCGCTTTCTCGCAGAGAGTCGAGGAAGGATCTCTGGGTGTTGCTACTACTTACTTATTACTTTATAATATGCTAATCTGCACTCTTCTAATGCTGCAAAATGCTAGTCTTCGATAGGCTAGGCCTTTCCCCTCTATTCTCGCATTTCTGCAGTTTAGTCCATAGATACAGCCCCTTCCCTTTGATACCGATGCATACTTAGCATAGATCTGATGTAAGTCTTGCGAGTACTTTGGATGAGTACTCATGGTTGCTTTGCTACCTTTTTCCCCCTACCCGATTGCTGCGATCAGATGACGGAGCCCCGGAGCCAGCTGACCCCGTCGACGACTACTACTACCACGACAGAGCCTACTACTACGTGGAGACCACCGACTAGGAGTAGTTCGGAGGCTCCCAGGCAGGAGGCCTGCGCCTTTTCGATCTAGATGTCGTTGTTTTGCTCAGCCTTCTTAAGGCAAACTTGCTTAGTTATGTCTGTACTCAGATACTGATGCTTCCGCTGACTCTTGTGTATTCGAGCTTATGTATTCGAGCCCTCGAGGCCCCTGGCTTGTAATATAAGCTTGTATTATTTTATTTTGTGTCTAGAGTTGTGCTGTGATATCTTCCCGTGAGTCTCTGGGCTTGATCGTGCGCATTTGCGTGTATGATTAGTGCACGGTCGAGTCGGGGGCGTCACATATCCTTTATGGACTAATCTTATGACCCGTGCAAATTGCCATTACTATTTATTAGACTCTCAAAACGATTTAAGTGAAGCATGAGAGTGCAACTATTTCTTTAAAGATATAACCACCGCCGTGCTCTAAAAGATATAAGTGAAGCACTAGAGCAACTGCCTAGCTTAAAAAATATAAGTGAAGCACATAGAGTATTCTAACAAATCACGATAAATGTGTGTCCCTCTCAAAAGGTGTGTTAAAAAAAATGATTGTGGCAAACTAAAAAGAAAACAAAGAAAAGAAAACTATGGCACAAGACGCTCCAAGTAAAACTCATATCATGTGATGAATAAAAATATAGCTCCAAGTGATATACCGATATATTGTAGACGAAAGAGGGGATGCCATCCTGGGCATCCCCAAGCTTAGACACTTGGGTCTTCCTTGAATATTACCTTGGGGTGCCTTGGGCATCCCCAAGCTTAGGGTCTTGCCACTCCTTATTCCTTCATCCATCGTGATCTCACCCAAAACTTGAAAACTTCAGCACACAAAACTCAACAGAAACCTCGTGAGATCCGTTAGTATAACAAACAAATCTTAAACTTTAGGTACTGTTATAAATTGATTCATATTTAATTCTTGCATAATGATACTTTACTCTAACTTCTCCATGACTTATACCCCCCGATATAATCCATAGCATCATTAAAATAAGCAAACTATGCAATAGAAAACAGAATCTGTCTAAAACAGAACAGTCTGTAAAGATCTGAATAAAAATCATACTTCTGTAACTCCAAAAATTCTGAAAAATTAGGACATCGTAAACAATTCATATAAAAATACTGTGTAAAAATTTAAGATTTTTATGACATTCCAGTACAGAATCAAAAATCCAGAACTGGGCGCAAAACTTTCTGTTTTTCAAACAGCATCAATCATACTATCATCCAAATCATCCTAAAGGCATTACTTGGCACAACACTAATTAAAAGATAAAAAAACAATCATAACAGTAGATATAATTGTGTGACACAAGAAAATAAAATTTTCAATAAAGATAAATATTGGGTTGCCTCCCAACAAGCGCTATTGTTTTATGCCCCTAGCTAGGCATAATGCATGTTTCAAGTAATATCATCCTTCAAATTAATTCCATAGGTGGCCCTCATAATAGATTCATATGGTGGATTAATTATCTTCCTAGGGAAGTGTTCCATCCCTTTCTTTAATGGGAATTGGAATCTTATATTACCTTCTTTCATATCAATAATAGCACCTATGGTTCGTAAGAAAGGCCTACCAAGTATTATAGGACAAGACGGATTGCATTCAATATCAAGCACAATAAAATCCATGGGTACATAATTCCTATTTGCAAGTATGAGAACATCATTTATTCTACCCAATGGTTTCTTAATAGTTGAATCCGCTAAATGTAAGTTAAGGGAACAAGCATCCATATCGGTGAGACCTAGCACGTCACATAAAGATTTCGGTATAGTAGAGACGCTAGCACCTAGATCACACAAAGCATTACATTCATAATCTTTAATTTTCACTTTAATAGTAGGTTCCCATTCATCATGCAATTTTCTAGGTATTGAAACTTCCAACTCTAGCTTTTCTTCATGAGCTTTTATCATAGCTTCTACAATATGCTTAGTAAAGGCTTTATTTTGTTCATTAGCATTTGGTGAATTTATCATGGATTGCAACAAGGAAATACATTCAATTAAAGAGCAACTATCATAATTAAAGTCCTTGTAATCCAAAGTAGTGGGCACATCACTATTTAAAGTCTTGACCTCTCCAAACCCACTTTTATCATTTTTATCATTAAGATCATCACCCTCCGAACAATTGGGACGCCTTTTAACTAAAGTTGACTCATCTACAGTCCCTTTTTCATCAAGTTTTACATTACTAAATAAAGATTCAATAGGTGAGACACCAATCATTTTAATATCTTCATCATGATTACAATAGAAACTGGGTGGAATAGTTTTTTCTAAGAATTCTCGCTTAGCTCTCAAACTAGCGGTTCTCTCTTTACTTTCATTAATGGAGACATAGATAGCTTTAATAGACTCATTAATATCATGCTTGGGTGGCAAAGTTTTAATTTTAAGAGTTTCCACATCATGAGCAATTCTATCCATGTTCCTAGACATTTCATCAACTTTATTCAATTTTTCTTCTACCATAGCATTGAAAATCTTTTGAGAATTAATAAATTCTTTAATATTGTTCTCAAGATCAGTAGGTATCCTATTATTATTATATGAATTACCATAATTATTAGAGGAATTTCTGGGAAATGGTCTAGGATTAAAATTCCCTCTATAAGCATTGTCGTTGAAATTATTTCTAGAGACAAAATTCACATCAATGGCATCATTATTTTGCTCAATCAAAGTAGATAATGGCACATCATTAGGATCAATATGAGCATTTTTACTAGCAAGCATTTTCATAATAGCATCCATTTTATCACCCAAAGTAGAGACTTCCTCAACAGAATTTACCTTCTTACCAGTTGGGGCTCTTTCGGTGTGCCATTGAGAATAATTTTTCATAATATTATCAAGGAGTTTTGTAGCTTCTCCCAATGTAATTTCCATAAAAGTATCTCCTGCAGCAGAGTCTAGAAGATTTCTAGAAATAAAGTTTAGTCTCGCATAGAAATTTTGTATAATCATCCATATGCTTAAACCATGACTGGGACAATTTCTAATCATTAATTTCATTCTCTCCCATGCTTGTGCAACATGTTCTTGCTCAAGTTGCTTAAAATTAATTATTTGATTTCTTAGAGAAATAATCTTAGCGAGAGGAAAATACTTGGCAATAAAAGCATCCTTACACTTATCCCAAGAATCAATACTATTGCGAGGCAAGGATGAAAACCAAGTTTTAGCACGATCTCTTAGTGAGAACAGAAATAATTTCAACTTAATAATATCATTATCCACATCTTTTTTCTTTTGCACATAACATAATTCAACAAAAGTATTAAGATGGGAAGCAGCATCCTCATTAGGAGTTCTAGAAAATTGTTCTTTCATAACAATATTTAGCAAAGCAGCATTAATATCATAAGACTCCGCACTTGTGGCGGGAGGAGCAATTGGAGTACTAATAAAATCATTATTATTAGTATTTGAAAAGTCACACAACTTAGTGTTTTCTTGAGACATAGTGACAAAGCAAGCAAACAAGCAAATAAAAATATGTTTGTGTTTTTGTATTTTTTTTAATGAGAAGTGGGGGAGATGAAAACGAGAGGTAAAGGAAAATAAAAAGGCAAATAAAAAGTAGAACAAGTACAGTTTGTGTGAAGGTACTTGATAGGTTTGATGATGTCTCCCCGGCAACGGCGCCAGAAATTGGCAAGTTGACAGGAGACTACTTTGACGTGACTTCTCCCCGGCAACGGCGCCAAAAATTCTTCCTGCTACTTGTGAGCTGCGTTGGTATTTTCCCTGAAGAGGAGAGGAGATGCAGCACAGTAGAGATAAGTATTTCCCTCAGTGAGAACCAAGGTTATCAAACCAGTAGGAGAATCACACAAAGCCTCATGAACAACACCTGCACACACAAAAGCAAATATTTGCACCCAACGCGGGCAAGAGGGTCGTCAATCCCCTTGAACTCGTTACTTGCAAGGATTAAATCTTGTAGTGGTATATAGATAAATTGAAAAACAAAATAAAAGAAATAAAATTACAGCAAGTATATTTAGGTTTTCTTTTCATGTTTAAAGTAGACCCGGGGGCCATAGTTTTCACTAGAGGCTTCTCTCTCGAACACATAGCATACGGTGGGTAGACAAATTACTGTTGGGCAATTGATAGAAAAGCGCATAGTTATGACAATATTCAAGGAAATGATCATGTATATAGGCATCACATCCGAGACAAGTAGACCGACTCCTGCCTGCATCTACTACTATTACTCCACCCAACGACCGCTATCCAGCATGCAATTAGGGTATTAAGTTAATGAAAATGGAGTAACGCCTTAAGGAAGATGACATGATGTAGACAAAGTAAACGCAATCAATATGAATAAACCCCATCGTTTTACACTTAATGGCAACAATACAAATACGAGTCTTGTCCCTTTCTGTCACTGGGATATAGAGCACCGCAAGATTGAACCCATTACAAAGCACCTCTCCTGCTGAAGATCAATCAATCTAGTTGGCCAAACCAAACGGATAGATTGGAGAGAAATACAAAGGTATAAAAAATCATGCATAATAAAGTTCAAAAAAGACTCAATTACTTATCATAAATATTCAGATCATAAACCCACAATTCATCGGATCCCAACGAACACACCGCAAAAGAAGATTACATCGAATAGAACTCCAAGAAGATCGAGGAGAATGTTGTATTGAAGATAATAGAGAGAGAAGAAGCCATCTAGCTACTAGCTATGGACACGTAGGTCTGTGGTGAACTACTCACACATCATCGATAGGGCAGTAAGGTTGATGTAGAAGCCCTCCGTGATCGATTCCCCCTCCGGCAGGGTACCGGAAAAGGCCTCCAGATGGGATCGCGGAAGAACAGAAGCTTGCGGAATTAGGTCAAAAGTTATTCAAGGTGGTTCTCTGTTGGTTTCCCAATATTTGAGAATGCATAGAAGTGGAATTAGGTCAAAAGGAGCCACGTGGGGCCCACAAGGTAACAGGGCATGGCCACCCCTTGGGCGCGCCCTGTTGCCTTGTCGTCTCCTTGTAGGTCTTCTGGTCCTCCCCCGAAGCTTCTAGGGTCTCTTTTGTCCAGAAAAAATCGTCAAAAAGTTTCATAGCGTTTGGACTCTGTTCGGTACTGATTTTCTGAAAAACCAAAAACAAGCAGAAAACAGCAACTGGCACCGGGCACTAGGTTAATAGGTTAGTTCCCAAAAATGGTATAAAATGACATATAATTGCATATAAAACATCCAAGATTGGTACTATAATAGCATGGAACAATCAAAAATTATAGATACATTGGAGACGTATCAATCCAAAAGACGTTACCTGAGGGATTATCAACAAAAAGAACTGCGTGAACGCGGTAAAATTCCACAAAGCTTACCATGTAGGCACAAAATACATAGTAAAACTGTCACATAAATTGGACTCATCAAATCCCCCAAGCTTAAGTCTTGCTCGTCCCCGAGCAAGTACCGTGGCTTGTAAAAAACAAGGTCAGCCTTGTGTTTCTGAGATATGGATATGAAAAAGCATGAGTCCATCACTGTTCTAGAGGAACGGTTTGAGATAAAAAGTTTGTAGCAAATGATAGCTCATAATCACTATGATAATGATCATGCAGGCATCCACAATCTGTTACTTAATTTTATTGTGAACAGGTAACAACTTCATACCCTAGTTCATCGCCGTTTCAACCGGGCAAGCAATTATTCTTTTCCTCTTGTTCTTTTAGAGACCTTATGTTCTTTATGTGATTTAGTCTCCTGTCATTGAGACATGTTAAAAGCTCATTTCATCTTTTTGTATGATATGCAAGCCAAACATGAATCTCGAAAAGACTTATGTCACAAGAGCACTTTTTTTAATTTTTAGGAGAGTTAATTTCTTTGCTTGCCCTTTGTGAGTTGAAACCCTCAATGAACTAGCATATATAGTTATTTCATCTTCTTTCAAAAACCTAGAAATTGCAATGTGGAGGACTTATAATCATCATGAAAGTAACCATGTGCTATTATTTAGACCACATCAATCATCAAGTACATTCTCAACTAAACAATAATGATCTCACTAATCCATATATGCATATACTCATCGAAAAGGATCATCCCTTATTCAAGAGAAAAATGATAGTTCAACTTTATTTAAAGTAAACCCTAATCTCAACTTGCGGAAAGGAAATGCATAAAGGTAAAGATATAAAGTGCACGTGAATCTCCCCCAAGCTTACAATCAAGCCGGGGAGATCCAGGCACTAAGCATTATATGCTCACTCCTGGGAATCTTGGAAGGCAGCGCAGATACTCTTGAGTTTCTTTTTCATCCCCTCGATCTAGGCCTGTTGATCATCTACAACCTGGGTCAGAAACTCAAGTTGTGAGTGTTGTTGTTAAGAGAATCAATCATAAGATCAATCTTGTGGAAGAGCCCATCAACCCTTGCTTCCAGCTCTTTACTCATCAACCAGTAAGAGTCAATCACATCTCTGATCCCACTAACACAAGCTTTTGAAACTTTCTCCAATTCCCTGATCTTTTCCTTCATCTCCTTTGGGGTTGGTGGCTCCTTTCCCCACTCAGCTTGAGGAGGCCCCAGAGAAAATAATGGAATAGATCCACGGATATTGAATTGGTAGGGGTTAGGAGGATACTCATCTGGAGTTGTGTCATCATCCCCTTCTTTTGCTTGTTCTTCCTCTTGGATCTCCACCACCTCGACCTTCTCATCAAGGTCCTTCTTCTCCAGACTCGGTTCCTCCTTCAGGCTCAGCTTCCTCAAGTCTTCCCATCCTGAAGGCACGACGTCATCTAAGTTTGGGAAGGGGATGATGACAAGTGGATGAGGTCTTGTTGCTCATGGTGGCGGCCGGACTTGTGATCTGCAACTAAAAGCTTTTTGGTGGAGATGGGAAGCAAAAGAGATATGATATTAGATGGTTTAGGGCTTAATGATGTGCCCCTTCCCTCCTTATAAAGGCTAAGCTCACAGGTAATCACGAGATCAAGGATAAAAAGTTAGTTAGAAAGAAATCAAAACAAAATCGGGAAAGGATCACGGGAACAGACCAAAAGACGCCCTTCCATACGGGCGCTCATGGTCGTATGGCCGGTCGTTTGATCTGCTACCGAGACTCCCCCCTTTTTTGTCAACTTGACACAGTGATAAAATCATGCGGGCACTTATACGGGCGCTCACGGTCATTTGAAACGCCATCGTTTGCTCTGTGATTGCCCTCTTCATGGTGGACAACTCAAACGATCGCCCAAACGGGCGCTGGTGTCTGCATGGAACGCCATCTTTCGTTCTATAATCTTTGCCGCTTCCGTCTGCCATCTGTGCGACCGCCCAAACGGGCGCTAACGGTCGTTTAGAATGCCGTCTTTTTCTCTGCTTATCACAGCGTCAGCTTCTCTCTTAGAATTTTTTTCCTCCTCCTGAAAGGTTAGTGACAAAGCTTCCAACTTTTGACAAAAATTTGAACTACCCAGACTTAAGTTTTAGCTAAGCTAAAGAAATAAAATACTAATCTTTAGACTTGTATTTACATTCATCTTGCTGGGGTATTATTTCATACCTTTTGTTCCCTCCGAAGGGCCTCGGCTTGCTTGATGGTGAGAAAACTTACCTCTTCCACCTCTCGGTCTTCCTTTCGTTCATCGACGAGGTACAACTTCAAGCATTGCCCGTTCACTATCTAGGGTCCATCTTTTCCTCCTTTTAGCCTAATAGCTCTGGAGTTATACACCTCCTCGATTTTGTAAGGTCCTTCCCAACGGGACCTAAGCTTACCTAGAAATAACTTTAAACAAGAATTAAATAGGAGGACCTTGTCCCCAGCAGTGAAAGTTCATTTTAGTATCTTACGATCATGCCACATCTTAACCTTTTCTTTAAACAATCTGGCACTCTCGTAAGCACTATTACGAAGCTCTCCTAGAGCATGTATATCCAGCAATCTTTTCTCTCTGGCTTCCTTAAGATTAAAATTAATATTCTTGATAGCCCAAAAAGCCTTATGCTCTAGCTCTAAAGGTAAATGACAAGCCTTACCATACACCATATTATATGGCGACATCCCCATGGGGTTCTTGTGGGCGGTGTGGTAGGCCCTTAGTGTTTCATTTAGCTTACCCGCCCAATCTTTTTTGGATTTCTTCACCGTCTTCTCCAATATAGTTTTTATCTCCCGGTTGGAGAGTTCCACTTGACCACTAGTTTCTAGATGATATGGAGAGGATACTCGATGAGTTACCCTGTACTTGCGGAGTATCCTTCCGAAAATTCCCTATATAAAATGAGATCCACCATCAGTGATAAGAATTTTAGGAACTCCAAACCTGGGTAAGATGATGTCCTTTATCATCTTCAATGAAGTAGCTCCGTCTGCATGTTTGGTTGGTAAGGCTTCAACCCACTTGGTAACATAATCTACAGCCACAAGAATATGAGTGTATCCATCTGAAATAGGAAAAGGTCCCAAATAGTCCAATCCCCAAACATCAAAGGGTTCATAGACTAGACTATAATTCATGGGCATCTCTTGCCTTCTTCCTATGTTACCTGTGTGTTGACAGGCATCACAATTTTTAACAAACCTATGAGCATCTCTGAAAAAAGTTGGCCAATAAAATCCGGATCGAAGCACCTTGGCGGCGGTCCTGTCACCTGCATGATGTCCTGCATATGGGCTGTTGTGGCAGCCTTCAAGTATAGCATTCATCTCCTGCTCTGGAACACAACGCCTTATCATGTCATCTGGTCCATGCCGATAAAGAAAAGGATCATCCCAGAAAGAATACTTCTGATCACTGAAGAACTTTTTCCTCTGATGATAATTCATATCAGGTGGCATGTACTTTCCTACAAGAAAGTTAGCATAATCTGCAAACCAAGGTTCTATTTTTTTTATCATAGCCAAATTCTCACCTGGAAAGGATTCATTTACTAGGACTGGATCATATGGTATCCTTTCCATGCACGACAGATGATCTGCCACCGGGTTATCTTCTCCCTTGCGGTCTACTATCTGCAAGTCAAATTCTTGAAGTAGCAATATCCATCGAATCAATCGGAGCTTAGCATCCTTCTTTGCAAGGAGGTAACGTAAGGCACGATGATCCGTGTGAACTATCACTTTAGAATTAATAATGTAAGGACGGGATTTATCACAAGCAAAGACAATAGCAAGCAACTCTTTCTCAGTAGTAGCCAGATGTTTTTGGTCCTCATCCAAGCTTCGGCTAGCATAAAAGACAACATTGAGTTTCTTTTATCATCCCGTTGGCCAATTACAGCTCCAACAGCATAGTTGCTAGCATCACACATAATCTCAAAGGGTTCATCCCACTTTGGAGGTTGGATGACAGGAGCTGTGATTAAAGCGTCCCTTAATTTCTCATACGCCTGCACGCAAATTTTGTCAAAATAATATGGCACATCTTTGTGCAAGAGGTCAGACAAAGGTTTTGATATTTTGGAGAAATCTTTAATAAACCTTCTATAGAAGCTAGCATGCCCCATGAAAGTTTGCATACCTTTTATGTCCTAAGGGTAAGGTAAATTCTCTATTACCTCAATTCTATCTTGATCTATCTCTATGCTCTTTCCTGAGACTCGGTGTCCCAACACTACTCCTTCCGTGACCGTAAAGTGACTCTTCTCCCAGTTTAGCACAAAACATGTTTCTTCACATCTCTGCAAAACTTTTGTGAGATCATAGAGACAATTGTCGAAGGATGTACCATGGACGGAAAAATTGTCCATAAATACCTCAACAATTTTTTCTATAAAGTCAGGGAAAATTTTAGAAATGCATTTCTGAAACGAAGGTGGTCCATTACATATACCAAATGGCATTCTACGATATGCATATGTACCGTACGGGCAGGTGAAGGTAGTCTTTTCTTGGTCTTCAGGTCGGATTGGTATTTGTGAAAACCCAGAATATCCATCGAGATAGCAAAAATAAGAGTTGTTGGCCAACCTCTCCAGTATTTCATTTACGAACGGCAGCGGGTAGTGATCCTTCTTTGTCCATTTATTTAATTTCCTGAAATCAACACACATTCCATATCTAATAACAGCCCTAGTAGGGACTAGGTCATTATCTTCATTATCCACTAAAGAAACTCCTCATTTCTTAGGAATACAATGGACCGGACTCACCCACTTACTATCAGATATTGGGTAGATTACCCCTGCGTCGAGGAGACGTATTACCTCTTTTCTAACCATGTTTTTGGAAGGCGGATGAAGTCTTTGTTGGCTCTCAATTATGGGTTTAGCTCCTTCCTCAATAGGGATAGCATGAGAATAAATGGATGGATGTACCCCTTTTACATCCTTCATTGAGTAACCTAAATCCTTACGACGCTTGCTTAGCACCACCAATAATTTTTCCTTTTCTTTCCCTGAAAGGTCAGCATTAACGATAACAGGAAATCTTTCTGTGTTATCCATAAATTCATACCTCAGCCCCTTGGGTAAGGGTTTCAAAGTAGGAGGAGGTAGTTCCTCATCTCCTTTTCTTTCAAGCCCCTCATAAACTTTACTCAGGTGCTGGCAAACTATTGGAGTGGCATCCATTATCATTTCAATTTCTTCTTTCTCTTCGTCCTCAAATACGGACTCAGGCCTTACCAATACTCGTTCAACTTCATCATCTGGTGTTTGGAGATGAATCTCAGCTAGTTGATGCAATTTCTGCTCTTCTTTATCTTGAGCTTCTTCTTCATATGGCTTGCTTAATACAGAGGAAAATGGGAATTTGATCATCTCATCTCCCCACTTCATTGAGATAGACTTTTTCTTGATATATGCCCCTGCAACATTCAGAAAAGAAGTTCCAAAAACAATAGGGCAATCTTCATCTTCTGAAATCATCAGTACATAAATATCGATAGGATAAACGAGCGAGCCTATTATGCTATTAACATCTTTAAGAGTACCACAAGGCTTCCTATCCGTTTTATCTGCAAGCTTGATAACAACATCAGTTGGCTCTAGAGTACAAGGAGAAATCTCATTAGAGATTCTTGCATAAAGACTGTAGGGAATAATATTGATTGGGGAACCAGGGTCGCACAACCCAAAATAGGATGTGCACCCAAAGGAACATGATAAAATTTGTTTACTTGTATCCTTACCTTCAGTACACCCTTTAAGATAAGAGGTTGTGTCTTTG
Source organism: Elymus sibiricus (assembly GCA_039707655.1). Taxonomy (NCBI): domain Eukaryota; kingdom Viridiplantae; phylum Streptophyta; class Magnoliopsida; order Poales; family Poaceae; genus Elymus; species Elymus sibiricus. Next base: position 153,329,181 of record CM077670.1, on the reverse strand, counting down.
TCTAGGTGGACTTCTTTGTTCACAATTGGTATAGGTGTAGCAAGTTCCTTGACTATATCAATATAAGGTGGCGTGCCGCATTGTTCTAACTTGAAGTTCTTCTTCCCCTTAGATGAAGGTGTTCCCTCTGGCTTCTTGTTATTTGGCTTATGATAAGGTTCTTTCCTTCTCTCAGTTGGAGTAGCCTTGTTTCTTATAGCCTCCACCATGCGAATAGCTTTAGACTCCCTGTTGTGTTTCAAGTATTTTTCCTTTGGTAGACCTAGGAACTCAGAAAAATCTTTCAAAACATGCAACATGGGGTCAGTTCCAACATTTAACTCGTGACGTAAGTCTTTTACTTTCGAAGTTCTAAGGAAAGATTTAATGCTATCATAAACAGGATCAACTTTACTCTTTTCCTTTGAATAAAGGTACCAATTCTCAGCATTATACCTCATTCTATCAAGCAAGTTGCAAGCCTCTGGTATTTCAGTTCTTAGAAAAGAACCTCTAGATGCAAGATCTAAAGCTTGTTTGCTTTGTGAATCAAGTCCACCATAAAAGAAGTTAACAATTAAGTAATCATCAGGATAATTGTGTTCAGGACATGCAAAGAGTATTTCATGATACCTTATATATGCGTCTACCAATTTCTCACCTTCCCTTTGCCTAAAGCTGCTGATTTTCCTTCTTAATGTATATAACTTTCCTTGAGGGTAATAATAAGTAAGGAATGCCTTCAACAGTTCTAGCCAATTCCTCAGAAGGTTCACTTGAGCTCCTCCATCTAATGAATGAGGAAAGATTTTTGCCTTTATTTCTTCATTAGTCAAATCTTGCAACTGAAAAGTTCCACACGCAAGGTCAAAACTTTTAATATGATCATACGGGAATTCAGTTGCATTACCTTGGAATATATTTTCTTTCACCATAGCAATCAACTGAGGGTTTATCTCATATATTTTGCCAGGTAGGTCAGGACCAACTGATATAAAAGTTTCTCCCAAAGATGGTCCTGTAACCAATTCCACTCCTACCTGACAAATTTGCTCTTGAAGGACCATGGCTGCTTTCTATCTGCAAACATCGTTAGGACACAAAATAATTCAATACTTAAGACAAAGCCCAAAAGCGCTCAGCTCCCTGGCAACGGCGCCAAAAAAAGCTTGATGGCCTGCAAGTGCACAGGGTTTAGTTGCAGCCTTTTCGAAGTAAGAGTATCGATCCCACAGGGAGTATAGGAATCAGACTTTTGCCTCTTGTAGAGAATTATGTATTTTTGTGCCTGCAAATAATTGTAGAATTAAAGCAGAGTGAGGGCGAATATAAATGGTTGTTGAGTAATATTGTAACTTGCAACTAAATAACATAAAAGTAAATGAGTGTAGGGATTGTGATGACTAGTGAAACAACAGAATAAAAAGGTGTTCTCAGGGAGTCAGGAATCCCCATTGGTATGTATCTAACACACATATGCATAAGCATAGTTTAAACCAGATACTTGAGCCACTTTAGATGATTATGCTGGGCAGAGCTGGGTACAGTACACGTTCTACTCGTGGTAGGCTTTGTGCCACGCACGCCACTATCATAGTCTCCCCCAGAGGGTTACAACTCATGATAATTAAGGGTTTCCCCATGGACGCGACCTCTCTAAGGTTCTCCGTAATTCCCCGGTCAATTGTAAAGATTAGGAGCGGTAGGCTTTTACTGTCACCTCGAATTACCTCCACATCCTAAACCTTTACAATGACAGTGATATACTCCGTGGCCATAAGGCACAAATGCTGAGTGGGGCCCCTTCACAACATTCACGAAGTTATTAAACTAAGCATTCAACAGGGGATCTCATATCCACAATAACATTTCAGATCCTACACATACCAAGGTTCATCCATATCCTTGAGAACTAGGCGTCTACTCACACATGAGGACAACAAACATCATAGCAATGGTAATGAAATACATGGATGAGTGGTTCAAATGATACACCAAAGGATCCACTAGGGTTCTTGATGTTGCAGATGATAAGGATGTGGATGACGATGACGATGATAGTGGTGATGATGTTGAAGTGGATGACGATGACGATGACAGTGGTGATGATGTTGTCCCCTTCCTCACGGTGGGAAGGATCTCCTCCTTTTCCTTGCCAATCCCCTCTCCGGATGAACTCCAGAGGCTAGGGTTCTACCTTCTGGATGAGTTTCTGGTGTCTCTGGGCATCTGATCCACGATCCGATTTGATGAGGTGGAAATAGTTGATCCGGCGGTGGCGGCGGCGTGCCATACGACCGCTCATACGGGTGCTTGCGGTCATATGGAATGCCGTCTTTTGATCTGGGAGCGCGGCGACGCCCATTCTTCTGGCCTTCATGCTTGATTCTTTTATGGAAAGTGATTATCACCTTAAATACGTGATTCCACTACCATTTCTGGGGATTTTCTCCATTAAATGATAATTGATCCAAAAGACATTACCTGAAGGATTATCAACAAAAAGAAGTGCGCGAACGCAGGAAAATTCCACAAAGCCTACCATGTAGGCACAAAATACATAGTAAAATTGTCACATAAATTGGACTCATCAGATACAATTTTAGTGGAACTCCATAAAATTATATGGGAGTCCCTCCAACGCCATTGGTAGAGAATGTACCTTTTTCATCAATGATCTCACAAAGAATTTGTGTTATGGCTGTGAACTAAATGTTGTTTTGGAGAAGCATTGATGTTAGTAGTAAGAACAAGAGATTTTTCTTTATTTGTATTCTAACTCACATATTTTTTCTACCTTTGAAGTGAATCATTGGGATGCATAAACTATTTCAACTATGGCTATTAGTTAATTCTGAACATTATCTATGAATGTGAAGATATCTGTGAACATGAGTTTGATGTGAAAGTTGAACCTGGAATGTTGGGCTTGCATGTGAACTATACCATGTCCAATGGTTTGTCTGTTATTGTTCTGGAAATAATGTAACTTATACATGACCCGGAAAAAATATATTATGTGCCACATATCGGCATCACAGACTTACATATATCTCAGTCGATGCACGCACATCAGAATATGCATGCTGACTGGATCAACATTTTAACCTAACTATTATGAATGAAAATTTGGATTGACAACAATTTTAGATAGCAGGAGACACTTAGCCTGCTTTGCCTCTGCTAGCTTCTTTCTGGCTTCTTCCATCTCTTGTTTGGCTTGGGTGAAGAGAGCATCTGATTGCTCTTTTCGCTTCTTCGGGAACTCAGCTACATTCTCAAGGGCTCCTGCACGCTTTCTTTCAGCCTTTACTAGAGCCACGAGGACACAAACACTTGACGACTCCACCTGGCTGGTGTGTAATCCAGCATCATTTAGGAATTGGCACCTTGTGTCTAATCCAACATCATTAGGGAACTGGCACCTTGTGTGTAATCCAGCATCATTTGGGAACTGGCACATAGGACTAGCCTCAAAACCTAGTCTTGAGGTTGACCATACTTCCCTCCTCGCACGAACTGCATCCTGACATGAAGAAGTTACTTCTTTTTTAGATCAATAGTGAGAGCTCCCCAGATCCATTCAGTAGAGGCCCCATAAACAGGACTAGTAGAAGTGAGTTCAAAAGGATAAATAGAAAAACAGACTCCTAGGGTGAGAACACCCACTTCCTACATCAAGCTAAAAAGGAAAGCATTAGGACAATTAAGAGTGTGCATATTACATATCGAGCAGAGCTAGCTTACAGAAAATACAATATATACATCAAAGAACACAAGGCTAAGCCAAAAATAGGAAAACCAGCAGATGGGTGCACTAAGCCAAGGGTAGCTGCAGCAAAACAACCGGCAACCAGATGATCTCCAGGGCCTCTGTAGCCGCGTTTGACTGACTAGCTTCGACATGAAATTACAAAGGTTATAGTTTTTCATCCTACTGCATGGTGGGTCCAGTGAGTAAACTGAGATCCTACAAATGATAGAGAGCCTAATCAAGTGTAGAGGCAATTGTTTGTCCCGCCTATTACTGTTTAATAATTTGCTACACTGCTGGATTGCATGGCAAGAACCCTAGCCAAGCACACAACATTGTTTGACCCTGTTTTCGGCTCGGGGCTTGCCCAGGGCCTGGCCTGGTCCTGTCTACAATACTGCTTCCAGACACATACCATGTCAAAGTAATTGAAAGGTTGTTACTTATGAAAGCTCGTTTTATATGTTCGGTGCAGCTCGTCTTTATCTTGCGACGTTCCTTGAAGATGTCCCCAACATCCCGTATTTGATCTTCATTGCCCCTCTACATGTTGGCATTAGTAGTTTTCTAAAATCCCAACATGGCAAGAAAAATATAGTAATACTCACACATCTTATAGGCAACATTAAAACACTCATCTGCAATGTTGTCACGAGTAATTTTTAATATCCTACTTTGTGTTTATTCAACTTTGCTAGAACTACGTTGTGGTTTCATTCCGAGTCAATAGAACAGGGGGATCACCTCCCTGCTATTCTAAAAATCTTTTAATCATCTTCCACACTACTGGTTAGAGATGAAGAACCCACGCAAGCACACCACAATACAGGAGCGACGCCCAATTGGAAGAGGGATGTACGTGGTCAACATGGTCAACAAACGACAGCTTGTTGATTTTCTGCAACACCTTTCAAGCCTTATAGTAATGATGCTCTTTCAAGTTTATCCTTGTGGTGCAAGATGTTGTTTTCTTCTCCGTTCTTTTTGTTCCAAGTATGTAGCTATCTGCCATTTCTTCCGGAGGCATTGAGTTGTTCCTCTCGTCATGTATCATCCCATCTTGTCAAGTTCATGTTAAATTCCTTCTCTTTTTAGCTGGAGTGCTGTCCGAATTCTTTCGTTGTTATTCCTTGTCTATCTCGTTTCAACCGGAGTGGTTCTAAATTCTTTCTTCCTTGTTGCTCTATTCTACTGGAGTGCTCTACATTTCGTTCGTCTCCGTTGTGTTCTTTCCTTCTTGCAAGTTTTTCAACCTCTAAGGTTCTTTGGTTTCACTCGTTTGTCAAAGAAGCCACTTAGTTTTACCTCTTCCTCTTCTCATTCTAAGATCTCAGGGCGAGATCTCTTGTTAGTGGGGGAGAGTTGTAACAGCCCGAGACCGATTCCTTCCATTATTGTTATCATGATGTTGTTTGCTCTATGTTATTTTTGCATTGCATCATTTAATCATGCCATCATGTAATTAATTTTTGCAACTCAACTCAATAAATTGCATGGACCTTCGATCCATTTAAATCGAGGGAAATGACATGGTGATTTCTCTTTATAACATATATCCTCCCAATATTATTAGGGAGCTATAATAAAATGTTCCATTATTTTGGAATCATCAACAAACACACTTGCAATTTAATGTTCCTTTTGATCCCAACTATTTCAAATCCTTGCACTATTCTCCTTTGACTCTTTTCTAGTTGTGGCACATCGAAATATTGTCGGAGTAGCCATCCATGACTTTTCATCAATTTTGGGCAATCCAAATCCAACTCAGTTTGAATTCAAATTCTTCCTTCGTGGCCAAATCTTATTTTTCCTGGATTCGACAACTTTTAAAGTAATCCCGGGGAATTTTTCCTCACTTCAAACTCTTCTTAGAAGCCCTGGCCTTTCTTTTCTTCTCTGTATTTTTTTCTCTGCTAAAGAGAATAAGAAAGAGGGAGAAGAGAGCCCAGCCCAGCCGGCCACTTGGGCCTCCTGCAGCCGCAACCGCTAGGCCCAGCCGCCCCCACCTAGACCTCAAACCCTAGCCCGACCGATCCCCATCCCTCGATCTCTCCACTCTCTTCCTCTTGTTCCATGCCCGCCGCAGACACACACAGGGAGGCAGAGCCCTCGCGCGCCTCACCCTGCAGCCGCCCGACCTCCCTTCCCCTGCTCTCTTCCACCTCCTCACGCGCGGCTTGCCTCGCGCCCGTCCTCTCTACTGTGCGCCAACACAGCCATTGGCCATGGCGCCGCCAAGACGCCTGCGCCTCCTCGCCTCGCCCGCCGGCGAGCCCCTTATGCGGCGCATCCTGTTTCCCCTCCCTCTGCTCCACCTCGCCACGCCCGCCTCCTCTGTCGGCCTCTAGCAGCCGCCGCAGCGGGGCCATCTACATGGCCTCGACCAGCCTCCTCCTGCCGACCCCGCGGCCATGACGCCACCGAGCTCGGCTCCGGCAAGCAGCCCATGGTCGCCTCTGCATCTGCACGCTGCCCGGCGAGCTCCGCCACTTCCCAACCTCGCCATGGATGCGTCCTACCTCCACCCGCCGCCAGCCACGCTCCGGCAGGGCGCCGCCGCCGCTCCCCTGCATCACCGCCATCGGTGCCTTGCAGGACCACGACCTCCCTCTGTAGCTCCTCCTCCACCTCGCCGCTACCTGCTCGCCGGCCTACCATCTCAGGCCCCTTGGCTCCCGTTTCCAGCCGCCCGACTCCGCTGCATCCCCGCCACCGAGCCGGCCAACCCCGCGCCAGTCCGGCCATTTCTTGTGCTCATGCAGGAGCTCCACTGCGAAGCTCCGTCACGAGCCGTGCTCCCCTCCATGCACGGCCATGGAGGATTTTGAGCCGTTTGCCCTCCGTTCCCGACGTGGTTTTCCACCAAGTCCACCGAAGACCCTCTTCACAGCACCGCTCAAGTTTTGCCTATGTACACCTACGTTGTGTGACCGTGGACGGACCCGGGATTTGAAACGCAAACGTCAAGTACCACGACGCCTTTGGAAGACCATGTGGACATCAAAGTTCCTCTGCCACGAGAACAGCGTTCGCTGGGAAGTCGAGGGACACTCCTGACCCGGGCCCTCAAGAGAGTTCTCGTTGAGAGTCGCAGCGAGGCCACCTGATCCCGCCCGATCCCCAATCTCCGACGGCGGCGATGCTGGCCGGAAGAGAGGCGGGAGAGGTGCGTGGAGCTTTGTATATAATCCAGCTAGTTCTTGGTTGAGTCTTCCCGTAGTGGAGTCTGGCGTTATGCCGTGGCGGAGCGCGCCGCCGGCGCACGCGAGCTGCGCGCGGTGGCTAGCGGTGGCGTTCATCATGGTTGTGGCGGCGAGGTGCTGCGTGCAATCGGAGAGAGCGACGCCGGCGACTCCTTCAATAAGCTCATCGTCTTCCCTGTGTTGGTGGGGGGCCGGCTGCTTGTCTCCTTCCTCTGTTGCCGCCATGGAGACGGATGGAGCGAGGATGAGAAGCAGCGAACTGGATCCTGCGGATTGGGTAAGAGCTCATTCTCAATGGCTTATGCATCAGGGCTTCAGCGCCAGCATCAGCGGTCGGCTGCCGGCCCTCGTCTCGCCATTGACCTTGCTGGCCGAAGGGCGGCCATCTATCTTCCTCCCGGCCTGGAGCCTTGAAGGGAGGCAGATCATCTCTGGTTTGGAGTCCCTAGCTTCTTCTGATGGTAGCGGAGGGAGCGGCTGTGGAGATCCCGGCGCACCAAGTGGTAGCGTCCCCGGCGGCGACGGGATTAGTTCTGTTCCAGAGTTGATTAGGACCCGATTGCGTTTCTTATTTCCTGTTTGGGGTCCTCCATGCAAAAACCAGGGACCTAGTTGTAGTTTCTGTTTATGTGTGGGTCCTGTTGTAATCTGCTTTGTACTATCACCGTTTAAGAATTAACGCAGGTTCTGGGTCCATCGGGACCCAACTCTCGTTCAAAAAAAAAAGTTCCTCTGCCACGGACGTTTACAGTGTTGTGGATCCCTGCAAGTACCCCTTCAGATCGTCAAGTACAACTACCGCCGACATGTACTACTACCGTCGCCGTGGGTTTTGTCAAGTTCAACGATGACCCCCGAAGACCTCGGATTCGTCAAATTCCTCTCCGAAACGTGAATCACTACTTCCATCGACGACTCGATCCGTCTCGAATGCACGTTTCGAAGGTATAACCGCCGAGACGACCGCCCGTAGATGAATGCATGTGTTGTATGAGATGCCCTATGTTTGCACCGTGTCCGAATTGTTACGTGCACGTTCGTCGTTTGCCATGCCACCGACATGTGGGACACCCGGTATCCGGGATCACTCCTCGTCACTCTTGCACGTTTCGCACATCCCGCACCTTGGTTCTTTTGCATCGGTATCTCAACGAGTTGCCGGATCACCGGAATGTTGTAGTGGCACCATTTCCGTTTTCGCCGCCGTGGCACCCATTTCCTTCCGCCATGGCGACAAATGCTCCATGTCATTATATGTCCATGTTTTCATAAAGATTGCATACAACTTGGAAATGTCATCCTCATGCATTTAACAACTAATTAACCGTGCATTGGATTAAAATGATCTATATATGTAACTTGCTTAGATTTTCTTGTAGTTTCATAATATGCAACTTTCATCCATGTTAAAAATGTTTAAAATTGTTGTTTGCATTAATTTGCATAAATGCCATGCTAAAATGGATTATTTCATATCTTTTAGACCGTAACTCCGAATTAAATGAATTATATATCTAACTTGACTAGAGAAACGTGTGGATTAACATGGTGCACTTACTTTGCATGTTTAATAACATTAAAATTATGTTTTAGACAGAACAATACCAAATTAAAAAATTACATATGGGGATTTTCTGGAATTGTTTTGTGTTGTTTCCGGCCTCATTTAAATTGCCTACATAGGTAGTTTAATTATGCTTCATCTCTTGCCATGTTTAACAACATTTAATCTTGCCATGTACATGAACGGGAGTGAACTAAATAGTTGATGGTGGAGTTTCGTCAATATGTGTGACACCCTGTTTTTGGCAACTTTTTCTTTTCAAAATCTTTCTCGCTTTATTTGCAATTTGGATGGTTTTTGAACCTTTTTCAGTTGACTTTGGACTTATGAATCTCTCTCAATGATCCAAAGCCCTCAACATCTTGCCACAATCTTGCCACACACCTTCTGGATCAAATTCCAATTCTCAATCTTTCCCAATTATCCATTTTCTTCCTTTGGGAAAATCTGTCATCACTATGGGTTATGAAGCAACCTATAGTTGTGGTGATCAGAAAAATCCCAAATTAATACCACACCTTCTTGTCATCATCTACTCCCACAATCTTCAAAAACATTTCATGGTACAGTATAAAATTTTGTCCAGAAACTCCATTTATCTTCTGGACAGTACTGGCCATTTGTGAAGCAACTCATATTTTCCCAACTCAGAAAATTCTCAGATAATTCCCTGAGATAATAGGGAACCTATCTTGCCACAATATCCAAAAATATCATCTTGTCCAGTACAAATTTTCAGCAGCAATATTCTGCCAAGTTTCTGCTCAAATGGAACCTCTGTGAAGGAAGTACCAGCTAGAGGTATTCAATTGAGCTGAAATTTTTATCACATCCTCTATCCACCAAATAACCCTCTCACACCAAATTTCAGCTCCAGCAGATCAACCAGATGAGTGCTACAAGCTCATCTTGCTTCTGTTCCAGTAACAGCAGTTGTACATGAACTATATTCAAACTTTGATGAAAGTTTCTCAAACTTGGCCAGCTTATAGTCCTTCCAAAGTAGATCATCCCAGCCAACTCCACTGGCTCCATCTCCAGCTCACCTCTCCTCCAGATCTCTCTCAAAGTTTCGGTCAGAACTGTAGCTGAAGCTACACTTCGGACCAGAGTGCATCTAGTCGAACCAAAGGCACAGGGGGACTAAGTGATCGAGGGTCGACATGTTAGACAAGATGCCCCAGACTTGCGTGGCCTCCGGATGCCAGCCACCGTGGTGAGCACGGCAGTGGCATGCCAAAACCCGCGCTCTTCACCACGCCTGCGACGGGTGTGACGCGTTCGGCTGCCCCGCGTGGCCGCGCCTTATCCCAGCTCGCCGACATCCTCTCCTTCCCCCACCTGGCCGTTCTGGAAAGCTCCCCTCGCCGGAATCGTCCCCGGCGGCCGCCATGTGGCACATGTGCGTCCACAGTGGCTCTGCCGCCCGTCGTCTTCCTCCACAAGCCGCCACTGCACGCCATAACTCCTCTGCCCTCTCCTATCCCGTCGCCTGCGTCGAGCCAGCCAGCGCATCGTCCTTGTGCCGGCGACGTGGCCGCGGCGCATCCGAGTCCAGAAGCTCCGCCTCCTCCTATATATAGGCCTCCCCGGCCTCCATCCGCTCCTCACCCCACTCCCTCCGCCTCATAGAGACCCCCTAAGCACCGAGCCACGGCCGAGAGGCCCTCTGGCCTCGCCGCTCGTCGGCATTCCGCCGCCGATCCCCACACTGCTATAGCTCATTTTCCCCCACCCCAGCTCTGCCCGACTCCACATTCGAGCTCACCGCACTCCCACGACTCCGCCCGACCTCTTTCCAAGCCAAATTGCTGCCGAAATCGCCGTCGCCGATGACCCCCGAACCAGCCGCCGCCGGAGAAGAAGAGAGCGACGCCGTCAGGCTGTCTCCGGAGACGCCACTGGTACAGGGAGGACCGCCGTCGAGTGGCCGATCCATCCCCGCAGTCGCCCGAGCTCGCCGCCGTCGCTAACTCAGGCTATCGCCGTCGGTGAGCCGCCCGTGCACTGTTCTCCTCTTTTCTTTTTAATTATGACAGCTGGGGCCCGCCCGTCAGTGTCTCAGCCGCGTCCGAATCGGTACGTTAGTGAAGGCGTATTCGGAAAGTGCGCCTTCGACGTGGCCTGTCCAGAGAATTTAGAATTTCTGTTTAAATCCAGATTTGACCAGGAACTTTGACCACCCATAACTTTTTATCCATAAGTCCAAATCAATTGATTCTTTTTGGATTCGGTTTGTCTTGAGCTCCTCTATTTTCTGGGAAAATTTGGTATTTTTCTCATGCTCACAGAATTTCTGGTGAACAGAACAGTGTTATGTGACATTTTCCTTTGCATTTTTAAAATATTTTCAGAGGGAAATCCTTTTGACTTTGAAGCCCAGGAGTTTGTGGACAACCCAACAGAGCAAGGCAAGCCATGTCATCCATTGCATGAAGCATTTCAATAGTGTTGGTTATTTAATTGAATTATTTGCATTATTTTTTTTAATATGTGACAATTTAGCGTAATTTACGTTGATGCATAGCTACTGCCATGTTAAGTTACTCATGATAAATATCCATGCTTGTTAAATATTTGTTAAGACTAAACCTAATTGGTTGATCAAGTGCCACCTATCCAGACTTATCCGTGCAGCCACATTTGCTGGTATGGGACGGCCTTGACTTGGTCTGGCTTTGTGCTCTTTTATCGGTACCACCAAAGAGGGAGGGTTATGCGTGTGAGCTACCCTGATCAGGTAGACAACGATAATCCTGTGAGCCCAGTTGAGTTATTTTGCCGGCGTCCCCGTTTGGGACAATTTAGTTTGGCCACGACGGTGGCAGGTGTCACGGGGTGACACAGGGGCCACCCAGGACATGACCCTGGGAGGGTATGATTGTCGGTGGTACGATAGAGGAGTCACGGGTCAGGCAGGTTTCGTTGGAGCAGCACCGGTCCACCCGAATGGGAGCATGAGGCCAGGAGCTCCATAGTGTGGGTAAAGTGCGCAACCTCTGCAGAGTGTAAGAATCTATTCGAATAGCCGCGTCCAGGGTATTGGACAGTCCGTACTAGGCCACTGATTGGTCAACCACAATAATAATAATAATGATGGAAGAACTTGTCTTATGTTCAGAAGTACTCAGTGGATTATGAGTATTCTGAGGGTTGTGGAATAACCCCGAAGAGAGTAAGTTGGTAATCGGTAACAGTAAGCATCTAAGCACTTAATATGATCATTGCCATGCTATTGTTTGCTGCATTGTTTTGGTTGCCATGAGCTTGCGAGTACATTCCAAGTACTCACCTGGCGTATCATGCCAGATGCAGGAGAAGCCGAGGACGGAGGTCCTGATGGTTCGTGCTACGCTAACTAGGCCATGTCCCCAGCAGTGTCCCTGTGCTTGGAGTTTTCCGCGCTATGTTCCGCTACGCCGTAGAGTCACCTAGTAGTATCGAGGCCCTGCTATGTTCCATAAATAATGCAGATATTGTCATAGCACGTGCAGTGCTTTTGGCCTCGCTATCGATGTAAATTATGAGCTTGTACTCGAGATATATCAATAAAGTTCAGTTCAGTTCTGTTCCAAGTTGTTGTGTGTTTCCAGAAGACAGGATCTCTGGGTTGGAAACACTGGTAAACCGGTCCTCTGAGCCGGGGTATCACAACGCTTGGTATCAGAGACGCGCTGACTGTAGGACACCCTAGTTAACCCTGCGCTAGAGCCGCGACTAGTTTAGCGTCTTGGTGTGTCTTGCTTGTTGCATCTGATTGCTGCATTGCATGCATATAGTTTTTATTGTGCTAACCGCTGGTTTGATGAGTGTAGATGGCACCAGTTCCGTACCACTACAACCATGAGCCGGCACCGTTCACTTTTCCAGTACTGCTTCGTAGTGTTTGGCTTCGGCTGTATCCCAACGGCGAAGACCCAGTGTACCAGGTGTTCCGAGAGAAGCTTGCTGGTTCAGTGTACGAGTATCACGCGGAGGCGTTTCTTACCGCGAGCTCAGATATTGGTAGCTACTCCCGTTCTTCCAAGGGCGGAACCGCTTCTACTCCGGAGTTGGCAATCCAGTTTGCTGCGATGGAGGCTCTCACTGACTTGCGCTTCCACGAGGTCGAGATGCAGACTCATCCAGGTTTCTTTCACTACCCCACCCTGTCGCCTGCGACAGGGCGAGTCCTTTTCGCACCTGTTGACCCGGCGAGTGATCGTGCTACTCATGTTTTATCTCGTTATCTGAACGCCAGTTACCGTATGATCACTTCACTAGCTGAGGAGCCGACTCATGCCCGTGAGGCACTTGCAGCTGTTGCGGCAGCACAGTCTCCTCCCCCACCTCCGTTTTCACCCGTGTATACTCCACCCGTTCCACCTTCTGAGACTCCTTCTTGCTCGTTCGGACCGCCAGGCTTTTCGTCTGGTAGCCGACGTGAGACCCCGGCAGAGTGGGCCTCACTCCTAGCTACTCTAGCTGCTTCGATGCTACGGCGTCATGCTTCTTCTCCGTCGGAGGGGGAACCTTCCCGTCAGCGTCGTCGTGTTTCCTTTGATCCGGAGGCCGAGATTCACATCATCAGCTCAGATTCCGAGACAGGATCAGACGACGAGGAGTCTTCAGTGTGCCAGTGTTCGTGCCACCCGCGCTACTAGAGTGGAGGCTTGAGTTTCGGTGCATGCATCATAGCATCCCTGCATGTGTCAACTGCCGTATGGGCAGTCTAGTCATGATAATCCCCCCTACTAGCTTGTCATGTATGATGTTGGGTTGCCTTGTATAATTATGTTGTTCGCTTTATTCCCTCTTGTATTTGGTTTTTTCTGGTGTCATGTTACCATACTTTCCCTTATGGATGTTGCTCATCGATTCGGTATTTTGCAATGGGAACAAATTTAGGATGAAGAGGTGTAGTAATCAAGGCGGCGATGGAACTCCCGTTCGTCGATCCGCCAGACAAGCAGGACAGTCACCAGAAGATTTACCACCTCCACCCCCACAGTCACCAACCACTGATCATATTATGAGAATGTTTGAAGAGAAAATAAATCAAGATCTCATGGAATTTCTAAAAAGTATGCAGACTATGGTGGGTCAGAACAACCACAATGGGACACACTCTAAGTTGTCTGATTTTCAGCGTACCAAGCCACCCAGTTTTGGTCAAGCTGTGGATCCGATGGAAGCTGATGACTGGCTGAGGACTATGGAAAAGAAGCTGGACATAGCCCGCTGTGATGAGTCAGACAAAGTTCCCTTTGTTACTCACTACCTGGAGGGACCGGCAGCCATATGGTGGGATAACACAAAAATAATGTGGCCTCCTGGGGAAGATATTTCTTGGGAAAAGTTCAAAGAGGTATTCCGCAAGTATCATATTCCTACTGGCATAATGAAGGTGAAGCAGAGGGAATTTCTTGCTCTTACTCAAGGTAATATGTCAGTGGGTGAGTATCTAAACAAGTTCAATAATCTAGCACGGTACTCCACCCATGACGTGTCCACAGAAGAAAGGAAGATTGACCGGTTCCTAGGAGGACTCAATCATACCCTCCGTTGTCAGCTTTGTATGCTTGACTTTCCTGACTTCCAGACTGTCGGCGTACGACACCTATGGGACCGCGTGGATCCCTTTTACGGTTCGGCTGGGGAGAAGATGTACACAAAGAGCGGATCCAACGATCAACGCGGGGATTTTTACCCAGGTTCGGGCCACTGAGTAGCGTAAAACCCTACTCCTGCTTTGGTTTATTGTGGGTGTTTGAGCTCAGATGCACGGAGCGCTTCTTGGTGAACAGTACACAAGAAGGGCGGCTACGCATGCAGCTGGGCCAGAAAAGCTCCCCCTCCTCCTGTAGCTTCGCCTTGGGCCTCCTTTTATATGACAAAGGGGTCACCAACAGTGGCGAAAAGCAAGTACAAGAGGTGTAAAGTTGCTACAGTGTTTACATGCTTATCACTGACGACTTAGGACAAACGCATTAAATGCTCCACTTAGGTGTCCCTTACTTTCTTGGGGATGGAAAAAGAGCCCGTCCCATCAGCACCGCTTAACCCCATCTGCCCCTAGTGCCATGACACGCATCCAGGAGGGCAAACCCTAAATGACAGGCTGGTCGCTGCGCTGGAGCGGTGGCAGGGCGGTGGGATCTTGCCGGGTGCGAGGCCTTGCCGGGCCTTCGCGAGCCTTCCCGGCAAGTATCTTGCCGGGAATCCAGCCTTCGATCTTCTGTCTTCTGATCATCGGCTTGAATGCCTTCTTGATATTCTTGTGTTTGTTCCCAGCTGTCCTCCGGCAAGCCTTGCCGGGTCTTGTCTTGCTAGGAGATCATGCCGCTGGGAAGAAGCTTCTCCCCAACGAGCTCTTGTTCTTGCTTGTTAATATAATGCTTGCCAGATATGGTATTCGCCGGGAAGCTTGGCCTTGCCGGGGTTGCCAGGCAACAATCCTGGACGGGAATGACCCATGCTAAGGAGGTTGATGAGACCCTGGTTCTCATTACACCGACACAGACTTTGGTGAACAAGGCCTTCATAGCTGAACGAGAGCATAAGTCAGGATATGATGATCGCAAGCGGAAGTTTGAACCCAAGAAGGACAACCGTGAGCAGTTTGTGCAGAAGCCACGCCTTTGGCAACCAGGGCCATTTGAATACAAGCTTGTCTGGAACAATGGCAACAACAACAATAAGCCCGTCAGCCAGGACAAGACCTTCGGTAAACAGCCAGTGATGGAGGATTGCCGTCGCAACAACACATGCTTTACTTGTGGCCAGAGCGGGCATTTCTCCAAGCAGCGCCCCACAGGAAATGGGAAGCCATCATCTGACTACAAGCCACAAGTCAACAATGTTGGCCGCCGCCCCAATACGAACTTCTACCGCGGCCAAGTCCATCATATCTCCGCTGAGGAAGCCCGCGAAGCACCAGATGTGGTCCTTGGTATGTTTTCTGTTATCGACATACCTGCAATAATTTTATTTGACTCTGGGGCTTCTCATTCGTTTATTTCACGGAGTTTTGTCACCTTGCACAAATTTTCTCCTTCTCTTTTGGACAAAATCATGGTGGTACAATCCCCTGGCTCCATGCTCAGAACAAATGTGATATACAAGGATCTGGAAATCTTGATACACGGAGTTAAGTTTCCAGCTACTCTCGTTGCCATTGAATCCCCTGGACTGGATATAATATTGGGGATGGATTGGTTGGTACCACATCAGGTGTGTATCAACTGTGCCATCAGGAAGGTGACATTGGTTAACCTGGCAGGCCAAACAGTGCAATTCGCTGCTAGCAGAATGATGTCAAAGAAGGGAATGGCATTCAAAGCCACTGCTACAGATATAAATCTAATTCCAGTAGTCAGTGAATTCCCGGACGTATTCCCAGAAGAGTTACCAGGAATGCCACCTGATCGGGAACTGGAGTTCGCTATTAACGTTGTTCCCGGAACTGCTCCAATTTACAAGAAGTACTACCGCATGCCTTCACCAGAGCTGGTGGGACTAAAGAAACAGTTGGATGAATTATTGCAAAAAGGGTACATCGTCCGAGCACTTCACCTTGGGGATCACCCGTGCTGTTTGTCAAGAAAAAGGACGGCAGTCTATGAATGTGCGTGGACTACCGCCAACTGAATGAGGTCACCATCAAAAATAAATATCCGCTCCCCCGCATTGATGATCTGTTTGACCAGTTGAACGGGGCCCGGGTATTCTCCAAGATTGATCTTCGAACGGGGTATCATCAGCTAAAAATCAGGAAAGAGGATATCCCAAAGACAGCCTTTACTACCAGATATGGTCTGTATGAGTTTACAGTCATGTCATTCGGGCTGACAAATGCTCCAGCATACTTCATGAGCATGTTGAACAAGGTCTTCATGGACTTCTTGGACAAATTTGTGGTAGTCTTCATCGATGATATTCTCATCTATTCAAAAGATGAAGAGGAGCACACGCAACACCTCCGTACTGTTCTGGAAAGACTAAGGACCCATCGCTTGTATGCCAAATTCAGTAAATGCGAATTTTGGCTGAGAGAGGTGGGATTTCTGGGACATGTTCTGTCAGAGTAGGGTGTGGCCGTCGACCCCAGCAAAGTGACTGCTGTATTAAACTGGAAGACACCAGCCACAGTAACTGAAGTCCGTAGTTTTTTGGGATTGGCAGGCTACTACCGTCGCTTCATTGAAGGCTTCTCAAAAATAGCCAAGCCATTGACAGAGTTGCTGAAAAAGAACCACAAATTTGCCTGGACGGAAGAATGTGACAGCAGTTTCATGGAATTAAAGATGAGGCTAACTACGGCTCCTGTCTTAGTTCTTCTAGACATTCACAAGAGCTTTGACATATATTGCGATGCTTCCAGACGTGGAATCGGCTGCGTTCTAATGCAAGAAGGAAAGGTTGTAGCATATGCATCCAGACAGCTACGACCTCATGAGGAGAACTATCCCACTCATGACTTGGAATTAGCAGCCGTGGTTCATGCATTAAAGATTTGGAGGCATTATCTCGTTGGGCAATGATGTGAAATATACACAGACCACAAGAGTCTCAAGTATATTTTCACCCAACCTGATCTTAATCTCAAACAGAGAAGATGGCTTGAACTGGTCAAGGATTATGACATTGGGATAAATTATCATCCGGGAAAAGCTAATGTGGTTGCCGATGCTCTCAGTAGGAAGCAAGGTTCCGTGAATGCACTAATTGAGGGTATCCACCCAAGGCTACAAGAAGAGCTTGCCAAGCTAAATATGCTGCTATGCGGCCCAATTAACCCGGATACCATGGAAATTACTCCGACACTTATGGAAGAAATTAAGGCAGCTCAGAAATCAGATAAAGGCATACAAGAAATCAAGGAGCGCATTCCGCAAGGAAAGGCCAAGTCCTTCTGAATTGACGACCAGGGCACCTTATGGTTTGAGGACCGAATATACGTGCCTGATCAAGACAATTTGAGACAACAAATACTCAGAGAGGCACATGAGTCCGCATACTCTACCCATCCGGGAGGAACAAAGATGTACCAGGACTTGCGAGAAACCTTTTGGTGGCCAGGAATGCGAAGGGACATTGCATATTATGTCGCCTGTTGTGACATCTGCAACAGAGTCAAGGCGGAACACCAGAAACCCGCTGGACTACTGCAACCTTTACCAGTTCCCTAGTGGAAATGGGATGACATATGCATGGACTTCATTGTTGGATTACCCAAGTCAACAAGAGGCCATGATGCTATCTGGGTCATCGTGGATATACTTACGAAAGTGGCTCACTTTATTCCAGTAAAGACCACTTTCAACGCTTATTAGCTCGCACAGCTCTACATGTCCCGGATAGTCAGCCTTCATGGAGTACCCAAGTCTATCACATCGGATAGAGGCTCCTTGTTCACTTCAGCATTTTGGCCGCGACTGCATCAAGCCCTGGGAACCGTGCTAAAGCATAGCACGACATATCATCCACAGACGGATTGGCAGACCGAACGTGTAAATCAGATATTGGAAGATATGCTTCGGTCTTGTGCTCTCACCTATGGACCCAAATGGGAGGATAGTCTACCCTATGCAGAATTCTCCTACAATAACAGTTATCAGTCATGTCTCAAGATGTCACCATTTGAAGCTCTGTATGGACAGAAATGTCGCACTCCTTTAAATTGGTCTCAGACAGGAGACAACCGTATCTTCGGCATGGATTTGATGCTCGAGGCTGAGAAACAAGTCAAGGATATTCAGGAACGTCTTCGAGCAGCCAAGTCCCGTCAAAAGAGTTATTATGATCCAAAGCATCGGGAAGTAACTTTTGAGCCCGGAGAATATGCCTATCTCCGAGTTACCCCATGAAGGGAATAAAGAGGTTTCATACCCGAGCAAAGCTTGCACCGAGATATATCGGTCCCTTTCCAGTAATGGCTAGAAGAGGCAGAGTGGCATATCAGTTAGAGCTACCACCGGAGTTGTCTGACATTCACGACGTCTTCCACATATCACAGTTGAGAAAATGCATTGCACCTCCGATCAAACAGGCAGATATGAGTGAGCTAGAGTTGACCAAAGATTTGACCTACGAAGAAAGGCCTGTCAGAATTTTGGATGAGATGGAAAGAGCTACTAGGAGTAAGACAATTAAATTTTACAAGGTGTTGTGGGATCATCATACTGAGGAAGAAGCTACCTGGGAAAGAGAGGATTTTCTGAGATCAGCATATCCACACTTGTTCCCTGAGCAACTGAATCTCGAGGACGAGATTCATTCTAAGGGGGGTAGCTTTGTGACACCCTGGTTTTTGGCAACTTTTTCTTTTCAAAATCTTTCTGGCTTTATTTGCAATTTGTATGGTTTTTGAACCTTTTTCAGTTGACTTTGGACTTATGAATCTCTCTCAATGATCCAAAGCCCTCAACATCTTGCCACACACCTTCTGGATCAAATTCCAATTCTCAATCTTTCCGAATTATCCATTTTCTTCCTTTGGGAAAATCTGTCATCACTATGGGTTATGAAGCAACCTATAGTTCTGGTGATCAGAAAAATCCCAAATTAATACCACACCTTCTTGTCATCATCTACTCCCACAATCTTCAAAAACATTTCATGGTACAGTATAAAATTTTGTCCAGAAAACTCCATTTATCTTCTGGACAGTACTGGCCATTTGTGAAGCAACTCATATTTTCCCAACTCAGAAAATTCTCAGATAATTCCTTGAGATACTAGGGAACCTATCTTGCCACAATATCCAAAAATATCATCTTGAGCAGTACAAATTTTCAGCAGCAATATTCTGCCAAGTTTCTACTCAAATGGAACCTCTCTGAAGGAAGTACCAGCTAGAGGTATTCAATTGAGCTGAAATTTTTATCACATCTTCTATCCACCAAATAACCCTCTCACACCAAATTTCAGCTCCAGCAGATCAACCAGATGAGTGCTACAAGCTCATCTTGCTTCTGTTCCAGTAACAGCAGTTGTACATGAACTATATTCAAACTTTGATGAAAGTTTCTCAAACTTGGCCAGCTTATAGTCCTTCCAAAGTAGATCATCCCAGACATCTCCACTGGCTCCATCTCCAGCTGACCTCTCCTCCGGATCTCTCTCAAAGTTTCTGTCAGAAACTGTAGCTGAAGCTACACTTCGGACCAGAGTGCATCTAGTTGAACCAGAGGCACAGGGGGACTAAGTGATCGAGGGTTGACATGTTAGACAAGATGCGCCAGACTTGCGTGGCCTCTGGATGCCAGCCACCATGGTGAGCACCGTAGTGGCATGCCAAAACCCGCGCTCTGCACCGCGCCTGCGATGGGTGTGACGCGTCCGGCTGCCCCGCGTGGCCGCGCCTTGTCCCAGCTAGCCGACATCCTCTCCTTCACCCACCTGGCCGTTCTAGAAGGCTCCCCTCGCTGGAATCGTCCCCGGCGGCCGCCACGCACGCGGGCACTGTGGCACTCGTGCGGCCACAGTGGCTCTGCCACCCATCGTCTTCCTCCGCAAGCCCCCACTGCATGCCATAACTCCTCTGCCCTCTCCTATCCCGTCGCCCGCGTCGAGCCAGCCAGTGCGGCGTCCTTGCGCCAACGACGTGGCCGCGGCGCATCCGAGTCCAGAAGCTCCGCCTCCTCCTATATATAGGCCTCCCCGGCCTCCCTCCGCTCCTCACCCCACTCCCTCCTCCTCATAGAGACCCCCTAAGCACCGAGCCACGGTCGAGAGGCCCTCTGGCCTCGCCGCTCGCCGGCATTCCGCCGCCGATCCCCACACTGCTATAGCTCAATTTCACCCACCCCAGCTCTGCGCGACTGCACATTCGAGCTCACCGCACTCCCACGACTCCGCCCGACCTCTTTCCAAGCCAAATCACTACCGGAATCGTCGTCGCCGACGACCCCCGAACCAGCCGCCGCCGGAGAAGAAGAGAGCGATGCCGTCAGGCTGTCTCCGGAGACGCCACTAGTACAGGGAGGACCGCTGTCGAGTGGCCGATCCATCCCCGCAGTCGCCCGAGCTCGCCGCCGTTGCTAACTCCGGCTATCGCCGTCGGTGAGCCGCCCGTGCACTGTTCTCCTCTTTTCTTTTTAATTATGACAGCTGGGGCCCGCCCGTCAGTGGCTCAGCCGCGTCCGAATCGGTACGTTAGTGAAGGCGTATTCGGAAAGTGCGCCTTCGACGTGGCCTGTCCAGAGAATTTAGAATTTCTGTTTAAATCCAGATTTGACCAGGAACTTTGACCACCCATAACTTTTTATCCATAAGTCCAAATCAATTGATTCTTTTTGCATTGGGTTTGTCTTGAGTTCCTCTATTTTTTGGTAAAATTTGGTATTTTTCTCATGCTCACAGAATTTCTGGTGAACATAACAGTGTTATGTGACATTTTCCTTTGCATTTTTAAAATATTTTCAGAGGGAAATCCTTTTGACTTTGAAGCCCAGGAGTTTGTGGACAACCCAACAGAGCAAGGCAAGCCATGTCATCCATTGCATGAAGCATTTCAATAGTGTTGGTTATTTAATTGAATTATTTGCATTATTTTTTTTAATATGTGACAATTTAGAGTAATTTACCTTGATGCATAGCTACTGCCATGTTAAGTTACTCATGATAAATATCCATGCTTGTTAAATACTTGTTAAGACTAAACCTAATTGGTTGATCATGTGCCACCTATCCAGACTTATCCGTGCAGCCACATTTGCCGGTATGGGACAGCCTTGACTTGGTCTGGCTTTGTGCTCTTTTATCGGTACCACCAAAGAGGGAGGGTTATGCGTGTGTGCTACCCTAATCAGGTAGACAACGATAATCCTGTGAGCCCAGTTGAGTTATTTTGCCGGCGTCCCCGTTTGGGACAATTTAGTTTGGCCACGACGATGGCAGGTGTCACGGGGTGACACAGGGGCCACCCAGGACATGACCCTGGGAGGGTATGATTGTCGGTGGTACGATAGAGGAGTCGCGGGTCAGGCAGGTTTCGTTGGAGCAGCACCGGTCCACCCGAATGGGAGCATGAGGCCAGGAGCTCCATAGTGTGGGTAAAGTGTGCAACCTCTGCAGAGTGTAAGAATCTATTCGAATAGCCGCGTCCACTGTATTGGACAGTCCGTACTAGGCCACTGATTGGTCAACCGCAATAATAATAATAATGATGGAAGAACTTGTCTTATGTTCAGAAGTACTCAATGGATTATGAGTATTCTGAGGGTTGTGGAATAACCCCGAAGAGAGTAAGTTGGTAATCGGTAACAGTAAGCATCTAAGCACTTAGTATGATCATTGCCATGCTATTGTTTGCTGCATTGTTTTGGTTGCCATGAGCTTGCGAGTACATTCCAAGTACTCACCTGGCGTATCATGCCAGATGCAGGAGAAGCCGAGGACGGAGGTCCCGATGGTTCGTGCTACGCTAACTAGGCCGTGTCCCCAGCAGTGTCCCTGTGGATGGAGTTTTCCGCGCTATGTTCCGCTACACCATAGAGTCACCTAGTAGTATCGAGGCCCTCCTATGTTCCATAAATAATGTAGATATTTTCATAGCACGTGCAGTGCTTTTGGCCTCGCTATCGATGTAAATTATGAGCTTGTACTCGAGATATATCAATAAAGTTCAGTTCAGTTCTGTTCCAAGTTGTTGTGTGTTTCCAGAAGACATGATCTCTGGGTTGGAAACACTGGTAAGCCGGTCCTCTGAGCCGGGGTGCCACAATATGCAACACGTTGCATATTGATCTTCACTTAATGTGTAGTATTTTGATTGTTGCACTTTGCCATGCCATGCATCCTTAAACTTGACATGCATCATACTTGGTTGTGCATCATGCCATGATTATGCTTGTTTTTTTACCATGTTGTTTTCTTCTTTCCTGTTGTTCTTCTTCTCGATAGTCCGGTTACGTTCCGGAGTTGTGAGGATTTGATCGACTACGCTTGTTCGACTACTTCATGGATTCGCTCTTCTTCCAAGCGGGATTCCAGGCAAGATGACCATTACCTTGGATATCACTACTATCTTTGCTTGCTAGTTGTCTCGATGCTATCGCTATGTCTCGCTACCTACCACTTGTTTGTCAACCTCCCATATTGCCATGATACAGCCTCTAACCTTCCACTATCCCAGCAAACCGTGTTTGGCTATGTTACCGTTGTGCTCTGCCCTCTTATAGCGTTGCTAGTTGCAGGTTGTTCCATGTTGGGACATGAATATCATGAGATATCATAATATCTCTTATTTAATTAATGCATCTATATACTTGGTAAAGGGTGGAAGGCTTGGCCTTTTGCTTGGTGTTTTGTTCCACTCTTGCCGCCCTAGTTTCCTTAACACCGGTGTTATATACCATGATGAGCGCTCCTAACATCTGTGAGGTTTTATGGGGACCCCCTGATCATTCGTTTTAGGATAAGACTCTTCCAGCAAGGCCCAACTTTGGTTTTAAATTTTGCCAACATAATAACACTGATAAATAATTAATTAGCATAGGGGGTCGCGTCCCCGTGGATTCTTAATTCAAATAAGCTCGTGCGCCAGTGCTGATGGTGCTGGTCCGAAATTGTCAACCGCCGGTGGCCGCCAGGGGCAACTCTGTGATTGGCCTACCTGAAGTTTGCGCGATCCGGTCGTGGCCTGAGACGAGATACGCGCGGCTCCTATCGGGGTGTCGGCACGCCGGGAGGTCTTGCTGGTTTTGTTTTACCTTTTACGAGTGGCTTGTCCACTAGGATTCCTTATAGGCATCGTGTTATCACGGTGTGAGGTTTTCCATCGGATGCGTGTGGTAATTTGTGATGGACTACTTGGAGCAGCCCTGCAGGGTTAAATCTTTCGGAAAGCCATGCCCGCGGTTATGTGGCGACTTGGAAATTTAGAACCTCCGGTTGTAGAGAACTTGTCACTAAATTTAATAAAAATACACCAACCGCGTGCATAACCATGATCGTCTCTTTTTGAGGGAGTTCGGGAAGAGAACACGATGGGGTTATGTTTGACTCGTAAGTAGGTGTTCAGGATCACTTCTTGATCATTACTAGTTCACGTCCGTTTATGCGTAGTTTACTCTTCTTATTCTTGTACTCGTAAGCTAACCAGATATATTCTTAGTGCTTGCTACAACCTCACCACTTATCCATTCCATACCCATTAAGCCTTGCTAGTCTTAATACCCATGGTAATGGGATTGCTGAGTCCTCGTGGCTCACAGTTTACTACAACAATAGGTGCATGACAGGTAAAGCGATGATTTGACGTGAGGCCGATGCTTGTTCTATTTGAAGTTCTTCTTCTGCTTCTTCTTCTTCATCGATCATAGAGATGGGTTCCCGGTTGGCAACCGTGGATTAGTAGGGTGGATGTCGTTCTTCTTGTTTGTTTGATTTCATCCATAGTCGGATCCTGCTCTTTTGTATGATGATTGCTATGTATTGATGTATTGATGTATTCATGTTGTAGCTTGTGGCGAGTGTAAGCCTTTATCTCGTATTCTCATCTATTCAGTACATGGTATGTTGTAATGATATCCACGTTGCGAAGTGTCTTCGATATGCGCTTCTATCCTTAGCGGAACTTCCGAGTTCCTTGAGGATAAGAAAGCATATTGGGCGTTACAAGTTGGTATCAGAGCCTCTACCGATCGCAGGCGCCCCTTGATTGATCGAACTTGGCCGTTGTTGAGTCTAGAAGAAAAACTATTTTGAGTCTAGTTATATATCAGAGAGTAGGAATTCTTTTTACTCCTCATCCCCATCGTCGCTCTGGTGAGGAATTGTGATGTAGGTGTTTTGATTCTACTACTCTTCCCACTCAATTTTTTTAGGATCACGCGGGTATTTTGGAATCGTTGCGATATCGGTGTGACAGAATTCTGTTCTTGGTGCCTCCTGTCTGCCTTGACTTCTTCCATGGAGTTGAGCTCCGAGGTGTTCTTGTCACATTCGCTATCGTTTCAGTTCCCGAATACCAGAGGACGCCGACATAAAAAACGCTACTATACTGTTAGTGGTGAGATAACCTCGACGCCACCCAGTACTGGGGAGGGAGTTCGGGAGTACTACCATGGCTAGTATAGCTGTTGTTTTTCGAACGTCTGAGGTACAGGAGTTTCCGAGGTTCTTGGTTATGTGTTGAGGAGGCGGTACATTTGGAGCTTAGAATTCTGCTAGGAGTTGTGTGATGATATTTTCCTCCTTGTACTTATTGTACCGGATTGCATAACCGAGAATTTTGGGAGTTCCTAGGTGGGAATTCAAGTAGTTACCTAGGAAATCTTTTCGACAAATGCATCATATGAGATTGGGGTTCGACGTCTAGTGGTTCGTTTGTCATGGTTGGTTTTATAGTGGATCTCGTTGTGTCTTAAAGAGCCCTTGTAGCTTCGCTACGGTTCGGGGACGCCTTGTAGTCACTGTACGATTGAGCCCGTGGAGCCTCACCATGAAAATTTTGTACGAAATATCTATCATATGTTTGTTCCGGCTTACTCCGCAAGTCAAATCCTTTGTTTTGTTTTGGTTGTGGTATTCGAGTTGCTTCGATGTCAAGTGTTGATTACATACCTTTCCTAAATGGCGTTCTCATATTTATATGGGAGTGCTAATCCTTCTTGATCATGGTGATTGTCATGTAAATTCTTTTTCGGTCGGTGTGCTTCTCTTTGAGTTAATCCGATCCTTTCAACGTTCGCAAGATCAAATCGCAGTTCTTCTCAACGGCGTCCGTTTGACCCGTCCCAAGTTGTCTTTATTTTTTTCCCACGCTCCCACCCTTTTTCTTCACAGAGCCAGAATTCTCAAATCAAGCATCCTTTTATTCAAGCCTCTTCATCCTTTTCTTCCAAGATTCATCCGGTGATTCCTCGTGAAGATACTCAAGAGATACAAGTTCATCATTCTTCGTTCTCGTTTTTTCTTCGTCTTCTTTCTTTTTTCTCCGGTGTTCTAAATTCAAGCTCTCGGTGTTCATCATATCCTTTTCTTTGATTCTAATGTTTTTCCATGTTGGAAGTTTTTATCCAAGTCTCTCTTGTTCACCTCTCTCTATTCTTCTCCGGAGTGCTGAAGATATCTCAGAAGATTCGTGTTTCCATTCAAGATCAGTTCCTTCTATTTTGTGGTTGTTACCTCATTCAAGCCATTTAAATCAACCGGTGCAATCTCTATTTCAAGAAATCATTTCGAATGGAGTTTCTTTTGAGTGGGCCTATAATCCAATGGGTTTTTCCCAGGATCTTAGCCGACTCTTCTAATTTTTCCGGAGTTTTATGGGACCCCCCTGATCATTCGTTTTAGGACAAGACTCTTCCAGCAAGGCACAACTTTGGTTTTAAAATTTGCCAACATAATAATACTAATAAATAATTAATTAGTATAGGGGGCCGCGTCCCCGCGGATTCTTAATTCAACATAAGCAGGTGGGCCAGTGCTGATGGTGCTGGTCCGAAATAGTCAACCGCCGGTGGCTGCCAGGGGCAACTCTGTGATTGGCATACCGGAAGTTTGGACGATCCGGTCGTGGCTTGAGACGAGATACGCGCGGCTCCTATCGGGGTGTTGGCATGCCAGGAGGTCTTGCTGGTTTAGTTTTACCTTTTACGAATGGCTTGTCCACCGGGATTCCTTATAAGCATCGTGTTATCACGGTGTGAGGTTTTTCCATCGGATGCGTGTGGTAATTTGTGATGGACTACATGGAGCACCTCTGCAGGGTTAAATCTTTCGGAAAGCCGTGCCCGCGGTTATGTCGCGACTTGGAAATTTATAACCTCCGGTTGTAGAGAACTTGTCACTAAATTTAATTAAAATACACCAACCGCGTGCGTAACCATGATCGTCTCTTTTCGAGGGAGTTCGGGAAGAGAACACGGTGCGGTTATGTTTGCCTCGTAAGTAGGTGTTCCGGATGACTTCTTTATCATTACTAGTTCACGTCCGTTTATGCATAGTTTACTCTTCTTATTCTTGTACTTGTAAGCTAGCCAGATATACAAATGCTAAGTGCTTGCTGCAACCTCACATCCATTCCATACCCATTAAGCTTTGCTAGTCTTAATACCCATGGTAATGGAATTGCTAAGTCCTCGTGGCTCACAGTTTACTACAACTAGAGGTGCAGGTACAGGTAAAGCGATGATTTGACGTGAGAGCGATCCTTTTTCTATTTCAAGTTCTTCTTCTGCTTCTTCTTCTTCGTTGATCATAGGATGGGTTCCCGGTTGGTAGCCTGGGATTAGCAGGGTGGATGTCGTTCTTCTTTTTCGTTTGATTTCATCCGTAGTCGGATCCTGCTCTTTTGTACGATGATTGCTATGTATTGATGTATTGATGTATTCATGTTGTAGCTTGTGGTGAGCGTAAGCCTATATCTGGTATTCTCATCTATTCAGTACATGGTATGTTGTAATGAAATCCACCTTGCGAAGCGTCTTCGATATGCGCTTCTATCCTTAGTGGAACTTCCGAGTTCCTTGAGGATAGGACCGCATATTGGGCGTTATAGACAGGTTGGACCTACCAGCGACATCTTTGCACGCAAGGAAGTGCCTCCTTATTACGCGGGAAAAAAAAGTTCCTCCCCCTGATAGCTGGGACCCACCAGCTACATCTTTTTCAAGGAAGTGCCTCATTATTACGCGCAAGAAAAATAATTCCTCCCCCTGCTAGCTGGGTCCCACCAGATTTTGAGGCTGACTTGTGGGCCTACTAAGTTGACGCGTACGCAGGGCTTTGTCAACTTAGTGAACAAACGATTCTAGCAGCAGTGACCGTTCGATGTTAATCCAACGGCCGTGCTGCTTCTTCAATCTGTGATCTTCTTGCTCCAGCCACCCAAACTAGCACTGGCGGGACCGCCTGCTCCCGCCTCCCGTGGCCGGCTGTGCTGCCGCGCAGGCCTCACCACCCCACCCTACTCCCATCGCTGGCCAGGCCATCCCTCTAGTCCCCCACACCTCTTGTTATTCTCCGGCGACGGCAGCCTCACACCGCAACCGAACCAGTAAACCCTCGTACTCCCCTCCGCGTGGGCAACCACTACCAAGTCTTCCCCGTCTTCTGGTCGTTCCCTTCCTAGGCCTCACCGTCGTCCACCGCCATGCTGCTCTCGGCACGGCGTCATCAACGCAGTCAATGAACGGTAGCCATCGGAAGAGGACTATACGTGGAGAGACTGACAGCTGGGACCCACGAGATCCATGGTCGCACGCAAGGAAGTGCCTCTTTATTACGTGCAAGAAAAATGATTCCTCCCCCTGCTAGCTGGGACCCACCTGATTTGGAGGCTGACTTGTGGGCCTACTAAGTTGACGCGTATGCAGGGCTTTGTCAACTTAGTCAACAAACGATTCTAGCAGTAGTGACCGTTTGATGTTAATCCAATGGCCGTGCTTCTTCTTCAATCTCTGATCTTCTCGCTCCAGCCGCCCAAACCAGCGCCGGTGGGACCGCCTGCTCCTGCCTCCCGTGGCAGGTTGTGCTGCCATGCAGGCCTCACCGCCCCACCCTACTCTCACCGCTGGCCAGGCCATCCCTCTACTCACCCACACCCCCTGTTATTCTCTGGCGACGGCAGCCTCACACCGCAGCCGAACCAGTAAAATCTCGTACTCTCCTCCGCATGGGCAACCACTACCACGTCTTCCATGGCTCCGGGTCATTCCCTTCCTAGGCCTCGCCGTCGTCCACCGCCTTGGTGCACTCGGTGCGGCGGCGTTAACGCGGTCAACGAACGACAGCCATCAGAAGAGAACTGTACGTAGAGAGGCTGACAGCTAGGACCCACGAGGTCCATGGTGGCACGCAAGGAAGTGCCTCCTTATTACGCGGAAAAAATGTTTCCTCCCCTTGACAGCTCGGGCCCACCAGCTAAATCTTCGCACGCAAGGAAGTGCCTCCTTATTACGCGCAAAAAAAAAGATTCCTCCACCTGACAGCTGGGTCCCACCACTATATCTTCGCACGCAAGGAAGTGCCTCCTTATCCCCCCTGACAGTTGGGACCCACCAAGTTGAATCGTACGTAGCGTTATCTGTCTGGTCGCAAGCGTGTACGTACATACTAGTCGATTGGTCTCTCTGCCACGATGAACCGTGACCGTGTAAGGAGCGGCACGTGTCGTAGTAGAGCCCCCGATGTAGCAGTTCAGGCAGTCCCGTCTAAATCGTGTACACATACGTACAACCACCCTGGAAAACAATACCGCCACGTACGTACATACAGGCGGGGTCTCGAACGCGTACTCGTGCACACGTATGGCCAGAGCCGCGCATACGTACGGCTACACTGGACGGCAACAATGGCGTCCTGTTCATAGGCGGCCAACCGGCTGGGTCAGAACGGAGGAAACAACGTCATGTTCATCGGGAGCCAAGCGACTGGGTCGGAATGCGTCCTGTTCATCGGGAGCCAACCGGCTTGGACGGAACAGCCGAAATGGAGTCCTGTTCATCGGTTGGGGGTGTGGGGTACCGAAAAACGGTGGAAATAGACTTCTATTCAACCGCCTACGGTCGAAACGGGGTCCTGTTCATCGGGAGGGGTCTGGTGTACCGCAAAACAGAGGAAACAAACTTCTCTCCAACCGCCTACGGTCGAAACGGGGTCCATCTCATCGGGAGGGGTCTGGCGTACCACAAAACGGAGGAAACAGACTTCTCTTCGAGCACCTACGGTTGAAACGGGGGTCCTGTTCATCGGGAGGGGTGTGGCGTAGCGCAAAACGGGACTCCACGGGCTACTGTTCATCACCGTCGACTTCCAACCGAGCGCCTCCACTGGCTACTGTTCATCCGCAACTACCTATGGCCTCCACGGGGTCCGGTTCATCCACCCCCAACACCGGCTGGGGTGTGGCGTACCGCGGCACGACCTCCTCGGGGTCCTGTTCATCTAGCACCAACCGCCTACACGGCTGGGTACTGTTCATCCAACCCCCATTAGCTGGGGTGGGGCGTACGTGCAGGCAGCAGCAACGGGAACAGTTCATCCACAGCCAACCAACTAGCTAGGTTAACTCACCACCACGTCTCGCGCAAGGGTCTCGATCGATACGTCTCGACTCGTTCTAAGTATCGCGTGCGCGGCTGCAACGGGCACTGTCGGAAGTCGGGCTCCGGGGACCCAAAGGTTCGAACACTGGGGTGAGCTCATTCTACCGCTTCGTCTCCTACCATGGCTAAGCTACGGCGAGGCTACGGCGAGAACGCGCTAGCGAGGGATGGGGCAAGGACTCAGTGGTTTACCCAGGTTCGGGCCACCTTGCGGTGTAAGACCCAACTCCTGCTTGTGGTTTGGATTGCCAGGGGCAAGAGAGTTCTTGCGTACAAGGTAGGAGATGAAGGAATCAATCTCGGGGGGCCTAGCCGGAGGGACCGAGAGCCTAGGGGGGGGGGGAGACCTCTACAAAGGCAGCACTGCCCTTTTATATCGGCCTTGGTCCTCTTCCCCCTCAAAACTTAGGCGGGAAGGGTTGCCACACTTGGCGATTTTGAAAGGGGACAGGCGCTCAGGCTATCCCGACTAAAGGTGGTCTTCGCTTGCCAAAGCATGATCCATGACGCGCTGGTGGGCTCGGTGATGACCTCCGCCCTGCGCGCCCGTCGTCTTGGTCTTCCTTCGCCGATCGGGCAACCTTTGGGGTTGCTTTGGAGAGTAGATAGCTGGCCCTGCTCCCTTCACACAAAAGAGGAAACCATCTCCATCCGCGCTCGCTGGCGCGCCCTCTGTCGTCGTTCGTCGCCGCGCGCGTCACCCACGTGGTGGGTTGAGACCGCGCGACCGAGCCGGATCTCCCTTGCCTTGTAAGCCATCGGGAGGATGCCTCGGGAGGCAGCCTCAGGGGACCGCCTCGCGAGGGGGCCTCGTGAGGTGGCCTCGGGTGGAGCCGTTGTTGAGTCCTGCTTGCCCGCTCCCTGAGGAGGGGTCCTCGGGAGGCCGGAGCCTCGCGAGAGGGCCTCGCGAGGGGGCCGTCGGGAGGCTGGAGCCTCGTTAGGGGGCCGTCGAGAGGCTGGAGCCTCGTGAGGTTACTTTTCTCTGGGGCGCCCGTTGGTGGGCCGCCTACCTGGGCCTTCGCCAGGCGCCGTGCCCTGGGCCGCGGGCAGACGGGTCATGGTACCCCGGGTTCCACAACCCCGATAGGCACTGTTCATCGAGAGGCAACCCAACCAGCTAACTACGTCTCGCACGTACGGGGGCTCGATCGGCTTCAGTAAGCAGCGAGAAGGGATTGACCGGGTTCAGTTAGCAGCGAAGAGGGATCGATCGGGTTCAGTTAGCAGCGAAGAAATCGCTCGAGTTCAGTTAGCAGCGAAGGGATCGGTCGGGTTCAGTACATAGTGCGAGGGATCGATCACTCGTGTTTAGTACGTAGTGCGAGGGCGATCGATCGCTCGGGTTCAGTAAGCGAACGCCTCGCTCGGGTTCAGTTAGCGAACGCCTCGCACACATGCGCGTGTACGAGTGAAACACGCAAACCACACTGCATCGCTCGGCCCCGACCACCCACCGTAACCGGGAACTCCCCGAAAATTTCCTCGCCCTCACTTCTACCACGATTTTTTACGTCATGAACGGCCCAAAGAATGTCATGCGGGTGTGTCTCCGGCTCACCAGAACAAAAATCCCATTTTCTGTCATAATTTTTTGTCATAGAAGTAGGAGCCCACCACATCCATGATGATGCATGTTTTTGTCACAATTATCGTCATAGAAGTGTCACAACCATGACAGAAAAAGTTTTCGTTCGGGCCATAATGTCACGGATGTGTCTTTTTTTGTAGTGTGAGCTCGTGGGTCTCACACAGCTCCGTTTGACCTAATTCCACTTCTATAAATTCCCATAAATCCCAAAACCAACAGAGAGCCACCCGAAATAACTTTTCTGCCGCCGCAAGCTTCTGTTCTTCCGTGATCCCATCTGGAGGCCTTTTCCGGCGATCTGCCAGAGGGGGAATTGATCACGGAGGGCTTCTACATCAACCTTGCTACCCTTTCGATGATGTGTGAGTAGTTTACCACAGACCTATGGGTCCATAGCTAGTAGCTAGATGGCTTCTTCTCTCTCTTTGATCTTCAATACAAAGTTCTCCATGATCTCCATGGAGTTCTATCTGATGTAATCTTATTTTGCGGTGTGTTTGTTGGGATCCGATGAATTGTGGGTTTATGATCAGATTATTCATTTAAAGTAATTGAGTCTTTTCTGAACTTTATTATGCATGATTTTTATAGTTTTGTATTTCTCTCCGATCTATCCGTTTGGTTTGGCCAACTAGATTGATTTATCTTCAGTGGGAGAGGTGCTTTGTGATGGGTTCAATCTTGCGACGTCCTCACCTAGTGACAGAAGGGGTAGCGAGGCATGTATTTGTATTGTTGCCATTAAGGGTAAAATGACGGGGTTTATTTATATTGCTTGAGTTTATTCTGTCTACATCATGTCATCTTGCTTAAAGTGTTACTCTGTTTGTCATGAACTTAATACCATAGATGCATGCTAGATAGCGGTCGATTGGTGGAGTAATAGTAGTAGATGCAGGCAGGAGTCGGTCTACTTGTCACGGACGTGATGCCTATATACATGATCATTGCCATGAATAACATCATAACTATGCGCTTTTCTATCAATTGCCCAACAGTAATTCGTTTACCCACCGTAGTCTATGTTTCGAGAGAGAAGCCTCTAGTGAAAACTATGGCCCCCGGGTCTAGTTTTATTATATTAGAAAACCCAAAATTACCTTGCTGCAATTATTTTACTTTTTATTTACTTTTCAATTTATATATCTATCACTATCAGATTTAATCCTTGCAAGTAACAAGTTCAAGGGGATTGACAACCCTCTTGCCCGCGTTGGGTGCAAGTATTTGCTCTCTTGTGTGTAGGTACTGCTTGACTAGGATTTGCTTGGTTCTCCCATTGGTTCAATAACCTTGGTTCTCACCGTGGGAAATACTATCCGCTAGTATATTGCTTCACCCTTCCTCTTCGGGGAAAATCCCAATGCAACTCACAAGTAGCATGGCACAAGTCTTGGTTCTACGTGGAAGGCCCTCGTGACAGCCTGCCGTTCTTCGTGAATGAGCCCCCACGGAAGCTGCGGTCATGGGTTCCTCTGTCTAGACCATAACCGGGGGCTAAGGCACTAGCAGATGCTACCGTCCGGCTGAAGAAAGGCAGGCTGACTGGAGGCCACATCATGCAGACGTGGGTGGTGCGCCGCGTCTTGCCTCTACATGCCTGAGCTCTCCCCCTGCCCCAATATGCTGGGCCAGAGGACCCTGCGCGGGTCTCTCAGGAGGAGTTGATCCCGAAGGAGGTTGATGAGTAACTTGGCTTCTTGGTAGGCCCTGATGCCATCGTGAGCTCCCAGAGGAAAGCCGTCAGACCCTTTTCGGCGGACCTCCCACCGGGCAACGTAAGTATTTATTTTTTCTCTGCAGTTCCATCTCCATCGGAGGCCGGGGCTGTTGACACCATATTTTGGCATGGTCAAAAACTTAATTAAGATGACCTCAAATGAAAAAGTTCTCAACATGTGAAAGTTCTATCTCATCAAAATGTGAAACTTTGATGTTTGGGTCATCATCATTCGATCTCATCTAAAAGGCCGAAACTATGCTTGAAGTACTAAGATTTTGGCATGCAGAGTACTGTTCGGCCAATTACGCCCTCAAGCCAGCCTAATATGAGAAAACTTTCTACATGAATTGTCTTCGTCTCGTCGAAACGGTCGATTTTGGTATAAAAATTGTCCCAATCCGAGTTCGGATGCAAAAGTTAGAGGCAACACTCTGCGGACTGGTCCTGAGTGGAAAAGTGACGCGAGGGACCAGACACCCACCTAGGTGGTGTCTGATGGGTCGCGTGAGTTATTCGGCCTTTGCCGGCTGAATGAAGCTTGTCGGTTTTGAAAGCTTGCCGGTTTTGAGTGCTTGCCGGTTTTGAATGCTTGCCGGTTTTGAGTGCTTGCCGGTTTTGAGTGCTTGCCGGTTTTCAATGCTTGCCGGTTTTGAGAGCTTGCCGGTTTTGAGTGCTTGCCGGTTTTGAGGGCTTGCCGGTTTTGAATGCTTGCCGGTTTTGAGTGCTTGCCGGTTTTGAGAGCTTGCCGGTTTTGAATGCTTTCCGGTTTTGAGAGCTTGCCGGTTTTGAGTGCTTGCCGGTTTTGAAAGGCTTGACGGTTTGAGTGAAAATCCAAACAGAAGCTGAAGATGGGCTCAAAAGATTATCTAGACGACCTCGGATGGAAAAGTGTTCTACACAGAAGTTGTGCGTATCATCAAAACGGTCAACTTTTCTTTTGGAGTCATCATCATCTGAGATAGTATACGGCCTGTAATGTTGCTACAAGACTTAGACAGTCCAAAAAACTGCATGACCGAGACCGACTGGGAGTTAAAGTTGGCCCCGTAGGGTATTGAAGATGGCCTTATTTGGAAAAGTGATCAACAGAAGATTTGTTCATCTCGTCGAGATGCACAAATTTGGTATTTTGATCATCTCAATCCGAGGTCATATGCAAATTCCACGGCCCACGCAAGGAACAAGACAAAAGTTTGGGCCAGATTCATACTAAGTCCGAGTTAGACTAGAATCAGGACTCTAGGACATGAATTGATGTAGTTTTCTTGTAAGGAAAGCCTAGATTAATCCTTTACTTGTATGGGAAGTCCAGCCACCTCTTATATATATATTGGGGGTGACAGCCGATTGAACAACACACAATCGAACAAATCAATATACTACTTTTTCATCTACGTTTTATCTCTCCATCGTTTTTCTCTCTCGTTCTTCGCTATTCCTCGAGTTTGAGAGCTGTGAATCCCGAGGCTCTAGGGGTGAGCGAATCGACCTAGAGCAGCCCATAGCCGCCGCACTCCCTGGCGGGGTCCCTCTTGGGTGTGTGGGGTTTCGGGTCTTTAAAAGCGTTTGCTGGCTGTCTTGCGTATCGCGCTGCCGGACAGACCTCCTTCGACGTGAGCTGCGGTGCATCACCCCCGGCGTCGAGGGTACACATGACGTGTTCGTGTGTCAACACACTTTTTGGCGACTCCGCTGGGGACTGAAGGTCAATCATCATCATCATCCATCATGTCCGATCTTCCCAAGCCATCTGAGGTAGACGCTGGTAACATCATTAAGCCCAGTCTTGATGAGCTATCGGCCGACCATCGCCAAATCTATGAGGAGTACAGGAAGGCACGTGAAGAGAAGGAGCTGCAGGAATTTCTTGGAAACTTCAAGAAGGATCGCCAAGGCAATATTACTCCGATTGGAGAAATCAAGTTCCCTCATCTTCACGACGAGCAGGTTAAACCCTCTACAAGTGCTACCTTTTCTCCTGTGCAGGGGCTGAGATTGAGAGTCGTATTGCTGATGGTAATAATCTGGTTTATCAAACTTTCTTAGAGAATACCAATGCTCAGAAAAATATGCCTCAACCATCTAGTGGTAATATTGGCATGCATGCTAGCGCAGAAAACCCTAGTCCAGCTTTACCTCTATCATCGGCACCTCCCATGCCGATGAATTATTACCCTACCCATACTAATCTGATTATGGCTGCACCTATTAATCCTATAATGAATATGCCAAGTTCGGTGGCAACGCTGAACCAATCCCTACCTATAGGTGCAAACGCTGCTAGACCGCTGCCGAACTATGGTTCGACATACATGCCACAATTCATACCTACAGCCAGCAATCCTACTCCACCTATGCCACTACAGCAAGTTTCATCATCTACTACGGATGATGCTCTAGCTAATTTTAGACAGGAGATGGCTAAGATGCTCCGAGAAAATTTTGGAGTTGAGTTACCTCGGAATCGGATTTACCAAAAACCGTACCCCGAGTACTTTGATGCGATCTAGTGCCCTCCGGGATATAAAATTCCAGATTTTGTTAAGTTTAATGGAGAGGGCACAAAAACCACATGGGAGCATGTTAGTCAATACTTGGCACAATTGGGTGAAGCGGGTTCGTTAAACGAATTGAAAGTGCGTTTATTTCCTTTATCATTGACTGGCACCGCATTTTCATGGTTTTCTTCTTTGCCACGTGGTTCTATTCGTGTATGGTCGCAGCTAGAACAGAAATTTCATGATCATTTTTATAGCGGCGATAATGAACTTAAGTTGTCACATCTTACATCGGTTAAGAAAAAGCATGATGAATCGGTCTCCGATTACGTCAAAAGACTTAGAGAGACAAAAAACCGGTGTTATAGTTTGGTGATAACCGAGAGAGACTTGGCAGACTTATTGCTTAGTGGTTTGAGAACTCACATTAGAGAAAAGCTAGAAGGCTACGAGTTTTTAAATATCAACCAAGTCTTACAAAAGGCTTTGGCTCAGGAAAGCCGAAGCAAAGATCTCAAAGAGGTGCATAGGTATAAAGCTGATCGTCCAAAGATGAATATGGTTGAATATGATAGTGATCACTCGGACGATGAGGGTGATATTTATGCTACTGAATTTGTTTGGCAATCTAAGGTCAAACCATTTACTTGCAATGATCTGAAACCGATTCAAAAGAATCGTGATGAAGAGATGAAGTTTACTTTTAACATTGCTAGGTGTGATAAAATATTTGATACTTTGCTGTAGGATAAAATTATTAGGATATCTCATACTTTACCGCCGTTTGAAGAGCTGAAACGGCGTGCTTATTGCAAGTATCATAATTCTTTTTCTCATGCTACTAACGATTGCAATGTTTTTCGACGACAGATACAATCAGCCATTAATGATGGACGATTGAACTTTTCTGAGATGCAAGTTGATAAGCAGCCCTTTCCAATGAATACCGTGGATTTGGAGGGGGAAAAGTTGCTCATTCGGTCGAAGGCAGCAGAATCTGCTAAAAAAAACAATGTTGTCATAGGTGAGCCCAGGAAAAGCAAAGAGGACAGCAAAGTCTTAGGAAGACACGTTGTGCTTGACAAGCAACCTGATGGCAAAGAAGTAATCAAGATCACCATCAAGAATCCTACACTCGGGGGGCAACCACAAGTGCAAGAAAATACTCGTGTTAAATTTGTTAAGCCCAAGAGTCCAGAAGTTGGCAAGTGGAAGACGAATGAAACTAAAGTGCAGCGCAAAAGAATCAAGCCAACTTTTGATATATTGATGTGCAAATATGCCAATCAAGTGGCCGGTTCTAGCTCTAACCGGTCATCAAATTTGAAGCGCTCAAGATCACCTCTGAGGCAAGAATTTCAGCATCACGCAAAGCCATATGGGTCGTGGGCACCAGGACCATGGTTGGCGCCACCCCCTATGCGCCATACTACATGGGAGATTTCAATGGAGGATGGGGGCAACCCCCAATGGCCCCTTATGCATTTCATCCGGGGTGGGCAGAACCAAGGAGGCCCGCTTGTGAGAGGCTTTCTTACCCCATCCGAGGCCGTTTGAACAATGGTGTCAATCGGCCAGTGCAAGATAATCAAAGAAGGGTCAACAATCAAGTGTGGCATGCTAAGTCACCAAGTGCTGCAGCAGTTGAGTCAGGAAAAGGCAAGGAAAAAATCGATGCCGACTCACTCATCTTGGGCACCAAAACATTCACCATACAGCAGCCGACTGTGCATAGCAACCCGACTGAGCCGATACTTGCTATCGCGCCAAAGCACTCGGCTAATGAGCATGAAGCTAGCACAAGCAAGGCCAAGCCAAAGGATCCAAAATATACGCAACCTAAGTGGTGTCCTCCAGGGCTAACAAAAACACAGAAGAGGAAACTATAGAGGTTAAGGAGTCAAGAGATGGCAGAACAGGAGGCCGAGAAGCAAAGAGATAAATTGTTCAATGACACTCGGCCCATGATACCTACAAAACAAGTATGGATGCCTCAACAAATACAAGGTGCAGTGGCTTCTACATCTATCACAGCAGCACCTACACCGCTAAAGGAGGACGATGCCACCGCTATTACATCATCCACAACACCTATTGATCCCACTTCGCTCGGACAGATTTCAGAATCGATGGACACGCCCGAGGAGGAAGATGATATGTTGGATTATGAGCCTACACCAGTCCACGAAGGTATGGATATCAATATGGTGTGTTACTTACCCACTGAGTTTCGTCCTGTAGATGAAGAAGGGGAAGTGGCTCAGCTGGATTTTGGTCCTAGAAAAGTAATATTTGAGAAGCCAAAAGAACCAGTGACACACTTGAAACCGTTGTACCTCAGAGGTCATACTAATGGATCGCCACTTACTCGGATGCTTGTTGATGCTAGTGCTGTGGTGAATCTCATGCCCTATTTGGTCTTCAAGAAATTGGGTTTGCCCGATGAAGAATTAATCAAGACCAATATGGTGCTCAATGGGTTTGAAGGCAAAGAGAAAACCGATGCCAAAGGTGTGATGTATATGGAGCTTATGGTTGGAAGTAAGACTTTGGCTACTACTTTCTTTGTCGCCGAGGTGCAAGGTAATTACAACGTTATTTTAGGCCGTGATTGGGTTCATGCAAACCAGTGCGTGCCATCTACTATGCACCAGTTTTTAATCCAATGGGTTGATGATGAAGTGGAAGTCATTCATGCGGATAACTCGGCCTGCGTTGCTTTGGCCGATGCATCGGTGGATTGGCAACACCCCAATGCTACTTGCTTGACGGGGTGCGACCTATTAGAGTTTGATTTTCTTAGTGCTACAAAAAATGGTTTTGCGCCCGTTTCTTTAAAGCCGGTTGTTGGCAATCGGTTCCAAAGTATGACGTATTTAAATGGATCCTAACTCTGAGTGGTTACAAAAGCGACTTACAGAATATCGGTCCAGTGAGAACGATATGTATGAGACTATAGAAGAGTTGGATGATATGGATAAACTTGGACAAGGTTTTACATCGGCCGATCCATTAGAAGAGATAGATATTGGAGATGGTTCAGTTCCTAGGCCGACATTTGTAAACAAAAATTTGAAAGCCGACTGTAAAGCTAAATTAATCGAGCTGTTGAAAGAATATGTTTTTTGCTTTGCATGGGAATATCATGAAATGCCAAGTTACCTATAAAGGCCGGTTTAGACCATATAAACAATCGGCCAGAAAGTTTAATCCAAAAACGTATGACCGGATCAAGGAAGAGATCGGTCGTTTGCTTAAAGCTAATTTTATTCGACCTTGCAGGTATGCCGAGTGGATTTCTAATATTGTACCAATGGAGAAGAAAGGCTCCGGCAAGTTGAGGGTGTGTATTGATTTCAGAGATTTGAATAGAGCTACACCCAAAGATGAGTATCCCATGCCAATAGCTGATATGCTTATTAATGATGCTTCTGGACATAGGGTTATTAGCTTTCTTGATGGTAATGCGGGGTATAACCAGATTTTTATGGCCGAAGAGGACATGTCCAAAACGGCTTTTCGGTGCCCCGGTTTCCTTGGTTTATTTGAGTGGACGGTGATGACCTTTGGATTAAAGAATGCCAACGCCACGTATCAAAGAGCTATGAATTTAATTTTTCATGATTTACTCGGTGTTATACTTGAGGTCTGTATCGATGATATTTGTTGGGCCCGTGGAACCTAGGGTATCCTGGCCCATCTGCCTTTGGCCCAAGGCACAACGCCTGGCGTAGGCCCAGCAGGCCGCCACCATCAAGCATCTCAGCAAGATCCCTCATGAGGCCCTGGGCTCCCGAGGACCCCTCCTCAGGGAGCAAGCTGACAAGACTCGACCGCTCCACCGACAGCCTCGCGAGGCCCTCTCGCGAGGCGGCCTCCTGAGGTTGCCTCCCGAGGCGTCCTCCCTAAGACACGCAAGACAAGGGCTGTTCGGCTCGGTCGCGCAGTCTCATGCCCACCATGTGGGTGACGCGAGCGGCGACGAACGGCGGCAGAGGCCGTGCCAGCAGGTGCGGATGAAGAGGGTTTCCCCTTTTGTGCTAAGGGAACAAGGCCAGCAACCCATTTCCCAAAGCAACCCCCAAAGGTTGCCCGATCGGCGAAAGAAGACCAAGACGGCGGGCGCGTAGGGCGGAGGTCATCACCGAGCCCACCGGTACGTCATGGATCATGCTTTTGCAGGCGAAGACCGCCTTTAGTGAGGATAGCCTGAGCGCTTGTCCCCTTTCAAAATCCGCCAAGTGTGGCAACCCTTCCCGCCTAAGTTTCAAGGGGGAAGAAGACCAAGGCGGGTATAAAGGACAGTGCTGCCATAGTTGTGGAGGATCGATTCCTTCCTTTCCTACCTTGTACGCGAAAACACCTTCTTGCCCACGGCAATCCCAACCAAGCAGGAGTAGGGTTTTACACCGCAAGGTGGCCCGAACCTGGGTAAACCTCCGAGTCCATGGTCCACTCCCGCTCACACGCTCTCGCCGTAGCTTCGCCGTAGTGTGGCTGTAGTAGGGGATGAGGAGGTAGGAACAAGCTCACCCCAGTGTTCGAACCTTTGGGGTCCCCAGAGCCCGAACTCCGACATTTGACGCGCCACTTAGGGGTGCGCTACTGTTCTTCCGCTCCATCCTCCACTCCACCAGCGCCATGGCCGATGCACGCCACGAGCGTGCTGAGCGCAGGGCTGGCCACGTGGCTCAGATGGAGCCGGTGGCCCGCGGCAACCGCCGCCGCCCTATCGAGACCGCAGCTGCCGCCGCCGCCGACCCCGCTGCCCGTGAGCAGCAGGACAACTTCCTGCACCCCTCTGTGCAGGCGAACGGCCACACCGCCATGGCCTCTTCCTCCCTCGCCCACCGTGGGCCGCCGAACGCGTAGGCCGCGCTACTCATGGCGCGCGAGCTGCTCCGCTACCGTCCACCTGACGCCGGCTACGACGTCTGGCTTGGTCGCATCACTGAGCTTGTCAACGCCGCCGGGGACGCTCCGGCGCCTTCCCGCTCACTCCGCCCTCCGCCGTCTCGTGCTGGGGACGTGGCGCATGGCGCTCCCCCGCCACCTCCTCTGCGCGACGAGCTCGGCGGGCCCCAGCGCAACGCGCGGGCACGTGAGCCATCCCGTGGCGCGTCCTCGCCGGTCCAAGACGAGGCCAGCTGCTAGATCATCCGCCACGCACCGCCGGACGCGCGAGTACTCCTCGAGCAGCAGTGCCAGCGCCGAGACCGGCCGCCCTCGCCGGCGGTGTTCCTTCGAGCGGCGTGGGCTGCCGCGCCTTCACTCGCGAACTGCGTCGGGTGGTGTGGCCCCTGAAGTTCAAGCCTGAGCTACCTCCACGCTACGACGGCACCCCCAACCCTGCAGAGTTCTTTCAGCTCTACGCGCTGAGCGTCGAGGCGGCGAACGGCGACAACACGGTCATGGCGAACTGGTTCCCCATGGCCCTCAAGGACGGCCCGCACTCCTGGCTCATGAACCTCCCCGAGGCGTCTATCTCATCGTGGGCCGAGCTCTGCAGCCAGTTCGTCGCCAACTTCAAGGGCATGCAAGACCGCTCCCTCAATATCAACGACATGCGGCACGTGCGGCAGCGCCCGGACGAGACCCTCCGCAAGTACATCCTGCGCTTCAGCCAGGTGCGCAACAAGATCCCGCGTGCCTCCGACGCGGCCGTCATCTCTGCGTTCTCCACTGGCATCACAGACGTCAAGATGCGCGAGAAGCTCGCCATCAACGATGAGTTGGACTCGGCACTCGAGCTGTTTGACCTCGCCGACAAGTGCGCCAAGGCTGAAGAAGGTCGCCTCTTCGTCCACAATGACCCCGATGTGG
Organism: Elymus sibiricus; assembly: GCA_039707655.1. Classification (NCBI taxonomy): domain Eukaryota; kingdom Viridiplantae; phylum Streptophyta; class Magnoliopsida; order Poales; family Poaceae; genus Elymus; species Elymus sibiricus. Next base: position 153,288,008 of record CM077670.1, on the reverse strand, counting down.
CGCTCGACGCCGCCAAGACCAAGAACAAGGACATCAAGCGCAAGGGCCCTGTCGTGCTTGCGGCGGAGCCCGAGCCGAAGCGCGGCCGCGACCGCGACGAACCCAAGAAGGACGGCCGGCCGCTCTGCGCCTACCACAACGTGCGCTCCCACAGCACTGAAGACTGACAGGAGCTCAAGCTGCTCCGCGATGAGCGCCAGGGCCGCCGAGACGACCGCAACAGCCGCGGCACCGGTCGCGGAGGTGGCCGCGGCGGCAACCGCGAGGACGGCCGCAACGGCAACGACAACTTCCACCAGGGCTGGCGCGACCAGCCTCGTGAGGCCTCTTGGCACGACCAGCCTCATGAGGCAAACCCTTAGGCCAATGCCGCTCTTCCGCCGCTGCCGCCGCCAACCCGGAGGAACGACGTCAACCAGCTTGATGAGGGCGCTGGGGGCTACCAGGAGCCTCGCGCGGTCGCCTACATCCTTGGCGGGGCTCAGGCCCCCGTGTCCAACCGCCACTTCAAGCAGCTCTCTCGCGAGGTGAATGCTGCCCTCGCGAGGCCAGAGGCTGTGCAGCCCCTCAAGTGGTCGCAGTACGCCATCACCTTCGACTCCAAGGACCACCCCAAGTCCATGGCCTCCGCAGGCGCACTCCCCATGCTGTGCACCCCCACCATCAGCAACGTCGCGGTCACCAAGACCTGACGGAGGCACCGGCCTCAACGTGATCTCCATCGAGACCTTGGAGACGCTCCAAGTGCCCTACGACCAGCTGATGCCGACCAGGCCCTTCTCCGGAGTGACCGATGGCTCCACCATCCCTCTGGGGCAAGTGCGCCTCCCCGTCACCTTTGGCACCCGCAAGAACTACCACACCGAGCTCATCGACTTCGACGTGGGGCACATCGGCCTACCGTACAACGCCATCTTGGGCTACCCAGCTCTCGCCAAGTTCATGGCGGCGACCCACCACGCCTACAACGTCCTCAAGATGCCTGGCTGCAGCGGCATCATCACCGTGACCTGCGATGAGAAGGACATGATCTGCTCCCTCGAGCATGCCTACAAAGCCGCCGCTGTCGCGCATCCGGCTGACAAGGACGCGGCCGAGCCTCCTAAGGCCGCGCCCGCGAAGAAGAAGCAGCTGTTCTCTCAGGACCGCGCTAAGACGAAGAAGGTGTCAGTAGACGGCAGCGGCTCAGGCACTGCCTTCACAATCGGCGCTGGCCTTCCTCCTGCATAGGAAAGCGCGCTCGTCACCTTCCTTTGGGCAAATTGAGATGTTTTCACCTGGAAAGCATCTGACTTGTCCGGTGTGCCGAGGGAGGTGATCGAGCACCACTTAGCGGTGTGCCCCAACGCATGCCCCGTCAAGCAAAAAGCACGACGCCAGGCACCAGAGAAGCAAGATTTCATCGTCAAGGAAGTTCAGAAGCTCCAAGAAGCTGGAGTCATCCGAGAGGTGCGCCATCCTGAATGGCTCGCTAACCCAGTCATCGTCCCCAAGAAGGGCGGCAAGGAGCGCATGTGCGTTGACTTCACCAGCCTCAATAAGGCCGGCCCTCAGGACCCCTTCCTGATGCCACAGGTCGGTCAGGGCGGTGGCCCCGCCACCGGTGGCGCGCGCATTCCCTTCGGCCTGAGGAACGCCGACGCCTCCTTCCAGAGGCTGGCGCCCCTCATGCCAGGGCCTCACGAGCCCCCTGCTCCTCGCGAGCACCCTGGGCCTCAGGAGCTCCCCGGTCCCGGAGGAGTGAGCCTCCGCGGCATGCCTCGCCAGGCGATCTGACGACTCCCCAGCACAGTTCTACCAGGTGCGTCCGAGCGACACCTCCCGTGGCCCAAGTTCCTTCTCGTCACGCCTTCCGCACCCTCGCTCTCGGAATCCTTCCACCAAGGTGATTTGGTTTAGCGCAACTGAGGGCACCCCACGGGCTGCATCAACCTCAAGCTGACCCGTGCCGGACACGGCAGCCTCGCCCCTCTCCTTTTTGGTTGTGTAATGAATCCTGTTGATTATGCTCTGATGAGTTTATGTTGCCTACATAATTGCGTGTTGAGTACGATGCCATCTCGAGAGCGCCGCGCTCTCGCGACCCCTCTCCTGACCGTTCCATGAGCGGGGGCTAGGCACTGCGCCTGTGTTCGGGTCCGTCCCTGCAGCGCCGCTAAATCCAAGTGACTGAGCTCTGGCTCGCGGGCCTGCTCCCGCGCACGTCACCTCACCGGGGTCCTTGGTGCCTTATCTCCTCATGCAACGGCCACGAGTGAGCTAGTGAATGCGCGTCACTCCCCCCATTGTGAGATTTGTCGACATGCAGTTGTCTCAGGAGGCAAGCCGCTCGGGAGCCTCGCGGGCAGCCTCTCGCGAGCCGACCTGCGGCGGTCGCCTAATCAGAAGGCCTCGCGGGACGAAGACGTCGAGGGCCAAGCCTCGCGAGGCACGCCTTGTGAGCCGCGTGTGCTCCTCATGAGCTGTGGTTCATCCGACACCGCTCCCCGCCAAAAGCTAAGTCCAACCTTCTCGCGAGGCGCCCTCACCGTTACTCAAGCTCTCTCCCCTCGCGATCTCGCTAAGCGCTGGCATTTTTTCTTTCGCGTGAGCCACTTGCACGCCAAAGGGGGGCTCCCTGAGCATCGCGTCTCAGGAGCCCGCACTAGCACCCGGTGCTCCTCACCTCCTGGCCTTGTCCCGGCACCGTGACCGGACATATCAGCGATTGCTGAGGCCCGCTCGGGGGCTGGGTCCTGATGGTGTAGAGCGCCGAGGCGAACAAGAAAGGAAAAATGGGCCTCACGAGAGGACTTCGGGAGGGAACGCATACATCTCAAACCGCAAAAGCATTAAGTTAAAACATAAAAGTTATTGTTTTCACACCGCCACGGGGCTACATCGATCCAGTGCAGGAGAATAAAAAGAAGGAGGCCTAGGCGGGGCGCCATTATCCCCAAGACTCCAACATGGACGCCGCGCACACGCCTAGTCGGAGTCCTCGTCCTCGCTCTTGACGCGAGGAGAGCTGTCGTCGCTTCCGCTTCCACCTGAGGGGGCGGCACCGCTGTCGCTGTCATCCTCGCTGGAGGAGCCACTGTAGCTGTCGTCCTTGCTCTCCGCACAGCACTCCAGACGGCTGTCGGAGATCCCGAAGATCTTCACGAAGAGCGTGGCAGCCCCGTCGTACTTGAACTAGAGGACGTGCCCCCGCTTCAGGCCGCGGGCGAGGGCGAACGACTTCCACCCCTTTTTCAAGAACATGAAGCCCGAGGGGGTGAACTCCGTCACCACCCAAGAGGGCCGTTGCAGCAGCCATCGGCCTGCACCCACAGGCCCAAGGGCACACGGTCCGCCATCGCCTCCGCGAAGGAGTCCGGGAGCCGGAGCCAGGTGCAGGGCCAGCGATGCATGTTCACTATGAACTCATGAGCCGCCTCCGCCGAATGGCTCCCTGCCTGGGGAGGTAGGACGGCCGCCCCGCCACAGCCACCTCGGCCGCGCGTGCCGCGCCCTCCGCGCCCGCGGGTGGCGCCCCTTCCGCGGCCGCTGGGACCGGCGCTGGCAGCAGCCGGGGAGCGCCCGCGCCCCCGAGGCAATACCGTGGATGCGGTACCCGAGGCGCGAGCACGCCGTCTTCCCCTCACCATCGCTGCGGCGGCTCTGGCAAGATGAAGAAAGGAAGACTGGAGGAAGAAGAGGATGGGTGGAGGACTTCGGCTCTTCTCTGCCCCCTCTTTATGCTTGGCGCGGGGCTCTTCTCGTCACTCCGCCTTCTTCGGCGTCGGAAATCGAAGCAGCAGCAGCAGCAAGGAAGGCAATGATGGTCTCGCACCGCGCGCGGGCAGGCTTTGTGTCAGCGTGGGCGGTTACCGAGGCGTCATGGGAGAAGTGGGGGCGTCCCCCATCACATCGTGCGCCACACGTCGTGCCTGGCCCGCAGGCGGTTAGGGCCCGCGCCGTTTCACCCCCTAGTAGGCGGGAACGTGCACACCGCGGGCCCGGGGGCTATTGTCGGGCCCGTGGAACCCAGGGTATCCTGGCCCGTCTGCCTTTGGCCCATGGCGCAACGCCTGGCGTAGGCCCAGTGATAACCCACAAGTATAGGGGATCGCAACAGTTTTCGAGGGTAGAGTATTCAACCCAAATTTATTGATTCGACACAAGGGGAGCCAAAGAATATTTGCAAGTATTAGCAGTTGAGTTGTCAATTCAACCACACCTGGAAACTAAATATCTGCAGCAGAGTGATCAGTAGCACAGTAGTATGATAGTTTGATAGCAGTAGCAATAATAGTAAACGTAGCAGTAACGGTAGCAGCAGTAGTTTGATAGCAATTGTGACAATAGTAGCAACAGTAGTAACTTAGCAAGAACAATATGTGAAAAACTCATAGGCATTGGATCGGTGATATTGTTGGATAACATTCATCATGTAATAGTCATAACCTAGGGCGACACAGAACTAGCTCCAATTCATCAATGTAATGTAGGCATGTATTCCGTATATAGTCATACATGCTTGCGATAAGAACTTGCATGACATATTTTGTCCTACCCTCCCTTGGCAGCGCGGTCCATAAGGATACTAAGGGATATTAATGCCTCCTTTTAATAGAGAACCGGAACAAAGCATTAACACATAGTGAATACATGAACTCCTCAAACTATGGCAATCACCGGAAAGAATCCCAATTATTGTCACCTTGGGGTATGCAGATCATAACACATAGCAGGTGCATATAACTTGCAAGATCGGATCAAGAACACAAATATATTCATGAAAACATAAAGGGTTCAGATCTGGAATCATGGCACTCGGGCCCTAGTGACAAGCATTAAGCATATCAAAGTCATAGCAACATCAATCTCAGAACATAGTGGATACTAGGGATCAAGCCCTAACAAAACTAAGTCGATTACATGATAAATCTCATCCAACTCATCACCGTCCAGCAAGCCTATGAAGGAATTACTCACTCCTGGCGGTGAGCATCATGAAATTGGTGATGAAGGATGGTTGATGATGACGATGCCGGAAGATCCCCCTCTCCGGAGCCCCAAACGGACTCCAGATCTGGCCTCCCGATGAAGAACAGGAGGTGGCGGCGGCTTCGTATCGTGAAATGCAATAAAACTTCCTATCTTATTTTTTTCTTCAGGAAACTGAATTTATAGCGTTGGAATTAGGTCAGACGGAGCCACGTCGGCCCCACGATGTACCAGGGCGCGCCTGGGGGGGGGGGTGGCGGCCCCTGGTGCCTCGTGGGCATTGGGTGGCGCCCCTTCTGTTGATTCTTGCGCCAATAATTTTTATATATTCCATAAAAATTCTCCAAAAAGTTTCATCCAAATCCAAGAACTTTGATTTTCTGCACAAAAACAACACCATGGCAATTCTGCTAAAAGCAGCGTGAGTCCGGGTTAGTTCCATTCAAATCATGCAAATTAGGGCCAAAACAAGAGCAAAAGTGTTTGGAAATGTAGATGCGACGGAGACGTATCAACTCCCCCAAGTTTAACTCATTGCTTGTCCTCAAGCAATTCAGTTGACAAACTGAAAGTGATAAAGAAAAACTTTTACAAACTCTTTTGTTCTTGTATCTATATATATGCTTAAATAATACCCAAGTTTTCAGCAAAGATTATAACTAACCATGCAAATGATAACTCTTAGAAATTATATTCACTCATGTCAATGGCATAATCAACTAGCGAGCAATAATAAGATATCTCAAATGCCAACACTTTGTCAAAACAATCATGATATAATATGACAACATGGTATCTCGCTAGCCCTTTCTGAGACCGCAAAACATAAATGTAGAGCACCACCAAAGTTCAAGCAGCGACTAAACATTGTAATTCATGGTAGAAGAGATCCAGTCATGATGCACACAATATTAACTATTCACAATGCATGAGAATGACAATAGTGCTCTCAGGACTGGTGCTTATTTGAGAAGGTGATGACTCAACAATAAAAGTAAAATAACATAAAAGTAAATAGGTAGGACCTTCACAGAGGGAAGCATGGATTTGCAGAGGTGCCAGAGCTCAAAGCTTAAATCAGAGATAAATAAAATTTTGGGAGGTATTCCTTTCCTGTCAACGTCACGACCGAGAGTTTTCAATATCTTCCATGCTAAACACATTAGCGGCGGTTCCCAAGCGGTAAAGTAAAGTTTACTCCCCCTCCACCAACAATCACAAGCCATGGCTAGCCGAATCCTCGGGTGCCCTCCATACCAACAACTTTCCGGGGGAGTTTGTTTTATTATTTTACAATTTTAATAGTGGGACTGGGCATCCCGATTACCAGCCCCTCTCGTGCAAGGACAAGTGAATCAACACTCATCATGAGAATAACCCGCTTAGCATGGAAGATACTGACCGCCCCCTATCTCTCCATGAGCGGTACGGGCACACAAAACAGATGTTCATTTGAATATTTAGAGGTGGCACATGCAAATTTGCTTAGAACGACAGAGTAATACCGCATATAGGTAGATATAGTGGACTCATCTGGAATAACTTTGGTTTAAGGGTTTTGATGCACAAGCAGCATTCCCGCTTAGTACAGGTGAAGGCTAACAAATAGGTTGAGAAGCGACCAGCTAGAGAGCGAAAACGGTCATAATCATGCATTATTAATAATCAACATTGAATACTAGCATGAGTAGGATATAAACACCATGAACATAAATATCGTGAAGGCTATGTTGGTTTTGAATAAACTACATGTGTGAACATGTGCCAAGTCAAGCCACTTGAAACATTCAGAGGAGGATACCATATCATCATACTACATCACAATCATTTTAATGCATGTTGACACTCAAGATAAATCATTATCCACTCCTAGCTACTTAAGCATGGCATGAGCAACTATAATCTCTAATTGTCATCATAAACATGTTCAATCATAACATGCTGAATCATGGATACTGAGTTAAACATATTTACAAAAACAAAGAACAAGTTGAGTTCATACCCGCTTTTCCTTGCCACAGTCACTTCATCAAATCATCTTCATTATTGCCTTTCACTTGCACGACCGAATGATATGAAAATAATAATAGTGCAAGAGTGCCATGGACTAAGCTGGAATCTGCAAGCATTTATTCAAAGGAGAAGACAAGGTAAAATGGGCTCTTTGTTAAATCAACAATAATGCATATGAGAGCCACTCAACATTTTCATCGTGGTCTTCTCCTTACAATGACTCAACAAAAGAAAAGAATTTCGGAGAAACACACACTGAAATATTTTTGGAGTTTTTAGTTTTTTCTGAAGAAGACGAATAAAGAAGAAAAACGAAAAACAAGAAAAACTATTTACACGGGAAAGCTCCCAATAAGTAAAAGAAGAAACGAGAAATCTTTTTGGGTTTTCTTTTACTACTACGAAACTACAACTAATTAAACTAGAAAGAAAAACCGAAAAGATGCGAGAAATGTTTTTGGATTTTCTTCAAAGTTTCTCAAACACACAAGAAGAAAGCGAGAAAATAAAACTAGCATGGATTATACAATGAAAAAGTATGAACACCGACAATTGGAATGAATGTGTGAACATGAATGTAATGTCGGTGAGAAATACGTACTCCCCCAAGCTTAGGCTTTTCCTAGCTTGGTCTACGGCCATCCGTAGTAGTTATCCGGTCCCATGTGAAAGTCCTGAGGCGGCGGCACCTGAGCGTCCCAATCCTGGGCCTCCACCTCTGCCGCTGCCAACACGTTTCAGTAAGCAACAATGTCCGGTGGCATCACGGTATATCCGTTCCCGGCATGAGAATCAAACAAAGCAGGTGCAGGCAACGGAATAATATCACGAGTATCCTCACTAAAAACCAAGTTATAACGAATGTTGTGAGGAGGTTCAGGAACATCAATAAAGTGGTGGTCCCTCATGGACTGGTGATCTAAGTAAACTCTGGGCAACAAATAATCATGAGGGCGTATGTTAACATTAAAACATCTCGCTAAACGAGTAGCATAAATACCGCCATGAATTTTTCCCCTAGTCCTATTAGTATGCAGGCGGCGTGCAACAATAGCTCCCAAGTTATAAGTGTTGTCATTATGTAATGTGCGGCGTAAAATGGCAAAGTCAGGTGCAACTAGCGCACTACCTTGCTCCCTAGCAATCAAGCATTTCCCTAAAAATAAAGCAAACTAGTGAACTGAGGGAAATTGCAAGCTAGTGGCTCGGGCTTTCGACACGCCCCTTGTCTCTCCCACAGTTAAAGTTTGGAGGAAACCCTCAAACTCCTCCGGGCGAGGCTCTCTAATTTCCCCATCAAAGGGATCAAACATATCTCACAAAATTCAGCCAGAGGTATCTGATAATGTTCAGCATATAAATCAAAGCGCACCTCAGGGGGTTCGAGCCTACTCAGAAAATGAAAGTTTTGCACAAAGGAATTTGTAAGGATGTGGTGCTGGTCACACTCATGTATGAGGAAGTTGGTCAGTCCAGAATTTGCAATGAATTGCGCGAACTCTTGGTAGAGTCCGGCTTCGTTCATGAAGGCATTGTGCGGCCATTCGCACGGCCGGACCTCCGTCCTACGCGGAATGTTGAGGTCACTGTCCGAGGACTCCCCAAGGACTGCCTTGGCGTTCCGCTTCGAGGAACTCCTCCGAAAGATATTCATTTTCCTAAGAACAAATTTCTGAAATTTTTTGGGCCACAAAATGATATCAATAAAACTTCACAAGATTGATAGCAACTACTCATATGGATGTCCAGAGGCTATATCCTAGTTGGAACTCAAAGATTTCAACATGCAAGCTCATTTTCTGTAGCACCAAGAGCAGCTAATTATGCAAAATATAATCCACTAGATCAAAAACTAATCGGGGCAATGGAGGAGTCACATACGAAGGAGCAATCTCCCAAAACAGTTTTGGAAACGGAGCTCCGAGCAAAGAGATCGAAAATTTCAGGTTTGTGAGCAAGAACACGAGAGAGAGAGAGCTACCAGAATTTTTTGCTAGAGGTAAGAGATGAAGTGAGCTGAAGGAATAAGTGAGGGGGTCCCTGTGGGGCCCACGAGGTACCTGGGCGCGCCAGGGGGGTTGGCGCGCCCTGGTGCCTCGTGGGCACCTGGGGCACCCCCCTGGTATGTGTCCAGTGCCAAAAATTCTTAAATATTACTTAAAAATTCATATCAAAATTTTATTGCATTCTGAGCACTTTTATTTCTGGGCACTTTTTTATTGCACGGATAAATCAGAAAACAGGATAATCATGGCATTTTATCTTATTTAACTAAAAATAACAGAAAACAAAAAGTGGGTACAGAAGGTTGTGCTTACTAAATTCATCGACCCCATGCCCCTCAAAAAGAATCCATTAATAAGGTTGATCAGGTCTTATTAACAAACCATTTCCGAGTAACATGAAACCGAAGAACTTTCGTATAACACTAAGTTACCTCCACGGGGATATGCATCTCCCCGATAATAAGAGTTTCATATTTCTTTTTAATAGTAGGAAAAGGGATTTGAAAACTTCCAATAGTAATTGTCGAAGTCTTTTCAATAATATGAATACCATTCACTTGAAATTGTTTCTTCGGAAAGTGCACAGTATGTTCATTACCATTGATATGAAAAGTGACCTTGCTTTTGTTGCAATCAATAACAGCCGCTGCAGTATTCAAGAAGGGTCTACCAAGGATAATCGACATGTTGTCGTCCTCGGTCATATCAAGTATAACAAAGTCTGTTAGAATAGTAACATTCGCAACTACAACGGGCACATCTTCACAAACACCGATAGGTATGGCAGATGATTTGTCAGCCATTTGCAATGATATTTCAGTGGGAGTGAGTTTATTCAAATCAAGTCTTTTATATAAAGAGAAAGGCATAACACTAACACCGGCTCCTAAATCACACAAAGCAGTTTTGACATAATTTCTTTTAATGGAGCATGGTATAGTTGGTATTCCTGGATCTCCTAGTTTCTTAGGTACTCCATCCTTAAAAGAATAATTTGCAAGCATGGTAGAAATTTCAGCTTCAGGTATCTTTCTTTTATTTGTCACAATGTCTTTCATGTATTTAGCATAAGGAGGCATCTTTATAATATCAGTCAAACGAGTGCGCAAAAAGACAGGCCTAAGCATTTCAGCAAAGCGCTCAAATTCTTCCTCATCCCTTTTTAGATGGTTTAGGAGGAAAGGGCATGAGTTTTTGAACCCATGGTTCTATTTCTTTACAATGTTTTCTAGCAACGAAGTCTCTTTTATCATAACATTTATTTTTAGAAGGTGGGTTATCAAGATCAACAGCAGGTTCTATTTCAACATCATTATTAGGTTCTTTATCATTATCTGGTTGGATATCCACATGTGCATCATCATTATTATTATCATCAGGTGGTTGTTCATTACCAGATTGTGTTTCAGCATCAGAAATAGAAACATCATTACTATCCTCCAAGGGTTTTTCTACCTCGGGTTCACTAGAAGTATGCAAAGTCCTATCATTTTTCTTCTTCTTTTTCTTTTTAGACTGACTAGGTGCATCAACATTAATTCTTTGAGAATCTTGTTCAATTCTTTTTGGGTGACCTTCAGGATAAAGTGGCTCCTGAGGCATTCTACCTCCTCTAGTCATTACTCTAACAGCATGATCATTCATATTGTTATTCATTTCATTGAGCAATTCACTTTGAGATTTAGCAACTTGTTCTAACTGGGTTTGAACCATAGATGCATGTTTACTTACACCATTGACATCATTAGCAATTCTAAATAACAATTCACTTAAGCGATCAATCATGTAGGCATTTTGTTTCAATTGTTTCATAACATTTGCATTGAAGTGATCTTGCTTAATAATATAATTGTCAAATTCATACAAGCATTGACTAGGAGGTTTTTTATTAGGGATATTGCTTTCATCAAACTTTATGAGAGAATTTACCTCTACTACCTGTGTCGGTTTGTCAAGACCATGTATCTCTTCAATTGGTGGTAAATTCTTAACATCTTCAGCTTTAATACCTTTTTCCTTCTGGCATTTCTTTGCTTCTTGCATATCTTCAGGACTGAGATATAAAATACCCCTCTTCTTTGGAATGGGTTTAGGCGGTGGTTCAGGAAGTGTCCAATCATTATCATTCTTCAATAATTCCTCAGCTTGTTCAATAGTCCGTTCCCTGAAAACACAACTCGCACAACTATCTAGGTAGTCCCTAGAAGCATCGGTTAGTCCATTGTAGAAGATATCAAGTATTTTGTTTTTCTTAAGAGGATGATCAGGCAAAGCATTAAGTAATTGGAGAAGCCTCCCCCAAGCTTGAGGGAGATTCTCTTCTTTAATTTGCACAAAGTTAAATATTTCCTGTAGAGCAGCTTGTTTCTTATGAGTAGGAAAATATTTTTCATAGAAGTAATAAATCATATCCTGGGGACTACGCACACATCCAGGAGTAAGAGTATTATACCATTCTTTAGCATCACCCTTTAATGAGAAAGGAAACAACTTAAGAATATAATAATAGTGAATTTTTTCCTCATGAGCAAATAGGGTGGCTATATCATTTAATTTAGTAAGATGTGCCACAATGGTTTCAGTTTCATAGCCATGGAAAGGATCAGATTCAGCCAAGGTAATTAACCCAGGATCAATAGAGAATTCATAATCCTTATCTGTAATAAATATGGGAGAGGTAGCAAACTTAGGATCATATTTCATTTTCTCCCGCATAGAATTTTCTTTCATTTCAGCAACCAGTTTTATAACTTCATGTCTATCATTACAAGCAAGAATAGCTCTAGCTGTCTCCCTATCAAAGCAATGTTCATTAGGTGTTTCAACTCTAGTAGGAGAGCTAGGCATAATAGGTGAAGCACAATTCTCAAGAGTTTCAGCATTTTCAATTTCCTTAGCTTTAGCAAGTTGTTCACTAAGAAATTCACCAAGTGGCACAGCATTATCAGGCATAGTACTAGCATCATCAAGAGTATCATTCAAAGCAGAGGTAGTATCATCAATAACTTGCGACATATCAGAAGTAATAGCATGTTGTGGTGTTGCAAGTTTACTCAAAACAGAAGGTGAATCAAGTGCAGAGCTAGTTGGCAGTTCCTTACCTTCCCTCGTCGTAGAGGGAACGATCTTGGTCTTAGCGTCTTTCAGATTCTTCATAGTGATCAATAGATATAAATCCCAAGTGACTTAGCAAATAAAGCTATGCTCCCTAGCAACAGCACCAAAAAAAGGTCTTGATAACCCACAAGTATAGGGGATCGCAACAGTTTTCGAGGGTAGAGTATTCAACCCAAATTTATTGATTCGACACAAGGGGAGCCAAAGAATATTTGCAAGTATTAGCAGTTGAGTTGTCAATTCAACCACACCTGGAAACTAAATATCTGCAGCAGAGTGATCAGTAGCACAGTAGTATGATAGTTTGATAGCAGTAGCAATAATAGTAACAGTAGCAGTAACGGTAGCAGCAGTAGTTTGATAGCAATTGTGACAATAGTAGCAACAGTAGTAACTTAGCAAGAACAATATGTGAAAAACTCGTAGGCATTGGATTGGTGATATTGTTGGATAACATTCATCATGTAACAGTCATAACCTAGGGCGACAGAGTACTAGCTCCAATTCATCAATGTAATGTAGGCATGTATTCCGTATATAGTCATATGTGCTTGCGATAAGAACTTGCATGACATCTTTTGTCCTACCCTCCCGTGGCAGCGGGGTCCATAAGGATACTAAGGGATATTAAGGCCTCCTTTTAATAGAGAACCGGAACAAAGCATTAACACATAGTGAATACATGAACTCCTCAAACTATGGCAATCACCGGAAAGAATCCCAATTATTGTCACCTTGGGGTATGTGGATCATAACACATAGCAGGTGCATATAACTTGCAATATTGGATCAAGAACACAAATATATTCATGAAAACATAAAGGGTTCAGATCTGGAATCATGGCACTCGGGCCCTAGTGACAAGCATTAAGCATAGCAAAGTCATAGCAACATCAATCTCAGAACATAGTGGATACTGATCAAGCCCTAACAAAACTAACTCGATTACATGATAAATCTCATCCAACTCATCACCGTCCAGCAAGCCTACGAAGGAATTACTCACTCCCGGCGGTGAGCATCATGAAATTGGTGATGAAGGATGGTTGATGATCACGATGCCGGAAGATCCCCCTCTCCGGAGCCCCAAACGGACTCCAGATGTGGCCTCCCGATGAAGAATAGGAGGTGGCGGCGGCTCCGTATCGTGAAACGCAATAAAACTTCCTCTCTTATTTTCTTCTTCAGGAAACTGAATTTATAGCGTTGGAATTAGGTCAGACGGAGCCACGTGGGCCTCACGAGGTACCAGGGCATGCCTGGGGGGGGAGGGTGGCGCGCCCTGGTGCCTCGTGGGCACTGGGTGGCCCCCCTTCTGTTGATTCTTGCACCAATAATTTTTATATATTCCATAAAAATTCTCCAAAAAGTTTCATCCAAATCCAAGAACTTTAATTTTCTGCACAAAAACAACACCATGGCAATTCTGCTGAAAACAGCGTCAGTCCGGGTTAGTTCCATTCAAATCATGCAAATTAGGGGCCAAAACAAGAGCAAAAGTGTTTGGAAAAGTAGATATGATGGAGACGTATCACCCAGCAGGCCGCCACCATCAAGCATCTCAGCAAGATCCCTCACGAGGCCCTGGGCTCCCGAGGACCCCTCCTCAGGGATCAAGCTGAGAAGACTCGGCCACTCCACCGACAGCCTCGCGAGGCCCTCTCGCGAGGCAGCCTCCTGAGGTTGCCTCCCGAGACGTCCTCCCGAAGACACTCAAGACAAGGGCTGTTCGGCTCGGTGGCACGGTCTCGTGCCCACCACGTGGGTGACGCGCACGGCGACGAACGGCGGTAGAGGTCGTGCCAGCAGGCGCGGATGAAGAGGGTTTCCCCTTTTGTGCTAAGGGAACAAGGTCAGCAACCCACTTCCCAAAGCAACCCCCAAAGGTTGCCCGATCGGCGAAAGAAGACCAAGACGGCGGGCGCGCAGAGCGGAGGTCATCACCGAGCCCACCGGCGCGTCATGGATCATGCTTTTGCAGGCGAAGACCGCCTTTAGTCAGGATAGCCTCAGCGCCTGTCCCCTTTCAAAATCCACCAAGTGTGGCAACCCTTCCTGCCTAAGTTTCAAGGGGAAGAGGACCAAGGCGGGTATAAAGGACAGTGCTGCCATAGTTGTGGAGGATTGATTCCTTCCTCTCCTACCTTGTACGCGAGAACACCTTCTTGCTCACGGCAATCCCAACCAAGCAAGAGTAGGGTTTTACACCGCAAGGTGGCCCGAACCTGGGTAAACCGCTGAGTCCACGGTCCGCTCCCGCTCACACACTCTTGTCGTAGCTTCACCGTAGTCTGGCTGTAGTAGGGGACGAGGAGGTAGGAACAAGGTCACCCCAGTGTTCAAACCTTTGGGTCCCCAGAGCCCGAACGCCGACAATATTGTTGTCAAATCGGATGCTTTTGAATCTCATCTAGCCGATTTGCGTTTAGCTTTTGAAAGAATGAAAAGATATGGACTGAAAATGAATCCTTTGAAGTGTGCATTTGGCGTGTCGGCTGGCAAGTTTTTGGGTTTCATTATTCATGAAGATGGCATAGAGATTGATCCCAAAAAGGTAGAAGCTATATAAAAGGTGGAGGCTCCAACATGCAAAAGAGATATGGAAAAATTCCTTGGCAAAGTCAATTATTTGAGGAGGTTCATAGCTAATTTGTTAGGGAAGGTTGATGCATTCACTCCTATCCTTCGGTTAAAGAATGATGCCAATTTCACTTGGGGCAAAACAACAAGAAGCATTTGATATGATCAAGAATTATTTGTGCACTCCTCCGGTAATGAGAGAGCCCAAGCATAGGGAGCCCTTTAAGCTTTACATTGCAGCGGAGGAAGGTGTTATTGGTGCTGTTTTGACTCAAGAGACCGAAGGAAAAGAGCATGCTATTACATATTTGAGCCGACGTTTATTGGACGCCGAGACAAGGTACACATTTATTGAAAAATTATGTCTGTGTTTATATTATGCTTGCAAAAAATTGAGACATTACCTAGTACCGAGTGCTTGCATAGTAGCTTGTCAAACCGATGTCATCAAGTACATGTTGCATAGACCAATTCTTAGTGGTAGAATTGGCAAGTGGGCTTATGCTTTAATTGAGTATGATTTGGCTTATGAATCTCTAAAATCCATGAAAGGCCAAATTGTTGCTAATTTTATTGTTGAGCATTAGATTGATGACAAACATGATATTGATATAAACCTTGTCTCGTTAGTACCATGGAGATTATATTTTGATGGTTCAGTTTGTAGCAATGGCCAAGGTGTTAGTGCTGTTTATATATCTCCCCATGGTGCTATTTTTGAAGCCTCATGTCGCTTAGAATATTTTTGCAGAAATAATCAGGCCGAATATGAAGCATTGTTATTCGGCCTAGAGATGTTGCTGGCTATAGGTGCTACACATATTGAGGCTTTTGGTGATTCGCTATTAGTAGTGCAACAAATATCCAAAGTCTTTCAATGTTTTGACGAATCACTTAATGTTTATCTTGATAAATGTTTGGATATAATTTCTTCTTTGGATTATTTTAGCATTGCTCATATATCTAGACATGAAAACTGGAGAGCAAATGAATTGGCACAGCAGGCATCCGGCTATCATGTTGATCATGGTATGTTTCATATTTCTCAAAAGCCGATGTCTAGCCTTGTAAGTGTAGAGGCCGAACCACAACCCACTACTTCGGCCAGTAACGAGCAATCTACTGTAGGTGAAAATCAAGACTGAAGGAAGCCCATTATTGATTATCTATGCAATCCGAGTGAATGGGTGGACAGGACCGTTCGGCGTATGGCTTTCAAATATACAATGAGATATGATGATCTTTATTGCCGTACTGTTGATGATGTTCTGTTAAAGTGCTTGGACGAGGACCAAGCGAGAGTTGCTATGGGAGAGGTACATGAAGGAATTTGTGGCACTCATCAGTCGGCTGCCAAGATGAAATGGTTATTGAGACGTGCTGGGTTTTATTGGCCGACTATGATCAATGATTGCTTCAGGTATCATAAAGGGTGTGAAGCTTGTCAAAAGTTTGGTGATATTCAATTGTCTCCTGCTGCTATGTTACATCCTATTATCAAGCCGTGGCTTTTAGAGGTTGGGGTTTAGACTTCATTGGAGAAATTCATCCATCTTCCTCAAAGGGGCATCGGTTCATATTGGTGGTAACCGATTATTTCATTAAATGGTCTGAAGCAGTACCTCTCAAGAATATGACACATACGAAGGTAATTCAATTCATAAACGAGCACATTATTCATAGATTCGGCATTCCTCAAACATTAACTACAGATCAAGGTTCATCTTTCATGTCACATCAAGTTAGAGAATTTGCCGAATCTTATAACATAAAGATGCTCAATTCCTCTCCATATTATGCCCAAGCTAATGGACAAGCTGAGTCTAGCAATAAAATATTAATCAAGCTCATCAAGAAAAAGATTGAGGATAATCTGAAGAAATGGCATGAGTTGTTGTCCGAAGCTTTGTGGGCACATAGAATCTCAAGGCATGGCGCCACAAAGGTAACTCCGTATGAGCTAGTATATTGTCAAGAGGCCGTTCTACCAGTGGAAGTAAATTTGAATGCTTTGAGAATAGCCAAACACAATGATTTATCGGTAGTGGACTTTTATTACTTGATGATGGACAATATTGATGAGGTTGCCGATAAACGTTTGGCTGCTTTAAAGGCCATAGAGAGAGACAAGTTGAGGGTGGAAAGGGATTATAATAAAAAGGTCAAGTTGAAGAATTTTCAAGTTGGCGATCTCGTGTGGAAAGTGATCCTGCCAATTGGTTCAAGAGATAGAAAATTCGGGAAGTGGTCTCCAAGCTGGGAAGGTCCTTTTAAGATTACAAGAGTAGTTCTTGGAAACTCATATTTGGTGGAATCCATAGAAGGGAAATTGTTACCACGAGCTCTCAATGGCAAGTATTTGAAGAAGTACCACCTGAGTGTGTGGCAAGAAGCCTAAGTAGCCAATGGCTGATATATGATTATCGCCCTTAGCATAAAACATGGCCGATACATGCTTATCGCCCTAAGAAAATTTAACATGGCTGATACATGCTTATCGCCCTAAGAAAATTTAAAATGGCCGATGGAGTGTTTACATCGTCCTTAGAACAAGCACAATGCAAATTATTTTTTGGCATACAAGTTTTGCCGAAAAACAGGGGGCCATGTGTTGACACCAGATTTTGGCATGGTCAAAAACTTAATTAAGATGACCTCAAATGAAAAAGTTCTCAACACGTGAAAGTTCTGTGTCGTCAAAATGCGAAACTTTGATGTTTGGGTCATCATCATCCGATCTCATCTAAAAGGCTGAAACTATGCTTGAAGTACTAAGATTTTGGCACGCAGAGTATTGTTCGGCCAATTACGCCAGCAAGACGGCCTAATATGAGAAAACTATCTACATGAATTGTCTTCGTCTCGTCGAAACGGTCGATTTTGATATAAAAATCGCCCCAATCCGAGTTCGTTTGCAAAATTTAGAGGCAACACTCTGCAGACCGGTCCTGAGTGGAAAAGTGACGCGAGGGACCAGACACCCACCTAGGTGGTGTCTAATGGGTCGCGTGAGTTATTCGGCCTTTGCCGGCTGAATGAAGCTTGCCGGTTTTGAGTGCTTGCCGGTTTTTAGTGCTTGCCGGTTTTGAGTGCTTGCCGGTTTTGAATGCTTACCAATTTTGAATGCTTGCCGGTTTTGAGAGCTTGCCGGTTTTGAGTGCTTGCCGGTTTTGAGAGGCTTGACGGTTTGAGTGAAAATCCAAACAGAACCTGAAGATGGGCTCAAAAGATTATCTAGATGACCTCGGATGGAAAAGTGTTTTACACGGAAGTTGTGCGTATCGTTGAAACGGTCAACTTTGCTTTTGGAGTCATCATCATCTGAGATAGTATACGGCCTGTAATGTTGCTACAAGACTCGGACAGTCCAGAAAACTGCATGACCGAGACCGACTGGGAGTTAAAGATGGCCCCATAGGGTAGTGAAGATGGCCTTATTTGGAAAAGCGATCAACAGAAGAGTTGTTTGTCTCATCGAGGCGCACTAATTTGGTATGTTGATCATGTCAATCCGAGGTCATATGCAAATTCCACGGCCCGTGCAAGGAACAAGACAGAAGTTTGGGTCAGATTTAGACTAAATCCGAGTTAGACTAGAACAGGACTCTAGGACGTGAATTGATGTAATTTTCTTGTAAGGAAAGCCTAGATGAATCCTTTACTTGTACGGGAAGTCCAGCTGCCTCTTATATATGTTGGGGGTGACGGCCGATTGAACAACACACAATCGAACAACAAATCAATATACTACTTTTTCATCTACGTTTTATCTCTCCATCCTTTTTCTCTCTCGTTCTTCGCTGTTCCTCAAGTTTGAGAGCTGCGAATCCCGAGGCTCTAGGGGCGAGCAAATTGACCTAGAGCAGCCCATAGCCGCCGCACTCCCTGACGGGGTTCCTCCCGGGCGTGTGAGGTTTCGGGTCTTCAAAAGCGTCTGCCGGCTGTCTTGCGTATCGCGCTGCCGGACGGACCTCCTTCGACGTGAGCTGCGGTGCATCACCCCCAGCGTCGAGGGTACACGTGACATGTTCGTGTGTCAACAGGGGCCTCTTCTCTTAATGCCCTTTGTTGTTGTTACGCGCGTTTTGCTGCCTTCGCGACATACCACTCGGAGTCCCCGCTGCCGGAGCAGAACATGAGCCCCAACTTGGCCGCCTTAATGATGCCAGCCCTCCTCGAGCCTGACCGGGTGATGGGTGAGCCTGGCAAGAGGTGGAAGAGGGCTTCCAATGGGGCTTCCGAGGAGGAGGAGGAAGAGACCTCCGAGATGGAGGGCTCAGATGAGGTGGACGGGGAAGACCCCGTCGATCAAGAGGGTGACAAGGCTGTGACCTGTTCGCATGAGGGCCGCGGCAGCGGCGATGGCGGCGATGGAGGTAATGATGATGATGATGAGGAGGAGAATGATGACGACGATGGGGATGATGACAGCGGTGACGAGGCCGATGGCTACGAGGAAGACGAGGAGGGCGATGTCGGCGAAGATGAGCTGGGGAAGGCTGAGGCTAAGACGCCACGCCAACCCCTCAAGAAACTTCGTCGGGTGACAGTGTCCTGGATTAGGGGGTACTCACCACGTTGGCCTATCATTCGTGGGCTGGGCCGAGGACCACCAACAACCGAAGAATGGGCCACATCAGCTGTGGCCCACGGCGTAAACAAGATGGAATCCTCCGAAGACTTGGCG
The DNA here is from genome assembly GCA_039707655.1 of Elymus sibiricus. Classification (NCBI taxonomy): domain Eukaryota; kingdom Viridiplantae; phylum Streptophyta; class Magnoliopsida; order Poales; family Poaceae; genus Elymus; species Elymus sibiricus. The sequence continues at coordinate 153,268,634 of CM077670.1, read as the reverse complement.
TATACTTCAAGGCATATTCAAATATTCAACATGTATATCTCTAGATGCAACCGGCCATGTGTAACCCTAGGTACCCCTCAGTCCCTATATAAGCCAAGGGTTTTAGTCCGTAGAGGCAGGTTAGATTCATTCATGTGATCTTGAGGTAGATCATCCTATACTTTGTACCCTATCCATAATCAATACAATACAAGCAGGGCATTGGGTTTTACCTCTTCGAGAGGGCCCGAACCTGGGTAAATACTGTGTCTCTCTACTTCCGGTTACCATCAAGCCAAGATCACCAGCTCAGGACCCCCTACCAGAGATCTGCCGGATTTAGCTCCGACATTGGTGGCCCATACAGGTCTCGTTGTGTGGTCACGAAGGCTCGATGGCTCATCTTCGGATCGACGACAACATTGGCTGTGGGAAGGCATTCTTCCCCGGACAGCTTTTTGCCTTCGGCAGCATCGTGCTACCCACCGACTCAACTGGCCGCCTCGGCCAAGTCAAGAATCTCACCCCAGGCCAGACCATCAGATTTGGCAATATGGAATACGCCATGGATTCCCGTGGCGAACTTGCTTTTTCGGGCTGGGTGTCAAACTAGATTGAGGATCCTGCCAACATGGCCGTCCTAGCACCAGATTCAATCTTGGAACAGGATCTCGGAGGCATCCACACCTCGGATCCAGCCTCGAGCTCGGACCTGAGCATTACCCCGTCAAATCAAACTTCAGATGTGACCACCGAAACCCCTGAGGCCATGTCAGGTGGAACCTCGGGAAACTTCAACTAAACCCCGCCCACCGCCAAGAGATGGGCGAGGCCGATATCACTCTGCTGAATGAGATGTTAGATTGGATTCAGAGCCTATCAGTCTCGGACGATCAAGTTTCAAGCTACGATCAAATTAGGGAAAAACCTGGAGTGGTCAGAATTTTAAACCCACCCACCACCCACCTAGTCGCTACCATCGAGGATTTAACTGATGTGTTGGCATACGCGTCCGACGAATATGCCGACATGGATGAAGATGTCAACGAGACATCGGGCGTTGCATCCCCACCTGCAGCCAGTAACACTGATAGGTGGGACGCTACCTCCACATATGACGTCTATATGGTGGATACCCCCAAAGATGGAGGAGGAGGCCGAAAACCCCCCAGGCGCCGATGCAAGGGCTGCCGTAAAAGTCGCACTGGCAATGACAAGGCAAGAAATGGTGGCACTGGAAATGGTGACACCGCTGCCAATGACGCCGCTCTAAACGGCGCTGACAATGCTGATAACGGCGATAATGCCGACAATGGCGACAACATTAGCAATGGGGACAACGACGGCGGCCATGGGGACGATGAAGACATCGAGGATGCCAACTACTACCCCGAGTCCGAGGAGGATAGAAGCCTTGGCCCCGATGAATTTGATGTTTTTAAGGAGCCCCTTGAGCCACCTCAGCTAAGAGCATTAAGCAGAAAAACCCAGCAGCTGAAAAGGCCGAGCAAGTTCTTGAGGACAAGCTTGCAAAGAACGGGGCTAATAAATATTACCCCTGGAGAAATTTACTCCCAGAGCTAGACGAGGAGGCTGATGGTAGCGTGCTATCAAAGCACGACTGGGCCGAGAAACCCGACCAACCTCCTCGGGGCCGAGATAGGCCAGCTGACAAATACAAGGACCCCCCAGGTCCCCCGACACCGTGGAGGAGTAAATCCACCCCAGCTGCCTCATAAATATGATCTACGAGGCAAAGTGACGTCTGCTCCATCAAGATCGATCTATAAATCCAGGGAGCACCCACCTACTGGACAGGTAGGGTACCTTGCTTCTCTAGCCAAGAATGGTGACCTGCGTGATTATACGCGCAATCAAACCCTGACAACATCCGATGTCTGTCACGCTATGGCTAGCATCCGAGGAGCTGCCCATCCTATGTGCTTTACTAATGAGGTTATGGAACACGAGTTCCCGGAAGGGTTTAAACCCATCAACATTGAACAGTATGATGGAACCAGAGACCCCGCCATGTGGATTGAGGATTTCCTCATGCATATCCACATGGCCTGAGGTGATGAGCTTCACGCCATCAAGTACCTACCCTTGAAACTCAAGGGATCAGCCAGGCACTGGCTTAACATCCTGCCCGAGAACTCCATCGGTAGCTGGGAGGAGCTTGAAGATGCATTCCGAGCAAACTTCCAGGGCGCTTACATCCGACCCCCAGACGCTGATGACTTCGGCCATATCATATAAAAGCCAGGGGAGTCCGCCAGGAAATTTTGGGATCGGTTCTTGACCTAGAAAAACCATATCATGGACTGCCTGGATGCCGAGGCTATCGCTGCATTTAAGCACAGCATCCGCGACGAATGGCTCGCTCGAGAGCTTGGACAGGAAAAGCCTCAGACAATGGTGGCTCTTACACATTTAATGACCCAATTCTGCGCTGGAGAAGACACCTGGTTAGCTCGAAAGAGCAACCGTCATGGTGACCCAGGCACCTCTAAAGTGCGCGATGGAAACAGGAAGCCTCAGCGGAATAAGAATAATATGCGCCGCAATAGAGGGAGCAGCAGTGACGCCGAGGATGCCACCGTCAACGCCGGCTTCAGTAAACAGCATGGCGGCGGTAAAAGGAAACCCTTCCAAGGGAACAGGGATGGACTGTCAACCTTAGACAAAATCTTGGATAAACCATGCGCCATTCACGACACCCCCGACAAGCCCGCTACCCATAGCAACCGGAATTGCTGGGTTATCAAGCAAGCCGGTAAGATAGTGGCCAAGAACCAAGGCAAAGGCCAGTCTGGTAACAAAGATAGCGACCAGCATGGGTCAAGTAACGATGGCCAGAAACAATTTCCTCCCAAGGTCAAAGATGTCAACATGATATATTTCACCCACATAACCAAAAAGGAGAGGAAGCGCGCACTCCGTGAAGTGTACACCGTGGAGCCAGACGCGTCGAAATATAACCCATGGTCCGACATCTCGATCATATTTGACTGAAGAGATCACCCGACAAGCATCTGTTATGGAGGCACGGCCACGCTGGTACTCGATCCCATAGTGGACGGTTTTCATTTGACCCGAGTCCTTATGGATGGCGAGAATAGCCTCAACCTAATATATGCAGACACAGTCAAGAAGTGCATATTGACCCAAAATGGATCAAACCGAGTAGTACCACCTTCAAGGGTATCATACCGAGAATTAAAGCGCAGTGCTCGTGAAGCGTCACCTTAGACGTAGTCATTGGCACGGCTAAAAAGAATCGGAGCGATTAGTTAATCTTCGATATCGTCCCCTTCCGGAGTGGTTATCACGCCCTCCTCGGACAAACCGCCTCCGCTCGATTCCACGCCATCCTGCACTACACTTATCTAAAGTTGAAGATGTCGGGGCCAAATGACGTCATCACAGTCAATGGCAACGCGGAATGCTCTCTTCGAACAGAAGAGCAGATCGCGGCCTTTGCGGCCGAGGTGCAAGCCGCCAAGGAAGCATCAAAAGCTCGGGCCGCGTTAAGCAGCCACGATCATAAGAAGTGCCTAAAGGGCATGAACAATTCTTTGGGGCAAGCAGTTGGTGGCCCTAAATAGGGATACATGCTCCACTACCCCCGCTACATGACCGGGGCCTACGTTGCTCGGATACATAACTTCGCGTTGAAAATTCCATGGGGGGTAGTGGAGCACCAAACACCAGAGATGCCTCATCGGATAAACCAACACATATCTCGATACCCTCGGAACGAAGCATTAAGCTCATTGTTCCAAACTTATGGGCAACACGTCGATATGTATGGCTATGATTCGCCCGTGCCATAAGGGCACAAGCCCCAAGTACAGTCAGTAACCGTTAGAGGCTTGACTATACGCAACCTAGGCAATCAAGCTACATCTGCCTTAAGCATAGATAGCTCGACCGGGGGCTGGCAAACATCCTAGAGCTAACAACGGCACCCTTCGCTGAAGCATCCTCTCAAAGCATCCAATCGTGGTTAAAATGCCTTAGAGCGGAAAGGGCACATAAAAAGAAGCAGAGGTTGCCATCCTCGGATCAACCAAGGAATCACTGGCTGGATAGTACAGAAGGAAAACAATGGCTACAGGCCCCTGCTATATAGAGGCACATGGAAGCTACGCAATGGCGACAGGACACGGAATATGAAGCCAGAGCATCTAAGCTTGACGCGTCTGTTCTTCCCAAAAGCCTTTGTATTTATTTCTAACTTATGTATCTTTAAGTTATAGCTAGGAATGTTAGGTTCAACCTTTTTCTAATATTTGAATAAAGAGACGCTCGAATCTTCGGGCGGCACATACACTCGTGGTGCATCCTTTCTCTCTTTTCAAAAAAACGCCGAGCATACATCTTACTATACAACGCCAAACACCTTTAAAGCATAGGCAATATTAAATGGGGGCTGCGACTAGAGCCAAACCCACTAGAAGCCAAGTGTCGGTACTAAAACCGGCAGATCTCGGGTAGAGGGTCCCGAGCTGTGGATCTTGGAATGATGGTGAATAGGAGACAAAGGAGACGATGTTTATCCAGGTTCGGGCCCTCTCGAAGAGGTAAAACCCTACGTCCTGCTTGATTGTATTGATGATGGAGTATCGAGTACAGGTTGATCTACCTCGAGATCGTATGTTGTGTTCTAAACTCTAAGGCTAGCAATTGTGTTCGTGTCTCTATAGACTAAACCCTCTGGTTTATATAGGCAACAGGGGTATCTAGGGTTACATAATGGTCGGTTGCCAACACGCCGATATCTGGAGTCGTCCTTGAAGTACACGCCAAGTCTTCGGTGGTGTCCGTCTTGATCACGCCTGGGTTTGAGGCTTCCGGAGTCTTTCCTTTGTGAGATCGGCGGGCTATAAGGTCAGCCCATGGACTGTGGGCCAACTAGGTTGGTAACCCCTAGTCCAGGACACCGTTAGTAACCCCCGAACTTGTCTTTGAAGCCGAGGATGGAAATTCCCTCTTCGGACCAATGTCTCCGGCTTGAAGTCTTCGGCTTGGCAGGCGAGTTCTTCTCTCTATATGGCTTTCACGTAAACCTGAGATCTTCCTTATTTAAAGAAATTATCGAGCTTCCCCTTAATGGTATTGCCCACCGACCACATGTTTTACGGGCCGCTCTTTGGCACCCGAAGTCCTGAGTTAGCTTAGCCACAGAGGCTTGCCGCATAGGTGTGAACAGTGCTCTCATCTGACAGCTTTTACGAACCGTCACCCCGTATGGCGCTTAAGCGAGCCAGCTATTGTAGCTCGAATCGCGGCCCGAGGCAGCTCTTTCATTGGCACGTCTCATCAATACAAAGATAGTTCCCTTTTTTTAGGGGATATCATCAACGAATTGTTTCACCCCATGCGTGCACAATGGCACATAGGACAGGAATGTGGTGATTTATCCGGCTCAGTAAGGGGACTCTTGGCATTTCACTGGCCTATAAAAGCGAAGGGTGGTAATCCCATTTACCCCTACGCTTCCATCCCTCGCGCCATTGGTCAAAGCTTTCAGAGCTCCAGTGCCCAAGATCTATTCCCAACCTTTGAGCCTTCTCCTGCGTCCACACCCCCCCCTTTAGCGATGGCTGACGCTGATCTGAAGGGCAAGTGGGTGACCTCCCACATCACAGAGAGCACCATCCAGGATCTCAGGAACGCGGGTTACATCCCCGTCGAGGCCGCCTGCGGGACCCCCGAGCCCAAACAGCGCATCCCTACTCCCAAGCAAGGGGAGAGGGTCGTCTTCGTCTCCCACGTCATTCGAGGCTTGGGGTTCCCCTTGCACCCCTTTGTGAGGGGAATTGTCTTCTTCTACGGGCTAGATTTTCATCATCTAGCCCCGAACTCCATCCTGCACCTTGCAGCGTTCATCACTGTCTGCGAGGCATTTCTACGCGTCGAACCGCACTTCGGTTTATGGCTGAAGACATTCAACATCAAGCCGAAGAGCAGCGGCGCCCAATTGGCCGACTACGGTGGGGCCATGATCAGCAAGCTCCAGAAGGTGACCTAGCCAGAGGGCGTCTTCGTGGAGACCATTAAAGTGTGGCAGCAAGAGTGGTTTTACATCACCGAGCTACCCGCTGAAGGCCAAATAGAGATCCCGGCTTTCTCGGCCATGCCCCCGAAGAGGTTCGTCTCCTGGAAGGAGAAAGGACTGGTCTGGGGTAATCCAACAGAGGTCCAGTCATTCCAGAAGAGGATCCAGGCCATGAAGGACAAGGGCATAAAGCTGATGGATGTGATTCAAGTCATGCTCCAGCGCCGCATCCTCCCGCTCCCGATGTGGCTTTACAAGCCCGAGGATGTGGTGACAATACGGAACTTCTTCCGTACTAACCTGGATGGGATGTGGACAACACTCTTCAAGCCGTCCAAGAACAAGTTCCTTGCAGAGGGGGAAGACTGTGGCCTTGACGCCGTGAATCCCCCATCCGAGGTAACAACAGTTTTACTCATGCCATTTTTATTTTAAGTATTTCCCAATATCTTTATTCGGAGTTATCACTCTCGCTCGTCCCTTTTTAGAAACGGCTAGCCAAGGCGGTGAAGATAAACTGCCCGGTGCCATTACCCGAAGAGGCCTGGACTCCTCAGCTCAAGGCTCTTTTGGCCGAGGCACCGTACGTGGTCCTGGCCAAGGAGAAGAAGGAGCCAAAGAAGAGGGAGCGTCTGCGCATCCAAGGTACATCGGATGCCAGATCTGAAGACACTCACGCCTCCTCCATCCGTGAGGACGAGGAGGCAGAGGAGGACGAGGGGGAAGGAGTGCCTTCCCCGAAGAGTAAAAGGGTGGTGTCCGAAGACGTCGAGGAGGATGACCCTCCTCGAGCCCACATAAGGCGTCGAAGAGCCTCCGCGGACCAGCCCGGCCAGCCGTCCAACCCCGCCAAGGTTGCGCTCTCTGATTCTTCAGAGGACAACCTCCTAGTGCTGCGCAGGGAGAAGCTGTTGCCGAGGAGGTAACTGATGAGTGGATTTTATGCATACTCTTTAGAGTATATTCTAGAGCAAAAATCCCTCATAACATATCCATCTAGCACTTATACATGTCCCCAATGCATAGTTTTCGGTATTTACTCGTTTTACCAAGTTCGTTTCACAACTTTTATTTTAATTTAGTTTTTATTAGTTTTCCTTTGTTTTCTGGTCTTTGTAGGTGTATTGTCATGTTCATGGACTTGGCACATCAAAAGAACCAAGTTGGGAGTCAAACCGGAGAAGTTCCAGGCACCAGATGAAGGCCATATGGAGTATTTGATGATTTGACATTTATTAAATTGTCCAAATTGATTGTCCAAGGCCAGAAACGCATCAGGCTTTTCGCTACCAATCCAACGAGCCCAAGAATGTCAAAATCGGAGTTCGTATGAAGAAATGGCGACCAAAATACGAAAGTGCTCCCGGAGTCCAGAACGGAAGACGGCCTTCCATACGACCGTAGCCGCTCGTTTGGGCGCCCGTATGATCTCCAGACAGATTGGTAAATTGGCCAGAACTTTCCTGATCTTGCTCCAATTTTGTCCCGGTTTGTTCCTACGGGATCCTTGGTAGATAAGGCATCATTTGGGTGTGGATTTGACTCCCATAGAGCCCTCGGATGAAGGGGAGGAGGCTACATCAACGGAGGAGACTCGAGGAGGCCTCCTATATGAAGCGCTCCAACCCTAGCCGCCGGGATCATCGTCCTCATTCCACCACAAGTTCATGCAGCCGCCAAGAGGCTCTCCCATCTCATCTAGAGGGAGGCCTCTCCCTCCATCACCATCACCATGAAGGCCACGCAAAGAGGAGGAGAAGGAGCCGCCGCCGCCATCACCGGGCGCCGGCCATAGGCCGGGCGCGCCGGTGCCCATCTCCATCTCCATCTCTGTCCTCACATATGTATTTTGTAAGATTGAACATGTTGATGGCAGCAATAAATCATTTCTCTTTGTGTGCCTATTCATCTATGTGTGAGTAATTGATCCGGTTCTATGTTGAGGTATAATCTAGTACACACAATTAGTCTTTGTGGCTTCGTTTAGTTTTTACTCTCTTTCATGTTGCATGTATGCCACTTGCATGTACACAGAGTAGATAGATGAACTTCATGATCCTTTGGTTCCGTTGTGTATTATTGACAGCCGCATGTGACCTTGACACGATGTTATGTCTAGTATACCTAGGAATGACAGACCGCGGATGCAAACCATAGGAGAACGTTTAGTAGTCTATAATACTTGTATGCCACAGAGATGCTCCTCTAGTACTAGTGAGACCGAAAGCCAAGATACCACCTTTTGCTCTATTCAATCCTACAAGTACAACCCCTTTTACTTTGTGTCCTAGTTTAGTATATTTTCTGTCCAAGTTTGTAGTCTAGTTAAATCCCCCTTTATTATCGTTCCGGTAGCAACTGATAGAATAGGCTATTTCCAAACTACGGTATGGGTGCGAACGTAGCTACGCAGACAACGTAGTTGCGGGATTGGTAGTGTCTTCCTATTTGCTCCCTATGGGTTCATGTCGGCCCAGTGGGAACCAGGGTACCATAGGCCGTCTGCCTACAGCCCAGGAAGTAACGCTTGGCGAAGGCCCAAGAGGCGGCCCAACCACGGGCGCCGCGAAGCAAGACACCTCGCAAGGCTCCGGCCTCATGAGGACCCCCTCCATCAGGAGCGGACCCGCCGAAGACTCAGCAGGAGGCGTCGCAAGGCCCCCCTCCTCGCGAGGCGGCCTCCCGAGGCAGCCTCCCGAAGCCACCCGAGCAGGGCGCCGCCTGGCGCCAGCCTGGCGGCCTCATGCCCGTCACGTGGGCGATGCACCCCTGCAAGACGACGACAGTGGCAGGTCCGTGCCAGCAGGCGCGGTCAGAGAGGGTTTCCTCTTTGATGATAAAGGAGCAGCACCAGCTCCCCTCCTGCAAAGCAAGTCCCAAAGCTTGCTCGTTTGGTGTATGAAGACCAGGACGATAAGGCGCGCAGGGCGGAGGTCATCACTGAGCCCACCAGCGCGTCATGGATAGCACCTTTGCAGGTGAAGACCGCCTTTTGTCAGGATAAGCCTGGGCGCCTGTCCCCTTTCGAACTGCCGTTGCGTGGCTACCCTTCCCGCCAATATTTTCGGGGGAAGAGGACCAAGGCGGCTATAAAAGGAGCAGTGCTGCCACCGTAGAAAAGGATCGACTACTCATTCTTCAACCTTGTACGCGAGAACTCTCTTGCCCACGATAATCCCAAACACCAGCAGGAGTAGGGTTTTACACCACACGGTGGCCCGAACCTGGGTAGTTGTTGTGTCCCCTGTCGTTCCTTGTGTGTGAGTGTGCTCTTGCCGTAGTCTCGCCGTGGTCACCGTCGAGTTGTTAGCCAGAAAGCGGCCCCCAGAGTTCGAACCAGGGTCCCCGGAGCCCGAGTTCCGAAATTTGGCGTGCCAGGTAGGGGACTGCTTCCGCTCCTTCCGCCTCGACATCACCATGGCCGACGCCCGACGCGAGCAAGCTCTGCGCAGGGCGGCCAGGGTGGCTCAGATGGAGCCTGTCGTCAATGACAACCGCCGTCCTCACGCCTGTGCCGCCACCAACCCCGCGGTGGGTGAGGAGGAGGCTTCTTCCCTGCACCCTTCGGTGCGGCCGCCTGGCTGCACCACCACCGCGTCCTCACTCGCGCGCCCGGATCCACAGGCAGCACTGCTCATGGCGCAGGAGCTACTGCGCTACTGCCCCACCAAGGCCGGCTATGACGCCTGGCTTGCGCGCATCACCGAGCTCGTCAACACCGCTGGGGTCACTCCGGCGCCCTCCCGCTCTCTCCCACCTCCGCCACCGCGTGGCATGGGGGCAGAGCATGGCGTGCCTCCTCCGCCTCTCCCGAGCAATGACGGCGCGGGCCATTGCCGCGGCGCGTGCGTGAGAGCCATCCCGCAACACATATTAGCCAGACCCCTATGACGAGAGTTGCCAGATCGTCCGGCGTGCGCCGCCCGACGCGCGCGTGCTCCTCGAGTAGCAGCACTAGCGCCAGGACCGCACCATCCTGGAGGTCGCGGCGGCCGGTCGCGAAAACCGCGCCGCCCTCACTGGCGGCGTCGCCTCCAGCAGCGGGGGCTGCCACGCCTTCACCCGTGAGCTGCGCCACGTGGTGTGGCCTACGAAGTTCAAGCCGGACCTTCCTCCACGCTACGACCGCACCCCCAACCCCACGGAGTTCCTGTAGCTCTACACCCTAAGCATCGAGGCTGCGAACGGTGACGACAAGGTCATGGCAAACTTGTTTCCCATGGCCCTCAAAGACGCCCCGCGCTCGTGGCTCATGAACCTCCTAGAAGCGTCCATCTCTTCGTGGGCCGAGCTGTGCTAGCAGTTCATTGCCAACTTCAAGGGCACGCACGAGCGCCCCCTCACGCTCAACGACTTGCGCGCCGTGCGCCAGCGCCCTGAAGAGACTCTCCGCAAGTACATCCAGCGCTTCAGCCAAGTGCGCAACAAGATCCCGCGCGCCTCTGATGCCGCCATCATCTTCGCGTTCTCCTCCGGCATCACGGACGTCCGAATGCGCAAGAAGCTCGCCATCAACGACGAGCTTGACACCACGGTTGAGCTGTTCGACCTCGCCAACAGGTGCGCCAAGGCTGAAGAGGGCCGCCTCTTCATCCACAACGACCCAGACGTGGCGCCCGATGCTGCCAAGGACAAGAGCAAGGACACCAAGTGCAAGGGCCCTGCCGTGCTCGTGGTGGAGCCCGAGCAGAAGCGCGGGCGTGATCGCAAAGAGCCCAAGAAGGATGGCCACCCGTATTGCGCCTACCGCAACATGTTCTCCCACAACACCGAAGACTGCCACGAGCTCAAGCTGCTTCGCGAGAGCCGCCAGGATGGGCGCGGCAGCCGCAACGATCGCGGCGCCGGCCGCGGAGGTGGCCGAAACAACAACCACTGGGGCGATCACGGCAACAAAGGCAACAACAACTTTCGGCAAGGCTGGCGCGACTAGCCGCGGGAAGCCAATCCTCAGGGCAACGCCGGCTTGGCACCGCTGCCGCCGCCGCCACCTAGCAGGAACAACGGCAACCAGCTTGAAGAGAACTCTAGGGGCTACCAGGAGCCTCGCGGCATGGCATGCATCCTTGGCGGAGCTCAGGCTCCCCCATCCAACCGCCACTTCAAGAAGTTCTCTCGCGAGGTGAACGCGGCCCTCCCGAGGCCTGAGGCTTCTCAGCCCCTCAAGTGGTCGCAGTACGCGATCTCCTTTGACTCCACGGACCACCCCAAGTCCACGATGGCTGTGGGCACCGTCCCCATGCTGTGCACGCCCACGATCAACAACGTCGCTGTCACCAAGACGCTTGTCGACGGCGGCACAGGCCTCAACGTGATCTCCATGGAGACCTTTGAGAAGCTCCAAGTACCCTACGAGTGCCTGATGCCGACGAGGCCCTTCTCAGGTGTGACTGACGGCTCCACTTTGCCTCTGGGGCAAGTGCGCCTTCCTATCACTTTCGGCACCCACAAGAACTACCACACAGAGCTCATCGACTTCGACGTGGCGCACATCGGCCTACCCTACAACACCATCTTGGGATACCCCGCTCTCGCCAACTTCATGGCGTTGACTCATCACGCCTACAACGTCCTCAAGATGCCGGGCTGCAGCGGCATCATCACTATCCGCTGCGACGAGAAGGATGTGGTCCGCTCCCTCGAGCGCGCCTACAAGGCCGCAGCTACCGCGTACCCTGCTGATGAGGATGATGTCGAGCCTCCAGTGGCCGCACCCATGAAGAAGAAGCAGCTGTTCTCTCAGGCATGCGCCGAGACGAAGAAGGTGTCGATGGATAGCAGCGGCTCCGGGCCCGCCTTCACCATCAGCAACGGCCTCGATCCTAAATAGGAAGACGTGCTCGTAGCCTTCCTCCGGGCGAATGCTGATGTGTTCGCATGGACAGTATCAGATTTGTTCAGTGTGCCAAGGGAGGTGATCGAGCACCACTTAGCGGTGTGCCCTAACGCACGCCCCATCAAGCAAAAGGCACGGCGCCAAGCGCCCGAGAAGCAAGAATTCATCGTTCAAGAAGTTCAGAAACTGCAAGAGGCAGGAGTCATCTGCGAGGTGCGCCACCCCGAGTGGCTCGCCAACCCTGTCATCGTCCCCAAGAAAAGCGGTGAGAGCTGCATGTGCGTCGACTTCACCAGCCTCAACAAGGCCTGCCCCCAAGACCCCTTTCCACTGTCACGAATCGACCAGATCGTAGACTCCACCGCTAGGTGCGAGCTGCTCTGCTTCCTGGACGCCTTCTCAGGCTACCACCAGATCACGATGGCGATAGAAGATGAAGAGAGGACGGCCTTCATCACCCCCTGCGGGACATACTGCTACATCTGCATGCCCTTCGGCTTGAGGAGCGCAGGGGCTACCTTCCAAAGGTTGATGTGTATCGCCCTAGGGCCCCAGATGAGAAGAAATGTCGAAGCCTACGTCGACGACATCGTCGTGAAGAGCTGCAAGTCCTGCTCCCTCATCGCGGACCTTGAAGAAATCTTCACCAACCTCCGCAAGGTCAACCTCAAGCTCAACCCCGCCAAGTGTGTCTTCGAAGTTCCTTCCGGCAAGCTGCTTGGCTTCCTGGTCTCCCACCGCGGCATCGAGGCCAACCCCGAGAAAATCAAGGCCATCGAGCGGATGAAGCCTCCCCGGAACCTCAGGGAAATGCAGCGCCTCGCGGGATGCATGACCTTGCTTGGGCGCTTCATCTCCAAGTTTGGCAAACGTGCCCTGCCGTTCTTCAAGCTCAAGAAGAGATCGGGCCCCTTCATGTGGACTCCTGAAGCCGACGCAGCCTTGGAGGACCTCAAGAGGTACCTGACAAGCCCTGCTGTCATGGTCGCCCCACGCCCACGTGAGCCTCTGCTCCTATACTTGGCGGCCACCCCCCAGACGGTTAGCGCATCCCTCATGGAGGAGCGGGAAGAGCCCATCATCGCCAAGAAGAAGTCTACTACACCTGCTCCTGTTGAGGCCGCGCCAGCGCTTGCCGGAGATCATCTTCAAGGAGCCCTCAACGAGCCAGATCCCGATGAGCTGCTTCTCGAGCTCCCCGAAGAACAAGCTGCCACACCTGCGATTACGCGCCTCGTCGAGCATCCCGTCTACTTCACCAGCTCGGTGCTACGGGATGCGCATGAGCGGTACCCCATGCAGCACCATGTAACCCTAGATGCCCTACCTGGCGTGTATATAAGCCAGGGGGTTTAGCCTGTAGAGGACACAGAATCACAATTGCCATTCACCTAGCCCTGGGGTTAGACTTCTCCTTACGATCTCGAGGTAGATCAAACTTGTACTCGATACTTCATCATCAATATAATCAAAGCAGGACGTAGGGTATTACCTCTTCGAGAGGGCCCGAACCTAGGTAAACACCATCTCCTTTGTCCCTGTTACCATTGATCCGAGATCCACAGCTCGTGACCTCCTACCCCGAGGTCTGCCGGTTTTACCACCGACATTGGTGCTTTCATTGAGAGTTCTGCTGTGAGATCAGCAAAGGATCAATGGCTCACCTGCAGATCAACTGCGGCTCCGGCTACGGGGACATCTTCGTCCCCGGCCAGTTATTCATTTTCGGTAGCATGGTCTTTTGTGCCGACTCTTCGGGCCGTCTAGCTCCCGTCGAGAATTACGCTCCGGATCACGTCGTGACTTTTGGAAGCTTGGAATACACCGCGGATTCCCGCGGTGAGCTCGTCCTTTTAGGTTGGACACCTAGCCGGATCGAGGGCTTGTCTGACAATGGGGGCTCGACCCCGGAACCGATCTCCCTCGAGGACGTCGGGCCAAGCCCCCTGGCCCCACAAACCCCGCAAAGGAACCAATCACCCCCACTTCGGGCGACCTCGTCTCGGCATCAAGCCCCGACGCCGGTCCGGACGCAGCCTCGAATACTACGTCAGATTTAGAGCTGGCTCGGGTATCAAATCCGGAATCAACCCCGGCCCCGCATGAAGCCACAGACACGTCAGGCGATCCACCAATCATACTTCAAGTCGACCCGGCTTATAGCCAGACCATGGATCCCGAGGAGTTATCTCACCTAAACGAGATGCTTGATCACATCCAAAGCTTATCAATCTCGAACAGTCAGACCTTGGTCTATGACAAGATCGGACTTAAAGCCGATACTCCAAGTCTTCGGCAGATGCAATCCGGATCACGTCGTGGCTTCCGGAGTCCATCTGAATTAGAACGAGGGCCTTCAGGCCCAGCCCGAGGACTATGGGCTGACTAGGTTGGTACCCCCTAGTCCAGGATACCGTCAGATGGCATCAATAAATCATTCCTCTTTGTGTGCCTATTCATCCATGTGTGAGTAATTGATCCGGTTCTAGGTTGAGGTATAATCTAGTACGCACAACTAGTCTTTGTGGCTTCGTTTAGTATTTACTCTCTTTCTTGTTGCATGTATGCTACTTGCATGTAGACGGAGTAGATAGATGAACTTCATGATCCTTTGGTTCCGTTGTGTATTATTGACAGCCGCGTGTGACCTTGACGTGATGTTATGTCTAGAACACCTAGGAGTGACAGACCGCTGATGCAAACCATAGGAGAATGTTTAGTAGTCTATAATACTTGTATGCCACAGAGCTGCTACTCTAGTACTAGTGAGACCGAAAGCCTAGATACCGCATTTCGCTCTATTCAATCCTACAAGTACAACCCCTTTTACTTTGTGTTCTAGTTTAGTATATTTTCTGTCCAAGTTTGTAGTCTAGTTAAATCCTACTTTATTATCGTTCCAGTAGTGTAGGGTCGAGAAGATAGGTCTAGAGGGGGGGGGTGAATAGACTCTTAACCAACCAAAGGTGCAGTTTTTAGTTCTCTTGAAACTTAGACAAATTTTAGCACAAGTTAAGATATCACCAAGACTTCCTACACATGCATACCTAGAGATAGAGCAGCGGAAATCGTAAAACATGTAGTTGAGCGGAAAGTAATGAGGTAGAGAAAGGAAGATCAAACGCAATGGAGACACGGTGGTTTTTGGCGTGGTTCCGATAGGTGGTGCTATCGTATGTCCATGTTGATGGAGACTTTAACCCATAGAGGGTAACGGTTGTGCAAGTTCATGGAGGGCTCCACCCACGAAGGGTCCACGAAGAAGCAACCTTGCCTATTCCACCATGGCTTACGTCCACGAAGGACTAGCCTCACTCGGGTAGATCTTCACGAAGTAGGCAATCTCCTTGCCCCTACAAACTCCTTGGTTCAACTCCACAAGATCTTAGAGGCTCCCAAGTGACACCTAACCAATCTTGGAGACACCACTCTCCAAAAGGTAACAGACGGTGTTCTTGATGATGAACTCCTTGCTCTTGTGCTTCAAATGATAGTCTCCCCAACACTCAATCACTCTCTCACAAATTTGGCTTTGGTAGGAGAAGGATTTGTGTGGAAAGCAACTTGGGGAAGGCTAGAAATCAAGGTTCAAATGGTTGGATTGGAATCTCTTGATCTCAACACATGAGTAGGTGGTTCTCTCTCAGAAAATGAATGGTGGAAGTGTAGGTTCGTTCTGATGGCTCTCTTAGAGAGTAAGTGGGGGTGGAGGGGTATATATAGGCTTCACCCGACGATCCAACCGTTACAAGTCTTTGACCCAACTCGGTGACACTGGACCAAAATCTCGGTGAGACCGACTAGTGTAAAAGATTTGAACATTGGATGTCTCGGTGAGACCGATCAGAACATCTCAGTGGGACCGAAGTGCAATGGCTAGGGCAGAACCTTGTTTCGGTTGTTCCGATCAGTTCATCTCGGAAATTCTGAAGTGAAGTGACATCGGTACAGAAACTTGGTCACACCGTCTCGGTGAGACCGAGAGCCGTTTCGGTTGCACCAAAAAGCTAAGGTTTGGCTTAGGCAATATGTGTGATCAACTCGGTGATTCTGGGATGTGGAGTTTCGGTGGGACCGAGATGATACTTTAGGGTTTTGGATAGAAGTGGTGTGGAGAAGTGTTTGAGGATTTTGGAGCAAAACCACTAAGCACTTGAGCAATTGAGTCATGATCAAAATCCCATCCCCTTTTAATTGTATTAGCTTTCCGATAGACTCAATGTGATTTTGGATCACTTAACCAAAAATGAAGAATCTTGGAGCTTTGCCAATTCTTGTCCTTAGCATTTTGAAGGGGTCCACATCCTCTTGTCCTTGCCATGCCACTTTTGAACTTATCTGAAATATACTAGATAAAGGTGTTAGACCAACAACATGGATGTTGACATTAATTACCAAAACCACTATGGGAGCAAATGTGCTTTCAATCTCCCCCTTTTTGGTAATTGATGACAACATACATCAAAGCTTCAAGTAGAAATGTAACAGAAGATTGTATGAAAGCTTTGAAGGAAACATGTAACATGCATATGCTCCCCCTACAAGTGTGCAGCTAGTAAATGATGATAGCTTATGGATTGTATATGCACAAAGTGAAGGGATTGTAATAAGTTACATGTATCTTGGCTATATGCATCAGAGCAACAAGATGAAAGTGAAGTACCCTCATGTCCATGATTCTTTCTTGCAAACAATATGTGCAACAAGCAAGATATCATCATGCACATGAGTATGATGCATATACTTACTTTGAAATTCTTGATCATATTCCTGAAGAAATACATTTGAGAAAACAGGGTTAGATAACACAAGATAACTTCTCCAAGAAAAAGACACAAGATCATCAAGAGTACCAAGATTGGGATGACATGTAGAAGAGAGTATCACTAGGTGAGTACTTCTTTTTAAATGCAATCATGTCCCCAAAAGTCCAAATAAGATTCCTAAAGAAAACTTTCAAGGATTTTTCTCCCCTAATATGAACTTCCTCTCCCCCTGAATCTAGCATTGGATATTGGGAGTAGGTGGGGTGAGACAAAATCAGAGCAAACAAAAAGAGCAAATAGAAAGACATGTTTCTCCCTTCTTAGAAACATGTAGAATTCTCTCCTCGTATAAAATGCATCACTCTCCCTTAGGATATACCTTTTGATATAGAAGAGATTGTAATAAGCTTTGATGTGCACCTCTCTCCCCCTTTGACATCAATTTCCAAGAAGGGGCTAGCTTCAAGGTTATTGGCCAAGTGGGTGTGGTCCTTGAGAGGCACAACTAGCTATGATATAATGTCAGATGCAGGCAGAGGGAAAGAATCATTGAGTGGAGCTGGAACAGAAAAATAAAGAAAATTTGATAGAAGATTCTTTGAGCAATGAAGTCGGTGACTCCGAGCTGGATCGATTGGTGAGTCCGAGATCGGTGTATCACTGAACGATTAGATTGGTGGGTCCGAATTTGTCCGCTTCGGTTGTACTGATGAACTGAAGTGCAGTGTTAATTGCATTTTGGTGTATTCGATGTCTTTCAAGTCGGTGAAACCGATTTCAATGTAGAGAGAAAAATTTATCAACTCAGCTCACTAGGCAATAAGCTCTCACAAAGATATTCAAGGAATTCAGAAAGGATTTGCAATGAATTGACTAGAAGACAGAAAACTAGCAAAAGAAAGAAAGAAAGACACATCTAGATGAAGTTTTTTTTGAAAGGGGAAAAGAAATACGCAAATACAACAAGAAATACAAACACAAGAAGGGGCTAGAGAAACACTAGAGAACTTCATCTAGAAAGGGGTCGGCGACTAGGTCACCTATGTTAGGGTATATTGACTTAGGAGTCAAGTGAGATCACTTGATCATAGGTCATACTCATCGTTAAGCTCAAAATGGGGTTGCCACTTTTCGTTTAAGCATTTCAATGTATTCACAACTTGTTGAGTTGCTTTGGCTCATATCTTTGAGTAAAGCTTCTCTAAGATGTGAGGACTTACATTGGGTTTTTGTGTTGATGCCCATCATGTAGTTGAACTTGAGGTGGATGCTCATGGAATGAAGTTGGGAGCAATCCTATCATTTGTAGTTTATCTTCCTTCATGGGTTAGATTTGCAAGGAACAACATATGTATCCAAATTGACAAGAATGGAGTATAGAATCAGATGTTGTCAAAGGATATGTTTAAGTTGTCTTGTTCCTTGGGGCACACCAAGATAGGTCTTTGATACTTGGTTCATACAAGATTGCTCAAGATAAGAGTGGGATGCAATTTTGTGACAAGAATCTTGTCCAAGTACCTACAAGGGGTTAGATGCAAAACAAGGGAGCAATGTATCCAAGATATGAAATAATCATCATAAGAGAAATATCAAGGATTAGTCAAGAAAGCTCATGCCCTTGCATGCATCCAAGTGAGTTTCTAGTTCACATTGGAAGCATCAAGGATATTCAACTCACTTCTCAAGTGGCAAAATATCTTCTCATCAAGAGGTTTAGTGAAGATATCCGCCAATTGCTTGTCGGTACGAACATGCTTAAGGTCAATGTCACCTTTAGCAACATGATCTCGAATGAAATGGTGACCTCAATATGCTTAGTTCAAGAATGTTGCACGGGATTGTGTGCAATCTTAATAGCACTCTCATTGTCACATAGTAATGGAACATGTCTCACATGTACCCCATAATCTTTAAGAGTTTGTTTCATCCATAGCAATTGAGCACAATAAGATCCGGCGGCAATGTATTCCGCTTCGGCGGTAGATAGAGATACCGAGTTTTGTTTCTTGGAGGACCAAGACACAAGAGATCTACCAAGAAATTGACATGTACCCGAAGTGGATTTTCTATCAACCTTGTCTCCGGCATAGTCCGAATCGGAGTAGCCAACAAGATCGAAAGAGGATCCTTTGGGATACCAAATGCCAGAATTTGGTGTATGTAACAAGTATCTCACAATTCTTTTCATGGCCTTCAGATGACACTCTATTGGTGCCGCTTGATATCGTGCACACATGCACACACTTAACATAATATCGGGACGGGAGCCACATAGATATAGCAATGAACTAATCATAGATCGATAAACCTTTTGATCAACCGGTTTGCCATCCTTAGTCAAGTGAAGATGTCCGCTAGTAGGCATGGGAGTTTTCATACCTTTGCTTTCTTGCATGTTGAACTTATTGAATAAGTCTTTGGTATACTTTGTTTTAGAAACAAAGGTACCCTCTTTAGTTTGCTTGATTTGCAAACCAAGGAATAATTTGAGTTCACACATCATAGACATCTCATACTTTTTCGACATTAACCTTCCAAAATTTTCACTAAAAGAAGGATTAGTAGATCCAAAAATAATATCATCAACATATATTTGCCATACAAATAGTTCTCCATTAACCCTTTTAATGAACAAGGTTGAATAAATTTTCCCAATTTCGAAACCCTTTTCAAGAAGAAACTTTGTTAAGCATTTGTATCGAGCTCTAAGGGTTTGTTTGAGACCATAAAGAGCTTTACGAAGTTTATAAATGTGGTTTGGTTTCTTGGGATTAACAAAGCCAGTAAGTTTTTTAACATAAACTTCCTCCTCAATTTCACCATTTAAAAGGGAACTTTTAATATCCATTTGATAAAGGGTGATATCGTGGTGATTGGCATAAGCAAGTAAAATGCGAATGGACTCAAGTCTAGCAACGGGGGCATAGGTCTCACCATAGTCCATACCTTTGACTTGTGTGTAACCTTGAGCTACAAGACGAGCCTTGTTGCGTATGACTTGTCCATCTTAATCTTGCTTGCTACGAAACACCCATTTGGTTCCAATGATGTTTTGCTCATCCTTAGGCTTCTCAACCAATGTCCACACTTGATTCCTCTAGAAGTTGTGTAACTCCTCATGCATAGCGTTTACTCAATCCGGGTCTTCGAGAGCTTCTTCTACCTTCATAGGTTCAACACTAGAGATGAATGAGTAAAGCTTACAAAAGTTAGCTAAACGAGATTTAGAGCAAGTGATTCTCCCGGATTTGATGTCGCCAAGAATTTGTTCGACGGGATGATTCTTGTCGATTCTTGCTCTAACTCGAGGTAGATTTTGCTTGGGTTGTGGTGGTGCTTCCTCCTCATCATCTTCTTCTTCCTCATTGTTGTTATTGTCGTTGTTCGCTTGAGGAGGTGGAGAAGGAGGTCGAGGTGGATCATCTTGTTGCACTTCCTGATTTCCTTCGTCTTGATGTGTTCCACTTGTGGATGCCTCCATGTCAACTTGTGGTTCACCTTGGCGTGAGGTTGAGGCTTCCACTTGAATGGACGAAGTACTCTCCTTCACCTCCATGGGACGAATCTTGCCAATAGACAAGTCTTGGATTGCTTCCGATGGTTCTTGATCTCCTACGTCAATTGGCAATAGCTCGACTTGCGAGCCATTAGTCTCATCAAACTTCACATCTACCGTCTCTTCAACTTTTAGAGTGAAGTTGTTGTAGACACGGTAAGTGTGAGAGTTCAATCCGTAACCGAGTAGGAAACCTTCATGTGATTTAGGAGCAAATTTTGAACGATGACGCTTATCAAGAATGTAACATTTTGAGCCAAATACTCGAAAGTATCCAACTTGTGGTTTGTTACCGGTGAGTAGCTCATATGCCATTTTACCAAGAAGCCTGTGAAGATAAATTCGATTTGTAGCATAACAATCCATCTCAACCGCTTCCGCCCAAAAGTGTTTTGGCGTCTTGTATTCATCTAGCATTGTTCTCGCCATCTCGATAAGGGTACGGTTCTTCCTCTCAACAACTCCATTTTGTTGAGGTGTGTACATAGCAGAGAACTCATGTGGGATGCCTTCTTCATCAAGAAAGGTATCCACATTTGCGTTCTTGAACTCTGTTCCGTTGTCGCTCCGAACCTTCTTGATCTTCACTTCAAATTGATTTTGGGCCTTCCTAGAGAAGTTCTTGAAGATCTTTTGTACCTGTGATTTGTCATCGAGAAAGAACACCCACGTAAATCTGGAAAAATCATCAACTATGACTAAACCGAAAGAGTTACCACCAAGGCTTTTATAAGCATTGGGACCGAAGAGACCCATGTGAAGCAGTTCGAGTGGTCTCCTTGTGGTCATGATGTTCTTCATGGGATGACTTCCTCCAACTTGTTTTCCTACTTGGCAAGCACTACAAAGTCTATCCTTGTCAAAGATAACATCTTTTACACCAAGAATATGATCTCCCTTAACAACTTTATCAAGATTACACATGCCAACATGTCCTAGCCTTCTATGCCATAACCAACCTTTAGAAGATTTTGGAATAAGACACGTACGAGGTTGGGCTCTTTTAGTGAAATCAACAATGTATAGATCACCTCTACGAATGCCGGTAAAGAACATATTATGATTAGCTCGACGAAACACTTGGCAATCTACTTTGGTAAATAGAACATTGAAACCAAAGTCGGCCAGTCTAAATACCGAAAGAAGATTGTAACCAAGAGATTCAACAAGAATAACATTTTGAATGGAGCTATTATCGGATATGGCCACCTTACCAAGGCCAAGTACCTTACCCTTGGAGTTATCTCCAAAAGTCACATACTTGCGTGGACCATCATTTTTGGCAAGCTCATGAAACATGTCTCTATCTCCGGTCATGTGATCGGTGCATCCACTATCAAGAATCCATTCTTTTCCTCCGGCCATGTAATCTCGAAGATTTGCCATGAGACTAAGATTCCTCATAGTCTTCTCATATTCGATGTCGAGTTCCTCATCCTCATCATAATAGCCATGTTCAACATCGTCATCATCAACATGTACGTGATCATCACCTAAGGCAATGGATTCATTAGTTTCATGAACATGACAATGTTCAAGTTTGTGAATTCTAATGGCTTCCATTATGATGTTTATAATGGTTCCAACATCACCTTTAGCACGCATAAGATCATGAAGTTCAAATAGACATTCATCAAACTTAGGATCACTAGTCTTCATCTTATGAAAGGCAATAGACTTATGAAGGATCTCATTAAGATTCTTCAACGAGTAAATTGGAAACCGCATCTCAATGTCCTTCCACAAAGTGTATGCGCATTCAAAATTTTCCATACGAAGAAGCACATTTTTAGGTAATCCTCTAATGATAAGATTGACGGTTCTAAGATTATGAAGCAAGTCAATTTCTTCTTCATGAGTGGGGTGCAAGGGATCAATAGGAGCCACATAAGGATAATGAACATACTTGCTCAAGTTAAATTCATTAAAGATAGCAAGCATCTAATTTTTACAAGAGTTGTAGTACTCTCCATCAAGAATAGGCACTCTACATCTAAGACTCCCCAAAGTAGACACATCCATCTTCCTCCAATGGTGATTAAACCAAAGCAATGGAGACCAAAGCTCTGATACCAATTGTAGGGTCAGGAAGATAGGTCTAGAGGGGGGGGGGTGAATAGACTCTTAACCACCCAAAGGTGCAGTTTTTAGTTCTCTTGAAACTTAGACAGATTTTAGCACAAGTTAAGATATCACCAAGACTTCCTACAAATGCATATCTAGAGATAGGGCAGCGGAAATCGTAAAACATGCAATTGTGCGGAAAGTAATGGGGTAGAGAAAGGAAGATCAAACGCAATGGAGACACGGTGGTTTTTGGCGTGGTTTCGATAGGTGGTGCTACCATACGTCCACGTTGATGGAGACTTCAACCCACAGAGGGCAACAGTTGAGCGAGTGCATGGAGGGCTCCACCCACGAAGGGTCCACGAAGAAGCAACCTTGCCTATTCCACCATGGCTTACGTCCATGAAGGACTAGCCTCACTCGGGTAGATCTTCATGAAGTAGGCGATCCCCTTGCCCTTACAAACTCCTTGGTTCAACTCCACAAGATTTTGGAGGCTCCCAAGTGACACCAAACCAATCTAGGAGACACCACTCTCCAAAAGGTAATAGACGGTGTTGTTGATGATGAACTCCTTGCTCTTGTTCTTCAAATGATAGTCTCCCCAACACTCAATCACTTTCTCACAGATTTGGCTTTGGTAGGAGAAGGATTTGAGTGGAAAATAACTTGGGGAAGGCTTGAAATCAAGGTTCAAATGGTTGGATTGGAATCTCTTGATCTCAACACATGAGTAGGTGGTTCTCTCTCAGAAAATGAATGGTGGAAGTGTAGGTTCGTTCTGATGGCTCTCTTAGAGAGTAAGTGGGGGTGGAGGGGTATATATAGGCTTCACCCGACGATCCAACCGTTACAAGTCTTTGACCCAACTCAGTGACACCGGACCAAAATCTCGGTGAGACCGACTAGTGTAAAAGATTTGAACGTTGGAAGTCTCGGTGAGACTGATCAGAACATCTCGGTGGGACCGAAATGCAATGGCTAGGGCAGAACCCCATTTCGGTAGTTCCGATCAGTTCATCTCAGAAATTCCGAAGTGAAGTGACATCGTTACAGAATTTTGGTCACGCCGTCTCGGTGAGACCGACAGCCATTTCGGTTGCACCGAAAAGCTAGGGATTGGCTTAGGCAATATGTGTGATCAACTCGGTTAGTCCGGGATGTGGAGTTTTGGTGGGACCAAGATGATACTTTAGGGTTTTGGATAGAAGTGATGTGGAGAAGTGTTTGAGGATTTTGGAGCAAAACCACTAAGCACTTGTGCAATTGAGTCATGATCAAAACCTTATCCCCTTTTAATAGTATTGGATTTCCTATGGACTCAATGTGATCTTGGATCACTTAACCAAAAATGAAGAGTCTTGGAGCTTTGCCAATTCTTGTCCTTAGCATTTTGAAGGGGTCCACATCCTTTTGTCCTTGCCATGCCACTGTTGAACTTATCTGAAATATACTAGATAAAGGTGTTAGTCCAACAATATGTATGTTGACATTAATTACCAAAACCACTAAGGGAGCAAATGTGCTTTCAGGTAGCAACCGATAGAATAGGCTATTTCCAAACTACGGTTTGGGTGTGAATGTAGCGACGTAGACAACGTAGTTGCGGGGTTGGTAGTGTCTTCCTAGTTGCTCCCTGTGGGTTTGACACTCTACTTATCACATGAAAGTGCTACAACAACCCTGTGCCCTTGCAGGACATCAGTAACTTGCCTAACATGCTATGCATAGTACGTTTTTGAACATATATCCTTGATACGTGACCACCTGCTTTGACAGCCCGCAGCATGTCTTCCTCGGCGAGAGGTCATCGAAGAACGAGCTCCCTCCGCCTGAAATGGCGGAGAGCTGGACGAACGAGCACACCCATCCTCCCCCTGCTCACAAAGAGCTAGGGGAGGTGTCATCGCACCTGGCCGCCTTCATTGTAAATACGGAGGGCGGCTCTGGTGCTCCTACGGCCGAGGTCACTACCTCGGCCACTGAGGACCAGAGGGAGAAAATCCCTTTGGCCAGAGCGGGTGAAGGGCTCGGATGACCCGAGTCCTCGGCAACAACAGCCCCGGAGACACTACGGCAGCCGGAGACAGCCAACCCTGACTCCACGGGAGGTGGAGCCGAGGTGATCCCGCCATCCCCTCCTGCTCAAGAGCAGGCCTTTCCGGGATGGCCTGAGGAGATGGGGGCCACTTTGACGAGCTCCTCCAACATCGCCGAGCACCGTGCCCTTCTTGGCACGGCGCTAAATAGCTTCCGGTCCGCAGAGACCGGAATGAGGGAGGCCTTCAAAGTCCTTTTTAAAGGTTTTGAGGTATGGCATATATCCCTATTATTACTTTGTATGTATTGTTTTAAAACTTATAGTTTATGCCTAATATGCACAGTAGCACTTGATGGACAAGTGCAGAAATTAACTTTGTCCGAAGACTTTCATTTGCCGAAGTACTAATGTTTGCTTAAGAGCGTATTACCAGTAGCCCCTGTGCCCTAAGTTAGATTTAAGAAACTGACTTGGGGGTCGATCGGATGTAGTGTTGATGTGTATAAGAACTTAATATGTAGTAGCTCCCGAGACTCTGGTCGGATCCAAGGATCTGAGCAGAGGATCGATATTGTTGCCGGAGGCTGACCATGTGTTTGTAGGCCTCGGCCTCCGCTTCAGCTTCCAACTTCAAGGAGGTGGAAGAGCTGAATCACAAGCTATCGCGGTCCGAACAGTACATGGAGCTGGTCGAAAAGAGAATTGACCAGGCGGAAGGTAAGCCGAGAACCTGTACCCAAGTATTGGAATAGTTAAATCCGGTATTTCTAAATCACAACTGTGTGATTGTTTCCCTACAGCTGCCACCAAGGAGGTCGAAGCCCTGCGAGCTGAGCTGAAGAAGGCACAGCAGGAAGCTGAGCAGCAGAAGGCTGCATCAGCCAAGGCTAGCATGGAGCTAGCCGAGGAGAAGATCGCCCACGGCAAAGACCAGGCTCGGGTTATTGAGGTCGAGGAAGACCTGAAGGGTTTGTATGCACAATGTGAAACCCTTCAGGAGGACCAGAAGAACAAGGCCGCCAAGCTTGAAAAACTGAGCTTGGCGTGCAAAGAGGCCCAGAGCCAGGCCCGGGCGGACCGCGAGGAGCTTCATCAAGTGAAGCAAATTGCTGCTGGTAAGCCATACTTACCGTGATGTATCTTTGGTGACATCGGGTTTGCTCAGCTAACACAAATCTGGCACTCCCCAGACGCCTTCATGGACCTTCCGAGGAGTGCGGCGGATGCCGGCCGCTACTAAAGCTCCCTTGAAGGGGAAGCCGAGCAGAAGGATTTCTGGGCTCAATTCCAGGCGCCGTCACATCCGCCGCTGCTTAACGACCAGATGAAGCAGCTGATGGAGCTACATCATTTGGCAAGGCCAGTGATGGAGGACGTCTGCATCAACCTCTGGCCTCAAGAGCCATTACCGAGCAGCTACTTCGGCCTGGTTCAGTGGCTCAAAGGCGCCAGCCCCCAAGTCCTCCGTTGGAAGCGCTTTGCCTGCCTGGAGGGTGCTCAACGGGCATATGCGTCTTTGAGGACGCATTATCCCGGAATCAAGGCAGCGCATGTGGCCGCGGGGCCCCCTGAAGGGAAGAACCGTACTCCAAAGGAGTACATGGCCGAGGTGTTGGATGGTGCTCGGATCACCAAGACTCAATGTAGCAAGAATGACTTGTTATTCTAGATGTCTCCTTGGGATGCCGAGGTTTAACTATGTAAAAAGACAAGTTATATTTTGAAATGTCTGGTTTTAATGTCCTTTTTTTTGACTCCTGTGCGGCCGTTAATTCTGAAAGTGGCCGGTCGTCGGCTTCCGCCCCCTTGTAGATGCTATGCGGGGTGTTTCTATAACACTTCCACCCTTAGCCGATGTCTTGGTGCCCGGAGGTGGTTCATGGTTAATAGAAACTAGGCAATCAGACTATTTAGCTTGATAACTTTCACTTAGTCATAAGAGCTTGACTGTGGGGGAAATTTTAACTAGCCCCCGGTGTGTGTAGTGTTCGGACGTGCCGTGGTCAAGCCGTTTTAACACTTTGGTTCATTTGACAAGAACCCTTCATTTGACACGAGGTAACCTCTATCGATTTAGTTTGACACAGTCATCGGATCGCTGACCAGTTTGCGCCTATCATGACAGTCAGTTTTCGGCTTTCTCCACTAAGGTACTTAACCAATCTAGCTGGAAGTACAATCGTAGTGGTTCTCCCTTTATACCCTTAGCCGAACAATGCGGAAACATAAGGGGTAAGCACAGGAGCCGGGCAACCCAACTATTGTCCAAAGACATGATGTTGAAACTGATGCATATACCGCAATATCTGAGACACCGAGTATTACGATATGAATACCGGAGTGATGTTATGGGCACGTCTTGAGTCCGAGCCCCCGGTTAAGAACTGGGAGATATTGTATCGCGAGAGTTCTTTATCTCGGAAAGAAAGGTGTCTTCTTACAGATATATGGTGACCGTGAAAAGGTCGTTACTTTACTTTTGATTTGATAAGGTCGAACTATACAAGCTGAGCTATCGAAGAAACTTTAAAAGATACATAAGAAGAAAAATAATAGAGGGATGATTTTACACGGTGCATCTTGTAACTGGGTTGAACATCCTGATTTCACCCTGCTGCATGTCTGCGCCTCCGTGATGTTTACCAGTTGTTCCTTGTCAATACCAAGGTTTGTCAATGGTGCGTGCTACATTGCCGTTGCTGTGCTTGACGTCGTTGAGTAGCGGGTCCTTTGAAGAGGTTTTGCCAAGTAGCCGCATGCTAATAGCTTGATGCTATTGCCGAAAACCAGTCCAGGTGGGCCTTTGACAGTGCCATGTGGGTTTCTGGGATGTAGTTAGGCCTCTATTCGGTCGAGTCAAACAATGCACCCTCTTATTATGCTCCATGGTCCCCATGGAATTTTAAGTGTGAAGTTATGTACCCTAGGTAGGTAATCCTCGGCTAGGAGGGGAGAACCATGGAGCGAGTACCCCTATTTGGGGTGACCGCATGACTTCTTAGAGCCCACAGGAGCACCTCAGATACGTTTTGAAGAGTCCGATGCGCTCATCTTTGGCGCCTCCTCGGCTGCCGGAACCTCGGCTGCGAAGGCCGCAATTTGCTCCTTTGTTCGCAGGGAGCGCTCCATGTTACCATTGACCGTGATAACACCCTTGGGTCCCGACATTTTAAGCTTTAAATATGCATAATGCGGGACGCCGTTGAATCTGGCAAACGCCGTTCGTCCGAGGAGTGCGTGATAACCACTCCGGAAAGGAACGATATCGAAGATCAAGTCTTCGCTTCTGAAGTTCTAGGGCGAACCGAAGACTACTTCCAGTGTAATGGTCCCGGAGCATTGTGCCTCCACGCTGGGTATGACAGCCTTGAATGTGGTATTGCTGGGTTAATCCTTGATGGATCGATACCCATTTTCCTGACCGTGTCAGCATAAATCAGGTTTAGGCTGCTGCCCCCATCCATAAG
Source organism: Elymus sibiricus (assembly GCA_039707655.1). NCBI lineage: Eukaryota > Viridiplantae > Streptophyta > Magnoliopsida > Poales > Poaceae > Elymus > Elymus sibiricus. The sequence goes on along the minus strand of CM077670.1, from coordinate 153,240,855 downwards.
GACCCTTGTTAGGTGAAATCCATCTATGATGGGGTCGAGGACCAGAGCTGCCGATCCTCCATGATGGATGCTAGTCGGGTGGTCTAGTTTGTCGAAGGTGATCGGGCAAGCCGACCATGGATTGTACTTCAGGGCCACTGGCTCTAAGGCATAGATGTCTCGAACTGCGTGTTTCCTCTCCCTCCTTGGGATGTGGGTGACGTAAATCATGTTGACGTCCTTTATGTCAGGAGGGAACGGCTTTTGGCCTCCGTTATTGGGCCTCCGAGGTTCATCCTCGTCCTCACTGCGAGATTGGCTCTTGCCTTGGCCTTCGACTGCGATCTTTCCAGCCTGCTTGATAACCCAACAGTTCTGGTTGGTGTGGTTGGTAGGTTTGTCCGAAGTGCCGTGTATCTGGCAAGGTTTGTCAACGATCTTGTCCAGCGCAGTGGAACCATCTCTATTCCCTTTAAAGGCTTTCTTTTTCTGGCTGGTCCTCGGATTGCTGAATCCGGCGTTAACGGTTGGGTCATCGGCATCACTGCCACTGTTTTTGTGCCGGCGTTTGTTGTTCTTGTTGCGCCTCAACTTTCCATTGCCGTCCCGTACTTCGGAGGTGCCGGCTTCATTGTCATGGCTGTTGCGCGCCAACCAACTGTCTTTGCCCGCACAAAATCGGGTCATCAGGGAGGTGAGAGCCGCCATGGTTCGTGGCTTGTCTTGTCCGAGTTGTCGCGTTAACTACTTGTCGTGGATACTGTGACGAAAGCCGTGATCGCCTCTGCATCCGGACAGTCGAGTATTTGGTTCTTTTTAGTTAAGAACTGATTCCAGAACTTCCTGGCAGACTTGCCAGGCTGCTGGATGATATGGCTGAGGTCATCAGCATCCGGGGGCTGAACGTATGTGCCCTGGAAGTTTGCCCTAAAGGCCTCCTCTAGCTCTTCCCAGCTTCCAATGGAGTTCTTGGGCAAGTGATGACCCACAAGTATAGGGGATCAATCGTAGTCCTTTCGATAAGTAAGAGTGTCGAACCCAACGAGGAGCAGAAGGAAATGATAAGCGGTTTTTAGCAAGGTGTTTTCTGCAAGCACTGAAAGTAGTGGTAACTGATAGTTTTGTAGCAATAATATTCATAACGAGTAGCAAGTAACAATAGTGGCAAAGTGCAGCAAGGTGGCCCAATCCTTTTTATAGCAAAGGACAAGCCGGAGCAGTCTCTTATATAAAGCAAAGCGTTCTCGAGGACACATGGAAATTCTCATCTAGTCACTTTCATCATGTTGATTTGATTCGCGTTCGCTACTTTGTGTTGGTGCAATTCTTGCCCTCATGTGTTTTGGAGATTGTTGACAGAAACATGCATGGACTGATTTGTTTGCTAGTGCACACAGAGAGAAATAGTCCATGCGGTACCGATGAGAATGCCGTCTCCGGTGTCCAGTTCGAGGAACTTCACCGAAGAATATCTGCACAGCAGAGAAAAATGTGCTATTTCCTGTGAAGTCTTGTAGACGAGAAGAATGATGTGAAGGAATTGACTCCTCGAAAATTTACTGCTGACGCAAAGCAATTGGTTCGGTGATTCGGTCCGAAGAAAAATTGACTGCAGCAATGGAAGACGAAGACGAACTGAAGATGTAGCATTCTTTTCGTTATTCTTCTTCCATTTATTTGAGTCATAGGACCTCCGTACTATTAAAAGGGGTATAGGTTCTCGAAGCTTAGATCCGCTGTGATGCTTAGTCCAAACCTATGCAAGACTGAGAGAAATCTCTTTATGTTTGGAATGATTACCTGCCAGCAGAAGACGTTGTTCTTCGGTGCTGCAGGAGATATCTTTCGAACTGAGGAGTTAGCATTACATGCTCCGCATGTAATGTTACCGTTGTGCTCAATTCCGACCATTGGACTCATGTCGTTCGGCCGTTGGCTGCTCCACATGTCCAATTTGGTCTTTTCCCATCAGGGAAGGCCGCGGTTATAAATAGCCACCCCGCTCCAACGTTGCCCGTTGGCTGCTCCGCTTAAGATTTCTGAGAAGATTGATTGAGCATCCCCTCTCCGAGTGATTTGAGTTTAAGATCCACCGAGAGAAAAATCAAGAGCCTAAACTTAGACAGTGGTAGAGCATCACAGTAGTTCTGAGTTAGAGTTCTTGTACCTATTACTCTTGAGAGTTGCACACTCTCTAGACGGATAGGTGTCGGCTCGAGTGTCGAAGAGTAATTGTCTTCACCGAGCAAGATCTTCAGCAACCAAGAGTCATTGTGGTTTGCGAAGAAGTCTGTCGAAGGTTTGGAGATCGCCGGCAAGTATCTACCACGAGTGAAATCAACTGGAGTCTGATCAAATCCGAGTTGAAGGAGAATAGGGCGAAAGAGTTTATCTTCTGTGTTAAATCACAACCCCTCCAACCAGACGTAGTCCTTTGGCAGAAGGGCGAACTGGTCTACCAAATTCATCTGTCGCCATCGAGCACCACTGGTCCATTTTATTCTACTGCATTTCCTTCAGTAGTTTACTTTCGTGCTCTGTGTCGATAGTTTAGCTGATCTATCATAGTTCATCATTTATCTATTGCATTCACATCATTCATTCCCTTCGCCTGAGGTTAACTTATATTATTCGTACTACTATATGTCTGCGTGATTTCATTCAGTGCCGTATTCATTCACCGTGTCACCATCTCCCGTGCATTTCCATCGCAGTTCTTATCTTGTTTTTCTTCGTACTATTGCATCATCTTATATATTACTTTACTATCATACCAGTCAAAGCAGTGATATTCTTCGATCAAACAATTACTACCTTCTTCTTCGATAGTATTGCTCCCCTACTGTATGCTTGTTTGAGTGCTTGTCTACCGAACCTTATTTTCGCTGCTGTGTTTGGGATCAGTTCAAAACATTCGCAAGAATTTTTGAATCTCCCATTCACCCCCCCTCTGGTCGATATACTCTCGATCCTAACACTTTGATAATTTGATATGTGGGTGGACCGGTGCTTGGCTGCTGTTCTTACTTGAACAAGCCTCCCACTTATGATTACCCCCTCTCGCAAGCATCCGCAACTACGAAAGAAGAATTAGGATAAATCTAACCATAGCATGAAACATATGGATCCAAATCAACCCCTTACGGAATAACGCATAAACTAGGGTTTAAGCTTCTGTCACTCTAGCAACCCATCATCTACTTATTACTCCACAATGCCTTCCCTTAGGCCCAAGTATGGTGAAGTGTCATGTAGTCGACGTTCACATGACACCACTAAAGGAAGCAACAACATACATATCATCAAAATATCAAACGAATACCAAATTCACATGATTACTTATGACAAGACTCTCTCATGTCTTCAAGAACAAAAGTAACTACTCACAAATCATATTCATGTTCAAGATCAGAGGGGTAAATAATATCATTGAGGATCTGAATATATATTCTTCCACCAAATAAACTAACTAGCATCGACTACGAGATGTAATCAACACTACTAGCAACACACAGGTACCAATCTGAGGTTTTGGGACAAATATTGAATACAAGATATGAACTAGGGTTTGAGATGAGATGGTGCTAGTGAAGATGTTGATGAAGATTGGTCCTCCCACGATGAGAGGATCGTTGGTGATGTCGATGGCTTTGATTTCCCCTTCCCGGAGGGAAGTTTCCCCGGCGGAATCACTCCGCCGGAGAGCAAAATTGCTCCTGCCCAGGTTCCGCCTCGAGACGGCGGCGCTTCATCCCGAAAGTCTTCTCCTGGTTTTTTTTCTAGGGCAAATGGCTTCATATAGCAAAAGGAGGGGGGCAGAGGCTAGCCAGGGCCCCCACAAGCTCGGGGGGCGCGCCCAGGGAGGTAGGGCGCGGCCCCCAGGCTTGTGGCTTCCTGGTGGGTCCCCTCCTGGTATTTCTTCCACCAATATTTTTATATATTCCAAAATAATTCTCCGTAAATTTTCAGGTCATTTGGAGTTGTGCAGAACATCTATCTCTGCTGTAGCCCTTTCCGGTCCAAAATTCCAAGTGCCAGCAATCTCCCTCTTCATGTCAAACTTGCAAAATAAGAGAGAAAAGGCATAAGAATTGTATCATAAAGTGAAAATAATGACTCAAAACAGAATAAATAACAGTAAGAAAACATGATGCAAAATGGACGTATCAACTCCCCCAAGCTTAGACCTCGCTTGTCCTCAAGCGAAAACCTAAATCGATAATCATGACCACATGTTTAGAGAGAGAGGTGTCGATAAAACAAAATACTGACATGAGAGCATCATTATCATAATAGCAATATATCATCACAAAACTTCTCGTGAATAAGTGACAATTCATCCACTAGACAAAGTATGAACCATAAACCGTATTGAAAACTAACAAACTATGATCTCGGTCACTGATGCAATTGCAATTCATCATATTATCAGAAAGAGTCTATGTGAGAGCTTTGTTTAGCAAGTTCACATACTCAACTATCATTTAGTCTTCTATGATTGCTGACACTCACGGCATACTTATGGAGCAAAAGTTTTAGTCAGACACATAGAAAGATAGGGGCTTATAATTTCGCCTCCCAACTTATTTACCTCAAGGGTAATGTCAACAATAATAACTCATGATCACCTACATCCAACTGGATATATATGCCTGGATCTTTCCCCACCACATGATGCTTGCCAAGAGAGAAAATAAAAACGGAATAGAGGAGAATGCTATTGACGCTTGCATAAAAGTAAATACATAAAGTAAAGAATAGGCCTTTCGCAGAGGGAAGAAGAGGTTGTCGTGCGCTTTTTGTTTTTGCATGTGCAAGCTCTTAATGTAAAGGAATGTCACTTTATATTGCCCCTTGTGATAGCAACCTTTATTATGCAGTATGTCGCTTTTATTTCTTCACCATCACAAGTTCATACAAAGCTTATTTTCCCTTACAATAAAAGATCATACATATTTAGGAGTAATTTTTATTGCTTTTGCACCGATGACAACTTACTTGAAGGATCTTATTCAATCCATAGGTAGATATGGTGGACTCTCATGACATGAAACTGGGTTCAAGGGTTTTTGGATGCACAAGTAGTATCTCTACTTAGTGCAAAATTTTGGCTAGCAAAAGATTATGGGCAAGCACCACATGTTAGAGGATCCATGCAATATAACTTTTATGTGAATATAAGCAAACATAACTCATTACGTTGTCTTCCTTGTCCAACGTCGACTATTTGACATAGAATATTTAATGGGGGCTCACAATCATAAAAGATGTCCAAGATAGTATATTTATATGTGAGACCTCTCTTCCTTTATTACTTTTTCAAGGATTGCAACAATGACCAATGCTATGTTTGTTAACTTCCAACAAGTTTCATAAATTATACTTCTTTTATGTGAAGTCATCACTCCCCATGGGATTAGCATATGATCTCCTTTTTATTTATTCTCTTTATTTTATTTCTAAGATTGAATCAACAAAAGTAAAACAACTCAACTCAAACTACTCTTTATTATATAACTCTCACACTCGATTACATAGATAGATAGATCACAAAGCAAGCACTCGAAACTAAATCATACTAAAACTTTATTCTTCTAAATCACGAAATAACTAAGGATCGAACTAAGATAGATAATTACGATAAAAGTGATGATGATATGATACCGGGGCACCTCCCCCAAGCTTGGCACAAGCCAAGGGTGGTGCCCATACCCGTATACTCAAGTCTCCTTCTTCGGTGATGGTGGTGCAATATTCTTAGCAATGATGCCCCTGAGGATGCGATTCTCCTCTTTAGTCTTATTGACTTGGCGCTTAAGATCCATGATTTCTTTTCAGAGCTTTCCAGTGACAATTAATGCACCATCCACCCAAGGATGCATCCTGGCTGAAGGAGACGAAGCAACACTCTTTTTCAAGTTACGGTAAAAAATAAATCGGGTATTGGGAGCTAGGTTTAACCGTATTCGGCAAGCTTGATTTCTTGAATTCCACATGCATATCTCCAGGTTGGGGTAGTGAGGTTTCTTCTTCTTCCACGTCCGTGGAATCCATCCTCTTCAAGTCAGCCTCCACCTCCTCATCGGTCGACCACCCATAGGGGTTGACATCACCGTAGATTCTCGGATTTGATGTAGTGTGGGAAACATGGCTCTCCCCATCCGATTCTTGTGATGACATAGCGCTCCAAATCTACCTAAAAACAGCCCGAAACAAGAACAGAGGAGAAACTTACGATACGGTGGTCAAAACATCCGAGAGTATATATAATGAATTTTTTTCGTGCAGGACAAGTAATATGGAAGAAAAACGGAGTCAGGAAAGTCCATGGGGGAGCCACAAGCTCGGTAGGCACGCCCCTCGAGGGTAGGGCGCGCCCCCCAGGCTTGTCGCTCCCTCGTGCACTTTTTGGACTGTTTATTATTTACCTAATTTTTTATATATTCCGAAACAAACAAAAAGTGATTTTATGAAATTTTTGGAGTCGGTTTACTTACCGTACCACACACCTACTCCTTTTCAGGGTTCTGGGGCGTTCCGGAAGGTTTCTTCTGTGTGCTCCTCCGGTGTCATTGTTTGAATAATATTAGTTTCAACATTAATGGGCGTACCTAAGATATAATATTTAATTCTTTGCCCATTAACCACTCTCGGATTAGTGCCTTCGGAGTTGTTTATCTTAATAGTTCCAGAGCGATAAACTTCTTCGATGATGTATGGTACTTCCCATTTAGAGAGAAGTTTTCCTGCAACGAATCTTAATCGAGAATTGTATAATAGAACGTGATCACCTACTTTGAATTCTCGTTTTTGAATTCTCTTATCATGCCATCTCTTAACTTTTTCTTTAAACAACTTGGCATTTTCATAGGCTTGTGTTCTCCATTCATCTAGAGAGCTAATAACAAATAACCACTTTTCACCGACAAGTTTAAAATCATGGTTGAGTTCTTTAATGGCCCAATAAGCTTTATGTTCTAACTCAAGAGGTAAATGACATGCTATTCCATAGACCATTTTATATGGAGACATACCCATAGGATTTTTATAAGCAGTTCTGTATGCCCATAATGCATCATCAAGTTTCTTAGACCAATTCTTTCTGGATCTATTAACGGTCATTTGCAAGATTAACTTTATTTCTCTATTACTCAATTCAACATGACCACTAGATTGAGGATGATAAGGGGATGCAATTCTATGGTCAACATTATATTTAGCAAGAAGTTTACGGAAAGCACCATGAATAAAATGTGAACCACCATCAGTCATCAAATATCTAGGGACTCCAAACCTCGAAAATATAACTTCTTTAAGCATTTTAATAGAAGTGTTATGATCAGCACTATTAGTTGGAATAGCTTCTACCCACTTAGTAACATAATCAACAGCAACAAGAATATGTGTATACCCATTGGATTTAGGAAAAGGTCCCATATAATCAAACCCCAAACATCAAATGGTTCAATAACAACTGAATAATTCATAGGCATTTCCTGACGTCTACCAACATTACCAATTCTTTGACATTCATTGGAAGAGATGACAAACTTATGTGCATCTTTGAAAAGAGTAGGCCAATACAAACCAGATTGCAATACCTTATGTGCAGTTCTGTCTCCCGCATGGTGTCCTCCGTATGTCTCAGAGTGACACTTCCGTAGGATTTGTTCCTGTTCATGCTCAGGTACACAACGTCTAATAATAACATCTACTCCTTCTTTATATAAATGTGGGTCATCCCAAAAGTAATTTCTTAAATCAAAGAAGAAATTTTTTCTTTTGTTGGTAGGTAAAACTAGGTGGTATATATTTAGCAACAATGTAATTAGCATAGTCTGCATACCAAGGAGTATTACGAGAAGCATTTATAACAGCTAATTGTTCATCAGGAAAACTATCATCAATAGGCAGTGGGTCATCAAGAACATTTTCCATTCTAGACAAATTATCAGCTACGGGATTCTCAGCTCCCTTTCTACCAATAATATGCAAATCAAATTCTTGAAGCAAAAGAACCCACCTAATAAGTCTTGGTTTAGCATCCTTCTTTTTCATAAGATATTTAATAGCAGCATGATCAATGTAAACAGTTACTTTAGAATCAACAATGTAAGATCTGAATTTATCACATGCAAACACAACTGCTAAAAATTCTTTCACAGTAGTAGCATAGTTTCTTTGAGCACTGTCTAGAGTTTTACTAGCATAATGAATAAAATTTAAAGTTTTATCAACTCTTTGCCCTAGAATGGCACCCACAGCATAATCACTAGCATCACACATAATTTCAAATGGTAAGTTCCAATCAGGTGGTTGAACAATAGATGTAGTTATTAAGGCTTTCTTAAGTATTTTAATGGCTTCTACGCAATCATCATCAAAAACAAATGGAACATCTTTTTGCAAGAGATTAGTAAGAGGCCTAGAAATTTTAGAGAAGTCTTTTATAAACCTCCTATAGAAACCAACATGACCAAGGAAACTTCTTATATGATTGATATCTTTAGGACATGGCATTATCTCAATTGCATCAACTTTAGCTTTATCTACCTCAATACCTCTTTCAGAAATTTTATGCCCAAGGAGTATACCTTCATTCACCATAAAGTAGCACTTCTCCCAATTCAAGACAAGATTAGTTTCTTCACATCTCTTCAGAACTCTATCAAGGTTGCTTAAGCAATCATCAAAAGAAGTTCCGTAAACGGAAAAATCATCCATGAATACCTCAACAATATTCTCACAAAAGTCAGAGAATATAGCAGTCATACATCTTTGAAAGGTAGCAGGTGCATTACATAAACCAAAAGGCATACGTTGATAAGCATAAGTTCCAAAAGGACATGTAAATGTGGTTTTCTCTTGATCTTCTTTTGATACAGGTATTTGAGAGAAACCAGAATATCCATCTAGGAAGCAAAAGTGTGTATGTTTAGATAATCTTTTTAACATTTGATCAATAAAAGGCAAGGGGTAATGATCTTTCCTAGTAGCTTTATTTAATTTCCTGAAATCAATTACCATCCTATAACTGGTTACAATTCTCTGTGGGATAAGTTCATTTTTATCATTAGGAACCACAGTAATACCTCCTTTCTTAGGAACATAATGAACATGACTTACCCATCTACTATCAGCGATAGGCACTACTGGAATCAGGAGATTTGCCATCAGCTGGCTCTTTGCCGTCTGCCAGCTGATGGCAAAGCGAGTCTTTGCCGTCAGCTTTGGAAAAGTAGATGGCAAAGAAAGCACTCATGGCAAAAATTTATTTTGCCGTCAGCTAGCTGACGGCAAAGAGGAAAATGACAGACGGCAAAGAGGGGGTGGGCCCCTGCGTCGGCTAGGTCAACTCGGTGCCGTCAGCTGGTTGTTTGCCATCTGTTATTTTCCTCTTTGCCGTCTGCTAGCGGACGGCAAAGAGGGGCGTGGGGCTAACCCTAATGGTCCCCCTCTTTGCCGTCTGCTAGCAGACGACAAAGAGGGTTGCCTTAACGGACAGCCCCGTCAATCTCTCTCTCTCTCTTGCTCAAACCACGCGCCCCACCCCGGCCCGCGCCCTCTCTCTCTCTCTCTCTCTCTCTCTCTCTCTCTCTCTCTCTCTCATTCTCTCGCTGCCGCCCGTCGCCGCCGCCGCCCCGACGCTCCCCCGCCCCGCCGCGGCCACGCTCCCCCGCCCCGACGCCTCCCCGCCGCCGCCCTCTGCCCAGCTGCCCCGCGCCGCCGCCCTCTGCACCGACGCCGGCCGCCCCGACGAGCTCCGCCGCCCTGTGCCCCGATGAGCCCCGCCGCCCTCTGCCCCGACGAGCTCCACCTCCGCCTCTGCCCCGCCCTCTGCCCCGACCCCCCCCCTTCCGGTGAGCCCCACCCCCCCTCTGTTTTTGTTTCATCTATTAGTATTTTTTTGCATCAATTAGGTTAGTTAGGAATTTCATGGATTTGTAGAGTAACATCCACATGCTAAAGAAGATAACAATAGGAATAAATAATATGACAAATTTCATATTCAAAGATGTTACTACAGTACCAATTGCTAGCGTACAGCCTTGATGAACAGCATTTTTTAATTCTTCTCGGGTATGTTATGTATAGAATTAAAATTGCATGGAAGATAAATATTGTATTGCAGAAATTAAAATCCATAGATGTAGCAGAAAAATAGTGGCAATTGTCTTACAAATATATGAGTTAAAAACATTGGATTTTAAAAACTGGACCTGATGTGTAGGCTATATTGTCTTTCATCTTCAACTAAAACCTGGATGGGTGAGGCAGAATCGAGGGACACCTTGAGAAAGATGTTGCACAGAGAATCTGGTACAGAAAAGAGAGGCCACATCGAGGGTTGCAGATCTGACAAGGCCAACACACATGGTACCAGCAAGTGATATGTGTCAAATATCAAAGTTGCTAATGATGGTAGATCACAACATTTTGCTCAATTGCCCTGCATAGATTCCTTCAAGAGTATTGACCAACATTCAAGATATCACCAAGAGGGGGTCATCGTTGTTTTGTCGTAACCGAGTGAGCTGCAAGGTACAAAAAAATAAAATAAGAAGGTGCGCACATGTGTGGTTCATATATGGTTCCAAGAAGAATGAAAAAAAAATATCATCGATGTTTGCTTTGGGATAACACCACAAAACTTCTGATTACATGATATCGAAAGTATGAATAACTATTAAAGATCAGTGGCAAACAAATAATTCAAACAAACATATGTTCAAGCACTGAACTGATCAACTGATGAAGACTAATACATGCACTCTCCTATACACAATTGATAAATCATCAGTTCCATTGTTAAATAAGGGAGGTGTACATGTCTATAAATTCAAGTATGTATCTGCCAAAGTTGATAGGTTTAACTCTAGGAATTTCATTACTACGTCATGGTGTACTATTCTTTAAAGAAAGGCGAGCGGCAGACGGTAAAGAGCGTGGAGGAGTGACGTTATGCCACGGGTCTGCTGACGTCAGGAAGCAGACGGCAAAGGGGAGAGCACGTTTGCCATCCGCCGGCAGACGGCAAAGTCTTCCGTTAGCCACCTAACGTGGCTAACGTCTATTCTTTGCCGTCCACTTTCTTTGCCGTCTGCTTGGCCTGGAAAGCTGACGGCAAAGGTCTTTGCCGTCCGCTGTGGGAATGCAGACGGTAAATAAGCTCATTACCGTAGCTTACAGTGCCGGAAGCATTTGCCGTCTGCGGCAGACGGCAAAGACTTTTGCCGTCCGCTTTCTGGTCCTTTGCTGTCTGCCAAGGCAGACGGCAAATCAGCTGATTCCTGTAGTGAGGATAAATTATACCTGCCTCCAGAAGCTTTAATATTTCCGTTCTTACCACATCCTTCATTTTAGGATTTAATCTTCTTTGATGACCAACAACTGGTTTAGCATCGGGCTCCATATTAATCTTGTGCTGACATAGAGTGGGACTAATGCCCTTAAGATCATCGAGAGTATATCCAATAGCAGCATGGTACTTCCTCAGAGTTTTAAGTAATCTCTTTTCTTCATGCTCTGAAAGGTTAGCACTGATAATAACAGCATATATCTTCTTTTCATCAAGGTAAGCATATTTAAGTGTATCAGGTAGTTTCTTTATTCAAACACAGGGTCACTCTTAGGTGGAAGAGGATCTCCCAAAGTTTAAACAGGCAAATTATGTTTAAGAATAGTTGCTTGTTTAAAGAATATTTCATCTATTTCATTTCTTTCATTCATATGCATATCATTTTCACGGTCTAACAAAAATTGTTCTAGGGGATCGGTAGGAGGAACAACAATAGAAGCGAGACCAATAATTTCATCTTTACTAGACAATTCTTTCTCATGTGGTTGTCTACGAAACTTAGAGAAATTAAATTCATGAGATACATCGCCAAACTTAACTCTAACCTTTTCTTTAGCACAATCAATTTCAGCATTAACGGTATTCAAGAAAATCAATTTCAGCATTAACGGTATTCAAGAAAGGTCTACCAAATATAATGGGACAAAAATTATCTTGTTGTGAACCAAGTACTAAGAAATCAGTAGGGTATTTGATCTTACCACACAAGACTTCAACATCTCGAACAATCCCAATTGGTGAAATAGTATCTCTATTTGCAAGCTTAATAGTGACATCAATATCCTCAATCACAATAGGTGCAATATCATTAATAACTTCTTGATATAAAGAGAAAGGGATAGCACTCACACTAGCACCCATATCACATAAACCATGATAGCAATGGTCTCCAATTTTAACAGAAACTACTGGCATGCCAACTACGGGCTTGTTCTTATCTAACATGTCTTGTTCATTTCTAACAGGTTAAGCAATTCTAGCAGCCTCTTCGCAAAAGTAAATAACATGCCCATCAATATTATCAACTAATAAATCTTTTACCATTGCAATATTAGGTTCAACTTTAATTTGTTCAGACGGTCTAGGTGTTCTAATATTACTTTTATTAACCACAGTCGTTGCTTTAGCATGTTCCTTTATCCTAACAGGGAAAGGAGGTTTCTCAATATAAGTAGTAGGCACACCTGGGTCAATATTATAAACAATTGTTCCTTCTTTAATACTAACAGGTTCTTCATTTAATTCAATAGGTGGATGAAACTTAAACCATTTCTCCTTAGGGAGATCAACATGAGTAGCAAAAGATTCACAAAAGGTAGCTACTATCTCAGAGTCAAGTCCATATTTAGTACTAAACTTATGAAAAGCGTCGGTTTCCATAAAAGATTTAACACAATCAAACTTAAGATTTATACCTGACTCTTTACCTTTGTTGATTTCCCAATCATCAGAGTTGCATTTAATTCTTTCCAGAAGATCCCATTTGAATTCAATAGTCATCTTCATAAAGGAACCAGTAGAAGAAGTATCGAGCATGGATTGATCATTATGAGAAAGCCGAGCATTAAAGTTTTGTATAATTATTTCTCTTGAGAGCTCATGATTGGGGCATGTGTGCAACATTTACTTAAGCCTCCCCCAAGCTTGAGCGATACTTTCTCCTTCACGATGCCAAAAATTATATATATAATTCCGATCGCGATGAACCAAATGCATAGGATAAAACTTCTGGTGAAATTCCAGCTTTAACCGGTTCCAATCCCATGTTCCAGTATCATCCACTAGCCTATACCATGTCAATGCCTTTCCCTCCAAAGATAAAGGGAATACCTTCTTCTTAACTCCATCCTCGGATAAACCTGCAAACTTAAACAATCCACAAATTTCATCTATATATATCAAGTGCATATCGGGATGTACCTTTCCAACTCCTGCATAAGGATTAGTGTCGATGTACTAAGACATGGGTGCCTTTATACCCTGACTTGTGCACAGGCATTTGTAGCCTTCCTGACGGCAAGGGATTGTCGGAGGGCTACTGTGACTCAAGACTCAATAAACAAGACCGTGAAGAAGACCTCTAGGCAGGTCATCGAGAAGTACTATTCTAGTACTGAAGATCAAGATTACCCTTGCCGGCTGATAACCCACAAGTATAGGGGATCGCAACAGTTTTCGCGGGTAGTATTTCACCCAGATTTATTGATTCGACACAAGGGGAGCCAAAGAATATTTGCAAGTATTAGCAGTTGAGTTGTCAATTCAACCACGCCTGGAGATAAAATATCCGCAACAAAGTATTTAGTAGCACAGTAATATGATAGTTTTGATAGCAGTAGCAACAATAACAATAGTAACAGTAGCAGTTTTGTAGCAAGTGTAAAGCAGTAGCAACAAAGTAACTTAGCAAAAACCAATATGAGAAAGTCGTAGGCATTGGATCGGTGATGATAATTATGTTGGATGATATTCATCATATAACAGTCACAACCTAGGGCGATACACAATAGCTCCAATTCACCAATGTAATGTAGGCATGTATTCCGTATATAGTCATACGTGCTTATAATAAGAACTTGCATGCCATCTTTTGTCCAACCCACCCGTGGCAGCGGGGTCCTTAAGGAAACTAAGGGATATTAAGGCCTCCTTTTAATAGAGAACCGGAACAAAGCATTAGCACATAGTGAATACATGAACTCCCCAAACTACGGCAATCACCGGAAAGAATCCCAATTATTGTCACCTTGGGGTATGCGGATCATGACACATAATAGGTGCATATAACTTGCAAGATAGGATCAAGAACACAAATATATTCATGAAAACATAAAGGGTTCAGATCTGAAATCATGGCACTCGGGCCCTAGTGACAAGCATTAAGCACAGCAAAGTCATAGCAACATCAATCTCAGAACATAGTGGATACTAGGGATCAAAGCCCTAACAAATTGAGTCGATTACATGATAAATCTCATCCAACCCATCACCGTCCAGCAAGCCTACGAAGGAATTACTCACGCCCGGTGGTGAGCATCATGAAATTGGTGATGGAGGATGGTTGATGATGACGACGGTGTCGAATCCCCCTCTCCGGAGCCCCGAACGGACTCCAGATCAGCCCTCCCGATGAAGAACAGGAGGTGGCGGTGGCTCCGTATCGTAAAACGCGATAAAACTTCTTATCTTATTTTTTTCTCGGGCAAAGAGAATTTATAGCGTTGGAATTAGGTCAGACGGCCGCCTATGGGCCCCACAAGGTAACAGGGCGCGCCCTAGGGGGGTCGCGCCCTGTTGCCTTGTGGGCAGCAGGTGGCCCCTCTTCTGTTGATTCTTGAGCCAATAATTTTTTTATATTCCATAAAAATTCTCCAAAAATTTTCATCCAAATCCGAGAACTTTGATTTCTGCACAAAAACAACACCATGGTAGTTCTGCTGAAAACGGCGTTAGTCCAGGTTAGTTTCATTCAAATCATGCAAATTAGAGTCCAAAACAAGAGCAAAAGTGTTTGGAAAAGTAGATACGACGGAGACGTATCAACTCCCCCAAGCTTAACTCATTGCTTGTCCTCAAGCAATCAGTTGACAAACTGAAAGTGATAAAGAAAAACTTTTACGAACTCTTTTGTTCTTGTGTCTGTATATAAGCTTAAATAGTACCCACTCATATCAATGGCATAATCAACTAGCGAGCAATAATAACATATCTCAAATGCCAACAATTTGTCAAAACAATCATGATATAATATGATGACATGGTATCTCGCTAGCCCTTTATGAGACCACAAAACATAAATGCAGAGCACCTCCAAAGTTCAAGCAGCGACTAAACATTGTAATTCAGGGTAGAAGAGATCCAGTCATGATCCACACAACATAAACTATACTCAATGCATAAAGATGACAATAGTGCTCTCAGGATTGGCGCTTAGTGCAAGGAGGTGAGACTCAACAATAAAAGTAAAATAACATAAAAGTAAATAGATAGGCCCTTCGCAGAGGGAAGCAGGGATTTGCAGCAGTGCCAGAGCTCGAAGCTTAAATCAGAGATGAAAAACAATTTTGGGAGGTGTACTTTTCCTGTCAACGTCACGACCGAGAGTTTTCAACATCTTCCATGCTAAACACATTATAGGCGGTTCCCAAGCGGAAAGGTAAAGTTTACTCCCCCTCCACCATACCAACACAAGCCATGGCTAGCCGAATCCTCGGGTGCCCTCCATACCAACAACTTTCTGGGGGAGTTTGTTTGCATAATATATTTTAGATTTTGAGCATAGGAATGGGCATTCCAAATACCAGCCTCTCTCGTGCAATGACAAGTGAATAAACACTCATCTGAGAATAACCTACTTAGCATGGAAGATATTGACCGCCCCCTGTTGCTCCATGAGTGGTACGGGCACACAAAACGGATGTTTATTTGAATGATTAGAGGTGGCACATGCAAATTTACTTGGAGCAGTAGAGTAATACCGCATATAGGTAGATATAGTGGACTCATCTGGAATAACTTTGGTTTAAGGATTGTGGATGCACAAGCAGAATTCCCGCTTAGTACAAGTGAAGGCTAGCAAATAGGTTGAGAAGCGACCAACTAGAGAGCGAAAACGGTCATGATCATGTATTGAGAATAATTAACATTGAATACTAGCATGAGTAGTATATAATCACCTTGAACATAAATATCGTGGAGGCTATGTTGGTTTTGAATCAAGTACATGCATGAACATGTGCCAAGTCAAGCCACTTGAAACATTCAGAGGAGGATACCATATTAACATACTACATCATAACCATTTTAATGCATGTTGACATCCAAGATAAATCATTATCCACTCCTAGCTACTTAAGCATGGCATGAGCAACTATAATCTCTAATTGTTATCACAAACATGTTTACTCATAATATGCTGAATCATGGGTACTGAGTTAAACATATTTACAAAAACAAAAACAAGAAGAGTTCATACCAGCTTTTCCTTGCCACAGTCACTTCATCAAATCGTCGTCATTATTGCCTTTCAATTGCATGACCGAATGATGTGAAAATAATAATAGTGCAAGTGTGCCGTGGACTAAGCTGGAATCTGCAAACATTTTATTCAAGGGAGAAGACAAGGTAATACTGGCTCTTTGTTAGATCAACAACAAAGCATATGAGAACCACTCATCATTTTCATCGTGGTCTTCTCCCTATGACAACTCAACGAAAAGAAAAGAAATTCAGAGAAAGACACTGAAATATTTTTGGAGTTTTTAGTTTTTCTGAAGGAAAGCAAATTAAAGAGGAAAAACAAAAAGCAAGAAAAACTATTTACATGGGAGAACTCCTAACAAGGAAAAGAAGAAACGAGAAATCTTTTTGGGTTTCCTTTTGATACTACAAACTAACTAACAGGAAAGAAAAACCGAAAAGAAGCGAGAAATATTTTTGGGTTTTTGAAGTTTTTCAAACACACAAGAAGAAAGCAAAAATAAAACTAACATGGATGATACAATGAAAAAGTATGAACACCGACAACTAGAATGAATGTGTGAACATGAATGCAATGTCGGTGAGAGCTATGTACTCCCCCAAGCTCAGGCTTTTGGCCTAGCTTGGTCTACTGCCATGGCTGTCCAGGATAATAATCGAAGTGGTAGCTCGCGGAGGCGTTCTGAGCCGCCTCCTTAGCCAGACGGGCAGCCTCTACCGCCGCGTTGTACTCGCACGCCTCGTTCTCATGAAGAAAATATCTCTGTTTGTTCTGAAAATCAAAGAGGGTTGGAGCAGGCAAAACAACAAACACAGAATGATATTTATCGAATATCAAGTTATAATCATAATTGCGAGTGTTACGCTTAAGAAACTCATGGTTCTGCATTGCCTCAAAATTCAAATATTTATCAGGTAAGAAAGGATCATTAGGCCTGGGTGAGACCCCTAGCCTTGCAACTACTCGGGAGGCATAAATTCCTCCATATAAATCACCATTGCCCGAGTTGCGGTGCAACCTACGTGCAACAATGGCCCCAAGATTATAATGTCTGCTACCCGTTAAAGCAGCATGAATAAGGCTCAGGTCAGGGGCACAAAGTGCACTACAGTCTTGTTTACCAACAATGCATTTGCCATTAAAAAGTGCAAAGTAGCGAATAGCGGGAAAGTGAATGCTCTTTATCCTAGCTTGTGTAACTCCCCTGTCCTCACCATTGCACAGACTATTGAGAAACAGTTCATAATCAGATTGTCGAGGTTCACTAAGTGAACCCCAAAATGGAATTTTGCAGGCATCGCAGAATTCTTCTAGAGACATACTATAAGATCTATCATAGAGATGAAATAAAACTCTAGAAGTGCGCGGATGATATTCAAAGTGTTGAGTGAATGAATGAGTAAGGTTGTAGTGCTGCGGTGGCTTATCTGCGATGAAGGCAGAGAGCTCGGTGTTGTGAATATATTGGTCAAATTCTTCCTTGATGCCTACACTTAGCATGAACTCGTCGCACGGCCGTCGACATGATTTTGCTTCGGCACCCCGCACCGAACTTGCCCTTGGTTCAACATATGATTGGCGTGCTGGGCTTTCACTCGATGATGCCTCGGAGGACCTCCTCCTTGAAGAACTCCTCCTGAAAATGTTGATCTTCCTACAAACAAATTTCTGAAAATTTTTGGACCACAAAAAGATGTCAACAAAACTTCACAAAATAGATAGCAACTACTCATACAAGTACCTAGAAGCTATATCAAGCATTCAAACTACTTAGAACTCAAAGAAATTAGCATGCAATCTCATTTTCAGTAGCACCCATAGTAACAATTTATGCAAAATATAATCCACTAAAGCAAAAACTAATTGGAGCAATGGGAGAGTCACATACCAAGGAGCAATCCCTCAAAACAGTTTCAGAAACGGAGCTCCGAGCAAAGAGATCGAAAATATCAGGTTTGGGAGCAAGAACACGAGAGAGAGAGAGAGAGCTACAAAGATTTTTTTTCTGGAGGTAGGAGATGAAGTGGGCTGAATGGATAAGTGAGTGGGTCCTTGTGGGACCCACAAGGCATCTTGGCGCGCCCTGCGGGGGTGGCCGCGCCCTGTTGCCCACAAGGCAACAGGTGCACCCCCCCTGGGTTGTTCTCAGTGCCAAAAATTCTAATATATTCCAGAAAAAAATCATGTTAAAATTTTATTGCATTCTGAGCACTTTTATTTTTGGGCCATTTTTTATTGCACAGATAATTCAGAAAACAGGTTAATCATGGCATTTTATTTTATTTAAACTATCAATAACAGAGAGCAAACTAAAATTACAGAAAGTTGTGCTTACTAAATTCATCGACAACATGCCCTTCAGAAAGAATCCATTAATAAGGTTGATCAAGTCTTATTAACAAACTATTTCCGAGTGACATGAAACCGAAGTATTTTCGTATAACACTAAGTTACCTCAACGGGGATATGCATCTCCCCAACAATAAGAATTTCATATTTCTTTTTGACAGTAGGAAGTGGAAATTTGAATCCCCCAATAGTGATTGTCGAAACCTTTTCAATACAATTGATACCATTCACTGAAGTTTGTTTCTTCGGGAAATAAACCGTATGCTCATTACCACCGACATGAAAAGTAACCTTGCTTTTGTTGCAATCAATAACAGCCCCTACAGTATTCAAAAAGGATCTTCCAAGGATAATCGACATGTTATCGTCCTCGGGCATATCAAGTATAACAAAGTCTATTAAGATAGTAACATTTGCAACTACAATGGGAACATCCTCGCAAATTCCAATAGGTATAGCAGTGGATTTATCAGCCATTTGCAAAGATATTTTAGTAGGTGTGAGCTTATTCAAATCAAGTCTTCTATATAAAGAGAAAGGCATAACACTAACACCGGCTCCCAAATCACACAAAGCAGTTTTAACATAATTTCTTTTAATGGAGCATGGTATAATAGGTATTCCCAGATCTCCTAGCTTTTTAGGTACTCCACCCTTAAAATAATAATTTGCAAGCATGGTGGAAATTTCAGCTTCAGGTATCTTTCTTTTATTAGTGACAATATCTTTCATATATTTAGCATAGGGAGACATTTTCAACATATCAATCAAGCGAGTGCGCAAAAAGACAGGTCTAAGCATTTCAACAAACCGCTCAAAATCTTCATCATCCTTATTTTTAGATGGTTTAGTAGGAAAATACATAGGTTTTTTAACCCATGGTTCTCTTTCCTTTCCATGTTTTCTAGCAACAAAGTCTCTTTTATCATATCTTTTGTTCTTAGGAGGTGGGTTATCAAGATCAACAGCAGGTTCTATTTCTACATCATTATCTGGTTGAGCATCAGCATGATCATCATCATTATCATTATTATTATCATTATCATTATCATTCTCACTAGGTGTATGTTCATTACCAGATTGTGTCTCAACATCAGAAATAGAAACATCATTTTGATTCTCAGGAAGTTTTTCTATCTCAGGTTCACTAGGAGCATGCAAAGTTTTATCATTCTTCTTTTTCTTTTTCTTGTTAGATGGACTAGGTGCATCAATATTATTTCTTTGAGAGTCTTGTTCAATTCTTTTAGGATGACCTTCAGGATATAGAGGATCCTGAGTCATTCTACCTCCTCTAGTAACAACTCTAACAGCATGATCATTCTTTTTATTATTCATCTCATCAAGCAAATCATTTTGTGACTTAGCAATTTGTTCTAACTGAGTCTGAACCATAGAAGCATATTTACTCAAGCATTTAACATCATTAGCTATTCTAAACATCAAATCACTCAAGCGTTCAATCATGATGGCATTCCGTTTTAGTTGATTGCTAACATACATATTAAAGTGTTCCTGTTTAATGATGTAATTATCAAACTCATACAGGCATTGACTAGCAGATTTATTATACGGAATATCACCTTCATCAAATCTAGTGAGAGAATTTATCTCCACTACCTGTGTCAGGATATCGAGCCCATGTATTTCTTCAACATGTGGTAAATTCTTAACATCTTCAGCTTTAATACCTTTTTCCTTCATAGATTTCTTAGCTTCTTGCATATCTTCTGGACTGAGGAAAAGAATACCTCTCTTCTTCGGAGTTGGCTTAGGTGGTGGTTCAGGAAGTGTCCAATCATCGGCATTTCTCAATATATTATTCAATAATACCTCAGCCTGTCCAACAGTTCGTTCCCTGAAAACACAACCAACACAACTATCTAGGTAGTCCCTAGAAGCATTGGTTAGTCCATTATAAAAGATATCAAGTATTTCATTTTTCTTAAGAGGATGATCAGGCAAGGCATTAAGTAGTTGGAGAAGCCTCCCCCAAGCTTGAGGGAGATTCTCTTCTTCAATTTGCACAAAGTTAAATATCTCCTGCAAGGCAACTTGTTTCTTATGGGCAGGAAAATATTTTTCAGAGAAGTAATATATCATATCCTGGGGACTACGCACACAACCAGGAGCAAGAGTATTAAACCATTTCTTAGCATCACCCTTTAATGAGAAAGGAAACAACTTAAAAATATAGTAATAGCGAATTTTTTCCTCATGAGCAAATTGGGTGGCAATATCATTCAACTTAGTAAGATGTGCCACAACAGTTTCAGTTTCATAACCATGAAAAGGATCAGATTCAACCAAAGTAATTAACTCAGGATCGATAGAGAATTCATAATCCTTATCGGTAACAAATATGGGAGAGGTAGCAAACTTAGGATCATATTTCATTCTCTCCCTCATAGATTTTTCTTTCATATCAGCAAGCAATTTTTTAACTTCATCTCTATCCTTACAAGCAAGAATGGCCCTAGACATCTCCCTATCAAAGACATGTTCATCAGATGATTCAACTCTAGTAGGAGAACTAGGCATAATAGGTGAATCGTAATTCTCAAGAGTTTCAACATTTTCAATTTCTTTAGCTTTAGCAAGTTGTTCATCAAGAAATTCACCAAGTGGCATAGTATTATCAAGTATAGTACTAGCATCATCATAAGTATCATTCATAGCAGAAGTAGTATCATCAATAACTTGCGACATATCAGAATGCATAACAGGTGGTGGTGTCGCAAGCTTACTCAAAACAGAAGGTGAATCAAGTGCGGAGCTAGATGGAAGTTCCTTACCTCCCCTCGTCTTAGAGGGAACGATCTTGGTCTTAGTGTCTTTCAGATTCTTCATAGTGATCAATAGATATAAATCCCAAGTGACTCAACAAATAGAGCTATGCTCCCCGGCAACGGCGCCAGAAAAAGGTCTTGATAACCCACAAGTATAGGGGATCGCAACAGTTTTCGCGGGTAGTATTTCACCCAGATTTATTGATTCGACACAAGGGGAGCCAAAGAATATTTGCAAGTATTAGCAGTTGAGTTGTCAATTCAACCACACCTGGAGATAAAATATCTGCAACAAAGTATTTAGTAGCACAGTAATATGATAGTTTTGATTGCAGTAGCAACAGTAACAATAGTAACAGCAGCAGTAACAGTAGCAGTTTTGTAGCAAGTGTAAAGCAGTAGCAACAAAGTAACTTAGCAAAAACCAATATGAGAAAGTCATAGGCATTGGATCGGTGTTGATAATTATGTTGGATGATATTCATCATATAACAGTCACAACCTAGGGCGATACACAATAGCTCCAATTCATCAATGTAATGTAGGCATGTATTCCGTATATAGTCATACGTGCTTATAATAAGAACTTGCATGACATCTTTTGTCCTACCCTCCCGTGGCAGCGGGGTCCTTAATGAAACTAAGGGATATTAAGTCCTCCTTTTAATAGAGAACCGGAACAAAGCATTAGCACATAGTGAATACATGAACACCTCCAACTACGGCAATCACCGGAAAGAATCCCAATTATTGTCACCTTGGGGGTATGCGGATCATGGCATGTAATAGGTGCATATAACTTGCAAGATAGGATCAAGAACACAAATATATTCATGAAAACATAAAGGGTTCAGATCTGAAATCATGGCACTCGGGCCCTAGTGACAAGCATTAAGCATAGCAAAGTCATAGCAACATCAATCTAAGAACATAGTGGATAGTAGGGATCAAAGCCCTAACAAATTGACTCGATTACATGATAAAACTCATCCAACCCATCACCGTCCAGCAAGCCTACGAAGGAATTACTCATGCCTGGTGGTGAGCATCATGAAATTGGTGATGGAGGATGGTTGATGATGACGACGGCGTCGAATCCCCCTCTCCGGAGCCCCGAACGGACTCCAGATCAACCCTCCCGATGAAGAATAGGAGGTGGCGGCGGCTCCATATCGTAAAACATGATGAAACTTCTTCTCTTATTTTTTTCTCGGGGAAAGAGAATTTATAGTGTTGGAATTAGGTCAGACGGCCGTCTGTGGGCCCCACAAGGTAACAGGGCGCGCCCTAGGGGGGGTCGCGCCCTGTTGCCTTGTGGGCAGCAGGTGGCCCCTCTTCTATTGATTCTTGCGCCAATAATTTTTATATATTCCATAAAAATTCTCCAAAAAGTTTCGTCCAAATCCGAGAACTTTGATTTCTGCACAAAAACAACACCATGGTAGTTCTGCTGAAAACAGCGTCAGTCCGGGTTAGTTTCATTCAAATCATGCAAATTAGAGTCCAAAACAAGAGCAAAAGTGTTTGGAAAAGTAGATACGACGGAGACGTATCACCGGCAAGCTTCGTACCGCCAAGGTGAAGACCAAGACTCTGGTTGCCGGCAAGCTCCTTGTCGGCAAGCGAAGGCCCGGCAAGCTCCGCGCCGGCAGGCTCATTCTGTCCCGTTACCGCTCCACCTCATCACCGGCTAGATAAGCTCGTGTGATAGGTGTCGAGCAGGCAGGCAGTCAACATAGCTGGCCAAGGCACGCGTCAGCACGCCACGCAAAGATTAACTTTAATGACACCCGTCCCTGGACGTGTCAAGATAATAGGAGGGTGGCAGGACCGGTGGTGCAGATCTTTTTACCCAAAGCCTCGCCTCCCCGACGTAGCACCTAACGGTACATTTAAAGTGCTTGTCCTACCCCGTTAGGAGATAGACTTGGTGACGGTGCATGTACTGTTCACTTCCCTGTAATGACCGTATTAGCCACCGTGGTAGCCCCTTGGTCTATAAAAGGAGGCCCACGGCTACAGTTAGAACGGTCGACTCCTAGTTCAATTACACGCTGTAGCTGCACTTCCCGCGCACCTTGCCGGCGAGCTGCACTCCTTGTAATCCCGAGTTCATATACAATCAAACCACCAAAGCAGGAGTAGGGTTTTACGCTCACAGCGTCCCGAACCTGGATAAATCGTTGCTTGTTCTCATATCTATTAGCCCTACTGTAGGATCGAAAGTACGTCTAGAGGGGGGTGATTAGACTACTTGACCAAATAAAAACCTAACCTTTTCCCAATTTTAGTTGTAGGCAGATTTTAGCAAGAATACAAGTCAAGCATCACCCTACACATGCAATTCTAAGAGTGTAGCAGCGGAAAGTAAACAATTGCATATGTAAGTAAAGGAGGGGATCGGAGATTTCAAAAGCAATGAAGACACGGTGGTTTTTGGCGTGGTTCCGATAGGTGGTGCTATCGTACGTCCACGTTGATGGAGACTTCAACCCACGGAGGGTAACGGCTACGCGAGTCCACGGAGGGCTCCACCCACGAAGGGTCCACGAAGAAGCAACCTTGTCTATTCCACCATGGCTTATGTCCACGAAGGACTAGCCTCACTCGGGTAGATCTTCATGAAGTAGGCAATCTCCTTGCCCTTACAAACTCCTTGGTTCAACTACACATCATGTCGGAGGCTCCCAAGTGACACCTAACCAATCTAGGAGACACCACTCTCCAAAAGGTAATACACAGTGTGTTGTTGATGAACTCCTTGCACTTGTGCTTCAAATGATAGTCTCACCAACACTCAAACAAATCCTCACAGATTTGGCTATGGTGGAAGAAGGATTTGAGTGGAAAGCAACTTGGGAAAGGCTAGAAATCAAGGTTCAAATGGTTGGATTGGAATGTCTTGATCTCAACACATGAGTAGGTGGTTCTCTCTCAGAAAATGTATGGTGGAAGTGTAGGCAAGTTCTGATGGCTCTCCTTACTGAGTAAGAAGTGGTGGAGGGGTATATATAGCCTCCACACAAAATCCAACCGTTACACACTTTTGACCCAACTCGGTGGCACCGATCAAAAATCTCGGTAGCACCGAACTGTGTAAAAGATATGAACGTTAGGAATCTCGGTGGGACCGACTGGAATAACTCAGATGGACTGATGTGCAATGGTTTGGGCAAACCTTGTTGTCGGCCCAGTGGGAACCAGGGTACCATGGCCCGTCTGCCTCTGGCCCAGAGGACCGCGCTTGGGCCGGCTCATGAGAGTGGCCCTGCCGCGGCCACTCCGGAGGAAGCCGCCTCGCGAGGGGCGAGCCTCGCGAGGCTCCTTGTCGCCAGGCGAAGGCCTGCCGAGGCCGCCAAGCACCAGGTTCCCTCGCGGTGCTCCCCTCGCGAGGCCTTCTCACGAAGCGGATCGTATGGCGCCAGCCGCATGGCTCCGCGTCCAGCACCTGGGTGACGTCCCGCTGTCAGGATAAGGACAGCGGGGCGTGACCAGGCCCAGCTTCCCTTCTGGTGATAAGGGAGCAGCGGCATCTGCCTCCCCCAAAGCAAGCCGCAAAGGTTTTCCTCTTTGGTGATAGAAGATCAAGACGGATCAGCACGCCAGGGCAGAGGTCATCGCCAAGCCCACCAGCGCATCATGAAGACTACTTTATCAGGCGGAGACCTCCTTTAGTTAGGATAAGCCTGTGCGCCTGTTCCCCTTTGAATTGCCGCCCTGTGGCCACCCTTTCCCGCTCATATTTTCGGGGAAGAGGACCAAGGCACTACAAAAGGGGAAGGGCATCTTCCATGTAAGGGGATCGACCCATTCTCCCCCACACCTCGTGTACTTCGAGCCACAAGCTCTCCATATAGAGCAATCCAACACAGGCAGGAGTAGGGTATTACACCGCATGGTGGCCCGAACCTGGGTAGCTCGCGTGTCCCCTTCGTGTCCTGTGAGAGCCAGTGAGTCCGTCGTCCTCCCACCGTAGAGGCCGTTGTGTCGTAGGTTGACAAGCAAAGTCCCCCAGAGTTCGAATCCTACGTTCTTGGAGAAGTTTCTTGGACGCAGATCCTAGACTCCGACACTCGTCTCGGTGGCACCGATTGCATCAACTCGGTGGGACCGAAGTGAAGCAATAAGGCAACAGAGAGTTGGCAAGCCATCTCGGTGCGACCGATTTGCAAAACTCGGTGGGATCGAAGTAAGTGCAAACGATTACAGAGAGTTGGCAAGGCCATCTCGATGAGACCGAGATCCATATCGGTGGATCCGATTTGATAGGGTTTTGGCAGTGGCTAAGTCCAGATGAACTCGGTGGCTCCGGATAGAAAATTTTGGTGGGGCCGAGTTGGAATGTAGGTTTTGGACATATTTGGATGGAGAAAGTGGTTGAGGGTTTTGGAGTACTGTCACTAAGCACTTGAGCAAAAAGACCATTAGGCAACACCTCATCCCCTTTTAATAGTATTGGCTTTCCTACGGACTCAGTGTGATCTTGGATCACTTAACAAAAAATGTAGAGTCTTGAGCTTTTGCCAATCCATGTCCTTAGCATTTTGAGGGGTCCACATCTATGGTCCTTGCCATGCCAATCATTGAACATCCTGAAATCTTTATCTTGAATGGACATTAGTTCAATGAGATATATGTTGTTATGAATTACCAAAACCACCAAGGGAGCAAATATGCTTTCAATCTCCCCCTTTTTGGTAATTGATGACAACATATAGATCAAAGCTTCAACAAATGATTAAATGAATGGAATACATCGTTACTTTGAGAAGTATGTGATAAGCAAGAGCTCTCCCTAAATTTGTGCATTATTAAAAATTTGCGTTCGAATGCAAATGCACAATCGATTAGGATCATGGGTCACTCTTCCATGTCACATACAACTTGGTGGAGCGCGCAAAATGATATGAATAGAATAGTAGGCACGCATCACCAAAAACACAAGTAAAGAATCATACAAAGATAATGATAAGGATAAGCATTAAGCATAGCATGAAGCATAGTATGATCAATCACACACATATTAGCTCAGAAACATAACGATCAAAGTATCTCACACACATCAAACCAAAGTAGCATAAACCAAACAGTAGCAAAAACTCAAGAAAACGACGAGCAAAAGCAAGACACTCTCTCTCTCGAAGCCTAATGATCTATACAAATTCTCCCCCTTTGGAAACAAGTACCAAAAAGTTCGAATAGGTATAGGACTATGCGTCTCTCTAGGCACGATCCTCAGCAGCTCCTGAAGGTGAACTCCGGCTGGCAGCTCCAGTGTGCGTAGATGGCGTTGAGAGAAGTGCATCCGTGAAGGCTTCAGCTGACGTCTGCTGGGCTGGTGGAGTAGAGACTGGAGGTGGCACTGTAGCAGTAGCAGGTGCAGAGACCGTAGTCCTCGTATCTGCAACAGGCACTGCAGCAGACCTGGATGCCCTGGGCACTGTCTGGAATCTCTCGGTCATTGGTCTGTCATATCCACTATCATCAGAAGCAGCCCTGGCTGCATCAACATCATCCTTCAGCTTCTCCACTGTAGTCTGTACCTCAGTGATCTTCACATCAAGATCATGAATCTTTGTCTCGACTATCCGCTCTAGGCTAGCCTGGTTCTTGGTGTGGTTGGTCAGACTTCGCTCAATCCTCAGGGTGGCTTCCAGCAGATAAGTCATTTGGTCATTCTTTGACTTGAGGTTTGCAATGGGTGCATTTGGAGCAGATGCCTTCTGAGCTTCTTTTGCTGCCTCAGCTGCCCGGATCCTCTCTTGAGCTTGGGCAGATGTAGGGTGTGAAGGGTCCATCACCACTACATTGTCCTCGAACTCTGGACACAATGGGAGATGCTCACAATCAAGAAGACAAGTGCTCGTTCCAACCTTGGAATTGATGAGCATATGAATGTGTGGAGCATATCCGCAAGATCTCTTCTGGTCAGCTACGGTTCTCTTGATAGTTTCAACTATGAGGCTCATGACTTTGAACTTCTGAGGTGTGTCAAACAAATGCAGCAGGTTGATGGAGTGGCCACGTATCATCTTATCATCTCCAGACTTGGGCAACAAAGTGTACCTCAAGATTGTGTTGGTGGTGGCCAAACCAGGTAGCAAGTGCTTCACTGATCCTAGCTTGTGAGACTCAATGTCCTTCTCTGGAATAGCTGTGTACATATTAGCCATGGAATTGTGGTCCATCTTGAGCTTGGCATATATGTCAATGTCATCATCTTCTTCCTCTGGAGCACCAAGAAGAGTAACCCACTCAGAGATGGTTGACTGGTATCTGGATCCCTCAGTCATCCACATAATTCGGCCATCAGGATAAAAATGAGCTGTGGAGTAGAATTGCATGATCATCTCATCATTCCACTTGGTAAGCTTCTGTCCAACAAAGTCATCAACACCAGCTATCCTGAAACTCTCATGAACATGGGGGAAGTAGTCTTGATTTGCATCGATATACTTCCAATCCACCCATCTCATGTCACTGACGATTGGCTTCTTATCAAGTAACATAGTTTCATAGAAATCTTATTGTTCTCTGGTCTGAAAGCGGTAATCACAAGCAGTCCTTCTTCTTGCAGCATAAGGATCAGACAATCTCCACTGACGCAGTCCTTTTTCCTTCCTGAGCATCATGTTTTCGGCAACAGGGTGTGCATTGTCATGATCTGGAATCTTGGGCTTCAATTTTCGGAGCACTAGTGGCTCCTCATCAACATCAACTTCAGGCACTGGGGCCTTGTTCTTTTCAGTAGCAGGGATGTTTCTAGTGGATCTCTTGGGTGCTGGAGCTTTGGGCTTGGACTTGGTGGGGACAGCAGTCCTTATAGCATCAGACATAAGCTTCTCAGTCTTTGCGGGAGGTGCATCAGCTGCTGGCTCCTCCTCCTCCTCTTCATCAGTCCTCATGGAGGGTTTGCCTAGAACATGAGCAATAGTTTTCCTTGTCATCTTCTTCTTTGATGTAGCAGCTGCCTCTGCATCACTTGGTTCCTCAAGT
Organism: Elymus sibiricus; assembly: GCA_039707655.1. Classification (NCBI taxonomy): domain Eukaryota; kingdom Viridiplantae; phylum Streptophyta; class Magnoliopsida; order Poales; family Poaceae; genus Elymus; species Elymus sibiricus. The sequence continues at coordinate 153,212,402 of CM077670.1, read as the reverse complement.
GTAAATGTCATGCTCTTCTTTGTAACTTTCTTTACAGCAGATTTGTCTTTGGCATCAGGTTTTGTGCTAGCTACTTTGCCATACTCCTTAGCAACCACTTTCCTCTTCGTTGATGTGGCCTCACTAGCCACAAAGTCCTCATCCTCATCATCTGAGGTTCTCTTCTTCCTTGTCCTTGTTGCAGCTTTTGGAAGATCTGGAGAGCTTCTCTCTCCCTCATAAAAGCTTTCCTCGGGACTAGAGCCTGAACTGAGATCAGTGTGCTGCTCTGACATATTCTGACTATCACTGGCATCTGACATCTTGCAAAGCTGTCCCTGTGAATAGATGGGTATGGACAGAGTAGATGAGTCATCACAAAAAGCAGACATTTTTCATGAAAATTGAGTTCAAATCTTAGTTTCAAGTTTTCACAGAAGCATTTCGGATGGAACGAGTTGATCATCTCGGTGATACCGAAGCACTCAACAGAAACTTTACACTCCATTTTGGTCAGACCGAGATGTGGTTCGGTGACTCCGAGATGCTAGGGTTTCACTGAGATTTTACTTTCGGTCTCACCGATTCGTACTACTCGGTGGCACCGAGACGTACTAGTGCAATGGCCTGGGACCAAATCGGTGGCTCCGAAAATCTCTAATCGGTCGGTCCGAGATGCGTTCGGCGGAAACTTAAACCTAATTTTTTTACTCGAATCTAGTCTAAGGAATTTTATTCGTGGAATAAGCATTGCAACCTGTGGCAAGAATAATGGCAATTCATCCGTGCATTGAATCAGAATTTAGAGCACGAAAGGGGTCGAATCTCACCCTAACTTGGTGGAGATCCTCTATGGCGGCAACGGCGGAGCAGATTGCCGTTGACGGTGGCGGATTCCGGCAGCGAAGGCGCGCTGGAGATGAGGGCGATGATCCGAAGACCTGGGTGACGGCAGCAACGGGGTGCGGGAATGAAGAGGTTTGAGAAATTTCAATCGTTCGGGCCCGCGGGGTATATATATCCGTGTGCTGTCGGTGGCTCCGAGTTGGACAACTCGGTGGCACCGATATGTGTAACTGCAAGCAGTTTAGCACATCAGTGGCGCCGAAATGGTTCAACTTGGTGACACCGAGATGGAAACCTAGATCAATCTATATGATTTCGGTTGGACCGAGTGTGAGTGGATTGGTTCGGCTGAAATCATGTAGAAGGTTTTGGAGGTTCAGCCCACTCAGATCGGTGGCTCCGAGTGCTCCTCACCCGGAGGGTCCGAAAATGACTTGTTCAATTTTTGTGATGCAGCAATAATAGAATTTCAGACAAGAAAGCATAGATAGCTAGAGAAGATACTTAGGCATTCTTGTACATCCACTTGGCCAGAAAAACCAAGACAATCAAAACAACAAATGGATGTCCTTGAATGAATAAAACATGCAAACCAACATGCTCACACAATAAGATAGCAAATGAATATGTGTCAAACATGCACAACCAATTCTAGCGTCTATCAAGCAATGGCGATGACTAGGTCATCTATATATGAGTATATTGACTTAGGAGTCAAATGAGAACATTTGATCATAGGTCATACTCATCGTTTAAGAACAAGTGGGGTTGCCACTTTTACATAAAGCATTGATGTGTTCACACCATTAGAGTTTCTTTAACTCAAGACTTAGAGCAAAGCTCCCCCTAGATGTGATATCCCCCCAAAGAGGGATGAACTAACCTTGGGTTTTGTCGATGATGACTTCATGTAGATGTTGAAGATGTGGATGCTCAATGTTGATGTAGACCATCAAGAGTTGGGAGCAATCCTTTGGAGTTTTGTGCTTTCAATACCTACATGGGTTAGTCCCACACAAGGAACATACAAGGATATCCATAGACATAGAGTGAAATACACATATGATGATGTCCATGAATGCATTGAATACCTTGTCCCTTGCCTTACCAATAAGAGGGTTTGTGACTCCATAAACTAGTGCAAGATGTGGAGGTTGATTGCACAAGTTCTTGCCATAAATGAATGTGAGTGAAGTTTGTTGGTGGAGTCACCCTCAAGAACTCTCTAGTTCTTCTTCTTTTGGACCCACATCAACTTGATGGGAATCCTTGGAGTTGTAGTAGAACTTTATGAAGTCTTGGGAACCCACTTGACCAAGGCTTGAGGTGCTTCTTCAAATGAATCAATCTCTTCTTGAAGCTTGTTCTTGCCTTTTAGCTTGTGGTCTTGTGGTGGAAGATCTTCTTGAGCTTGTGTTCCCTTGAAGGAAGTAGGATCATACTTCTCTTGTTGAGGAACAAACTTCATCTTGGGGTATTGATCTTCTTCCCACTCAACTCCATTGGCATTGAACATTCGTTCAAAACCAACACCTTGGTTCTTCCGGTGCCTTCCTTGCTTGCGCACAATTTCCTCAAATTGCTTAGTCCCGGCAAGGCTCTTGTAGACACCTTTTTCTATAATTCCTTTCAATAATTTGTTTTCTTGCTCAAGTGTAACTTGGCTAAGAGAATCATTAGTGGAATCAATAGAACTACTATAAGCAACAACATTGGATATAGCATTGTTATTGTTACTACTAGAGGTAGAACCCTTTTTACCCTTGTTACTAGTTTGCTTAGATTTAACTTGTGTCATAAAGGTAGACAAGAGTAAACGTTTGGCAAGATATGAAGAACTCTTCTTTCGAAGATCGTCATTGATAGCTTTAAGAAACTCATGCTCTTGCTCTAAATTTAGCTTCTCAAAGCGTAGCTTCTCATGAGTTCTTAGAAGTTCTCTATGATCCACTTGAGTTGTTTCATGAGCTAACTTAAGAGCATTTAGTTCTTTAGTTAGACGCTCAATCTCCTTCATAGCATTGTCATTCGTTTCCTCTTGACTATCATGATTACTAGCATTTTCCTTATAGCTCACATCACTAGCCTTATCAATAAGTGAATCATCATCACCAAGCAAATCATCTTCATCACTATTGAAATCAAGATACTCAGGGTGTGATACCTTGTGGCCTTTTGCCATGAAGCATCTTCCAATTCCTTCATTTGGTGAGTCAAATAGATCATGGGAGTTGGACGACACAAGAGCAAGTTCGGCAACACCTTCATCTTGACTATAGTCGGAGTTGGAGTGATAACTTCTATCGGAGTGGTTGTCGGAGTCCGGAAACCCATTCACCAACACGAGCTTAATGTCTTCTTCTTGTGTAGATCTTTGCTGACTTGTCCTTCCTTTCCAAATCCTTGCTTCTTCGAGAGTGTCTTTGTTCATAACGATCATCTCTACTCCTTCTCTCCTTATGAGGTGATTCATCTCTTCTATGTCTTCCTATTGGTGATTCATCTCTTTTCTTGTAGGGAGCCGTACACTCATCGGAATAGTGTCTGGGTTTTCCACAATTGTAGCAATTTTGGTCATGACTTGATGATCTTCTCTCATAGTGTCTTGATATAGAGCTTCTTTCTTTCCCTTTGTTCTTGTAGAACTTGTTGAATCTTTTCACCATTAGGCTTATCTCTTCATTGGATACTAGCTTGTCACTTGGAGTTGTTGGAGCATCGGTTGAGGCTTTGTAAGCACCACTTGATTTGTTGTGTAGCTCCTCTTTGTCCTTGAGTGACATTTCATGAGCAACAATCCTTCCAATGACTTCCGTGGGCTTGAGATCTTTGTAATTTGGCATCATTTGGATCAATGTGCAAACGGTATCATATTTTCCATCCAAAGCTCTAAGGATCTTCTTGATGATGAATTTGTCGGTCATCTCTTCACTTCCTAAGCCAGCAATCTTATTTGTGATGAGAGCAAGCCTAGAGTACATTTCAGCGACTCCTTCACCATCCTTCATCTTGAACTTGTCAAGTTGACTTTGAAGCACATCCAACTTAGATTCCTTGACGGACTCGGTACCCTCATGCATATCAACCAAAGTATCCCGAATTTCCTTTGCATTCTCGAGGCGGCTGATTTTGTTGAATTCCTCGGGACACAAACCGTTGAAGAGAATGTCACAAGCTTGAGCATTGTATTGCAACATCTTCAATTCTTCCAGGGTTGCTTCACGATCCGGTTCCTGGCCATCCTCAAGGAATTCACCTTGCAAGCCAACACGAACAACAGCCCAAACGGCGGGGTTATGACCAAGAATATGCATTTTCATCTTATGTTTCCAGCTAGCAAAGTTTGTACCATCAAAATATGGACCTCTACGGTGATAATTACCCTCACTAGACGCCATACTCTCCTAGGTTATGAAACCAAAGCAATGGAGACCAAAGCTCTGATACCACTTGTAGGATCGAAAGTATGTCTAGAGGGGGGGGGGGGTGATTAGACTACTTGACCAAATAAAAACCTAACCTTTTCCCAATTTTAGTTATAGGCAGATTTTAGCAAGTATACAAGTCAAGAATCACCCTACACATGCAATTCTAAGAGTGTAGCAGCGGAAAGTAAACAATTGCATATGTAAGTAAAGGAGGGGATCGGAGATTTCAAACGCAATGAAGACACGGTGGTTTTTCGCGTGGTTCCGATAGGTGGCGCTGTCGTACGTCCACGTTGATGGAGACTTCAACCCATGGAGGGTAACGGCTGCGCGAGTCCACGGAGGGCTCCACCCACGAAGGGTCCACGAAGAAGCAACCTTGTCTATTCCACCATGGCTTACGTCCACGAAGGACTAGCCTCACTCGGGTAGATCTTCACGAAGTAGGCGATCTCCTTGCCCTTACAAACTCCTTGGTTCAACTCCACATCATATCAGAGGCTCCCAAGTGACACCTAACCAATCTAGGAGACACCACTCTCCAAAAGGTAATAGACGGTGTGTTGTTGATGAACACCTTGCTCTTGTGCTTCAAATGATAGTCTCCCCAACACTCAAACAACTCCTCACAGATTTGGCTATGGTGGAAGAAGGATTTGAGTGGAAAGCAACTTGGGAAAGGATAGAAATCAAGGTTCAAATGGTTGGATTGGAATGTCTTGATCTCAACACATGAGTAGGTGGTTCTCTCTCAGAAAATGTATGGTGAAAGTGTAGGCATGTTCTGATGGCTCTCCTTACTGAGTAAGAAGTGGTGGAGGGGTATATATAGCCTCCACACACAATCCAACCGTTACACACTTTTGACCCAACTCGGTGGCACCGATCAGAAATCTCGGTAGCACCGAACTGTGTAAAACATATGAACGTTAGGAATCTCGGTGGGACCGACTGGAATAACTTGGATGGACCGATGTGCAATGGTTAGGACAAACGTCGTCTCGGTGACACCGATTGCATCAACTCGGTGGGACCAAAGTGAAGCAATAAGGCAACAGAGAGTTGGCAAGCCATCTCGGTGCGACCGATTTGCAAAACTCGGTGGGACCGAAGTAAGTGCAAACAATTACAGAGAGTTGGCAAGGCCATCTCGGTGAGACCGAGATCCATATCGGTGGATCCGATTTGTTAGGGTTTTGGCAGTGGCTAAGTCCAGATGAACTCGGTGGCTCCGGATAGAAAATTTCGGTGGGGCCGAGTTGGAATGTTGGTTTTGGACATATTTGGATGGAGAAAGTGGTTGAGGGTTTTGGAGTACTGTCACTAAGCACTTGAGCAAAAAGACCATTAAGCAACACCTCATCCCCTTTTAATAGTATTGACTTTCCTATGGACTCAATGTGATCTTGGATCACTTAACAAAAAATGTAGAGTCTTGAGCTTTTGCCAATCCATGTCCTTAGCATTTTGAGGGGTCCACATCTCTAGTCCTTGCCATGCCAATCATTGAACATCCTGAAATCTTTATCTTGAATGGACATTAGTTCAATGAGCTATATGTTGTTATGAATTACCAAAACCACCAAGGGAGCAAATGTGCTTTCACCTGCTCTTCATAGTACATTGATCCCACAGCCAAATCGCAAAGGGATCCTCTTGATCCCATAGATCATCGTTTTCCCACGACATCTCTGGTGCGCCAGGCAGGGGATCTTGTATTACGAATCAGTGTTCGTAGTGTGAGTACCGGCCCCATCACTTCCGTCGATGGCGCCGAAGAAGAAAACCGGAGCCACGACGGCTCCCACAACCTCCAAGCGGCCTTCCCAAGCGTCCGCATGCAGCGCAGGCAGCACAGCCGACGTGGGTGCTATGGCTGGGACGGCCGGGGCAGGAGGCGCCGGCGGTGGAGGTGTCCAGCATCCCCACCGTTCCAGCGATCGCAGTCAGCACACCGGAGATGGCGCAGACGGCCAACTTCAACAACGTTCTGGTGAGCAGAATCATCGTAGTAATAAAGTTCGGACCGGTGCAAGCCAGGACCCCGCCATGACGATGTCCAAGGACGGAGCGGCGACGTCCAACAACGCTGCGGCGGGAAGTGTGCAGCGACCATCGCAAGATGGGCGTGCCACGCTTCCCCACGGTGCTGGTGGTCCTGGACGGCGTCAAGCCAGCCCTGAGCATCGTCCTCATGATGTTCAGGATCCACCACCACCATGCCAACCCATTGGTGAGCATGCGCCGTGGCAGCAAGTACGCGACGAGCTTCCTCCTGGCCCTGCCAGGAGTCGATCGTCTCCCCGTTCCGTGTTCCCCGCCATGCCAACCACGGCGGCAGAAGCCATGGCGCGAGTTCAAATGCTTTTGAACTTCCCGCTAGCTCCAGACAAGATGGAAGAATGGAGGGCCACCATCCAGAGTCTCATCAGTTTTGCCAATCCTGGCAAAACACATGATGTGGGCCCCTCCAGACGACCACCCACAGTGCCGGCAGGACCATCTGGCTGCCGTGCCAGAGACGGTGCGTCCATGGTGCAGTCGCCTCCACGTCAACAACTACAGCAGCGGCAATCTTGCCGGTCGGGTGACCAGGACGTTATGTCCATGGCATCGTCGGATCCGCGGGGCCGCCAAGACCAACGCCAAGTGCTCCACAAACGGCGCGATGAAGACACCCGTACGAAGATCGAGCGGCGCCGGGAGGCACACCGTCTGTCAGACGACCGTGCTGGGCCGGCAGCATACGTGCCAGTGCCAGGGTACCCTGGGTGCTTACATTACGAGGTGGGCTACCCAGCATTTACTCGTGAGCTACGGCAGGTTTGCTGGCTGATACGTCTCCAACGTATCTATAAGTTATGAAGTATTCATGCCATGTTTATTATAGTTTTGTATGATTTTTTGCACTTTTATATGGGTTTTATATGATTTTCATGGACTAACATATTGACCTAGTGCCCAGTGCCAGTTGCTGTTTTCTGCTTGTTTTTGGTTTTCCAGAAAATCCATATCAAATGAAGTCCAAATGCAGCGAAACTTTTTGATGATTTTTTCTGGAAGGAAACAGACCCAGGAAGCTTCGAAGGAGCAACAGAAGAGCCACAGGGGCCCCACGAGCCACCTGGGCATGCCTGCCCCCCCCCAGGCGCGCCCTGGTGCCTCATGGGCCCCCTCTGGCACCTCTTTGCGTGATTCCAATGCAGAAAAATCCTATATATTCAGAAACCCCCGAAAGTTAACCTAGATGAGTTTTTACGCCGCCGCAAGCCTCTGTACCAAGGAGATCCCATCTGGAGCCCTTTTCCGGCACCCTGCCGGAGGGGGGAATCATCACCGGAGGCCATCTTCATCATCCCGGTGGTCTCCATGACGATGAGGGAGTAGTTCACCCTCGGGGCTGAGGGTATGTACTAGTAGCTATGTGTTTGATCTCTCTCTCTCTCTCTCATGTTCTTGATATGGCACGATCTTGATGTATCGCGAACTTTGTTAATATAGTTGGATCATATGGTGTTTCTTCCCTCTCTATCTTTGTTGTGATGAATCGAATCTTTTCCCTTTGAGGTTTCGTTATTGTTGGATTGAATATTTCAGATTTGAGAACACTTGATGTATGTCTTGCATATGAATACCCGTGGTGACAATGGGTATTATATTGATTCACTTGATATATGTTTTGGCACTCAACTCGCGGATTCCCGTGGTGACATTGGGGCAATCTATGCATAGGGGTTGATGCACATTTTCATTATCTTTTCTCCGATAGAAACTTTGGGGTGCTCCTTGGAGTTCTTTGTGTGGATTGAATATTATGATTATGAAGTTGTTTGATGCATATCGTATAATCAACTCACGGATACTTGTGGTGACATTGGAGTATGTAGGTGACATTAGAGTTGGTTGATGTGTATCATATGGTGTTATTTTAGTACGAACTCTAGGGCTGTTTGTGACACTTATAGGAATAGCTCAATAGGTCGATCAGAAAGGATAACTTTGAGGTGGTTTCATACCCTACAAACAATTTATATCTTATGTTCTCCGCTAATAGGAACTTGGGAGTGATTCTTTATCGCACGTTGAGGGATGATTATATGATCCAATTATATTAGCATTGTTGAGATATTGCACTAGCGAAAGTATGAACCCTAGGCCTTTTATGCTCACTTTTGTTACTTGTTACTTGTTACCTTACTTGTTTCTAAGCATTGCAATACCGTTTATGCTCACTTTTGTTACTTGTTACCTTGCTATTTTTTATTGTTCGCACTACAAAAACCTATATCTACTATCCATACTGCACTTGTATCACCATCTCTTCGCCGAACTAGTGCACCTATACAATTTACCATTGTATTGGGTGTGTTGGGGACACAAGAGACTCTTTGTTATTTGGTTGCAGGGTTGTTTGAGAGAGACCATCTTCATCCTACACCCCCCACGGATTGATAAACCTTAGGTCATCCACTTGAGGGAAAATTGCTACTGTCCTACAAAACTCTGCGCTTGGAGGCCCAACACGAGTCTACAAGAATAAGTTGTGTAGTAGACATCACTGGCCGCCCACCCGTCCCTTCAAGCTAGAGCTGCCCGACAGATATGACGGAATGCTCAGTCCAGCAGAGTTCCTTGGCATCTACACAAACGCGGTGCAGGCTGCCGGGGGGCGCGACGACAAGCTTTTGGCCAACTACTTTCCGTTGGTGCTCAAGCCCAACGTCAGATCATGGTTGATGAACTTGCAATAGGGCTCCATTTCTTCTTGGTCGGATCTATGCCATCAATTCGTGGGTGCCTACAAGGGTGGCCACAAGCTCCCTGGTCAGGAGAGCGATTTGCATGTGATCCCCCAGAGAGATGGCGAGCCCCTCCGCAAGTATATACAGAGGTTTAGCCGTGTGCACCACAACATCCCCGATGTTCATCCCGCAGCTGTTTGCACCGTGTTCCACACGAATGTGCGCAACTGCAAAATGCGGTCTGAGATGAATATCGTGAAGGTTAGGACCATCAACGAGCTATACGCCTTGGCGGACAAGTGTGCACGTGCTGAGGAAGGGATGCGACTCCCTGGGGAAGATGCTGGCGTCGAAGTCGATTCTGAAGACGATGATGCAGACGACGCATCGACCCCGCAGAAGAAGAGCCAGAAGCGCAACAGAAAGTGCAAAGGCAAGTCAGTTATGGTAGTCAAGAGCCCCGGTGATGCCAATGCCGCCAAGAAGTCCAAGGCAAAAGGCCCCGGTAAGGAGGTTGCCGGATGCGCTGACTGCCGGGAGGCTGCGGCAGGCGACAAGGGCGGCAAGACCGGTGGGCCGTACTGCAAGATCCACCGTACCAAGGGGCACGATCTCTAGGAGTGCCGGCAAGTGGAGAAGCTTGCCGAGTAGCAGAAGCAAGAGTATGAGAAGCGTGACAAGGAGAAGGGCCAGGATGGTGCCAGTGGATCTGGCAAGCAGAACCGTGGTGGCCGAGGGGGCCGCCGCAGCAAGGCCAAGCAGCCAAAAGAGAAGGTTGCTCAAGGATAGAATGATGATGATGAGGATGAAGATGGGTCCGAGAATGAGTTCCAGAACGCAGTGGAAGCCATGTGTGTTAACGAAGGCGCATCGTTGCACTCCTTGCACCGGCAACTGAAGCAATGGGTCCGCAAGGTGAATGCCGCGGAGCCCATGATGGGAGCGCAGAAGCCGCTCAAGTGGTCACACACGCCCATCGTCTTTGACGCCGAGGATCACCCTGATCGCACCACTACAGTCGGGTGTTTGCCGTTGTTGGTTTCACCAACAATCCGCAACCTCAAGGTGACAAAGATGTTGGTTGACGGTGGGCCGGCTTGAACTTGATCTCTCCCGATGTGATCAAGAGGCTGTAGATCCCCGACAAGGATCTTGAGGAGACAGGCACGTTCCAAGGGATCAGTCCAGGGAGGAACAAGCCGAAGGGCCAGATCACGCTGCCGGTCACATTCGGTAGCGACCTCAACTACCGGACGGAGAAGATTGTCTTCGACGTCGTCAAGATGCTACTGCCATACAATGGAATCCTGGGCCGTCCGGCGCTGGCTAAGTTCATGGATGCGTCCCACTTTGCCTACAACATCATCAAGATGCCAGGGCCGATGGGCGTCCTCACCATCAAATCCAACCAGAAGGACGCAATCATTTGTGCCGACAAGCTCTACCGGGAGGTAGTGGCAGCACCTGCCGTCAAGGAACCTGCTTCTGCCGGCAAAGCTCCCGGGGAGGAAAGAAGAACAAGAAGTCTGGCAAGACCTCTGATACGGACTCCGGGAAGCACACTTTAGAGTGCAGCATGCCCTTTGAGGACATACTAGAGAGCTCTGCCGGCAAGAGCAAGAAAGCCAAGGCCTCTGCGCCGGTGACCAAGCAAGTTTCTGCAAGAGAGGATGGGACGAGTGGCACTTTTTCTGTAAGTGCCACTCTCAATGACAAATAGGAAAGCGAGCTCGTTGCCTTCCTACGGGCGAATATCGATGTGTTTGCTTGGCAAGCATCTGACATCCCCGGCGTTCCTACAGAGGTAATTGAGCACCACCTTGTTGTCTGCCCTCATGTGAGACCCATCAAGCAGAAGGTCAGGAAGCAAGCCTTGGAGCGGTAGGAGTTCATTGCCGAAGAGATCAAGAAGCTGGAAGCAGCAGGCCTGGTCAGAGGATTGCTACACCCTACGTGGTTAGCCAATCCAGTCATAGTGCGCAAGGCGAATGGGAAGTGGAGGCTTTGTATAGACTTCACTGATATAAATAAAGCTTGTCCAAAAGACCCTTTCCCTTTGCCACGCATCGACCAGATTGTGGACTCCACTGCTGACTGTGAGTTACTCTCTTTTCTTGACGCCTATTCTAGTTATCATCAGATCTTTATGGCCAAGGAAGATGAGGAGAAAACCGCATTCATTACTCCATGTGGCACATACTGCTTTTTGCGTATGCCTTTCGGATTGAAGAGTGCTGGGGCAACATTTGCCAGAGCAGTTCAGATCGGTTTTGAGCCACAGTTGCACAGAAATGTGGAAGCCTACATGGATGATATTGTGGTCAAGACCAGAGACAAGTTAACACTGATCCAAGATTTGGAAGAAACATTCGCAAACTTGTGCAAGCTCAACTTGAAGCTCAACCCCGAGAAGTGTGTGTTCGGTGTTCCGTCCGGCAAGCTTCTTGGTTTGTTTGTATCTCAGAGAGGGATTGAAGACAACCCCGACAAGATCAAAGCAATTGATCAGATTAAAGCACCGAGACGCGTCAAGGACGTCAGGCGTCTTGTCGGCTGCGTTGCCGCCCTTAGCAGGTTCATCTCCAAATCAGCAGAGCGCGCTTGCCATTTTTCAAGATATTGAAAAAGGCAGGTCCAGTAAACTTGACTCCGGAAGCGGAGGCCGCGCTCCAAGATTTGAAGGAGTACCTATCCTCTCTGCCAGTCTTAGTTGTTCCTAGGCCGCAAGAGACGTTGCTACTATACTTAGCGGCAACGAATCAAGTGGTTAGTGCTGCACTTGTGACTGAAAGAGAGGTAGATGAAGAGGAGGTAGCAGCCGCAGAGCCACAACCCGACAAGCCAGAATCTTCTCCGGCAAGGTCAGGTGCCGACAAGCCAGAGATTGTGCAAGCAAGTAAGCCAGACCAGCAAGTTGTGAAGAAGAAGATGGTGCAATGCCCAGTCTACTTTGTTAACTCCCTCCTGCAAGGGGCTAGATCAAGGTATTTTGGTGTGCAGAAGTTGCTCTTTGGCCTTCTTATGGGCTCGAGAAAGCTGCGCCATTACTTCCAAGCACACCAAGTCACCGTCGTCACTCGCTTTCCTTTGCAACGAATTCTGAGAAATCTAGAAGCAACTGGCAGGATTGTGGAGTGGGCATTGGAGCTGTCAAGCTTTGATTTGAAGTTTGAGAGTACCTCAACAATTTAGAGCAGAGCCTTGGCGGAATTCATCATAGAATGGACCCCGACGCCAGACGAAGAAATTCCAGAGACCTCTCTCCCCGGCAAGGAAACTGTTGACGATTGGATCATGTACTTTGACGGTGCTTTCACGCTGAAAGGCGCCGGTGCCGGTGTGCTGCCTATAGCACCCACCAGAGAGCACCTCAAGTATGTGCTTCAGATGCACTTTCCCAGTGAGCAGACCACCAACAATACTGCTGAGTACGAGGGATTGGTTGCCGGCCTGTGCATTGCAATCGACCTTGGTATTTAAAAGCTGATTATCAGAGGCGACTCGTAGCTTGTGGTGAGGCAGGTCAACAAGGATTACCAGAGCCCTTTCATGGAGGCTTATGTTGATGAGGTGAGGAAGTTGGAAGAGCACTTTGATGGTCTGCAAGCAGAGCATGTTCCTCGTGCCCAAAATTGGATTGCCGACGACTTGTCAAAGCTTGGCGCCTAAAAGATGCCTGTGTAACCAGGAACTTTTGTGCTCCATCTGACTCAGCCATCCGTTACGCCATCAAGGCTGGTAAAGAAGAGAAAGCAAGACGTTGGTGGTTACTTTCCGGCAGAGCTGCCAGTAGCCGCCAAGAAGGTGGATACCACCGACAAGGTACCCTTGGCCGGTGAGCCGTAGTTTCCGGCAAGCCAGATCCTTGCCGTCGAAGCAAGCGCTCTCACAGAGGAAGAAGTGCCTTTAGTCCTTATCGTCGAGCCACAAGCTCCGGCATGGGCGCAGCCAATTGTCCAGTACCTTCAAACAGGAGATCTTCCCAATGAACAAGAGGATGTAGAAAGAGTAGCCCGTCAATCAAATATGTACAAATTTGTTGACAACATTTTGTACAAGAGAAGACCAAACAGGGTGAAATTGAAGTGCATCTGCCAGGAAGATGGACAGAGGTTGTTGGAAGAGATGCATGAAGGGATGTGTGGCTATCACATTGGGTCGCGTGCGCTTGTCGGCAAGGCATTCTGTCAAGGATTCTACTGGCCGACAACCCTTCAAGACGCCTTGGCGGTGGTCATCAGATGCGAAGCATGCCAGTTCCACTCCAAGGACATCCACCAGCCAGCTCAAGCCCTTGAAACCATCCCTCTCTCCTGGCCTTTCTCAGTCTGGGGGCTCAACATCGTCGGCCCCTTCCCCCGTGCTACCAGGGGCTTTGAATTCTTGTACGTTGCAATCGACAAGTTTACAAAGTGGCCCGAGGTGGAGCTAGTGAGGAAGGTGATGGCACAGCCAACCATCAAGTTCCTCAAAGGATTGGTTGCTCATTTTGGTGTCCCGAACAGGATCATCACCGACAACGGCACCCAATTCATGAGCCGCGCCTTCACAGCTTATTTCCAAGAACTTGGAAACAAGATCTGCTACGCCTCTGTTGCTCACCCAAGGAGCAATGGACAAGTAGAGAGGGCAAATGCAGAAGTGCTGCGTGGTCTCAAGACCAGAACTTTCGACAGGCTGCACAAGTGTGGAAGGCGCTGGGTGGAAGAGTTGCCGGCGGTTCTTATCAGAATGACACCAAGTCGAGCCACTAGCTAGACACCCTTCTCCCTTGTTTATGGTGCAGAAGCGGTGCTCCCCATAGAACTCAAATACGGGTCACCTCGAGTCTTGGCCTTCGATGAGGAGGATCAAGATGAGCTGCGGCAAGATGATGCCATGCTCCTTGAGGAAGATCTTCTCTGGGCTGCTATCCGTGCTGCACGGTACCAGCAAGCTTTGCGCCGCTACCATAGCCGCAAAGTGAATGCCAGGAACCTTGAGGAAGGCGACCTTGTTCTTCGTCGGATTCAGTCCACGAAGGGTCAAAACAATTTGTCGCCGAAGTGGGAAGGCCCGAGACCCGAGACCGATGCCTTCCGTAATTATTATTATTCTATTGTTTGAGCTATTTTTTTTTATTTTGCATTGCATCATGTCATCATGCCATCATGTCATTAAATTTTGCAACTCAAATAAAAAAAATTGCATGAATCTTCGATCCATTTAAATCGAGGGAATTCACATGGTGTTTTCTCTTTATAACGTATCCTCCCAATATTTTAGGGAGCTACTATTAAATATTCCAATAATTTGGAATCACCCACAAACACACTTGCAATTTAATTCTCATGTCTTTTCTACTTCAAGTTTGGTCCTCAAACTTTGCCCATAAATTCTTTCATCAATTTCCCGAGCTCCACCTAAAATCTCAACATTTTGGGGCACTTCTAAAACCTAGTCCCAGTTCAAACCATTTGATTTAATTCAAATGAATTTGAATTTGAATCTTGCAATCCTTCCCACCTCTAATTTTCTAATTTTCATGAGACAAGCTCATTTTTGCGAGTCCAGGAAAATTACCCCATGCCCAAAAACTCTTTCTCTAACCTTTTCTTTTCTCTCTTCCTTTCTTTCTTTTGTCTGTAGATGGAAAAGAGAGGGAGAGCAGCAGAAGCCCAGCCGCAGCCTCAGGCCGGCCGGCCCAAGGCCCAGCCGCAGTCCCTATCTAACCCTAGCCCCGACCCCTCTCCTCTGCTCGATCCCCATCTCCCTCCCGAGCGCCGTCTTGCGTAGAGAGAGGGCAGCGCCCAATGCCCTTGCCCCGATCCCCATGGTCGCCCCCGCCGTCTTGTCCCGCGCGCGCCCGAGCGAGCCCCGCACCCGCACGCCCTCGCGCTGCCCCGCCCGAGAGCTCCCTCCTCCCCACCGCCTCGCGTCCTCGCCGCCTCGGTGCGCCGCCACCGGCGAGCAGCTCCGCCGGATCCACCATCCCCGTTCGCGGCCCGACCTCCCCTGCCTCGCCTCCTCACCGGAGATCGAGGCACTGCTGCCATGAACCTGTCGCGCATGCCTCTGTTCGAGGGAGATGAGCCCCGTCGCACGTTGACCGCACCCAGCCAGCCGTGCCTCCGCATGGGCCTCTGCCTCGACCCCTGCTTGCTTCGCCTCCATGTGCGCCGCTGCTCTTGTCGGCAAGCCCGTCTCGCCGATGGCCTCCTCCTTGCCTATGCTCCACACCCGCACCACCAAGACCGCCGCTCGCCGCCATGCCTCCCCTGCTGCTGCCTCGCATCGCTGCCGCTGTCCACGCGAGCTCGCGCCTGATGGCTATGTTCGCGGCCGCTGCTGCCCACCTCTTGCCGCCATCCACCATGGCCATGATGACCTGTGGCTCCCGTGCACGTCCTTCTCCGTTGACCTCCTGCTGGCCTCTTGTTGTCGCTGCCCACGACCCTTCGTTGACTACCAGAGGCACCTTCGGGTCCTCCTTCATCGAAGTGCACTCTCCAACATCGTGTCTTCGTTTTGGATCCGAACACCATCGACCCGAGGCCATGTTTTTCGACAAGTACCCCCTTCGATTCGTCAAGACCAGCAAGTTCAAAGACCCCAAGTACCACGACGACCGAAGCATAGTACCACTGCATTTGCCGCGTAAAACGACTGTCGCCAAAACCGAGACCGCAAGTACCCCTCGGATCGCCAAGTTCGACTACCGCCGCCGTGAACCGCTTCCCGAACGTGAACCACTACGTCCACTACCGCCGTCACGAGAACGTCTACTTCCCTTTACCGAACTTGGTCCACCCTAAATACACGCTTCGAAGGTATAACCGCCGAGATGGCCGCCCGTGGACGAATGCATGTTTTGTATGAGATGCTCATGTTTGCATCATGTGTGCGATTATCTCTTGCACGTTCCTTGTTGCCTTGCCATCGACCCGTGGGAACCCGGTAACCGGGATCACCCCACCATCTTCTGCATGTTCCACACATCCGCACACTTGCTCTTTTGCACCGGTGTCTCAATGAGTCACCGGATCACCGGAATGTTGTCGTGGCACCATTTCCGTTATCGCCGTCGTGGCACCATTTTCGTTATCGCCGCCATGGCACCCTTTTCTTTCCGCCATGGAGACAAATGCCTCGTATCATGATATATGTTAATGTTTTCATCAAATTGCATCTAACTTGAATATGTCATCCTCATGCATTTAATATCTCACCAACCGTGCATCAGAATGAACCAGCTTATATAGGTAAAATGCTTAGAATTTCATGTAGTTTCATAATATGCAACTTTCATCCATGTTTAAAATGCTTAAAATTGTTGTTTGCATTAATTTGCTCAAATGATGTGCTAAAATGGTTTATTTCATATCTAAATAACCATAGCTCCGAATTAAATAAACTTTATATGTAAATGGGGTGGAAAAACATGTAGATTAACATTGTGCCTTTATTTTTTCTGTTTAACAATATTAAAATATGATTTAGGCCAGAACAGTACCAATTTCAAAAATTACATACGGGGATTTTCCGGAATTGCTATGTGTTGTTTCCGGCCTCATTTAAATTGCCAAGAGAGGTAGCTTACTTGTGCTTCATCTCTTGCCATGTTTAACAACATTTAATATTGATGAGTAGCATAAACAGGATTGAACTAAATAATTGTTGTGGAGTTTCGTCAATATGCAACTCGTTGCATATTGAGCTTCACTTAATGTGTAGTATTTGGTTGTGCATCTTGCCATGTCATGCCTCCTTAAACTTGACATGCATCATACTTGGTTGTGCATCATGCCATGATTATGCTTGTTTTTTTACCATGTTGTTTACTTCTTTCCGGTTGTGCATCTTCTCGATAGTCCGGTTACGTTGCGAAGTGTGAGGATTCGTTCGACTACGCATGTTCGTCTTCTTCATGGATTCGATCTTCTTCATAGCGGGATTTCAGGCAAGATGAACATTACCTTGGATATCACTACTATCTTTGGTTGCTAGTTGTCTCGATGCTATCGCTATGTCTCGCTACCTATCACTTGTTTGTCAGCCTCCCAAATTGCCATGATACAGCCTCTAACCTTCCACCATCCCAGCAAACCGTTGTTTGGCTATGTTACCGCTTTGCTCAGCCCCTCTTATAACATTGCTAGTTGCAGGTTATTCCATGTTGGGACATGGATATCATGGGATATCACAATATCTCTTATTTAAATTAATGCATCTATATACTTGGTTGTGGGTGGAAGGCTCGGCCTTTTGCCTGGTGTTTTGTTCCACTCATGCCGCCCTAGTTTCCGTAATACCGGTGTTATTTTCCTTGATGAGCGCTTCTAACACATGTGGGGCATTGTGACACCATGGTTTTTGGCAACTTTTTCTTTTCAAAATCTTTCTGGCATTATTTGCAACTTGCATGGTTTTTGAACCTTTTCAGTTGACTTTGGACTTAGGAAACTTTTGAATCTTTCTCTAAGTGATCCAAAGCCCTCCTCATCTTGCCAAAATCTTGTCACACATCTTCTGGATCAAATTCCAATTCTCAATCTTTCCCAATAATTCATTTTCTTCCTTTGGGAAAATCTGTCATCACTATGGGTTATGAAGCAACCTATGGTTCTAGTGATCAGAAAAATCCCAAATTAATACCACACCTTCTTGTCATCATCTACTCCCACAATCTTCAGAAACATTTCATGGTCCAGTATAAAATTTTGTCCAGAAAACTCCATTTATTTTCTGGACAACACTGGCCCTTTGTGAAGCAACCCATATTTTCCCAATTCAGAAAACTCTCAGATAATTCCCTGAGATACTAGGGAACCTATCTTGCCACAATATCCAAAAATATCATCTTGTCCAGTACAAATTTTCAGCAGCAATATTCTGCCAAGTTTCTGCTCATTTTGAACCTCTGTGAAGGAAGTACCAGCTAGAAGTATTCAATTGAGCAGAAAATTTTATGACATCTTCTATCCACCAAATAACCCTCACACACCAAATTTCAGCTATAGCAGATCAACCATATGAGTGCTACAAGCTCATCTTGTTTCTGGACCAGTAACAGCAGTTGTACATGAACTGCATTCAAACCTTGATGAAAATATCTCAAATTTGGCCAGTTTGGAGTCCTTCCAAAGTAGATCATCCCAGACATCTCTACTAGCTTCATCTCCAGCTCATCTTTTCTCTAGAGCTCTCCCAAAGTTTCTGTCAGAAACTGTAGCTAAAGCTACCATTCGAATCAGAGTGAACCTAGCCAAACCAAGGGCACAGGGGCACTAAGTGATCAAAGGAGAACATGCTAGAGATGGTGTGCCAGACTTGCGTGGCCTCTGGATGCCAGTACCCGTGGTGAGCACGGCAATGACATGCCAAAACACGCGCACTGCACCGCGCCCGCGTCGGTTGTGATGCGTCTGGCTGCCCCGCGTGGCCGTGCCTTGTCTCCGCTCGCCGACATCTTCTCCTCCCACCACCTGGCCCTTCTGGAGCTCGCCCCTCGCCGGAATCGTTCCCAGCGCCCGCCACGCACACGGGCACTGTGGCACCCGTGCGGGCACAATGGCCCTGCTGCCCGTCGTCTTCCTCCGCAAGCCGCCACTGCCGCATTTACTTCTCCTGCCCTCTCCCATCCCGTCGCCCGCGTCGAGCCAGCCAGCGCGGCGTCCTTGCTGTGATAGCCTGGCTTATTAGGGATGATAGACTACTCATATCAATAAGGACTTCCTTCTTTTCCGGGAGCCCATTCGGACAGAACTCCAAAGTTAAGCGTGCTCAGTTTGGAGTAATTTCAGGATGGGTGACCAACCGGGAAGTTGCTCCCGGGTGTGCATGAGTGAGGACAAAGTGCGCAGGAAAGACTAGTATTGATCTGTGAGGCCAGTTTAGATCTCGCCAGGAGTAACGACCACCGGCGGGTGTGTCCGGGGCGTTACAAGTTGGTATCAGAGCCGACCCTCCCGGTTACACGGATGTTTGCGGACAGGTGTGCGGTCATGTTGTGCATGACGTTTGTGACCCGTCGTGGCACACGACATGGCACATGTACCGGACTGGATGCATAGACGTATGTGCCAAGAGGGAACGTTCCTGTGGGCCGACGAGGACGTCGGTTCCTCTGAGTGGGGGTGTATGTGATAGCCTGGCTTATTAGGGATGATAGACTACTCATATCAATAAGGAATTCCTTCTTTTCCGGGAGCCCATTCGGACAGAACTACAAAGTTAAGCGTGCTCAGCTTGGAGTAATTTCAGGATGGGTGACCGACCGGGAAGTTGCTCCCGGGTGTGCATGAGTGAGGACAAAGTGCGCAGGAAAGACTAGTATTGATCTGTGAGGCCAGTTTAGATCTCGCCAGGAGTAACGACCACCGGCAGGTGTGTCCGGGGCGTTACACTTGCGTCGGCGACGTGGCCCCAAGCTCCGCCCGCTCCAGAAGCCTCTCCTCCTCCTATAAATAGACCTTCCCGGCCTCTCTCCGCTCCTCACCCCATCCCCTCCGCCTCCAATTGAGCCCCCGAGCAACGAGCCAAGGCCGAGAGGCCCTCTGGCCTCGCATCTCGCCGGTGATCCGCCGCCACCCGAGCTCTGCCCCCTCGCCGTTCCACTCCACCCCAGCTTCCACTGACTCCACGAGCGAGCTCCACTCACTCCACTGACCCTGCCCAACCTCTTCCTCGATCGAAACCCTGCCAGAATCGCCGTCTCCGGCGACGCCCGAAAGTCACCGCCGCCGGAGAGGAAGGGGACGACGTCGTCCGGCCATCTCTCGTCACGCTGCGGGTACGTACGCGTTCATCTCCGTGAGCTCGTTCCATCCCCATAGTCACCCGACCTCGCCGTCGACTGCATCGCCGGCGACCATCGCCGGAGAGCCGCAACTCTCTGTTCCCTCTCTCCCCCTTTTAAATCTGACTGAGGGGCCCGCTAGTCAGTGGATTGCCGAAGCGGTAAGTGGAGGCGCCCTGGTGAAATACGTCTTCGACGTGGCCCTCTGCTGATTTTCTATTTTCTGTTTTAATTCAAATTTTGACCAGTAACTTTGACCATCCATAACTTATTATCCATAAGTCCAAATCAATTGATTCTTTTTGCATTGGGTTTGTCTTGAGCTCCTCTATTTTCTAGAAAAATTTGGTATTTTCCCCATGCTCACAGAATTTCTACTGAACAGAACAGTGTCATGTGACATTTTCCTTTGCATTTTCAAAATATTTTCAGAGGGAAATCCTTTTGACTTTGAAGCCCAGGAGTTTGTGGACAACCCAACAGAGCAAGGCAAGTCATGTCATCCATTGCATGAAGCATTTCAATAGTGTTGGTTATTTAATTGAATTATTTGCATTATTTTAATATGTGACAATTTAGAGTAATTTACTTTGATGCATAGCTACTGCCAGGTTAAGTTATTCATCATAAATATCCATGCTTGTTAAACACTTGACAACACTAAACCTAACTGGATGATCAAGTGCCACCTATCTGGACTTATCCGTGCAGCCACATTTGCCGGTATGGGACGGCCTTGACTTGGTCTGGCTTTGTGCTCTTT
This sequence comes from Elymus sibiricus, assembly GCA_039707655.1. Classification (NCBI taxonomy): domain Eukaryota; kingdom Viridiplantae; phylum Streptophyta; class Magnoliopsida; order Poales; family Poaceae; genus Elymus; species Elymus sibiricus. The sequence continues at coordinate 153,191,867 of CM077670.1, read as the reverse complement.
TATCGGTACCACCAATGAGGGAGGGTTATTCGTGTGTGCTACCCTGATCAGGTAGACAACGATAATCCTGTGAGCCCAGTTGAGTTATTTTGCTGGCGTCCCCGTTTGGGACAGTTTAGTTTGGCCACGACGGTGGCAGGTGTCACGGGGTGACATAGGGGCCACCCAGGACATGACCCTGGGAGGGTATGATTGTCGGTGGTACGATAGAGGAGTCACAGGTCAGGCAGGTTTTGTTGGAGCAGCACCGGTCCACCCGAATGGGAGCATGAGGCCAGGAGCTCCATAGTGTGGGTAAAGTGCGCAACCTCTGCAGAGTGTATGAATCTATTCGAATAGCCGCGTCCACAGTATTGGACAGTCCGTACTAGGCCACTGAATGGTCAACCGTAATAATGATAATAATGATGGAAGAACTTGTCTCATGTTCAGAGGTACTATATGGATCATGAGTATTTCGAGGGTTGTGGAATAACCCCGAAGAGAGTAAGTTGGTATTCGGTAACAGTAAGCCCTGAGCACTTAATATGATCATTGCCATGCTATTGTTTGCTGCATTGTTATGGTTGCCATGAGCTTGCGAGTACATTCCAAGTACTCACCTGGCGTATCATGCCAGCTGCAGGAGAAGCCGAGGACAGAGGTCCCGATGGTTCGTGCTATGCTAACTAGGCCGTGTCCCCAGCAGTGTCCCTGTGGATGGAGTTTTCCGCGCTATGTTCCGCTACGCCGTAGAGTCACCTAGTAGTATCGAGGCCCTGCTATGTTCCATAAATAATGTAGATATTGTCATAGCACGTGCAGTGCTTTTGGCCTCGCTATCGATGTAAATTAAGAGCTTGTACTCGAGATATATCAATAAAGTTCAGTTCTGTTCCAAGTTGTTGTGTGTTTCCAGAAGACATGATCTCTGGGTTGGAAACACTGGGTAAACCGGTCCTCTGAGCCGGGGTGCCACAACGCTTGGTATCAGAGCCACGCTGACTGTAGGACACCCTAGTAACCCTGCGCTAGAACCACGACTAGTTTAGAGTTTTGGGATGTGTCTTGCTTGTTGCATCTGATTGCTGCATGGCATGCATATAGTTTATTGTTGTGCTAACCACTAAGTTGATGAGTGTAGATGGCACCAGTTCTGTACCACTACAACTATGAGCCGGCACCGTTCACTTTTCCAATACTGCTTCGTAACGTCTGGCTTCGGCTGTATCCCAACGGCGAAGACCCAGTGTACCAGGTGTTCCGAAAGAAGCTTGCTGGTTCAGTGTATGAGTATCACGCGAAGGCGTTTCTTACTGTGAGTTCAGATATTGGCAGCTACTCCCGTTCTTCCAAGGGCGGAACTGCTTCTACTCCGGAGTTGGCGATCCAGTTTGCTGCGATGGAGGCTCTCACTGACTTGCGCTTCCACGAGGTCGAGATGCAGACTCATCCAGGTTTCTTTCACTACCCCACCCTGTCGCCTGCGACAGGGCTAGTCCTTTTCGCACCCGTTGACCCGGCGAGTGATCGTGTTACTGGTGTGTTATCCCGTTATCTGAATGCCAGTTACCGTACGATCACTTCACTAGCTGAGGAGCTGACTCATGCCCGAGGGGCACTTGCAGCTATTGCGGCAGCACAGTCTCCTCCTCCACCTCCGTTTTCACCTCTGTATACTCCACCCGTTCCACCTTCTGAGACTCCTTCTAGCTCGTTCGGACCACCAGGCTTTTCGTCAGGTAGCCGACGTGAGACCCCAGCAGAATGGGCCTCACTCCTAGCTACTCCAGCTGCTCTGATGCTGTGGCGTCGTGCTTCTTCTCCTTCAGAGGGAGAACCTTCCCGTCAGCGCCGTCGTGCTTCCTTTGATCCGGAGACCGAGATTCACATCATCAGCTCAGATTTTGAGACAGGATCAGACGACGAGGAGTCTTCAGTTTGCCAGTGTTCGTGCCACCCGCGCTACTAGAGTAGAGGCTTGATTTTTAGTGCATGCATCATAGCATCCCTGCATATGTCAACTGCCGTATGAGCAGTCCAGTCATGATAATCCCCCTACTAGCTTGTCATGTATGATGTTGGGTTGCCTTGTATAATTATGTTGTTCTCCTTATCTTTTTTGGCTTCTTTTCTGGTGTCATACTACCATGCTTTCCCTTATGGATGTTGCTCATCAATTCGGTATTTTTCAATGGGAACAAATTTAGGATGAAGAGGTGTAGTAATCAAGGCGGCGATGGAACTCCTGTTCGTCGATCCGCCAGACAAGCAGGACAGTCACCAGAAGATTTGCCACCTCCGCCACCACAGCCACCTACCACTGATCAGATTATGAGAATGTTTGAAGAGAAAAGAAATCAAGATCTCATGGAATTCCTGAAAAGTATGCAGACTTTGGTGGGTCAAAATAACAATAATGGGACACACTCTAAGTTGTCTGATTTTCAGCGTACCAAGCCAACCAGTTTTGGTCAGGCTGTGGATCCTATGGAAGCTGATGACTGGCTGAGGACCATGGAAAAGAAGTCGAACATAGCCCACTGTGATGAGTCAGACAAGGTTCCTTTTGTTACTCACTACCTGGAGAGACCAGCGGCTATATAGTGGGACAATACAAAAACAATGTGGCCTTCTGGAGAAGATATTTCTTGGGAGAAGTTCAAAGAGGTATTCTGCAAGTATCATATTCGTACCGGCATAATGAAGGTGAAGCAGAGGGAATTTTTGGCCCTTACTCAAGGGAATATGTCAGTGGGGGAGTATCTGAACAAGTTTAATAATCTGGCACGGTACTCTACCCATGACGTGTCAGCTCTATATGATTGACTTTCCTGACTTCCAGACCTTGGTGAATAAGGCCTTCATAGCTGAACGAGAGCATAAGTGAGGATATGATGATCGCAAGCGGAAGTTTGAACCCAAGAAAGACAACCGTGAGCAGTTTGCGCAGAAGCCATGCACTTGGCAACCAGGGCCGTCTGAATACAAGCCTGCCTGGAACAATGACAACAACAACAATAAGGCCGTCAGCCAGGACAAGACCTTCGGCAAACAACCAGTGATGGAGGATTGCCGTCGCAACAACACATGCTTTACTTGTGGCCAGAGCGGGCATTACTCCAAGCAGTGCCCCACAAGAAATGGGAAGCCAGCATCCGACTACAAGCCACAAGTCAACAATGTTGGACGCCGCCTCAATCCGAACTTCTATCGCGGTCAAGTCCATCATATCTCCGCTGAGGAAGCCCGCGAAGCACCAGACGTGGTCCTTGGTATGTTTTCTATTAACGACATACCTGCAATAATTTTATTTGATTCTGGGGCTTCTCATTCGTTTATTTCGCGGAGCTTTGCCACCTTGCACAAATTTTCTACTTCTCTTTTGGACAAAATCATCGTGGTACAATCCCCTGGCTCCATGCTCAGAACAAATGTGATATACAAGGATCTGGAAATCTTGATACACGGAGTTAAGTTTCCAGCTACTCTCGTTGCCATTGAATCCCCTGGACTGGATATAATACTGGGGATGGATTGGTTGACACCACATCAAGTATGCATCAACTGTGCCACCAGGAAGGTGACATTGGTTAACCCGGCAGGCCAAACAGTGCAATTCGCTGCTAGCAGAATGATGTCAAAGAAGGGAATGGCATTCAAAGCCACTACTACAGATATAAATCTGATTCCAGTAGTCAGTGAATTCCCGGACGTATTCCCAGAAGAGTTACCGGGAATGCCACCTGATCGGGAACTAGAGTTCGCTATTGACGTTGTTCCCGGAACTGCTCCAATCTATAAGAAATACTATCGCATGCCTTCCCCAGAGCTGGTGGAATTGAAGAAACAGTTGGATGAATTATTGCAAAAAGGGTACATTCCTCCAAGCACTTCACCATGGGGATCGCCCGTGCTGTTTGTCAAGAAGAAGGATGGCAGCCTGCGAATGTGCGTAGACTATCGCCAGTTGAATGAGGTCACCATTAAAAATAAATATCCACTCCCCCGCATTGATGATCTGTTCGACCAGTTGAATGGGGACCGGGTATTTTCCAAGATTGATCTTCGAACGGGGTATCATCAGTTAAAAATCAGGAAGGAGGATATCCCCAAAACAACCTTTACTACAAGATATGGTCTGTATGAATTTACAATCATGTCATTCGGGCTGACAAATGCTCCAGCCTATTTCATGAGCATGATGAACAAGGTCTTCATGGACTTCTTGGACAAATTTGTGGTAGTCTTCATCGATGATATTCTTATCTATTCAAAAGATGAAGAGGAGCACACGCAACATCTCCGTAATTTCCTGGAAAGACTAAGGACCCATCACTTGTATGGCAAATTCAGTAAATGCGAATTTTGGCTGAGAGAGGTGTGATTTCTGGGACATGTTCTATCAGAACAGGGTGTGGCCGTCGACCCCAGCAAAGTGACTGCTGTATTAAACTGGAGGACACCAGCCACAGTAACTGAAGTTCGTAGCTTTCTGGGATTGGCAGGCTACTACCATCACTTCATTGAAGGCTTCTCAAAAATAGCCAAGCCATTGACAGAATTTTGCTGAAAAAGAACCACAAATTTGCCTAGACGGAAGAATGTGATAGCAGTTTCATGGAACTAAAGACGAGGCTTACTACGGCCCCTGTCCTAGTTCTTCCAGACATTCACAAGAGCTTTGATATATATTGCGATGCTTCCAGGCGTGGAATCAGCTGCGTTCTAATGCAAGAAGGAAAGGCTGTAGCATATGCATCCAGACAGCTTCGACCCCATGAAGAGAACTATCCCACTCATGATTTGGAATTGGCAGCCATGATTCATGCATTAAATATTTGGAGGCATTATCTCATTGGGCAGCGATGTGAAATATACACAGACCACAAGAGTCTCAAGTATATTTTCACCCAACCTGACCTTAATCTCAGACAGAGAAGATGGCTTGAGTTGGTCAAGGACTATGACATCTGAATTTATTATCATCCGGGAAAAGCCAATGTGGTCGCCGATGCTCTTAGCAGAAAACAAGGCACCATAAATGCAATAATGGAGGGTATCCATCCCAGGCTACAAGAAGAATTTGCTAAGCTGAATATGGTGCTATGCGGCCCAATTAGCTCGGATACCTTGGAAATTACTCCGACACTGATGGAAGAAATTAAGGCAGCTCAGAAATCAGATGAAGGTATAGAGGAGATCAAGGAGCACATTCTGCAAGGAAAGGCCAAGTCCTTCCATATTGATGATCAAGGCACTCTATGGTTTGAAAACCGAATATGCGTGCCTAATCAAGACAGCTTGAGACAGCAAATACTTAGAGAGGCACATGAATCCGCCTACTCTATCCATCCGGGAGGAACAAAAATGTACCAGGACATGCGAGAAACCTTTTGGTGGCCAGGAATGCGAAGGGACATAGCATACTATGTCACCTGTTGTGACATCTGCAACAGAGTCAAGGCTGAACACCAGAAACCCGCTGGACTACTGCAACCTTTACCAGTTCCCCAGTGGAAATGGGATGACATATGCATGGACTTCATTGTGGGACAACCCAAGTCAACAAGAGGCAATGATGCTATCTGGGTCATCGTGGATATACTTACGAAAGTGGCTCACTTTATCCCGATAAAGACCACTTTCAACGCTAATCAGCTGGCACAACTCTACATGTCCCGGATAGTCGGCCTTCACGGAGTACCCAAGTCTATCACATCAGATAGAGGCTCCTTGTTGACTTCAGCATTTTGGCTACGACTGCATCAAGCCCTGGGAACCATGCTAAAGCATAGTACGACATATCATCCACAGACAGATGGACAGACCGAACGTGTGAACCAGATATTGGAAGATATGCTTCGGTCCTGTGCTCTCACCTATGGACCCAAATGGGAGGATAGTCTACCCTATGCAGAATTCTCTTACAATAACAGTTATAAGCCGAGTCTCAAGATGTTACCATTCGAAGCTCTGTTTGGACGGAAGTGTCGCACTCCTTTAAATTGGTCTCAGACAGGAGACAGCCGTATCTTCGGCATGGATTTGATGCTCGAGGCTGAGAAACAAGTCAAGGATATTTAGGAACGTCTTTGAGCAGCCAAGTCCCGTCAGAAGAGTTACTATGATCCTAAGCACAGAGAAGTAACTTTTGAGCCTGGAGAATATGCCTATCTCCGAGTTACCCCCATGAAAGGAATAAAGAGGTTTCACACCCGAGGAAAGCTTGCACCGAGATATATCGGGCACTTTCTAGTAATTGCTAAAAGAGGCAGAGTGGCATATCAGTTAGAGTTACCACCGGAGTTGTCTGACGTTCACGACATCTTCCACATATCACAGTTGAGAAAGTGCATTGCACCTCCGATCAAGCAGGCAGATATGAGTGAGCTAGAGCTGACCAAAGATTTGACCTACGAGGAAAAACCTGTCAGAATTTTGGATGAGATGGAAAGAACTACCAGGAGTAAGACAATTAAATTTTACAAGGTATTGTGGGATCATCATACCGAGGAAGAGGCTACCTGGGAAAGAGAAGATTTTTTGAGATCAGTATATCCACACCTGTTCCCTGAGCAACCGAATCTCGAGGACGAGATTCATTCTAAGGGGGGTAGGTTTGTGACACCCTGGTTTTTGGCAACTTTTTCTTTTCAAAATCTTTCTGGCATTATTTGCAACTTGGATGGTTTTTGAACCTTTTCAGTTGACTTTGGACTTAGGAAACTTTTGAATCTTTCTCTAAGTGATCCAAAGCCCTCCTCATCTTGCCAAAATCTTGTCACACATCTTCTGGATGAAATTCCAATTCTCAATCTTTCCCAATAATTCATTTTCTTACTTTGGGAAAATCTGTCATCACTATGGGTTATGAAGCAACCTATGGTTCTGGTGATCAGAAAAATCCCAAATTAATACCACACCTTCTTGTCATCATCTACTCCCACAATCTTTAAAAACATTTCATGGTCCAGTATAAAATTTTGTCCAGAAAACTCCATTTATTTTCTGGACAGCACTGGCCCTTTGTGAAGCAACCCATATTTTCCCAATTCAGAAAACTCTCAGATAATTCCCTGAGATACTAGGGAACCTATCTTGCCACAATATCCAAAAATATCATCTTGTCCAGTACAAATTTTCAGCAGCAATATTCTGCCAAGTTTCTGCTCATTTTGAACCTCTATGAAGGAAGTACCAACTAGAGGTATTCAATTGAGCTGAAAATTTTATGACATCTTCTCTCCACCAAATAACCATCACACACCAAATTTCAGCTACAGCAGATCAACCATATGAGTGCTACAAGATCATCTTGTTTCTGGACCAGTAACATCAGCTGTACATGAACTGCATTCAAACCTTGATGAAAATATCTCAAATTTGGCCAGTTTGGAGTCCTTCCAAAGTAGATCATCCCAGACATATCTACTGGCTTCATCTCCAGCTCATCTTTTCTCTAGAGCTCTCCCAAAGTTTCTGTCAGAAACTGTAGCTGAAGCTACCATTCGAATCAGAGTGAACCTAGCCAAACCAAGGGCACAGGGGCACTAAGTGATCAAAGGAGAACATGCTAGACATGGTGTGCCAGACTTGCGTGGCCTCTGGATGCCAGTACGCGTGGTGAGCACGACAATGGCATGCCAAAACACGCGCTCTGCACCGCGCCCGTGTCGGTTGTGATGCGTCCAGCTGCCCCGCGTGGCCGTGCCTTGTCTCCGCTCGCCGACATCTTCTCCACCCACCACCTGGCCCTTCTGGAGCTCGCCCCTCGCCGGAATCGCTCCCGGCGGCCGCCACGCACACGGGCACTGTGGCACCCATGCGGGCACAGTGGCCCTGCTACCCGCCGTCTTCCTCCGCAAGCCGCCACTACCGCATTTACTTCTCCCGCCCTCTCCTATCCCGTCGCCCGCGTCGAGCCAGCCAGCGCGGCGTCCTTGCTGTGATAGCCTGGCTTATTAGGGATGATTGACTACTCATATCAATAAGGAATTCTTTCTTTTCCAGCAGCCCATTCGGACAGAACTCCAAAGTTAAGCGTGCTCAGCTTGGAGTAATTTCAGGATGGGTGACCGACCGGGAAGTTGCTCCCGGGTGTGCATGAGTGAGGACAAAGTGCGCAGGAAAGACTAGTATTGATCTGTGAGGCAAGTTTAGATCTCGCCAGGAGTAACGACCACCGGCGGGTGTGTCCGGGGCGTTACACTTGCACCGGCGACGTGGCCCGAGCTCCGCCCGCTCCAGAAGCCTCTCCTCCTCCTATAAATAGACCTCCCCGGCCTCTCTCCGCTCCTCACCCCACCCCCTCCGCCTCCAATTGAGCCCCCGAGCAACGAGCCAAGGCCGAGAGGCCCTCTGGCCTCGCATCTCGCCGGCGATCTGCCGCCACCCGAGCTCTGCCCCCTCGCCGTTCCACTCCACCCTAGCTTCCACTGACTCCACGAGCGAGCTCCACTGACTCCACTGACCCTGCCCAACCTCTTCCTCGACCGAAACCCTGCCGGAATCGCCGTCTCCGGCGACGCCCGAAAGTCACCGCCGCCGGAGAGGAAGGGGACGACGTCGTCCGGCCGTCTCTCGTCACGCTGCGGGTATGTACGCGTTCGTCTCCGTGAGCTCGTTCCATCCCCATAGTCACCCGACCTCGCCGTCGACTGCATCGCCGGCGACCATCGCCGGAGAGCCGCAACTCTCTGTTCCCTCTCTCCCCCTTTTAAATCTGACAGAGGGGCCCACTAGTCAGTGGCTCGCCGAAGCGGTAACTGCAGGCGCCCTGGCGAAATACGTGTTCGACGTGGCCCTCTGCTGATTTTCTATTTTCTGTTTTAATTCAAATTTTGACCAGTAACTTTGACCATCCATAACTTTTTATCCATAAGTCCAAATCAATTGAGTCTTTTTGCATTGGGTTTGCCTTGAGATCCTCTATTTTCTAGAAAAAATTGGTATTTTTTCATGCTCACAGAATTTCTGATGAACAGAACAGTGTTATGTGACATTTTCCTTTGCATTTTCAAAATATTTTCAGAGGGAAATCCTTTTGACTTTGAAGCCCAGGAGTTTGTGGACAACCCAACAGAGCAAGGCAAGCCATGTCATCCATTGCATGAAGCATTTCAATAGTGTTGGTTATTTAATTGAATTATTTGCATTATTTTTTACGAGTGGCTTGTCCACCGGGATTCCTTATCGTAAGCATCGTGTTATCATGGTGTGCGGATGTTCCGCCGATGCATGTGGTAATTTATAATGGACTACTTGGAGCACCCCTGCAGGGTTAAATCTTTCGCGAAGCCGTGCCCGTGGTTATGTGGCGACTTGGAAATTTATAACCTCCGGTTGTAGAGAGCTTGACACTAATTCTAATTAAAATACACCAACCGCGTGCGTAACCGTGATCGTCTCTTCTTGTGAGGTTTGAACCAAGAAGAGAACACGGTGGGGTTATGTTTGACTCGTAAGTAGTTGTTCAGGATCACTTCTTGATCATTACTAGATTGCGATCATTATGCGTAGTTTACTCTTCTTATTCTTGTACTCGTAAGTTAGCCACCATATAAATGCTCAGTGCTTGCTGCAACCTCACCACTTATCCATTCCATACCCATTAAGCTTTGCTAGTCTTGATACCCATGGTAATGGGATTGCTGAGTCCTCATGGCTAACAGATTACTACAAGAATAGGTGCAGGTACAAGTAAAGCGATGACTTGACGTGAGAGCGATGCTTGTGCTATTTGGAGCTCCTCTTCTGCTTCTTCTTCGTCGATCATAGGATGGGTTCCCGGTAGGTAACTTGGGATTAGCAGGGTGGATGTCGTTCTTCTTTTTCGTTTGATTTCATTTGTAGTCGGATCCTGCTCTTCTGTATGATGATTGCTACGTATTGATGTATTGATGTATTTAGGCTGTAGCTTGTGGCGAGTGTAAGCCTTTATCTGGTATTCTCATCTATTCAGTACATGGTATGTTGTAATGATATCCACCTTGCGAAGCGTCTTCGATATGCGCTTCTATCCTTGGTGGAACTTCCAAGTTCCTTGAGGATAGACCCGCATATTGGGCGTGACAAGTTGGTATCAGAGCCTCTACCGACCGCAGGAGCCCCCTTGATTGATCGAACCGTCGGCGAGTCTAGAAGAAAAACTATTTTGAGTCTAGTTATATATCGGAGAGTAAGAATTCTTTTTACTCCTTATCCCCTTCGTCGCTCTGGTGAGGAATTGTGACGTAGGTGTTTTGATTCTACTACTCTTCTCACTCAATTTTTTTTAGGATCACGCGGGTATTTTCGGAATCGTTGCGATATCGGTGTGACAGAATTCTGTTCTTGGTGCCTCCTGACCGTATGGATTGGACCCGGGGAGTTGAGCTCCAAGGGTTCTTGTCACATTCGCTATCATTTCAATTCCTGAATACCTGAGGACGCCGACATCGAAACGCTTCCATACTTTTTGTGGTGGCAAATAGTGCCATAACTTTTCCCCAGTACTGGAGGAGATAGCTCGGATGATCCACCGTGACTAGTATCGCTGTGTTTTCGAAGGTCTGAGGTAGATGAATTTGCGAAGTTTCTCGGTTGTGTGTTAAGGGTTGCGGATGCAGTTGCAGCTGATTAGGTTGTTGATTGCTGAGTAGGTTCCTAGACCCGCAACCTGATCGCATGACCAAGAAGTTTCGGGAGTTCTTAGGTGGAAATTCAAGTAGTTACCTAGGATATCTTTCCGGCAGATGCATGATATGAGATTGGGGTTCAACGTCTAGTGGTCCACCTGTACACGGTCATTTTTACAGTGGTCTCGTGGTGTCTTAAAGAGCCCTTGTAGCTTTGCTACGGATGCTTCGTATGTCACGTGCAACAATGTACTTGATGGTCACTGTACGATCGAGCCCGTGTGGGCCCCACCATGAAAATTTCGGACGAAATCTCTATCGTATGTTTGTTCCGACTTATTCTGCAAGCAAAATCGTTTGTTTTGTTTTGAGTTGCGGTATTCGAGTTGCTTCGAAGTCAAGTGTTGATTCCATACCTTTCCTAAGCGGTGTTCTCATATTTTTATGGGAGTGTTATTCCTTTTGATCATCGAGATTGTCATGACAATTCTTCTCAACCGGCGTGCTTCTCTTCGGTTTAATTCAATCCTTTCAACATTTGCAAGATCAATTCTTAGTTTTCTCAACGGTGTTCATTTCACCCGTTCCAAGTTGTCTTTCTTTTTCCCACCCTCCCACCCTTTTTCTTCGCGGAGTCTAAATTCTTGAATCAAGTATCCATTATATTCATGTAAAGTCTCTTCATTCTTTTCCTTCAATGTTCTTAACCGGTGATTCTCATGAAGATGCTCAGGAGCTACAAGTTCATCATTCTCTGTTCTTGCTTTTCTTCTCCGGTGGACTAAATTCAAGCTTCGGTGTTGATCATATCCTTTTCGTTGATTCAAATATTTTCCAATGTCGGAAGTTCTTATCCAAGAATCTCATGGATATTCACCTCTCTATATTTTCTCTCCGGAGTGCCAAAATTATCTCAGAAGATTCATCTTTCCATTCAAGATCTGTTCGACATATTTCGAGGTTGTTATTTCTCTCAAGCCATTTAATTCAACCAGTGCAATCTCAATTTCAAGCAATCATTTCCAACGGTGTTTCTTTTGAGTGGGCCCTAACCCACAGGTCTTTTCCCAGGATCTTACCTGACTCTTCTAATTTTTCCCAGAGTTATTCTCAAATTCTTTCTAAGTTTGACGTAAGAATGAATTCTCATCAGTCAATTATCTTCTCCGAGATTTCCTTCATTCCTTTCATTTTGATCACAATTTTCCTCTTTACCGGAGTATCTCACAAAATCTTCATGGTGGCTCAACCTTTATATTCTTCATTGTTCCGGAGTGTCTCAACAATTTTGGTGGTGTTCCTTGTCATCCTTCTCTGCTTTGAAGATCGAAGAAGAGTTTCTCTTAAATCGTGTTCATTCTCTTGAAGATTCATGGTTCTACCTTCATGCCATCATCACAATTGTTTTGATTGTGAGAATTATTTTCACACCCATCCGAGGCATTTCAGGAGTGTTTTTGTTTTGATTCTCCGGAGGCCATCATTTTAGAAGATTTATTCATTCTCACCGTTCATCCCTCATTCCCTAATCCTTCCAGTGCATCGTTCAAGCATTCTCTAGTCAGCTCGTGATCTCTTCGTTCTATCGTATTTAAATTCCCTCAAGTATCTTCGTTCGTTTTCTAATTCTTCCCGGTGATTCGTTCTCTTTTCTTTCTTCATTTTCAATTCTTACGGTGGTTCGTTCAAGATTCCTCTTCCTTTGTTATCATATCAATTCATTCATTTTCCCAAATACTACCGGTGGTTCGTTGAAGGCCTTCCCAAGTTTGTGCTATATCTCTCTTCAATCTTTTCAAGAAGAATAAGCAGTATGCAAATCCGTTGCTTTTCATCAATATTTTGATGAAGGATAGACATATCATAATTCTTATTCTTGTCTCACGGAGGTGATTTAATTCCTTCTTCCGGAGTTTGTTCATGATGAATAAATTCTCGATTCAAAGTTGCTCGTCTTTCTTTTTTGGAGTTTAAAGTTTTCTCATTATCTCGTCATGAAGCTCCATCTAAATCATTGAAAGGCTTCATCTTGTTCTTGTCAACCTTTGTTTCTATAATCCTTTTGTTTACCGGAGTTCTTCATGGTGGTTCATCAAGGCTTTAATTCATTCTTGAAGTGTTCTTTGATGAGCTCCAACATTCTTCATATTGCATTCCGAAGTGCTAATTCCTTCTACCTTATCTTTTGAGGTGGTATTATGTCCTTCTTGACAATTTGTGTTCATGTTTCATGATTCACATATCTCAAGAATGAGATATTTTAAACCCATCAACCTCTTCGTTGGAGTTATCTTGGTATAGATTTCACCTAAAGCCTTTCCGAAGGATTGTTGCTATTTGTGGTGATTATGCATGACCCAAGTTCTCTATGTATCCTCTCGGTGAAAGAAGTTTTCATCCCCTCGTTAACCTCAAGCAAGCAAATTCTTTCCGTTGGTGGCAGGTTTTCACCTCAAATGTTGGGATGTTTTCCATAAGCCCACAACAAGCTCATTCTTTTCATTGTTGATTTCCCAACAACTCCGTTCAATCCTTCTTTGTAAGGATGCTTTTCAAATTCAGTTGTGGTAGAAGTTGTCATTTGCTTCTTCGTTCTTTTCTTTCCAGTGATTTAGCTTCTATTCTTTTGTTCCGGAGGCATTGTGATGTTGCTCTCTTCGACCCATCATCTCGTTTTGTCAAGATCATGCTCTTTTCCTTGCTTATCCATTTAACTGGAGTGCGGTGTCCTCTTTTCTAGTTCTTTCCATCTTATCAAGTTTTTGATTCTCTCTTCAACCGGAGTGCTGCCCAAATTCTTTCTTTCTCATTCCTTTTTTTTAATCTCATTTCAACCGGAGTGGTTTCGAATTCTTGGTTGTTTCTCAAGCCATTCTTCAACTCTTTACAACCTTCAAGGTTCTTTGGTTTCAGTCGTTTGTCATAGAAGCAACTTTGTTTTGCCACTTCCTCTTTCTCTTCCTCTTCTCATTCTTAGATCTCGGGGCGAGATCCCTTGTAAGTGGGGGAGAGTTGTAACAGCCCGAGACTGATGCCTTCCGTAATTATTATTATTCTATTGTTTGAGCTATTTTATTTTATTTTGCATTGCATCATGTCATCATGCCATCATGTCATTAAATTTTGCAACTCAAATAAAAAATTGCATGGATCTTCGATCCATTTAAATCGAGGGAATTCACAAGGTGTTTTCTCTTTATAACGTATCCTCCCAATATTTTAGGGAGCTACTATTAAATATTCCAATAATTTGGAATCATCCACAAACACACTTGCAATTTAATTCTCATGTCTTTTCTACTTCAAGTTTGGTCCTCAAACTTTGCCCATAAATTCTTTCATCAATTTCCCGAGCTCCACCTAAAATCTCAACATTTTGGGGCACTTCTAAAACCTAGTCCTAGTTCAAACCATTTGAATTAAATTCAAATGAATTTGAATTTGAATCTTGCAATCCTTCCCACCTCTAATTTTCTAATTTTCGTGAGACAAGCTCATTTTTGCGAGTCTAGGAAAATTACCCCATGCCCAAAAACTCTTTATCTAACCTTTTCTTTTGTCTCTTCCTTTCTTTATTTTGTTTGTAGATGGAAAAGAGAGGGAGAGCAGCAGAAGCCCAGCCGCAGCCTCAGGCCGGCCGGCCCAAGGCCCAGCCGCAGTCCCTATCTAACCCTAGCCCCGACCCCTCTCCTCTGCTCGATCCCCATCTCCCTCCCGAGCGCCGTCTCGCGCAGAGAGAGGGCAGCGCCCAATGCCCTCACCCTGATCCCCATGGTCACCCCCGCCGTCTTGTCCCGCCCGCGCCCGAGCGAGCCCCGCACCCGCACGCCCTCGCGCTGCCCCGCCCGAGAGCTCCCTCCTCCCCACCGCCTCGCGTCCTCGCCGCCTCGGTGCGCCGCCACCGGCGAGCAGCTCCGCCGGATCCACCATCCCCGTCCGCGGCCCGACCTCCCCTGCCTCGCCTCCTCACCGGAGATCGAGGCGCTGCTGCCATGAACCTGTCGCGCATGCCTCTGTTCGAGGGAGATGAGCCCCATCGCACGTTGACCGCACCCAGCCAGCCGTGCCTCCGCATGGGCCTCTGCCTCGACCCCTGCTTGCTTCGCCTCCATGTGCGCCGCTGCTCTTGTCGGCAAGCCCGTCTCGCCGATGGCCTCCTCCTTGCCTATGCTCCACACCCGCACCACCAAGACCGCCGCTCGCCGCCATGCCTCCCCTGCTGCTGCCTCGCATCGCTGCCGCTGTCCACACGAGCTCGCGCCTGATGGCTATGTTCGCGGCCGCTGCTGCCCACCTCTTGCCGCCATCCACCATGGCCATGATGACCTGTGGCTCCCGTGCACGTCCTTCTCCGTTGACCTCCTGCTGGCCTCTTGTTGTCGCTGCCCACGACCCTTCGTTGACTACCAGAGGCACCTTCGGGTCCTCCTTCATCGAAGTGCACTCTCCAACATCGTGTCTTCGTTTTGGATCCGAACACCATCAACCCGAGGCCATGTTTTTCGACAAGTACCCCCTTCGATTCGTCAAGACCAGCAAGTTCAAAGACCCCAAGTACCACGACGACCGAAGCATAGTACCACTGCATTTGCCGCGTAAAACGACTGTCGCCAAAACCGAGACCGCAAGTACCCCTCGGATCGCCAAGTTCGACTACCGCCGCCGTGAACCGCTTCCCGAACGTGAACCACTACGTCCACTACCGCCGTCACGAGAACGTCTACTTCCCTTTACCGAACTTGGTCCACCCTAAATACACGCTTCGAAGGTATAACCGCCGAGATGGCCGCCCGTGGACGAATGCATGTTTTGTATGAGATGCTCATGTTTGCATCATGTGTGCGATTATCTCTTGCACGTTCCTTGTTGCCTTGCCATCGACCCGTGGGAACCCGGTAACCGGGATCACCCCACCATCTTCTGCATGTTCCACACATCCGCACACTTGCTCTTTTGCACCGGTGTCTCAATGAGTCACCGGATAACCGGAATGTTGTCGTGGCACCATTTCCGTTATCGCCGTCGTGGCACCATTTTCGTTATCGCCGCCAGTTGCCGAGGTGTCGTGGGGAAGTGGAGGCGCCTTCCGTCACATCATGCGCCACGCGTTGCGCCTGGCCCGCAGGCGGTTAGGGCCCACGCCGTTTCGCCCCCTTAGGCAGGAACGTGCGTGCCGCGGGCCCGGGGGCTACTGTCGGGCCCATGGAACCCGGGGTATCCAGGCCCATCTGCCTTTGGCCCAAGGCACAACGCCTGGCATGGGCCCTGCAGGCCATCATCACCAAGCACCTCACCAGGGCTCCTCATGAGGCCTTGGCCTCCCGAGCCCCCCTCCTCAGGGAGCAGGCAAGCGAGGCTCAGCACCTCCAGCAGTGGCCTCGCGAGGCGACCTCCTGAGATGGCCTCCCGAGGCCCCCTCCCGAGGGCGCACGAGACGAAGGCCGTTCAGCGGAGCCGCGCGGTCTGGGGCCCATCACGTGGGTGACGCGCGCGGCGACGAGCGGCGACAGAGGCTGTGCCAGCAGGCACGGGTGAAGATGGTTTCCTCTTTTGTGTTAAGGGAGCAGGGCCAGATATCTACTCCCCAAAGCAACCCCAAAGGTTGCCCGATCGGCGAAGGAAGACCAAGACGGCGGGCGCGCAGGGCGGAGGACATCACCGAGCCCACCGGCGCGTCATGGATCATGCTTTGGCAGGCGAAGACCGCCTTTAGTCAGGATAGCCTGAGCACCTGTCCCCTTTCAAAACCCGCCAAGTGTGGCAGCCCTTCCCGCCTAAGTTTCAAGGGGGAAGAGGACCGATGCGGGTATAAGGGGGGCAAAGCTGCCATTGTTGGGAGGCGGATCGACTCAAGTTCCCATCGCCCTTGACCTTCTACTCTCTCCCTCGCACCAGAGCAATACCAACCAAGCCGGAGTAGGGTCTTACACCGCAAGGTGGCCCGAACCTGGGTAAACTGCTGAGTCCACGGTCTGTCCCTCGCTAGCGCGCTCTCGCCGTAGCCTCGCCATTGCTTAGCCGTGGTAGGAGACGAAGTGGTAGAACGAGCTCACCCCAGTGTTCGAACCTTTGGGTCCCGGGAGCCCAACTTCCGACAGACTCCTATGTAAATATTTATTTCACAGATTGGTCCCTCGTAGTCAAACCCTTCTAACTTCTTACCCGCAACTCCGATCCAGCCCCTTCGAGAGGGAATCTTTTTCGGCGAATCTTTGCGCGAGGTGAACGCACTTCTCTTAGGTGAATTCATCGACCCCCAGGCAAGCCGACCATCTGATATATGCCCTAAAGCATTGCTTATGTGTTGTACTTGTGTGTTTAATTAATATGCCCGTGTGCATAGTAGTGAGCTGTAGGTGACTCTGATGAACCCTTGCTTGCCTTTTTCTGGTAATGGCACCACGCCTATGCTCTGAGCTACTTTCAGTCGTCCAGGGTGGATGCCGACTTTATATTTCTCTTTTCAACAACTGTCCCGTGTTCTGAGCTGCTTTTCGGCCGTCTCGGGCAGCTGTTGGGTTTCTTTTTGTAGCAGTGACCCCATGCTCTGAGCTGATCTTCGGCCGTCTTAGGGAACCGCTACCTTCTTTTATCAACACTGTCTCATGCTCTGAGCTGCTTTTCAGCCGTCTTGAGCCGGGGTTGAGCTATTCCAGTAACATCCCAGATCCGGGTTGTAAAGACCGTTCAGGTGGCTACTGGGTTATTTGCCGGTTTCATGCAAGGGCTCGGATGGTCGTAATCTACAACTAAAACTTGTAAAGTGATAACTTGCCATTTAAATGTTGTTTCACTAATGACTCGTTGTGACATTGTATGGAGATAGGTTGTTATGTTTTCATAGTTGTTACAGTATGCATTATTACTGTTATTGCAATGATAACGAATGTGACTTAATAATGACAACCTCCTCCGTCGGCTGGATCGAGTCATAGTGCCACCGAAACGAGCTCATCAGTGCAGCCGCATTCGCCTTTATGGGAAGGCCCTAACTTGGTCTATTGTCTTGCCTCTTATCGGTACCTCCAAAGAGGGAAGGTTATGCGCGCGTGCTACTCCTGCCCGGTAGGCGGCGATAACCTTGTGAGCCCAGTTGTTGTTTAGCTCGGGGTCCCCGTTTGGGACAATTTTGTTTAGCCACGACGATGGCAGGTGTCAGGAGTGACACAGGGGCCACCCAGGACATGACCCGGAAGGGGTATGGTTGTCGGTGGTACCGTGGGAGTGCCTGGCAATTGACAAGTTTTGTTGGAGCAGCACCGGTCCACCTGAATGGGAGCATGTACTGATGTACAAGGCCAGGAGCTCCATAGTGTGGGTAAAGTGCGCAACCTCTACAGAGTGTAAATCTATTCGAATAGCCGCGTCCTCGGTCATGGGCCACAGTTCGTACTAGGTCACACTATTTGGTCTATGTCGAGTCTGGAGGAGTTGACTGAATGATTGCTAAGAATGAACCAGATAAGGTAAGCTTTGTCAGATTTGTGGCACAGATGCCTGGACATCGGATGATGTCAGGAAGTTGAGATGTTAGCCATGGGATGGCTATGACAGAGAGGGTCGAATGACCATAAGAACTTGGATCCGGAGGGATCATGTGAATGAATTTGATCAATTGCATTTACTGTTATGCTTTACCTTATCGTCCTCATTTTAGTAGTTATATTGCTAGATAATACTACAATAACCTGATCATTAATATTGTTAGGATAACAAGTGCATGCTTGAATGCCATGGAATGCTTTGCTTGGTGTATATGTTATTTGGTTTGCTTGCGAGTACATTCAAGAGTACTCAGCGGTCTTCAATGTGGCCAGGTTCACCTAAGAATCCATCGAGAAGCCGGCGTTCGCGAGCTAGAAGAGTAACCCAGTCAGATCCCTATGGATTGGAGCTGCACCAAGACCATGCTGCCTTAGATAGAGCTTTTTCGCTGCCATCACTGTCGGTACCAAAACCGGCAGATCTCGGGTAGGGGATCCGAACTATGGGTCAAGGAGTCGATGGTAACAGGGAACGTAGAGACAGCGATTTACCCAGGTTCGGGCCCTCTCTAGGAGGTAATACCCTACGTCCTGCTTGATTGTATTGATGTGATTGTATGAAGGTTACAGAGTTGATCTACCTCGAGATCGACTGGGCTAAACCCTAGGTAATGGATCTTACCCTCTACGGACTAGGCCTCCTGGTTTATATAGACACCAGGAGGTCCTAGGGTTACACATGGTCGGTTACCATCATGGGACAAACACGCCAGTTATGCCAACTGTTACTTGGAGGAGACGCCAAGTCTTTGGAGGTTTCCTTCTGATACACGGGGTCGTCCACAATCCTGCCTTCCATCGACGAGTAGAGGGCGGCCCACCAGCCCGGCCTATGAGAGATAGGCCGGCAGCCCGAGTACCCCCTAGTACATGAGACCCTTAGTAGCCCCCGAACTAGTCTTCGAAGCCGAGGTAGCCTCCGAACACCGTTGGCTTCGTGGACCAGTTCACTTTCCTCCGTGACACCGGTAACAGGCCGGTATTACTCCGAGTTGTATTCTCAAGCATTATCTGGTCGTATATGCGCCGAGCTGTACCTCGACAACGAAGTATAATAATAACTTAGCCCCGAAGACTAGCCGCTTCAGTGTGAGCAGTGTCCTCACCTGACAACTTTTACCGAAGGGTCACACCTTGCCATGACTGCGAGTTGGTTTATAAAAAACTTGATTCGTGGTTCGAGGCGGTTTTCATTGGCACGTCCCATCGATATGGAGATTGTGTCCTATTTTCAAGGGATATGATCAATAATCCGTTTCACCCCACGCGCGCATAATGGCACGGTTATACGGGGAAGCGGCGAGGACTGCGGCGCAGTAAAGGGACCGTGGGGTTTTACAGCCCATAAAAGGGGCACAACCTTCGTTCCTTTCGTACGCTCTCATTTCCCCACTTTGCCATTGCCTCCCCCATCTCTTGAGCTCCAACGCCCAGATCCGCCTTCCCTCTCAAAAACCTTTCCTTCCACCCGCCCGATCTAGCAATGGCGGGTTCCGGGTCCAAGGGCAAGTGGGAGGCCTCTAGCGTTACCAACAGCGCCATTTTGGAGTTGAAGAGCGCCGGCTACCTCCCGGCCGACATCGCCCACCGTGCTCCGGAGGCGGGCCAGGCCATCCCCACGCCGCGGAAAGGCGAGAGAGTGGTGTTCGTGCCCCACTTCATCCGGGGTTTCGGTTTCCCCGTTCACCCCTTCGTCAGGGGCCTCATGTTCTTCTACGGGCTTGACTTCCACGACCTTGCGCCGAACTCCTTCCTCCACATCTCGGCGTTCATCATCGTCTGTGAAGCCTTTCTCCGGGTCCGGCCACACTTGGTCTGTGGTTGAAGATCTTCAACGTCAAGCCGAAGATAGTAGATGGCCAGCAGGCGGACTGTGGGGGGGCAATGATCAGCAAGCTTCCGCGAGTGGAGTGGCCAGACGGTACCTTCATTGAGACCGTCAAGATCTAGCAAAAGGAATGGTTCTACATCACAGAGCCGAGGCGCGCAAATTGGGAGGCGATTCCGGCCTTCCTCTCCGGGCCCCCTACAAGGCTGGTCTCATGGACCAAGAATGGCCTCGACTGGGGGCTGAATAAGGAGGTGGTGCTGCTGCAGAGCCGGATTGCTAAAATGATAGAGAAGGGCATCGCGCTGGTCAACGTGATCCAGATCATGCTCGGCCGCCGAATCCTCCCCTTCCAGGACAGGGCTTCCCCCATGTGGGCCTATAAGCCTGGAGACCCGGCCACCATGCGCAGTTTCTTTCGCACCTCCCACGCCCAACTGTGGAAGGCGCTGTTCAAGCCACATAAGGACTGGCCGGCCGAGGAGGAAGACATCAGACTCGACGCCGCAAACCCTCCACGGGAGGTATGAGTAATTTTGTACTTTTATATCCGAACTGTTCCCTTTTAACAAGGCACTCAGCTTTGCTACTTCTCATCCGCAGAAATGGCTGAAGAAGGCCCAGCGGATCGATAGTCCGGCGCCGCTGCCAGAGGGACCCAGGACGCCCCTGCTGACGGCCATGCTGGTCGTGGAGCCGTACGAGGTGCCGGAGAAGAAGGACAAGAAAAAGGACGAGCAGAGGGAGGACAGAGAGGGCCTCCGCTCCCGAGGACCCCCGGGTGCCAGATCCGGGGACACCAATGCCCCCTCCGCCCAAGAGGAGGAGAAGGAGCAGGGAGAGGACGGGGAGGAAGACGACTCCTCCCGAACAGGGAAAAGAGCGGCGTCCGAGGACGCCGAGGTGGAGCCGCCTCAACCCGCCCACAAAAGACCGCGCAAGGCCAAGGTGGCCTTGTATGGTGACAGCTCGGCTTCGGCCGAGGACTCTGAGGCATCCGAAGAGGTTCCTCTGAAGATTCCCAGGGCTAAGCCACAGGCTCAAAGGTACGTGTTCTAGTAACCGCTTGATCATCCTTAGCCGAACTGGGATCTGAAATTGATCACGTTTCCGTGTGTAATTTTGCAGCCCGCTGCGCGACCTCCCCACCGACCGAGCCTCAGAGGGGGGGGGGTCTCCACCAGCGGCGCTAGCGGAGAGCGGGAACGAATCCCGTGCCTCGCCTCCCCCGATCGTCGAGGAGGCAGGGGAGGTCCTATCGAGGATGACCCCTCCCGCGCCATACGCAGGGGGAGAGGGCGACACTATCATGGCCGAGGTGAACACCTTGGTCACCGAAGACCAGGAGGGGAGGGCCCTTCTGGTGAACAAAGAGGAGGAGCTCGGGTGACCCGAGCTCTCTCCGAGGACGACTCCAAAGACGTCAAGGCGTCCAGAGTCCGGCGCCCCGAACTTCGAAAAGGAAGGAGCCGAAGCGCCGCCACCACCCTCGCCCGCCCCAGAGCAGGCGTCAACCGGGTGGCCGGACGAGATGGAGGATGCTCTAACCAGCTCCTCCATTGCCGAAGAGCACCGTGCACTTATGGGCACGGTGTTGCAGAGTATTCGTTCCGTGGATAACGGACTAAAGGAGGCCTTTAGTGGCCTTCTTACCGGCTTCAAGGTGAGCGAAGTAATGCATTTTCCTTTAGAAAAATTCATTTGTGTAAATGTACACCCTCATACACAGTAGCCCCCGAGACACTTACTGGCTTGGGCAAAGCCTGTCAGAGGATCGAAAATCAATATCCCGGATACTAACGCGTGTATAATATTGTGCAGGCATCATCTTCGGCCGCAGCCGCCAACGCCGAGGAGTTGGCCGAGCTGAATCGGAAGCTGAAGAGCTCCGAAGATGACCTGAGCCTGGTAAACAAAAGGTTCGACGAGGCGCAAGGTAAGTCCGAGCTGTAATATTGAATACAACCGTTGTTTTGTTAAGCAGGGTTCGAAGTATCCTAACGGAGGTAACTGATTGTACTGCCGCTGCCGCTGCGGAGGTCGAAAGCCTCAAGGCCGCATTGAGGACAACTCAGGTTGATGCGGCGGCGCAGAAGTCGGCAGCCGAACAGGCGCTCGCCGAGTTGGTGGCGGTGAGAACCGCAAGTGAGAAGCACGAGGCCAGGGTGCTGGAAGTGCAGCAAGAGCTCGGGGATGCCATCACAAGGTCTGAGGCCCTCGAGCAGAAGAATAAGGAGCAAGCCGCCGAATTGACTTCATTGGCGGCGGTGGCTAAGGAAGCGCGGACAGAAGTGCACGGCTACCAGGAGGAGCTCCGCCAAGTCAGGCTGATTGCGGACGGTAAGCCGTACTTGCTACAAAGTGTCTTTGGAGGTAACAGGTTCGCGTTGCTCACACGGGTATGGCGTTCCTGTTGGAAATATGCCCTAGAGGCAATAATAAATTGGTTATTATTATATTTCCTTGTTCATGATAATCGTTTATTATCCATGCTATAATTGTATTGATTGGAAACTCAAATACATGTGTGGGTACATAGACAACACTGTGTCCCTAGTAAGCCTCTAGTTAACTAGCTCGTTGATCAAAAGATGGTGAAGGTTTCCTAGCCATGGACATGAGATGTCATTTGATAACGGGATCACATCATTAGGAGAATGATGTGATGGACAAGACCCAAACTATAAACGTACCATATATTCGTGTCAGTTTATTGCTATTGTTTTCTGCATGTCAAGTATCTGTTCCTATGACCATGAGATCATGCAACTCACTGACACCGGAGGAATACCTTGTGTGTATCAAACGTCGCAACGTAACTGGGTGACTATAAAGATGCTCTACAGGTATCTCCGAGGGTGTCTATTGGGTTGGCATGGATCAAGACTGGGATTTGTTACTCCGTGTGACGGAGAGGTATCTCAGGGCCCACTCGGTAATACAACATCACAATGAGCCTTGCAAGCAATGTGACTAAAGTGTTAGCCACGAGATCTTGTATTACGGAACGAGTAAAGAGACTTCCCGGTAACGAGATTGAACTAAGTATAGAGATACCGACGATCGAATCTCGGGCAAGTAACATACCGAAGAACAAAGGGAACATCATACGGGATTAACTGAATCCTTGACATAGAGGTTCGACCGATATAGATCTTCGTAGAATATGTAGGAACCAATATGGTCATCCAGGTCCCACTATTGGTTATTGGCCGTAGAGGTGTCTCGGTCATGTCTACATAGTTCTCGAACCCGCAGGGTCTACACACTTAACGTTTGGTGACGATTAGTATAGTTGAGTTATTTTGTTGGTGACCGAAGGTTGTTCGGATTCCCGGATAAGATCCCGGACATGACGAGGGTCTCCGGAAGTGTCCGAAGGTAAAGATTAATATATGTGATAATAGTGTTTTGATCTCCGGAAGGGTTCCGGAATTCACCGGAAGAGGTTCCGGATGTTTACCGAAGTGTTCGGGTGCAGCAACACTTTATATAGGCCAAAGGGGTAAAGCCCACGAGGTATTGGAAAGTGCAAAAGGAAGTTTTGCTGCTGCCTTAAGCGGTACTACCGCTGGTAAGGCAGTACTACCGCGTAAGTGGTACTACCGCTGTGAAGCGGTACTACCGCTCAAGCGGTACTACCGCTCGTGAGCGGTACTACCGCTTGTGCACGATACTGCTGGAATCCGAGTTGGACTCTTTCCCTGCGGGCCAAACCGACCTTGTGCGGGCAAAACCGACCTGGAGGAGGCTTTTACTCCAAGTTTAGACCCCAAGGCTCAACATATAAATAGAGGGGAAGGGCTAGCACACGGGACACATCAAGATTTCCCAAGCCGTGTGCCGGCAACCCTAACCCTCTAGTTCCTCCCGTCATAATCTCCGTAGTGCTTGGTGAAGCCCTGCAGAGATTGTTCCTCACCACCATCACCACGCCGTCGTGCTGCCGGAACTCATCTACTACTTCATCATCGCTCGCTGGATCGAGGAGGTGAAGGCGTCATCAAGCCGTACGTGTGTTGAACGCGGAGGAGCCGTCCGTTCGGCACTAGTTCGTGATCGGATCGAGGGACGACTTGCGATTTGGATCGCGGAAACGTTCGACTACATCAACCGCGTTTCTTAACGCTTCCGCTTAGCGATCTACAAGGGTATGTAGATTCACTCTCCCTCTCATAGATGCTCATCATCATGGATAGATCTTGCGTGTGCGTAGGAAATTTTTTGTTTCCCATGCGACGTTCCCCAACAGTGGCATCTGAGCTAGGTCTTTGCGTAGATGAGATCTCGAGTAGAACACAAACGAGTTGTGGGCGTGGGTGTATACATATTGCTTGCCGTTACTAGTTGATACTTGATTCGGCGGTATTGTGAGATGAAGCGGCCCGGACCAACATTACTCGTACGCTTACGAGAGACCGGTTCCTTCAACTGACATGTAACTTCGTTGCATAAAGATGGCTAGCGGGTGTCTGTCTCTCTCACTTTAGTTGAATCGATTTCAATGAAGAGGGTTCTTTTAGAAGATCAAAAAGCAATCACTACACCACGTTGTGGTTTTGCGTAGGTAAGAACGGTTCTTGCAAACCCGTAGCAGCCACGTAAAACTTGCAACAACAATTAGAGGACGTCTAACTTGTTTTTGCAGGGTATGTTGTGATGTGATATGGCCAATTACATGATGAGATATATGTGATGTATGAGATGATCATGTGTTGTATAGAATATCACGACTTGCATGTCGATGAGTACGGCAACTGGCAGGAGCCATAGAGTTGTCTTTAATTATTTTCGCCGTTTTGCTTTACTTTATCGCTATGAGTTAGCAATAGTCATGGAAGCAACAGTCGGCGCGACAACCTTATGGCGACACGTTGATGGAGATCAAGATGATGAAGATCATGGTGTCATGCCGGTGACGATGGAGATCATGCCGGTGCTTTGGAGATGGAGATCAAAAGCACAAGTTCATGGCCATATCATGTCACTTATGATTTGCATGTGATGTTAATCCTTTTATGCATCTTATTTTTCTTAGGACGACGGTAGCATTATAAGGTGATCCCTCACTTAAATTTCAAGATAAACTGTGTTCTCCCCGAGTGTGCACCGTTGCGAAAGTTCGTCGTTTCGAGACACCACGTGATGATCGGGTGTGATAGACTCTACGTTCACATACAACGGGTGCAAGCCAGTGTTGCACATGCGGAACACTCGGGTTAAACTTGACGAGCCTAGCATGTACAGACATGGCCTCGGAACACAAGAGACCGAAAGGTCGAACATGAGTCATATAGTAGATACGATCAACATGAAGATGTTCACCATTGAAACCACCTCAACTCACGTGATGATCGGACTTGAGTTGGTGGATTTGGATCATGTTACACTCGAATGATCGGAGGGATGTCAATTTGAGTGGGAGTTTTTAAGTAATATGATTAACTAAACTCATTATCTAGAACAATAGTCTAAGTTGTCTTTGCTATGTTTATGTTGTAGATCATGGCTCGCGCAGTAGCACCCCTGAATTTTAATGCGTTCCTAGAGAAACCTAAGTTGAAAGATGATGGAAGTAACTTTGTGCACTGGGCCCGTAATCTAAGGATTATCCTTACGGCTTCCCAGAAGGCTTATGTCCTTGATGCACCGCTTGGTGATCCACCCGCTCCAGTTGAGTCTCTAGACGTTGTGAACGCCTGGCAGGCTCGTTCTGAAGATTACTCAATAGTTCAATGTGCAATATTGTATGGCTTAGAACCGGGACTTCAAAGACGTTTTGAACGTCATGGAGCATATGAGATGTTCTAGGAGTTGAAGTTTATCTTTCAGAAGAATGCCCGGATCGAGAGGTATGAGATCTCCGATAAGTTCTATGCTTGCAAGATGGAGGAGAACGGGTCTATCAGTGATCACGTACTCAGAATGTCTGGGTACTCCACCCGTCTGGCTGAATTGGGGATGCCCCTTCCGCCAGAGGCTATCACTGACAGAGTTCTTCAATCATTGCCACCTAGCTACAAGAGCTTCGTGTTGAACTATAACATGCACGGGATGAACAAGTCAGTCGCCGAGCTATTTGCGATGCTAAAAGCCGATGAGTCTGAAATTCAGAAGGAGCATCAAGTGTTGATGGTCAATAAAACCACTAGTTTCAAGAAAAATGGCAAGGGTAAGAAGGGTAACTCCAAAAGGAGTGGCAAAGCAGTTGCTCCTCCCATGAAGAAACCCAAGGCTGGACCCAAACCAGAAACTGAGTGCTTTCATTGCAAGAGAACTGGACACTGGAAGCGGAACTGCCCCAAGTATTTGGCTGACAAGAAGGCGGCCAACAACAAACAAGGTATATATGATATACATGTTATTGATGTGTACCTTACCAACTCTCGTTGTAGTGCCTGGGTATTTGATACCGGTGCGGTTGCTCATATTTGCAACTCAAAACAGGAACTGCGGAATAGACGGAGGCTGGCAAAGGACGAAGTGACGATGCGCGTGGGAAATGGTTCCAAGGTTGATGTGATCGCCGTCGGCACGCTCTCTCTTCGATTACCATCGGGATTAGTGATGAACCTGAATAAATGTTATTTGGTGCCTGCGTTAAGCATGAACATTATATCTGGATCTTGTTTATTGCGAGACGGTTACTCATTTAAATCAGACAATAATGGTTGTTCTATTTATATGAGTAATATCTTTTATGGTCATGCACCCAATGTGAGGGGTTTATTCTTATTGAATCTCGATAGTAATGATACACATGTTCATAACATTGATGCCAAAAGATGTAAAATTGATAATGATAATACCACTTTCTTGTGGCACTGCCGTTTAGGTCATATTGGCGTAAAACGCATGAGGAAGCTCCATGCTGATGGACTTTTGGAGTCACTTGATTTTGAATCACTTGACACATGTGAGCCATGCCTCATGGGCAAGATGACTAAAACGCCGTTCTCTGGTACAATGGAACGGGCAAGTGACTTGTTGGAAATCATACATACTGATGTGTGCGGTCCGATGAGCATTGAGGCGTGCGGTGGTTATCGTTACTTTCTCACCTTCACTGATGACTTAAGTAGATATGGGTATATTTACTTAATGAAACACAAGTCTGAAACGTTTGAAAAGTTCAAACAATTTCAGAGTGAAGTTGAGAATCATCGTAACAAGAAGATTAAATTCCTACGATATGATCAAGGAGGAGAATATCTGAGTTATGAGTTTGGCAGTTACTTAAGACAATGTGGAATTGTTTCACAACTGACACCGCCTGGAACACCACAGCGTAATGGTGTGTCCGAACGTCGTAATCGAACCTTATTGGATATGGTGCGATCTATGATGTCTCTTGCCGATTTGCCACTATCGTTTTGGGGTTATGAATTAGAGACAGCTGCATTCACTTTAAATAGGGCACCATCGAAGTCCGTTGAGACGACGCCATATGAACTTTGGTTTGGCAAGAAGCCAAAGCTGTCGTTTCTTAAAGTTTGGGGATGTGATGCTTATGTCAAAAAGCTTCAGCCTGAAAAGCTGGAACCCAAAGCAGAGAAATGCGTCTTCATAGGATACCCAAAAGAGACAGTTGGGTATACCTTCTACCTCAGATCCGAAGGCAAAGTGTTTGTCGCTAAAAACGGAACATTTCTTGAGAAAGAGTTTCTCTCGAAAGAATTGAGTGGGAGGAAGATAGAACTTGATGAGGTTGTTGAACCTTTACTTCAACCTGAGAGTAGCGCAGCGCAGAAAGTTGTTTCTGTGGAGCCTACATTAGCTGAAGAGGAAGTTAATGATGATGATCATGAAGCTTTGGATCAAGTTGCTATCGAACCTCGTAGGTCGACAAGGACGCGTACTGCTCCTGAGTGGTACGGCAACCCTGTCTTAGAGGTCATGTTGTTGGACAACGATGAACCTACGAGCTATGGAGAAGCGATGATGGGCCCAGATTCCGAGAAGTGGTTAGAGGCCATGAAATCCGAGATGGGATCCATGTATGAAAACAAAGTGTGGACTTTGGAAGTATTACCTGAAGGGCGTAAGGCCATTCAGAACAAATGGATCTTTAAAAGGAAGACGGACGCGGACGGTAATGTCACCGTCTATAAAGGTCGACTTGTGGCAAAGGGTTTTTCACAAGTTCAAGGAGTTGACTATGATGAGACCTTCTCACCCGTAGCGATGCTTAAGTCCGTCAGAATCATGTTAGCAATAGCTGCCTTTTTCGATTATGAAATTTGGCAGATGGATGTCAAAACAGCGTTCCTTAACGGTTTCCTTAAGGAAGAGTTGTATATGATGCAACCAGAAGGTTTTGTCGATCCAGAGAATGCTGACAAAGTTTGCAAGCTCCAGCGATCCATTTATGGACTGGTGCAAGCATCTCGGAGTTGGAATCTTCACTTTGATGAGGTGATCAAAGTGTTCGAGTTTATACAAGTTTACGGAGAAGCTTGTATTTACAAGAAAGTGAGTGGGAGCTCTATAGCGTTTCTAATATTATATGTGGATGACATATTACTGATTGGAAACAATATAGAAATGTTGGAAAGCGTAAAGGAATATTTGAACATGAGTTTTTCAATGAAGGACCTAGGAGAAGCTGCTTTCATATTAGGCATCAAGATCTATAGAGATAGATCAAGACGTTTAATAGGACTTTCACAAAGCACATACCTTGATAAGATTTTGAAGAAATTCAAAATGGATCAGTCCAAGAAGGGGTTCTTGCCTGTTTTGCAAGGTGTGAAGTTGAGTAAGACTCAATGCCCAGTGACTGCAGGAGATAGAGAAAAGATGAGTGTCATCCCCTATGCTTCAGCCATAGGCTCTATCATGTATGCAATGCTGTGCACAAGACCCGATGTCAGCCTTGCCATAAGTATGGTCGGAAGGTTTCAAAGTGATCCAGGAATGGAACACTGGACGGCGGTCAAGAATATCCTGAAGTACCTGAAAAGGACTAAGGACATGTTTCTCGTTTATGGAGGTGATCAAGAGCTCGTCGTAAAGGGTTACGTCGATGCAAGCTTTGACACTGATCCGGATGACTCTAAGTCACAAACCGGATACGTATTTATTCTTAACGGGGGTGCGGTTAGCTGGTGCAGTTCCAAGCAAAGCGTGGTAGCTGATTCTACATGCGAAGCGGAGTACATCGCTGCCTCGGAGGCGGCGAAGGAAGGTGTCTGGATGAAGGAGTTCATGACAGATCTTGGAGTAGTGCCTAGTGCGCTTAACCCAATGACTCTGTTTTGTGATAATACTGGTGCCATTGCTCTAGCCAAGGAACCAAGATTTCACAAGAGGACCAGGCACATAAAGCGACGTTTCAATTCCATCCGCGATTACATCAAGGAGGACGACATAAATATTTGCAAAGTACACACGGATCTGAATGTTGCAGATCCGATGACTAAACCTCTTCCAAGGGCTAAACATGAACAACACCAGAACTGCATGGGCGTTCGATTCATTACAATGTAAATCACATAGTGATGTGAACTAGATTATTGACTCTAGTGCAAGTGGGAGACTGTTGGAAATATGCCCTAGAGGCAATAATAAATTGGTTATTATTATATTTCCTTGTTCATGATAATCGTTTATTATCCATGCTATAATTGTATTGATTGGAAACTCAAATACATGTGTGGGTACATAGACAACACTGTGTCCCTAGTAAGCCTCTAGTTAACTAACTCGTTGATCAAAAGATGGTGAAGGTTTCCTAGCCATGGACATGAGATGTCATTTGATAACGGGATCACATCATTAGGAGAATGATGTGATGGACAAGACCCAAACTATAAACGTAGCATATGATCGTGTCAGTTTATTGCTATTGTTTTCTGCATGTCAAGTATCTGTTCCTATGACCATGAGATCATGCAACTCACTGACACCGGAGGAATACCTTGTGTGTACCAAAGGTCGCAACGTAACTGGGTGACTATAAAGATGCTCTCCAGGTATCTCCGAGGGTGTCTGTTGGGTTGGCATGGATCAAGACTGGGATTTGTTACTCCGTGTGACGGAGAGGTATCTCAGGGCCCACTCGGTAATACAACATCACAATGAGCCTTGCAAGCAATGTGACTAAAGTGTTAGCCACGAGATCTTGTATTACGGAACGAGTAAAGAGACTTGCCGGTAACGAGATTGAACTAAGTATAGAGATACCGACGATCGAATCTCGGGCAAGTAACATACCGAAGAACAAAGGGAACATCATACGAGATTAACTGAATCCTTGACATAGAGGTTCGACCGATATAGATCTTCGTAGAATATGTAGGAACCAATATGGGCATCCAGGTCCCGCTATTGGTTATTGGCCGTAGAGGTGTCTCGGTCATGTCTACATAGTTCTCGAACCCGCAGGGTCTACACACTTAACGTTAGGTGACGATTAGTATAGTTGAGTTATTTTGTTGGTGACCGAAGGTTGTTCGGAGTCCCGGATAAGATCCCGGACATGACGAGGGTCTCCGGAAGATTCCGGAGGTAAACATTAATATATGTGATAATTGTGTTTTGATCTCCGGAAGGGTTCCGGAATTCACCGGAAGAGGTTCCGGATGTTTACCGAAGTGTTGGGGTGCAGCAACACTTTATATAGGCCAAAGGGGTAAAGCCCACGAGGTATTGGAAAGTGCAAAAGGAAGTTTTGCTGCTGCCTTAAGCGATACTACCGCTGGTAAGGCAGTACTACCGCTGTGAAGCGGTACTACCGCTCGTGAGCGGTACTACCGCTTGTGCACGATACTGCTGGAATCTGAGTTGGACTCTTTCCCTGCGGGCCAAACCGACCTTGTGCGGGAAAAACCGACCTGGAGGAGGCTTTTACTCCAAGTTTAGACCCCAAGGCTCAACATATAAATAGAGGGGAAGGGCTAGCACACGGAACACATCAAGATTTCCCAAGCCGTGTGCCGGCAACCCTAACCCTCTAGTTCCTCCCGTCATAATCTCCGTAGTGCTTGGCGAAGCCCTGCAGAGATTGTTCCGCACCACCATCACCACGCCGTCGTGCTGCCGGAACTCATCTACTACTTCATCATCGCTCGCTGGATCGAGGAGGTGAAGGCGTCATCAAGCCGTACGTGTGTTGAACGCGGAGGTGCCGTCCGTTCGGCACTAGTTCGTGATCGGATCGAGGGACGACTTGCGATTTGGATCGCGGAAACGTTCGACTACATCAACCGCGTTTCTTAACGCTTCCTCTTAGCGATCTACAAGGGTATGTAGATTCACTCTCCCTCTCGTAGATGCTCATCATCATGGATAGATCTTGCGTGTGCGTAGGAAAATTTTTGTTTCCCATGAGATGTTCCCCAACAGTTCCGCAGGCGCTTTTGCGGACCTCCCGAAGAGTGCGGCTGAAGCATCAAGGTTCTTCGCGGGCCAGGAGGGTTGGGCCGAGCAGAGGCCTTTCTGGGCGCAATTTCAGGCTCCCGAACACCCTCCCCTCCTCAACAACCAAATGAAGCAGCTGATGGAGCTGCATCGGATGGCGGAGCCGGCGATGAAGGACCTCTGCGTCAACCTATGGCCGTTGGAGCCGCTGCCGAGCAGCTACTTCGGTCTGGTGCAGAGGCTGCACGACGCCCCTTCTCGGGTCGACGCTTGGAAGCGCTCCGCATGCATCGAGGAACCTCGAATGGCCTTCGGCAAGACTATGGTACAGTGGCCGAAGATAAAGCCCGCGGAGATGGCCACTGGACCTCCGCTGCCAGGGAAGGAGCATAGGCGTCCCGAGCAGTACTTTCGCGCCGTGATGGACGGTGCTCGGGCAGTAGAGGCCCAGTGTACGAAAGATGTAATTTATGAGTAGACGTAGCTTGCTTGTAACCAAGGATTTGAAACTTTTGCTTTAGTGTAATGCAAGTGGTCGGCTAGTAATATAGTGCCTGTGTAATTTTGACTCCTGTGCGGCCGATTTGAAACTGAAAGTTACCAGTCGTCGGCTTCAGCCCCCTGGCAGATACTGCCCGGGGTGTTTTCTCGTAATACGTGAACCCTTAGCCGACGTCTCGGTGCCCGGAGGCGGTTGTATGTACGGAAAACCAGGCAATCAGACTATGTGGTTTTAGTGCTTTCACTTAGCCAGAGGATCTTGACGGTGGGGGCCGGTAACGAGCCCCTAGTGTTTTGTGATATTCGGACGAGCCGCGGTAGATACCATCATCACATGGTTCCTGCAACAGGGAACCCTTCGTGTAACACGGACTAACCTCCAACGATAATAGGTTAACACCAGTCATCGGATCGCCGACCAGTTCTCGCTTATTGGGACAGTCAGTTTTCGGCTTTCTCCACTAAGGTACTTAACCAGGCTAGCTAGAAGTACAATCGCAGTGGTTCTCCCTTTACCCTCTTAGCCAAACAGTGCGGAATGTAAGAGGGTAAACACAGGAGCCGGGTAACCCAACTATTGACCAAAGACGCAATTCGGAACTGATTCATATAATGCAATATCCGTGACGCCGAGCACATAAAATAAAATAAGTGCTGGGAGAAAGTTTTTATGGCAAGAGTGATGTTCGAGCCCCCGGTCTATTAGCCGGTTTGAAATGGATGTATCATGATAGTTTACTTCGGCTGAAAAGGCGGAAAGGAATATGCAACGTGAATGACTGCACGAGTATACCATAATAAAGTGGTCTTTATTTCCTTTGAATGTGTGACGTCCAACCATACAATCCGGATTGCCGAAGTAACTTTAAAAGATACTTTTGAAGAAATGAATATATTGAGAGTAAAGGTTTACATAGGGCCTTCATGAGTGGTTTGACGTCCCTACTACGCCCTGCTGCACGTCTGCGCCTTTGCTCTTCAAGAGGCTTCCGTGGAAGCGAAGCTAACCACCGTGTGTTCGGTGGAAGTAGTAATCTTTGGTGGAAGAGCCCTTAAAAAAGGGGTTTGAGAGGTCGCTGTGTTATATCAGTCTGGTGTTGATCGGGCCCTAGATGGTGCCCATCGTCGAGGATGATTCGAAGACATCTGTTGGCCATTTGTCGGTCGAACCGAGCTCTTGGCCTTTGTTTTATGTGTCCCCACAACTGCCCATGGAATTTTGAGCGCGAAATTGTGCACTCGAAGTACATATTTCGCGACTAGGCAGGCCGTGCTGTGGGGCGCGTATCCCTACTTGGGGTGAGCATGGGAGTGCGCTGGGAGCGAGGCTGCAGCTCGGGAGCGCTTGCGTGCGTCCAGTGTCTTGGCAGTGGACTGGGCTTGCGACGCTTCGTCGGCGGCTTGGACTTCGGCGGCTAGAGTCGCAGTGTGTTCCTCTGTTCGGAGCGAGAGCTCGGTATTACCGTTGATGGTAATAACGTCCCTTGGTGCTGGCATCTTGAGCTTCAGCTACGCATAGTGCGGGACGGCTTTAAAGCGGGCGAAGGCGGTCCGTCCGAGGAGTGCGTGATAACCACTGCGGAAAGGGACAATATCGAAGATCAAGTCCTCGGCGCGGAAGTTATCGGGCGAGCCCAAGACTACTTCCAAAGTCACGGATCCCGAGCAGCGTGCCTCAATGCCTGGGATTACACCTTTAAAGGTGGTGTTGCTGGGTTTGATCCTTGACGGGTCGATCCCCATCTTCCTCACTATATCGGAGTAAAGCAGGTTAAGACTGCTACCTCCGTCCATAAGGACCCTAGTGAGGTGAAATCCGTCCCTGATGGGGTCGAGTACCAGAGTCGCCGTTCCTCCATGGCATATACTGGTCGGATGGTCTCGACGGTCGAAAGTGATCGGGCAAGCCGACCATGGGTTGAATTTCGGGGCTACCGGCTCTAAGGCGTAGACATCCCGAAGCGCGCGTTTCCGCTCCTTCTTTGGTATGTGCGTAACATAGATCATGTTCACGGTTTTGACCTCTGAAGGGAACTATTTTTGGCCTCCATTGTTCAGCCCGCGAGGTTCATCGTCGTCCTCACTGCTGGGGCCCTTGCCCTGTTCTTCGGCTGTGGCTTTACCGGCCTGCTTAATTACCCAACAGTGACGATTGGTGTGGTTAGCTGGCTTGTCGGGGGTGCCGTGAATCTGGCAGGGCCTATCCAATATTCTATCAAGCGCGGACGGACCGTCGCGATTCCCTTTAGAGGGTTTTTTCCGCGGCCCTGATTTCGAGCCGCTGAATCCGGCGTTTACCGCTGTGTCATCGGCTTCACCGCCGTTGTTGGAGTGCCGGCGCTTATTGTTCCTATTGCGCCGGGGTTTCCCGCTTCCGTCCCGGGTCTCTGAAGTACCGGGGTCTTCGGGGTGGTTGCTTCGACGAGCTAGCCAGCTATCCTCACCCGCGCAAAAGCGGGTCATTAGGGAGGTAAGGGCCGACATTGTTCGCGGTTTATCTTGGCCGAGCTGACGGGCGAGCCACTCGTCCCGGATACTGTGTTTGAATGCGGTAATTGCTTCGGCGTCCGGACAGTCGACGATCTGGTTCTTCTTGGTCAAGAACCGGTTCCAGAATTGCCGGGCTGACTCTCCGAGCTGTTGAATGACATGGCCCGGGTCATCGGCATCCGGTGGCCGAACATAGGTGCCTTGAAAGTTAGCTCGGAATGCATCTTCGAGCTCTTCCCAGCTCCCGATGGAGTTTTCGGGTAGGCTGTTCAGCCAATGCCTGGCCGGTCCCTAGAGTTTCAGCGGTAAGTACTTGATAGCATGGAGATCATCTCCTCGAGCCATATGAATGTGGAGAAGAAAATCCTCAATCCACACAGCTGGGTCAGTTGTCCCATCATAGGATTCTATATTAACGGGTTTAAACCCCTCGGGGAACTGATGCTGCATCACCTCGTCAGTGAAACACATTGGGTGTGCGGCGCCCCTGGCCTGGGCCACATTGTGCCGTAGATCGGTTGTCATCCGGGCACGGTGCTGCTCCCGAGCTCTGTCGTTTCTATCGCGCCAGGCCTAGTATCCGTCCCGTCCAGCGGGTCCGTATCCTGTGGATCCATAGATGGATCTCGACTGCATCGCTCGTGCGTTCAGGTTGTGGCGCAAATCGTATTGGTCATCCGGTTGAACCGGGTCTTTGCCTGCTCGGCGGGAGGGTGCGAGTGGGTATTCGGCTTCCCTGGACGCCCTATCCCGTCCTCGAGAGGGCACGAGTGGGAGTTCGGCTTCTCTGGCCGCTCTATACCGTCCTCGAGGGGGCGCGGGTGGGAGCTCTATTTCCACAGCTGGCCTGTCTCGTCCTCGAGGGGGGCGGTCGGGCTGGTTTGCGTAGGTTCATCGGGGAGGCATGGGCTCGAAGGCCTCATCCTCGAATTCTGGGAGTAGGCGCCGCCGTGGGTAACTCTTGTGTTGGCCCTGACGTTGATCGTCCAGGCCTTCTTCGGCAGCTAAGACCATCGTCCATCTGTCGTTGAGCGTATCATGTTCGGCCTTTAGCTGTTGTTGTTTCATCTTCAAGCTTCGGGCAGTGGCAATGAGTTGCCGCTTGAATTTTTCTTGTTCCAGGGGATCCTCAGGGACGATAAAGTCTTCGGGTCCGAGGCTATCTTCCTCTTCGGATGGAGGGAGGTAATTGCTGTCCTCGGAATCGTCGAGGTCCTCGGGGTCACCCTGGTCCTCGTGCCCCTCTGGGGCGTCGAGTCGCTGCTCGGGCGTGTTGTCGCCGAGCTCCCCCAAGTTGTCCGGAGTCTCGGTATCTCCGGTGCCATTCGTATCTGTGTGATTTTCCTTGCCCTTTCCCCGCCCTCTAGCTCGCCGTCGTCGGCGTCTGGGCGGTTCTTCGGTGGGATCGTCGCCGTCCTTCTTGGTTGTGTCACCGTCCTTCATGGGGGTGTCAACCATGTAAACGTCATAGGTGGAGGTGGCGGTCCACTTTCCGGTATTGGTAGTGGCAAGGAAGGTATCCGTGTAGGGCGGGGCGTCAAAGTCCTCGTCCATGTCGTCAGCCTCCTCGGAGGCATAGTCCAGCATGTCGGTTAAATCTTCGACAGTGGCTACCAAGTGGGTGGTGGGTGGGACGCAAAATTCCCCGTGGTTGGCATCCGGTCCGACCTGCTCCTGGTCCGAGGACGGGCCATCCGCAATACTTATCTTCTGGATCCGGTCTAACATCTCGCTTAAAATCGAGGGATCCACCGGATCTATGTTCGGGCTGCCATCGGAGTCGAGCTCTGGCGCGCCGATAACGGGAGTGTGTTCGGCCAAGGGTGACCCTTGGTTTTCCGGCACCGGGGTCGGATCCAAACTCAAGGTCAGATCCGAACAGAGGCCCGCCCCGGGAACGGGGGCGGGCAGGGAATCCCAGGTCAAGGCCTCGGGATTGGTTGGTTCTTCGGATACGGCCGAGAACCCAGTGAAGGCCAGATCGCCTCGATCATCGGCGACGTACTCAAGGCCACCGAACCTGATTTCCTGCCCGGGGGCGAAGCTACCGACCTGGTCGAGGTGACCGGTCGGATCGGCGTGCAACACGATGCTGCCGAATGTGAAGAGCTGTCCGGGGACGAAGATGTCCCCGCTGCGGATTCCGTCGCTGAAGAGAAGAGCTGACCGGGGACGGCGATGTCCTCGCTGCAGATTCCATTGACGAAGAGTTGTCCGGGGACGGCGAGCCATTGATCCTTGGCGACCCACGACAGAACTCTCAATGAAAGCACCAATGTCGGTACCAAAACCGGCAGATCTCGGGTAGGGGATCCGAACTATGGGTCAAGGAATCGATGGTAACACGGAACGTAGAGACAGCGATTTACCCAGGTTCGGGCCCTCTCTAGGAGGTAATACCCTACGTCCTGCTTGATTGTATTGATGTGATTGTATGAAGGTTACAGAGTTGATCTACCTCGAGATCGACTGGGCTAAACCCTAGGTAATGGATCTTACCCTCTACGGACTAGGCCTCCTGGTTTATATAGACACCAGGAGGTCCTAGGGTTACACATGGTCGGTTACCACCAGGGGACAAACACGCCAGTTATGCCAACTATTACTTGGAGGAGACACCAAGTCTTCGGAGGTTTCCTTCTGATACACGGGGTCGTCCACAATCCTGCCTTCCATCGACGAGTAGAGGGCGGCCCACCAGCCCGGCCTATGAGAGATAGGCCGGCAGCCCGAGTACCCCCTAGTATAGGACACCCTCAATCACCCTTGTAAAATGCCATGTAAGACTTATATATCCATTAATAGAAAGGCATGTGTTCATGATACTTGTTGTAAAAGCGCATGCCAGAGTGATTTCCTAGGCTGGTGCGTGCGGCGACCGTCTGACTACAGTAGTATTCAGGCGGGGTGCCACAACGGATGGTATCAGAGCAGCCAGGCTGACTGTAGGTTACCCTAGTTGGACTTCATTGTCTTGTGCTCAGTAGAAAGCCCAGATGGATTTCAGCCATCTTTGCCAAACCAGCACTGCTACTATTGACCACCAGGCAATCCCATAGGTTTTTGGCTCCATTAGACCTTAACTCTCGTGGCCTTTGCCTCTGGTGTGAAATGTCCGCACCAGGCAATGACCCGTGAGCCCTTAACCCCTAGGTAAACAGGATATCCCCACCTTGCTTGCTGACCATGGCATTTCTCTCCTCAAATCTAGTTTTCTTTGGGAAATGCCTATAAATTCCATCTTTTCCCGATAACCCTAGGATCATGGACTAAGCCACTTTGGCTATGGTCATGCGTCGAGTTGGATGTTCCCTAAGGAAGTAGTAGGAGCTTGACACCAATTGCTACCAGGGGCATTGTGTGGTTTTGCTTCTAAATCCTTAGAGGTGCATCGAGTGCGCTAGGCTAATTATACTAGTGGATCTTTGGCCACGTGTAGGAGGTCCATAAAATTTAAGCTTTATTTGCTTTTAGTATTTTTGTTTTTCGCGGGTTTTGCTTCTTTTGTTGGTTTCGGTTCTTTCACTCTGACTGGATCCATCCACAAGTACCGCTAAGAAGACCAGCATACAGACAAGATAATACCCAATAATCCAAATTCAGTAAGAAGAGCCAAGTCCACTGCCCGATATTCAGAACATTATCACTGGATCTGTCAAGAATAAAGAATGGGTCGGAAGCAGGATCTATGTGCAATGGATAAGGTCAGAATATATCTCAGAGAGTTTGCCTCAGGACAGGTCATGCCTAAGGAGCAGTCAGATGAGTTATCAGTAATGAACACAAAAAGGGATGAATTATTCCATCCTCGATACAAGGATTACTTTAGTCAGTAAGGTGAACCTTGAGTCTTTCTCAATGGACTCAAGAATCATTTATTACCCACAGAAGACATATATCAAGAAATGTGAATGTGCCAAGAGAAACAACAAAAATTCTGGTATGCTGATATGCATTTCAAGCATAGTCTGGAATTTCTCGATGCATATACAAACTTCCGGGCACTGTGAACAAGGTTTGCGAGACATATGGATAAACCCACGGCTATCTGGAATTAATGAGAATTTTGACTGCCTGGAAGTACAACTAAACCAAATGGAATTATCCGCCAACTGCTTATTACCGGCAACATCTGGTATCCTGGAGTAATTAGCAACATGAAGTCTACATCAGTTGCGCAACCTTTACAGCAGCAATGATCAGACCAGCAGAAGGACAAGCGGTGTGCATGACCAACAGGATATCCTTAAACAAGGTATGGCCTATACACTACTGGAATCAGGGAATTTGCCGTCAGCCAGTTCTTTGTCGTATGCTAGCGGACGGCAAAGAAGGTCTTTGCCGTCCGCTTTCAAAAAACAGACGGCAAAGAACTGGCTGATGGCAAAGATACAGTTTGCCGTCTGCCATTTCTTTGCCATCGGCCAGCAGATGGCAAAGGGCCCAAAGGCAGACGGCAAAGAGACCAGCTGGGCCCCACTGAGGCGTGGAGCTGGCTAGGTCAAATGGACGGCCTGGATGCCGTCCGCTTTCTTTTCTTTGCCGTCTGCTAGCGTACGGCAAAGAATTTGCCTAACTAACGGCCGTGCCCCCCCGGCCCCACCCCCTCTTTGCCATCTGCTAGCGGACGGCAAAGAAGTCCGCTAGCAGACGGCAAAGAGGTTTGCCTAACTAACAGCCGTGCACCCCCCGGCCCCACCCTCTTTCTCTCTGTTCCTCTCTCTCTCTCCCCCCCCACGACCTCACCCGCCGCCACTCCTCCCCCGATGATCTCACCCGCCGCCGCCCCTCCCCCGACGACCTCACCCGCCGCTCCGCTCCCCGGCCCCTGCGCCCTCCCCTCCCCCGACGACCTCGGAGCCGCGGCGCCTCCCCGCGACGCCCCACCGCCGGAGCAGGCCGCGGCGCAGCCCCCCTCCCCGCGGCCTTCCTCCCCCTGCGCCGGCCCTCCTCCACCACCGCGCCGGCCCTCCTCCACCGGCCCTCAAGGTGAGTTTTTTTTCTTTTTTTCTGTTTTTTTTTTCTCTTTTTTACTGTTTAGGTTTAGGTTAATTAGTGTTTGGTTTAGGTTAGTGCTAGCTAGGTTTAGGTTTAGATAATTAGAAGAAGAAGAAGAAAGATGAAAAAAAATAAGAAGAAAAGAATAATAAGTAGAAGAAGAGGAAAAAGGAAAAGAAGAAGAAGAAGAGGAGGAAGAAGAAGAAGAAGAGAAGAAGAGGAGGAGGAGGAGGAGGAGAAGAAGAAGAAGAAGAAGAAGAAGAAGAAGAAGAAGAAGAAGAAGAAGAAGAAGAAGAAGAAGAAGAAGAGTAGAAGAAGAAGAGGAAAAAGGAAAAGAAGGAAGAAGAAGAAGAAGAGGAGGAGGAGGATAGGGAAGAGAGAGCGAGGTGGTTGGCGTCGACGAAAGCCTAAATGACGGGTTGACCGGAAGAGATGGCGTGCTGACCCGTCGACCGTGCGTCGCCATAGCTGAGGGCGCCCGGGGACGAGCGGGTTAGGGGGTTCCTCGGCGTCGATGGAACCCTAAATGATGGCTATTTAGGTTAGGGGGTGCCTTGGCGTGGACGAATGCCTAAATGACATCTATATAGGTTAGGGGTGCCTCGACGTCGACGGAAGCCTGGATGACATATATTTCGGGTAGGGGTGCCTCCGCGTGGACGGAACCTTAAATAACGTCAATTATGGTTAGGGCGTACCTCGGCGTCGATGGAACCCTAAATGACAGCTATTTAGGTTAGGGGCTGCCTCGGCGTCGATGGAACAATAAATGGCAGCTGTTTAGGTTAGCGGGTGCCTCGGTGTCGACAAAAAAACCCTAAATGATAACTCTTTAGGTTAGGGGTTGTTGCGGGGAACGAGCAGTGCGAATGGTTTTTTTAGAACTTGGCGGTG
This sequence comes from Elymus sibiricus, assembly GCA_039707655.1. NCBI lineage: Eukaryota > Viridiplantae > Streptophyta > Magnoliopsida > Poales > Poaceae > Elymus > Elymus sibiricus. Next base: position 153,151,653 of record CM077670.1, on the reverse strand, counting down.
GCATCCTGTTGTAAATATTTAGTTAGGTTGACGGAAAAAACAATAATGCTATGTTACTCATCTTTGGATTTAAATGTGCAGTTGTTTCGTCACTGCGAGGGTCTGGTGTTCGACGAGCTCCGCCCCTGCGTTCGTGGGTGAGCACAAATGACATCTCATCCTCCCCCCTTCATTATTTGCTCTGTTCCGGTCTTCGTGCCGATGAAACTTGCTAGCTACGTATGCGTGACCACTATGCGTCTCCCGTTTGAAAGGGTTACATCTATAAATATGCATGCATTTGCATATTTATAACCGTGATTCTTTCGAATTGTCCAACGTTATCCATGGACAGCCCGAGTATGTGTAGATTGGGTTCGCTTTCCCATATGCTTTGCTCCGGATCCGATGCAGAATTTCGTCAGTGCCTCCCTATTATTCTCCGGGTACACATTCTCTCTGCTTATTGCCGAGACGTGTATCAGGAGAACAGCGGGGAGGTGCTGCCGAAATTTTGCGTCGGATCCGGAGCAGAGCATGGGAAAACGAACCCAATCTACACATACTCGGGTGGGATTAGGACCTATCTTTACCTATTAGCGTCTAGGTTGCATGGACGTAATAAAACTGACAAACTCCATTAACTGATGAATATGGTTTGCTGAATTATGTATATATTTCTTGTGTGTCCAGTAGCTAGGCAAGATGAGTGATCGTGCGTGGATGTACACCGGTCACACTAGTCAGAAAGACAGGACCGATGAATGGTTAACAAAAACCAAGGGGTTTGTGAGAGCCGCATTTGCAAATGGCTAGAGAAAAACCTGGTGCCCCTGTGTCCGGTGCGGCAACTATCATAAGAAGACAGAGCTTGAAATGAGTAAACACCTGCAGAAGTGGGGTTTTACGCCTGCTTATACGGTCTGGACATTTCATGGTGAATCTGCCCAACGTGCCAAAGCTGAGGTGGGCCGTCGTCGCACCGACGAGCATGGTACCGGGATCGAAGACATGGTGGAAGACTTTGATGATGCTCGGGATTCGGACGATGAGATGGAGGAATCTGCAAATGCCTTCAATGATATGTTGGAGTCTTCAAAACGTCCTCTCCACGAGCACACTGAGCTTTGTCAGCTGGATGCCATCGCACAAGTAATGGCTCTGAAGGCTCAATTCAACTTGGGCAGAGAATGCTACGACGCGATGATGACACTATTTGGACGCTTTCTACCCAAAGGCCATGTAATGCCTGCAAACCTGTACCAGTCGGACAAAATCCTCCGTGTACTTAAGATGCCCTATGAGAAGATAGATGCCTGTGAGAATGGATGTGCCTTATTTAGGCTTGAGTATGCGGACTTGAACTATTGTCCCATTTGCAAGTCTTCCAGGTATGTTGTGGTAGACAACGGTATGGGTGAGAAGAGTCAGACAAAAATCCTCGTTAATGTTCTTCGGTATATGCCAATCATACCAAGACTTCAACGTCTTTTCATGGTCCAAGAGACAGCCAGACAGATGACATGGCACAAATTGGGCAAAAGAACCGAACTAGATGCAGATGGGAATCAGATGTTTGTACACACATCGGACGCTTTTGCGTGGAAGCACTTCGATGCAATACATCATGATAAAGCGGCAGATCCAAGGCATCCTCGAGTCGCCATCATCACGGATGGGTTCAATGTGTTTGGTATGATGGCAGCCCAATACAGTTCTTGGCCTGTATTTGTCATTCCACTCAATCTCCCCCCCCCCCCCCCCCCGGACAGATTATGCAAAGAAAGAACATTTTCCTGACGTTGATAATTCCGGGGCCCAACTATCCGGGGAAGAGTATGAATGTGTACATGTAGCCGCTTAAGGATGAATTGCAAGAAGCTTGGGATAATGGGATCAAGACATACGACGCCGCTACAAAAAAAACTTCCTAATGCATGTGTGGTACATGTACTCGATGCATGACTTGCTGACGTATGCGCTATTCGTTGGTTGGTGTGTGCATGGAAGGTTCCCGTGCCCCACATGCAAGGCAGCTCTTGAGTTTCGTTGGCTAGATGCGGGTCGCAAGTATTCTTGCTTCGACTTGCATAGACAGTTCCTGGATCCTCGCCATAAGTTCAGAGAAGACAAGAAGAAATTCATCAAAGGTAGAGTTGTCAAAAACTCTGCACCACCTGCGTTGACAGGCCAACAGACCCTGGATCAGTTAAACGCTCTCGAGCCGGATCCAGAGCGTCCAGGGTATTTCAAGGGGTATAATTCGGAACACGCCTGGACTCACAAGATATGCTTGTGGGATCTGCCTTACTTCACAGACCTCCTTTGCCCACACAACATCGACGTGATGCACACTGAAAAGAATGTCGCCGAGGCTCTCTTTGGTACATTGTTCGGCATAGAGGGGAAGTCAAAGGATAATCCTAAGGCTAGAGTCGATCAGGAGGCTCTATGTGATAGACCGTTACAAAACATGCGACAACCGAAAGGAAAGCAGAACTGGACGAAGCCAAAGGCATGGTTCAATCTTGGAAGGCCAGATATGAGGGAAATTATCCTGTGGGTGAAAAAGGAGTTGATGTTCCCCGATGGGTATGCAGCGAATCTAAAGAGGGGAGCGAGTCTTGAAAAATTGAAAATATTTGGTCTCAAGAGTCATGATTGGCACATATGGCTTGAGCGGGTAATGCCGGTGATGTTGCATGGCTTTATCCCTGAGGATGAATGGCTAGTACTGGCAGAGCTGAGCTATTTCTTCCGTGTTCTTTGTGCGAAAGAACTATCGCCTGGCTTGCTAGATGAAATGGAAGAGTTGGCGCCGGAGTTGATCTGCAAGTTAGAGAAGATCTTCCCACCGGGCTTCTTTAATCCAATGCAGCATTTGATTTTGCATCTCCCGACCGAGGCACGATTGGGGGGGCCCGTGCAGAATCGTTGGTGCTACGCAACTGAGAGGATGCAGAAGATGCTTCGAGCAAAATGTAGAAATAAACGTAGAATGGAAGCATCGATGGCCGAGGCATTCATTACTGAGGAGGTGGCAAACTTCGTGACAGCACACTACGAAGCCAAAAATCGTCATTTGCATAATCCGAAGCCTCGGTACAATGCTGGCGACCCTAAAAAGGGTGGATCCAACCTCAGCCTATTCAAAGGGAAGCTCGCACCAGCCGGTGCTTCTAATTCCTTATCGTTGGATGTCGAAGAATGGCGGACCATTTCGTTGTATATCTTCAACAACCTAACAGAAGTGCGGCCGTACATCGAGTAAGTTCTCCGTACATTGTTTCGCAACTTCTAATTCCTTTGAACTACTCTTATTCCCGGATATTTGATACAGTCGATACGTCGCCAAATTCTCGTATGGAGCGGTGATCCAAAAGGTTCCGTCAAAGAGTATGAGCTTCTGGCAAAGCATGGAGGCGGCTATCCCGGTTTCATCTCTTGGTTCAAACAAACGGTAATTTCCATTAGACCATTTCATTTCTTCATCTAAATTGCGGCTAATGCAACAATCCTTTCGTATTAAACTTGTAGGCTAATTCAGAGTCTATGGACGCCGAATTGAGACAAGTCGCTAATGGTTTTGACTATAAGGTCCGTTAATTTGACAAATCCGACATCAACGGGTATCGCTTTCGTACCTATGGCAAAGAGCTATCTATGGCCGACCGAAAGTCTACAAATTGTGGTGTCTCTGCTATCGGCGAAGGAGATACCGAGTATTATGGAATAGTTGAAGCAATTTATGAACTTCTATTCTATGGTGCAAACCCACCGAACGTCGTAGTCTTCAAATGTTATTGGTTCCAGCCGAAGGAGACTAGAAGGACTCATGAACATATAGGGCTAGTCGAAATCAAACAAAGCACCCATTTGGATGTTCCCGATGTCTATATTACGGCTCAACAGGCAACCCAAGTTTTCTATCTACCGTGGGCCTATCAAAGTGATCCAAATCTCAATGGTTGGGATGTCGTTTATGAAGTGCCGCCACATGTTAGACCACCTCCCCCCAATGAAGAGGATTATGAACCTCACATTAACCCAGACACATATGAAGGAGAATTCTTCCAAGAAACACGTCTTTCCAAAAAACGTTTCAAGAACCGCTCTACTTCACCCCAGAACATTGAAGTAGACAGCGATAGTGAATCCGACTTCACCCCTGAGCCGGAACAAGAAGAGCCGTAACAAGAAGAGGTTACTGCTGCGGATGACCTGTCAATGCTTGACCGATTACGTAAAGGAGGACTTCCACATGTTGATGCATTTATTGATGATGATGATGAGCACGTCATTACTGATAGTGATGATGATGATGCATTTATTGACCCCGGAGCATCTATAGACGATGAAGATTAATATTAGTTCATGTCAGGTATTCAATTATTATTATGTGCATATATATTATTAATTAGTTCATGTTAGGTATTCTATTTTTTATTATGTTCATGATGATGATACACTTAAATTATATACATATTATTATTCATGTCAGGTATTCAATTTTTTTATGTTGTGCTAATTTCGTTTACTCTTTGTCATTGCAGGTGTTGACAGATAGTGGGCGCGGGTCCTGAGCGCTCCGAGGCTCCTTCCTCGGCGCGTGGTGGGAGGGGTGCTTCCATTCCACCGCAGCTCCTCCGGAGAGCGCTGCATCTCAGTATGCAGACACCACCAGCGGGCGCTTCTTCTTCGGCCGGGAGAGGTCGGGGGAAGAAGAGGGGTACTAGAGGTGGCCGTGGCGGCGGGAGAGGTAGGAAGGCCGCTACGCCTTCCTCGCCGCCACCCCCAGCTGATTCACCCGACCACAGGACTGCTCCGTCTGAGGTGGACCCGTCTCGGACTCCGGTCCACGAGCCTCGGGCCGCCGAGCCTCAGGTCGCCGAGCCTTCGCCCCACGAGACTCCGGTCCACGAGCCTCGGGCCGCCGAGCCTTCGCCCCACGAGACTCTGGTCCCAGAGGCTTCGTCCCACGAGACTCCGGAGCAGAGCAAGGATCAGGCTACGTCGCAGTCGACCCGATGGGGGGACTGGCCGCCGGAGGCGAGTGGCCATGCTGATGGTGGCGAGGATCGCTTTTCGGATGATAGCTATAGCAAGGGCGAGCTGGTTGAGGGGGGCAACGTCTACCAGCGTGGTGGTACAAAGCTCCCGCCCGTGCCGGTGACCCGCGAGCAGAGGTGGTTGATTGTGCCTAATGGGGAGAAGTAAGTGCATTTACTCTTTTTTAACCTTTTGCCTTCACATTTCTTCAAAATCTAATGCGTTGGCCTTGTCATACTACAGGGGTTGGGTACACGGCCCTGGTATCCGCAAGCCCAACTTCGTCCTTGGTGTGCTTTGCCGGTAGAACTTCCCGGGGTGGGTCACGTTGCCCGGTGAGGGTCAGGTTCGACAACTCGGACTGAGCTGGGAGCTGTACTTGGCTGCCCCGGTCCCGCCGCAGGAGAGGATCGACGGTGTCTTGTGCCGCACGAGGGCCGAGATGGTGATCCAGACGTTTTGGGTAATTTCTCCTTTACAGAATTAAAAATCAACAGTACCGAGTTATTGTACTAATCAGTGTTGTCTTGTTTGATTGCAGACCTTCTACAGGTGTCTTGAGGGAGAGGAGGAGGCCGCGGCTATGGTTATCGAAGCCGAGTGCAGGCGCCTACTTCAGAACTTACGGCACGAGGCTCGAGTCCATGCTGTTCGAGACTACTACGCCTCGACTGGTATTAAGAGGTCCAAGACGAAGTGCCGCGGCAAGTTTCTGAGTATAAGGAGAAGTACATGAAGGTAAATACCTATTCTTAAGGCCTTGTACTTAGTTTCCTTGATTTGATTCGTAGGCGTAGCGCTGAAATTTCTCTTGACTAACTTAGGTGCCCCCGAGATGGTGTGCGGATAGGATGGACTGTTCGGAGGCGTTGGTGGACGAGTGGTGCTCTCCCCAATGGCTAGCCGTCCACAACAATGCCAAGGAGCGGCGTGCCAAAATGGTTGGTGTGCCACACCATCAAGGGAGCGCCAACCTATATGAGTTCGGGAATAACTGGGTATGTGGTTTGCTTCATGATTCATGCAATTTCATTCTTCATGCTAGCTTGAGCCCTTAACTAATACTTTGTTCCTCTCTTTTAGGCGCGACACAACAAGACGGAGGTGCCAGAGGTGTTCGACCTCTATGCCATGGCCCATACTGCAAAGTACAAGAAGGCCAAGGCATTCTCTGAGTCTGACCTTGATCATCCAAAGAGCTTCACCAACATCTCCTCCCACAACAAGCTCGTGAGGTACAGAGACGAGGGGAAGGCGAGGAAAGGGGAGGACTTTAACCCGAGCCGGCAACCTCTTGATCCAGAGCTGGTGATGATATCTGGTGGCGGGAGGCCCCATGGCTCGATAGCCATTGGGGATGGACTGATACGTTGTCCTAGCACTCTCCCGGAGATCAAGAAGCGCCAGACGAGCTTCGATCCTGAGATAAGGCCTCGTCCACGGCCAATGGAGCTCAAAATCGAGGTTAGTTATACGGACTCAGATACCTTTCCTCCATTACATTGTGTGTGCGGCCGTCGATGATTACAATGCTAACGAGGAGTGGTGTTGCAGGCTGCTCTTGAGAAAGAGAGAGCGAAGACCCAGGAGCTTCTGGCGGAGGCAAAGAGGCAGGCGGCGGAGAGGGAGAGGGAGTTGGAGGAGAGGACTGCTACGCTGTTGGAGGAGGAGAGGAACCGGAACGACGCGTCTCACCGGGCCTTATACGAGCTCTTCGTGGTAAGTTTCTTCTACATATTAGCCAAATCATGCACGTAATGTTCGTTTCATTACTAACTAATATGACTGACTCGTGAAAACCAAATGTGCAGACCATGTGCCAGAGCAACGGTCAGACCCCTCTGCCGATGCCAGTCATTGCTCCGGCGGGCACGGTGAGTTTCATTTGAATGGTCATTAGTTACTAGTCTTCACATTTGAGTTGCATCATGCTAACGAGACATTGCAAATGATCTTTGGTGCAGCGTAACTCCTGACAAGCATCGACCGATCCTTCTGCGTTTGCCACTGGCGCGACCGGTCCTTCACCTCCGTGATGACGGTACGTTTTCCCTAGTGTTTTGCTTAACAAATGCATACTTAGCTTAAGAAATGACCTATTTAGCTCCAAAATGTCATATAGTTAGCTTATTTTCCTCTAAAATGACATAATAACCTTACTTAGCTCCAAAATGACCTATTTTACCTAGGCTAGCTCAATAATGACCTATACTTAGCTTAATTAGTTCATTTATGACATAATTAGCTTACTTAGGTCAAAAATGGCATAATAACCTTGGTTTAGCTCCAAAATGTCATATACTTAGCTTATTTTCCTCGAAAATGACATAATAACCTTACTTAGCTCCAAAATGATCTATTTTACCTAGGATAGCTCTAAAATGACCTACACTTAGCATTTTTTCCTCCAAAATGACTTAATATGCTTAGTTAGCTCAAAAATGGCATAACTACCTAGGATAGCTAAAAAATGACCTATACTTAGCTTAGCTAGTTCATTTATGACATACTTAGCTTACTTAGGTCAAATATGGCATAATAACCTTGGTTTAGCTCCAAAATGTCATATACTTAGCTTATTTTCCTCAAAAATGACATAATAACCTTACTTAGCTCCAAAATGACCTATTTTACCTAGGTTAGCTCTCAAATGACCTATACTTAGCTTAGCTAGTTCATTTATGACATAATTAGCTTACTTAGGTAAAAAAATGGCATAATAACCTTGGTTTAGCTCCAAAATGTCATATACTTAGCTTATTTTCCTTGAAAATGACATAATAACCTTACTTAGCTCCAAAATGACCTATTTTACCTAGGATAGCTCTAAAATGACCTATACTTAGCATTTTTTCCTCCAAAATGACTTAATATGCTTAGTTAGCTAAAAATGGCATAACTACCTAAGATAGCTCAATAATGACCTATACTTAGCTTAGCTAGTTCATTTATGACATAATTAGCTTACTTAGGTCAAAAATGGCATAATAACCTTGGTTTAGCTCCAAAATGACCTATTTACCTAGGTTAGCTCTAAAATGACCTACACTTAGCATTTTTTCCTCCAAAATGACTTAATATGCTTAGTTAGCTCAAAAATGGCATAATTACCTAGGTTAGCTCAATAATGACCTAGACTTAGCTTATTTAGTTCATTTATGACATACTTAGCATACTTAGGTCAAAAATGGCATAATAACCTTGGTTACCTCCAAAATGTCATATACTTAGCTTATTTTCCTCGAAAATGACATAATAACCTTACTTAGCTCCAAAATGACCTATTTACCTAGGTTAGCTCTAAAATGACACAAGTAAGCAATAAGAAGAAGAAAAATAAGAGGAGAAAAAGAAAGAGAAGAAAAATTCTTCTTCTTCTAGTCTTCTTCTTCTTCTTCTTCTTCTTCTTCTAGTCTTCTTCTTCTAACTTTCTTCTTTCCCATTTTGCAGATTTGCTTCAGATCACGGAAGCTTGCGTTGATGGAGTCTACTCTTCTCCTTGTCCTTCCTTTTTGTTTTGATTTTGTAGGATGAACAATGTGAAACTTGCTACCTATATATGTATGTATGGATGAAACCATTGTATATGGACTTTTTTTCTTAATTGTTGGATATGTTGGCTATATATATGTTGGATATAGACTTTTGATTTGGTATATATATGTGTTGGATGATCATATCCATATGGCAGGGATATGTATGCTTGTCGAAAGTATTTTCAAATGAATATATATATATATATATATATATATATATATATATGTGAAATTGATTGAATTTAAGAAAAAATAGAATTAACAGGGGCAATACAGGCACTTTGCCATCTGCCAGTAGACGGCAAAGAGCGCTTTGCCGTCCGCCAGCAGACGGCAAAGAGCTTTGCCGTCCGCCCACAGACGGCAAAGCTGCCATGTGGCAGCTACCTGTGCAACCTGGGGGGCACCTGGGCTGGCCTATTTGGGCACTTTGCCGTCTGCCAGCAGACGGCAAAGGCTGGTGTGCTTTGCCGTCTGCTGGCAGACGGCAACGGGAATGCATTGGCCCCAGCTGACGCCTGACGTCAGCTGACGTCAGCTGGCAGACGGCAAAGAAGTTTGCGCCTTTGCCGTCTGCTGGCAGACGGCAAAGTACGTCGTTAGCCACCTAACGGGCCTAACCCTATCCCTCTGTCGTCCAAGGCATTTGCCGTCTGCTTGCTTAGTATGGCTGACGGCAAACTTCTTTGCCGTCCGCTTTATTTAAGCAGACGGCAAAGCAGCCCTCTGCCGTAGTTCATTCAGCCAGACGTGGGGCCGTCTGCTGGCTGACGGCAAAGGGCTTTGCCGTCCGCCAGACATTCCTTTGCCGTCTGCCATGGCAGACGGCAAAGTGCCTGATTCCTGTAGTGATACCAAGTTTTGGCTCCCCCATAGGTGAATTTTGAATCCTCCGGAAGGAAGCCAGAACCGGCCACAGGTCCGACTGCATATCACAGTGCAAGGTTTTTGCTACAAGGAACCCAGCCTTCCTCCGCAAGCTATCGAAAGAAGCTTACAATGCAAGACTCTCAATCTTCCATGCTACGCCACTAAGGGAAAATCTTCTGGGGTACGGCGCTTCCATCTTCCTCGGCCTGCTACCGTGGAAAGCTTCCAGCATAAGGCACTTGACCTTCCGTGGTAAGCCACTTGAGGGAAAGCTTCTGAGGTACAATACCCAGCCTTCTTCGGCACACTACCTTGGCAAAAGCTTCGAGCGTAAGGAATTCAGCCTTCTTCAACACACCATCGCACCCGTAACAAACTTGTCAGAAGCACAAACTAGTTTAGACACATGTTCGCCTCAGAGCTCAGTGGTTATGAAAGGATTTATCCTACCCCTGCATATGCTGTGAGCATGCAGTCTAGTGGATGAGTTCATGCGAGCCACTCATACACGGGAATGACTGTGTTTAGAGAAACATCGGCCCAAATATCAAGAAAGGATATGAACAAAGCTACCCCCACGAGATATGCAAGAGTAAGTTGTGTGTACAAGCGCGACAAGCTAGGATATGACCAAGGAGCCATGTTGGCAGGTCATGACAGGTCTCCAAAAGGCACCCCCAAGAATAGAGAAGTTTTGGATACACAACTTCCGAAGGTCAATAAAGTAAAGCTTCACAGACAAGGTGATACTGCCAGTCCTTGTCAGACTCTTGCATATACAGCCACAACAATGCAACCAGCATGTCATAATCATCATGAAAATGGGCCATCAATTAAGATAAGAGGCTATGCTCCGAAAGATATACCAGATGTTAGCCATACTATGTTCAGCTCAGTGGTCATAACAAGGACTACAGAGGCTATATATGGCAGGGCCACCTTAGTAATTAACGAAGTTTGATAGCCTGAACTCACTTGAGAATAAGACATTCAGATAGAGTAGCTAAGAACACATGCACGTTAGCATTGACAGTTCATAGACATCGTGACATAAGTGGAATAAGTGGTTACTACCTATGATTACTCTGTGAGCATGCCTGACATTCCAATTGGGGACACAGTGGTGATAGTTCGGTCATGTTGTTCCTTGGATTGTGGATCACCTAAGGACAAAGTCAGAATGCATAAGGCAGAAGGAAAACATCAGTACGGAACCCGGAGTCAGACTGAGCATTCTGACAAGGCAGAAAGAAAGCTACCCCTAGTCACTCGAGGCCATAAGATCACGCGAGCCTTGTGCCAGGAAAGGATGTCTTGTTCATGACAGTCAGGGTTCGGAATATCGCGATAAAACTTGAAGCAGTTAGCTCCAGGCCATGGAAACCAAACTACTCGTCGGTATTACAAGCTACCCACCAAACCTAGGCAACAAACTACTAGGACAAAAGGTGCACCTGACAGGAAAGAGAAGGATTCAAGGTAGCTGTGTGAAAAGACAACACCGGGGCCATCAGAAGAGGCAGTTAAAAGGCCAGTGAACCAAGACAATTGATGGATCCAAGTCACACACAGGTATGTCCCCCCCCTTAACTGGGAGGTAAGCCAGGAAATCTCGAGGACGAGATTTTCTTAAGGGGGTAGGTTTGTAACACCCTGGTTTTCGCTCCCCGATTTTTTTTCGCGGGATTTGACTCCCGTCTTTTTTTTCGATGTTATCAGATTTTCTCTCGCTCTTGGTTATATGAAGATGGTCATATAGCCTTGCCTTTCCTATCCAACCAGAGATTCTCTCCAGTCCAACCTTGCCACCCAAACTTTATTTTCAGGAGTTTGCCACCGAAACCCTACCCTTCCGAGTTACTGGAAGGGAAACCCTAATTCTTGCAGTTACAAAGGAACCCCAATTTTCCTTGATCTATTGCCTCCCAAACTTTTTCCAGTGATCATCCCACATCTATAAACCTTGGATATGTAAAAATATTGCCAAGCCATTTGCAATATTTTTCATTTAAAATTAATTCCTTTTTCTGCCCTGGGAAGGAATTAAATCCAGAAAAATATCTATCTATCTCCAAAGTTCATGAAAACTTGTGGAGATATTCTTTGTGATCATATTGAGCTCCCATAAAAATATTGGGAATAATTAAATAAGGGAAATTGCATTTCCCTATTTAAAGCCAATATTGCATTCTGGGCACTTTCCAATGGAGCTACCATTTTGATAGACAGGAAAAATCCCAAATAATTTGTGGAGCTTCTCTTATCCATATCTTCACCATTTCCAACAAGAACTCAAGTTCCACAGTTCAAGTTTTGAGCACATCATCCAGTTCTTGTTTCTGGATCTATTTTGGGTTTGTGAAGCAACTATATTTTATATTGCTTCAAAATTGTTGAAATTAATCCAAGACCTCACATTCCCTATATTATGTAGCCATGCAAAAATTCATATCATTTTATCTATCCAATTTCTCCCAAACGTTTCATCTAGTTTCTGTATAGCAGGAAGCTCTGTGAAGGAAGTACCTTCATAGGGCATCCAAATGAGCTGAAATTTTACCAGTGCCTCCATATAGCTAAATAATCATCCTACACAAAAATTCAGCTCATTTCATTCAACCATTTGAGCACAGCTTCAACTTTCTCATTTCTGTACAGTAGGGCACTTTGTGAAGGAAGTGCATGCAAACTTGATCCAAATGACCTAGAATTTGGTCAGAACCTACTCCTTTCTACCACAATTCAGTATGACAAGGATTCAACTCTTTCCCTCCAGCCATTTCTCCAAAAACCTCCACCCAAGTTTCTATCCAGAAACTGTTCTGGATCACCTCGACCACTCTAGAGCCGTCCTGGTCCATCCAATGTCATAAATCATCCAAATGATCTCTAAACATCGTGTTGGAAAAGATGTAGCATCTAGTGGGGGGCCAAAACGCAGGGTGCACGTGGTGACCACGCTGAGAGTAGGCCAACTGCGTGCCCTGTGCACTGGCAGTGTTCGATCTCGTCGGACCGGCCAGCTCGAGCTGCCACGGCGTGTCCAAACGTGTCGACTAGTTTACCCTCGGCCGCGTGCCCCTCTGGACCCTTCTCCCCCTCCATTCTCTTCCTCCTCGCACCACGGTGAGCTTCGCCGCGACGCTGTTCCGCCCGTGACTCACCGTCGTCGCCTTCCCCGTTGGCTACTTCCTCCCCGAGCCTTCTCGAGCGCACCAGCACATCTCCACTGCTCGCCCGCGCAGCCACCCGGCGCTTGCCACCTCGCCGGAAGCGCCAGCATGCCGATAAGGCCACCACGGCTGTTGTGCTCATCTGAGCGCCTCGGCCGCCTATAAATAGGCCCTCCCCACACTCCTCGAGCACTCACAGCTCCCTCCCCCTCCTGTGTGATCCTCCCCGCACTCGGAACCGAGCTCCCGGAGCCCTTCTTCCACCTCTCCGGCCGAAGCACCGCTGCCGGCCTCGGCTTAAATTAGAGCCAACCGGAGCTCCTCCTTCCCTTATATCTTCATTAGTGGGGTCCCTCAGCCTCAGCGAAGCCCTCCCGAGCCTCACTTCTCTCTCCCCGCCACTAGAACCCCGTGCCCACACATGCCCAATGCCGCTGTCCGCCGCGGCCAAAGAGCTGCTGGAGTCCGAGCTCCCCGGCGTCCAAGTCTTGCACCACTGGATGCGCCTCTCCGCAGCGAGCTCATCCATAGCCGGAGTGCCGCCGGAGACTGCCCGTAGCTCCGGCAATCATCATCGGGGTGAGCTTCAACCTCGGACAGGCGCGCGCTCGAGGTTGAAGATGCCCTGCAGGTGGGCCCCAGTCGTCAGTGACCCAGCCTCCCTCCATTTTTTTAAGTGAAGCAGCAGCGCCGTTGGGCTTGGCCCATTAGCAATAGCAGCGGCGGGTGCCTCGTGGTGACCCAGGCGGCGGCCGATTCCAGCCCAATCCGGCCCAGTGAGCACAGTGGCACTTTTCTTTTTCTCTGGAAATCGGCCAAGGACTCCTGTGTAAATATTTATTTCACAGATTGGTCCCTGGTAGTCAAACCCTTCTAACTTCTTACCCGCAACTCCGATTCAGCCCCTTCGAGAGGGAATCTTTTCCGGCGAATCTTTCTGCGAGGTGAACGCACTTCTCTCCGGTGAATTCATCGACCCCCAGGCAAGCCGACCATCTGATATATGCCCTAAAGCATTGCTTCTGTGTTGATCTTGCGTGTTTAATTAATATGCTCGTGTGCATAGTAGTGAGCTGTAGGTGACTCTGATGAACCCTTGTTTGCCTTTTTCTGGTAACGGCACCACGCCTGTGCTCTGAGATGCTTCCGACCGTCCAGGGTGGATGCCGACTTTATATTTCTCTTTTCAACAACTGTCCCGTGTTCTGAGCTGCTTTTCGGCCGTCTCGGGCAGCTGTTGGGTTTCTTTTTGTAGCAGTGACCCCATGCTCTGAGCTGATCTTCGGCCGTCTTAGGGAACCTCTACCTTCTTTTATCAACACCGTCTCATGCTTTGAGCTGCTTTTCAGCCGTCTTGAGCCAGGGTTGAGCTATTCCAGTAATGTCCTAGATCCGGGTTGTAAAGACCGTTCTGGTGGCTACTATGTTATTTGCCAGTTTCATGCAAGGGCTCGGATGGTCGTAACCTACAACTAAAACTTGTAAAGTGATAACTTGCCATTTAAATGTTGTTTCACTAATGACTCGTTGTGACATTGTATGGAGATAGGTTGTTATGTTTTCATAGTTGTTACAGTATGCATTATTACTGTTATTGCAATGATAACGAATGTGACTTAATAATGACAACCTCCTCCGTCGGCTGGATTGAGTCATAGTGCCACCGAACCGAGCTCATCAGTGCAGCCACATTCGCCTTTATGGGAAGGCCCTAACTTGGTCTATTGTCTTGCCTCTTATCGGTATCTCCAAAGAGGGAAGATTAAGTGTGCGTGCTACCCTGGCCTGGTAGGTGGCGATAACCTTGTGAGCCTAGTTGTTGTTTAGCCCGGGGTCCCTATTTGGGACAGTTTTGTTTAGCCACGAAGGTGGCAGGTGTCAGGAGTGACACAGGGGCCACCCAGGACATGACCCGGATGGGGTATGGTTGTCGGTGGTACCATGGGAGTGCCTGGCAATAGACAAGTTTTGTTGGAGCAGCACCGGTCCACCCGAATGGGAGCATGTACTGATGTACGAGGCCAGGAGCTCCATAGTGTGGGTAAAGTGCGCAACCTCTGCAGAGTGTAAATCTATTCCATAGCCGCATCCTCGGTCCTGGGACACAGTTCGTACTAGGTCACACTAGTTGGTCTATGTCGAGTCTGGAGGAGTTAACCGAATGATTGCTAAGAACGAACTAGATAAGGTAAGCTTTGTCAGATTTGTGGCACAGATGCCTGGACATCGGATGATGTCAGGAAGTTGAGATGTTAGCCATCGGATGGCTATGGCAGAGAGGGTCAAATGACCATAAGAACTTGGATCCGGAGGGATCATGTGAATGAATTTGATCAATTGCATTTACTGTTATGCTTTACCTTATCATCCTCATTTCAGTAGTTATATTGCTAGATAATACTACCATAACCAGATCATTAATATTGTTAGGATAACAAGTGCATGCTTGAATGCCATGGAATGCTTTTCTTGGTGTATATGTTATTTGGTTTGCTTGCGAGTACATTCAAAAGTACTCAGCGGCCTTCAATGTGGCTAGGTTCACCAAAGAATCCGTTGAGAAGCCGGCGTTCGCGAGCTAGAAGAGTAACCCAGTCAGATCCCTGTGGATTGGCGCCGCACCAAGACCATGCTGCCTTAGATAGAGCTTTTCCGCTGCCATCACCCTTGTAAAATATCATGTAAGACTTATATATCCATTAATAGAAAGGCCTGTGTTCATGATACTTGTTGTAAAAGTGCATGCCAGAGTGATTTCCTTGGCTGGTGTGTGCGGCGACCGTCTGACTACAGTAGTATTCAGGCGGGGCACCACACAAGGATTTGGACCTCGTCATCATTGCTGCGAAGCTTGACAGCGAGCGCTTCCTCACGCGCGTCAAGGTCTTTCTCCCTTTCGGCAAGTTGCGCCTCCCGCTCCGTGAGCTTGCCATCGAGAGCCGACGCTTCCTCCGTGGTAGCGGCGATCTTTTCTTCCTGTCTCTTGATGCTATGGAATTTATACCAATTGCGGAGCCCATCCGCCTTCTCCCTCAGTTTCTTGTCAGCTGACTCCACGACTCGCTGCTACATTTGGAACGTCTCCCAGCGCTTGCCGTAACGGGTCTGCACATCCTGGAAGCCGGCAACCATCGTCTTCAGGAAGGCAAGGTCAGCTGAGCTGTCACCGGAGTGGTCTGTCTCTGAGGCTGAGAGGGAAAGAGGTTCCAGGATTCCGGCAATAACATCTTCAAAGGACAGCTCCCCAGCACAAGAAGAGATGGGGGCTCCAGACTCTTGTTGCTGACTGATGAGCTCCAAGGGACCTGCCGAGGCTTGCATCTCCAGCATGATGGGATGGTGGTCAGTATTTGGCTCGCCATGGACAGCTTCTCCCATCTCAACATCGGCGGTGACAGGGTTAGATGCGCTGCCGGAAGGTTTATCCAACCCTTCGGGGGCTTTCCTAACCCCTTCAGTAGCAGATGCGGCACCCTCTTCAGCAGCTATCTTGGCAGCCTCGTCACCAGCTCTCTTTGATGTCCCCTGTATGGGAAGTTACTCTTCTCCCATAGAGGCTGGATGTACAGTACGGGCAGGATGCAAAGAGTAGGAGAAAATTGAAAATTCAGATCAAGTTCAAGAAAACAAAGAGGAAATGGTAAGGGTAAAGTAGTACTTGGGCGATGGTTTACCTTGATGGGCTTCTGGAGAAGATGTTATTTCTTCTCCGGCAACGTTAGTTGCCGTCGCTCGGGTCCCGGCAACATACATGGATGGCGGATTCTCGATGTGGACAAGCCCTTCTTGCCACTCCTCCAGGGGGGGTGGACCTTGCCGGAGAAATGCTTGGCGGTGGAGCAGAGGTTGAGGGCGCCGTCAAGGGATCCAATCCCTGGTGCTCTCCCTCCGGCAAGATGCCCCCCGTCTCCTTGCCGGTTTCCATGATGGCGGTCTCAATGGTGGCGCCCGTCAACGGGGGTTGAAGGTTGGACGTACATTGGGGGCTGGAGCCGACAACATCAGGAAGGATTGGATCATGGCTGATGTTTGTTGCTGCTTTGCTTTCCTCGGTCGTCCAGGCTTTCTTCCGATGTCCCTCCGTCAACAACGCTTCTTCCCTACGAAGCCAAGCCGTTCGTAGCAGTCAAGACGAGCAATAGATCCAAGTTAATGGTTAGAAAAACATGGAGGAAGAATGAGGTGCTTACTCTTCGTCCTCATCGGGATCACTAAGGACTGACAGATCATAGAGAACTGTGTCCCCGATGCCTGTAGTTCTAGGTGATGGCGGTGAAATCCTGGGATGCTTCATCCCTAGGGGAGCTGGGGGCTGCGAAACACCCGCCCCCTCCACGGTTTACGGGATGGGTCGACGAGGGGCAACAGCACAGGAAGGCTGTTGCCGAGAAGGCTGTGCCCGGGAGGTTCTGGCTGCCACCTTGACGACGGCAAGCTCCTGGCTTGCCACCTTGGTATGCGCTACCCTCTTTCGAGCGGGCTTCTTGGCGATGGTCACCTTCACCTTGGCGGGAGGAGGGCGAGGCGCTTCCTCCTCCTTCTCCTTTTCCTCTCTCTCTTCCTCATCCCCTTCGGTCTCTTCGGCATGGTCCACATCATCGCCCTCATGCTCGTCAGAATGCTCGTCATCCGCTGAGGTCTCGCCAGTGTACTCCTCAGTGTGCTCGCCGGGGTGCTCCTCGGTGTGCTCCTTGACCTGTTTTCCCTTGCCGGAACCCTTAGCCATCCGGGAACAGTGCATTCTCTTCAGTTCCTGGGCTCTGGTGGCGCAAAACTCTTCTTCATCGTCCCTTGTCAGATGGACCATATCATCCTCGACCCTGACTGCTTCCTCCTTCAAACCGCCAAGCCAGTCCTTCCACTCCTTCTCGGTGGGCGTTGTCCAGTCCGTCAAGACTGTCCTGGCATTGCAAGCTGGCATCATGCCCAGGATAGAAGTCCGGGCGGTGTTGTTGCATAGTGGGATTACGCTTGGCGGCAAATGGAACTTGGAACCCCTGTTGAAGAGCTAACAAATGAGCTGGTAATGCTCCATTACCGGCAGGTTGTTCTGAAGGCTGGGGTGCAGGCGCATCGCATCGGCAGGGCCCTTGTAGTCACATGCTCTTTGTCCTCTTCTCTGCTGCAGCGGAGCAATTCGGCAGCGGGCGAAGTCTGCTCCCACCTTTTCAATGGTCAGGCCGGCCTCCTTAAGGCTGAGGAGCCTATATAGAGCCCCCCCAAGCTTGCCGTCATTGGGGTCAACATTGCCCCAATCGGCGGCCTTGTCAATTCTCTAGGTTCGGAGGTGGGAGAATGCCGGGAAGTCCTTATGCTTTATCCAGCACCAGTCAGCCCTCCACTCATTCCACTTAATATGCAGCTTGCCTTCAAGATAGTGCTTCTTCAAGTTCCCCCTTGGAATCCAAGTAACACTGCTAGAAAGGGCGTCGTCCTCGACCCGAGGGATGAAGAAGTGCCGAAACAGAGCAACATTGGGGGCTATTCCCTAAAATTCTCACACAAATGCGCGTATACTGACATACAGGTTACCGCATTGGGTGTGAAGTCCAACAGTCTAAATCCGTAGGCGTTCATCAACTCTACGAAGAAATCAGAAAAGGGCGGACATAGTCTGCAGTAGAAGTACCCGGCGAAGAAGTGGTACAGGTCGTCTGGTGGAGGAGCGGATCCTGGGAGCACCATAGTGGCCTCGTGATTTTCCGTCTCCTCCGCATATGCGTAAGTGTATTTTGTGTCCAAATCCTCTTCCGTCAGTGCCGGTCGAAAAACGGTGCTAGACCGCCGCCATGCAGCCTTGGCGGCCTTCCTTTCCTCCGCCGCCGCGTTGATAGGCTTCTTAGCCCTCCTCGGCCCCATGGCGATTTGTGGGGAAGGGAGTCGTGGAGACAGGGAGCGGAGCGGTGGAAGCAAAGGGTGCACTCTACTCTTGCGCGAGGAAGAAGATGGCAAGATTGGGAGAAGGGGGGTAAATGAGCAGCGCCCCTCGCGGATTCCTTTTTATGGGGAAGGCGCGGGAGCTGGCTCTTTACCATCCTACATGGATGTGCTTTTTAGGCACACTACCTCCCGTGGCCGTTCCATTCCACCTCTCCCATGCCGGCATTTAATGCGCATCGTGGGGGCGAGGTAAAAGAGAAGATTATGACAGTTATCCTCTGCCACGCGTGCCTGTGCACTGTTCGGGCCTAGCCCAACGACGCCTCGCATGCGTGTGTGGCCCTGGCCGAGGGGCTCCTGTCAGTGTACTAAGACATGGGTGCCTTCGTACCCTGACTTGTGCACATGCAGTTGTAGCCTTCCTGGCGGCAAGGGCTTGTCGGAGGGCTACCGTGACTCAAGACTCAATAAACAAGACCGTGAAGAAGGCCTCTAGGTAGGTCATCGAGAAGTACTATTCTAGTACTGAAGATCAAGATTACCCTTGCCGGCAAGCTTCATACTGGCAAGGTGAAGACCAAGACTCTGGTTGCCGGCAAGCTCCTTGCCGGCAAGCGAAGGCCTGGCAAGCTCCACGCCGGCAGGCTCGTTCTGTCCCATTACCGCTCTACCTCATCACCATCTAGATAAGCTCGTGTGATTGGTGTCGAGCGGGCAGGCAGTTAACATAGCTGGGCAAGGCACGTTTCATCACGCCACGCAAAGATTAACTTTAATGACACCTGTCCCGGGGATGTGTCAAGATAACAGGAGGGCGGCAGGACCGGTCATGCAGATCTTTTTACCCAAAGCCTCGCCTCCCCGACGTAGCACCTAACGGTACATTTAATGTGCTTGTCCTACCCCGTTAGGAGATAGACTTGGTGATGGTGCATGTACTATTCACTTCCCTATAATGAATGTATTAGCCACTGCGGTACCCCTTGGTCTATAAAAGGAGGCCCACGGCTACAGTTAGAATGGTTGACTCCTAGTTCAATTACACGATGTAACTGCACTTCCCGCGCACCTTGCCGGCAAGCTGCGCTCCTTGTAATCCCGAGTTCATATACAATCAAACCAGCAAAGCAGGAGTAGGGTTTTACGCTCACAGCAGCTCGAACCTGGAAAAATCATTGCTTGTTCTCATATCTATTAGCCCTGCTCTTCGTAGTACATTGATCCCACTGCCGAACCGCAAAGGGATCCTCTTGATCGCATAGATCGTCGTTTTCCCACGACAATTAGCGAGCAGTTTCTCTATCATACCCGAAGGAATTTCATAATAAATATTTTTAGTAGGTTCAATAGGTTGAGGGGAAACTCTTAATGCTTCCGGGCGAGGTGAAGATACACCGAACAAACCCCTCAAAGGATTACTTTCCATAGTGACAAGTGACAGTAAATTTCAGCACGTAATAAAAATGTTTCCTTACCAAATTCCACTTACCAAAGGCGATTCACTCCCCGGCAACGGCGCCAGAAAAGAGTCTTGATGACCCACAAATATAGGGGATCAATCGTAGTCCTTTAGATAAGTAAGAGTGTCGAACCCAATGAGGAGCAGAAGGAAATGATAAGCGGTTTTCAGCAAGGTGTTTTCTGCAAGCACTGAAAGTAGTGGTAACTGATAGTTTTGTAGCAAGATAATTCGTAACGTGTAGCAAGTAACAATAGTGGCAAAGTGCAGCAAGGTGGCCCAATCCTTTTTATAGCAAAGGACAAGCCAGAACAGTCTCTTATATAAAGCAAAGCATTCTCAAGGACACATGGGAATTCTCATCTAGTCACTTTCATCATGCACTACTGCAGGCGACCGCTAACGTGACACATGAATCAGAGACCCTGCGACCAAACTGTGTGTGATGCATGAATCACAAATAGTGTCATAAAAAAACCGTCCCCAATAAGACGAACTGTTTGCGATGCCGAAGACATCAAAATCGATTCAGATTAGAGACGCGTGTGCGATACGTGGCATACAGTTGATCCATACGAACTGTTTGCGATAAGCCAGAACAACAAACACGGTCAGCCAGTTCATGGTGTGTGCGATACGCGACATACAGTTCACTCGGATGAACTGTTTGTGATTACCCAACACAACAGAAACGGGCAGCCAGTTCGTGGTGTGTGCGATAGACGGCATACAGTTCACTCGGATGAACTGTTTGTGATTACCCAACACAACAGAAATGGTCAGGCAGATCAAGGTGTGTGCGATATACAGCATGTGGTTCACTCGGATGAACTGTTTGCGATTACCCAACACAACAGAAATGGTTCAACTTAACAAGATGTGTGTGATACGCGGCAAACAGGTCAGTAATCAGAAATGTGTGGAAAGACCGATAACAACACAGACGATTCCTGCTAATAACCCGTGTGTGTTGTGGGCAAACGCTTGCTGGTAAACAATTGTCAGCGATTGATGAAATCATCACCGATGGGTTCGCTAGTTTAATCCATGTGCGATGTGATTTGCTCAATCTGCACAACATCTATGCTCTCTGTCTACAGAACAACAACATATATGCTTATATGGCCATGATTGCATAACCAAATTAAACATCCAATTAGATAACTGACTACACACATAACATTTGCACACAGCAAAGTAAACAATTACATGCATAATAGTCTAGGATAAACGATCATATCTAATCATCATCTACTTCTTCTTGTGACGCTTGCCATTGTTGCTCTGCTGGTGGCTCGATCCCTCGTCGTCTAAAGGAAGGAGGCACTCCCTCATGTCAACGATCCGCCTGTGCATCTCGTAGCATGTGTACATGCTCTTGGCTGCAAACTTGAGGTGAGGTTCATCCAGTCTCTGCACCCAGGCTCCGTGCCAGGATCCAGGATTTCTCTTGGAACCTTCCTTCATCTTTTCGTAGTAGGGGTCGATGATGGCCGCGGCGAGTTCAACCAGGGAGTCCATCTTCGTGCTGCCCTAGACTCTATAGTGGCCACGGATGTCGACAAGCTTCGGGCAGGCCAAGCCCGAAATCTGGAGCACTTTTACATCGTTGACAGTGTCCACCGTAGCGAACTTGTAGTCGGGGCTCTTGACAAACCTGGTGAAACGCTCGCAAGCACTTGTGGCTAGGCAGTAGTGGTAGACGAGGACGTGATGGCCCACACACAACTAGGCGACCGCAACCTCCTGATCAACCCCGGGATGACCGCCGGTGTACTGGAGGTCGAAGCCGACCACTTTGTACTTGTCTTCCTTAGCAAGCAACGGATCCATGGTGTTGATGGAGTCCTCCACCACGGCCGGGTCGATGGTGTACACCACCATGAGTTCCTTTTCCCTCACGTGGGTGTCCACACGATGCACGCCGTACTCCACTGGAGCGCCGCTGGATATCCTCTCTCTCTCTATGTGTCATCGTGGGTGTGCTTGTTGTGTTGTGGGGCGCGATCGAAAGGTTGAAGAGACTAAGGTTATAATGGCCGTGGGAATAAATGGGGAGGCCGAACGGCCTGGAGTATCGGCACGCGCGGATGGTAGTTGTTGCAGCGCATAACTGATCGTGCCGCACGTATTAACTGCATCGTGGCGACGCGCGCGGACGCACCCGCATGCATATGGTGCCCAAAACGTGATCATGTGCCGGCCCCAACAGCTGAAAGAGCACGCGTGGAGGGACGGGAGCAGAGCGCGCCGTGGCCGCCTTAACGTCGAGCAGAGCACACGAAGGGACGCGAGCATAGCGCGCCGCGGCTGCCTAAACGGCGAGCAACCACCTGCGTATAGCAGTTCTGGTCAACCGTCTGGCACGCGTGGGAGGCGAGACGGCCCATCCATCGGACACGCTGACACACCGATCAAACCTAAACGTGTTCACGCTAATCTAATTACCACGCGATGAGTAAATGCAAATCTGTTCACACCGATCAAACCTAAACGTGTTCCCACTTATCACTGGGCTATAAAAACTAGTACCCCCTCGAAAATTACTGCACATTCCTCTCCTCGTCACCAAAAAAACAGGTCTTTCCTCTTAAGCCATTCCTTCCGTCTGCCATGGCCAGTAGGAGGAGTTCTAGGTCGACATATAACCAGGGAGCAAAGACCAAGGCCGCGGAAGCACTTGAGAGGTCCCGCCGCAACGCGGCAGCCGCAGCAGAGATGTCCTGCCGCGTCGCGGGGCCCTCGAACAAGCTCTCATTGGCAGGTGAGGGCTCTCACAAGTGCACTCGCCGCGTCGGTGAACTCGATGAGCTGGCAGGGCTGAAGTCCTTAGCCAGCGACGACGACATTCTCGCTTGCCTAATTAACCAGCAGGAGTTGCTCGCCGGCTTGGAGAAGCTGCTCGAGATTAGCAATGCCTCGGTTGATAAGGCGACCGGGCTCGTCGTGAAACTCATGGGTGACTATGCGAAGCTCCACGAGCACCTCGACAAGCAGAAGGAGGAGGCCGCCAGCTGGAGGGAGCTATATGAGAAGAGCGTTGCCTCACGGATGACGCTGACAGTCATCGTCCATGAACTTGGGGATGACTTGAAGAAGCTCCGCATCGAGCACGAGCTGCAGGTGGAGGAATCCATGGCTGCTGTCAAGCAAAGTCATGAGGATGTGAAGAAGGAGCTGGAAGAACTCCTCGCCAAGCGATCCATCGAGAAGTAGAGAGCAGCGACTTCCTTCTTCCTCTTTTTTTTCTTCTTTCTTGCCCCTGTTCTTTCGGGCATTGCCGCATGTGGCATTTTAAATTGGAAATTATCCGGGATATGTAAGACAATCATTATTCGTTGCCATTGTCAATTTGTCGTCGTATTATTTCATTCGTAACCTCATAGGTACATGTATACGAGTCGAAAACAGGCTAAAATTAACATTCTCAGAGAGGCATGAACAAAACAATGCTAGCTATCGTTGAGCGGGGCCATGGGATCACAAGCTAACACCTTCCGTCCAGGTGCATTAACCGCGTGTTAAACAGCGGCTCGGCCGCCATTAATGGAGAAGTTGGGAGCAAGGCGGTGGCTGGAGGTCAAAGAGCTCGCTTCCCGGTGAGCCTGCTCGGCCGCCATTAATGGAGAAGTTGGGAGCGAGGCGGCGGGTGGAGGTCAAAGAGCTCGCTTCCCGGTGAGCCTGCGCGGCAGACAGCTCGCACGGGTCCCGTCGAGCCTGCGTGGCGGACTGCTCGCACGCATCCCATCGAGCCTGCGCGGCGGACTGCTCGCACGTGTCCCGCTGAGCCTGCGTGGCGGACTTCTCGCACTCGACCCGTCTAATCAAATAGCTGCACGCACGCCACCTAGTATGGTCAAATTATTGCACAAAATACAAAGAGGACCAATAAACCAGGACCGAGGTAGTACTCTCCAATAAAAAGAGGGACGCGTGGCCACACGTAAATGGTTAGTGGAACGCCCACGGTTCAAACAATACAACCATTTGCGATATTAACGTGTCATCTATTTGTTCCAAAATGCCTACGTTGGCTATTAATGTGTGCGCCTTGTCTCAAATTGGACAATTTTTTTTGCCATGGCATATATGTGCCATATAATGACACTATGCCAAGTTTCATGAATTTCGGGTGAGTTTTGGATTTACGGGGATTTAAAAACCGAGATTCTCAATGTTTGAAGCCGAGCCAGGACGCCGAGATGTTTGTAATTCATTCCCATTTCTTGCATGGGACCTAAACATGCACCCAAGGACACATGTATGGTATTTGAAGCCATTTTGGTGCACTAGAGCATGTGCTTGTAATTCAAATTTGAATTATGGGGATTAAATGCATAGAAAACTCAATTAATGTATAAAAAGGCCAAACGAACCCTGAATAATTCCATATTTCAGCGCGAATCTCTTGTTGGTCTACGTTGCCTGTATAAAAAAAATACATGGCGAGAAGAGGCAACGACGATTGTCGTTGCGCCCACAAGGGTGACACGTTCCCTATCAGAACCACGAGGCTTCTTGCTAGAAGCTCCGGTTTGTAAGAGGCTTGTACCAAAACTTGCCCCAAATTGGACAAAAAATTTACCACAGCATATATGTGACATGTCATGACACGATGCCAAGTTTCACGATTTTCAGGTGAGTTTTTGATTTACGGGGATTTAATAACCGAGATTTTCAATGTTTGAGGCCGAGCCAGTATGCCGAGATGTTTGTAATTCATCCCCATTTCTTGCATGGGACCTAAACATACACCCATGGACAAATGTATGGATTTTGAAGCCATTTTGATGCACTGGAGCATGTGCTTGTAGTTCAAATTTGAACTATGTGCCTAGAAAACTCAATTAATATATCTAACTAGTAAACGTGTCTGGCCAACCCGGCCATACGAGGCCCCTTCGAGCGCGCGGTGATTCCTGGCCGTCTGATGCGTTTACTATTCACAGTTTTCACTGCTGACCGTTGAATTTTTTCTCACCCGCGTGCTCGTTGTTTCTGTGTATGACCGTTGGGCTAGTTCGTGTGTGGGGTTGCTCATTTGAGACGGTGGGTGTCTGAGGTCCGGTCGCTCCAGAAAACGAAACACGGTGAAAACCCTAGCCTACCGAGAGCCTCCTCTCATCCCCAATCCCCTGCCTCCTCTTCTCCCTCAATCCCCGCCTCCTCACCTCCTCCCCAATCCGCCGCCTCCTCTTCTCCTCCCCAATCCGCGAGCCCTCACCACCAAGAAGCCACGGGAGGACTGCGCCGCCGCTGGTAGAAAAGAGGAAGAGGAGGTGGCGCAGGGGAGACCAGCGGCGGCGACGCCGCATCGACGAGCTCGACAAGGAGGCGAGCTAGAGCGCGGCCCGCCGTGAGCGCTGCATCGCCTGGGGACGCGGGGCGGCGATGAAGGCGTGTGAGAAGATGGCCTGAGTGTCCTCGTCAATGGCAGTTTTGGCTACTTCCACCCGCCTCAGTTTGTTTTTCTCTCCTTCCCCTGCTGCTACTTCCTCGCTGCTCTCAACTGAGTGTCTCTGTCTCCTCTTATCATTGCCATTTTTTTGATTGTATTGAAATTGATTCAGAAGAAAATCAGTTCATTTGCTGCCAGTTAGATCGATCTATTCATTGTTTTCTTGTTCCCCATAGGATTGGGTTTGTCCGCTTGGTGGAGCAGGCAGGGAGCAACCAAGAAGACATGGGAGAAGGAGAATGACCCTGACGAGATGGCCGCCATAGGGTCGTGGCATTCTTTAGCACGCACATCGGCACCGTCCCCGCGGCCGCAGCAGGAGGACGACGTTGGCTGCAAGTGATGACGCAGGAGCCCATCCTGGTCGAGCACCCACCGAGGTTCGTGTTTCTCCACATAGGAATATATAAAGAAAAATGGGACCAGAGATGAACTTATTCTGAACTCAAGAACACCAAAGTGTGACAAAATAAAGGGGAAGCACCAATTCTCCTCAAGAAATTCGTGTTGATAGGTAGAACATATTCCTTTTCATGTACTGTGGTAGAAGGGTTGCAGAAGAAAGCAGGCTCACCTTTCTTGGCAGGGTTCGACTGCTCCAGGGATGACAAGCCACAAGATTTAGGTTTGCATATTCTTGCATGTGTGCATCTTTTTAGTTTTGCCTCACTGCACAAGCCTTGCATATGACCACTGGGCCATGTCTTTTGTGAACCCCCATAATTATTTTGTTCTTTTGATTTCGTTGAGTTCAGTAGATTAGTAAAGGGTCTTTTGATTTCGTTGTCCATATAGGATTTTACTACTGCTATGGACAAAAGAAGGCTAAAGCTGGGAAATACAACAATGTCAGGAGCCGACCGAGGTAAAGAAACCTAAGTTGACAAGCAGGACATACTCCCCTCTGCAGTTATTTTTCTCTGCTATTCGTTGAGCATATCAGGAAATTGATAGACAGTGTGAGAACTAGTACATAAAATAATTTAAGAACATTAATCTGAATCACATGGTGGTTCCTAACATTTAGCATTTCTAAAATTTCCCATTTTTAGCTAGATCCAAAATGCCGAGAAGCAGGGTTTATTTTCTCTCATCACCATAACAAAGGTATGCAGTCCATTCTTATCTTTTTTTACAATGGCATTATGCACATAACCTGTCTGATGCAATGGACAAACGGATATTTGTGGTTGGTATAAATCATTTTAATGCATAAAAGAAGAGTTGGTAGGTTTTGACATGAGCATGATGAATTATTGCGGCCTTGCTGTTTCTTGAAAGATAGTGTGTAGAAAGTTTGTTTTGCTCTTGAAAGGTGTGTGTGAGAGTTCGAGGGAAAAAACTATTGCTTTACTTATGTTTCAACTCCAGTGAGGCATGTTTGAACCGGTAGTGAAAATATGGTGCTTATTTTTATTTTGCTGATTTGAGGATTTTGGTAGTAGAATGTCCTTTTGGGCTGGTGTTGCGGTTCATTCAGTTTCAAGGGAAAAGATATATGTGTAGTTTCTTTGCTTTACAGAAGATGCATTATATGATGTCTTCATCTTGGTAACCATTACTGTCGGGGATATAACTCCACGATATAACCCGGCTCATGACGTTAAGCCGCCCTAAGACTTAAGTCATCTCTGGGCTTAAGCCGCCCTGAGACTTAGTCATTTCTGGAGATGAGTCCTGAAGATGAGCCCGGAAGATGAGACCCGGCCTGCTACAGTGCCAGGATGTTAACCCGGCCCGCTACAGTGCCAGGGAGTTAACCCGGCTGCTACAGTGCCAGGGAGTTAACCCGGCTGCTACAGTGCCAGGAAGCTAACCCGGCTGCTACTGTGCCAGGATGTTAACCCGGCCTGCTACAGTGACCCGGACGAGGAGTCAAAATACAAGATGGAGACCCTTTAACTTGGAAGACACGAATGACTTAGAGTAGGACTCCAATCATGGGTATAACCCGGAATCTCATGTAAGCCGCCCCTTCAACTTATATAAGGAGGGGCAGGGCACCCCAAGAGGGACAAGTTTTTAGAGGTCAAGATAGACAGATAAGTCTGGAGACAGATGTTTTGGCAGGTCTCAAGACAGACGCTTTGATAGCTCTCAAGACAAAGTCAGGGAAACAACACCCTTGTAATTGTGACTATGATCATCAATATCAATCAAGCAGGATGTAGGCTTTTACCTCCACCGTGAGGGGCCGAACCTGGGTAAACTCGTGTCTTCTCGATTCCGATCAACCCCGTTCAAGCTACCACCTAGCTGCGATGGCCTCACCACAAAGTCCTTTCACGAGGACATCTGCCGTGACAAAACCACGAAAGTTGGCGCCCACCGTGGGGCCACGAGCACGGTGGTGTTGTGTTCTTGGAGGGAGCTCCACAGGGATCGAGAGACTCGTAATTGACTGGTTCAAGAGAAGCCAACACGGAAGGATTCACATCATCAGCAAGCAGTAAAAGCAGAAGACACAAGATTGAGTTCAAGGGGAGTTAGGGTTTCGTTGTATGCGCCGCAGCACATGCCTGAGGGGATTTGTCCAAAGGTGGATCAATGTCTGCTACAGCTGAGACCAACAGAAAACTGCAGCAACAGACACTCGGGCGGAGACCTGGACGTTGCAGCGTCGAGACCTGCGCTCGCTAACCCTGTTCGGCGCGTCTAAGTGCAGGAGCAAAAAAAAAAGAAAAGGGGTTAAACCAACCATGACCCGGATTCACCGCGTCAGCCGCCGTCCCCACAGCCTCGCTTTGAAACGCCAAGCCGCCGCTCGCTTCCACGGCGCCGGCCTCGCCTCTGCCATGGCTCGCCGCCTCTGCCGTGGATGCGCCAAGCCGCCGTGCCTGATTCCGAGCCGCCGTGCCCTCAACTCGCCGACCCGCCTCTGCGCCTCGCCTCCGAGTGGTCTACCGTCGCCGCGGTCTCACCTGCAAACTGCCGTTGCCGCTTCCTCAAATCGCCTCGGCCTCGCTCCTCGTCTGTGGAGGCCGGCCTCGAGCCGCTGCAGCTGTCCGGCGGCCTCGCCATTGTCATGGCTCGCCTTGCTGCCGGAGTGTGGCTCGAGCCGCCCGCGCCCACGTCAGACTCTGCCTCTGCTGCGTTTCCCCCTGCTGGTCACATCTCAAGCCGCCTTCAGGACGCTGCCTTCAAACCGCCGCCGTCTCTGCCATGAGCCGCCGGCACGCCACCATGGTCGCAAGTCGCAGTCGCTGCCCCGCCGGGTCACCCCCGCCAGCGGCCGCGGGCTCGGCACCAGCCACCTTGGCCCAGCTGAATTGCCTCCGCCTCAAGCACGGCCCTGCTCACCGCTGCGGCATGCCCACGCCGGAGTTGCCCGTTTCCGAGCCGCCGCCGCCTTGTCTTCGCCTCTGCTCTGAGTCGCCACGGCCTCACGGCCGTTGCCGCTGAGAGCCGCCTCTTTACGAGTCGCCGACGCCCCTCTGCTACAGCCGCGCTCAACTTCCGCCGCTGTGATCCGCGGCTCCGCGTCAAGCTGCCACCCCGCTGAGCCGCTGCGGCCTCCCCTCACGCTGCGCTGAGCCGACGCCCACCTTTGCTCCACGCGATTCGCCACCTCCACGCCGGCCCGCCGCTCCTCTTCTGCTGGGCTTCACTTCGAGCTGCCGCAGCAGTTGCAGCCGCTGAGCTGCCGAGGCCACTCGCCCTTGCCTTGAGCCACCGCCTACGCCACCACTACTGCCATGGCTTCGGCCTCGCCCTCAAGCCTCCGCCGAGGTGACTCGCCTCGTCGGTCTGCCGCCTCATGCCGCTCCACCTCCGCCCCTCGCCTCGAGTCGTTGCTTCCATCTTAAACGTCGCTCCAGGACACTCTCGTTGAGCCGCCGGCTGCCTCTGCCGCACGTGGCCGCGGCCTTGAGCCGCCGCCTCCGTGGCCGGCCCCGCTTTCCGCCTCTGCCGCAATTCGCCGCGGCCTCGAGCCCAGCCTTGTATTGCCTCTCCGGTGAGCCGGCCTGCCGCCGTCTCAGCCTCGAAGCTACCTCAGCCTCCCTTACCTCGTGCTGTCCGAGGAGATCCAGCGTGAGGTCCTCATGTCTCTGAAGCCTGAACTTTTTGAAGATCCAAATTTAATGCTTATCGGAAAGGTTGATGACTAATGGAAGGCTGAATGCTCGTGTGAAATGTGATCTGACAGAGAATCTCGCGCTGAAAATAAATGCACAGCTTACTAGCGAGCCTCATTACTCTCAAGGGATGTTCAACTTTGATTACAAGGATGCAGACTATCGAGCACAGTTTCAAATTGGAAACAATGCGTTCGGAGTGGTACGCCAAATTTGTCGATGGGAACAGAGATATTCTGGTTGGGTCAGCAAAGGAATTGGTCGCCACAATACAGATAAGATGATATCAGACCAGACGAAGTACTAAATCCGCAGACACCGTGAGTTAAACTATGGTCCGCGCAAAGATCATCTATCGTTCTAATACACCAGGTGAAATCCGTCCAGTTAATTTTTATTGATACATTTTTACTCTTTCGAGAACAATTACTCTGGCATGCGATATTTTTTTTTGCAGGACAATTGATCACTGCAAGAGCAATCGTCGTGCCACGGATATCACGCTCGTGCTAATATTATCATGCGCCAGCGACCGACCATGTCGTACTGCTCAATGAACGTGTGTGCAAGCCGCCACCTATGCGGTTCGGTCTACATCAACACGCGGCAGACTCATCCGCTCTCGCCGCGGCCGATTCATCCGTCCGCTCCAGTGACCGACTCGCCCGTCCACGCCGACTTACAAGCCACGGCCATGATGCGCAGTCTAAACATCGGTATTGTCAGGGGAATTATCCGCGGTCAAGACCCAGCCTTCTACAGGACCTGGCCTCAAGGATGACCCGGCCTGCTACAGGACCTGGGCTCAAGGATGACCCAGCCTGCTCAATAATGATCAAAGGAATGCCGGCTTATCTGGACCCCAGATGTTTTGCAGTAGTAGCATTGTCTCCTGTATATCCTATGCTGAGCTTTTCCATGATCATATGGTTACTTGGGGGCTTCCAACTCATCGAGTTTAGCTTACAAAACCCTTTTAACCCGGCGAAATGCCAAACTATACTTGGTTAAACCTGCCTGTTAGCAAGATGATACTCCCTAAAAAGCGACCCGGCGTACGCCTGATGAGTCAATCACAAAGGTGACCCTGAATTCATCAGAGTTAAAATGCTCGATTGGTTGCGTGAGAGCCGGCTTTCAGAGAGATAGGACAAACCAAAAGAGGCCAAAAAGCCTGCTTCCATAGGAAGCGAAACCAAGACTCGAACCTTGAAAGCCGATCTTATGCCATGCTTTGAAAGCCGGCATTTTTATACTCTATTATTATACACATACATTATCCTACATTGCATCATCATACATTGCATCATCATACAATGCATCATTTATGCATATCTATATTTGTTTATGTCGCAGGAGCCGGTTTTCAAGTCGGGTTACATTGTAACTCTGCAGGAACAAAACAAATCTTTAATAGCCAAAATGGCTGGATCGTCATCATGGTTTATCATAACCAGCATTCAATGATTGAGATATCAATTCTCTTATTTTCCCGGGGTACAATTCCAGCCGGGTCACATATAATACCTGGTCATTTAATTGAGGGCTACAGCACTTACGGATTTTTCTCACATATTTGTTGGGTTGCACTGCAACCGCGGCCAAGGATTTCTTTCATCGCAAGGGCATCACAGAGTGGAACTGAATATTCTACAGTGGAAGGAATAGTCCCGAGTCGCCGTAGGCAATACGACCCGGCACTTGGGGGCTACATTATTCAAATCAAGATTACATCCAGTATGAAAGTCCCATGTCGTTGCAAGCATGCACCACGGCATTTGGGGGCTAATGCACGGTCAATTTTACATTCTGTGGTGAATTCTAAATCATGCTAGGCAATGTCGTCTTTGAATAAGTTGTCATATTGTACGCATGAGTTCTCTAAAATTCCTGAGTGGTTTATTCTATTATAAAGCTAGAAAAGAAGCAGCAATAGGGAATTGTTTAAGGACAGACAAAAGCCATGAGTTGTTTTGCTGAGAAAAGAAACAAGTAATATCACATTCTGAAGGTTCATTTCCATGTATACGGGTGAGGAGTCCTTAAAATGTGAAGTATTGTAGGTTTCTAACCATGTACATAGGTGGTGCGCAGCTAAGCACTCGAGCTATGATTATTGTTATGTATGGATTAATAGTGCTAATCATTGTTTGGTTCAGGCATTGAACAGCTAAAACTAACTCAAAAGTATATGCTCTTTCAAAGTAAATGATGTACCGAAAGAACTATATTGATGATCAGGCGTGCATTTCGAATGCATTGGAATCAAATTCATAATGCATGAGGATTGATTTCTTCTGTGGTCATGTTGTAAATATAGGAAGCAGCTTCTCATGAGCCAACCTTTTTTTTGCACTTGTTGTACCGAGGAAATCTATGCTTTCGTGAGTACAGTTCGATTGTGTGTATCCAGAGTTTTTTTGGTGCGTACGGGACAAAAAAGTTATATTTACTTTGATTCATCTATTTGCAGCAAAAAAAACATTTTTCTTCGTGCATAAATGTGTGGTGTTTATTATTCAATTCAAACGAGTGAGCCAGTCCATTATGTATCGGCTTTGAGGGAGTTGTCCATGTTTCATTTGCCATCCAGGTGATCACGACGTCGACTCATGTCTATTGCTGATGGTGAACCAATTTTGACTGTTGTTTATGCTTCTGAAAATGATTGCTGGGGAAGGAGGACCATTCCTAATTTGGCCTCAAGGAGATGCTCTGCTTCAGCTCGCAGGTTGTGACCTTCCTACCCTCCTCTCACTGGTTTGCTGTTTGCTTTTCAGCATTACTAAACTGCACGAGACATGTTTTGTGAAAATGCTTTGCACAGATGAACGGATATGTAAGTAGATGGTTACTCTGTGCATAGCTCCTATAGGAGTGAGATGTTGTGATAGAATCTAGAGATGCTTACGGATATGTAACAATAAGATCCAGTCGCGTGTCATATGTCGATTCTCCTACAGATTAAACTATGAGCATATTCAGACACAGTCGGTCTGGTGAGTATATTATACGGTCTTCACCAGATGCATTTGTGTTTTGCAAAAATGTATTGATGTTATGTCGAGATTACCCTTGCACTGATTTTCTACTATCTTGCTATTACTCTGCTTTTGCGTTTTGAGTTCCTGAATGCCTAGATAGTTAATGCAACTACCATTTATTTTGTTCTTTATGTTTGGTCGATAGGCATCATAGGTTAAGCTTTAGTTATGTGTTTTTTCAAGATTATGCTGTATGAGTTCAGTCATATTTCTGGTTTATTGTCAAGTATATTAGGATTTCTTGCAGAAAAATTGTCCTGCTAGGCAAGCTTAGCCTAAACAACCATGTTTGCCATAATGATTGTTCTCAAGAAGGTTTTGTTAAGAGCTTTGTTTGAGTCAATTATTGGAGTAGTCCCATCTCTTTTATCTATTTATAGGAGAACCTATCATGAGTCAAGTCACGGAAGTGAATGATGGGTTTTATTCCGATATGTGAATGAATATTCATTCCTGCATGTCTGCAACTCACTTATAGGTGTCAAATGGCTTTGCAGATGGTTTGGTGCCTCTGGATATTCCTCCATCCTCTCCGTTGTGCACATATCTCCTTGGTTCAGTCACTTTGTCTGGCTGCACGGAGCGTTTACCTGTCATCAGCATCTTTCTGGGAACACTGCCCAAGATGATACAGGGTAATTATTTTAGCCATTGTCTCTTCGTTTGTGTGTATTTTACATGGTTCTCACACTCTTCAACGGCGGGATTCTGTACAGGCTACATTACTTGCCACCAAGTAGAATGGTTGGGTGGTGTTTCACCCCTGGTTAGCTGTTTGCAGTCGACAAGAAGAACCCTGGGCACTCATCGCCGTCGGCCCTGATTGATTCAGTTACGCCCGCTGGCTGCTTGGTCTGCCAGATCCTCTTCCAAGATAGAGCTGGCGAACAAGAACCAATGTTGTGCGTTTTTTAGGGCCTACAAAGCTTCCTCCTAACAACCAACCGTTGAGTCCTTTTCCAAGCATGGACACCGCAAAAAATGTTTCCAGCATAGGACATGCTAAGCAAGTAAATTTCGGGTCAAATCAAGTTCTTGCTCCAGTCCCATGCCATAGTAGTAATTTCGGAAAAACAACATTCTACATGAAATGTTTATTGTGCTTATACATATTGCTATATTAAAAGGAAAATTTTAGCTACAAGTAGAGCCAGAGTTTAGATAATCTTAGCATCTTAGGATATGTGTATATGTTGAATAATTGATGCTTAGATTGCTAAATTTAAACTAAGATTTAAAAGCTTGCGGTACCTCAGCTTATGTTTGTTATGCATCAGCTTAAGATATTATATTAGCATTTGTTTGCCTTGCCACTCACGTGCTTTCATTATCTACAGGCAGGTTGTCTTATTGGACCTGCTAATGTAAGCTGCTCATATATGCTCTACAATACAAGTAATATTTGGTTTTAATTGGCCTCTTGCGTCATGTGCACAATGAATTGTTCGCTATTGTTTTATATCATTGAATTACTTAGTGAGTTCTCATAGGTTCTAATGATCACTTAATTATCACTTCTACCTGGCTTCTTGCACCATCGGCGCAACGGGTCATCTAGTGTATAAAAAGGCCAAACAAACCCTGAATAATTCAATATTTTAGCGCGAATCTCCTGTTGGTCTATGTTGCCTGTAGAAGAAAAATACAAGGCGAGAAGAGGCAGTGATTGTCGTTTCGCCCACAGGGGTGACACGTTCCCTATCGGAACCACGAGGTTTCTTGCTAGAAGCTCCAGTTTGTAAGAGGCATGTACCAAAACTTGCCCCAAATTGGACAATTTTTTTTACCATGGCATATATGTGCCATGTCATGACACGATGCCAAGTTTCATGAATTTCGGTGAGTTTTGGATTTACCGGGATTTAAAAACCGATATTCTCAATGTTTGAGGCTGAGCCAGTACACCGAGATGTTTGTAATTCATACCCATTTCTTGCATGGGACCCAAACATGCACCCAAGGACACATGTATGGTTTTTGAAGCCATTTTGGTGCACTGGATCATGTGCTTGTAGTTCAAATTTGAATTATGGACATTAAATGCCTAGAAAACTCAATTAATGTATAAAAAGGCCAAACGAACCCTGAATAATTCCATATTTCAGCACAAATCTCCTATTGGTCTATGTTGCCCGTAGAAAAAAAATACAAGGCGAGAAGAGGCAGCGATTGTCGTTTCGCCCACAAGGGTGACACGTTCCCTATCGGAGGCTTCTTGCGAGAAGCTCCGGTTTGTAAGAGTCTTGTACCAAAACTTGCCCCAAATTGGTCAGTTTTTTACCATGGCATATATGTGCCATGTCATGACACCATGTAAAGTTTCATGAATTTCAGGTAAGTTTTGGATTTATGGGGATTTAAAAACCAAAATTCTCAATGTTTGAGGCCGAGCCAGGACGCCGAGATGTTTGTAATTCATCCCCATTCCTTGCATGGGACCTAAACATGCACCCAAGGACACATATATGATTTTTCAACCCATTTTGGTGCACTGGAGCATGTATTTGTAGTTCAAATTTGAATTTTGTACATTAAATGGCTAGAAAACTCTATTATAATGTATAAAAAATGCCAAACGAACCCTGAATAATTTAAAGCAGTTCTGTCCAACCGTCTGGCACCCGTGGGTAAGCACTATGCGCACGCGTCGTGCTAGCTCACGCTTCCTTCTTTCCCAAGTTTTCCATATTAATGGTGTTATATATGCAAACATGCTACCGTTTCCCGCCACTCCCCCAATCGGTTTCCCGCCACTCCCCCCAAATCGGTTTCCCGCCACTCCCCCCCATCGGTTTCCCGCTGCCAGTGTAAGTGGGCATAGAAGGCTAGGCGGCGACACACCGGCCATACCATAGTATACCATTCCAAGCATGCCAATCCGGCCAAGCGCCGCCACCGTCATCAACCTCCTCGACGAGGAGAACGAGCCAGAGCAGGCCGGAGAGCCAGAACGGCCGTGCGCTGCCGAGCAAGAGAGGCAGCGCGCCGCCGAGCAAGAGCGGCAGCGCGCCGCCGAGCATGAGCGGTATCATCGCGCCCCAGTGCTTGAGGGGGCCAATGTCTACACATGTGTTCGTCACCGCCCATGGAGCAGAGCGGAGCAAGAGTGGAAAACCGCTGTCGTGCAAGAGCAGGAAAATGCTCCTGCGCATCAGGTGCAGTGCGCCGCACTATCTGAGCGGAGCCGTGTAAGCATCATGTTGACTCAACCACTCGAGAGGCCGTTTCCAGGGCCGGTAAGCATCCCGATTCCCCTCCAGGAATGGGCAGACGCCGTTAGCGCCATAATTGCACCGGACGAAGATCGCACTGCTAGAATCCGCCGCCACGATGCCAATCGGCTGGTCGATTGGCTCTTCGACCTCCTTGGCCCCCCAGGTGGCGCCAACGACAAAGCAGAGCAAAATACTCGTCGCGGCTTGGAATCGACCATCGCCGATGAAATATCCTGGGCGGAGATCCATATTGCGGTACAGCAGTTCCGCGAGCGTATCAGACGCGTGGATGAAGGCCTGTACCAATTCATGCTCAGCCAAGAGTTCCCGTAGGTTTAGGCCCTGTTTGTATCGGTTTTAGCCCGGTTTTCCGCAATTCACTGGGCAACTATCTTGTTTCTTAATTAATGAAAAGGCAAAGCTTTTGCTTCTTCCGGCTAGTGGTTTTGAGTAGTAAAAAAATAATGTAAGTTTGAATGGAAATCGTCTGGTATGTAAAGATTGCACACAGTTTCTAAAAGCACAAACGTGTGTGATAGTAAGGAGTAGGTCCCACGCGGTGACCATCGGTAAATGCCTTAAACGCGAGGAGGCAACTCTTATCAGCAAGGGGCAGCTTCCCATCCGCTAGCCTAGTCGAATAGAACGCACAAGTTAAGCGAGCTTGGGGCTAGAGCAGTCTAAGGATGGGTGATCGGGTGGGAAGTTGCTATATCTCAAGCTTCATTTAAGCGCCATGATATGGTCATTACAGACATTTAGCATCTAAATGTGTCTGTAGTGACCTGTCATGTCGATTAAATAAATCTTGAGATACTTGTTTTGAAATTTTGGAGAATGATGTTTTTTGTTATTTGTTGTTTTGAAAAATCGGAGAATGATCAAGATTGATCTGTGGGCCCACCACGTTCTATCCTTTGACACATAACGTTCGAGATCTGTGAGCCCGCACGTTCTATCCTTTGACCCACAACGTACTTGTTTTGAAAATTTGGAGAATGATGTTTTTTGTTATTTGTTGTTTGGAAAAATTGGAGAATGATCGAGATTGAACTGTGGTCCCGCCACGTTTTATCCTTTGACCCACCACGTTCGAGATCTGTGGGCCCGCACATTCTATCCTTTGACCCACAACGTACTTGTTTTGAAAATTTGTCTGTAGTGACCTGTCAACGTACGAGAAGGGTTTGACCATGACGGTTTCCTCTTGGTATAGGTCACGACATGTTCGACCAAATTTAGTTGGGGAACATTTGTTCGATTCCCTCCCGCTGGCTCAAAGTTGGGGAACCGACATCATACGTAACGTGGCTTCCTCGGGGTACGGTGTTCGGTTTGTAATGCAGCTGGTGCCCCATCGAAGTTGTGCATTGGGGATTTGAACATATCACACGCCACCCATATATACATATATTTGGGCTGCATGCAAGGTACGTATAGGGTCTTCTGATCGACCCTGTCTCCCATGTGCAGTTTTCAACGACACGCCTATCTGTGGGCCTGGTCTATATATATCATCCCTTTGGCCGACAACGAGGAGGTTTGGCCATGAATGGATTCCTCCTGGTTCGTGTTACCGCGGGTCATGGTGACATGTCTGAGCAAAGTTCGAGCTCATGTGTTCTCAAGATTCCTTCCCATGCGCTCGAAATGGTGGGTTGGATCAACACCCTACGTACGTCGACGTCGTCCTTAATTACTACCTACCTTTCATGGGGGTTGTCCATTTCATGAGGAGGCGCCATATCAAAATTGTACATTAATGGGTATTTAAAACACATCACCCTTCCAACGTACATCAATTTGGGCCCCATGCAGGTGGTGCTGGTTTTGTGGCCCCTCTCGTGCGGTTTACGGTGATGGTCCAATCTATGGGCCCGAGCAGTCTATTATATCCCTTTTTGACCGACAACAACAGTGGTTGTTTGGCCAAGATAGATTCACTTGGTCCGTCTTATGGTAGGTCATGCATGCATGTCCGACCAAAGTATGAGTACGTGCATGCGTCCCGCCGACACGAAGTGGGGGTGGGGCAGGCACCTAGCTACGACCTTAACCCGTCATTATAGATATCCAAGGGGGCTTTCCGGTTTGCGAGGGAGGTGCCACATCAAAGTTGTGCATTGTGTATTTAAACATCACACCCTTTATTCCTACATATATTTGGCCACTTCCAGGTGGTTGTTGTCTTCTGGCCCCTCTCACCCGATCTTCGACGACGCGCCTACCCGTGGGCCCGCGTGTCAAAGTTGTGCATTGGGAATTTGAACATCACACACCACCCTTTTCATACATATATATTTGGGCCACATGCTATTGTGGTTGTCTTCTTACCCTCTCTCGCATTTTTTTGTTGCCAAATGGTGCTATATAAAATAGCAGACGCCTCGGATGAAAAACTGCGTGCGAACGTACGTGCAACGGACACGAGTGCACTGGCTTAACCGTGTGCGAAGCTTGTGCCCTGTAAAATCGCCACGACTTCGCAAGTGCCAGCAAGGGTGAAGGGTACTGTGTACAGGATATTTAGGATGAGAATTCCACGTATGCGTCTGAAAATTAGGATGAACCGTGTGCGATAAACTAGCTAGGTAGAAATCTCAAAAAAAGCTACCCGCCTTGAGCGATGCAAAAATTGGTGGTTCCGCGGCTTTTCCTTATTATCATACACAATTATTATGTTTGGACCGTGTGCGATCTGGTTGCTCCCACCCCGCTTCATTTCCTTTATCCAAATTTTAGTTGCCGCGGTATTTCAACCGTCGCCCTCACACCTCCACCACCGACCTCATAGTAAAATTCCAGTAGCCGAGGCATTTGAACCATCGCCCTCCCTCGTCCACCACCATCTCCACCCACCATTACTAAAATTTTCAGTAGCCGCAACATATCCTCAAACACCACCCGCCCTAACCCCGCCCCCTCACACTCTACACCCCCCCGCTCGAACCCTATCTCGCCACCGCCGCCGCCGCCACCAACCATTGTCGGTCTGCCCGTCCCTCCTAGCTTAAATAAGTTCAGGTTACCCACCGATTCCCATACCCTCCCCGCCCTGAGTTTTCAGATGAGGCCTGCAGTGTCCCTCCCCCCAGATCCCCATCCCCTACTCTAGAGAGTGGCAGCCTAAGCCCGACCACATATCCCGGGGAGCCCGAGGAGTGTATGGCCAAAAGGAGGTCTATCATGGCCTCTCCGCCGGACGATGTCGGGGTGGCCGCCGTTTGTGCCGACCTGTCGATCCCAGAGGAACACCTTGCCGTGGAAGCCGGCAAGGACGTTGACTACGTCGCCATGGCAAAGGCTTCACGTCAGTGGGCTCATGTATTACTGAATCTCAGGACAGCCGGCTACGACATCAAGCTCGTCGATAGCGAACGCATAACGCGGGCCATGTCACAGGTTAAGTGGTCCATCCCCAATGCCTCTGGTTCAACCGCCGTCAATCTCTTCGAAGGCCCCGCCGCTTATCTCCTCTACCTCGCGGTCAAGTATTTGCGATCCTTGTACGCCATCGAGCCCATTATGTCATTTCTGAAGGACACATTCTACGGCGGTGGCTTGGGATCCTCAGCTGCCAAGTCAGATCTCATCGACCACGACCACGCGAAGGGCACCCACTATGGCTCTTCCAAAGTGAGACAGCCCATCTGCGACATCAGGGATCGCACCCTGGGTCTGTGCTCTTCCAAGTGGAAGGATCCCGTCCATGACAAGTGAGGCAATATCCTATAAGCAAATCTTACTTTTTCTAGCTAGCCAACTCGTACCCATTGTTGTAGTAGCTTTTGCCATGCGATGTTTTAACTGTGCCGTGTTTAATTATTTTAGTTATGCAAAAATGTAATGTTCAATATGGCTATCTGATGTTTAAGTATGAATTGTCCACTTCAGTTTCACGAATGGCCATATTTGGTTGTTTATAGTGAGTAGATGCCTTGTTTATCTATATTTGGTTGTTAGGTTGGCTACAGTGAGCATTTGCCCAGTTTTCAAGCAGATGCCCTGTTTATCTGTATTTGGTTGTTAGGTTGGTTGCAGTGAGCATTTGTCCAGTTTTCAAGCAGATGCCTTGTTTATCTGTATTTGCTTGTTAGGTTGGTTGCAGTGAGCCTTTGTCCAGTTTTCAAGCAGATGCCTTGTTTATCTGTATTTGCTTGCTAGCTAGGTTGGTTGCAGTGAGCCTTTGTCCAGTTTTCAAGCAGGTGCCTTGTTTATCTGTATTTGCTTGTTAGGTTGGTTGCAGTGAGCCTCTGTCCAGTTTTCAATGGCTATATTATGTTGTTATAGTGAGCATATATGCCTTGTTTATTTCAGTTATTCACAATGTGATGTTCATTATGTGCAAGTATGAACTGTGCAGTTCGATTTCATCAATACCAGTTTGAACGGCTATATTTGGTTCCTGTTATGCCTGGTGAAGTTAACACATGCCCTTTATTTCAGTTTTACACATTTATGCAGTGTGATGTTTAAGCACGAGCTATGTTCTATTCATTTTCAACAGTACCAGTTTGAATTTCAATATTTGGTCCCTGTTAAGCCTGTTGTAGTTAACATTCCCTTCCATTTTTTATCTGCTTTAACATCATGCTGAAACCAACACATTCAAGCTGTCATTTTGAGATGTTGTTGTTTACCATGGCTATATTTGGTTGATGTTAAGCCTGTAGTACTTATCACGCCTTTCCATGTACTTACGCAGGAAAACAACGAGAGTGGCTAGCATTTTCCATCGAGGTTAGTTTCATCCCTCGGCTTATACTGCCTCCGTTCCATAATGTAGTGCATTCAAATCCACGGCTGGACACTTTTTAGCTTCTAATATTGACTTGTTGCTTGTAGGTACATATGTCCTAGGCAAAGATCCACGCCTCGACCCTTTTTGCGTATGGGCAATGAGATATTCATGAACCAGCATCAAGTGAGGAAACTGATAAGAATTATTAGCAAAAGGATACGACCGATGGCAATTAAATTATTTGCCTACGCTCTATCCAACACAATAGTGAGTTGTAGGATGGTAACTACGAACTCTGTAGCCTTCTCTTTTTACTGCCCATAATGAGTTGTTAGACAACAATGTCTGAATCTTTTTCGTTTGCAGTGGTTCCCAAAGCAGTTTACTCAAGATTACCTCGCAAAGTACATGATTGGTGGACATGCAATGAAGGTTAAAGTATTTCATCGAGACTACAATGAGCATCAAGAAGTCCTAATAAAGACAGTGAAGGATGGGCGGGCCACCATCACAAGGGGTTGGCCTAGAGTCGTGCGCGCATTAGGCATGGAGGAGGGCATAATATGGGCATTCCGCTTCACCTTCTCCAGCAACCATAATGTCTTCCACCTCTCTCTTTACAGTCTTTTGGTTCATCATTCTTTCCTTGTTGCTTCTGTAGTTCTTCAGTGCATGTACCTGTGCATTGAATTATGCATTCGTCCTTGAACTTGTATTTGTAATAAACATGGTTCGATGTGAAATAAGTGATTGTCTACTTTCATATTGAAAATATGTTTCAATTTCAAATTCTGTGAATTTTAAATGCAGGGATTAAATTAGGGATAAATTATGATCTGCAGGCCATTACACTACACACGGTTTGCGAAAGCAAAACATCTGTGATAAACATCAAGATCAGACACGTTTCTCATATCAGTACGTGTGCGATGAAACTCTACTGCACACACGATCAGACAAGAAAAAACGTGTGAGATTAACAACAAGAACGCACACGGTTCCTTTTTTAATAAATGTTTGTGAAAGTGACCATATCTCACATGCTAGGCAATTATGAACTATTTATGATGTCGTGTGCATCATAAACGTTTGCTCATAGAAGAATGCGTGTGATAGGCCTTCATCCGACACGGGTAATACGGATGAATCATTTGGGACATTTTATACATCTCAAACGTTTATGTACATACAAATGTGTGGGATATTCAAGCTTCGCATACGGTGTACAATTTTGAACTATTTGTGATGGGGTGAGCATCGCAAACGTTGCAGCACATAATACCGAGTGTGATGGTAATGCGAGCACAAACGAGTAGCAAGGACGGAGCGTTTGGGAAAGATGCGGGCATCGCATACGCTTAGTTCTACGAAACGTATGCTTGTGTGCTCCCTATCGCGGACGGTTTCTGGGTCGTGTGGGAAGACCCCCCCTATCACACACAGGCACGGTGACGGTTTAAAACTCTGTCGAGGAAAGGGGTTAAAAATTGTTTGTATAGCAGCTCACTGTACCAGTGATGTTTATTTGATTCGCGTTCGCTACTTTGATAATTTGATATGTGGGTGGACTGGTGCTTGGGTGCTGTTCTTACTTGAACAAGTCTCCCACTTATGATTACCCCTCTCACAAGCATCCGCAACTACGAAAGAAGAATTAAGATAAATCTAACCATAGCATGAAACATATGGATCCAA
Organism: Elymus sibiricus; assembly: GCA_039707655.1. NCBI lineage: Eukaryota > Viridiplantae > Streptophyta > Magnoliopsida > Poales > Poaceae > Elymus > Elymus sibiricus. Next base: position 153,109,478 of record CM077670.1, on the reverse strand, counting down.
ATCAGCCCCTTTCGGAATAATGCATAAACTAGGGTTTAGGCTTCTGTCACTCTAGCAACCCACCATCTACTTATTACTCCACAATGCCTTCCCTTAGGCCCAAGTATGGTGAAGTGTCATGTAGTCGACGTTCACATGACACCACTAAAGGAAGCAACAACATACATATCATCAAAATATCGAACAAATACCAAATTCACATGATTACTTATGACAAGACTTCTCTCATGTCCTCAAGAACAAAAGTAACTACTCACAAATCATATTCATGTTCAAGATCAGAGGGGTATTGAATATCATTAAGGATCTGAACATATAATCTTCCACCAAATAAACCAACTAGCATCAACTACGAGATGTAATCAAACACTACTAGCAACCCACAGGTACCAATCTGAGGTTTTGGGACAAAGATTGAATACAAGAGATGAACTAGGGTTTGAGATGAGATGGTGCTGGTGAAGATGTTGATGAAGATTGGTCCTCCCATGATGAGAGGATCGTTGGTGATGTCGATGGCTTCGATTTACCCTTCCCGGAGGGAAGTTTCCCCGGCGGAATCGCTCCGCTGGAGAGCAAAAGTGCTCCTGCCCAGGTTCTGCCTTGAGACGGTGGTGCTTCGTCCCGAAAGTCTCCTCGTGATTTTTTTCTAGGGCAAATGGCTTCATATAGAAGAAGGAGGGGGCCAGAGGCCAGCCAGGGGACAGACAAGCTCGGGGGGCGCGCCCAGGGGGGTAGGGCGCGCCCCCAGGCTTGTGGCTTCCTGGTGGGTCCCCTCCTGGTATTTCTTCCGCCAATATTTTTTATGTATTCCAAAATAATTCTCCGTAAATTTTTAGGTCATTTGGAGTTGTGCAGAATAGCTATCTCTGTTGTAGCCCTTTCCGGTCCAGAATTCCAGCTGCCGGCAATCTCCCTCTTCATGTGAAACTTGCAAAATAAGAGAGAAAAGGCATAAGAATTGTATCATAAAGTGAAATAATGATCCAAAATATAATAAATAACAGTAGGAAAACATGATGCAAAATGGACGTATCAGCAAGCTGTTGAGCCAATGCCTTGCCGGCCCTTTGAGCTTCAGCGGTAGGTATTTGATGGCGTGGAGATCATCTCCTCGAGCCATGTGAATGTGGAGAAGGAAATCTTCGATCTAAACAGCTGTGTCAGTGGTTCCATCATACGATTCGATATTGACGGGTTTAAACCCTTCCGGGAACTGATCTTCCATGACCTCGTCTATAAAACATATCGGATGTGATGGCCCTCGAAGACGAGCAATGTCGTGCCGGAGGTCTAATGCCGTCCGAGCACGCGTTTGCTCCCAAGCCTTTACATTCCTGTCGAGCCATGCTTCATAGCCGGCCCGTCTAGCTGAAGCATGTCCTTTTGATCCGTAAATGGACCTTGTTGGGGCCGGATTTGCGTTTAATTTTCTTTGCAAGGCATAAGGCTTAGCTGGTAGTACTGTTTCTTTGCCTGGACAGCGAATTGCGGGGGGGGGGGGGGGTTCTTATCTTCTCCAGTTGGCCTGTCCCGCCCGCGAGGAGGACGGTCAAGCAGATCTGCTCGATCGGGCTTTAACAGCACATTTTCAACCTCGTCGTCAAATGCTGGAAGTAAACACCGACGTGGGTAAGATTTGGCTTGGCCTTCGCGTCATAACTCAAAGTCTTGTTCGGCCACGAGGACCTCGACCCACTTATCATTGAGTGTGTTCTGATCAGCTTGAAGCTGTTGTTGCTTCTTTTTCATGCTTCGAGCAGTTGCGACCAGCCGCCGTCGAAATCTTTCTTGCTCATATGGGTCTTCGGGGACTATGAAATCCTCGGGTCTGAAACTGACATCGTCCTCGGATTCGGGGAGGTAGTTACTATCCTCACCGTCCTCGGGGTCCTCGGGATTCTCATTGTCGGAAAGCCATGTGGGGTCGTTAGCCCGACCGGGTGTGGCGTGACCATCATCACACTGATCCTTGGTGTCTTCTTGAGTAGCACCATTATCAGTTGCATCTATGTTGTTTTGGCTTGCCCTGCCTCTACCAGCACTCTTGGACCGTTTACGCACACGTCAGTGCTTGGGGGGATCTTTTTTCTCCTCCCCATCCTCCTTAGGGGTGTCTACCATGTAGACGTCGTAAGTAGAGGTTGCGGCCCAATTGTCGGTATGGGATATGTCCATGGGTGAAGCCACGCCTGACGTGACACCGACATCTTCATCCATGTCGGTTGCCTCCTTGGAGGCATAGTTCAGTACGTCAGTTAAGTCTTCGACCGTAGCGACTAGATGGGTGGTGGGAGGAACGTAAATTTCCCTATTGGTGGCATTACATCTAATCTAGTCATAGACCGTGGATGAAATTGCAAGTTTTTGGATTCGGTCTAGCATCTCGTTTAGGTGCGAGAGATCCGTCGAGTCCATGTCTTGACTATAGGCCGGGCTGATTTTTAACATGCTCGGTGGGCTGCTCAACGCCGCCTCGGATTATTGGTCGGTCGGGGTTAACTCTTGGCCCATTGGAGGGGAGATCGGATCCGAGCTCGCAGCCAGATCTAAAACGGGGCTCGATTCAAAGTCAAGATCCGACGAGACAGTGATCGGATCTGAGCTTGAGGCTGGTTCCGAAGTAGGGCTTGACTCGAGGTCAAGGTCTGATGGGACAGTGACCGAATCCACACCCAAAGTAGGGTCAGACATAAGATCCAGTCTAGGATCTGGGTCGGAGGAGGCATGCGGGGTTATGGCCATGAAGGCCGAGGAGTTCTCGAGCCGATCCGGCATCCAGCCAGTGAGGGCGAGATCACCAAGGGAATCGGCTGTATACTCCAGGCTCCTGAATGTGATGACTTGGTTCGGGGCGAAGATTTCGACATGGCTAAGACGGCCGGTCGAGTTGGCGTGCAGCACAACACTGCCGAACGCGAACAGCTAGCCGGGGACAAAGATGTCACCACAGCCGATGTTGTCGTCGATCTGAAGACGAGCCATCGATCCTTTTTTACCACACAGCAGGACCTGTATGGGCCACCAATGTTGGTACTAAAACCGGCAAATCTCGGGTAGGGGGTCCCGAGTTATGGATCTTGGAAAGATGATGAACAGGAGACAAGGGAGATGATGTTTACCTAGGTTCGGGCCCTCTCAAAGAGGTAAAACCCTACGTCCTGCTTGATTGAATTGATGATAGAGTATCGAGTATAGGTTGATCTACCTCAAGATCGTATGTTGTGTTCTAAACCCTAAGGCTAGCAATTGTGTTCGTGTCTCTACGGACTAAACCCTCTAGTTTATATAGGCACCAGGGGTATCGAGGGTTACACATGGTCGGTTGCCAACACGCCGATATCTGGAGTCATCCTTGAAGTACACGCCAAGTCTTCGGCGTTGTCCGTCTTGATCACGCCTGGGTTCGAGGCTTTCGGAGTCCTTCCTTTGTGAGATCAGCGGGCCATAAGCTTGGCCATGGACTGTGGGCCAACTAGGTTGGTACCCTCTAGTCCAGGACACCATCACCAAGGTACTCTATGGGGTCCTCGGCAAAATATCCTCGGTAGTTCGCATATATGTGCATCGATTTTGACTTGTGTCTTCGGTCAATAGCTAGGTTGCCAGACTCCGATGCTTACCCCTTACGTTTCCGCTTTGTTTGGCTAAGGGCGTAAAGGGAACACTACTATGATTGTTACTTCTGGTTTAACTGGAAAAGTACCTCAGGAAGAGAAAGCCGAAAGTTGACTGTCACAACACGCATAAATTGGTCGGTGAACCGTAGGCAGTGTAAAACTAAATAGCCGATGGCAGCTAATCGTATAAAACGGAGGACCTTCTTTCTCGAAAAGGCCAAAGTGTTGGTGGCTCGACCTCGGATGATCCGAGGACTCGACATATACCGGGGGCTATTAACTTGCCCCCCACCTAAAGCTCCTATGACTAAGTGTATGTTTTAGCCCAAAAGGTCTGCTTGCCTTGTTTCCACTAATACAACCACCTCTGGGCACCGAAATGTCAGCTAAGGGTTGCAAATCAGAAAAGGAAACACCCTAAGTAGTTTCTACTAAGGGGCAGAAGCCGATGACTAGCCAACTACACATTTTAACAGTCATGGTCGAGTCAAAAGAAACAATTAGCATAAAGCAGCAAAGGCATTTCTCATAAATTTTGAAAAGGGGGCTTGTCTTTTTACACATAAAGCTCGGCATACCGAGGAGATAAAAATGCATAGTCTACTCAAGATTTTCTAGAATTGACTCCTTCTTGCACTTCTTCTCGGATACCCAAGTAGCTGGCATAACCCTGCCGAAGTACTCCTCCTGCTGAACCCATTGGTTGTTCCTCTCAGGGCCCTCCAAGGTGAGCAGATCTAGCTTCAGCTTGGGATAGTGGGCCTGGACAGCTCCAAACACCTACTGTGCACCTTCAAGGCACGCCGAGCGCTTCCATAAATCGACCTGGGCACCAGCTCCTTGGAGGCGGTGCACCAACCCGAAGAAGCTGCTCGGTAGAGGATCGCTCGGCCATAGAGCCTTGCAAAGATCCTCCATGGCCGGCTTGGCCGCCCGCTGCAGCTCTGCCAACTGCTTCAGTTGGTTCCCGAAGATAGGAATGCCCGTCGGCTCCTTGAACTACAACCTGGAGGATCTCTACTCAACCACATCTTCGCGCGAGCCGAAGTACTGGAAGGTGTCATCCACACTTTGCGGGAGCTCCGAGAAGGCGCATGGCAAGCACCAAACTTGGGTCAGCTCGGAGAAGCATTGCTGGCCAAAGACACACTATAATAAGTACGGCTTACCGGTGGCTATCTCGGTTGCCTGCCGCAGTTCCTCCTTTGTAGCATTTGCTCGGAAGGCGGCTTCTTGACGCTCCGCAAAGAGCTTCTTGAGCTCGGCATCATCTTTCTCTTTGGAGGCCTTCAATGCACCACGTTCAGCGATGATGACCTTCCAAATCTTCGTCCACCTCGGTGATGCGAGACTGAGCGGCTTGCCGAGTCTTTTGCTCCCCGGCAAGGGCCTCAGTGCTCTTCTGCACCACAGCCTTCTGCTGCTCAGCCTCAGCCCAAACCCTTTTGAGCTCGGCCCGCAAGTCGGCCAGATCCTTCTCAGCCACTGCACAGTTCAAAATGCAAACTTAAATTAGAAATCAGCTATTTAACGGATGAACTCATAAAACTGTGTGTAGACTTCTTACCTTGCGCTTTCTCTGCCCCTTGCTGGAGATGAAGAGTCTCCTCCTTAGATTGTGCAAGTTGGCACTTTAACTCCTCGAACTCTGATAAGTTGGAAGAAGCATGAGAGGTGGAAGGTGGAAACCTGCACAAATCATACGGAAATGCTGATAAGAAATATGGTACCCGATTCAAATTAGATTCGATCCTCTTGTCGGCTCTTCCAAGCCAACAAGAGTCTCTGGGGCTACTGCATATTCGCGTTTATGTAAAATCAAAAGCATTAAGCTATGTATCGACCCTCAAGCCAGTTCAGTAAACTGACTTAAGGCTCGGGGGCTACTGTATTTGCGCTTTCATGCAAAATTTCAAAGTATTTCAAAACCTAATATACTTTTTTTAGTCTTTGGATGATGCCTGGGCATCCTCCTTGAGGGCTACTGGTCATACCTGGCGTATTATTCGAACCATAAATAAAGTATAAAAGTAACCAAATAAAACTGGAAACGTGTTACCTCAAAGCCTTTAGCTTGGCCGAGGAATGCTTCCAAGAGCCCAGCCTTGGCAGACCAGAACTAGGTAAAAGCCGTGCCGAGCATGGCACGGTGGTCAGGAAGGATGGAGGAGATATTCAAAGCTGCCTCCACCTCCCACTGGCGCTCAGATAGTTTGTCCCCTCCATGGCCGAGCATCTAAGGCGTTGTCCTCGGCGCCCCATCCTCGGCTGACGAAGGTGGGGGTATCCCCTCATGGTCCTGTGGTTGTTGAACCACGCGGACGGGGGAGGCCGGGAGGCTAGGCGCCAGGTCTTTGTGACTAGAGGGGGATTGTTCCCTCCGGTCCTCGGCAGTCATCTCCTCGGCCAAGGTTTGAACCTCGGGCATGGAGGCATCAATCTCCCCTCCAGCACCGAATGCTGGGGGAGTAAGGTGCGACGTCACTTCCTTGAGCCCATTTTGAGTGGGGGAGGATTAGGCACCGTCTCAGAGGAGCTCAAGGCTAACGAGGGCCTCGGAACGCCCTCGTCAGAGTCTTCCTCACCTAGCAGATCGTGTTGCGCCCAATAAGAGATAAGAAAGATGAAGAGTGAAGTTTATGATTTAATTGCCTTACTGATTGGAGTAAGTATGTAAAACTACTCACCTGTGGGCAGCCGGATGCTCATGAGGACGCCGAGAGTCCTCGGAGGAGCTTGAGCTCATTTTCTCAACGGACGCCAATGATTGGCCCGTGGGGGCAACATGGGTTTTCCTCAGACGCTTGTAGGTCTGAGGAGGAGCCAACCACTAGTACAGGGAGCTGTTATACAAACGGTTTTTAACCCCTTTCCGCGACGGAGTTTTAAACCGTCGCCTTGCCTATGTGTGCGATAGGGGGGGTCCTTCCCACACGACCCAAAAACCGTCGGCGATAGGGCCTCCGGTCACACACGCGGGGCAAAAAGAGCTCGTGTGCGATCGAGCGAGCCATCGCAGACAATTATACTGGCCCAATCGTTTCTGTCCGTATGTTCATCCCACACAGTGAATCTCAGAAAAACGTTTCCGTTCATATGTACATCACACACAATTTTTATGTGGAAACATTTGTGCAAGGTGGCCTAACGCAAACATTTGTCGGGCGGAAGGCGTGTGTGATTGTTCATTGATCCAACACGGCTACTTTCTGGAAACTATGTGCGTTGTTTGAGGTCATCGCCCACGGTGTTGTCTGACAAACCGTCTGCAATTCAAAAACCCAATAAGCAGGCTAATTGGCCTATTATTGATAATGCATTTAGTAATCAAATTGACATTTCATATCAAACACACCATATGTTTCATAGCCGTATTATAGCAACCAGGATTTCATAGCTGAATTACATCAGAGTACAACATCACATAGCTTCAGCACTCAGTTACACCATATAGGCATATAGCTAGCTACGCAATTACACAACAGCACGAAGTTTCACATGCAACATCTAAAACCTTTGGAAAGTAGCATCATATACGGTAAATAGAGAGATGAATCTCATCTAGAAAACTGCTGAATCTGAAGGCGAATATTGAGCCTTCAACGATGTTGAATGTCCTTGCAACTTTACGCCAGTGGCTGCGGATGATTGCCCGCCCAACCTTCGTCCTCTTGAGGGAGACTTCAATATTGTACCGTGGGTGTTGAATGAGTACCTTCCTCGCCTCTTGACCATGGAGGTGGTTTGAGAGGTAATCATCGGTGAACTGCTTTGGAAAGGACTGAAAACAAAGATATGCATAAATATCTGTTCTAAATTTTGAAATGGCGCATAGGAAAAAACACAAGGTAAAAGAGTTAGTACCATCCTATAGTTGACTGATGTCTTCTTCATTGTGCAAACAAAGATCTTGTTGTTATTCAACGCTAGTTTCTTTATCCTAATAATCTTTCTGAGTTTCTTGACTTGACTGATATTCATGTCCATCTCATTTCCCCATATGCAAAATGGATCGAACAGTGGGTCTAAACCTCTGACAGCAGGACCTACATGTGCAAGACCAAATTGTTAAAATCCTAAATATTAGAATGGTTCCTGCAATTGCACAATAATGTGCTATTAGCCAAAGGACCATGCATGTGCAAACCTCGATGGTAAACCTCAGTGCCTCCCATTGTTTCCCTGGAACACATATAAGGCAGATATTGATCATTTTAAGTGAGAGTTGGCATACTATCAGTAGAATATATTAATGAAAACTTGTACTCACAACAAATGAACATCACACTGCTGAATTGTACCAAAAAGTTAACTGGACACCACAACAAATGAAGCAAGCAGTTAACTGAGAACCACATTGCAGAATAGAACATATACTAGAAGATCATATAGTTAACCAAGCCTAGCGTGCTTAAGAACTACTAGGAAATATAGCATTTGTGTATGTTTCTCATGTATAGAGTACATCCAAATTTGATATTATTCCTCACATGCATAACAATAAAAAAATTGTACCCACAAGAATTGAAAATCACATTTCAGAATTGAACCAAACAGTTAACTGAACATCACAATAAATGAACCAAACTGTTAACTGAGCATCACATTTCAGAAGATCAGATTGCATATTAACATAACAGAGGACAATTCACTAGAAGGCACCGGAGGCGGCCTTTAGAAAACACCACGAACTATCGTTTAAAGCAGCCAACCGCGTGGCGGCGTCCATGCGCGAGGGGTCGACAGTGGACTCAACAACGAGGTGCTCCTACAAGATCTGGCGGTCGGCATGCATGGCAGCCATCGCAACCTCATCCGCGCATGCGGCCGCGATTTGCTTCACCGGTGCCAGATGCTCCTTTAGCTCCTGGCTATAATGCGTGAACCATGGCTATGGGCGGCGCTTAATTGGAGGATGGGGCAGTGATTTGGGTGGAAGATGTCGCGCCGGCGGTCGAGGCTTGTGCGATGGAGAAGGAGGAGGAGGATGGGGGTGGGGTGTGGATTACATGACTATATGGACAAGGTCGCACAGCGGGAAGGAGCGCCGCCGGCGAGGAGGCGGTGCTGCAAAGCAAGCAGTGAAGGTTTGAACTTGGAAAGGAAGGAGGAAATAGTGGAAATGTGGCTTTTGGTGGGGGGAGGGGGCGGGGACCTAGATATTTCCGCGGTTGCCGAAATTTTTTGAATGGTGCAGCGAAAAACTGGCGCGCAAGTGTGGTTGACGCACGGCCGATGGACTGTAGCCGACGAACCTTCTTGTCTAAGCCATACATGAGGGAGCCCCAAGATATTATACTGCATCGCACATGATTGTTGCTAACAAACTGTTTGTGGTGTAATTGATTTTTTTCATTTTGATTTGAAAGACAAAATGGGGTTACAGCAGGAAAGGTCGCTGTTTGAATTGCTAGAACATTTATCTGCAGTGAACATGCAACTATAGGAGTGTCGTGCTAAAATTTGGAATTATTCTGGGTTTGTTTGGCATTTTTTATACATTAATTGAGTTTTTTAGGCATTTAATGTGCATAATTCAAATTCGAACTACAGGCACATGCTCCAGTGCAATAAAATGGGTTGAAAAATCGTATATGTGTCCTCGGTTGAATGTTTAGGTCCCATACAAGAAATGGGAGTGAATTTCAAACATCTGGGCGTCGTGGCTCAGCCGAAAACATTGAGAAACTTGGTTTTTAAATTCCAGTAAATCCAAAAATTGCCTAAAAATCACGAAACTTGGCATGGTGTCTTGACATGGCACCAACACGCTGTGGTAAAAAATTTGTTCGATTTGAGACAAGTTTTGGTATAAACTTCTTACAAACTGGAGCTTCTCTCAAGAAGGCTCATGGTTCCGATAGTGGATGTGTCACCTTTGTGGGCGAAACGACATATGCTGCCTCTTCCTACCTTGATTTTTTACAGAGGCAACAAAGACCAATAGGAGTGGCATGCTAAAATTTGGAATTATTTCGGGTTCATTTGGCCTTTTTTATACATTTATTGAGTTTCTAGGCATTTAATGTGCATAATTCTAATTTGAACTACATGCACATGCTCCAGTGCACCAAAATGGGTTGAAAAATCGTATATGTGTCCTTGGGTGAATGTTTAGATCCCATACAAGAAATGGGAATGAATTTCAAACATCTGGGCATCGTGGCTCGGCCGAAAACATTGAGAAACTTGGTTTTTAAATTCCTGTAAATCCAAAAATTGCCTAAAAATCACGGAACTTGGCATGGTGTCTTGACATGGCACCAACATGCTGTGGTAAATTTTTTGTTTGATTTGGGACAAGTTTTGGTATAAGCTTCTTACAAACCGAAGCTTCTCTCAAGAAGGCTCATGGTTCCGATAGGGGGGGATGTGTCACCTTTGTGGGCGAAACGACATACGCTGCCTCTTCCTGCCTTGATATTTTTTACAGAGGCAACAAAGACCAATAGGAGTGTCTTGCTAAAATTTGGAATTATTCCGGGTTCGTTTGTCATTTTTTATACATTAGTTGAGTTTTCTAGGCATTTAATGTGCATAATTCAAATTTGAACTACAGGCACATGCTCCAGTGCACCAAAATGGGTTGAAAAATCGTATATATGTCCTTGGGTGAATGTTTAGGTCCCATGCAAGAAATGGGAATGAATTTCAAACATTTGGGCGTCATGGCTCGACCGAAAACATTGACAAACTTGGTTTTTAAATTCCTGTAAATCCAAAACTTGCCTGAAAATCATGAAACTTGGCATGTTGCCTTGACATGGCACCAACATGTTGTGGTAAAAAAATTGTCTGGTTTTTTTGAAGGCGCACAGATTAATAACCAACAAAGTCATTTTGGAACAAAGAGCTGCCACATTACAATCGGAAACACAAGTGCTATTCCAACTGTGTCCGTTGTACTAACCATTTACGTGCCGCCACGCGTCCCCATTTTTATTGGATAGGAGGCGACGTGCGGGTAGCTATTTGAGTAGACGGGAGGCGTGGAGCAGACCACTGCGCAGGCTCACCGGGAGGCGAGCCCTTTGACCTCCATCCGCCGCCCACCTCGCTCCCAACTTCTCCATTAATGGCGCACGAGCCCCAGTTTTAATGGCGTGGCTAGGCCTCCGTCGACTGAGATTTAAGAGAGAGAAAAGAAATTATGAAAAGAAAATTTTGCACGGATCTTGATGTAAGATCTCACGGACATAGCATCGACTGAGACTTAGCAAGACTGATATATATGAAGACAATGGCAATGGATAATAATAATTGTCTTACATATTCAGTAAGATAATTAAAGATGCCACATGCGGCAACGCCCGAAAGACACAAGGCCAAAAGAAGGAAGACACAGACAACGATCTGGGTCGCTGCTATCTACTTCACCTCGATCTACTATGCCATCTTCGTCATTTCATCCACCTTGATCTCCTTCACGTCCTCAATCCGTCGCTTGTGAGCAACCACGGATTCCTCCAGGAGCATGTCACGCTCGATGCGGAGATTAGCATTCTCATCCATAAGTTTCCTGACCATGACGGCCGTCTTCTCCAACACGGCAGTTGTCTGCTCGTGCTGCTTCACCCTGCCGGCGATCTTCGCCCTCTGCAGGTCGCGCTCGGTGCGGAGCCTCACCTTGTCACCCCGTAGTGCCCGGATGACGCCGGTGGACTTATCCAACGCGGCATAGCTCTCCTTCTGTAGCTTCGCCCAGCGGGGGATGTCATCGTCCATCAGCCTATTGAGCATAGCGCGAATGCGCCTGTGAGAGCCCTCGAGTGCCCGCGATAGATCCATCCAGGCCGTCGTGATGCGGCAGGACCTCTCTGCTGCTTCTGCGGTGTGGCGGGACATCTGTGCCGCTTCCGTGGCGCGGCCGGACCAATCTGCTACTTCGGCGGCGTGGCGGGACCTCAGTGCTACTTCGGCGGCGCGGCGGGACCTCCGTGCTGCTTCAGCGGCACGGCGAGACCTCTCGGCTGATATCGCGGCGAGGTGGGACATCTCTACTGCTTCGCTCGCCGCTTCGTGGTCATTTCTCGACCAAGAACTCCTCCCACGGGCCATGGCAGACGCAAGGAAGGACGAAGACTTGTTTGTTTGTTGATGAGGAATTGAGGAGGAATGTGCAGTCATTTTCGAGTAGGTGGTATTTATAACCTAGTAATAAGCTGCTAAGTGGGAAAACGTTTAGGTTTTCATCGGTGTGAATAGGTTTGCACTTACATATCGGTGTGAATCAGAGTAATTTGGAATGTGACGGGAAAGAAGCTCAAAATTATTTGACGGTTCCGGTTTCGAAGTGCGGCACGATTCCCGGATGGTGTAATTAACGTGGGCAAGCACTCTCGAATGCGTACGTGGCGTGTGCACCGTAATCGGCGATGTCAGCACACGACTTGTTCCATCAACCGTGTGCGCTTGTTATTACCATCGCACACAATTATTTAATTAGAATGTGTGCCCATATATCGCAGACTCCTTGATCTGGCTCACCGTTTCTGTTGTGTTGGGTAATCGCAAACAGTTCATCCGAGAAAACCGCATGCCGTATATCGCACACACCTTGATCTGCCGGACCGTTTCTGTTGTGTTGGGTAATAGCAAATAGTTCATCCGAGTGAACTGTATGCCGTGTATTGCACACACCTCGATTTGGCTGACCGTGTTTGTTAGTCTGTCTTATCGCAAACAGTTCATATGGATCAACTGTATGCCACGTATCGCACATGCGTCTCTAATCTGAATCGTGTTTGTTGTTCTGTCTTATCACAAACAGTTCATATGGATCAACCGTATGCCACATATCGCACACGGGTCTCTAATCTGAATCATTTTTTATGTCTTCAGCATCGCAAACAGTTCGTCTTATTGGTGACGGTTTTAGTACTACACCGTTTGCGATTAATGCATCGCACACAGTTTGGTCGCGGGTTCTCTGATTGATGTGTCGCGTTAGGACCTTCCTGCAGTAGTGAACTCCTCAGCATCCTCGGATGTCGTCCTCTCCCTCTTCCCACCTTGAGGGGAGTGAACCCTGCTGGATTCCTCCCACTGGTCAGAGCCGGAGCCGGACGCTGCGCCCTGCTGGCTCTCTTTAGGAGTATCCGAGGTAAAAACCTCAGATGGCCAGGTTCTTTGCCCTGGTCTACTTCCCCTTCTTCTTCTTGGGGACCATGTAAGGATGCTTGATCAAGAGCCCCTCTAGCATGGGGCTCAGAGGTCCTTCCTGTTGAGGAGCCGGAGGCTTGATCGACCTGGCGCGTGTGCACGAGCCCTGCGAAATGCACATGTAAAGCTGGGCATTCAGATCAAGGATTGATATGTCCCAAATGTATCTACTTTTCCAAACACTTTTGCTCTTGTTTTGGACTCTAATTTGCATGATTTGAATGAAACTAACCCGGACTGATGCTGAACTACCATGGTGTTATTTTTGTGCAGAAATAAAAGTTCTCGGATTAGGCTGAAAATTTACGGAGAATTTTTGTGGAATATAGAAAAATTATTGGCGAAAAGATCTGCTGGAGGGGGGCACCACGGAGCCACGAGCTCAGGTGGCGCCCCCCTAGGGCACGCCACGTGAGCTCGTGGGTCCCACAGACCTCTGTTTGCCCTAACTCCAAGTCCATAAGTACCGTCTCGCGGAGAGAAAAACAGAGAGAAGGAATCATCCCGTTTTACGATACGGAGCCGCCGCCACCTCCTGTTCTTCATCGCGAGGGCTGATCTGTAGTCCGTTCAGGGTTCCGGAGAGGGGGATTGATCGTCGTCGTCATCATCAACCCTTCTTCATCAACAGTTCCATAATGATCACCACTGAGAGTGAGTAATTCCTTCGTAGGCTTGTTGGACGGTGATGGAGTTGGATGAGATTTATCATGTAATCGAGTCAATTTGTTAGGGCTTGATCCCTAGTATCCACTATGTTCTAAGATTGATGTTGCTATGACTTTGCTATGCTTAATGCTTGTCACTAGGGCCCGAGTGCCATGATTTCAGATCTGAACCTATTATGTTTTCATGAATATAAGTGTGTTTTGGATCCTATCTTGCAAGTTGTATGCACCTATTATGTGTTATGATCTGTAGACCCCAAGGTGACAATAATTGGGATTCACTCCGGTGATGACCGTAGTATGAGGAGTTCATGTATTCACTATGTGTTAATGCTTTGTTCTGATTCTCTATTAAAAGGAGGCCTTAATATCCCTTGGTTTTCCTTATGGACCCCGCTGCCACGGGAGGGTAGGACAAAAGATGTCATACAAGTTCTTATTATAAGCACGTATGACTATATACGGAATACATGCCTACATTGATTTAATGAATTGGAGCTATTGTGAATCGCTCTAGGTTGTGACTGTTACATGATGAATGTTACCCAACAACAATATCCATCGTTGATCCAATGCCTACGCTTTGCTCATATTGATCTTTGCTAAGTTACTATTGTTACTACTGCTGTTACAATCACTACAAAACTGCTACTATTCTTGCTACTGTTACTATCAAAACTATCACACTACTGTGCTACTAAATACTTTGCTGCAGATATTTAACTCTCCAGGTGCGGTTGAATTGACAACTCAACTGCTAAGGCTTATAAATATTCTTTGGCTCCCCTTGTGTCAAATCAATAAACTGGGTGAAATACTACCCGCGAACACTGTTTTGATCCCCTATAATTGTGGGTTATTAAGGATGCGATGGAAACATAAAATAGTGAATTAAAGCATAAAAAGGCAAAAAATACCTTGGAAGCGGGGCGTGCGCAGCAATAGCCAATGTCGTCCCCTTCGGTCCAGAACTAATTATTCTTGGTGTTGAAGAATATCTTCCACATCCCGTCGAGGTCCTTTCCTCGGAAGAAGTTGCGGATCACCGAAGCCTCGCTCCCCGGCTCATATCGCCACACTGGCACCACTCGGGCTTGGAGAGGTTAGATCAGGCGATGGAGCATCACGTGGACCACATCCACCAGGGTGACACCCCCGTTGACGATGGCCTTCACTTAGCACTGGAGCTCCGCCACCTCTGCCTAGTTCCCCCGGTCGAGGTTCTTGGCGGTCCAGGAATGAAGCCTCTTCAAAGGCGCAGCCGAGAAGGCAGGGGCCCCCTCTTGATCTCCCGATGGCACGTTAACCATATAGAACCACTCCTCCTACCACTTCTTCACTGTCGCAATAAACTTACCCTTCTGCTAGTCTACATTGTTGAGCTTACTGACCATCGTTCCCCCGCACTCAGTTAGATTGGGGCCGTTGCTGTGCGGCTTGATGCAAACCAGTTTCAGCCAGAGCCCAAAGTGGGGCTTTATGCGGAGGAAGGCCTCATAGAAGGTTATGTAGGTGGCGATATGGAGGTTGGAATTGGGCGCTAGGTGATGGAATTGGAGCCCATAAAAGAATAATAGGCCCCGGAGAAAGGGGTGTATTGGGAAGCCAAGACCTCAGATGAGGTGAGAGACGAAGATGACCCGCTCACCCTCCTGAGGAGTTGGGATCCTCAAAGCCTAGCAGATCTCGTCCCCTACCAGGGGCGAGCGGCATTTGACCACACCTTGGGGCGGGAGGTAGCCGCTCCCCTGGAGCTCAGTGATGTTCCCATGGTGATGATGGAGGGAATCCACACCCCCCTCTTGCTTGGCGCTTTCTCCTCGGCCGCCTGAGCGGCGGTGCCCTTCCCCTTTCCGGGCATCTTCTTGTGGGCTGGGGGGTGGATCGAGAGGATTGAAGGAGGAAGGGAGATAGGGTTGCAGGTCTCTGAGGGCTAGAGCTTGAGAATTTTGGGGCGGCAGTGTAGAGAAGGAAGCGTGAGATGAACTGGATTCATCCTTACCTTTTTATAGTCCAGTAAAAATGTCAAGAGATGCCACACCGCGCAATAAATTTGCCAGTTCCCGATACGACGTGTAGTATATGCATGCACATTTCAAGGCATTTCATTGATGATGTTGCTGAAAATCTGAAGCATGATCCCTTTATCGATGGGACAAGCCAATGGAAACGGCCTCGAGCTGCAATAAATTCGGCTTAATAACTATTAATGGGACCTCTTAGTTCCACAGTAAGTGGTGGCGGTTCGGTTTTCGGGTAAAAGCTGTCAGGGCATGACCCAATCGGTCCACTACGCTAACATGACAATCCTTTGCCGCGAAGCTAAAGGGGTCTTCGGATCCGATGAAAAATGGACTATTTTCATGAAGGGTCTTGTTAGAAGACGCCTCGATTACCCAGAGTATATCATTGCTCGGGTTTACACATGGATGAAGTAAAAGAAGAAGCCAAACATAAAAGTTTAATGAGGGCTTCGGATCCCGAGGAGTCCTCGAATATGGTGTCAAATTGGAAGATTGAACTCGCATACGAAGCCAAAGACCAAGAAGACGGTCCTCGGCTTGAAGACTAGTTCAGGGGCTACTTATGGTGTCCTGGATTAGGGGGTACTCACCACGTCGGCCTATCATTCGTGGGTCGGCCTGAGGACCACCGACAACTGAAGAATAGGCCGCGTCAGCTGTGGCCGTTGGCGTACACAAGATGGAATCCTCCGAAGACTTGGCATATACTTCAAGGCATATTCAAATATTTGGTTTGTTTATCTCTAGATGTAACCGACCATGTGTAACCCTAGGTACCCCTCGGTCCCTATTGATGGTGTCCTGGATTAGGGGGTACTCACCACGTCGTCTCCTGACCAGGTTGGTCGGGCCGAGCACCCCCATGACGGTTCACTAATGGGTCACTTCGGGCAGCCCATAACGTATATAAGAAAGACTCCACAAGACTTGGCGCACAAGACGAGGACTCCTTTAATCCTAGGCCTCTGGAACATTATATAAGCCGAGGCTAGGCTAGTTGATAGACCATATTGTAGATCATTAGAATCACAACAATCTCATGGTAGATACCTGTACTCTGTACTGTACCCCATATCAATACAATCAAAAGCAGTACGTAGGGTATTATCTCTTCGAAAGAGCCCGAACCTGGGTCAAATCATGTGTCCATGTTACCATCGCTCCAAGACGCCTAGCTTAGGACACCTACCTCGAGATATGCCGGATTTAGCACCAACCTTGGTGGCCCATATAGGTCCTTGCTAGTAGTCTCCACGGTGCGATCGGAATTCAGATCGGCTCCGGCGTGATCTACGCGTTGGAACCGAGCTTCATCGTCGACGTCTGCATCTTCATCCTCGGCTCGACTGGTCACCTCCGCTGGACCGAGGATTGCTCTCCGCATCATATCATCAAGATCGGACGGGTGCCCTCATGAAATTCAACTCCGATCTCTATCAAGATTATGGGAGAATCATTCATGTAGCTCAGGGGCTCAACGTCAACATTGCCCTCGGGAGACCGTGCAGTTTTTTTGGACAGCAGATTTGTGTTCGCCGTCCCTACCTCCTCAATCATCGTTTTGACTAATCCTTTGGTGGAATTGTGAAGAATTAAGTCAACAATGACCTCATAAAATTTTGTCGTATTCAGATGGAGGAATCTCTGACAATCGCCGATATACCGTAGCCCTATCGAATCTGGATGGGAATCTGGATGAGTTTAGGGCAAGGAGTCCAGTAGTCATCTCAGACATCCTTTGGAAAATCCAACCGTTCATCGACTGCGGAATTTCCGTATCGACAACCCCTCAAAATTTCAGCTTGATCTGACCGTTCAAATTCCGGAAAACGTCCGATAAGTGCATCAATTTTCGGATGTGTCTTCTGCACGAAAACGAATCCGACCCGAATTCATCTTTTTCATGAGCGGGTTATCAGACGCCCTTTTTGAAGGAAATTTTTTGTATGATATTGTTTTTTGGTCTCAAACATGTCCCCATAATTTTGAGCCTTTTCCGAGTCGATCTTCACCGTTGCGTCGGTGTCAAACCTGTCCGACCACGTTGCTCGGCGGATGCCGACCTGTGACAGCATCGACTGCGCCGTCGCTTCATCGAGCCGACGACAACCACCTCAGATTATTACCTCGGCGGGCCGACCAAGAGTTCGGCATCGCGAAGGCCAAATCATTGCTAATACAACATTGTCACCCCATGGATTGCATGGGTCAGACGGCAGCATCGCCATGCGGTCACTTCGTCAAGCCGGCATTAACCACGTCACAAATTCCGACCTGCGTCGACATCGCCGTGCTGTCGCTTCTTGAAGCTGATGACCACCACACCGACCTACTTTGACACTTCGGCTGACATGGGGCTCCAGCATCCCCTCGCCGACCTGCTCTGTCACCTTGGCTAGACCGGGGGCTTCGCTATTGCTTCATCATCACCAGCCGACCAGCTTCATCACGACAGCTGGACCGGAGGCTTCGCCTCACCACATTGACTGTGCTGCATCGCCACTTCTTCAAGCCGAGCTCCTCACTCGGTCACCTCGGGACGGGCTTGGAGGCTGGGACCTCGGTCAAGCCGAGGACTTCGCACCATGTCGAATCTGTCAAAGTTCGACAGGTGTCCTCGTCCCGCCGCAAGCCCGGACCGCATGATCAACATCGGAAGCATTAACCATCTAAGTCGCTTTCACGCTCAAGTTTTTTCAATATTTAATTTTTTAATTTTTGTTCAGTTCAACCAAGCATTATATTTTTCTTGAACAAAAAAGTTGTTTGTTAAAAACTTAGTTTGTTAAAAACACTTCTTTTTCCCATGTTAATGGGGGCTCTTAAATTTATATGTGCCGCTTTCTAATAAATGTTTTCTTCTTAGTTGTTGCAAAGTCTTGTTGTACTACTCCTTTTTCTGACGCGAGTGTGTGGTCAATAGCCGGATAGCCTAGTTTCTCTCTAAACCGCTCGAGTTTAGTTCACTAAATTGGCCTAAGAAGCATTCCACCTTCGGGAAAGGAGGTTGAAGCCGAAGGCTGACCCGCTTGAAGTTTGGAGATCGGACATATCATGTTAAAGCACGACGGAAGCACAAATTAATTTTAAGACCAATTTTCGGATTGGCACCAAAACTTGATTTAATTCAGACGTAAAAATTTTACATAAGTTTTTTGGTTTTTCGAGCTTAAGACACTTTTAACCTATTTGTATGTTTTTCTTTCAGGAGGCAGGACATCCTCTTGATCGAGGTGTTCTGCATGACGGTTTTGCTCGGGAAAATCTTTTCCGACCTACAGTTCGGCATCTTCCCTGACGAGCTACACCTCGGCGTTGACAAAACACACTCGATGGATGAACTAGTTCCTGAGGAGATCGATCCTAGGGTCGGACATGTAGCCCAACCCAAGTCTTGGGGCTACTGCATTGATGAACCAATGCAGAAAATACAAAGTGCAAACCAGTTTCTGTGGAGATTACGGTCCTCGGGTTGGTCGGCCGCTCCCAACCAGAGTCTCGGGAGCTATTGTGCACCACGTTTCCATTCCTAAAGTATGCTGCCGAGCTAGGACTTGATCCTTAGACCGATTTCGCAAATTGGCCTGAGTCTCAGGGGCTACACGGATCAGCGGTTTCATATTATCCTTCAGGTGCATCTCAGATTTTAGGCCGACACACACCTTGAGGGCTACTCACTATACATTTTGGCAGAGAATAAACTGCACCAATCGAAAAAAAAATCCAGAAAAAATCAGCCCAAGGCCAAGGTAGTGCACCACCTCGGAAGCAGTCTGGCATAAAGCTCAGATGTGAATGGCTGGCTCTATAGAGGACGTTTCCGGCATTAAGCTCGGCCGAACTCCTTCAACTTTTTCAAAACCGTGGTAATTTATGACACCTCGGATGTAGGCCAGCGTTGGAGCTCCGCTGCAAAAATATACCTCGGATGTAGTTCGGCGTTGGAGCTCGGTTGCAAGGGGACACCGTCGCACGGGAAAACCTTCTAACACAGGGTGTGGCGTAAAAATAACAAGGCATCTGCAAAGGCTGAGAACTTAAAAGGGCTCCTCGGAGGCCCGATGTGTGAACTCTTCAGATACACCTCAGCGATCCTCAAGATCGGAGATGGGAAGATTTGTTGAACCATCTTTCAAAACCGACGACCGAAGATGAAGAACAATTCGGAAGAACCGAGCAGCGTCCCCAACTTGAAGACTGGTTCAGGGGGCTACTGAGGCGACCTAGATTAGGGGGTACTCACCATGTCGTCTCCTGACCAGGTGGGTCAGGCCGAGGACCCCCATGACGGTTCACTAATGGGTAACTTCGGGCAGCCCATAACGAGGCGCACAAGACGAGGACTCCTTTAATCCTAGGCCTCCGGAACATTATATAAGCCGAGGCTAGGCTAGTTGATAGACCATATTCTAAATCATTAGAATCATAACAATCTTGTGGTAGATACATGTACTTTGTACTGTACCCCATATCAATACAATCAAAAGCCGGACATAGGGTATTATCTCTTTGAGTGAGCCCGAACCTGGGTAAAATCATGTGTCCATGTTACCATCGCTCCAAGATGCCTAGCTTAGGACCCCTACCTCAAGATATGCCAGATTTAGTACCGACACCTATATAAGCCGAGGGTTTTAGTCTGTAGAGGAAGGTTGGATTCATTCATATGATCTTGAGGAAGATCATCCTGTACTTTGTAACCTATCCATAATCAATACAATACAAGCATGACGTAGGGTTGTACCTCTTCGAGAGGGCAGCTACTTGTGATAGGCGTTAGGATTTCCCCGAAGAGGAAGGGTGATGTAGTATAGTGATACATCTCCAACGTATCTATAATTTATGAAGTATTCATGCCATGTTTATTATAGTTTTGTATGATTTTGGTGCACTTTTATATGGCTTTTATATGATTTTCATGGACTAACATATTGACCTAGTGCCCAGTGCCAGTTGCTATTTTCTGCTTGTTTTTGGTTTTCCAGAAAATCTATATCAAATGAAGTCCAAATGCAGCGAAACTTTTTGACGATTTTTTCTGGAACATAAGAGCCACTAGAAGATTCAGGAGGTGGCTAGAAGACCCACAGGGGCTCCACGAGCCACCAGGGTGCACCACCCCCCCCCCCCAGGCGCGCCCTGGTGCCACGTGGGCCCCCTGTGGCCCTTCTTCGCGTGATTCCAACGCCAAAAAATCATATATATTCAGAAACCCCCGAAAGTTAACCTAGATGAGTTTTTACGCGGTCGCAAGACTCTGTACCTCCACGATCTAATCTACAGCCCTTTTCCGGCACCCTGTCGGAGGGGGGAATCATCACCGGAGGTCATCTTCATCATCCCGGCGGTCTCCATGACGAGGAGGGAGTAGTTCACCCTCGGGGCTGAGGGTTTGGACCAGTAGCTATGTGTTTTATCTCTCTCTCTCTCGCGCGTTCTTGATTTCGCACGATCTTGATGTACCACGAGCTTTGTTAATATAGTTGGATCATATGGTGTTTCTTCCCTCTCTATCTTTGTTGTGATGAATCGAATCTTTTCCCTTTGAGGTTTCGTTATTGTCGGATTGAATATTTCAGATTTGAGAACATTTGATGTATGTCTTGCATATGAATACCCGTGGTGACAATGGGGTATTATATTGATTCACTTGATATATGTTTTGGCACTCAACTCGCGGATTACCGCGGTGACATTGGGGTAATCTATGCATAGGGGTTGATGCACGTTTTCATTATCTTTTCTCCGATAGAAACTTTGGGATGCTCCTGGGAGTTCTTTGTGTGGATTGAATATTATGATTATGAAGTTATTTGATGCATATCGTATAATCAACTCACGGATACTTGTGGTGACATTGGAGTATCTAGGTGACATTAGAGTTGGTTGATGTGTATCATATGGTGTTATTTTAGTACGAACTCTAGGGCTGTTTGTGACACCTATAGGAATAGCTCAATAGATCGATCGGAAAGGATAACTTTGAGGTGGTTTCGTACCCTACAAACAATTTCTATCTTATGTTCTCCGCTGATAGGAACTTGGGAGTGATTTTTTATTGCACATTGAAGGATGGTTATATGATCCAATTATGTTAGCATTGTTGAGAGATTGCACTAGTGAAAGTATGAACCCTAGGCCTTGTTTTTAAGCATTGCAATACCGTTTGTGCTCACTTTTGTTACTTGCTACTTTGCTGTTTTTATATTTTCAGATTACAAAAACCTATATCTACTATCCATACTACACTTTTATCACCATCTCTTCGCCGAACTAGTGCACCTATACAATTTATCGTTGTTTGGGTGTGTTGGGGACACAAGAGATTTCTTGTATTTGGTTGCAGGGTTGTTTGAGAGATACCATCTTCAACCTACGCCTCCCACGGATTGATAAACCTTAGGTCATCCACTTGAGGGAAAATTGCTACTGTCGTACAAAACTCTGCGCTTGGAGGCCCGACACGAGTCTACAAGAATAAGTTGTGTAGTAGACATCAAGCTCTTTTCTGGCGCCGTTGCCGGGGAGGTGAGTGCTTGAAGGTATATCTTTAGTTCTTGCAATCGAATATTTTAGTTTCTTGTTTATCACTAGTTTGGTTTATAAAAGAAAACTACAAAAAAATAAATGGAATTGAGGTTGCCTCATATTATTTGTCTTTATCATGTCGTTCTTGAAAATGATGGATCAGAAAATTATGCTCAATTGATAGTAGAAGAATTCAATAAAATGTTTGGCATAAAATCTTTGAATGATGAGCATGATTGCAATGTTGTTAGTATGCTTTCTTTCAATATCCATGATGCTAATGATATGCAAAGCCACAAGCTTGGGGATGCTATGTTTGATGAAGATGATATTTTTAGTCCCCCAAGTTTTGATGAGAAAATTTATTATGATGATTGCATGCCTCCAATCTATGATGATTATTGTGATGACATGTATGCTATAACGAATAATGATAAATATGAAACTTGTCCTCATGATTTTAATTTTCAATTGGATTATGCCAATCAAGTATCTCATGACAGTTATTTTGTTGAGTTTGCTCCCACTATTATGAATGAGAAGAAAATTGCTTATGTGGAGAGTAGTAAAATTTCTATGCTTGTGGATCATGAAAATAATGCTTTATGTGATAGATATATTGTTGAATTCATTCATGATGCTACTGAAAATTATTTTGAGAGAGGAATATATGCTTCTACATATTTTAATAATATCAAGTTTCCTCTCTATGTGTTGAAAGTTTTGAAGTTATGCTTGTTTTGCCTTCCTATGCTAGTTGATTCTTGCTCCCATAAATTGTTTGCTCAAAAAATCCCTATGCATAGGAAGTGGGTTAGGCTTAAATGTGCTAGTCATATGCTTCATGATGCTCTCTTCGTGTTTCAATTCTTATCTTTTATGTGAGCATCATTAAAATCATCAATGCTAGCTAAAAAGGCATTAAAGAAAAGCGCTTGTTGGGAGACAACCCAATATTTATACCTACTGTTTTCGTGTGTTCACATGATTAATCTACTGTAGTAATCATGTTTTATATGTTTACTTTCAATAATGTGCCAAGTAAAGCCTTTGGGATAGTGTGGATGCTTGTTGATTTGATTCTGTGCAAAAACAGAAACTTTTGTGTCCAGTCCTGAAATTTCTATTATGTACTGGAGCGTGAAACAATTCTGAATTTTTTACACAGTATTGGGTTGCAAAATTTTTACGTTGTCCTAATTTTTCAGAATTTTGGGAGGTACAGAAGTATGGTTTTTAAATCGCTCACTACACGCTGTTCTGTTTTTGACAGATTCTGTTTTCGGTGCATAGTTTGCTTGTTTTAGTGTTTCCATAGCTTATATTGAGTAATATAAATTGTGGAAATGATAGAATACAGTAGGCATTATGTGATAACAATTATGAATCTTGTCTTGACAGTACCTAAGTGGATGATTTATTTTTATCATACTAACCTATCTCACGAAGTTCCGTTAAGTTTTGTGTGATTGAAGTTTTCAAGTTTTGGGTGAGATATCGATGTGAGGAGAATAAGGAATGGCAAGAACATAAGCTTGGGGATGCCCAAGGCACCCCAAGTTAATATTCAAGGAATACTCAAGCGTCTAAGCTTGGGGATGCCCCGGAAGGCATCCCCTCTTTCGTCTTCAACATTATCGGTAACCTTACTTGGAGCTATATTTTTATTCATCACATAATATGAGTTTCGCTTGGAGCGTCATTTTCTTATGTTGATATTTGCTTGCTGTTATCAATAATCATGTTTTGTATCTTTTAGTTCAATAAAATGCCAATTATAGCCTTTACCATGCTCAGTTTGCAAGTTCATGTGTTGCTGTTTGAAAACAGAAAGTTTTCTGTTATGTCCAGAATATTACTGAATAGTCAGAACATGATAAAAATATGAAATTTTTACACATTAAGAATGCACGAGTTCTCTGTCACATGGTAATTTTTCAGAATTTTTGGAGTTAGGGAAGTATGGATTCTTATTCACCCTTTACAGACTGTTCTGTTTTGGCATATTGCTGTTATAGTTGCATTGTTTGCATATGTTTGCGTGTTTAATGTTTCTATTTGAGGATAGGAGTATTAAATATGAAGAGGAATTTAGTATGCAATGTTTAATTATAATTTTTGTGATTTGCTACAGTAGAGAATGTTAAGGTTTTGAGTTGATTTATACTAACTTATCTCACGAGTTCTTGTTGAGTTTTATGTGGATGAAGTTTTTAAGATTTAGGGAAGCCATGATATGAGAGGAATTAAGGAGACACAAGAGCTCAAGCTTGGGGATGCCCAAGGCATCCCAAATTAATATTTCAAGAAGTCTCAAGCATCTAAGCTTGGGGATGCCCCGGTAGGCATCCCACCATTCTTCATCAACAATTATCGGTTAGTTTTGGTTGAGCCTAAGTTTTTGCTTCTTCACATGATATGTGCTATTCTTGGAATGTCATTTTCTTTTGTTTTATTTTCTATTTGAATAAAATACTTAAGATCTGAAATTTTTAAATGAGATAGAGTCCTCACATAGCTACCTATTTACTTAACTACTCATTTGATCTTCACTTATATCTTTTTGGAGTAGTTTGTCATTTACTCTTGTGCTTCACTTATATCCTATGAGTAAATTGTGAAAGAATTGAATATCATAAAGTTGAAATTTTATATGCTTCATATGCTTCTCCCATGGGGAGTAGTGACTTCACATACAAGAAGTATAAGTGGTAAAATTTATTGAAAGTTAACAAACATAGCATTGGTCACTTGAACAATTCATGAAAGAATTTTGAAGGAAGAGAAATTTCACATATAAAAATACTATCTTGGACATCTTCTATGATTGTGAGCCCCCATTAATTATTTTCTAGCTTGATCAAGCAGTTGACGTTGGACAAGGAAGACAACGTAATGAGTTATGTTTGTTTATATTCACATAGAAGTTATATTGTCATGGATCCTCTAACATGTGGTTCTTGCTTAGGATCTTTTGCTAGCCAAAAATTTGTACTAAGTAGAGATACTACTTGTGCATCCAAAAACCCTTAAATCCAGTTTCTTGCCATGAGTGTCCACCATATCTACCTATGGATTGAATAAGATCCTTCGAGTAAGTTGTAATCGGTGCAAAAAGCAATAAAAATTGCTCCTAAAATATGTATGATCTTTTATTGCAAGGGAAAATAAGCGTTGTACGAACTTGTGATGGTAAAGAAATAAAAGCGACGGACTGAATAATAAAGGTTGATATCACAAGGGGCAATATAACATGACGTTCCTTTGCATTAAGGGCTTGTGCATCCAACAACAAAAAAGCGCATGACAACCTCTGCTTCCCTCTGCGAAGGGCCTATCTTTTACTTTTCTGTATTTACTTTTATGCAAGAGTCATTAATGTTCATCCCTATTCCGCTCTATTTATTCTTTAGTTGGCAAGCATTATGTGGTAGGGAAATATCCAGGCACATATATCCAGTTGAATATAGGTGATCATGAGTTATTATTGTTGACATTATCCCTGAGATAAATAAGTTGGGAGGCAAAACATTAAGCCCCTATCTTCCTATGTGTTTGACTGAAATGGTTTGTTCTAAAAATATGCTTTGAGTGTTAGCAATCATGGAAGACTAAAAGATGGTTGAGTATGTGGAATTTGCTAGATCAAAGCTCTTACATAGACCCTTCCTGAAAATAAGATGAATTGCAATTGTTTGATGACTGAGAACATGGTTTGTTAGTCTTCAAGAAACTTTATGGCCTATACTTTAAACATGTGAATAGCTTGCTACTTGATCATGAGACGTTTTATGAGATGAGCTACTGATTATGATATATATTGATGCTAGAAAGGTGATTGAAATTATCATTGATCAAACTTATGCACTATGCTAGCTTCATAAATTATTTCTTTTATCATTTACCTACTCGAGGACGAGCAGGAATTAAGCTTGGCGATGCTGATACGTCTCCAATGTATCTATAATTTATGAAGTATTCATGCCATGTTTATTATAGTTTTGTATGATTTTGGTGCACTTTTATATGGCTTTTATATGATTTTCATGGACTAACATATTGACCTAGTGCCCAGTGCCAGTTGTTGTTTTCTGCTTGTTTTTGGTTTTCCAGAAAATCTATATCAAATGAAGTCCAAATGCAGCGAAACTTTTTGACGATTTTTTCTGGAACATAAGAGACACTAGAAGCTTCGGGAGGTGGCCAGAAGATCCGCAGGGGCCCCACGAGCTACCAGGGCGCGCCACCCCCCCCCAGGCACGCCCTGGTGCCTCGTGGGCCCCCTGTGGCCTTTCTTCGCGTGATTCCAACGCCAAAAAATCATATATATTCAGAAACCGCCGAAAGTTAACCTAGATGAGTTTTTACGCCGCCGCAAGCCGCTGTACCTCCATGATCTAATCTACAGCCCTTTTCTAGCACCCTGCCAGAGGGGGGAATCATCACCGGAGGCCATCTTCATCATCCCGGCGGTCTCCATGACGAGGCGGGAGTAGTTCACCCTCGGGGCTGAGGGTTTGTACCAGTAGCTATGTGTTTTATCTCTCTCGCGCGCATTCTTGATTTGGCACGATCTTGATGTACCGCGAGCTTTGCTAATATAGTTGGATCATATGGTGTTTCTTCCCTCTCTATCTTTGTTGTGATGAATCAAATCTTTTCCCTTTGAGGTTTCGTTATTGTTGGATTGAATATTTCAGATTTGAGAACACTTGATGTATGTCTTGCATATGAATACCCGTGGTGACAATGGGGTATTATATTGATTCACTTGATATATGTTTTGGCACTCAACTCGCGGATTCCCGCGGTGACATTGGGGTAATCTATGCATAGGGGTTGATGCACGTTTTCATTATCTTTTCTCCGATAGAAACTTTGGGATGCTCCTTGGAGTTCTTTGTGTGGATTGAATATTTTGATTATGAAGTTGTTTGATGCATGTCGTATAATCAACTCACGGATACTTGTGGTGACATTGGAGTATCTAGGTGACATTAGAGTTGGTTGATGTGTATCATATGGTGTTATTTTAGTACGAACTCTAGGGCTGTTTGTGACACCTATAGGAATAGCTCAATAGATCGATTGGAAAGGATAACTTTGAGGTGGTTTCATACCCTAAAAACAATTTCTATCTTATGTTCTCCGCTGATAGGAACTTGGGAGTGATTCTTTATTACACGTTGAGGGATGGTTATATGATCCAATTATGTTAGCATTGTTGAGAGATTGCACTAGTGAAAGTATGAACCCTAGGCCTTGTTTTTAAGCATTGCAATAACGTTTGTGCTCACTTTTGTTACTTGCTACTTTGCTGTTTTATATTTTCAGATTACAAAAACCTATATCTACTATCCATACTACACTTTTATCACCATCTCTTCGCCAAACTAGTGCACCTATACAATTTATCATTGTATTGGGTGTGTTGGGGACACAAGAGATTTCTTGTATTTGGTTGCAGGGTTGTTTGAGAGATACCATCTTCAACCTATGCCTCCCACGGATTGATAAACCTTAGGTCATCCACTTGAGGGAAAATTGCTACTGTCCTACAAAACTCTGCGCTTGGAGGCCCAACACGAGTCTTCAAGAATAAGTTGTGTAGTAGACATGATATTGTAGCAGATAGTATTTCCCTCAGTTATGAACAAAAGTTTATCGAACCAGTAGGAGACACCACACAAACACTGTAAGTAGTACATGCACACACACAAAGTAAATGTTTGCACCCAACGAAAGCAAGAGGGTTGTCAATCCCCTTGTGTCGCCAATTTCAAGGATTAAATCTGATAGTGGTAGATAGATAAAATAAAAAGGAAAATAAAAGTAAATAAATTGCATCAAGTATTTTTAGGGTTTTAGTAAATATAAAGTGAAAGGACCCGGGGGGCATAGGTTCACTAGAGGCATCTCTCTCATGAGCATAGCAACGGTGGGTAGACAAATTACTGTTGGGCAATTGATAGAATTGATGGGAATGTTGCACGAAAATAAAAAAAATCCTACAAACACCCAAGATCTAATCTAGGAGATGCATAGCAACGAGAGGGGAGTGTGTCTACATACCCTTGTAGACTGAAAGCGTTAGCGTCGTAACACGGTTGATGTAGTCATACTCTTCATGATCCAATCGCGATCCAATCTGATCTAGTGCTGAATGGACGGTACCTCCGAGATAAGCACACGTTCATCTCGATGGCGTCCTCCCCTTGTTGATCCAGCAAGCGAGGGGGAGGAAGTAGATGAGATCAGAACCAGCACGGCGGCGTGGTGGTGGTGGCAGCAGCGGAACTCCGGCAGGGCTTCGCCAAGCGCTGACGGAACGTGGAGGAGTATACAGGAAAGAGGGAGGCGCCAGGAGAAAGGGTGCAGCCCCCTGCGCCCCACCCCACTATATATAGGGGTGAGGGGGAGGGCGCGCCGGCCCTAGCCCCTCCTCCAAGGGAGGGGGTGATGTCTACTATGCAACTTTATTCTTGTAGACGTTGTTGGGCCTCCAAGTGCAAAGTTTTGTTGGACAATAGCAAATTTCCCTCAAGTGGATGACCTAAGGTTTATCAATCCGTGGGAGGTGTAGGATGAAGATGGTCTCTCTCAAACAACCCTGCAATCAAATACAAGAAATCTCTTGTGTCCCCAACACACCCAATACAATGGTAAATTGTATAGGTGCACTAGTTCGGCGGAGAGATGGTGATACAAGTGTAGTATTGATAGTAGATATAGGTTTTTGTAATCTGAAAATATAAAACAGCAAGGTAGCAAGTGATAAAATGGAGCACAAACGGTATTGCAATGCTTGAAAACAAGGCCTAGGGTTCATACTTTCACTAGTGCAATCTCTCAACAATGCTAACATAATTGAATCATATAACAATCCCTCAACGTGCGACAAAGAATCACTCCAAAGTTCCTATTAGCGGAGAACATAAGATGAAATTGTTGTAGGGTACGAAACCACCTCAAAGTTATCCTTTCTGATCAATCTATTGAGCCATCCCTATAAGTGTCACAAACAGCCCTAGAGTTCGTACTAAAATAACACCATATGATACACATCAACCAACTCTAATGTCACCTAGATACTCCAATGTCACCACAAGTATCCGTGAGTTGATTATTCAATATGCATCAAACAACTTCAGATTCATAACATTCAATCCACACAAAGAACTTCAAAGAGTACCCCAAAGTTTCTATCGGAGAAAAGAAGATGAACACGTGCAACCAACCCTTATGCCTAGATCACCCCAAGGTCACGGGAATCCGCGAGTTGATCACCAAAACATACATCAAGTGAACCAATAGAATACCCCATTGTCACCACGGGTATCCACATGCAAGACATACATCAAGTGTTCTCAAATCTGAAATATTCAATCTGACAATAACGAAACCTCAAAGGGAAAGACTCAATTCATCACAAGAAGATAGAGAGGGAAGAAACACCATATGATCCAACTATATTAACAAAGCTCGCGATACATCAAGATCGTGCCAAATCAAGAACACGAGAGAGAGAGAGAGATCAAACACATAGCTACTGGTACATACCCTCAGCCCCGAGGGTGAACTACTCCCTCCTCGTCATGGAGAGCGCCGAGATGACGAAGATGGCCTCCGGTGATGATTTCCCCCTCCGGCAGGGTGCCGGAACGGAGCTCCAGATGGGTTTTCTTCGGTAACGAGGCCTGTGGTGGCGGCGTCGAAGTTCTAGGTTTATTTTTGTGGGTTTCTCTATTTATTGGATTTTTCAGCGTTGGAATCACGCGAAAAGGAGATATGAGGGGCCCACAAGGCAACAGCACACGCCCCCTCTCCCCAGGCCGTGTGGTGATACCTTGTGACCTCCTCGTGAGGCTTCTGGTCCTTCCACGAAGCTTCGAGGGTCTCTTTTGGTCCAAAAAAAATCGTCAAAAAGTTTCGTCCAATTCCGAGAAATTTTATTTCTGCACAAAAAACAACACCATGGTAGTTCTGGTGAACACAGCGTCAGTCCGGGTTAGTTCTAATCAAATCATACAGAAACCATATAAAATTGTTATAAACATGGCATGAATACTTCATAAATTATAGACACGTTGGAGATGTATCAGGGGGTGGCGGCCCTAGGGGGTGGCGGGCCCAACAAGCCAGGTGGGGCGCCTCCCACCCCTAGGGTTTGCCCAACCTTGGCGCATGGGCCTAGTGGGGGGCTGGTGCGCCTGGCCCAACTAGGCCAGGGCCCCCCCTACAGCCCACGTGGGCCCCTGGGGCTGGTGGACCTCCCCGGTGGACCCCCGAAACCCTTCGGTGACTCCGGTACACTGCCGACATGCCCCTGAACTTTTCCGGCGACCAAAATAGGACTTCCCATATATAAATCTTTACCTACGGACCATTCTGGAGCTACTCGTAATATCCGGGATCTCATCCGGGACTTCAAACATCCTTCGGACTTTCCACTGCTAATATCTCAATGCTACCCTAGCGCTATCGAACGTTAAGCGTGCGACCCTACGGGTTCGGGAACATGCAGACATGACCAAGACACCTCTACGGTCAATAACCAATACCGGTACCTAAATGACCATATTGATTCCTACATATTCAACGAAGATCTTTATCGGTTGAACCACGATGTCGAGGATTCAAATAATCCCGTATACAATTCCCTTTGTTCGGCGATATGTTACTTGCCCGAGATTCGATCGTCGGTATCTCCATACCTAGTTCAATCTCGTTACCGGCAAGTCTCTTTACTCGTTCCGTAATACAAGATCCCGTGACTAACTCATTAGCCATATTTCTTGCAAGCTCTTTATGATGCTGTATTACCGAGAGGGCCCAGAGATATCTCTCCATCATACGGAGCGACAAATCCCAGTCTCAATCCATGCAACCCAACAGACACCTTCGGAGATACCTGTAGAGCACCTTTATGATCACCCAGTTATGAAGTGATGTTTGATAGCACACAAGGCATTCCTTTGGTATCCGGGAGTGACATGATCTCATGGTCCAAGGAACAAATACTTGACATGAAGAAAGCTATAGCAAATAACTAAACGATCTGATGCTAAGCTTACGGTTGGGTCTTGTCCATCACATCATTCTCCTAATGATGTGATCCCTTTATCAAATGACAACTCATGTCTATGGTTAGGAAACCTTAACAATCTTTGATCAACGAGCTAGTCTAGTAGAGGCTCAATAGGGACACGGTGTTGTTTATGTATCCACACATGTATTTAAGTTTCCGGTCAATACAATTCTAGCATGAATAATAAACATTTATCATGAACAAGGAAATATGATAATAGCCAATTTATTATTGCCTCTAGGGCATATTTCCAACAGTCTCCCACTTGCACTAGAGTCAATAATCTAGTTTACATTGTAATGAATCTAACACCCATGGAGTCCTGGTGCTGATCATGTTTTGCTCTTGGAAGAGGTTTAGTCAACGGGTGCCACATTCAGATCCGTATGTACTTTGCAAAGTTCTATGTCTCCCTCCTTGATGTAATCACGGATGGATTTGAAGCGGCATTTGATGTGCTTGGTCTTCTTGTGAAACCTGGGCTCCTTGGTAATGGCAATAGCTCCAGTGTTGTCACAAAAGATAGTCATTGGATCCGATGCACTAGGTATAACTCCCAGATCGGATATGAACTCATTCATCCAGACTCCTTCTTGCGCTGCTTCTGAAGCAGCTATATATTCTGCTTCACATGTAGATCCCGCTACGACCCTTTGCTTGGAACTGCACCAACTGGCTGCTCCATTTAAAATAAATATGTATCCGGTTTGAGACATAGAGACATCTGGATCTGTGTCGAAGCTAGCATCGACGTAACCCTTTACGACGAGCTCTTCGTCACCTCCGTAAACGAGAAACATGTCCTTAGTCCTCTTCAGGTACTTAAGGATATTCTTGACCGATGTCCAGTGATCTACTCCTGGATCACTTTGGTACCTCCCTGCCAGACTTATGGCAAGGCACACATCAGGTCTAGTACACAGCATGGCATACACTATGGAGCCTATGGCTGAGGCATAGGGGATGACTTTCATCCTTTCTCTTTCTTCTGTCGTGGTCGGGCTTTGAGTCTTACTCAACTTCACACCTTGCAACATAGGCAAGAACCCTTTCCTCGACTGGTCCATTTTGAACTTCTTAAAAATCTTGTCAAGGTATGTGCTTTGTGAAAGTCCTATTAGGCATCTTGATCTATCTCTATAGATTTTAATGCCCAATATGTAAGCAGCTTCACCTAGGTCTTTCATTGAAAAACTCTTATTCAAATAACCTTTTATGCTTTCCAGAAATTCTATATCATTTCCAATCAACAATATGTCATCCACATATAATATTAGAATTGCTACAGAGCTCCCACTCACTTTCTTGTAAATACAAGCTTCTCCATAAGTTTGTATAAAACCAAAGGCTTTGATCACCTCATCAAAGCGTATATTCCAACTCTGAGATGCTTGCACCAATCCATAGATGGATCGCTAGAGCTTGCATACTTTGTTAGCATCCTTAGGATCGACAAAACCTTCCGGTTGCATCATATACAACTCTTCCTTAAGAAACCCGTTAAGGAACGCTGTTTTGACGTCCATCTGCCAGATTTCATAATCATAAAATGCGGCAATTGCTAACATAATTCTAACAGACTTAAGCATCGCTACGGGTGAGAAAGTCTCATCGTATTCAACCCCTTGAACTTGTCGGAAACCCTTTGCAACAAGTCGAGCTGTATAGATGGTGACATTACCATCAGCGTATGTCTTCTTCATAAATATCCATTTGTTTTCAATGGCCTGCCGGTCATCGGGCAAGTCCACCAAAGTCCATACTTTGTTCTCATACATGGATCCTATCTCGGATTTCATGGCCTCAAGCCATTTGTCGGAATCCGGGCTCATCATTGCTTCTTCATAGTTCGTAGGTTCGCCGTTGTCTAACAACATGACTTCCAGGACGGGATTACCGTACCACTCTGGTGCGGAACATACCCTGGTCGACCTACGAAGTTCAGTAGTAACTTGATTCAAAGTTTCATGATCATCATCATTAGCTTCCTCTTCGGCTGATGTAGGCATCATGGGAACTTCTTTCTGTGATGTGCTACTTTCCAATTCAAGAGAAGGTACAATTACCTCATCAAGTTCTACTTTCCTCCCACTCACTTCTTTTGAGAGAAACTCCTTCTCTAGAAAGGTCCCATTCTTGGCAACAAAGATTTTGCCCTCAGATCTGTGATAGAAGGTATACCCAATGGTTTCTTTAGGGTATCCTATGAAGATGCACTTCTCCGCTTTGGGTTCGAGCTTATTAGGCTGAAGCCTCTTGACATAAGCGTCGCATCCACAAACTTTAAGAAACGACAGCTTAGGTTTCTTACCAAACCATAATTCATATGGTGTCGTCTCAATGGATTTAGACGGTGCGCTATTTAAAGTGAATGCGGTTGTCTCTAATGCATAACCCCAAAATGATAGTGGAAAATCGGTAAGATACATCATAGAATGCACCATATCCAATAGAGCACGTTTACGACGTTCAGACACACCATTACTGAGGGTGTCCCAGACTAGGGGGTACTCAGGCTGCCGGCCTATCTCTCGTGGGCCGGATTGGTGGGCCGCTCCTTATTCGTTGATGAAAGACCAGATTGTAGGCGACCCCGCGTACCAGAAGGAAACCTCCGAAGACTTGGCGTCTCCTCCAAGCAATGGTTGACATAACCGGCGTGTTTTATCCCTTGATGGTAACCGACTATGTGTAACCCTAGGACCCTCTGGTGTCTATATAAACCAGAGGGTTTAGTCCGTAGAGATCCTAATATCCATTACCTAGGGTTTAGCCCAGTCGATCTCGAGGTAGATCAACTATGTAACCTTCATACAACCACATCAATACAATCAAGCAGGACGTAGGGTATTACCTCCTTGAGAGGGCCCGAACCTGGGTAAATCGCTGTCTCTACGTTCCCTGTTACCATCGACTCCTTGACCCATAGTTCGGATCCCCTACCCGAGATCTGCCGGTTTTGGTACCGACATTGGTGCTTTCATTGAGAGTTCCGCCGTGGGTCGTCAAGGATCAATGGCTCGCCTAATCATCAGCAACAGCGCTAGCCGCAGGGACACTTTCGTTCCCGGCCAGCTCTTCGCGTTCGGAAGCATCGTGCTACACGCCGATCCGGCCGGTCACCTTGGCCGGGTCGACAGCTTCACCCCCGACCAGGAGATCAGGTTCGGAAACTTAGAATTCGTCGCCGACTCCCGGGGAGATCTTATCCTCACGGGGTCCTCAGCTTCGCCTGACGGACCCACGAATCCTGAAGCACCGACTTCGAGTACGGCCAACCCCACTGGCGAGACGGCCGCCGCTGCGGATCCAACCTTGAGCCTGGATCTAATCTCCGCGCTCAGTTGCCGAATATCTGCCTCGGCCGAACATAACTTTGGGGCGAATTCTGACACCCCTGTCACGGCCATACTATGGGTTGATCCCGCAAATTACCAGAACCTGGAACCAATAGATCTCTCGTCATTAAACGGGATACTAGATCAGATCCAGGCCCTGGGAATCGCCGATGGCCAGTCCTCGGTGTATGATCAGATCGGGCTTAAAACCGACGACAGGGAAATTTACGCCCCCGCCACCACTCACTTGGTTGCCACTATCGAAAGCCCTACAGAGGGCTCACCTTCTCCCCTAGGGCCGAAAGCGCACGAGGCGCAAGTTTCTGACCAGCAGGCTTCATCTTCCAATTCGGCAGCCGAACTCCGATCCGAAGACGGTTTAGAGCTGAGGTCTGGTCCAGCGCGCAATTCCGGATCCACGCTCCCGCGCCCGGCCAACTATCCAGAAGGTGGCGCGTTGGATTCCATTATAGTCGAGGACGCGACCGCCAAAACTCCGGACTCACACTCCGCTGGGATCAAATTTTTTATCCCGCCCACCCCCCACATTGAGTACTGTCCAGATAACTCAGGACGGCCCGACATATGGGACCTGATGTACGTTAAGCAGCAGCCCGGAGAGACAGTTCGGCACTTCTGGGCTAGATTCCTTATCATCAAAAACAAGATGACGGACGGCTGCGACAAGGACATTCTAGAGATCTTCCGACAGAACTGCAGAGACGAGGGCGTCTTAAACGCCCTCGCCCGCCGCCACATCCAAACTTTCTCTGATTTATCGGATCTAGTGTCCAAATACTGCGCCATGGAGTATGCTTGGCAGGCACAACTCGAGCAAACGGAGTCAATCCGTACAGAGGAACCAAACCGAGCTCGGGCAAAGCGCGCATACCCTCGCCGGACACCCCAATACGAATCATCGGAGAAAAGGATGAAACCCCTGACAAGATCCAGAACGGTCCTTGACCAACTGCTGGATAAACCATGCGCCATACACTCCACAAACCCAACCCATAGCCTTCGAGCTTGCTGGGTGGTCAGGCAAGTCGCCAAAAGCGGCGAGATCATCCTCGGAGGCCCGTACTCAAATCACAGTCCAGCAACAACCTTTGACGACGACGCCGAGATCTTAACAATCTACGAGACGTATTCCTCGAAAAACCAGCCGAAGAGAGCCCTTCGAGAGCTCGCTCAAATTCACCATGTGGCGGAGACAGACTCGTGGACAGACACACCCATCACTTTTAGTGAACAAGACCAGCCGAGGTCCTGCCCTACTCGAGCCGCTGCCGCCCTTGTCCTTGATCCCATCGTGGATGGATTCCGACTGCAAAAGGTGTTAATGGATGGCGGTAGCGGGCTAAACCTCATTTACGAGGACACCTTGGACAAAATGTAGTTTGACAGATCCCGCATCGAGCAAAGTCACACCACCTTTCAAGGGATCATTCCCGGAAACGAGGCACGCTCTAGTGGCCGAGTGGCTCTTGATGTGGTCTTCGGAACTCCCGAGAACTACCGATCCGAAGAACTGCTTTTCCACATCGTGCCCTTCTGAAGCGGCTATCATGCCTTACTAGGGCGCGATGCCTTCGCACGATTCCATGCTGTACCACATTACAGGTACATGAAGCTTAAAATGCCAGGGCCAAACGGTGTGATCACACTAACAAGTGATCCGGACAGAGCTCTTCGGGCCGAGAACAAAACTGCATCTCTAGCCCTCGAAGCGTTGTCCGAAGCCCTCGCAGCTGAAGAACTGACCGCGCTCCGCTCAACGGTGGATAAGGATGACGTGATCCTCGACAAAAGGCCCAAATCCACGTCCTTCAAACCAGCGGATGAAATCGTCAAATTCCAAGTGCACCCAATAGATCCCAACAAGACGGCATCCATCGGAGCTCAGCTGGACCCCGTGGTCGATGCAGAGCTGCGCCAATTTCTGCGTGAAAACTGGGATATCTTCGCCTGGCACCCGTCAGACATGCCAGGGATCCCGCGTAGATTAGCCGAGCACAGCCTGAACATCATTAAGGGTTTCAAGCCAGTCAAACAGACTCTGCGTCGGTTTTCCAAACCCAAGCGTCAGGCTATGGGCGAGGAACTGGCAAAGTTGCTCGAAGCCGGGTTCATCCGGGACATCAAACATCCTGAGTGGTTGGCCAACCTGGTCATGGTGCCGAAGAAGGATAAGTCCTGGTGGTTGTGCGTCGATTTCAAAGATTTAAACAAAGCCTGCCCCAAGGATCCTTTCCCCTTGCCCCGCATAGACCAGATCATAGACGCCACTGCCGGGCATGACGCACTGTGTTTCCTCGACGCTTACTCCGGATACCATCAAATTAAAATGAAGGAGTCCGACCAGGCGGCCACGGCATTCATCACTCCTTATGGACCATTCTGCTTCAACACAATGCCCTTCGGATTAAAGAACGCAGGGGCTACATACCAACACATGATTCAAACATGTCTGGAAAAACAAATCGGCAAAACAGTCGAAGCATATGTGGACGACGTGGTTATCAAAACCAAACACGTCAGCCAGTTGGTGGGCGATCTCCGTCAAACCTTCGACAATCTTCGGACTTTCGATATACGGCTTAATCCGAAAAAGTGCGTCTTCGGAGTGCCGGCCGGTAAGCTGCTCGGCTTCATCGTTTCCCATAGAGGAATAGAAGCCAACCCAGCAAAAATTCGGGCACTGTCCGAGCTGGCTATACCCACTGAGCTCAAACACGTCCAGAAACTTGCCGGTACTGTTGCAGCCCTAAGCCGCTTCATCTCGCGCCTCGGCGAAAAGGCCTTGCCGCTATATAAATTGCTCAAACGGACGAAAAACTTCGAATGGACCAGCGAAGCGGCGGCGGCACTCGAAGAAATAAAAACTCTACTGGCCAGCAACCCGATCTTGACAGCACCCAGCCCGGGCGAGCCAATGCTGCTATATATCTCGGCGACGAATCAGGTGGTCAATGCGGTTCTCGTCGTCGAACGAGAGGCCGAGGGTCACAAGCTCCAGGTGCAGAAACATATGTACTACGTATCCGAAGTGCTCACCCCGTGTAAAACGAGGTACCCGCATTACCAGAAGATCGCCTACGCAGTTTTCATGGCATCCCAAAAGCTCCGCCATTACTTCCAGGAGTGCTCGGTTACGGTAGCATCCGAAGTACCACTGAATGACATAATCAACAATCGCGATGCCACCGGGCGCATAGCCAAATGGGCTATAGAACTCCTCCCCTTCGAAATCATCTATCGACCACTCCGAGCTATTAAATCTCAGGTTTTGGCTGATTTCGTTGCGGAATGGACGGAAGCCGAACTCCCTAGGGAGTAAAGCACATACTCACATTGGACGATGTACTTCGATGGCTCCAAAATGCTCGCAGGACTGGGGGCTGGAGTGGTCCTCACATCCCCCACTGGCGACAATATTCGGTACATACTCCAGATCATGTACACCGACTCCAACAACGCAGCCGAATATGAGGCTCTGTTACATGGACTTCGGATTGCGGTGTCAATGGGCATACAGCGGCTCGAGGTACGGGGAGATTCTAATCTCGCCATCTCTCAAGTCAACGGCGAGTTTGACACAAAAGACCCAAAAATGACAGCATACCGCAACGCCGTCCTGAAAATCTCCACCCGTTTTTAAGGACTGGAGTTTCACCATATACCTAGAGACAGCAATCAAGCTGCCGATATTCTCGCTCGAATGGGTGCCAAGCGCGACCGTGTCCCTGAGAACACCTTTTTAGAACGACTCTTCAAACCGTCCGTGGTGTGGCAGGAGGAAGCCCAGGGCTCGGCATCCAATTCATCGGGAGAGCTCGCCCCTCTGCCTATCGAACCAGACGAAGGAGTTATCGGGGGCTCGGCAATTGAAATGGCATCTTCGGCTCATGAAGTCATGGCGGTAATCGCGCCATGGACCGAGCCTTTCCTCGCCTACCTCCTCCGCCAAGAACTAACGGCCGACCAGACCAAGGCAAGGCGTATCATTCGATGCTCTAAAGCCTATAAAGTCCACGAGGGAGAGCTATTTCAAATTCTTCAGAAAGTAGATTACAGATTCTTCAGTAGCGGAATAACAGAAAGTAATGAGTTGAGGAATTTGAAACCAGGTAAGCTTGGTGAAGACACAGTGATTTGGTAGACCACTGCCAGTTGCTGTATCAACTGTACGTCTCATTGAGGCGGCTGAGATTGAACTCTGAAGACACTTAGTCCTCACTGTATTCCTCTTGAGCTAAGGTCACTTAGACCTCGCCCAATCACTCGTGGTAAGTATTCAAGGTAGACTTCCAAAACCTTCACAGACTTGTTCATCGGCACGCCACAATTACTCTTGGGTGCTCAGAACTTGACGTTGTCGGTCCAGTGGAAACCAGGGTGCCACGGGTCGTTTGCCTGCGGCTCAGGAAGCAACACCTGGCGAAGAACTCAAGAGGCGGCCCAGCCGTGGGCACCGCAAAGCCAGACGCCTCGCGAGGGCCGGGCCTCCACAAGGGGAGGCGCTACCGAAGACTACCTTCCGCGGCAGGCAGCCTCCCGAGGCCCTCCGCGCGGAGGGGCCATGTGGCACCGATCGCGCGGCTACGTGCCCCCCACGTGGGTGACGCGTCTGCATAAGACGACAGCAACAGGGGCCATGCCAGCAGGCGCGGTCAGGGGCGGTTTCCTCTTTGGTGATAAAGGAGCAGCTGCAGCCACCTCTCCCAAAGCAAGTCCCAAAGCTTGCCACTTTGGTGCAAGAAGACCACGACGGCGAGGCGCGCTAGGGCGGATGTCATCGGCGAGCCCACCAGCGCGTCATGGATGGGTTCTTTGCAGATGAAGACTACTTTTGTCAGGATAAGACTGAGCGCATGTCCCCCTTTGAACTGCCGTTGTGTGGCAACCCTTCCCGCCAATATTTTCAGGGGAAGAGGACCAAGGCAGCTATATAAGTGGCAGTGCTGCTACCTTAGAGAGGGACGATCCCACCTTCTTCTAACTTCTAACGCTAGAGCACTATACTCATAGCAATCCCACCAAGCAGGAGTTGGGTTTTACACCGCACGGTGGCCCGAACCTAGGTAACTCCTCATGTCCCAGCCGTGCCTTGTGTGTGTGTGTGTGCGCTCCTGTCGTGCTTCGCTCGCCGTAGCCTTGCCATGGTCATCGTCTAGTCGTTAGATAGCGAGCAGGCCCCCAGTGTTCGAACCAGGGTCCTCGGAGCCCCTATTCCGACATTTGGCGCGCCAGGTACGGGGCCAACTTCCGCGTTTTCGACCTCGACATCGAC
Source organism: Elymus sibiricus (assembly GCA_039707655.1). Classification (NCBI taxonomy): domain Eukaryota; kingdom Viridiplantae; phylum Streptophyta; class Magnoliopsida; order Poales; family Poaceae; genus Elymus; species Elymus sibiricus. The sequence continues at coordinate 153,069,757 of CM077670.1, read as the reverse complement.
ATAGCCGACGCCCGATGCGAGCGCGCCCTGCGTAGGGCCGCCAGGCTGGTCCGCACGGAGCCAGTCGCCAACGACAACCGCCGCGGGTGCGCCGGCACCGCCACCGAGCCCGCGGCGGGGGAGGAACAAGCTTCTTCCCTTCACCCGTCCGTGCGGCCGCCTGGCCGCACCGCCACGGCATCCTCGCTTGCCCGTCGTGACCCGCCGGATCAGCAGGGCACGTTGCTCATGGCACGTGAGCTGCTGTGCTACCATCCCACCGAGGCCGGGTACGATGCCTGGCTCGTGCGCATCACCGAGCTCGTCAACGCCGCCGGAGACGCCCTGGCGCCTTCCCGCTCTCTGCCGCCTCCGTCGCCGCGTGGCGCGGAGGCAGGGCACGGCGTGCCTCCTCTGCCTCCTCCAATCGACGACGGCGCGGGACATCGCCGCGGCGCGTGCGCGGGAGCCGTCCCACAATGCGTCCTCGCCAGACCATGACGACGCCAGCTGCCAGATCGCTCGAGGAGTGGCACTGGATGCGTGCGTGATCCTTGAGCGGCAGCGACAACGCCAAGACCGCACCATCCAAGACGTCGCCGCGGCCGGGCGCCAGAACCGCGCCGCTCTTGCCAGCGGCGTCGCCAACAGCAGCGGGGGCTGCCGCACCTTCACTCGCGAGCTGCGCCACGTGGTGTGGCCCGTGAAGTTCAAGCCGGAGCTGCCTCCCCACTACGACGGCGCTCCCAACCCCACGGAGTTCCTGCAGCTCTACACCTTGGGCTTCGAAGCTGCGGGTGGTGACGACAAGGTCATGGCGAACTGGTTCCCCATGGCCCTCAAGGACGCCGCGTGCTCATGGTTGATGAACCTTCCCGAGGCCTTCATGTCCCCATGGTCCGAGCTATGCCGGCACTTTGTCGCCAACTTCAAGGTCACCTACGAGCACCCCCTCGCGCTCAACGACCTGCGTGTCGTGCGCCAGTGCCCTGACGAGACCCTCTTCAAGTACATCCAGCGCTTCAACCAAGTGTGCAACAAGATCCCTCGCGCTTCCAACACCGCGATCATCTCCGCGTTCTCCTCCAGCGTCATGGACGTCAGGATGCGCTAGAAGCTCTTCATCAATGACGAGCTTGATACCATGGTCGCGCTGTTCGACCTCGCTGACAGGTGCGCCAAGGCTGAAGAGGGCCGCCTCTTCGCCCACAATGACCCTGACGCGGCACCGGACGCCGCCAAGACCAAGAGCAAGGACGCCAAGCGCAAGGGCCCTGCCGTGCTTGCGGCAGAGCCTAAGCAGAAGCGTGGATGCGGCCGCTACGAGGCCAAGAAGGACGGACGCCCCCTCTGTGCCTACCACAGCATGCACTCCCACAGCACCGAGGACTGCCACGAGCTCAAGCTGCTTCGCGACAGCCGCCAGGACGGGCGCGACAGGCACAACGAGCGTGGCACAGGCCACGGAGGCGGCCGCAGCGGCAACCACTGGGGAGACTGCAATAACAACGGCAATAACAACTACTGGCAAGGCTAGCGGGACCAGCCACGGCAAGCCAACGCCGCCCTACCGCCCCCTGGCAGGAACAACGGCAACCTCCCTGACGAGAACACTTGGGGCTACCAGGACCCTCGCGAGGTGGCCTGCATCCTTGGCGGGGCCCAGGCCCCCTCATCCAACCGCCACTTCAAGCAATTCTCTCGCAAGGTGAAGGCTGCCCTCCCGGGGCCCGAAGCCTCCCAGCCCCTCAAGTGGTCACAGTACGCGATCTCCTTCGACTCCAACGACCACCCCAAGTCCATGAGGGATGTGGGCACCATCCCCATGCTGTTCACACCCACCATCAACAACGTCGCCATCACCAAGACACTCATCGACGGCGGCGCAGGCCTCAATGTGATCTCCATAGAGACCTTCAAGAAGCTTCAGGTGCCCTATGAGCGCTTGATGCCGACGAGGCCCTTCTCGGGCGTGACCGACGGCTCCACCCTGCCTCTGGGGCAAGTGCGCCTTCCCGTCACCTTCGGCACCAGCAAGAACTACCACACCGAGCTCATCGACTTCGACGTGGCGCACATCGGCTTGCCCTACAACGCCATCTTGGGCTACCCCATGCTCGCCAAGTTCATGGCGGTGACCTACCACGCCTACATCACCCTCAAGATGCCAGGCTGCAGCGACACCATCACCGTCCGCTGCGACAAGAGGGACGCAGTACGCTCCCTCGAGAGAGCCTACAATTTGCCACCACCGCTCACCCTGCCGACGAGGACGACGTCGAGCCTGCCGAGCCCGCACCCGTGAAGAAGAAGTAGCTGTTCTCTCAGGCACGCGCCGAGACAAAGAAGTGTCAGTGGACGGCATTGGCTCCAGGTCCGCCTTCATCATCGGCAACGGTCTATCTCCCAAATAGGAAGGTGCGCCCATCGCCTTCCTCCAGGCAAATGCTGACGTGCTCGCATAGACAGCATCAGATTTGTCGGTGTGCCGAGGGAGGTGATCGAGCACCACTTAGCAGTGTGTCCCAATGCATGCCCCGTGAAACAAAAGGCACGGCGCCAGGCGCCCGAGAAGCAAGAGTTGATCGTTCAAGAAGTTCAGAAGCTGCGGGAGGCAGGAGTCATCCACGAGGTGCGCCACCCCGAGTGGCTCGCCAACCCTGTCGTGGTCCCCAAGCACAGTGGCGAGGGGCGGATGTGCGTCGACTTCACCAGCCTCAACAAGGCCTTCCCCAAGGACCCCTTCCCGCTGCCACGAATCGACCAGATCATGGACTCCACCGCTGGGTGCGAGTTGCTCTACTTTCTGGACGCCTTCTCAGGCTACCACCAGATCAAGATGGCGAAGGAAGACGAAGAGAGAACGGCCTTCACCACCCCCTGCGGAGTGTACTGTTACATCTGCATGCCTTTCGGCCTGAAGAGCGCGGGAGCCACCTTCCAGAGGCTGATGCGCATCACCCTGTGGCCCCAGATGGGAAGGAATGTGAGGCCTACGTTGACGACATCGTCGTAAAGAGCTGCAAATCGTGCTCCCTCAATGCAGACCTTGAAGAAACCTTTGCCAACCCGTGCAAGGTCAACCTCAAGCTCAACCCCGCCAAGTGCGTCTTTGGAGTCCCTTCAGGCAAGCTGCTCGGCTTCCTAGTCTCCCACCGCGGCATCGAAGCCAACCCCGAGAAGATCAAGGCCATCGAGCAGATGCACCCTTCCCGGAACCTCAAGGACATGTAGCGCCTGGCGGGATGCATGGCCGTGCTTGGGCGTTTCATCTCCAAGTCTAGCGAAAGAGCCCTGCCATTCTTCAAGCTCATGAAGAGATCGGGCCCCTTCAAGTGGACTCCCGAAGACGGCGCGGCCTTCGAGGACCTCAGGATCTACCTAACAAGCCCTCCCGTCATGGTTGCCCCACGCCCACGCGATCCCTTGCTCATGTACCTGGCAGCTACCTCCATATGGCCAGCGCTGCCCTTGTGGTGGAACGGGAGGAGAAGCCTGCCACGCCTGAGCCTTGCGAGGCCGTGTCAGTGCCTGCCGAGGCCGCACCTGCGCCTATTGAGGGCCCCTTCAGGAGGCCCTTGGCGAGCCGCCTGATGAGCCTTCCGAAGAACAAGCCGCCACTCCTACGACCATGCACCTCGTCAAGCACCCCGTCTACTTCGTCAGCACGGTGCTGCGGGATGCGCACAAGTGGTACCCCATGTAGCAGAAGCTCCTCATCGCCTCCAAGAAGCTGCGCCACTATTTCCAGGGCCACCCCATCAAGGTGATCACATCTTACCCACTTGAGCAGGTCCTGCACAGCCCCAACGCCACCGGCCGTGTCGCCGAATAGAACATCGAGCTGCAGGCTTTCGAGCTGGAATTCCTCACCACAAGGACGATCAAGGGCGCAACCTTGGCAGATTTCACGGCGGAATGGATAGATCCGCACCAAGAGGAGCCCTGCGAGGAAGGATCTCTCCTGCCTGGGAAGGACACCCCTAGCGGCTAGACCGTGCACTTCGATGGCGCGTTCTCCCGGCAGGGCGCGGAGCCTAGCGTCGTGCTCACCTCGCCGACAGGAGACAAGCTCTACTACGCCATACAATTCTGCTTCAAGCAGGACGACAAGTCTCCAACAACATCGCTGAGTACGAGGGCCTCATCGTTGGGCTCAAATCTGCCTTCGCTCTTGGCATCATGTGCATCCTCATCAAGGGAGACTCGCAGCTCCTCATCAACTTCTCCAACAAGAGCTACAAGCCCAAGGATGAGCACATGGCCTCCTATCCTAGAGGAGGTGCGCAGGCTCTAGAAGTGCTTCCTTGGAATGGAACTCCAGCATGTCCCTTGTGGCGTCAACAAGGAAGCAGATGACATCGCCAAGCGGGCATCTCGCCGTGAGCCTCAAAACCTTGGCGTCTTCGAGGAAAGGCTCCTGAAGCCTTCAGCTGCACCGCCCGCCACTAGCATCATGGTGCCTCACGAAGAACTCCCGTCCGCACCTCCCGCAAGCGCACCAGACCGCGGCCCACCCTCAGGCGCCCGCCTGCTGCTAGCGCTGGAGCCACAATCTGAAAGCTGGGCTGGTGAGTTCAAAGCTTACCTGGAGAACGGCACCCTCCTGAAGGACGACACAGAGGCAAAGCATGTGGTCCGCCAGGCTAGGCCTTACTGCTTGAGGGATGGCAACCTCTACCGCAAGCGCCCCAATGGAGTTGCGCTATGATGCATCTCCGAGGAGCAAGGACGCGAGCTGCTCGCCGACATACATGGTGGGGACTGCGGCCATCACTCCTCATCACGTACCCTCGCCGGCAAGGTGTTCCACAACGGCTTCTACTCACCCACGGTGCTTCAAGATGCCACTGAGCTGGTCCAATCCTGCGAGGCCTGCCAGTTCCACGCCAAGCAGATCCACCAGCCGGCGCAAGGACTCCAGACCATCGCCCTCGCATGGCCCTTCGCGGTCTGGGGGCTGGATATCCTGGGCCCCTTCCCCCGCGCAGCTGGTGGCTACTGCTATCTCTACGTCACCATTGACAAGTTCACCAAGTGGGCGGAAGTGGAGCCCGTCCGCCCATCCCGGCAGGATCAGCCGTCAAGTTCATCAAGAGCCTCGTGTGCTGCTTTGGCGTCCCTAACTACATCATCACCGACAACGGCTCGCAATTCACCAGCGGCCTCTTCAAGTCATACTGCGCCAACCTCAGCATGTAGATCTGCTATGCCTCTGTGGTGCACCCGCGAAGCAATGGCCAGGCCGAGCATGCTAACGTTGAGGTCCTCAAGGGCCTCAAGACATGAAGCTTCAAGAAAAAGCTCGCAGCTTGTGGCAAAGGCTGGCTCGACGAACTCCAGTCCGTGCTATGGTCGATCCGCACAACAGCGACCAAGCCTACCGGTGAAACACCCTTCTTCCTCGTCTACATGGCGGAAGCGGTCCTTCCTTCTGAGCTCAAGCATGGGTCCCCGCGGGTCCTGGCCTTCGATGAGGCTCACCAGGATGGCTCGCGGGAAGCTGATCTGCTCCTCCTCGAGGAGGCATGCCGCCAGGCTGCCATCCACACCGCCCAGTATCAGCAGACGCTACATCGCTACCACAGCCGCAACATATGTCCCCGTACCCTTGAAGCTGGTGATCTTGTCCTGCGAAGGATCCTCTCCAGGGAAGGACTCCACAAGCTCTCGACCATGTGGCAAGGCCCGTTCAGGGTCGTGCACGTTTCCCGGCCTAGCATAGCATGGCTGGAGACGGAGGAGGGTGTTCCTGTACCAAACACATGGAACATCCAACACCTCTGCAAGTTCTACCCGTGACCTCACGGGAACGAACGAAGTGGAGTTGTACACGCTCCGGAGCCTCTCTTTGAGGTGCTTGCTGAGGCCGCGAGAGCTCCCGCCCACAACCCAGTGGGGCCCCATGCTCAGACATGGCGGACTGATTACTTGAGGGCGCCGCCTGGCCACTACATCCTCAAGCTGCTCCGTGCGCATCACGGCAGCGTTATCTTTTTGGTTGTGTAATGAAACCTTTTCTTGCAGCAGTAAAGTTTTATTTCCTAAGTATTATGTGTGCTCCGTAAGCAATTTCCCTCCTACGTATCACGCGAGCGGGGGCTGGACACGGTGCCTGCGCTTGGGTCAGTCCCAGCAGCGCCACTAAACCCAAGTGATTGAGCTCTGGCTCGTGGGCCTGCTCCCGCGCACGTCACCTCACCAAGGTCCTTGGTGCTTTGTCTCCTCACGCGGCACCCATGAGCGAACTGGCAAGCACGCACCGCTGCACTACTTGTGAGACTTGTTGGAATGTTGATTACCACAGGTACATGTCGCAGGAGGCCTCACGGGCATGGCCACGCAAAGCGCCCCTCGGCGCATCGCCTCCTCAAGAGGCCACAGGAAGCCTCACAAGCGCTACCTCGTGAGGCCACCTGTGGTGCCCAACTCCGCCAAGTGCCAGAGGGAGGCCTCACGAGCGAGTGCCTCGCAAGGCGCACCCCGCAAGCTGCGGCACGCCAAGCCTCGGACTCTGCCAAAAAGCTAAGTCTAAATGCCTCGCGAGCTTTCCTCAGCGTCCCTCGAGCTCTCTCTCTCTCTCTCTCTCTCTCTTCCTCGCAGTCTCGCTGAGCGTCAGTGGTTTTTCCTTTGCGCAAGCTGCTTGGATGTCAAAGGGGGGGCTCCTTGAGCATCGCGCCTCGGGAGCCCTTACCGCCTCGTAGAGCCCTACACCCTCTGGCCTTGTCTAGGCACACGTCCTAACATACCAGCGACAGTCGTAGTATGCTCGGGGGCTGGGTCCTAGCGACGTAGAGCACGAAAGCATGTAAAAAGGAAAAAGCGGGCCTCACGAGAAAATGAGAAATTGCGGCAAGTGCTAAGTACTTAGCATAATTACAGAGACAATGTCTTCACGCCCCCACGGGGCTGCATCTACTCTAATACAGGATAAGAGGAAAGGAGGGAGCCTAAGCGGTCGAGGCACTGTCGCCGCCGTCATCGTCGCCTTCTTCGCCGTCGTTGCTGCCGCCATCGGCGGCGTCCTCGCCAGAGCTCTCGCTGCCGTGAGAGAACTTCTGGACCAAGGCCTCCACGTGCTCCCACACCTCCTTCTCGAGCCCATCGCGAAGCTCCACTGGGACAGGGCTCATCACCCTATCAAAGTCGAAGGTGGCATCGGTGCGGAAAAGGTTGCTGAAGACCCGCGTCGCCGCCGGGCTCAGGAGGTCGCGGCATTCATCCTCGATGATGCCGTTCATCCGCGTGGCTCCGTCCTCCAACCTCTGCACGAGCTTGGTGAAGAAGTTCAAGTAGCCAGTGTCGTCATCCTCGAGGGGGTCCTCAAGCCACTCGCTAGAGAAGCTGTAGAGGGTGGCGCGGGCCCGCTGCACGAGGGCACGAAACATCTTCGCGTGCTCATGCTGCGAGTCCTTGGCAAGCGCTTCGCGCTCATTCTTTGACTTCACATCAGCGTCCACCTGGATCTTCTTCTCCTTTTCTGCCAGCTGGACGTTGGCCTTAGCGAGGCGGTCGCTGTAGGAGGCTTGAGCGGCGGCTACCTCGCGGTCGAGCGTCGCCAGGCGCTCGCGCTCGGACTCCTGCTCAGTCGTGGTCCTCGCGAGCTCCCGCTCCCGGATCTCGGCGTCTTCCTCGCGGAGTGCGAGGGCCTCCTCGCACCTGGCGAGCTCGCCCTCGCGAGAGGCAAGTTACCCCTCACGAGCTGCGGTGGCGTCCTCCCGTGCCCGAAGCCCTCGCTCCCTGGCAGCGGCCTGCTCCAGAAGGACCTTCTCGCGGGCCTCCGCCTCCTCTCGCTGCCTGTCGGCCTCGTCGGCGTCCCGAATGGCCCCTTCAAAGAATTCCTTGGCGTCCCAGGCACCCTTCTGCGCGCGGCCAAGTTTGAGGGCAACATTGAGCTGGCGCCACCCCTTCGCGAGGCGCAGGCGCTCGTCGGCAAGGCGCGCCTCCTCCGCCTGGAGATCCTCTTCAAGGGCGTCAAGTGCCACCCTGGTGCCCTACAAGGCACCGCGCTTGAGCACGGCGATGTTGCTCACTAGTTGCAAGGCCCAGCTGGTGGGCGCGTCGGCGTTACCCTCCACCGTCATAGCCTGCGAGGGCCCGGCATCGGACTCCCTTCGGGCTTCCTTGTCCATGCTCCCCGTGGGGGTCGCATCCCCCGTCGAGCGCGGGGGGTTCCCTGTGGTCTCCTTCTTGGCTTGCCGCGCTCGCGCGCGCTGTGGGCTCGTCGAGCCCGCGCTAGGAGCCTGGCGCACAGGCGATCGTCGGGAGCTCGCCATGGCCCCCTTGGCGCGTCGGCCTCCTTGGCGGGCGAGGAGCTCTCTGAGGGAATTGGCTCTTCAGCCTCCCCCATCGCCGAGTTGCCTCCCGCACCAGGCGCCTCTGGTGGCACGACCCCGCCTTCGGAGGTTTCCTCCCAAGGCTCGTTCTCCCCAGCCGGCGGAGGCAAGGCCACACGCGGCTCAGGAGGATCCATGTGCCCCTCTTCCACCTCCACGCGCCCCGTCTCGGCCTCGGGGCGGCGGACAGCCTCCTCGTGCCCCTCGGCACCTGCAGTGGGCGTCGTGGCCCCCCTCGAGTCGGGGGCCTTCCTCTTCTTCTTCGTGGGCTCCCTGCATGGCACGAGGGCTCAGCCCCGGACCACGGGAAGCAGAAAGCAAAATCCAGAGAAAAGAACAAGATGTAAGGACTTACTCATCCTTGGGGACCCAGCGCCTCTTCTTCAGTTTTGGCAGCGGGCGGCTGCCGATGTCGCTCCCGCAAGGCTCGCTAGCGCTCCCTCCAGAGGGCTCGGCGCGAGGCCCGCTGGGGTCTTCTCTCGCCAGGCCGGAGGGGGCCTCCTCCGCGCGAGGCTCGACGGCCTCTGTGTTGGTGCCTTCTCCACCCCCCGTGCTCGTGGGCTGGGAGGGCACGACCATGAACCGGTCGTCGTCGTCGTTGAGGGCGGCTAACAGCTGGCGGCGGCTTGGCGGGTCCACTCCTCCATCGCTCTCCTCCTCGGTGCTTGCCGAGGCCTCGGCGTCGTCGCGGCCGCCTGAGCCGGGCACCACCAGGAGGGGGTTATCGCGAGGCCCCTCATGGCCCTCAGGGACTAGCCTCCACTGGTCGAACCGCGGCATTTCCTCCACCATCTCGTCCCTGTTGCTGTAACGGTACAGCGGGTACGCGGCTTCAGGCAGGTTCCCCACCTCTTCGGCAAACAAGATCTTCATGACCTCGTCCATCACCGGCCTCGTGAGGTTGTCGACGCTTAGCCTCATCCGGTCCTCGGGGCCGGTGCAGGTCCACACCGGGCGCGAGCGCTTCTGGAGGGGGCAATGCACCGGCGCATGAACTCCTAGGCAACCATCACCCCCATAAGCTTCGTGGCCCGCAGGTCCTTCATCCTTTCCACGAGCGGCGCTAGCCTCTCATCGGTGAGCTTGGCGTGCTCCCATCCAGAGCTCTTATGGTGGGGGCGGCCGGCATCTGCAGGAGGGGGCTAAACTGGCCGGCATCCATGTAGACCCAGCATGCCCTGAAGCCCTCCACCTTCTTCGTGATCTTCATGGGGATGATGTGGCCCGCCATGCCGTCGATGATGCGGAACGAGATGCATCCCGTGTGCTAGCTCGCCGCCGTCAGCCGCAGGCTGTAGAAGGTGCGGAAGAGCACCACCGAGGGCATCACGCCCAGGAAATCCTCGCAGAGGTAGGCGAAGATGGCGAGGAGGAGGACGGAGTTGGGTTGAAGGTGGAGAGCATGGATATGGTAGTGGGCGAGGATGGCGCAGAAGAAGTCACAGAAGGGGGTACCTGGCCGGCGAAGATGGTGTGGAGGAAGAAGGGGAAGGTCGTGGCCTCCAGGTCGCGAGCCGCGTGCGAGGCTGGCCAGATCCGCGTGGCCTTCCACTCGTTGTGGTTGCAGGCCGTCATGGGGTGCACCTTGTCCAATCCCTCCTCGTTGAGGATGATGGACCTCGCCAGGGCCGGCTCCAACCCCGCCGATGCCAGTGCCTTGCCCTTCTTGCCGGCGGGAGCCATGGATGCAAGGAAAGCTTGGGAGTGAGAGGAGGAGATCGCAAGGAGTTGTGTGCGAGGGAGGCAATGATGATGTCGCGCCCCGCGCGGGTCTGTTTTATGGCTGGGCGGGCAGTTACCACTACAAAAAAAAGACACATCCATGACATTATGGCTCGAACGAAAACTTTTTATGTCATGGTTGTGACACTTCTATGACAATAATTGTGACAAAAACACGTATCATCATAGATGTGGTGGGCTCCTACTTCTATGACAAAAAATTATAACAGAAAATGGGCTTTTCATCCTGGGCAGGCCGGAGACGTACCCGCATGACATTCTTTGGGCCGTCCATGACGTAAAAAATTGTGGTAGAAGTGAGGCCGAGGAAATTTTCAGGGAATTCCCGGTTACGGTGGGTGGTCTGGGCTGAGCGATGCAGTGTGGTTTGCGCGTTTCTCTCGTACGCGCGTGTGTGTGTGAGGCTTTCGCTAACTGAACCCGAGCGAGGCGTTCACTTACTGAACCCGAGCGATCGCACTAGCTACGTACTGAAGCCGATCGATCCCTTCGCTGCTAACTGACCCCGAGCGATTCCTTCACTGCTAACTGAACCCAAGTGATTCCTTCGTTGCTAACTGAAGCCAGTCGAGCCCCCGTACGTGAGAGACGTAGCCGGTTGGGTTGCCTCTCAATGAACAGTGCCCGTTGCTGCCGCCCACGCGATACGTAGAACGAGTTGAGACGCATCAATCGAGCCCCTTGCACGAGACGTGGTGAGTTGACCTAGCCGGTTGGTTGGCTGTGGATGAACAGTTCCCGTTGCTGCCCCCCGCTCGTATGCCCCACCCCAGCCGGTGGGTTGGCTGTGGATGAACAGTACCCTGGTCGTGTGAAGGTGGTTGGCGCTTGGATGAACAGGACACCGAGGAGGCCGCCACACCCCAACCGGTTGGGGGTGGATGAACAGGACCCCCGTGGAGGCTAGATGAATAGTAGCCGGTGGAGGCTGGAGGAAGTCGATGGTGGATGAACAGTAGCTGGTGGAGGCTGGAGGAGGTCGACCGTGGATGAACAGTAGCCCGTGGAGTCTCGTTTTGCGGTACACCACACCCCTCCCGATGAACAGGACCCCCGTTTTGACCGTAGGCAGTTGGGGAGAAGTCTGTTTCCTTCATTTTGCGGTACGCCAGAGCCCTCCCGATCAATAGGACCCCGTTTCGACCGTAGGCGCTCGAACAGAAGTCCGTTTCCTTCGTTTTGCGGTACGCCAGACCCCCAGCCAATGAACAGGACCCCATTTCGATCGTAGGCGGTAGAACAGAACGCCGTTTCCTCCATTTTGCGATACGCCAGATCCCAAGTTGATGAACAGGACCCCGTTTCCGCTGTTCCGTCCAAGCCGGTTGGCTCCCGATGAACAGGACGCGTTCCGACCCAGTCGCTTGGCTCCCGATGAACACGACGCTGTTTCCTCGATTCCGACCCAGCCGATTGGCTGCCGATGAACACGACGCCATTGCTGCCGTCCGTTGCCTCTCTCCATGTACACGAGCCCTGGCCCTACGTATGCATGAGTACGCATTCGAGACCCTGCCCGTATATTTACGTATGTGCCCGTATTTTTTGCCGTGTGGCTGTACGTACGTGTACACTATTTAGATGGGGCTGCCTGAACTGCTACGTCGGGGGCTCTACTATGACATGTGCCGCTGCTTACACGCCCACAGTTCATCGTTGCAGAGAGACTGATTGACAAGTATGTACGTACACGTTCGTGACCAGACAGACAACGCTACGTACGCTTCGACCGGGCGGGTCCCAGCTGTCAGGGAGGATAAGGAGGCACTTCCTTGCGTGTGAAGATATAGCTACTGGGTCCTAGCTGTCAGGGGGGGAATCATTTTTTTTAGCATAATAAGGAGGCATTTCCTTGTGTGTGAAGATGTAGCTGGTGGGTCTAGCTATCAGCCTCACCACGTACAGTCCTCTTCCGATGGTTGTCGTTCATTAACCATGTTGACCACTTCGCGCCGAGAGCACCAAGGCGGTGGACGACGGCGAGTCCTAGAAGGGAACTACGCGAAGCTGGGGAAGACGCGGCAGTGGATGCCCACACGGAGGGGAGTACGAGGGTTTACTGGTTCGGCTGCACTGTGAGGCTGCCGTCGTCGGAGAATAACAGGGGATGTGGGTGAGTAGAGGGAAGGCCTGGCTAGCGGTGGGAGTAGGGTGGGGCGGTGAGGCCTGCGCGGCCGTACAGCCAGTCACGGGAGGCAAGAGCAGGCGGTCCCGTCGGAGCTGGTTTGGGCTGCTGGAGCAAGAAGATCAGAGATTGAAGAAGCACCACGGCCGTTGGATTAACATCCAATGGTCGCTGCTGCTAGAATCGTTTGTTGACTAAGTTGACAAAGCCCTGCGTACACGTCAACTTAGTAGGCCCACAAGTCAGGCTCCAAATATGATGGATCCCAGTTGTCATGTGGAGGAATAGTTTTTTCGCGTAATAAGGAGGCACTTCCTTCCGTGCGAAGATATAGCTGGTGGGTCCCAGCTGTCAGGGGGAGGAATCATTTTTTTTGCGTAATAAGGAGGCACTTGCTTGCGTGCGGCCATGGACCATGTGGGTCCCTACTGTCAGCCTCTCCACGTACATCCCTCTTCCGATGGCTGTCGTTAGTTGACCACGCTGACCACGCCGTGCCGAGAGCACCAACGCGGTGGACGACGGCGAGGCTCAGGAAGGGAACGACCCAGAGTTGGCGAAGCCATAGTAGTGTATGCCCACGCTGAGGGGAGTATGAGGGTTGACTGGTTCGGCTGCGGTGTGAGGCCTGTGTCGCCGGTGAATAACAGGAGTGTGGGTGAGTAGAGGGATTGCCTGGCCAGCGGTGGGAGTAGGAGGGGGCAGTGAGGCCTGCGCGGCAGCACAGCCGGCCACGGGAGGCGGGAGCAGGCGGTCCCGCCGGCGCTGGTTTGGGCGGCTGGAGCAAGAAGATCAGAGATTGAAGAAGCAGCACGGCCGTTGGATGTTATCCAACGGTCACTGCTGCTAGAATCGTTTGTTGACTAAGTTCACAAAGCCATGCGTATGCGTCACCATAGTAGGCCCACAAGTCAGCCTCCAAATCTGTGGCAAACAGCATACAGCCCAGTTGCCATTATTTTTAATAATTTACAACACATTTTCTAATTCTTACTAATTTTTTTGAAGCCCATATTCTTTTTGCTAGCATTACAACCCATATTCTGGCCACGTTTAAAAAATTCAACGAAATTTTGCATATTTCGGTGGGGTCCGAACTATTTTTAATCCCAAAATTTCGAGTCAGATTCAAACTAATTTGAAAAATAAATATATATTAATTTAAAATCCAACGGAATTTTCCCGCAAAAAAATCAATGAAATTTAAAATCTGGAAATCATAAAAAAACTGTAATTTGAAACTAATTATCGGTTTGTTGTATTGTTTTAAAAATTTACAGCCCATTTTTGGGCAAGCCCCGAATACATCCCTCCTCATCTTGAAAGATTTGTGGCCAGCAGGGATGGTTTAAGCAAGTAGGCCTCGGTTGGGTATTCTGCAAAAAAAATAGAAGTGGGCTAGCCATTTTCAGAAAAGAAAAAAAAAACAACTGGGTTGGTCATGTGGTAAACAGAAAATAAAAGCCTGGGCTAGACGGGGTACAGCCCCCGCACAACCCAGTTGATAGCCTGCTCCGTCCGTCTCAAAAACAGAAAACAACTGGGCAAGCTGCTGGGTCCCTGGTGTCTGCCGGTCGTTGTGTGATTCTCTCGTTTATTGACTATACGTTGACAATGGGGTGGGACCCAGATGTTAGGAAACCATTAGAAGGAAGCATTTATTTTGGCTTGTAACAAGGCGGCACTTGCTTGCGTACTGCCATGACCCTGGTGGGTCCCTACTGTCATCCTCTCCACGTACAATCATCTCCTGATTCCTCTCGGTTGTTGACCATGTTGACAACGCTAGAGGGCGGCGCCGCGGCGAGCGAACCAAGGCGGAGAACGACTGCGAGGCCTCGGACGGTAATGAACAGGAGCCGGGGAAGATGCGGCAGTGTAGTCACAGGCGGAGGGGAGTACGAGGGGTGACTAGTTCGAGTGCGGGGTGGGGCTGACTTCGCCGGAGAATAACAGGAGGTGTGTGGGGTAGAGGGATGGCTTGGCCAGAGTTTTAGGGTGCGATGGGGCGGCGATGCGTGCGCGGCAGCGCAGCCAGCCGTTGGAGGCGGGAGCAGGCGGCCCCGCCGTCACTGGTTTGGTTTTGGCGGCTAGAGGAAGAAGAGACTGAAGAAACACAACAGACGTTGGATGTCAATCCAACGGTCAACGTTGGTAGAATCGTTTGGTGACTAAGCCAACACCATGTTGCATACGTTTTTCACAAGAAAAGAAAAACTGGGCTCGTTGGCCAGATAACATTCCTGAAACTGCCACCGTTTGATCTTGCGTCGCAACTAAAACTGCCAGGAAAATGCGTTCGTTTGCCATCCTCCTCCCAGGGAACGTTCGCCAGATAACATTCTCGAAAATCAAAGACTTGAGAAGGCGTACAGAACAAGCTAGTCTGGCAGTAAAGAGATGTTCCTGACTGTTAGAAAAAAAAGAGACGTGATGCTGTAACTGGTTCGAATCCAAACCTAGAATATATATATAGTGTTATACTACTCTGCAAGTAATGAAACTGACATATTGAATGTTCGCTTCTCCTCTTCTCTAGTTACTCGCCTAGCTTCAGATGTGCGGGAATGGAACTACGCGGATTATTTGGTTAGCCGACGAATCCCAATACCAGCAGGCTGGGGTGTTGGCCAAGTAACTGAAGGAACGGCATAAGAGGAAGATGCAGAGCAGAAGGTTAAAGACGATGCACTTCATCAGATCATGGCCAAGCAACAGCTGGTGAATAGCCTTGGCAGCAATGAGGAGATGAAATAACTTGTGAAGATAATGGGCAAGATCATTGTGCTCTGTAGGATGATTGTCTCTTTATTTGCAGTGTATGTAGCACTCGTGATGTATTCAGTGGCTCTGACATGAGCACTTTGCCGAAACTAGTAATGAATGAAACCTATTTAGCAGGCTGGGCGTCTAGTGTTGTGAACATCTAATGATTTCTATATTAACGGAATTCGGGGGGCATCCCCTTTTGCTAATAAATAAATAAATAAGCAGAGGACCTGTCGGGTCAGCTTTATTCCCATTGCAAGACGTTCAGCAAATTGTAGTCCAACAGCAAACTACCATCAGCTACATTCGCAGTTGTACAATCATCAAATACAAGTTTCACAGCAAAATATGAGTACTACTAAACAACAATGTCATCATGTTTCAGTCGTCATACAATCACCAAACACAAATCAACATACATAATAAGTGATGTTCTCACTGAACAACTACTTCATCAGGTTTCAGTTGTCATAGCAAACACAATTTAACATAGTAGATAATAAGTCGTCTTCTCACAGGCAAATACGTCAAAAGCAATCTAATCATCATCCGCAGCAGCAGCATCAACATCTTCACCATGTGTGTCAATCTGAATCATAATTCCCCCCAGTGTCATCTTCTTCTTCACCATCAATGTCCTCAAACGTTGGCTTCTTATTGATCAACTCATCTACTTCCACAGCCTGACAGGCAATCTTTTCTCCAGCCTTATTGATGTGATGGTCCGCAAACATATCATAAACATCTGTGGAATCCTCTACATCAGTAGTAGTGTAAGCATAATCCTATTGTGCAACTTCATTAAATGAATTCCTCTGCTCAAACTTTTGCAATACTCTCCAGTCTTGGTTACGTGCATATGTGTCTTCCAAGAAAAATATTTGTGTTGCTTGATTTGCCAAAATATAAGGATCGTCGGTGCAGTACGCCGCCTTGACATTGATGGATTTGAAATAATCATCAGCTTTGGGTTTTGAGGTCTTGGTAAACTGGTTATACCAACGACAGCAAAACAGAACCATGCACCGATGAACCTCAAAACTGGAGATATACTACAACTGAACAATGTCTGTTATGTTAGCATACATTTCAGTTGTCACTTTCTTGTGCGTATCCGTGCACATGACGGCACTATTTTGTGTCTTCCTGCCTTCGTCGCGTGCAAGGTGTTGTAGCGCACATCTCCAACAACGCAAGATGCATAATGTCTTACCCGAGTATCAGGACCCATTGCTAGTGCGTAAAGGGTATCACTAACTGCCTGCCCCTCCTCCCGCATCTCCTTAACCTATGGTTAGAAAATAGACAAGCTGATCATCTTAAGTACTCTATATATTAAAAAAACTGACAGTGCAATTCAAAAGCTTACACGGCTCTTCAATCATTTCGCAAATCCTTCCCTAACCCGTTTGTAAATGTTTCTAGGATTTTGCGCCAGTAACTCCTCTTTGTACATGCTGCCGAACATAGTGACCGCATCAAACATCTAAATATATAAGAATGTGCTGCAAGTTTAGTAGATTACGATGTATAAGCTGCAGTACTTAGCACTTACTCGATATAAGGTAGAATCTCAGGACAGTTATTCAACACATACCAAACCATTTTGTCCAAATCTTTAGGTTTGTCATCTTGTCGACTCTTCCTTGTTACTCGAATAGCAGGATTGAAAACATTGAGCTCAGGATTTTTTCGCCCACCTTTTTGCTAGGCTGATCAGCTGTTTCAATGTATCTTGAGCAGAATGTCAACGCTTCTGTAGAAATGTAGGCCTCTGCAATGGAACCCTCTGGTCTAGCTCTGTTCCTAACATATCCCTTGAAATTGCCTAGCCGCCTTTCAATAGGGTACATCCATCCATAATGTACTGGACCTCTAAGTAGTGCCTCATCAGGTAGATGAACAGCCAAATGCACCATCACATCAAAGAAGGCTGGAGGATATATCTTCTCAAGGTCACATGGGATAGTTGGTACCTTCTCTTTAAGACGCTTCACAGCATCTATCCTGATATTTCTACTACAGAGTTCCCTGAAGAATTGTCCCAACTCTGCAACTGCTCTGTATAAGTCAGGGCGCCCCAATCCTCTAAGGAGAACAGGTAAAACCCTTTGAAGTAGGACGTGGCAGTCATGAGTTTTTAACCCTTGTACCTTGGTTCCATCTGCACTGATTCTCCTTTCAGGGTTGGAAGCAAATCCATGTGGGAATCTCACACGTGACAGGACCTTGCAGAATTCTTTTCTTTTTTGCTTGTCCAAGACGTACACAGTTGGTGCCATATCCCATGATTCACCAGTGCTATCCACTTCTAAATCAGATCTGATACCCAGGTGTGTCAAATCAATCCTAGATTCTAAGGTATCTTTTGTCTTGCCTTCAATATTAAGAAGTGTGCCGATAATGCTGTCACATATATTTTTATCCATGTGCATCACATCAAGATTATGCCTCAGATCCAAATCTTTCCAATACTCCAAGTCCCACAAAGTGGACCTGCGGGTAAAAAATAATCTCTCTTCTGCCTTGCCATGCTTACTTTTCTCGCTACCATTATCGGGATGGTTTCCTGGTGTAATATGTCTGACCTTCTGTAATTCCTCCTGCAACTCATCACTGGTGAGCCTCTTTGGTGCATCACGGTTTTCATGACTTGCTTTGAACACAGGTTTTTGGTATTTTCTAAGACGTAGCTGGTCCTTGTCAAGGAAACGACGGTGTCCAATGTAACAGACCTTGCTAAGTATTGGGTATGACAGTGGATTCTTGTCACAGTGAACACATGCATTGTAACCATGTGTCGTTCACCCTGACATAGTGCCCAAAGCCGGATAATCATGGATGCACCAAATTATAACAGCATGCGGAATGAAATCAGCTGGTGGGCTGCTATATAGGTCTCGAGTGAGAACACCCCTCCATAGCTTTTGAAGTTCCTCCACAACAGGCTCCATGAATAAATCAAAATCCTTTCCAGGACTTTTTGGACCTGGGATGAGCAAGGCCATGATGTAGTTTGATTCTTTGGTGCAGACATATGGCGGCAAGTTGTAAGGGATAACAAGCACTGGCCACATGCTATATGTCGCGCTCTGGTGGCCAAATGGGTTGAATCCATCTGTAGCTAAGCCAAGTCTAATGTTTCTCGGCTCAGCAGCAAACTCTTTGTGTTTCAGATTGAAGCTTATCCAGTCACTACCATGAGATGGATGGCTCATTACATTCCGATCTCTGTGCTCCTTGTTCCTAGAATGCCACAGTACATCCTCTCTTGTTTGAGCATCATGAAACAACCTCTACAATCTTGGTATAATTGGAAAATGTCTCAGAACCTTATGAGGAATCCTCTTCACAGCATCGCCATCTTTCCATCTTGATGATTTGCATTTTGGGCATTCACTTAAGTTGGCATAATCCTTCTGGAATAGAACACAATTATTCTCACAAACATGGATCATATCATATCCAATTCCAACCGCACGGAGGAAATTCTTCATTTTACTGTAGGTGTGTGGCAGCTCCGACACAGCTGGGTAACAATCGCGGAGAGCAGCCATCATCGCATCGAATGATTTGTTGGTCATCCGCTGAGATGTCTTCACCTAAAGAAAGCTGACCATAGCTGAGAATACTGACAGCTTACAACCTGCGGTGACTGCCATGTTGCATTGCTCCAACATGCGGGCCCAACGTTTTTCTTGTACAGGTGTAAGTTCTCGAAATGCGCGAGCATTTCATAGCATTGTTTCAATCTTGGTCAAAATCACTGGCTTTGCCGCCACCTCCTCCTCCTCCTCCTCCTCTTCCTCCTGAGCATCAGGCAAATCAAGATGGTGATCTGCTGCTTCCGCATAGTCAGTGACATTGACGTTCACAGCTTCACCATGATGAACCCACCTAGTATATGTGACTGACATCCCATACAAGTGTAGATGATTTTGCACAGTTGACCGGGGTCTTGAAACTGAATTCATACAACTGCTACACGGGCAGTGCACATCTGCTTTCGGACCATCGTACTCAACTCTGATAAAGTTCATGAAGTTTTGAACCCCCTCGACATATGCAGGGGAGAGTCGTCGAGCAGAAGTTATCCAAGTCATGTCCATCTGTCATACATACAAATTAGTTCTTCTACTAGATATTACAGGAAAAACATATATGTTTCATTATAAAGTCCAGAAAAAATACCTAGGTTGATGTCTAAAGCTATGGCAAGATATTTGGACAAGCAGATCTAAGTAACGAAATATATGTAAAGCTAATTTAGCAAACAGATTGAGTGCTAAATTATGCAGGCTATTTTAGCAATCAATGAGGCCGAGCACTTAGCCATCGAAGGCCATCTCAGCAACAAAGATTGAGTGTAAAACGGTGTCGAGCTATTTCACCTAATAGATTGGCTACTAGACCATGGCAATCTACTTCACAATACATACATGGTCCTAAAATATGGCAGGATATTTTAGCAACTAATCAGGCGTGGAATGCCATCTCAGCAAAGCAGATTGAGTGCAAAACAGGGCAAGGTAGCGTTTTAAGCAAAGCATATTGAGTGTAAACTATTTTGGCAAGCAGTGAGATTAACAGCGTCTATCAGCTAACATCCAGCGCTACTCCGACATGCACGGGGTCTCAGTCTAGAATGCGCGTACCGTGGGAGAAGCTGACCGCCATGCATCTCCACAAGAACGTCACAAGCGGTGGCGGCGCAGCTGGAGGACGGCAGTTTACAAGAGCGTACTGTGGGATCGAGAGGATCACCGTGAGTCCCCTCGAAGAATCGTGGCGCCAACGTATCGGCGCGGTGGGGAGGGCTAGTTGGCAGAGCAAATGGAGTGGAGGGGGGCGGGGGGAGGGACGTTTGGGGAATATTATTGGCTAGTTGTCCGAAGGGGAGTTGAATTTGCAATTTGGGGGGAATTTTCGCACGGTGGGCGGGTGAGTTTGGCGAATGGTCGGTTTCTCCAATTGTGGTCCCATGTGTCAGTGAAGAGGCAAGCCGAAGCGCGTTCCCTTTGGGTGAGCGGTGTGCAGGACCGACCATGTGAGGGGTGCAATGCGACCACGACAGGCGTGCTGTAAGTGTACCGCCTTTTCCTTTTGAACTTGTAGAGTGTAACACTTGGTTTTGGTGCTTCGCGCGATCCATTGATACAAATCCCGACTAAAACGGCGCGGGCGGGTCTTTTTCCGTGCGATATGCTGGGAGTTTGGCTTAGTTGGTTTGACAGACAGAGCGAGAGAAAGACGTGAAATGCGTGAATGTGTACTGGACGTACTACTTTTTGAGGGCCTAAGAGAAATTGTGTATGTAAACCCTCTGTGTTTATTTACTTCGCATATTAGCTTTGTCTCGGGTCAAACTTTCTAAAGTTTGACCAAGTTTATACATACAAAAACAATGACAACCACAATACCAAGTAAATACGATTAGAATCATCATTCAATATATTTTCATACAACATATCTTTTTATTGTGAAAGTTCATATAACCGGACGAGATTCATGCAAACACGGCAGATTTTCATTACATTTCAAACTTTTAGGGCAAAAAAAGAAAAGAAACCCGACCCTAAACCTATCCCACGGCGATGGCGTACGTCCACTTTCCTTTGTATTCCGCATCGGCGACCACGTCCTCCATCTGCCGTCTCCATGAACGGCGGCGGGGTTCAAGACCCGTGAAGTGAAGGTGCGGTCTCCGGCGAGGAAGAGTAGAACACGGGAGATGGACCGGCCCACTTGGGACACCATGCCCTTCCGCCTCCCATGCCCTACTCATCCTCGGAGGAGTCCGCGACCTCGGTGGTGCCGGTGGACATGAGGTCGATGATGGACGTGGACGGTCCGTCGCTGTTCACGTGCCATATGCGCCCCCGAACATTGGACGGCGGCGTGTAAAATGCACGGCTGGCGGTGCTCTTGTCCTCGGCCGCCGACGCGGCCGGCACTTGTGCGGCCGCGTCCGCGTCCGGCTACACCGGCATTGCATTGCGAGCGGCGGGTTGAGCAAGGGCGGCGACCTCGAGCTTCATCTCCGAAGACAAGCTCTCCCACAGAGCGTTCCCACCCACGGTCACGGTGGATGTGGTGCCAGGGGGGAGGATGTGCTCTGGTGTGGAGTTTAGCTGGGTGTTGCCGCCTTTAAGTAGCTCATACCGGTGAGGCCAAGCATCCGGGTGCTTCAATGAGTCGCCGGAGTTCGTACCTCGGGCGGCGAGCCTGCTTAATGGCGGCATGCGGATGGATGGCATGAATGCGGGCAGCTGGCACCGGGGGGAACGCACGCAGGTGAGGGACGAGGGTTTTTTGTGGGCCAGGGTAGTCAACTGCGGGCGTGGCAACGTCGCAGATGCCCTTTGCTCACATGCGATCCAACATGTCAGTGACAAAGCAAGACGACCCGCATTCCCTTGGGTCAGAAGCATGCCGGACCGACCGTCTGGGGGTGCGACGTGAACGCGACAGGGGTACTATCAGTGCACCGCCTTTTCATTTCAAACTTGTAAACCGTAACACTTGTAGAGCGTAAGACCGAAAGCATATATGAAGTTGGCACCTACCTATATCCAGCCTACTAGCCCACATGTACAATAGTTATTCATACTAGCATATGTACCAGTATAATTAGTGTACCGCCCTTTCCTTTTCAACTCATGAAGCGTAACGCTTGATTAAGTAGTCGGACAATGTGTGTTGCCTGTCTTTGTATGTATTTGAGGTGTGCTGATTGAGGTGTCCGGCTGTTTAAAGGAATAATTGAGGTGTGCCAGGTCCGTGCCTGCATTTAGGTGTCCAACTTACCATGTTCCGGCTGTAGTAACTATACTATGTAAGTTGCTTCGAAATATAGTTACCTAGGTCAGCTTTGTGAGCCGTCCACTACATGTCGCTCCCCATCTTAGTAGTGACAAACCCCTTTGGTTCATGACCCGACACATCTTGACGAGATCGATAGATGTGGAGATCGAGTGTGTGCCGTGCAAATCAAGGTTTTGGTGTGTGTCTATGCTAGAAATGATCGTGTGAGGTGTAGAGAGGGGGGGTGTTTGTGTGTACGCTAGTCGGTCATGTACCATCTAGTTGTAGATCGATTGAAAGAGGACTAGGGTGGGTCCGGAGATCGATCGACCGACCGATGTACATAGGGGTGTAGAGAAAGATGAATATATGATTAAAAAAAGATAGATGAAAGGCTTGGTTACAATTAATGCATGGTACAGTGACCTAGGCGTGTGTCGAAGAGCGGCCTGATGAGCGAGATACAATCCCAATACCTCAAGAGGTCGATCATGTGTGACATGCACAAAGAGGAAGAGAGGTGCTATGCGTGTGTGTGTGTGTGAGAGAGAGAGAGAGAGACCCTGAGATGAAACCGATAGATCGAGCGGGTGTGCAATATAGAGAGAGCATGCATCAAAGAAAAAAAACATGACAACACTCTATGTTGGGTGTGTGAGACACATTATGCATAAGAAGACAATTGGTACTTGAATCCAACCTAAAAAAAGTTTCAAATATTAGAATTCAACCTAAAGTGGATTCAAATATTTGAACCGGTGATCATAGCATTTGCAAATCATATGTAAAGGGCATTCAATCTTCGTTTCGCTTTTCAACTTACAATATACCATGTACAAGCACGTACATAAATTTGTATTCAAACAGAAAATGGTTTCCAATTTGTATTCAAACACGTGAATGTTTGTTCTCGCGCATGCGCTTGCTACTAGGATTTCGCCACGTCTAGCCAGTCCAATAGCAGTAGGAGTACTAGTACTAGTACTACCTTTGTTTTTCGTGCCAAATTTTGACCATAATTTCAACTAAAAAAATATTAGTGCATGTCATCAAAAATTATATCGTTCGATTCGTATTTGAACATAGTTTCCAATGATATTATTTTTGGTGACATGCATTAATATTATTTTAGTTAAATCTAAGGTCAAAATTTGACACAAAATACGAAGGGGACCAATAAACCAGGACAGAGGCATTTGCAGTAGAGTATGGAGTGCTTATTAACACATGGCCCAGCTCACACTCTCAACAAATGTCTTGGAATCCGTGCTACAATCTCTCCCTCCTCGTCTCTCTCTTCTAGTGTGTTTTTTTACATCAGTCGTCTCTCTTCTAAATTTAGCCGACACGGGCGGGGGAGGGGGAGATGGAGGGGGAAAGTTTGCCTACCGTTGGTTTGCTCTCAACTGCGGTCCCGCAAGCGAGCGAAAACGCAAGACGAAGCACGTTCCATTCGGTGAGCGATGTGCCAGACCGACCGTGTCACGGTGCAACGCGAACGCGACAAGTGTGATGTACACCGTCAGTTCCTTTTGAACTTCCATACTTCTTTTTTTGGAGGGAATGAACTTCTATACTTCAAGTACTCCTATTGCGTACGTAACACTTAGTTTTGCTGCTTCGAGCAATCCATTGATACAAATCCCACCTACAGCATCTCAAAAAACAAATCCCACAGACCGACCGGTGGGGAGGTCCGGACGTCTGCGACGTCAAACTTCGAAACTTTGGTCCCATCCTACCCCACAACTCTCCAGGCTCCAGCCGTCCGGCTTTGCAAACTTCGCATAGTCAAAACCGATTGACCGGTCGTCACCGGTACCACTATTCACACCGAAACCTTCCCTGCTCGGCCTACGCCAACTACTTGCCGGCCGGTCACCACTGCCCCAAAACCACACCTCCCAGCCCATTCTCCCACCTTTTGATCCCCTAGCCCGCGTCAGCCGTCCCCTAGTTCGCCGGATAGCCATGGTGCATAGCAAGATCACGTACTACAAGATGTTGACGCCGGAGCGCCGCACAGAAATCGCGGCGGCAGTAGGCGCCACAGACCTCCGTTCCCAAGCTCGCTCTGCAGTGGGCCAATCCTCGAGTCCTCTGGAGCCGAGCTCCAAGGAGGAAGGCGATCCAATGTTCATGGCGGAGGTCGTGGCGCAGAAGGCCCCCGCGGCGAAGGAGACGATGGACGTCAACTTCGTGCCGGCGTCCGGGTCCCCATGGTGCAAGAGGACCAGCGGTTCAACCTGGCGATCCTAAAGAAGCACCGGGTGGCGGAGGCTCAACTTGACGGGGAGCACGCGGATGCCGCTGCCATCGAGGCCCTCCTGCTGGCGGAACCGGATGTCGTGGTCGTGAACCGGGCGGCGGAGACTCAACTCGACGCGGAGTGTGCGGATGTTGCTGCCATCGAGGCCCTCCTGCAGGCGGAACTGGATGCCGTGGTCGTGAACCGGGCGGCGGAGGCTCAACTCGACGCGGAGCGTGCAGATGCCGCTGCCATCGAGGCCCTCCTGCAGGCAGAACCGGATGTCGTGGTCATGAACCGGGCGGCGGAGGCTCAACTCAACGTGGAGCACGCCGAAGCCGCTGCCATCAAGGCCCTCCTGCAGGCGGAACCGGATGTCGTGGTCGTGAACCAGGCAGCGGAGGCTCAACTCGACGCGGAGCGCGTGGATGCCGCTGCCATCGAGGCCCTCCTGCAGACGGAACCAGACGTCATGGACTTGAACTGGGCGGCGGAGTCTCAACTCGACGCAGAGCGCGCGGATGCCGTTGCCACTGAGGCCCTCCTGCAGGCGAAACCGAACATCGTGGATGTGAATTGGGCGGCGCTCGCGTCCGTGCAGAGCGCGATCACGCTCCGCGTGAACGAGTAGCTGGAGGCCAAGGACGACCATGCCGCGGAGACACACATCGGCAGCTCCGGCTGGTTCGCGCCGGTAGCCAAAGACGACGAGGTGGGCTCGTTCCATGAGCAATGATAGTTTTTCTTTATGTTGTTCTTTTTAGGGATCATTTGCTGTGTAAAAACATATTTATATTTAATAAATCGGCCTCATAAACATATTGTATCGACGAAAATTAGGTGTCAGCGATTGGATGGCTGAGTTTGGTTTGATCACATGCGGTTTCTCCCTCCGTCCAGGTGTATAAGTCACCTTACGAAAATCGGATATTCCCAAAACTCTTAGGCACAATGCATTAAATTCCGTCCTCGTTCCCCTCACTGCCTCGTTCATCAGTGAGCAAAATTTTTGGCCAAACCATGCGTGTGGATGAAATGATGACCTATGCATGCAGAGAAGGAACACGTTGATTAGGGGAGGGATTGACCCCAGCTTGCATGCACGGGTTGGCTAAAACGGCAGCAATATTAATTAGGGATTCATTGCTAATTTTTGTTTGGTTTATGAGGAAAAAATTAGTGAGGTGATTGGAAGAATTCCCGGTCCAACTCTTTCGCCTCCTCCAATCCGCAGCCACCGGGTCGCGCTGCTCCACCTTAGGTGACTTAAATGCACCTGGACGGAGGGAGTACCACATGTCAATGATAAAGGGAAGTCGAGGCGCATTCCCTTGGGTTTGCGGCGTGCCGGACCGACTGTGTGAGGGTGCGGTGCGACCGCGATAGGCGTGCGTAAGTGTACCGCCTTTTCATTTTGAACATGTAAATCATAACATTTGGTTTGCGAGTGAGCGACTTCGATTTTAGTACTGTGTTAAAAAGAAGGGCGGGGTTTTTCCTTCGCGCGATTGATCAATACAAATCCTGATTAGAAATGTGACGGCGGGGTGGGCTAGTTTGGCCCATGGTCGGATTGCTGACATGCGTTCCCACATGCCAGTGAAATGCCAAGTCGGTTGACGTTGAGCGGCGGGGTAGATCGACCGTGTGCTGGTCTGATGCGAACATGACAGGCGTGCTGTGAGTGTTCCTTTTCCTTGTTTTAAACTTGTGAAGATAACCCCCTAAAAAAGTTGTGAAGATAACACTTGGTTCTTTGCCTTCGCGCGATACATCGATGGAAATCCCGATTATAATGACGCAGAATTTTCTACTAAATCCCGTAAAAAGGCGTCCTCTTTGCCCCTCCGGCCGCAATCATCACGCTAATCATACTTTCTATTTGACTTCCTTCCCCATTACAGTGACGTCGACGATATCGCGATCGATGTGGCTTTGGTGAAGTGCGCTCGACGGAGCGCACCATTGAGGCAGACGATGGTCATGTCGTTCGGAAGTGCCGCCTGGAAGCCGAGACAACCGCCGTCTTTGCATCCAGGAAGTCCGTAGGAGACAGCAACTGTCGTGTCACCGTGACCGTTGGATGCGACATGACCACGTCGTTCGAGCTCGAGCTGCCGCAAGGGGACTCGAACGTGACCGTGTACCCTTACACGGGCACCGGTTTACTGTCGGAAAGGCTCTTCCGCGTCAGGGACCCGTCCAGCCTGTGCAACCAACGGAAAATGCCGGCGTGCAGTTTGGGGCTGGCTCCGCTCATCGATCTACGTCCCAACGAAACAGAGTGGGAGACGGTCGTCCCCGATGGCGTTGTGAGGAAGATAGTCCAGGAGGCGAATCACCAACGGTTGCATCAACGAGGAGGGTGTGACTTCAGCTTCGACATGAATGTGGATCGGCGACATGTCGTTACCCTGCCGGCGCTACGTTCGTGGAGAAGCTTCTTGGCGAGGAAGGTGCTGGGACGTGCCCGGCATGTCTCTCACACACCATCAAACAAGTACAGTAGTACTTTTGCCGGCCTATTGATGCACATACGAGAATTTTTAAATCATATAATGCTCTATGTATGTTTGGTCTTGTCACTAATAAGTACTACTATATTTGTACCCATTAAGTAACTGGTACTACTTGGTGAATGTTGCGTAGCCGTGGATGTCCGAGCTAAATTTGAAACACAGTCACGATCAAACGAGATGTTACCATTGGGCTCCACCACTCCACCAGCCGAAATCACGTTGGCCTATTTGATTTGAAAGATCCCCAAAACGTAGGAATCGCAAAAATATAGGATTGTTCTCTTTGGATAGGAATGGCTTGGATTGGAGTATAGGATTAGGATTGTGTGTTTGATGTCATAGGAAAGACAGATGAATTTTTAAAATACTCCTACGTTGGAGTAGATGCAGGATTTTGAGTGCAGCGATTCGGTGCCCAGGCTCATCTACACCCGGTCAGAAAAAAATCACAAACAATTCAAAAAAATTCAAAACATTCCAAAACTTTTTTGCATGGTAGAAAATTTGATGCGTGAGGTCCGCTCCAATTTTCAAATTATTTTGACATCTGAGCAGCTCTCGGCAAAAAAGACAAATCGGGTCAGAATAGTGCATGAACAGTGAACTTTTTTACAGACCCCAAATTTGTCTTTTTTGCCGAGAGCTGCTTAGATGTCCCAATGATTTGAAAATTGGAGCGGAACTCGTGCATCAAATTATCTACCATGGAAAAAAATTGGAATTTTTTGAATTTTTCTAGTATTTGTTTTGATTTTTTTCGTCAGCGTGGGTGCAGATGAGCCTAGGCTCCCTATTATTAAATGTAGCACAATAGCTTCATCTGTCCAGCTTACTGCGGGAAAGGTCGTTTCTGGAAGAAAACGATGGAGAAGCGGATTCAGCGAACAGTGAAATGATGGTTGCTTCGTCCGTGACTTTGTGATTTGACGCCTCATTGCTTTGTGATTTGTGATAGTAGAAGGGAGTAGACTCTGTGCTCTATGCATGCGTCCATGAAAGGGAGAAAGAGGAGAGAGGTTGCATTTTTTCATTCCTTCAATAAATTTGGCATCGGCGCACCACCGAGTTTCGGTTCCCTCTTTATTGGCCTTTGCAGCACCCTCCACAATGGTTCCCATCGATGCCAAAAGCTACTTTACCATTTGGCTACACATTGTGGATGCCCTTAAGCGTACCACTTGGTTTTGATTAGTAAAGAGGAGGTGATTTTGCCGCGCGGAAGGCGAGGGAGGTTGGCCTCACGGTTTGCTAACATGCGGTCCCACGTGTCAGTGATGTACCAAGCTGATCCGCGTCCCACATGACTACTACATGAGGCAGAACAACGGCAGAAGCAACTTCAGCGAAGAGTGAAATGATGGTTGCTTCGTCCCTCCAACTTATACCGCGGGAAAGCTGCAGCTTTGTGATTTGACGCCTCATTGCTCATTACTACTGCGGCGCCACGACCGGGGTGCGTCCCCCCTACAGATGTGCACTGTTATTTGGTGCATGGCACATGGACCCGGATGTTGGATGTCCCACATGTCGGCGAAAGGGAGTAGAACATTTATGAAAGCGAGCGCTCCACTCTTACGACGGGGGAGTACAAGACACGACGGCCTAGTGAACTGTAACTTGTATTGTACTACTGTAGTACTATGTGGTAGTCTTGTACTACTCTTGTACCACTTGGTTTTACTGTTTCGCGCGATCCATCGATACAAACCTGATTAAACAGGCGAGCGCGGGTCTTTTCCCGCGTGGTAGGCAGGGTAGTTTGGCATAGTCGGTTTGACAGAGAGACCGAGAGAAAGATGTGAAATGCTTGAATGTGTAGTGGCCCTTTTTTTGTGTCATGTGTGTGTGTGGTCGGACCTTTCAGATCACTAGATGATACTAGCCATACATTTCAACACAATTTTAATGTATGCAACATGAATAATTGAAGTAACAATATGAGATCTAAAACTAAAAATACATATGATTTATTGTGTTGGAGTATAGTAGTACTATATTGCATAGTTGTTAGATGTAACATGCGAGAACGTGTAGGGACGTCCTTTTGGAGGGGCTACAGAGAGAAATTCGGCATAAAGTGGATTCAAATATTTGTATTCATCATCATAGCATTTGTAACTCATATCTAGAGTTTATACGATAGACGTGAATGCTTGTTCGCTCTTACAAAACCAGTACAACAATATTGGGGTGGCGTGCACCAATTTAGGCGTGGGAGGTTGGCCTAGTCGGCTCCACGGAGAGAACGAGAGAAGAGATAAATACACTGGCAGTCACTGTATTTGAAGCGAAAGCATAATACGGTCACCGGACTTCAGAATACGCTCATTAGGGTCACTATATACGTTTTACGGTGATTATACGGTCACTCGCTCACCGTTTAGCATCGTATTGCACTCTGTTGACCAGTCAAATAGTCTACGTGGCACTATGTTGACTGGTTAAATTTGCCACGTTCCTTGTGGGTCCCACCTGTTAGTTGGGAGAGGAAATAGATAAGATAAACAGAAATTTACGCAGGCGCGACAACACTCGAACCCTTGCGCGCGAACCACCTGGCTGTGTATGTGTGTGTCAGGGCCTGATGTGTGTGCATGCACGTGTAGGTTGAGCACTTGAGCGTGAGTGTGTGTGTTGGTCGTGTGGTGAGTGCATGCATGCGTGCGTGCGTGCATGTCTGCATGTGTGTGCATGCATGCGTGCGTGTGTGCGTGTGAGTGTTGCATGCATGCAGTTCGTGTGCATGCGTGCGTGTGTGTATAATCACCACACTAGATCATGTGTATTAAAAGAACCAGTCAACCAGCACAGCATACCAATACAAGGCCACCTTGTCTACGCCACTTTGAATCCCTTCTACTAGTAATACCCACCGTGCAATATTTTATTTTTGTTTGTTTACATTCTTATACCCACTGACAGGTGGGCCCTATGGTAGTGAGATAATGTGCGCTGATGATGCAACACTAGATGCGCCACGTGGACTATTTAACTGGTCAACTAATCGTGTCTTCAACAAATACAGAGCTCTACGGTGAGCCTGTGACTGTATAACAACCACAAAACGTATATGGTGACCGTAATGAGTGTATTGTGAAGTCTAGTGATCGTATCATGCTTTCGCTTCAAATACAGTGATCGTCGTTGTATATCTCGCGAGAGAAAGATGGAACATGCGTGAATATGATGGGGCATACTTTTAGAGGGCCTAGAGATAGTTTGTGTGCGTATGTGAAAGAGGCGTAGAGAGAGGGGGCGATGGGGAGAGAGAGAGATGCTCTTTGTTTCTCTTTATTATGACTAACTTCATAGTATAAAAATATAAACATTCACAATGCGGAATAAATATCATTGGATGCACCATGCAATTAACTTTCGTACTCCATATAACTTTGTAATATTGTATAGATGTAGATTTTATAAAATAAATTTTGGCCACAATTTTGCATAGTTTTAATTCAAAAGGAATCTTGTATGCGAAGTAAAAGTGAACAGAGGGCTTTTTAGATCAATGGAGCACATGATAAGATTCAACATGTGTGAATGTGTAGTTGACGTATTTGGAAGGGCCTGGAGAGGGTATGTGTACGTATTCGAGAGAGGCGCGGATAGAGGGGGTGTGTGTGCAATGAGAGATAGATAGCACAAGAAATGAGAGAGGTCTAGAGAGATAGAGACGAATAGGATGTCTCGACGAGAGATGGTCTTGAGTGTGTGTATGCAAGGGAGAAGGGGAGAGAGACATGAGCAGAAATAGTGTGTGGGGTGTGTGTGTCATGTATGCATGTGTGGGTGTGAGAAGATACCAAGACCTAGGGGTAGGGGTGTGTGAGGTCTGGTGGGCCGAGGTGAGGCCCCCGGTCGGTTCCGTCCTGCGCCACATTGGTCCGCCCGTGACGCATTATACGGAGACCCCTGGAGGACTAGTCGCACAAGACAGAGAAACCAGATCCACGAAGGACTTTGTGTCCACTGACAAAGCCGGCTAGGATTTGTAACCCTAGGCCACGGGTATGTTATACAAGCCCAGGGCCTAATTCGTTGATAGCATACACAGAATCCCTTGGTATTCATGTAGTGTACTCTGTACACACCCTACTCACAAATATACATGACCGGGGGTAGGGTATTTCTTGGATCGCAAGGGCCCGAACTAAGGTAAATCCTTGTCTCTTATTACCATGCATCCAACCTAGCTGTAAGGGATATCCTACTGAATGCTCTGCTGGAATCATATTCGTCAACTAGTAAGAGAGGTGGAGACAATGCATTCGAGATAGGCCTAGGCGTCCGGGAGACATGTAGGCAGGTATGTGTATAGAGAAAAGGGTCGATGGAGATCGTGCGTGCCTATGCGTGTGAAAGAGTTCTTGTGACAGAGATTAGTGAAAGGAGTCGTGGATAGTTGTGAGAGAGAGGGAGGGAGGGTGATATATATAGACAACGTGTGTGCGAGAGACACCTCAGGAGAGAGTGTGAGCATGTGTGAGAGAGAAGGCCGATGGATATACAGTGTGTGCGCGTATGTGTGAGAGAGAAAGATAACACGTGTGTGAGGAGGGGCCGAGGGAGAGTGAATCTACGCGTAAAAAACTGATGTACACATTAATTTAAAATATAAATTGCATCCAAATTTTTGGATGGGATCATGATATTTGCGATTCGCGTATGGAACGATCATTGGTGTATCAAACATCCATATTCTGTCGAATTTGAGCATGTGTA
The DNA here is from genome assembly GCA_039707655.1 of Elymus sibiricus. NCBI lineage: Eukaryota > Viridiplantae > Streptophyta > Magnoliopsida > Poales > Poaceae > Elymus > Elymus sibiricus. The sequence continues at coordinate 153,038,509 of CM077670.1, read as the reverse complement.
TGGTATTATTTGACATAATTGATCCATAGAGTCAGTATTTTGAAATCTAGACAATGCATGGCTTTAGCAATTCAAATATAAACGTGATTATAGTTTATGTTGTGTGTGTAAAGCACATTATACATACAAAAGATACATAGTGAACATTCTAAATTGCTAGCTAGGAACCAGCATATGTTTGAATTCGACTTAAGGTAGTTTCAAATATTCGAATTCAACATGAAGTGCATTCAATTATTTGAATTCGAGATCATGGCATTTGTAAATCATACCTAAATTAAGGGTGCATCAATCTTTGCTTTGCTTTTGTACATAATAACATATAGTCGTGTACAAAATACATTCAAATTTACCACCTCCATTCCAAAATAATAGTAGTTATAGGATTTTCAAGAGTCAAAATTTCAAAATAAGCGCATAATTTAATGAGGTTTTCAGTCATACAAGGTCAAATTTAACGAGGTCTATTAAGGTCAATCCTAATAGTTCAAAAGTACTGTAAACGTGAATGCTTCTGGTTCAAAATTTTGAACGAAGCGCCAAAAGAGCCTCTCCTCGCCCGAAACCGCACGAGACCAATGTTTGGTAGAAGGAAATTAACATCCTAACTCTGACCCGTGAAGCCTACCGGCCCGACGTCCAGAAGTCTAAACCGGGGTAGGTTTGTAACTTCACCGAGACGCCACACAACCGCCTCCGAAAAACATTCATATACCACGGGCGCCTAAACGCCGATGCGCTCGGCCGAAATCACTCCCGCCCACTATTTTGGACATGTGAGATTACCGTCCTACCCTCGACCCGCAGCATGTCTGAAATTTTAGATGGGGGAAAAGTTTGTAACTTCCCCAAATTTCAAACAAGCGTGTCCCGGAAACATGGTTCCCCCTTAGCTTCCCCCCTCCCCCGTCCGATTCCCCATTCATACTCCGTGGGCGCCAAAACTCCCTCTCCACCAGCCGTGAAACCCTAGCCTCCTCTGTCCGCCACCCCATCGCACTGATCCACCGCCACCCTCCTCCATCACGCCAGAGCCGATACCCCTACGTCGTCGTCCACCGCAACCTTAACCGCAGCGCCCTCCAGGACTTAGCAGTTGAAGCCGAGGCAGAGCTGCCTCCACGACGCGGATGTGCGTCGTACCCAAGCCACTTCAACCCCTCCGTCCTGCGCCTCACCGCTGCTGTTACAACGTCGCAACCGTCCACCGCACCAGAGCTGTTCCCACTACGCCGTCATTCGCCACCTCGGATCTGCTTATCCGCCACCGACAGAGGGCCACCGCACCACACTCAACAACTTGGCCATGGGTGCGTCCAAGGCTCCACCGTCCTTCACAACATCTGGTTTCCGGCGAAACACAAGAAGATCGTCGAAAAATCATAAGGAGGACACAGCATGGCAAGCAGATATTGGTACTCCTCTTCCCTTATTCTTACAAATGTTACATGTCTTCTCGCACGGTATTCATACCACGAAGGAAACTAGTTGACCACTTCTTACTGCACATTCTTCCTGCTACTAGATGTTCCAAGTAACTCGTGTTGCACAAGGTTTCCCCCCCCCCCCCATTTACTATTTCACTTTAGCTAGAGGTCCGTCGCCTGCCTGGATTTCAATTCAGTGTCAGTTGATTCCCAATTAAAGGAAGCACCACCCGCGGAGGAGTGTGGAGCGCCTAGTCTGCCTGTTCGCTGGGGAAGCAGCACCTCGGTGTCTATCTTAGAGGTGTGTGTGGCGCAGGAGCTGCTGGCGCCCGATCTGGAGGCCCGCCGGGCTTAAAGGGGTGGCCGGGGGGCGCTGCCAAGCACGGCGGTGGGGTGAGGTCGAGGGGAGGGCGGGGCAGCGGAGGCAGGGGTCTGGGCCGGTGGTCGCTGGCGGTTCGAGGAAGATCGTCAACAGTGACTAGCGGGAGGTAGATGAAGGCCATATGCCCATTCCTTGTAGATCGGACGATGCAGAAAAAATCGACTGGCCTATTTGTTTTCAGTCAATTGTTATTTTGATAGGACCACATGTGGTGTTTGCTGGAGGATTACCTGCACTTCCCAGCCATCCCTGTGCTCATACTTCAAAAGCCTAGAATCTAATTTCGTGTGCCATGCTTGTTGTAGAGCTATCATATGTCTGTCGTCATTTATTTTTGACCCACCTGCTATCTGATACTTTTACACTGCACTACTTGTGCACAAACTACACCCATACTCTCTCACTATTGTTTTATTATGCATGGGTATTTCAGAATCTCAACTACAGTATTCTAAAAAGAAAACAGAGCAGTTGCTCCAGCCTGCATTGAGGATTGGAAAGATGCGGTTTGACGCTCTAAAGAAGAGTGTAGTGTCATTCGATGAAGACTGTCAACGTAGCTCTGTAGTTGATGACCCCATTCGCCATACACCAGCATCGCAAGTGCTTGCTTTAACTTCACGGTGTCATATGTGGTTGCATGTTGCATATGGTGTCCACCTTGTATATTGCTTCTAAATTGGTTAAATTGCATCTGCTTAGCCATATACTGTGAATATGACATGCCTTCCTGTTTTTGGTACATACTGCATCTGTCTATTAACCATGTGCTTACATCAAACTAATGTTCTTGTGTATCCCTCATCAATCACTTATGATGAGACAGTCAGACCCGTGGGTTAGTGTGAGACGCGCTACTCCTTTAAAGAGTGCAGTGTCATCCTCCCCACATGATTCTCAACAAACAGCAAGGCTAGATGAAGATAGTCAACGTAGCTCTGTAGTTGGTGACTGCATTTCCCCTACACCACCATCGCAGGTGCTTGCTCTAACTTGGCAGTGTGATATGTGGTTGCATGTTGCATATGGTGTCTAGCTTGTAATTCTTCTAATTTGGTTAAATTGCATCTGCTATTCTGCTTAGTTTACACATTATACCTGTTAATGTGACATGCCTTCCTGTTTTTGGTACATACTACATCTGTCTATGAACCATGTCCTTACATAAAACTACTATTCTTGTGTATCCCACATCAATCACTTATGGCGAGACATCTTTAGTATATGCAGCATGATATTTGTTACATCTTGCATATGATTTATAGCATGTACTGCGTCTAATTTGTTGAAATGCCATTTATGATGAGACGCTTTTAACTTGGCAGAGTCATATTGGTTGCATCTTTCATGTGGTGTCTACCTTGCATTGCTTCTAATTTATTGAAATGGCTTCTGCTTAGTTTACACAAATAGGTGTGAATATGCCATGCCGTCCTGTATTTCGTACATATTCCATCCTCGTATCATGTGTTTGCCTTACATTCAAGTAGTGTTCGTCAGTATCATGCATGAATGAGTTCTGAAGAGTGGTTTTTATTCCTTTTTCTTGTCGTTTGACTTGACAATGCAAAATCAATAAAGCGGAAGGAAATTAGCAAGGCAGTGGATGATGGTGCTCCTTCCGACCAACTAAAACGGAGGGTCTCTACAGATTCTACTCCGCCATCCTCCAAACAAGTTTTTGCAAGACAACACATGCATAGACAGTCAACGTAGTTGTGTTGATGATGAGCACATCTCCCCTACCCAACCATCATAGGTGTTCGCTCTAACTTGGCACTGTTATATGTGGTTGCATGTTACGTATAATGTCTAGCTTGTATTGCTTCTAATTTTGTTGAATTGCATCTGCTTAGTTTACACATTATACTTGTGAATAAGACACGTGTTCCTGTTGCTTGAACATACAATATCTGTCTATCATGCCATGTTCTTACATCAAAGTACTACAGTTGTGTAACCTACAACAATCACTTATCATAAGACACATTCAACTTGGGAGTGTGATATAGGTTGCATCTTGCATTGTTTTCTAGCTTGTATTGCTTCTAATTTGTTGAAATGGCACTTATGCCAAGACAGTTTTAACTCGGTAGAGTGACATTCGTTGCATCTTTCATATGGTGTCTAGCTTTCATTGCTTCTAATTTGATGAAATGACTGCTGCTTAGTTTACACATCATAGGTGTGAATATGCAATGTTGTCCTTTTTTCTTACATATTCAATCCTCCTATCATGCGGTCGCCTTACATGAAAGTAGTGTTCGTCAGCATCATGCATCAATGAGTTCTAAAAAGCAAATTTTATTCATTTTTCTTGTGGGTTTGACTTGACAAGGCAAAAAAATAAGAGAGAGGAAGGAAAAAAAGTAAGGCAGGGGCTAATGGCGGTCATCTGGCGCCACCGGTAAGGAGGCGCTCTAGAGATTCTGCCACTACTGCTAGTGCAGTAGAAGTTCCAAGTAAATATGATGTGCCCAACAACCCTACTCGAGCATCCCAAGTGCTTTCTCTAGCTTGGCAGTGTGATATTTGCTTGAATGTTGCATACGGTGTCTATCTTGTATTGCTTCTAATTTGATTAAATTGCATCTGCTTAGTTTACACATTATACATGTTAACATGGCATGTCTTCCTTTTTTTGCATATACTACATCTGTCTATTACATGTTCTAACATTGAAGTACTATTCATGTCTATCCTGCATCAATCACTTATGACGAGACACCTTTAACTTGGAAGTGTGATATTGTTTGGATCTTGCATATGATTTATTGCTTGTACTTCTTGACATTTGTTTAAATGCCACTTATGATGAGACACTATTAACTTGGCAGAGTGATATTTGTAGCATTTTTCATATGGTGTCTAGCTTCCATTGCATTGCTTCTAATTTATTGAAATGCCTTCTGCTTAGTTTACACATCATAGGTCTGATTATCTCATGTCGTCCTGTTTTTCGTACATATTACATCCTCCTATCATGCGGTTGGCTAACATCAAAGTTCAGTTCGTCTGTATCACACATCAATTAGTTCTGAAGAATTAAATTTTTATTCCTTTTTCTCGTGGGTTTGACTTGACATGGAAAAAAAGAGGAAGGTACACAGAATGGTAGGGGATGGTGTTACTACCCGGGAGGCACGGAAATGGAAGCGGAACAGCTCTGCAGATTCTGCTGGTACTGATAGTGCAAGAGAAGGTCGAAGTCCACAAAATAAATGTACAAACACAGTATCCCCTGCTACACCACCTGCAAAATGTACCAAAGACAAACGAACCAAACAAGCAACGACAACCCTAGTGGTTGCAGCACCTTCTTCCACAGTACCAACATGTGCACGACTTACTCGTTCGTCAACTCTGCTAGCGGCAAGTTCCCAAGCTCCCTTGCCACCTGACACTACTTCCGAAGCACTCTTGGCACAAGAGGACTTGGCAAGATCAGATGAACCTTGTGAGCTTCAACTCCAAGATGGTAGTTGATCGAGTCAAGTTACAGTTGCATGCTTCTTTATATGTAGTCGCACAGTTTGATGTACACTAACACTTCCCATGTTCGTTGTTGAACTAGCACCTAGGCGCAAGAGGAAACAGACATCAGGGATAATGCTCGACAGGTTAACTAAATCTAAAGGAGGAAGAATGGAGATCCATTTTGAGTCAGGTTTAAAAAGGCCACGTGATGCTACAGAGTCAGCCAAGTTAGTATCAGAGGCAGCCGTTGCCGTTAGGTGTCATGCACGTATCCTCCCAACATGGATTCAGTACAGGAATGACAAAGATGAAATCCAGTTTAACACCTTCCTCAACCATTTATCTGTAAGTATGGTTATTTATGGAACTTAGTAATATCGTCTTGGTCTGTCCCATACTTTCTAGGTTGATGGTAATGAGACTCCTATAATTTTGAACAGATGAGGTTCAAGTTGGATCGGCAAGATGATGCAACCAGACAAGCATGCACTCATGTTTTCAAGTCTGCTCTGTGACAGTATCGGTATAATCTGAGGAAAACTCACTTTGAAGGCAAGGCTAACAATGAACTTGCCCAAACATCTCCAGTGGAAAATATAACGGATGAAGACTGGACAGCCCTTGTTAAACACAGGTCTGATCCAAAGTATCAAGTATGTTATATAGATGTAATCAGATCACATGTTGAACTCCTATTTATGCATGTCCCTCGCAAATCTATCTTCTTCTAGGTGAACTGCTAAAAGAAAAAGGCCAACCGTACGAAAGTGAAATTCCAACAGACGACGGGATCTCATAGCTATATTGCACACTGCGAGGCTCTGGTAACTAGTTTTTGTTTCACTCTTTTGGTTGTGCCATATTATTAGATCTATATTGACTTGTTCCAAATGCAGAGGAAAGCCCGCAAGGACCAAAAAGAACCTGAACCAAATGCAGTGGAAATCTTCAAGGACTGTCACACCAGCAAGACGAAGGGCATGACTACACCAGTCAAAGCCGTTGTAGTAAGTCCTTAATCCTCAGGCCCTTTGAACTACTGGTTACTCTGACTTCTGGTGCATTGAACTGCATGGTTTGTAGCCAATGTCTATTACTTTTTTCAATTTTATACATAGTTGTCTGAACATATCATTGCACTTTACAAGGTTTAAAATAGAGGAACGATGTTCCTTTGCTCTTGATCTGTAATCTAGTTCTGTGCTGCACACAATGTTACAATTGCATGTTTATCTGATCTCAGTTGTTTTGTGATATGAATGATGTCATACTATGCTCACTATATTATAAACTTTGTCTCTTTATCTTAGCTGTCAATACAATGTGAACAAATAGACAATACATTAGCCATGGTATATGGTCATATGTTTGGAACCTGGTTTTATTATGTACTTTGCAGTAAAATACAACTAATATTTTACACGGGTTCACCAAAATAAGTTCTGTATATAAACCAAAGCTATTCTATTTGGTTTTGCTACCTCATTAATAACTTCTGTTCTGGTACTACTAATGTACAAACTCAACTTTTCAGCAAGCTATGGAACAAATGGTGGAACCGCCACAACCTCCTGAAGGTGATGAGGCAACCATAACCACAATGTCACCTCTTGCTGCAGTGGGTCGGTATCTCTCCACTAACAGTGCCAAAAGCACCTTCCTGTGTAATACTGGGTTGGTTGTTAAGGCAACCTCGTCCAAACTGCCTCATGAACAAAATTTGCAAGCTCGACAGAATGATATATCTGCGCTCCAGACACAAGTCCAATCCCTAACAGAGACCCTTTGTGAAACAAGAACAGCCATTGTTCGATGTCGTCAAGATATGCATGGTTTTGAAACCAGACTATCAGACATTTGCTATGTTGTTCAGGAGCCTAGGAGAAATGACAACGAAGTTTATGGTGCTCCATTAGACACTACAGCATGAAAACGTACCAGTCAGGTCAAATCATCCGAGCTTCTGAACTTCTGATGGTGCATTTACTTTTATGCCAACCCTCCTTTTGTTATATGGCTATAATTTGTTTTGTTGCGATACAAAATTTGTTCTTAACGGGCAGCGACCGGCTGAAGAAAACAATAAGCTATTTTTGTATAATGTAGGGTGTTCCCTATATTTGCACGGGTGGCGAACTTTGATGCCCAGTGGATGTAATCTGTGTAATCGCCGTAATAGCCTAGTGTTAGTTGCTTGCTTATTTATTTCCTCGTAGTCATCTTTTTCCTCGGTTTGTTAGTGGCCGCAATAACCATGGGCCACATACGGCCCGTGGTAACCATGGGCCTGCTACCTGCTGTAGTGCCCAAGGGCCATCTACGGGCCGTAGGATCGATGGGCCAAAAGCGGACCGCATTATGGGCCGTAAACGGGCCATAGTGGGATGGTCCGTTTAAGGGCCCATAGCATAACGGGCCGTTAACAGACCGAAAGTCATCACGGGCTTAATTCTATCGACAGGCATAACGGGTCGTTAATGGGCCAGAATACATGATGGGCTGAAAATGGCCCAATTGGTTAACAGACCACAAACGGGCCGATTGTAACCACGGGCTGAATCTGGCTCATTAGCATAATAGGCCAGTAACGGACCGTAAGTAATTGAGGGCCAGAAATGAGCCCAAGATTTTATGGGCCCTTAGAAGGCCGAAAGAAAACACGGGCTGGAAATGGCCCAACTGAATCATGGGCCGTTAATGGGCTCAAAGCTGTTTAGTTTTCATGATGGGCTAGAATCACCACGGGCCGTCAATGGGCCCAGAGAAACAAAAGGCCTAATATGGGATGAAAGACGTCACGGGCCATAGATGGGCCGAAAGTGACAATGGGCTGAAATCATAAGGCACGGCCCACATTATTGGGGATATACCCCACGGAATGACCCGGCCAGGGGAATAACCCGGCCACTGTTGGGCGGCTTGAGTATGGCCTGGCTATTGGGCCGCAGGGAGTGAGAAGAATCAAGGTCCAGGAGACGGCTTAAGGTGAAGAATGGCTCACGGCCCAGTATCTAGCAGGCCGGCTCGCGGCTAGAGGCCAAGAGGAATTTTCCTTACTTGAAGACCAAGATAGATAGGAAATAGACAAAAACACGGGTCGTAATACGACCTGGACTCTATTGTGACCTCGAGGCCTCTACCTGTATATAAAGGGGAGCCCCTGAGGCAGAAAAGACTAAGTTACAAGCTTTCGAGTACTAGGTTAGCCAAGTCGCACCCTTGTAATCGAGATCTCAAGCAATAATCAATCAAGCAGGAAGTAGGCTATTACCTCCATCGTGAGGGGCCGAACCTGGGTAAACCCGTGTCTCTCGATTCCGATCAACCCTGTTCGAGCTACTACCTAGCTGCGATGGCCTCACGACTAAGTCCTTTTCCGAGGACATCTGCCATGACAAAACCACGACAGTTGGCGCCCACCGTGGGGCTATCGCACGGTCGTGTTGAATTCTTGGAGGGAGCTCTCCCAGTGATCGAGGGATATGCGATCGGCCGGATGACTAAGAGTCATCGCAACAAGCTCTACATCGACGATTCAGGCTGGGACCCCGAGGCCGACTCAATTGAGTACGGATACCGGGTCCCCTTTGGCAAGATCCACGTCTTCATCACCAAAATCGGCGAATCAGGTCCCGAGCCGGACATCTGCACCGACATCGTCGAGCCGGCTCGGCGCACCCAACCCGGCCAGGCTCAAGTCGGCCAAAAGCACGTCTTTGTCGGCTTCACCCAGGGAGTCGACCTCGAGGATAACTCCACGTCCGGTGAGGACACTCTTGTCTACTCGGAAGGCGAGTCCTCGGTCGGCGATACCGAGTCGATCCTCCCGCTTTACGATGGTAAGCTTGGGGGCTACTCCGATGATGAGTCGGCCCTGGATGCTTTCGAGCCACCGATCCGGGCTACCATCTACATGGCAGGCACCGCGCCGGCTCATAACTCCACAGCGGCAGGCGCCGTGACGGAAACTGGCACTTCAGCACCGGCTCCGGGAGCGGCCGGCTCAGCCAAACCGCCGACTCGGGCTTTGGTGGAGTTAGCGGCCACCTTAGCAACGCTCCTGGAGACGCCGGTGACCGCAGAAAATCAGGCGGAGCGCAACGCAGAGGTGACCAAGCTTCGTGAACAGATGGCTAAGGTTCAGGAGGACATCAACGCAGAGAATGCCCGCATGGCGGGGATCCAAACTCAGATCCACGATGAGGTGGAGCGCCTCAAAACATAAGCCTGGCCCATGGGTCTCTGTCAGAGTGCTTCAGATGTGGTCCATCAAAGGAAGCACATGAGTCGTCTGCCACCCAATTTTGAGCCCACATGTTTGTTCAATACGCCGTAAGGCACGCCCACTCCAGGGGCAGTGGCGAGTACTCCCGAAGCACCGGTTATACCCCAGTTAACCCGGGTCGTGCCCCAAGTGGAGACGGCCAGCCACCACCGGCTCAGCCTCGCCAGCCGGTTCGGCAGCACCAGCCTGAGCCGGCCCCGCATCCATCGCCCGTTCAGTCGCCCCCGCATCATTTTCTGACGCCGGCGGGTCACTTCTCCAACCCCGTCGACAACATGCTGGCAGCGACCACCAACCTTGCGGCACTCCCAATCACAAGAAATACCCCAGTTGAGATCGAGGCCCGGAACACCATCGAGATGTTGAAGACGGCGGTCACCCAACAGGCAAATTACTCCTACAGTCAGCAACGCCTCCACTCCACCCCACACCCGAGCCGCAGCAGGAGCTGGCACGCCGAGTCGCCGGTGGTTTCTAGCAGCGCGCGTTGCCTGCGTGAGCAACCGCGTGAGCCGCCTCGGCCCACGATTTTGGACGCACAGGCAATTGTTGACGTGGCTCGGGCTATGCGAGAGGCGGAGGCAGCAAACGCGGCGGCTCAAACGCCGCCCGCTACAACCCAATTGGCTTCGCAAGGTACGGGATCAAGTATCAGAACCATTGGGATACCCTTTCTGGCACCAGCTCTATGCAATGAGCGCATGCCTAAGGATTTCAAAGGCCCCCGCAAGGTTCCCAATTACATGCCTGACCTCGAGCCGGCTGCCTGGATTGAGAGTTATGAAATCGCCATGGACATGCTGGATGTTAGCGATGCAGTTTGTGCCAAGTATCTGACTATGATGTTGGAAGGACCGGCTCGTACATGGTTGAAAAACCTGCCCCCCAATTCGATCCATACCTGGGCCGAGTTGAAGGATCACTTCATTAAAAAAATTCAAGGAACTTGCAAGCGCCCGATGATGATTGTTGATCTACAACATTGTGTCCAGCGCGAGGGAGAGTCGGCCCATCACTGGTCTTGCCGGGTTGTGGACATCATTCACTCTTCTGATAGCATAACAGCTGCTCAGGCTGTCCTAATCCTAGAAAAGAATTGTCACTTTGATCCTCTCGTTCAGAAGCTTGGGCGGCTCAAGCGGAAGGTCCAGGACATGGGCGATCTCATGGATGTCCTTAACAGATATGCTGAGTCAGATAGCACAAAAGATCCTAGTCCAGATGATGACCAGTCCGACAAAGGCAAGAAAAATGGTGGTGGTAAGGGTCACCAGCAGAACAGCTCAGGGCACAATGGCAATCATGGTAACCAAGGCAACAGTGGTAAGCGCAAACATCCGGAAGGAGGATCTGATTTTGTTGCTAACACCAACACTGGTTTCAAAGGCCAGAGGAGGAATAGCTCGGGAAGATCTTATAATGGGAACAAGCCCCTCAATTTCGAGGAGGCCCTCAAAGGCCCGTGTCCAAAACACAGCCTCCCTGATAAGCCGGCAAATCACTCCTGGGAAAACAACTACATAATGCAAGCTTTCCATAATCAGTCTTACCAGAGTCATCAGGGCGGCGGCGGAGGCAACCCGGGGTAGCCTGGAGCAGGCGGCTCAGGATCTGGCTTCCCGGGAGCCGGCTCATCCGGCGGTTTCCAAAATCCAGGCTTTCATGGTCCAGGTGGTTTAGGAGCTGGCTACCAGGGTTCTGGCAACAATGGAGGTGGAAATTAGCGTTCGGGGCAAGGCAATCAGCAACAGGGCAATCAATCTGGTTTTCAAAGCAACCCCAAACAGTTGAATAGCGGGCAGTATCACGTGTTCACAACTAATACCGGCAAGCGTGATCGCAAGCTCCAAAAGCGAGCCATCGGTATGGTCGAGCCGGCTGTCCCGGAGTACTTACGCTGGTCAGAACAGCCAGTTACATGGACTAGAGAGGATCATCCACCCCGGGTTGAGAATCCGGGTTGTCTGGCTTTGGTTGTAGCACCTCAGGTCCGTGGTTATACACTCACAAAGGTGCTCATGGATCGAGGGAGCAGCATCAACATCTTGTACTATGATACTTTCAGACGGATGAATCTATCTGAAAAACAGCTCCAGCCTTCCTCCACCGTGTTTCACGGGATCGTTCCTGGAAAGTCTGCTTATCCTATTGGTCGGATCAAGCTGGAGGTTGCGTTCGGTACTGAAGATAACTACAGATGTGAATCCCTGACGTTTGAGGTAGTCAAAATCAAGAGCCCGTATCACGCCCTCTATGGGCGACCGGCTTATGCCCGATTCATGGCGCGACCCTGTTATGTTTACCTCAAGCTCAAGATGCCTGGACCAGATGGCACCATCATAGTTGACGGGAACGGAAAGATCGCTCTCGAGTGTGAAGAAGGAGATGCGGCTTATGCAGAGTCGGCCTGTGCAGCGAAGGAGTTAAAATTTTACACTGCCAATGTTGACCCGGCCGACATGACTCCCTTGAAGAAGCCCACTAGAGAGTCTGACCCTCTACTCAAGTTCAAGTCGGCTGAGGATACAAAGCAGGTTGATTTTACCCCTGGAAACTCATCCCAGCAGTTCACTATTGGGACTGGTATGGATCCCAAATAGGAAAGCGCGCTCATCGAGTTCATCCATGAGAATCGGGACATCTTCGCATGGAAACCTTCCGACATGCCAGGTGTACCGAGAGAACTCGCTGAGCATCACCTTAATGTGGATCCTAAGATGAAACCTGTTAGACCATACCTCCAACATTTTAACGAGGAGAGGCGCAAGGCTATTGGCGAAGAAGTGGCTCGGCTTTTGGCTGCTGGGTTCATTGTTGAAGTCTTTCACCCCGAGTGGTTAGCAAATCCAGTGCTTGTTCTAAAGAAAAACGGCACTTGGTGCATGTGTGTCGATTACACAGATCTTAACAAGGCTTGTCCCAAGGACCCGTTTGCCCTTCCCCATATTGACCAGATCATCGACTCCACTGCTGGTTGTGAGTGCTTGTGCTTTCTAGATGCTTACTCCGGCTACCATCAGATCAAGATGGCCGTTGAGGACCAGGAGAAGACGGCTTTCATCACACCCTTCGGGGCTTTCTGCTATTTTTCTATGCCTTTCGGGCTTAAGAGCGCGGGGGCTACTTATCAGCGCTGTGTGTAGAATTGTTTCCATAAACAGATTGGGCGCAATGTTCATGCTTACGTCGATGATATTGTGGTCAAATCTCAGAAAAAGAAGACTTTGTTGGATGACCTAAAGGAGACGTTTGAAAACCTTCGAGTTTACTAGATGAAGCTTAACCCGGCCAAATGTGTCTTTGGTATCCCTGCAGGCAAGTTGCTGGTTTTTTTGGTGTTGGAACGGGGCATCGAGGCTAACCCGGACAAAATTAAAGCGGTAACCTCGCTTGCTAAGCTGGCCAACATCAACGACGTTCAGCGTATGGCGGGTCGGATCACGGCTTTAAGCCGGTTCATAAGCCGCCTTGGCGAGAAGGCAATTCCCCTGTACCAGTTGTTTAAAAAGACTGACAATTTTGTCTGGAGTGATGCTGCGGATAAAGCCTTCGAAGCCCTTAGGAAGCAATTAGCTGAACCGCCCGTCCTTGCTGCTCCTATTGACAAAGAGCCTATGCTCCTGTACATTGCTGCTAATAACAAAGCGGTGAGTGTGGCAGTTGTCATGGAGAGAAAGGAGGCAGGGAAAGAACATCCAGTCCAGAGGCTAGTTTATTATGTCAGCAAGGTTCTGACTGAGTCCAAGCAGAGGTATCCACATTGGCAGAAACTAGTGTTTGGTGTCTTCATGGCTAGTCGCAAGTTGAAGCATTACTTCCAGGAGCATCCTATTACTATGGTCAGCTCAGCCCCTCTGGGAGACATCATCCAGAACAGGGAAGCCACAGGTCGGGTTGCTAAGTGGGCAATTGAGCTTGGCCCACATCATCTTAAATATCTGCCTCGAACGGCTATCAAGTCTCAAGCACTGGTGGATTTCATCAATGATTGGACTAAGCTTCAAGTCCCCGAGGAGAAGCCGGACAATACATATTGGACGATCCACTTTGATGGTTCCAGACAATTGGAGGGCTCGGGGGCTGGAGTCATCATATCTTCTCCACGAGGTGATAAATTTTGTTATGTTCTAAGGATCATGTTTCCCTGTACTAATAATGCAGCTGAGTATGAAGCTCTCCTCCATGGTCTCCGTATGGCTAAGGAAATGAACCTCAGCCAGGTCAGGTGTCTGGGTGACTCTGATTTGGTCGCTCAATAGGTCTCGGGAAAGTGGGATTCAAAAGATCCCCTTATGGCGGCTTATCGGCGAGCGGTAACCAATATTGCAGGCCACTTCAAGGGTTATCAGGTCGATCATATTGATCACCGGCTCAACGAGGCGGCTGATGCTCTATCACGACTGGGCTCCCAGTGTAAGCCGATTCCCCCTAATGTTTTCCTTGACGCTCTCCATAATCCATCTGTCAAGTTGTCGTCTGAGGAAGATATTGCAACCCCTGACCCGGAAGCACAGTTGGTGGTTGCTCTTCATGCTATACCAGATTGGACGGTTCCTTATCTGGCTTATTTGACTCGAGGCGAGCTCCCTGAAGATGAACTGATCGCTCGTCAGATCGTCAGACGGTCCAAGTCTATGACTATTGTCAATGGTGAGCTGCATAGGAGAAGCATCACAGGTGTTTTCCAGTGTTCTGTTTCCCCTGAAGAGGGGCGAGAAATCCTCAATAAGATTCACTCTGGTGACTGTGGACATCATGTCGGTTCAAGGTCCTTAGTGGCAAAAGCTTTTCGACACGGTTTTTACTGGCTCACAGCTCACGCTGATGCTGAGGATATCGTGCGCAAGTGTGATGGATGCCAGAAGTTCGCGCGTCAGGCTCATGTGCTGGCTCAAGAGCTTCAAATGATTCCCATCACTTGGCCTTTTGTGGTTTGGGGGCTTGATATGGTTGGTCCGTTCAAACCATCCAAGGACAAGAAGACCCACCTTTTTGTCGCTGTTGATAAGTTCACCAAGTGGGTTGAAGCAGAGCCAATCGGCAATTGTGATGCAGCAACCGCGGTTAAGTTCCTGAAAAAGCTAATTTTTCGCTTTGGTTACCCGCACAGCATCATCACTGATAATGGCACTAACTTGTCCAAAGGAGCTATGAAGCAGTTCTGTCAAAGGGAACCCATCCGTCTTGACGTAGCCTCAGTGGCGCATCCTCAGTCCAATGGCCAAGCAGAACATGCTAACCAGGAGATTTTACGAGGTATCAAGCCAAGACTCATGGTTCCTCTCGAGCGCACTCCGGGTTGTTGGGTTGAGGAGCTCCCCTCTGTCCTTTGGAGCATACGGACTACCCCCAATAGATCAACAGGCTAAACGCCCTTCTTCATGGTCTATTGTGCAGAAGCCGTGTTACCCAACGATATCCGTCATCATTCCCCCAGAGTTGCAGCCTATGTCGAAGTAGATAATGAACAAGCTCATCAGGACTCTTTGGATGCTTTGGAAGAGGAACGTGACTTCGCTGCAGCAAGATCTGCGATTTATCAGCAAGACCTACGTCGCTATCATAGTCATAGAGTTCGCAGCCGCACTTTCCAGGAGGGTGACTTAGTGCTTCGTATGATACAAGAACAGACAGGTATGCATAAGCTTTCACCTCGATGGGAAGGGCCCTTTGTCGTCAGCAAGAATCTCAACAATGGGTCATACTACCTCATCGACATACGTGAGCACCATAAATCACGTACATCTGAGGAAGAGACCAACAGGCCTTGGAACATCGCTCATCTTCGACCTTATTATACTTAGAGCCACTGGCTCCAGTTTATTGTACATACCTTTGTGTATATATTTTTTATGATCAATATAATAAAGCCGGCATCCCCGAAACTCGGGGCCTTTGTCGTTTCGTTTCAAAAATTGTGCATGAGTCTTTATTCTTTGATCATAGGTCACTTGGGGGCTTCCAACTCATCGAGTTTAGCTATTAACATCCCTCTTGACCCGGCATATGCCATTATAAATCTTGGTTAAACCTGCCTGTCTGCTCGATGCTACTCCACCAAGGTGACCCAGTGTTCTCTTGACAGTAAATCAATAATGACCCTGAACTTGTCAAGGTTAAAACACCGGCTTAAGTCACGTGAGAGTCGGCTTACAGAAAGCAAGAATAAACCTTGGGATATCACGCCAGCTTCATTGAAGCAAGACTCGAGCCTCGAAAGCCGGTTTTTTTTGCCGTGCCTCGAAAGCCAGCTTAACACTTGTGCAATTTATTTGTTACAATTACATGTCTATGTCTTTGTATTATATTCTATTTTACAGAAATTATGTCTCCTTGATCAGTTATCATATCGACCAAGAGTCGCCGGGTCATGAACACACCGGGTTATCCTGATCAAGTTAACCGTTGAGTTGGTATTGACAAATCTGCCAGGCCTCATTATGCCGACTTATGTGCTGATCGCACTTGCCGTGAGTACCCGGGCCGTAAATGGGCTGTATGCAAACAGGCCGTTAATAGGCTTTCCATGGGCCGGCCCGTTTACTTTTGACCAAGTCAAACAGGCCAGCCTTTTTAACTTAAATGGGCCACTATTGGGCCATGCCACGTGTCGACGTATCATAGGCGTCTCTCGTCCAATGAATGGATGACATCTGTCACAACGCCGAGCTGACACATGGATCTGCCGGCGAATGAGAAATTTACACATGGAAAATCGCCATTGGTCAGGGCTGCTAACGGGTTATTGGATCCAAACCCGCACCCGATAGCTTAACGGCGACCCGTTACGGTGGATGCCACGTGTCGGTTACCCTTGACGAAAACACTTCCATGACGCGACATTTATCGTCATGGAAGTGGACACTTCCATGATGATAATTTCAGTATTGTCATGGAACACTTCTACGACAGCACAGGTATGACTATCTTGATTCTGTCATAAAACTGTCACGGATGTACATGCATGATAGAAAACTTGACCTACTATGGCAAAGACATATCATCACGGAAGTGTTTTTATTGTAGTGTACCCAGGCGTCATCAGGGGAGTGGGGGCGCCCACATCCTGTCGTGCCGCCACGCATACCTGCCTGGGCCCGGCAGTCTACTTAGGCCCTGCGCCATTTCGTTCCCAACGGGCGGAAACATGCGCGTCGCGGGCCCGGGGGCTACTGTCGGCCCAGTGGAAACCAGGGTGCCACGGGCCATCTGGCTGCGGCCCAGGAAGCGACACTTGGCAAAGAACTCAAGAGGTGGCCTAGCCATGGGCACCGCGAAGCCAGACACCTCGTGAGGGCCCTCTCCACAAGGGGAGGCGCTACCGAAGACCACCTTCCGCGGCAGGCAGCCTCGCGAGGCAGCCTCCCAAGGCCCCGCCGATCGCGCAGCTGCGTGCCCCCCACGTGGGTGACGCGTCTGCACAAGACGACAGTGACAGGGGCCGTGCCAGCAGGCGCGGTCAGGGGCGGTTTCCTCTTTGGTGATAAAGGAGCAGCTGCAGCCACCTCTCCCAAAGCAAGTCCCAAAGCTTGCCACTTTGGTGCAAGAAGACCACGACGGCGAGGCGCGCTAGGGCGGATGTCATCGGCGAGCCCACCAGGAGTAGGGTTTTACACCGCACGGTGGCCCGAACCTGGGTAACTCCTCGTGTCCCTGCCATGCCTTGTGTGTGTGTGTGCGCTCCCGTCGTGCTCCGCTCGCCGTAGCCTTGCCACGGTCACCGTCTAGTAGTTAGGTAGCGAGCAGGCCCCCAGTGTTCGAACCAGGGTCCCAGGAGCTCATCTTTCGACAGACACCTAACAGTTTAGAAGAATGACAGTCTTCTAAGGTAACTAGCGTCGGATCACACAGATCAATCTCTTTAGTGATGCTCAATCACTTTGGCTCTGGTTGGGTTTCTCCTCACTTAGGTTTCTCACAAAGTCGTCAGAGGAAGGGTTGCTCTCAAATGACAAGTGTCAATCTCTCTCTAGGGCAGCCAACCAACAAGTGGTTGTGGGGGCGGCTATTTATAGCCAGGGCAACCTGACATGCATTGTCATAAATGCCCCTTCGGACATGACCGTTGTCAGGATAAGGATCCACTCGACAACTGGCACTCAGTGCAGCAACGGTCGGAAATTTGGACTCTCAAATTCGTCGGGGCACTCAATTACCTCACGATAGGCAGATTGCACTAGCGAAATCCTAACTCCTCAGTCAGATCAAATTCATCAGCGACCAGAAGAACTGTGTCTCTGTCGCTAGCAAATTCTTCAGCACTGCCGGAGATTTCCAAAGGCTTCACTCGAAGTAGTAGGATATGTATAGGTTTGAGCATCACTTCGGAAAATTGATTCATGTATCACCTAGACCCCCTTTAACAGTACGGTTTTTCCTATGACTCCAATAAGAAGAAAAGAAACTGTGAAAACAAAAGTCTTCAAGCTTCCAATTCTTCACATCAATTTCTTCAAGGGCGGCACCAAATTCTTCACTAAATACATTTTTAGGGGTCGACTTCCGTAGGTTAAACCAAATCTTCAGGGACTATAACTCGTGTGTATACTCACAAACACATTAGTCCCTTAACCCATTTGTCTTCAATACTCCAAAACCACTAAGGTGGCACTTGATTCACTTACAATCTCCCCCTTTTTGGTGATTGATGACAAATTGGTTAAGTTTTCAACGGGGATAAATAATGGAAGTGTAAGAATAGAGTATGAAGAAATTGGTTACATGATATACAGGAACTCCCCCTGAAGATGTGCATATGACGAATTTGCTTTGGATTGCAAATGCACATGGCAAGTTGAAATTCTGGAGATCTACCACTATATCTTGGAATCCAATCATGCATTGATGAATATGATATGAAGAATTTGAATGTATGATGAAAGTTGGTGTTTAACGAAATACAACATGCATGCACATATATCATTGAAGGTAAGGTGAGCAGATCACACAGTTCAAAAGGGTCAGCCCACCAACAGTTTTAAGTTACAACTCATCATAGAACACGCCAGAAAAGAGACCAAGAGTTGCAACTTAGCAAAAAAAACAGCCCAATATAATACAGACTCGCTTGAAGACTAACTCAAATTTCTCCCCCTTTTTCATCAAATGACCAAAAGGAGATGAAACTGAGATCTAACGCCCCTGAAGAAAAACATCACAAAGAGGTTGGAGGAGCGCCAGAGTTGGTGTTGGGGTCGCGAGCAGTGGAAGGGCCTGCAGCAGTGTCTTCAACATCTTCATTTTCATCAGTTGAGCGTGATGGAGACACTAAGCTTGGTACCAACGGAGGAACTTGGACTTTCTTGAACTTCTTCTTGGGCGGATATGACCAATCGAAGTCTTGTTGGAATTCCATCTCTTCAAGTTCTCCAGCTGTCTACAGATGTGAAAGTATGGCCCAGCTGTGGTCAAATATCTCATGGGCATAGTAGGGTTCTTACGCACTGAGTTCTGCGTCACGTCATATTGGCAAGAATTGTAGCTAGCTGACGCTTAACCCAGTTATGATTCATGTCCACCTTCTAATGCAAACTGATAAGAAGACCTCGGTCTGTCATAACACGAGGAGCTTCACTTTGATGCTTTTGCTCTGAGGCATTTGCTGCAGTGTCGTGGCTCGTGGTGTCAACACCTGTGGACTGAGATGCTGGTTGATGAAATTGTCCATCGAGGGGACGAATTCCTTCATCAATAACTGCCTTGCCCTTGCTAGGAACTGATGAAATAGTACTTCGAAGAATTTCAACTGGTGGCAAATAGCTTAGATGATTCTGGCAGTCAGCATTGTAGTTGATTGAAGTCCTGGATCTGATGAATTTCATAATCCATGGTGCGTAGGGCTTCAAATCAAACGGTGGTTGTGCAACCGTGGCCAGAGTCCTCATGAAGAAATCATGGATATCAATGGGAATACCATGAATGTTATTGAAAAGCAGATTCTTCATGACTCCCACTACTTCTTCAGTATCAGAAGCCAAGAAGACAAAGGCTGCTAAAAGAGAAGCTATGAAGTGAAAAGCTTCAGCCCCTCCTACCACTGAATTAGTGAAGAGATTGAAGACGGCTCCATTGTCTTCAATTGAACCCATCGATGCAACACCATTGGCCTCAGCGCCCCCAACCCAAAACAATGAAAATCTTCAGCCTGTGCCTACAATGCCTAAGGTTGGCAAAAGTATCAGGAGACCCAAATTTGATATTGCGGCTTTCTTTGTTGAGAAGAATTTTTCATTGGTGAGTCCCCATATGACTATGCCAAGATAAGGCATCAGCACTTCTGGACCAAGACGCGGATGAATTACTATTCCTCTCTGCTCTTTGACAAGAACAAGGTTTTTCCTCATCGCCATATTCCTCATGTGGATATGGAGTCCATCCAATGCTTCAGACCAGCATTGGCCGTTCTTTATGATGCTGGACTACTGAGCTTCTACACAGACATCTGTGACTGGAATGAAGAGCTTATTCTTCAATTTTATGCAACATTACACTTATCTCATGAAGTTGAAGACATTCATTCCTGGGATCTGGACTGGATGAGTGAAAACACTCACTACAAATCGCCTGCTGACGAATTACTTCGAGCTCTCTCTATTGATCTGCCTCAGGAGAATGCCAGATGCATCTATGAAGAATCAGAATTGCCAAATCACTTGATGCAAGTTCTGATGAACCCCACTGCTGAAGGAGAAGCTCCAAGGACCACTTTTCTGGTGAAGGACTTGCTGTTTGTGCCTCGCACAGTCTATCGCATTTTGGCCAAGACCCTCAATCCTATCAAAGGCCACAATATACCAGAAGCTCAGTAGTCCAGCATCATAAAGAACGGCCAATACTGGCCTGAAGCATTGGATGGACTCCACATCCACATGAGGAATATGGCAATGAGGAAAAACCTTGTTCTTGTCAAAGAGCAGATAGGAATAGAAATTTATCTGCGTCTTGGTCCAGAAGCGCTGACGCCTTATCTTGGCTGACTCACCAATGAAGAAATTCTTCTCAGCAAAGAAAGCTGCATTATCAAATTTGGGTCTCCTTATGCTTTTGCCAACCTTAGGCATTGTAGGCACAAGCTGAAGATTTTCAGTGTTTTGGGTAGGGGGCGCTGAGGCCAATGGTGTTGCATCGATGGGTTCAGTTGAAGACAATGGAGTCGTCTTCAATCTCTTCACTGATTCAGTGCTAGGAGGGGCTGAAGCTTTTCTCTTCATAGTTTCTCTTTCAGCAGCCTCTGTCTTCTTCGCTTCTGATGCAGAAGGAAGTGTGATTTTCTTCACAGTTGAAGAACTTGGTGGTCCTGCTGATGATGATGCAGTTGGTGCATTCTCTTCAGGCACGACTGCTGCAGTCGCCCTGTCAGTTTCTTCAGGCGCAACAGTCTCTGTTGCCCTTGCTGATTCGTCAGGTTGTGACGCAGATGCACTGGCCTGAGGAATTTGTGGCTGTGCTGAAGAACTTCCTTAGCCATGTTTGGCCGCTTCGCGCTTGTTATGGTCGTCAACCACTTGTTTGATCTGTCCAATGAACCTGTCACACACACCATAACAGTGATTGGCTTGGTGCTCATATTGTTCACCAAGTTGCTGAATCTCAGCTTGCATAGACACAAGCTGTTGAGGGAAAATGGTGAGCATGTTTGCCTTCAGCTATTTCTGATTCTGCAGCTGCTGCTTCCTCACAAGCTTTGCTTTTGTGATCTTGTTCTTCTCATTCAAGATGAATGCAGACAGCACGTGACTGGGACCAGGAGGCAAGTCGAGGTCGTCAAGAGGTGTATCTGGCTTCTTGCACCACACATCAATGAAGTCCAGAATCTTCTTCGGATCAATCAGCAGTGGAACAGAAGAATTCTTGGCTATTGCAACTTCTTCAGCTTTTCTTTTGATGAACTCTGCTAGTTCATCTTCATCAGCCATATCATGGTTGTCAGCTTGAGGCACTATGACCTTGCTTTTGGGGCTGGGTCTAGTTCCACGACCAGCAATAGCCTTCATCTTCAGCTTGGGCGTATTAGTTGAAGTATGACCACTGGCTGAGGCACTTGGTGCAGCTATTGTGGCCGTTGCAAAGCCTGTTGTGCGCTGGCAAGATGCTAGCACAATTGGTGTTGAAGCTATTGTTGCAGTCATTGAAGAACTTGTGGATGGTGGAGGAGCTAATGACTGTGCTGCAGCTAAGGAACTAGGAGCTGATGCCTTTGCAACAAAGAGATTCGGCGCTGAAGCTTTTGGCACTGAGGGCTTTGGTGCTAAAGGCTTTGGCTTTTAAGCTGCCTTCTTTGGTGCACTGGCACTACCACTGCCACCCGCTTCATTTGAAGCTTTAGCATCTCGGTTGAATTCCTCAACCACTTTCTTTGCCCGTTTCTGCAATTTTGCTTGGTGCTTAGCCCATTCTTTTGGAAATTCTTCACCCCTTCTGATGCTAGTGGGGTCAGCGACTTGTCCAGGAGCGGGAGGAGGCCTATTGAATGGAGGCTTCATAGCGAATTTCTTCATGTACTTGGGAGTGACGTATCTGTACTCTCTCTATTCATAGGCCCATTAGCGCTTGATTATTTGCATGCGCGTCTTGCGCTGTTCTTTAGTTTCTTTCCCATGAACTGCTTCATCAGGCATGCAATAGCCTGCATAGATGTCATCAGGGATCTCGAAAGTAGTGTGTTCTTCCTTCCTCTTTCCTCCTTTCTGAGGCCTTTTGCTGTCAGCCATTTTCTTCTGCTGAGGTTCTTGAATTTTTGAGGACTCTGAAGATGTTTGAAGATTTTCCTCTAGCAACGCTGCAAATGAATTAAGTTGATGAGAACCAAGAGATTCATCAGCAGACATGTGTACATGTGACTAGAGTATAGTTGCGATGGAAATAGGGAGGGTCACATGCGTTCTCAGAAGTTTTTCAAAAATAAATCCAGTTGAGAAAATTGACCTTTATCATCTTGAAGAAATTCACTAAGTGTTCTTGACATAGGTTCCAGAGTTGTACAAGTTGAAGCAATTGCGCAATTGAGGAATCTAACTGTAAAGAATAACTTAGATGAAATAACCAAGACTGGCCAAAAGAGAAGTGCTAAAGAATTTGAAAGTTGAAGTAAAAAACAACACTTGAAGAAATATTGGAGTTGGAGAGATCAAAGTGGGGCAGTAAAAAATAAATTTTATTTACCCCAAGGATGAACTCGAGGATCTGGACGATGAGGCGAAGGAAATCGTCAGCTCAGATTTGTCGTGCCCTAACTTGGCGATGAAAAATAGCTACGGCGGCGGCAGAGGTGAAGAAATCTGTGGCCGGTGTGAGTATGTTGATGAAGAAGTCAAGACAGTGAAGCTTTTCTTCTTCGGAGGCGATGGGATCCAGCGGCGGCGCTAGGGTTTGAGAGTGAGAGCGACAGGGGCGAGGGAGCGAAGTGAAATGAGTTTGACAGAGTCAAGCCATTATATAGGCGCGGTAAAAACTGAACGGTTCGAAGATTTTGGACGGATATATAAGCCCCTGGCAATTCGCATCTACGTGACATCCGTCATGCATGCAATTTGGACGTTCTTATCCACGCGTTGGACATGCACGATCAGGTTACCGTGGCAACCGCCAAAATTTTGATTTGAATTTTTTTAAAGTGTGTTCACAATTTCTTCAGCAGACAAGGACACTGTGAAGACTTTGAACGGTGTCAATAGCACATGAAGAATTAGATAACAGATTGGGTTGACTTTAGCATAGAGGGGAGCGGGTCCGATCACATTCACATAGATGAAGAAATCAACTTGAAGAATTAGCTATATGTGAATGATGTTGAGGACATGAAAAACTCAAAAAAAATAGAGAGAGAGAGAGGAAGAAATTAGGTCAAGCAATGAAGAACAACCTCAAATGATGAATTTGAAAAGTTTGACAAAATTGCAAATGACGAAAAACTCAAATTTGAAGAAAATCAAGAAGAGGGTGGTGGCGTTACCCACCGTATAAGAATTATATTGATTTCAGACACCGCGTACAATTACGTAGGGTTATGAGAATCAAATTCCTCGTTAATTTCTTCACACTTAGAGGGTAAGTCTTCATTGATTGAAGAAATACGTTACTTCGTGTGTTGTGCATCAAAGTCATCAAAAATGCATCAGCGTTCAGATGTGTGTCCTTTTCAAAGGACATTCGAAGATTCTAGGATGTTTAGCTCACACCACAACATGCAAAACCTAATATCATCCAAGGGCTTAGTGAATATATCTACAAACTGGTCTTCAGTCTTCACGTGGTTGATGACGATGTCTTCCTTCAGCACATGATCACGAAGGAAATGGTGATGAATCTGAATGTGTTTCATTCTTGAGTGTTGCACTGGGTTGTGGGCGATCTTGATAGCACTCTCATTGTCGCAGTAGAGAGGGACTTTCTTCACGTTGACGTCATTGTCCTTGAGGGTCTGCTTCATCCATAGCAACTGAGAGCAGCAGGCACTAGCTGCAATGTACTTAGCTTCTGCTGTGGAAAGTGAAACGCAGTTCGGCTTCTTCGACGACCAACATACAAGAGATCGTCCGAGGAAATGACAGGTGCCTGGGGTTGACTAGCGGTCCACGCAATCTCCAGCATAATCAGAATTAGAAAATCTAGCTAGATCAAAAGATTAGCCCTTGGGATACCATAATCCAAGCGTTGGTGTGTGAGCTAAATATCAAAGAATTCATTTCACATCCTGATGGTGTGATTCCTTTGGTGTCGCTTGAAATCAGGCACACATGCAAACTCTAAGCATAATATCTGGCCTAGATGCACATAGTTAAAGTAGCGAACCAATGATGGAGCGATATACCTTCTGATCAAAATCTTTACCATTTTCGTCAATGTAGAGTTGACCATTTGTCGGCATTGGAATTTTGAGGCCTTTGCAGTCTTGCATGCCAAATTTCTTCAGGCAGTCTTTGATGTATTTCTCCTGAGAAATGAAGATGCCATTGGGTTGTTGACGAATTTGAAGACCGGGGAATAATTTCAACTCCCCCATCATAGACATCTGATATTCTTCATGCACCATATATGCAAATTCGTCACTATATCGCTTGTTAGTGCAACCAAAGATAATATCATCAACATATATTTGGCATATGAACAGTTCACCATCGTAAGATTTTGTGAAAAGAGTTGGATCAAGTGAACCGGGTTTGAAGCCCTTTTTCTTCAGGAACTCCTTCAGTGTGTCATACCAAGCCCTCGGGGCTTGCTTGAGGCCATAGAGAGCCTTGTTGAGTCTGAAGACTTGGTCAGGATGCTTTGGGTCCTCAAAACCTGGGGGTTGAGCAACATATACTTCTTCCTCAATCTTACCATTGAGGAATGCATTTTTCACATCCATTTGATATAAGAGGATATCATGATGGTTAGCATATGCAAGCAGTATACAAATGGCATCAAGCCTAGCGACAGGTGCAAATGTTTCATCGAAATCAATTCCTTCAACCTGTGTGTAGCCCTAAGCTACAAGACGGGCCTTATTCCTCACCACTTGGCCATTTTCGTCTTGTTTGTTGCGGTAGATCCACTTGGTACCGATGACATTGTGCTTGCGTGCATCAGGACACTTGACAAGCTCCCACACGTTGTTGAGCTCGAATTGATGCAATTCCTCTTGCATTGCTTGAATCCATTCAGGCTCCAGAAATGCTTTATCAACTTTTGTGGGCTCTGAGATAGAGACAAAGGCATAGTGCCCACAAAAGTTAGCCAAATGAGAAGCTCTTGAGCGAGTGAGGGGACCTGGTGCATTGATGTTGTCAACAATTTTCTCAATCTTCACTTCATTTGCCACTCGTGGATGAGCTGGACAAGGGCCTTGTTGTTGTTATTGTTGTTGTTGTTGTTGAGCATTATCCTCAGCATCATTTTCTTTAGGATCAGGAGTTTCTTCATGACAAGGAATGATCACTTCATCAGCAGCTATTTCTTCACTGGGCACAATTTTGCCAGTGCCCATCAACTTGATTGATTCCTCGGGAGGCATTTCATCTAGCACAGGAGGTAGGTGTTCTCTTTGCGAGCCATTAGTTTCATCGAACCGCACATCTATAGTTTCAACAACCTTGTTGTGATAGGTGTTGAAGACTCGAGTCCTTTCTGTAACAAAGCATAAAACCCTCATGTGCTTCCGGTGCAAATTTGGAACTGTGATGAGGATCTCTAATCCAGCATTTAGCACCGAAGACTTTGAAATAACTCACATTGGTTTTCTTGTCAGTGAGGAGCTCATAAGAAGTCTTCTTGAGGAATTTGTGAAGATATACCCGGTTGATGATGTGACATGTAGTGTCAATTGCCTCAGGCCACCAACGACGAGGAGTCTTGTATTCATCAAGCATAGTGCGATCCATCTCGATAAGCATTCTGTTCTTGTGCTCCACGACTCCATTCTGCTAAGGCGTGTAGGGAGCAGAGAGCTCATGAGTGATACCGAGTTCATAAAGATAGTCACCAAGACCTATGTTCTTGAACTCGGTGCCATTGTCGCTCCTGATGTGCTTGATCTTGACGCCATAATTCGTCATGGCCCGGTTTGAGAATCGTCGAAAGACATCCTGCACTTCAGTTTTATACATGATAATATGCCCCCAGGTATAACGAGAATAATCGTCAACAATGACGAAGCCATAGAGTGACGTTGCATTGGTTAGTACGGCATAATGAGTAGGACCAAACAGATCCATGTGAAGCAATTCAAAAGGTCGGGTAGTGGTCATGATTGTCTTCGAGGGGTGCTTGGATCTCGTCATCTTCCCAGACTCACAAGCACCACAAAGATGACCCTTGACGAATTTGACACCCTCGACACCAATGATGTGCTTCTTCTTGACGAGAGTGCTCAAATTCCTCATGCCAGCTTGACGTGTTCATAGGGTAGCTTCTCGTGTTCGGCTGAGAGAGCCACATGACGACTTTGAAGCTCATCATATGTTGTCTGAGGATGTCTGAGGTCTTCAGACAAAGCTTGACAACAATCCATTTGCTCATCCAACAGATCATCGCTTTTGTCTAGCAGTTTTTGAATCTTTTCCATGGCAGTTTGTTGCTCAGTTGCAATTTTAGCAAGTTTCTTATAGCTAGGTTTAGATTCACACTCAGAGTCATCTTCACTTCAAGTTTCAAAGTAAGCTGCTTGTGAGGTTACCTTGGCACCTCTTGCCATGAAGCAATAGGTGGGAGCATAGTCGTTGTCACAGTCATTAGAGTTGGCGGAGTTGCCATTTCCTTCAGGGTTGAAGATGGACTGGCTGACGAACTCAGTAGCGAGGGCTAGGCTCGCCACACCAGAGTCTGACTCCTCCTCAGATTCCTCAGCTTCCTCATGATCAGATTCTTCCTCAGAATCCATTAGCTTCCCAATGAAAGCACGAGCTCTGCTAGAACTGCTCTTCTTGCGCGATGAAGACTTTGAGGATTTCTTCTTGTTGTTATCAGAGTCGTCATCTCTGCTCTTCTTGTTCTTCTTTGATTCCTTTTCCCAAAGAGGGAAATCAGCAATGTAGTGGCCAGACTTCTTGCATTTGTGGCAGGTTCTCTTCTTGTAGTCTCAAGAAGAAGCTTCTCTAGTGTTCTTCGAGTCATACTTTGAAGACTTCCCAAATCGGCTTTTCTTTGAAAACTTCTGGAATTTTCTCACCAGCATTGCAAGTTCTCTGCCAATTTCTTCGGCGCCACCAGACCTGTAGTCAGATTCTTCTTCAGATGAAGAAATTGCCTTGGCTTTTGCTTTTGCCTTCAGTGCACGGGGTCATCCATAGCTGGAACCATACATATCTCTTTTCTCAGCGTGCTTAAATTCATGAGTATTGAGCCTCTCAAGAATATTAGCCGGGTCAAGTTGCTTGTAATCAAGACACTCTTGAATCATCAGGGCCAAGGTGTCAAAGGAACTGTCAAGGGACCTCAGCAACTTCCTCATCATCTCATGGTCGGTGATGTCAGCAGCACCAAGAGCCTGAAGCTCATTGGAGATATCAGTGAGGCGGTCGAAGGTTTGTTGGACATTCTCATTGTCGAGCCTCTTGAAGCGGTTGAAGATATTGAGAAGAACATCAACTCAGGAGTCATGTTGGGTTGAAACTCCTTCATTGACCTTGGAAAGCCTATCCCAGATAAGCTTCGATGTTTCCAGGGCACTCACTCTGCCATACTGTCCTTTGTTCAGATGCCCGCATATGATATTCTTTCCTTGCGAGTTGAGTTGCTTGAATCTCTTCATGTCAGTAGCATTGATGCTCGGTCCAACAGAGGGCACTCCATTCTCAACAAAAAACCAGATATCATTGTCAATAGCCTCAAGATGCATGCGCGTCTTGTTCCAGTAGGGGTAGTTTGTGCCATCAAAGATGGGGCACGCAGCGGATACCTTGATCATACATGCGGCCGACATAACTAAAACTCCAGGTGGTTAAACCAAAATCACACAGAACAAGGGAGTACCTTGCTCTGATACCAATTGAAAGCACGGGTTTACTCCCAGAGCGGGGGAATGGGAGATTTTTAGATATTCGTCAAACTCCGAAGACTTTGACGAAAATCACAGTGAAGAAATAAAAATAGGAATGAAACTATTTCATCCCAGAAACATAAAACATGCATACAAGATAGATGCGGGTGAAGAACATGCAATCATATAAGCATTCAGGCATGCAGAAGATGAACTGAAGAAGTGAAATGCAACATGATGAAAGTCTCCAGTTCAAATTCTTCAGAAAGTAGATTACAGATTCTTCAGCAGCGGAATAAAAAAAGGTAATGAGTTGAGGAATTTGAAACCAAGTAAGCTTGGTGAAGACACAGTGATTTAGTAGACCAGTTCCAGTTGTTGTATCAACTGTACGTCTGGTTGAGGCGGCTAAGATTGAACTCTGAAGACACTTAGTCCTCACCGTATTCCTCTTGAGCTAAGGTCACTTATACCTCGCCCAATCACTCATGGTAAGTCTTCAAGGTAGACTTCGAAAAACCTTCACAGACTTGTTCACCGGCACGCCACAATTACTCTTGAGTGCTCAGAACTTGACGCCTAACAGTCTGGAAGAATGACAGTCTTCAAAGGTAACAGGCATCGGATCACACAGATCAATCCATTGTCAGGATAAGGATCCACTCGATAGCTGGCACTCAGCGCAGCAACGGTCAGAAATTTGGACTCTCAAATTCGTCATGGCACTCAATTTCCTCACGATAGGTAGATCACACTGGCGAAATCCTAACTCCTCAGTCAAATCAAATTCGTTAGCGACCAGAAGAACTATGCCTTTGTCGCTAGCAAATTCGTCAGCACTACCGGAGATTTCCAAAGGCTTCACTCGAAGTAGTAGGATATGTATAGGTTTGAGCATCACTTCCGAAAAGTGATTCATGTATCACCTAGACCCCCTTTAACAGTACGGTTTTTCCTATGACTCAAATAAGAAGAAAAGAAACTACGAAAACAGAAGTCTTCAAGCTTCTAATTCTTCACATCAATTTCTTCAAGGGCCGCACCAAATTCTTCACTTGAAGAAATACATTTTAGAGGTCGATTTCCATAGGTTAAACCAAATCTTCAGGGACTATAACTCTTGTGTATACTCACAAACACATTAGTCCCTTAACCCATTTGTCTTTAGTACTCCAAAACCACTAAGGGGGTACTAGATGCACTTACACCATTACGTCCGAGACAAGTAGAACGAAATCCGTCAGCTTCTACTACTATTATTCCACCCCTTGACCGCTATCCTGCATGCATCGCAAGGTATTAAGTTCATAACAAACAGAGTGATGCTTGAAGCAATATGACATAATGTAGACAAAGCAAGATCAAATAATATGTTCGATCCCCATAATTTTACCCTTAGTATAGCAACAATATAAATACGTGCCTTGCAACTCCTCCTGTCACAGAGTAAGGACACCGCAAGATTGAACCTACTACCATGCACCTCTCCCACTGAAGATAAATCAATCTAATTGGCCAAAGAAGATATATAGATCGGACAGAAATACAAGGCTATAAAATCACACATATATAAATCTCAGAAAAGACTCAAATACTTTCAATGAATAATCTGATCATAAACCCACAATTCATCGGATCCCAACAAACACACCGCAACAGTTACATCGAATAGATCTCCGAGGAGATCATTGTATTGAAGATCAAAAAGAGATAGAGAGACCCATCTAGCTACTACTATGGACCTGTAGGTCCTATGGGAACTACTCACACATCATCATGGAGGCAGCAAGGTTGATGAAGATGGCCTCCATGATGGATTCCCCCTCCGGCAGAGTTCCAGCAGAGGCCTCCAGATGGGATCATGGAAAAACAGAGGCTTGCGGCGGCGATAAAATTGTTTCGAGTCTCCCTCTGGGGGTTTATGGATTTATGGGAATTTATAGCACTGGAATTAGGTCAAACGGAGGCATGTGGGTCCCACAAGCTCAGGCGGCGCGCCCCTTGAGCTGTTGGCCCACCAGCAGGTCTTCTAGCCTTCCCCCTAAGCTTCTATGGTCTCTTATGGTCCATAAAAAATCACCGTAAAGTTTCCTCGTGTTTGTACTTTGTTTGGTATGGTTTTCTGCGAAACAAAGAAAAGGTAAAAAAACAGGAACTGGCACTGGGCACTGAGTTAATAGGTTAGTTCCCAAAAATGATATAAAATGGCATATAAAGCACAAAAGATTGATAATATAATAGCATGAAACAATAAAAATTATAGATACATTGGAGACGTATCAGCATCCCCAAGCTTAATTCGTACTCGTCCTCGAGTAGGTAAATGATAAAAACAGATTTTTGATGTCAAATGCCACCTAACATGTCTTAAGTAATGTAATTCTTTTACGGTATGAATATTGGGAAACGATGATTATTAACATCAAGATAATAATATTCAAGCATGCTAGAACATAATAGTTGTCTTTAGAAATAAAAATGCTAAAGAACGTTATCCCTACAAAATCATATAGCTTGGCATGCTTAGTCTTCTCAGCAATGAAGTGTTAATCATGTACTACCCCGATGACAAGCCAAGTAATCAAATTATACTTTTTCTCGCTTTAGCTTTTTATTATTCACTCAAAACTCGAGTGTGAGTAAAGGACCTGGCACTTAGGATGGCAAAGAGAATGATGATTGGGTTTATAGAGAAGACAAAAATTGAGAAAGTCTCGCATCAACGTGACTGATTGTTAGGCAATGGAGAGGCCTTACAATCGATGTTAATGCGAGGAGTTGGGATTGCCATGCAATGGATGCACTAAAGCTATAAGTGTATGAAAGCTCCCTATGAAACTAAGTGGGTGTGCATCCAACTTCTTGCTCATGAAGACCTCAAGCATTTGAGGAAGCTTGTCATCGAAATATGCAAGTCAAGTGCTATAATGTAAAATTCCCACTAGTATATGAAAGTGACAAATTATGGAGACTCTCTATATGAAGAACATGGTGCTACTTTGAAGCACAAGTGTGGAAAAGGATAGTTGTGTGCCCCCTCTCTCTTTTTTTCTTTTTTTCTCTCTCCATTTTTTAGAACAGTCTCATGGACTTCATCCCCACTTTTTCGAGGACTCATGAGTCTCCACCATTATTTTCCACACTGGTAGGGCCAACACTCTAATAATGATGATCATCACACTTCTATTTACTTACAACTCAATAAAACTGAATGATATGACTACATATGAATGCCTCTGGCGGTGTACCAGGATGTGCAATGATCTAGCATAACATGTATAACAATGATGAACAGTGGTTGTGCCACAAATATCATGTCAGCTCTATATGATCATGCAAAGCAAAAATGACAATGAATGCTCAAGTCATGTGAATAGTAATGGTGGAAGTTGCATGGCAATATATCTCGGAATGGCTATGGAAATGCCATGATAGGTAGGTATGGTGGTTGTTTTGAGGAAGGATATAATAAAGCTTATGTGTGATAGAGCATATCATATCATGGAGTTTGGATGTACCAGCGAAGTTTCCACCAAGTCTGAAGGTGAGAACAGGCAATGCACGGTACTGAAGAGGCTGGCAAAATATGGATAGGTGGAAGTGCTTTCGTCCTTGTCATCACATTAGTCATAAAGAACTCAAGAATTTATTGTGAAATTTTATAAGCCCTCGAAGCAAAGCATAACTTTTCATACCCCTAGGGGGACAGATTGAGAGGAAAAGACCATCGCTCGTCCCCGACTGCCACTCTAAATTCCCTAAAATTTAACCCCCAGAGCGAGACCCAAACAATTTTATCACCGCCGCAAGCCTCTGTTCTTCCGCGATCCCATCTGGAGGCCTTTTCCAGTACTCTACCGGAGGGGGAATCCATCACGGAGGCCATCTTCATCAACCTTGTTGCCTCCATGATGATGTGTGAGTAGTTCCCACAGGACCTACAGGTCCATAGTAGTAGCTAGATGACATGCTCTCTCTATTTTCGATCTTCAATACAATGATCTCTTCGGAGATCTATTCGATGTAACTTTGCAGTGTGTTTGTTGGGATCTGATGAATTGTGGGTTTATGATCAAATTATTCATTGAAAGTATTTGAGTCTTTTCTGAGATTTATCTATGTTTGATTATATAGCCTTGTATTTCTCTCCGATCTATCTATCTCTTTTGGCCAATTAGATTGATTTATCTTTAGTGGGAGAGGTGCTTGGTAGTAGGTTCAATCTTGCGGTGTCCTTACTCTATGACAGGAGGAGTTGCAAGGCACGTATTTGTATTGTTGCTACTAAGGGTAAAACGATGGGGTTTGACCATATTATTTTATCTTACTTTGTCTACATTATGTCATCTTGCTTCAAGCATTACTCTGTTTGTTATGAACTTAATACCTTGCGATGCATGCTGGATAGCGGTCAAGGGGTGGACTAATAGGATGATGACAGATTTCGGTCTACTTGTCTCGGACGTAATGCCTATATATTGATCATGCCATGAAGAATCATCATAACTATGCACTTTTCTATCAATTGTCCAATAGTAATTTGTCTACCCGCCATTGCTATGCTCATGAGAGAGATGCCTCTAGTGAACCTATGCCCCCCGGGTCCATTCACTTTATATTTACTAAAACCCTAAAAATACTTGCTGCTATTTATTTACTTTTATTTTCCTTTTTATTTTATCTATCTACCACTATCATATTTAATCCTTGCAATTGGCGAAACAAGGGGATTGACAACCCTCTTGCCTTCGTTGGGTGCAAGCATTTGCTTTATGTGTGTGCAGGTACCGCTTATCTTGTTTGTGTGGCGTTTCCTACTAGTTTGGTAAACCTTGGTTCTTAACTGAGGGAAATACTATCTGCTACTATACTAGATCACCCTTCCTCTTCGGGGAGATCCCAATTCTATCACAAGTAGTAGACGAATTTCTGGCACCTTTGTCGGGGAGGCTTCACCAAACAAGTTCAGGTTCCTTCACACACATTTATAATTTGCTTGCTTTTACTTTATTTGCCATTTGCCTTCTCTTTTGCATCTCCCCCAACTTCCCTAAAATAAATTAAAATACCAAAAAAAAATATGTTACTATCTCTGCTTGTGTTGCCATGTGCCATCTATTTGCTTGCATCTTCGCTTGCTAAAAAATTATGGATATGGATCCTTCTGCACTAGCTAGACTTTTAAAAATTCTAATTACGATAAACCAATTGCTAGTGATGAAAATACTATTGCTATAATCTCATTGAAATAAAAAATGAATTTGAGTGTGTTTCGCTATCTTTATGAAGTCTTTCTTAAAAATATGGATTCCGACAATTGCTATGAAGTGTTGAAAGAAGAATTTAACACAATGTTTGGTGTGGGTTCCTTGAATGAAAAGCATGATTGCAATGATATTAGTATGAATTTTGTGAATGTCAATTGTGCTAATGATATGCAAAGGTATAAGCTTGGGGATGATGAGTTTGATGAGCATGATATTTTTATCCCCCCTATTAATGAAGAAGTTATAAAAGATAAACATGATAATCCCTATCATTCAAGTGATGAATATGCACTTGATGAAGATATTGCTTTTTATTGTGACACTATTTCTGTAGGCACTATTGTTGATGATTTGTTATGCCTATTAATTACTATGATGATCATGATTGGGGTGATAATTATGATGTTTCTTGTGATACTGAAAATGTATTTGAGCTTCATGATGAAAATGTTATTGATGATTAAATTTATAATACTACTAAAAGTGGGTTTGGAAGAGCGTCAACTTTAGGTATTAATAATCCCACTATTTTGGAGAGCGATCAATCTTATGAATTTTTTGATAAAAGTGGGTTTGGAGAGGCCATGACTTTAGTTGATGTTAATCCAACTATCTTGGAAGATTATAAAATTTGTATGCATGTGGATCATGATGAGCATATTTTATATGATAGATATATAGTTGAATTTTCTTATGATCCTACATATAATTATTTTGATAGAGGCAAATATGGTTATAAAAATCTTTATGTAACTAAACTACCTCTCTTTTTGTTGAAAAATTTAATGTTTCATTCTTCCTATTTGCATATGCTAGATATTGGTTGTCTTGATAACTTGTTTATTTATAAATTTCCTATGCATAGGAAATATATTATACTTAAATGTGTTTGTTACATGCTTTTTGATGCTCTCTTTGTGCTTCAATTCTTGTATTTCAAGTGAGCATCACTAAAATCTAAAGCCTATATATCTTAATGGCTATAAAGAAAGAGCTTGTTGGGAGGCAACCCAATAGTTATCCTTTTTATTTTATTTTCATTTTTGTGAGTCAACATGATTATTGCTACTGTAATGATTATGTTTGTATCTTTGCTTTTAAATTTTGTGCCAAGTAAAAGTTTTAGGATGATTTGGATGATAGTTGATTTGATCCTGTGCAGAAACAGAAACTTTTGTGTCCAGTATTTGAATTATAGTTCTGTACTGGATAGTGGTAAAATCTTGAAATTTCTACAAAGTATTGGGTTAGAAATTGTTTATGTTTTCCTAATTTTTCAGAATTTTTGAAGTTACATACGTATGACTAAATATTCCATCATTACGTATTGTTCTGTTTTAGACAGAATCTGTTTTTATTGCATATGTGCTTGATTTGATGTTTCTATGGATTGTATCGGGGGGTATAAGTCATAGAGATGATAGAATACAGTAGGTATTATGACAGTACCTAAGTTAATGATTTCTTTATTATACTAATGGATCTCACGAGGTTTTGTTGAGTTTTGTGTGATTGAAGTTTTCAAGTTTTGGGTCAGATGACAATGGATGAAAGAATAAGGAGCGGCAAGACCCTAAGCTTGGGGATTCCCAAGGCACCCCAATGTAATATTCAAGGAAGATCCAAGCATCTAAGCTTGGGGATGCCCTGGAAGGCGTCCCCTCTTTCATCTCCAATCTATCGGTAATATCACTCGAAACTATATTTTTATTCATCACATGATATGTGTTTTGCTTGGAGCGTCGTGTATTATAGTTTTATTTGTTTCCTTGTTTCAACAATCATTGTTTTCTGATCACACCAATTATGACATACACACACTCATCACAATTTATTAGAATGCTCATTATGCTTCACTTATATCTTTTGAGTTAAGGCAATTTGCTCATGTGCTTCACTTATATATGTGAATCACGCTCCAGACTCGCACGGATATGGCACGTGCCAACTTCGATCCATACGTCGGTTTCATTTCATCGGTGTACATCACCATCCAGCTTCGATCTGTCTGCGTGCACCTCATCCTTGACTACACGCGCCTGCCGATCCAAGCCATCGATGAGCCAGCTGCGAGCTACTCCAAGCAAACCCTAGCGGACTCTACCGAGTAGCGGCGATGCACGATGCCACCTCAGTACCACGCATCACAAATCACGGGAGGGCGAACTCTCGAACACATCTGCACCAAGCCGGGCTACACCACCTCTTGCATCGAGCTATGTCGATCTGCACCTGTACCTGCACCGACATGCCATCCATCGAGCCGAACGACTACATCGACCGATCTGCACTGCATCAAGCCGAACTACACCGGGTGACCACAACAGACTACAAGTCAAGATCATCATCAAATACACGAGAAGCAACATCAGCACCAACCACACGCCAGGCCGGTGTGGAAAGAGACGCAAATTCTCCGACTTCTCCGACAGCAAGGCAGCAACACATGTCGCGTCAAGGGACGCCTTCAAGCGACGCGCTACTTCACGCCTACTGTTTCATCGCCAAGGTCTTCATCAACGTGGTCTTCATCAACTACCTCGTCAACACACCGCCGCCGCCTCTACAACCTCGCCCACAAGGATGGATACGCATCCTCTGACAGTACTACTGCAAGACGCGCACAACACTGACGACGGCATTGACCGCATCCGACGGCTAAGACTGCATTGACACACCGGCATCACTTCTGTGAAAGCCAGTACAACCGCGCACACGGTCCTGGCAAAACCGTTGTGTGCTCGGTGGGCTTCCTCCAGTGTTGGCAAAACTGGTGGTCTCACCTACAACCGCGTCCTCTGACATCCACAAGACGCCCGCGACAGTACCTCTCAAGGTGCAAAACGTCGCCCCCGACGGTACCTCTCCAGGCGCAAACGTTGGCTACACGATTGCAGCTCCATCAAACACATCACGCAATTTTTTGCGCCTCCGGCGATTGCGGCTACACCAACTATGAGGAATTCTACATCGACCATGACTACTTCGACCACGGCTACATCATGATTGGCGACCTCGACATCGATTAGACGACTACGTCTACAACAACACATCGGCAACAACTCCAGTCAACAACGTCCGCACCGTCACCAGCGTCCAGGCCACTCCCGCTGTGACTGTAGGAGGGAATAGAGGAGAGATAAGGGAGGCGCCAGAAGGGGACGCAGTCACTGCCCTAGGTGCCGACCCATCAGAGACGCAGTTGATGATGGTGCAGCGGAGAAGACGACAAAAGCGCAAGACTTCAAATTCAGTCCCAATCGTCCACTTCACTCCTGCTACGACTGAGGGGGAATGTTAGAAGTATATTTGTGTAGAGATAAAGAGTAAAGATAGAATAGTTCAAATATACTATGACTTGTCTTGTACTCCAAGTCTCATCCCATGATGTACTCTATATATACCCCTACGAGGGTCAGAACAACAACACAATATTCAACCATCCTACAATTTTCCACAGATGCGGGCGAGCGGCGGCTGTCGATCTTCTTCTTCCCCACCGTCTTCGATCTCTGCGGAGGGATGGGCACTGGCACGGAGGCCGGGGACAATGGCATCGCGCCAGAACGCTCCACTGGCGGCAGCAGCTCTCCATGGCAAGGAACCGGGAGCCCAGGCATCGACCCCGTGGGTTCAGGCCGAGCACTGGCGGACCCGGAGCCCTCCCCCTATAGCAGCGGGCCGACGATGGGCTCCGCTTGCACCAGAGCACTTTTCGGAGAGGGCACATCCTCCAACGCCAGCCCGGGCCTCTTAGCTCTGTTGTTACAGCTGGCCGCAGCTCTCACCGTGGAGTCGTTATAATCACTCTCGGTGATGGTGCCCGACCTGGTGCAGAACGAGGCCGCGGCACCGATATGAGATCGCAGGGGTCGGGATTCGTATGCCAGACGCCTAAATGACTGACGGAGGGGCAGCAAAGCATCAGAAAGGCACTAATGAGCTCGCCCCTGGAGGCGTAATGGAACAGCGAATAATAGCAACTCACCGTAGGCCGCGGGTTGGCCATACTACAAGGATCCACGACTACCCAGAAGCGGAGCTCCTCGAATAGGAGGCTGGTAAGCAGGTGCAGGCGGTCTTCGATCTCGCTCTCGATAAGTTCTCAACGGAGCAGACGGTTGGGATCACACCTCCTGCGGTACTCGTACATTGGCGGATCGATTCACCCCAGGGCTGGATGTTTCTTTGCACCCAAGTCTTCAAAATCTGCAGACCGGTGAGGCCTCTCCCCTGCAGACAGACGACCGCGTCCACAAGGTGGCCTGTCCACGAATCAAGTTCAACGCTCGACCGCCACTCCGGTTTTTGCCAACATGGCTGAAAGCACATTTGCTCCCTTGGTCGTTTTGGTAATCAATGTCAACATACATGTTGTCGGACTAATACTTTTATCTAGTGGATTTCATACAAGTTCAACAATGGCATGGCAAGGATAAGAATATGTGGAACCCTTCAAAATGTCAAGGACAAGTTTGGCATCCACAAGACTCTTCATTTTTATTTTAGTGATCCAAGATCACATTGAGTCCCTTAGGAAAGACAATACTATTAAAAGGGGATGAGGTGTTAATGATGAGGTTGTTGCTCAAAGTGCTTAGTGGTATTTATCCAAAAACCCTCAGTCATTCTCCCACAATCACATCTGTCCAAACCCTAAACTTCTATCTCGGTCCCACCGAAATTACTTCATCTGGACTCACCGAGACCATCACTCATATTGCCACAGCCAAACCCTAGCAATTCGGTTTCACCGAAAAGGATCTCGGTCCCATCGAGATGGCATGACCAAGTTGCTGTAACGACATTATTTCACTTCGGAATCACCGAGTTGAAATAATCGGAATTTCCGAAACTGGGTCTGCCCTAGCCATTGCACTTTCGGTCTCACCGAGTTGTTCCACTTCGGTCCCACCAAAAAGCCTAAAGTTCACACATTTTACACTAGTCGGTCTCACCGAGTTTATGTTCGGTCTCACCGAGTTGGGTCAAAAAGTGTGTAACGGTTGGATTTTTGGTGAAGGCTATATATACCCCTCCACCACCACTTACTCTCTAAGAGAGCCATCAGAACGTGCCTACACTTCCACCATACATTTTCTGAGAGAGAACCACCTACTCATGTGTTGAGATCAGGAGATTCCAATCCAACCATTTGAACCTTGATTTCTAGCCTCTTCAAGTTGCTTTCCACTCCAATCCTTCTCCTACCCAAGCCAAATCTGTGAGAGAGAGATTGTGTGTTGGACGTTGGTTGAGAAGCCCAAGGATGAGCAAAACATCATTGGAACCAAATGGGTGTTTCGAAACAAGCAAGATGAAGATGGACAAGTTGTATGCAACAAGGCTCGTCTTGTAGCACAAGGTTACACTCAATTCTAAGGTATGGACTATGGTGAGACCTATGCCCCCGTTGCTAGACTTGAGTCCATTCGCATTTTACTTGCTTATGCCAATCACCATGATATCACTCTTTACCAAATGGATTTATTTTCCGTTGTTGCCGTGTGATTCGTTTGCCTGTTGCACTTTGCCATGTCATCATGTGAATTTCATCCGCATGTTTTCATAAAACTTGCATCCGTTCGTAGTTGCCGGATTCTCCCCGTTCCTTCCGTTGTCCGTTTCGAGACCCGACACACTCGCACGCGCCCGCGGCAGCTCCGAAATATTATTTTATAAGTGGGATAAAAATGTTCTCGGAATGGAGTGAAACTTGGCGTGCGGTCTTATTATATTATAGGTAGACCGCCTACCAAATTTCGTTCCATTCGGAGGTCGTTTGATGCCTCAACGGATAACCTATAGCGGCACTATAGCCAGTCAAACGTCGGACGTTTTCGGTGTTCCGAAAACCACGCCGGGCTGCCAACTTCCCTCTCATCTCAGCCCAACCACTCTACACAGCCCACCTGGCCCAGCCACGACCCCTCCTCCGACCGGAACCGTCGGATCGCGATCGGAGGGCTCCGAAACACCCCAAAACCCCTCCTTTAGCCCCTGTCTATAAATAGCCAGCCTCCCCTTCCATTTTTGGGCGAAACCCTAGCCTTCCACCTCTCTCCTCCTCGAAATCCGCATCCAACCAGCTCCCCGCCGCCACTTGGCGCCGCCCGAGCGGGCAGCCGCCACCTGCGCCACCCAGCCGCCGCCCGCGGCCTCTCCCGCGCCGCCACGTCGCCCCAGCCCCCTCCTCAGCCGCGCGGGCCCGCCAGGCCCAGATCGGGGCCCTGGAAGCCCATCTGAGCCCGAACCGCGCCGCCGCCCGCAACCTCACGTCTCCTCCCTGCTCGCGCGTGTGCGCTCCTCCCCATGCACCGCGCCGCCGGCCTCCTCCTCACGGCTCGCCTCGCCGCCGGCCACCAGGCCTCGCCGGAGCCCCGACCCTGCCGCCACCGACCGCGTCTGCTCCTCGCCGCCGCTAGCCGCAGCCGCGCGCCGCCGCCCAGCACCGCCCCGCTGCTCGCCGCCTCCCTCCGGCCGCTCGAGCTGCGCACTGCCGCCTCGTCGCCTCCGCCTCGCCCCGGCCAGATCCGGCAGCCGCCGACCGGATCCACCCATCGCCGTCCGTCCTCGACCTCGCCGGTTTGCCCCGCCGCCACGCCATGACCGTCGCCCCGTGGTGGCCTTGTCCGCGTCGCTGACGGGTGGGCCCGGTCGCCTGCGCCCGAACCGGACGGAGCCGCCCCGAGCCAGCCGCGGTACCGCGCCGTCCTGGCGTCGCCTCGCTCGCGATCCAAACGGCCGCGCCGTACCCCACCATCCACCTGGACCGCGCGTCCAGCCTCACCGACTTGGGCCAGGCCCACTAGGTGAGCCCAGCACCGTCCCTGCCTATCCGACGCCTTGTGCGTATTATAGTATCTTGCGCTCAGTCCAACTAGGACGAGTTCCAGTGTCTTCTCTGCAAAATCATCATGTATGCATTTTGTGGAGCCTGTAACTTTGTGCATGTTCATCCTATGCAAATGTTCCATATATGTAATTTGATCTTCTCTTCGTGCTCTACATGATGGTTGCTGTTGCATGCATATTAGGACTCATCTACATGTCATAATTCCTGTTGCAAAAGTGCATCATGCTGTTAACTACAGAAAACTGTTAATATTTGTCACTTTGTCATTTTTGTGTGATTTAATGCAAATAACATATGAGCATCTTGTCAACATGTCTTTGGAGCATTTTCATGTCTTCTTTCTGCTAGTATTTATTCCATGCCATGATATGCCATGATGTGACTGTCATGAGCTTGTAAACATGCCTAGTTAATGTTGCTGTTCTAAGTTAAAGCTGTCTGTGATAAAACTTGCCAACTTTGCTTGATGGTTGCCACTAATCTATAGCTCATATGCATAGGATTCCTTCATGTGATTTGGTCTATGAAATGTGTACTTTGATGCCATGCCCTTGGTTGCCATGTAATCTTGCTGTAGCTTGTCTATTTGTTGCTCTCAAGTTGCCATCATGATATAACTGTCAGCCTGTTGACAGAATGTTCCATTTTATAATAATCATAGTAATTAATCTGTGCATCCTATGAACTTTTGCCAATGGAGTAATTTGAAGATTGTCATGTCTACTGTATGCTCATGTCAATTTCATAAATATTAAAATTGCTATGCTTGCTGTTATGTGCCTCCCAAGTCAGCATCATAATGTTGTTGACAGCATGCCCAGTTTTCTGTTAGTTCATGATTGCATATTGCCTTGATGATTGCCATGAATCTATTGTTCCTATGATTATGCCCATGTTGTATGTTTTCGTCTACATGTTGTATACTTCCATGATGTACCATTTGTCGCCATGTTATTGTACTGTAGCATATTTGTTTCTTGCCTCCAACATGGCATCATATTAACTCTGCTCATGTATATGCCCTGTTTAGCAGAACATTGCATTTTGTATGGATCATATTGACTTAACCTTGATGCCTATGAACCTGAACCTTTAAGATAAATTGGAGTATATCATGTCTATTTCAAGTGCATATCAAGTTTGTGCCCATCATGTTCCTCTAGCTTGCTGTTTTGATGTTGGCAATATGCTATGTTGCTGTTTTGGGCAGATTGTTATTATAACTTGTGTTGCTTGTAATAGTTGAACCGTTGCTCCGTTTTGATCGTGTCCTATATGAAACTTGCTTAGAATTGTGTGTAGCTTCATATGGTCATGTTGCATCCTTGATTTGAGAGTGTGTTGTTGATGTTTCCATGCATTTTGTACCATATGCCATGTTAAACTTGTTTAGCTCATATCTTCTAGACCGTAGCTCCGAATTAAGTGATCTACATATGTAACTTGACTAGAAAAACATGTAGATCATCATGATGCATGTTAAATTGTTGTTTGACAACTTTAACATTGTGTTTAATTCAGATCAGTACTAATTTCGAATTTTGCATATGGGGATTTACCGGAATTGTTGTTTGTGTTTCCGGCCTCATTTAAACTTGCCTAGTTGTATGGATTGCTTATGCTTCATCTCTTGCCATGTTTAACAACATTTAATCTTGTCATGCATCATATTTGGATTGTGCATCATGCCATGTTTATGCTTGTGTGTTTACCATGTTGTTTGCTTCTTTCCGGTTGTGCTTCTTCTCGATAGTCCCGGTTTCGTTGCGATTGTGAGGATTCGTTCGACTACGTTGGTTCGTCTTCTTCATGGACTCGTTCTTCTTCCGAGCGGGATTTCAGGCAAGATGATCATGACCTTGGATATCTTTACTATCTTTGCTTGCTAGTTGTCTCGTTGCTATCGCTGTG
Source organism: Elymus sibiricus (assembly GCA_039707655.1). NCBI lineage: Eukaryota > Viridiplantae > Streptophyta > Magnoliopsida > Poales > Poaceae > Elymus > Elymus sibiricus. The sequence goes on along the minus strand of CM077670.1, from coordinate 152,996,447 downwards.
TCGAAAATTCCTACCACATATATGTCAGCCTCTCATATGTCATGATACAGCCTCTAACCACCCTCACCCAGCAAACCGTTGTTTGGCTATGTTACCGCTTTGCTCAGCCCCTTTCTTATAGCGTTGCTAGTTGCAGGTGCTCTTGCAGGTTGTTCCATGTTGGGACATGGATATGTTGGGATATCACAATATCTCTTATTTAATTAATGCATCTATATACTTGGTATTGGGTGGAAGGCTCGGCCTTTTGCCTAGTGTTTTGTTCCACTCAAGCCGCCCTAGTTTTCGTAATGCTGGTGTTATGATCCATGTTTAGCGTTCCTAACATGCTCAGGGGAATGGGACCCTCTTGACAGTTCGCTTTGAATAACCGCTTCCAGCAAGGCCCAACATTGGTTTTAACATTTGCCAACATAATAATACTGAACTAAATAATTAATTGGCATAGGGCGTCATGAACCCGAGGATTCTTTTAATTCCACATAATACAGGTGGGCCAGTGCTGATGGTGTTGGTCCAAAACTAGAGCACCGTGCGGGGCCGCCCCTTGGCAACTTGGGGTATTTGGCACCTGTACGCTTAGCTTATCCGCCGTGTCCTGAGAACGAGATACGCGGCTCCTATCGGGATTGTCGACACGTCGGGAGGTCTTGCTGGAATTGTGTTACCATTGTCGAAATGTCTTGTGCACCGGGATTCCGAGGATACTTCGGGCTATCTCGAGGTTGAGGTATTCCCACCGCAGCTTGTGTAGGCTTATGATGGGCCAGGTTGGAACACCCCTGCAGGGTTAAATCTTACGCGAAGCCGCGCCCGCGGTTATGTGGCACTTGGATATTTATAACATCCGGTTGTAGAGAACTTGGCACTAAATCCTAATTAAAATACACCAACCGTGTGCGTAACCGTGACCGTCTCTTTTCGAGGAAGTTCGAGAAGAGAACACGGTGGGTTATGTTTGACTCGTAAGTAGGTGTTCAGGATCACTTAGTGATCATTTGTAGTTTGCGACCGTTTTGCGTAGATGCTCTTCTTATTCTTGTACTCGTAAGTTAGCCACCATATAATGCTTAGTGCTTGTTGCAACCTCACCACCCTACCCTTCCATACCCATTAAGCTTTGATAGTCTTGCTACCCATGGTTATGGGATTGCTGAGTCCTCGTGGCTCACAGATTACTACAACAACAGTTGCAGGTACAAGTAATGCGATGTCTTGACGTGAGAGCGATGCTTGTTTGCTTTGGAGTTCTTCTTCTGCTTCTTGTTCTTCGTCGATCTGGGGATAGGTTCCTGGTCGGCAGCCTGGGCTAGCAGGGTGGATGTCGTTCTTCTTTTCGTTTGATTTCATCCGTAGTCGGATGCTGCCCTTTTGTAAATGTTTGTTATGTATTGATGTATTCATGTGATGATTGTATGTATTTGTTTGTATCCCCGTCTATTATGTATGTGCTACGATGTAATGATATCCACCTTGCAAGCGTCTCCAATATGCGTTTCTACTCTTGGTGGGGCCTCCGAGTTCCTCGAGAATAGGATCGCATATTGGGCGTGACAGGGCGGGCTGTCTGTTCGGGTAAATGGGCATGAGGGCTCTGTTCGCCTTGCTGGTGTCGCCGTTATTGTGGTTGAGTGACCATTACTTTGTGTAGTGAGATCGGTTGTGGGACGTACTCCTCGATCCCGCCTACGGTTCCCCGCGGGGTGTCGGATTCTGAGATGGCTTTCTTCCGTTTGTCGTGTCTCCCGTGTCTTGGGGACTTGCTTTCGGTTGGCGAGGCTGTGTTGTCGCCGGCCTCGTTCTTCTCTGGCGAGGCCAGTTCATTGTTGGCATCATCATGGTCGGAGAGCAATAGCAGGTCTGTCGTGTCGATGCTGCAATCTGAAATTGTCGTCGAGGAAGCAATCCTCTGGTGCGTGATCGATGTGGCAGTAGTCACAAACCATGGTGATGAACTGTATGTCTTTTTGGGGGTATTGACGAAGCCCATACTGATATGCAGCCCCCAAGTTCCCTAGTCCAAACGGGAAGGGACTGTTAAGGCCGGAGATCGGAATCATGTTCCGTGTTTCGTGCCGAATAGGTGGTAGGCATAGTCGGACGCCACGAGCATTGGTGGTGAAGGCGATGTTGCCGATGTAGATGGTGCGTACAGGGTGGGCCGGTGGGTTGATGTCGACCCGACCTGCCCCGGCAGCGGTGAACGTGAGGGAGCCGAAGGTCAAGCTCTCTCCCGGCGGAAGGCCGTCGGAAGTAGAAAAAGGTTCGATCCAAGATCGGTCTCCAGCCAGCGCCGCCCGTGCCTGGCGCGCCAACTGACGGTGCAAAATACCGTCAGATCCCTCGGTAGGGGTCCGAGCGTAGCTGGAAGTCCTGGATCGGAGGTCGCACAAGGGGTTTATCCAGGTTCAGGCCTCCGGAGAGTAATACCCTACGTCCTGCTGGTTTTCATCATTCATGCTGGAGGGATACCTCGTGTGAGGGGTTACAATGGTGTATGAGATTGCTACCAAGAGTTTGCCTATCTGATGATGGATGGGGATGAGGACCCTAGACCTCCCTTCATATAGGTAGTAGAGGTCTAGGGTTTACATGACGGTAGATGCGATCTAGGGTGTCGCCGCCCTCTAGTCTTGGAGGGCATGAAGGTCGTCACCGCCTCTTGGGGCTTCCTTCTTGCCTTGGGCCAAGTGGGCCCCTTGTAGTTGACGAGAATGGGTTCCCTTGCGTAAGCCACCCCTGGTATAGGGCCCCGTCACGCGCGTAGAACGCGAGGCAGCCGTGGGTCATGTAGTGCCTAACAGCAGGCGAGCTCAAGCGGCAGCCATACCCAGCGGCGTGAAGTCTGGACCATCGTGATGCAGCTGATCCGAGGTGGTGGCGAGGTTGATGGAGAGTCCTGATCCAATCAAGGCGGCAATGGTCGGCGGAGAACGACGCGAGCGACAGATGCGCGGACGTCGGCCGTCGGGCCGCCGCGTCGCGCAAGGCCGCCTAGTCAGTGAAGGGGACGGGTAGTCACGCGGGTGTCGGAGGAGAGGCGCGCGAGGGTCTACGGGCAGCGGCGGGCAACGCTAACCTATCTTAGATCGGAATACTGAAAAGAAACACCAATCAAAACGACCGACGAGAGAAAAACCCGGATCAAATGATCGGGAAAAAGACTCTCTAGGACAGCCGATCAACACGACCGGCGGACGAACCCTAGGTATGGGCGGCACGGCGCTCTGTTGCGATCATGGAGATCGACCGCCCCAGGGGCGGTGCAGTGCGGAAGCGGCGGCCGCTAGGGTTTTGGGTCGGGGTTAGGATGATACCATGTAAGAAAAATTAGAGGGATTGGTGTTATGATTTAGTACTCGAGTCTTGTGGGCATATATATAGGAATACATGATCTTCTTGTAGTACAAGACAAACTAGAATAATTCCTAGTCTATCCTATATTTCCTAACTAATCATGATACTCAACATCCCTGTTGGAACGCACGGTCAGTTAGCTAGTTAATGCGAAACATTCTGTGGACATCACCATGTCAAGAGCTCCTTTGCCAAGAGACACACGCAATATCTATTTCAAACATACAAGGTGAATCTTCCCCTTTACACATGTCTACTTGTCCCCTTCGAGGATGATATACTACTTGACTCTCCTCTCGTGCGCATGCATAGTTTGAGCGGAGCTTCACACTTGTCGAGGAGGAGTCCAAGCACAAGAGTACACCTACACCATCAAGGAGGGAAGCTTGGAAGCGGAGTAATCTCTAGAAAGAATCAACGCAAGACATGCAGGAAAGTCGGACATGTTGGAATGTCCGACCTGTTGGAAGTTGGAACATTCGACTCTAGTCCGACCGCTACCTGCGTGCAGCTGTTGGGCCAGGCTCATGTACCCCTTTTGTTCTTGGTGTTCTTCTCCAAATCCATCTTTAATTCGTGAAGACCGAGCAAATAAGGGCTGGGTCCTAGTAGCCCGTAGTTTTAGCAAAACCCATACCTAGCTATAGTTACACGAAACAGTAACATCGACATGAATCTGACAAACTTATCCACAGTTACAATCAATTCTTGTCTGGTGATCATCATCAAACTCTCTTGGATACAACCAACAATCATCCAAACCAACACACACACACGCACACTTAATTACTGTACTGTATTAACATTGCAGCTTGCAAGCATCCGCCGTGCTGGGAGCGTCAGCTCATTTCCCCGGCTTGCCGCCGGCGCCGAAGCCCCTCCTGCGCTCCTCGATGAAGTTGGACGATTTCTCATTGATGTTGGACGGCACCCTCAGGTTCGCCGCCGGCATCCTCGGCCGGAGCCCCCACCTCAGCGGCGGCTTCGGGACCGGGTCCTCCCCTCCTGGCCCGACCACCTGGCCGCCGCCGCTCAACGACGACGATTGCCTCTTCTTTGACAGCGACTTCTTGGCCTTGTCCTTGACGCCGCCGGCCTCCTCCTTGATGGTCACGGACCTCCTCGGCTTCTTCTCCTGCACAGCCGCCGTGCCTGCTTCCGTCGCCTCCACCTGATGGCCAGCTTCCGCCTTGGTCTCCTTGTGCTGATCACTTGCTCTCACATCAGCAGTTGTCTCTTCTAGGATGGTGGCCGTGAAGCTCATGTGGTCTTGTTCCTCGTGGCTGAACTCGAACTCGGCCTTCTCGATCTTCACAGCGAACTCGGCGTCTTCCTCCTCTGCGTGATTCCTGTGATCGCCGCCGGCGCCGGCGTCTCTTGGCCCCTCGGTGATGCTCCTCGGCCTGTTCATCGACAGGTTCTTGGCGAGGAAGGTCAGGAGTCGGTCACACATGCCGATGGCCCTCGCCGAATCGTCGCCGCCACCCGCGCCTCTCTCCATCTTGGCACACACGAGTTGGTGTGCGTGCTCTGTGTTTGATTCTTGAGATGCAAAAATGGGAATGGAGTCACTTTATAGATGCTCTGGGTTACAGTGGATAAGGAAGGTAGCCGAAAGTGTGAGAGCTTGGATTGGAATCAATTCCTTCCTTGCTGCTGGGATGACCTTCCTGATAGAAATGGATGTTGGAGGAAGAGAGGGAAAAGGAAGTTCTTTGCTTCATCACAGGCAAAGATTCTAGCTTCATTTTTATCTTTGCTATGTAAGGGCACCGTTTCCTAAACGGACACACTACTTGTTCGTGGGACCAGTCCAATTGTGTACCCTAATGTATGTCTCTATTTTTTTCTAAGACCGCAACACTCAAAATAATTATAAAAAATAGCATAATTCATCCACAAATAACGTGTAAATATTGCTAGTACAACGATAGTTTAAATGTAAATATTACATCCGAAATAACCAGATATTCAACAAGTTTTTCGATTACTTTTTGAGATTCATCCAACAATGTATGTGCGTGAATGGTCTGCCCTCGGTCCTGTAGTATATTAACATTGAGTGAATGAATGAATTAACCAACATGTAGAGCAACAAGAAGCAAAACTTACGAACTCCATGGTAGACGAGCCCAATGGCCACTTGTCTCCACTCGGTGAATCACACCGCAATACTTCATAACGGAGATCTAGATGGTGTACCATCGATGTGATATCGACTTCACATTGCGTTCATGGATGACGTGCATGTCGTAGGGCGTGAAGTTCTTTTGCTCATGAAACGAAACATGCACGCGTTGCCAAAATATCAAGCCCCTTGAGTTTCTGCCTACGAAGTTCACAGATACAGCCTGGAACCCATGGGAGGGATCACCTGCTTACTTTCCAGCCTCTTAGGCCAATGTGGATTTTGTCTGTACTCTGATTATGCTATGTTCCACTGTGTTAATATAGTGTTGGACCAAGTGGTCTCTGATTGTAATAAATTTGAATCTTGGCACTTGTATTGCCCTATTCATATCTTTATGTTGCATCTTCTGTAGTGGTGTTGTAATGATATTCAATTTGTAAAGTCCACGACATATGATAGTGCGTGTATATTATGAAGTCATATGTTTCGACGGTACTATATGCGCTTCTATTCCAGATAGGGGTCGAAGGGTCTATATTTGGAATAGTACCTCATATGGGCCTTGCATATTTTGTCAACAAAATTGTGAAGAGAAATATTCAAGCATATAAATGGATTGATTGCAAATTTGTAATGCAGAAGTATTTTTCTTTGATTAAAGCAAAGTATAATAACTCAATGACAATCCTAAGATATCATTGCATTCAATGCACCACAATGCGTGTAAACTCTATGTTGGGCCATTTATAGAGGGGAGTATAGGGAGGCTGATGTTTTAAGTCTTCTACAAACACACATGGTAAAACACAGAGGTCATGAAGTCAATAACAAAGCAAAAGGTGCAGAACAAGTAGCACGGCATTACCTGGATATCCAAAGAAGTCAATTTCTTACAGTTCTCTGCTACTCTCACTAAGCCTGTTGAAGATATGGCAGAACACCATACTAGACTTAGTTTTTCCAGCCGTTTGCAGCCTCTGGCGAGACTAGTTAAGCCAACATCAGTCAAACAAAAGCTCTCTATCCCATCAGCACTGGTTGTCTGTTCCGATGGCAATGGGAATAAAATCCCTGCAAAACGCGGCACCCGGGACATCCTCCTACGGCTACCAGATGGGATACTGCTAATTGCCTGCGTCAAGAAGTAGTATTTTAGTGTATCCTTCGTATTGTGCAGCATTGCTAGTCAGTGAATAAACGCTGTCCCTTGAGAAATGATCAAAATGCCATAACACGTACACACTAAAATTTCCTGCAATGTATTCAAGTCGTGCAAATGCAAGCCACCTACAATGTGTACAACCAGATAATAAAGATAATACAATGTGGTCACCGATAAACCAGATGCAACGTTTCGTCAAGCTATAGTTCTTCAAAATTTCGATCCAAGAATTAACTGCAGGAAGCGATATTCCCCACGATTCGCGAGCGCACGCACCAAAAGGCGCACATTTTGACATCAGATCGAGGTCACTCACGTGGCGGCGCGATCTAGACGCGGGAGCGGAGACCACGGCGGCGTCGGCGGAGAGGCGCTCATCAATGGAGACATCTGCGAGCGCCGGGAACCGTTCCACGAAGAGGCCTACCACCTCGTCCGCGTGAACCCCGGATGCCGGGAGCTTGGCGGACCGGCGCGTGGCGCGGTCGAGGCGGCGCCAGCGGCGGCAGACGAGGGCGCAGGCGACCAGGTCGCGCTTTTCTCCGCCGACACGGCAGAGCACGTCCTCCAGGAGCTCCTCCGGGAGGGCCACGTTTATCAGGTCGGCGCCCTTCATCGCGGCGGGCGTCGCCGGAGATAAGAGCGACCGGGGTGAGTTAGGGAATTTAAAGAAGTTGGAGGTGGCGGAGGGGAAGAGATGCCGCGGAAGTGAAAGCATTACTGTGCATCTACCCGATTTGGTTGCGCACAATGATAAAAGCTTGGCTACACGTAAAATATCACGGAGTAGCTGGTTTGCCCGAGTGGTTAAGGGGGAAGACTTAAGATCTTCTGCACATATAAGTGCGCGTGGGTACGAACCCCACAGCCAGCAGCCCTATTTTTTCTCTAATTATTGTGGAATGTTTTTTTTTTAAAGACAATGGGCAACAGCCTCTTATTATTCATTCACCAATTGTTCGGGTACCTCAGGAGCCTCATTTAACCAACAAGAATCCCTAATCCCCGACCTGGCATGAACATATGCTGCTTTATTACATGCTAGCAAATATGCCCTATTTTTTCTCTAATTATTGTGGAATGTTTTTTTTTAAAGACAATGGGCAACAGCCTCTTATTATTCATTCACCAATTGTTCGGGTACCTCAGGAGCCTCATTTAACCAACAAGAATCCCTAATCCCCGACCTGGCATGAACATATGCTGCTTTATTACATGCTAGCAAATATGCCCTATTTTTTCTCTAATTATTGTGGAATGTTTTTTTTTTAAAGACAATGGGCAACAGCCTCTTATTATTCATTCACCAATTGTTCGGGTACCTCAGGAGCCTAATTTAACCAACAAGAATCCCTAATCCCCGACCTGGCATGAACATATGCTGCTTTATTACATGCTAGCAAATATGCCCTATTTTTTCTCTAATTATTGTGGAATGTTTTTTTTAAAGACAATGGGCAACAGCCTCTTATTATTCATTCACCAATTGTTCGGGTACCTCAGGAGCCTCATTTAACCAACAAGAATCCCTAATCCCCGACCTGGCATGAACATATGCTGCTTTATTACATACTAGCAAATATGCCCTATTTTTTCTCTAATTATTGTGGAATGTTTTTTAGAAAAAAAGACAATGGGCAACAGCCTCTTATTATTCATTCACCAATTGTTCGGGTACCTCAGGAGCCTCATTTAACCAACAAGAATCCCTAATCCCCGACCTGGCATGAACATATGCTGCTTTATTACATGCTAGCAAATATGCCCTATTTTTTCTCTAATTATTGTGGAATGTTTTTTTTTTAAAGACAATGGGCAACAGCCTCTTATTATTCATTCACCAATTGTTCGGGTACCTCAGGAGCCTAATTTAACCAACAAGAATCCCTAATCCCCGACCTGGCATGAACATATGCTGCTTTATTACATGCTAGCAAATATGCCCTATTTTTTCTCTAATTATTGTGGAATGTTTTTTTTAAAGACAATGGGCAACAGCCTCTTATTATTCATTCACCAATTGTTCGGGTACCTCAGGAGCCTCATTTAACCAACAAGAATCCCTAATCCCCGACCTGGCATGAACATATGCTGCTTTATTACATACTAGCAAATATGCCCTATTTTTTCTCTAATTATTGTGGAATGTTTTTTTAGAAAAAAAGACAATGGGCAACAGCCTCTTATTATTCATTCACCAATTGTTCGGGTACCTCAGGAGCCTCATTTAACCAACAAGAATCCCTAATCCCCGACCTGGCATGAACATGTGCCGCTTTATTACATAATAGCAAATATGCCCATGTGTTGCAACGGGACAAAAACAATATATATAAGCAGGTCAACGACGTCTACTCCGGCGTCTGCCTACTCCAACACCATTGCACGCCACATCCTCTCCGAGTCTAGTAAATGTTTGGCCTATTTCCTATTATTTGTAGTCAAAATAGTTCATAACAAACATCAACCACTTTTGATAATAATTATGGTCATGGTAGTCTTTCTATTCCACCTTAGGGTATCTTTGATCCAAAATCTTTTCATTGAAAATTCAGAGGGTTGAATCCATATGATTTTTTTCTAGGCGCTTTTATTATATGAGTGAATTAATCCTATAGAAGAAATTCTACAAATTCTTTTGCACTACATTCCTTAGGAAGTTTCATTCCACACTAACCTCTTGGAACGATCCTTCATTTTATTAAATTGCATTCTAACTAAAATAGCTTGCTCGCAAATTTAATTGAAAATCAAATGAGCAAATGCCACATATGAACCCAAGGAATAAAATTCCAGTCAGTTGTTCACATACTGTAAGAAGATCATGTGCTGGCATTGAATGGAACTAAATTTTGCAGTGCATGCAAGGCATTTTTTGTGCATTTGGGAAAGCGAGTCTGATCATGGGCAATGATGATTGATGGATGATAAGGGGAAACTAAATCATCAGGGAGAAAAATTAATGGCAAACAATTCTCAATAGAAAAGTGTCAGTAAAATAATTCGAACTTGTGTGTTGGTCTGCATCTATGAAACAGAATTGAACAACAACAAAACTAAACTATGTATGTTGTGTCTTCCTAATCATACAGGTAGCTGAAAAATGCAGTGAACATATTTGGTTCACAAAAGTAGGTTCATAAGAAGACAGATGGTACACATACTTCCTATATTCCAAGCAGATCAGGCAGAAAGTTCCTTTGGATAGTTTATCTTGTCTCACGATTGATACAGTGCCAAGCATTCAGTGCAATCGTCTCATGCCCATCCAAACAATTGTTCTTTTGGTCTTTGCATGATGATTGTCTCATGTGAAATTACATTAAGTTTCCCTAGAGACCATAAAAACTTGCGGACTGTAAATGATCCATATTCAAATACAAGCATGTAGTGGTAGAATTGTATGATAGACACACACACATCTTTGTATAACTGTTCTCTGCATGCATACATATTGTTCTGAGTGTTGATGGTTGATACGTCTCCAACGTATCTATAATTTTTTATTGTTTCATGCTATTATAGTATCAATCTTGGATGTTTTATATGTAATTATATGCAATTTTATATCATTTTTAGGGACTAGCCTATTAACCTAGTGCCCAGTGCCAGTTGTTGTTTTTTGCCAGTTTTTGCCTTTGAATTAATTTTTTCTGGACCAGAAGGGACCCTAGAAGCTTCGGGAGAAGACCAGACGAGTCACAAGGGAGCGACAAGCCCGGAGGGCGCGCCCAGGGGGGTAGGCGCGCCCCCCAGGCTTGTGGGCCCCTCGTGGCACCTCTTGACCTAATTCCAGCGCTATAAATTCCCAAATATTCCCAATATACCAGAGAGAAAGACGAGAAAACTTTTCCATCGCCGCAAGCCTCTGTTCTTCCGTGATCCAATCTGGAGGCCTTTTTCGACAATCTGCCGGAGGGGGAATCGATCACGGAGGGCTTCTACATCAACCTTGCTGCCCTTCCGATGATGTGTGAGTAGTTTACCATAGATCTACGGGTCCATAGCTAGTAGTTAGATGGCTTCTTCTCTCTCTCTGATCTTCAATACAATGTTCTCCTCGATGTTCTTGGAGTTATATTCGATGTAATCTTCTTTTGCGGTGTGTTTGTTGGGATCCGATGAATTGTGGGTTTATGATCAGATTATTCATGAGAAATATTTGAGTCTTTTCTGAACTTATTTATGCATGATTGTTATAGCTTTGTATTTCTCTCCGATCTATCCGTTTGGTTTGGCCAACTAGTTTGATTTATCTTGCAATGGGAGAGGTGCTTTGTGATGGGTTCAATCTTGCGGTGCTCTATCCCAGTGACAGAAAGGGACAAGTGTTGGGGAACGTTGCATGGGAAACAAAAAATTTCCTACGCACACACAAGATCTATCCATGGTGATGAGCATCTACGAGAGGGAGAGTGAATCTACATACCCTTGTAGATCGCTAAGCGGAAGCGTTAAGAAACGCGGTTGATGTAGTCGAACGTCTCCGCGATCCAAATCGCAAGTCGTCCCTCGATCCGATCACGAACTAGCGCCGAACGGACGGCACCTCCGCGTTCAACACACGTACGGCTTGATGACGCCTTCACCTCCTCGATCCAGCGAGCGATGGTGAAGTAGTAGATGAGTTCCGGCAGCACGACGGCGTGGTGATGGTGGTGAGGAACAATCTCTGCAGGGCTTCGCCAAGCACTACGGAGATTATGACGGGAGGAACTAGAGGGTTAGGGTTGCCGACACACGGCTTGGGAAATCTTGATGTGTCCCGTGTGCTAGCCCTTCCCCTCTATTTATATGTTGAGCCTTGGGGTCTAAACTTGGAGTAAAAGCCTCCTCCAGGTCGGTTTTGCCCGCACAAGGTCGGTTTGGCCCGTAGGGAAAGAGTCCAACTCGGATTCCAGCAGTATCGTGCACAAGCGGTAGTACCGCTCACGAGCGGTAGTACCGCTTCACAGCGGTAGTACTGCCTTACCAGCGGTAGTACCGCTTAAGGCAGCAGCAAAACTTCCTTTTGCACTTTCCAATACCTCGTGGGCTTTACCCCTTTGGCCTATATAAAGTGTGGCTGCACCCGAACACTTCGGTAAACATCCGAAACCTCTTCCGGTGAATTCCGGAACCCTTCCGGAGATCAAAACGCTATTATCACATGTATTAATCTTTACCTCCGGACTCTTCCGGAGACCCTCGTCATGTCCGGGATCTTATCCGGGACTCCGAACAACCTTCGGTCACCAACAAAATAACTCAACTATACTAATCGTCACCAAACGTTAAGTGTGTAGACCCTGCGGGTTCGAGAACTATGTAGACATGACCGAGACACCTCTACGGCCAATAACCAATAGCGGGACCTGGATGCCCATATTGGTTCCTACATATTCTACGAAGATCTATATCGGTCGAACCTCTATGTCAAGGATTCAGTTAATCCCGTATGATGTTCCCTTTGTTCTTCGGTATGTTACTTGCCCGAGATTCGATCGTCGGTATCTCTATACTTAGTTCAATCTCGTTACCGGCAAGTCTCTTTACTCGTTTCGTAATACAAGATCTCGTGGCTAACACTTTAGTCACATTGCTTGCAAGGCTCATTGTGATGTTGTATTACCGAGTGGGCCCTGAGATACCTCTCCGTCACACGGAGTAACAAATCCCAGTCTTGATCCATGCCAACCCAACAGACACCCTCGGAGATACCTGTAGAGCATCTTTATAGTCACCCAGTTACGTTGCGATGTTTGATACACACAAGGTATTCCTCCGGTGTCAATGAGTTGCATGATCTCATGGTCATAGGAACAGATACTTGACATGCAGAAAACAATAGCAATAAACTGACACGATCATATGCTACGTTTATAGTTTGGGTCTTGTCCATCACATCATTCTCCTAATGATGTGATCCCGTTATCAAATGACATCTCATGTCCATGGCTAGGAAACCTTCACCATCTTTTGATCAACGAGCTAGTTAACTAGAGGCTTACTAGGGACACAGTGTTGTCTATGTACCCACACATGTATTTGAGTTTCCAATCAATACAATTATAGCATGGATAATAAACGATTATCATGAACAAGGAAATATAATAATAACCAATTTATTATTGCCTCTAGGGCATATTTCCAACAGTCTCCCACTTGCACTAGAGTCAATAATCTAGTTCACATCACTATGTGATTTACATTGTAATGAATCGAACACCCATGCAGTTCTGGTGTTGTTCATGTTTAGCCCTTGGAAGAGGTTTAGTCATCGGATCTGCAACATTCAGATCCGTGTGTACTTTGCAAATATTTATGTCGTCCTCCTTGATGTAATCGCGGATGGAATTGAAACGTCGCTTTATGTGCCTGGTCCTCTTGTGAAATCTTGGTTCCTTGGCTAGAGCAATGGCACCAGTATTATCACAAAACAGAGTCATTGGGTTAAGCGCACTAGGCACTACTCCAAGATCTGTCATGAACTCCTTCATCCAGACACCTTCCTTCGCCGCCTCCGAGGCAGCGATGTACTCCGCTTCGCATGTAGAATCAGCTACCACGCTTTGCTTGGAACTGCACCAGCTAACCGCACCCCCGTTAAGAATAAATACGTATCCGGTTTGTGACTTAGAGTCATCCGGATCAGTGTCAAAGCTTGCATCGACGTAACCCTTTACGACGAGCTCTTGATCACCTCCATAAACGAGAAACATGTCCTTAGTCCTTTTCAGGTACTTCAGGATATTCTTGACCGCCGTCCAGTGTTCCATTCCTGGATCACTTTGAAACCTTCCGACCATACTTATGGCAAGGCTGACATCGGGTATTGTGCACAACATTGCATACATGATAGAGCCTATGGCTGAAGCATAGGGGATGACACTCATCTTTTCTCTATCTCCTGCAGTCACTGGGCATTGAGTCTTACTCAACTTCACACCTTGCAAAACAGGCAAGAACCCCTTCTTGGACTGATCCATTTTGAATTTCTTCAAAATCTTATCAAGGTATGTGCTTTGTGAAAGTCCTATTAAACGTCTTGATCTATCTCTATAGATCTTGATGCCTAATATGAAAGCAGCTTCTCCTAGGTCCTTCATTGAAATACTCTTGTTCAAATATTCCTTTACGCTTTCCAACATTTCTATATTGTTTCCAATCAGTAATATGTCATCCACATATAATATTAGAAACGCTATAGAGCTCCCACTCACTTTCTTGTAAATACAAGCTTCTCCGTAAACTTGTATAAACTCGAACGCTTTGATCACCTCATCAAAGCGAAGATTCCAACTCCGAGATGCTTGCACCAGTCCATAAATGGATCGCTGGAGTTTGCAAACTTTGTCAGCATTCTCTGGATCGACAAAACCTTCTGGTTGCATCATATACAACTCTTCCTTAAGGAAACCGTTAAGGAACGCTGTTTTGACATCCATCTGCCAAATTTCATAATCGAAAAAGGCAGCTATTGCTAACATGATTCTGACGGACTTAAGTATCGCTACGGGTGAGAAGGTCTCATCATAGTCAACTCCTTGAACTTGTGAAAAACCCTTTGCCACAAGTCGAGATTTATAGACGGTGACATTACCGTCCGCGTCCGTCTTCCTTTTAAAGATCCATTTGTTCTGAATGGCCTTACGCCCTTCAGGTAATACTTCCAAAGTCCACACTTTGTTTTCATACATGGATCCCATCTCGGATTTCATAGCCTCTAACCACTTCTCGGAATCCGGGCCCATCATCGCTTCTCCATAGCTCGTAGGTTCATCGTTGTCCAACAACATGACCTCTAAGACAGGGTTGCCGTACCACTCAGGAGCAGTACGCGTCCTTGTCGACCTACGAGGTTCGATAGCAACTTGATCCAAAGCTTCATGATCATCATCATTAACTTCCTCTTCAGCTAATGTAGGCTCCACAGAAACAACTTTCTGCGCTGCGCTACTCTCAGGTTGAAGTAAAGGTTCAACAACCTCATCAAGTTCTATCTTCCTCCCACTCAATTCTTTCGAGAGAAACTCTTTCTCAAGAAATGTTCCGTTTTTAGCGACAAACACTTTGCCTTCGGATCTGAGGTAGAAGGTATACCCAACTGTGTCTTTTGGGTATCCTATGAAGACGCATTTCTTCGCTTTGGGTTCCAGCTTTTCAGGCTGAAGCTTTTTGACATAAGCATCACATCCCCAAACTTTAAGAAACGACAGCTTTGGCTTCTTGCCAAACCAAAGTTCATATGGCGTCGTCTCAACGGACTTTGATGGTGCCCTATTTAAAGTGAATGCAGCTGTCTCTAATGCATAACCCCAAAACGATAGTGGCAAATCGGCAAGAGACATCATAGATCGCACCATATCCAATAAGGTTCGATTACGACGTTCGGACACACCATTACGCTGTGGTGTTCCAGGCGGTGTCAGTTGTGAAACAATTCCACATTGTCTTAAGTGACTGCCAAACTCATAACTCAGATATTCTCCTCCTCGATCAGATCGTAGGAATTTAATCTTCTTGTTACGATGATTCTCAACTTCACTCTGAAATTGTTTGAACTTTTCAAACGTTTCAGACTTGTGTTTCATTAAGTAAATATACCCATATCTACTTAAGTCATCAGTGAAGGTGAGAAAGTAACGATAACCACCGCGCGCCTCAATGCTCATCGGACCGCACACATCAGTATGTATGATTTCCAACAAGTCACTTGCCCATTCCATTGTACCAGAGAACGGCGTTTTAGTCATCTTGCCCATGAGGCATGGCTCACATGTGTCAAGTGATTCAAAATCAAGTGACTCCAAAAGTCCATCAGCATGGAGCTTCCTCATGCGTTTTACGCCAATATGACCTAAACGGCAGTGCCACAAGAAAGTGGTATTATCATTATCAATTTTACATCTTTTGGCATCAATGTTATGAACATGTGTATCATTACTATCGAGATTCAATAAGAATAAACCCCTCACATTGGGTGCATGACCATAAAAGATATTACTCATATAAATAGAACAACCATTATTCTCTGATTTAAATGAGTAACCGCCTCGCAATAAACAAGATCCAAATATAATGTTCATGCTTAACGCAGGCACCAAATAACATTTATTCAGGTTCATCACTAATCCCGATGGTAATCGAAGAGCGAGCGTGCCGACGGCGATCACATCAACCTTGGAACCATTTCCCACGCGCATCGTCACTTCGTCCTTTGCCAGCCTCCGTCTATTCCGCAGTTCCTGTTTTGAGTTGCAAATATGAGCAACCGCACCGGTATCAAATACCCAGGCACTACAACGAGAGTTGGTAAGGTACACATCAATAACATGTATATCATATATACCTTGTTTGTTGTTGGCCGCCTTCTTGTCAGCCAAATACTTGGGGCAGTTCCGCTTCCAGTGTCCAGTTCCCTTGCAATGAAAGCACACAGTTTCTGGTTTGGGTCCAACCTTGGGTTTCTTCACGGGAGGAGCAACTGCTTTGCCACTCTTCTTGGAGTTACCCTTCTTACCCTTGCCATTTTTCTTGAAACTAGTGGTTTTATTGACCATCAACACTTGATGCTCCTTCTGAATTTCAGACTCAGCGGCTTTCAGCATCGCAAACAGCTCGGCGACTGACTTGTTCATCCCGTGCATGTTATAGTTCAACACGAAGCTCTTGTAGCTAGGTGGCAATGATTGAAGAACTCTGTCAGTGATAGCTTCTGGCGGAAGGGGCATCCCCAATTCAGCCAGACGGGTGGAGTACCCAGACATTCTGAGTATGTGATCACTGATAGACCCGTTCTCCTCCATCTTGCAAGCATAGAACTTATCGGAGATCTCATACCTCTCGATCCGGGCATTCTTCTGAAAGATAAACTTCAACTCCTGGAACATCTCATATGCTCCATGACGTTCAAAACGTCTTTGAAGTCCCGGTTCTAAGCCATACAATATTGCACATTGAACTATTGCGTAATCTTCAGAACGAGCCTGCCAGGCGTTCACAACGTCTAGAGACTCAACTGGAGCGGGTGGATCACCAAGCGGTGCATCAAGGACATAAGCCTTCTGGGAAGCCGTAAGGATAATCCTTAGATTACGGGCCCAGTCCACAAAGTTACTTCCATCATCTTTCAACTTAGCTTTCTCTAGGAACGCATTAAAATTCAGGGGTGCTACTGCGCGAGCCATGATCTACAACATAAATATAGCAAAGACAACTTAGACTATTGTTCAAGATAATGAGTTTAGTTAATCATATTACTTAAAAACTCCCACTCAAATTGACATCCCTCCGATCATTCGAGTGTAACATGATCCAAATCCACCAACTCAAGTCCGATCATCACGTGAGTTGAGGTGGTTTCAATGGTGAACATCTTCATGTTGATCATATCTACTATATGACTCATGTTCGACCTTTTGGTCTCTTGTGTTCCGAGGCCATGTCTGTACATGCTAGGCTCGTCAAGTTTAACCCGAGTGTTCCGCATGTGCAACACTGGCTTGCACCCGTTGTATGTGAACGTAGAGTCTATCACACCCGATCATCACATGGTGTCTCGAAACGACGAACTTTCGCAACGGTGCACACTCGGGGAGAACACAATTTATCTTGAAATTTAAGCGAGGGATCACCTTATAATGCTACCGTCGTCCTAAGCAAAATAAGATGCATAAAAGGATTAACATCACATGCAAATCATAAGTGACATGATATGGCCATGAACTTGTGCTTTTGATCTCCATCTCCAAAGCACCGGCATGATCTCCATCGTCACCGGCATGACACCATGATCTTCATCATCTTGATCTCCATCAAGGTGTCGCCATAAGGTTGTCGCGCCGACTGTTGCTTCCACGACTATTGCTAACTCATAGCGATAAAGTAAAGCAAAATGGCGAAAATAATTAAAGACAACTCTATGGCTCCTGCCAGTTGCCGTACTCATCGACATGCAAGTCGTGATATTCTATACAACACATGATCATCTCATACATCACATATATCTCATCATGTAATTGGCCATATCACATCACAACATACCCTGCAAAAACAAGTTAGACGTCCTCTAATTGTTGTTGCAAGTTTTACGTGGCTGCTACGGGTTTGCAAGAACCGTTCTTACCTACGCAAAACCACAACGTGGTGTAGTGATTGCTTTTTGATCTTCTAAAAGAACCCTCTTCATTGAAATCGATTCAACTAAAGTGAGAGAGACAGACACCCGCCAGTCACCTTTATGCAACGAGTGCACGTAGCGGTGAAACCTGTCTCGCGTAAGCGTACGCGTAATGTCGGTCCGGGCCGCTTCATCTCACAATACCGCCGAATCAAGTATCAACTAGTAACGGCAAGCAATATG
The DNA here is from genome assembly GCA_039707655.1 of Elymus sibiricus. Lineage (NCBI taxonomy): Eukaryota > Viridiplantae > Streptophyta > Magnoliopsida > Poales > Poaceae > Elymus > Elymus sibiricus. The sequence continues at coordinate 152,978,453 of CM077670.1, read as the reverse complement.
TATACACCCACGCCCACAATTCGTTTGTGTTCTACTCGAGATCTCATCTACGCATAGACCTAGCTCAGATGCCACTGTTGGGGAACGTTGCATGGGAAACAAAAATTTTCCTACGCACACACAAGATCTATCCATGGTGATGAGCATCTACGAGAGGGAGAGTGAATCTACATACCCTTGTAGATCGCTAAGCGGAAGCGTTAAGAAACGCAGTTCATGTAGTCGAACGTCTCCGTGATCCAAATCGCAAGTCGTCCCTCGATCCGATCACGAACTAGCGCCGAACGGACGACACCTCCGCGTTCAACACACGTACGGCTTGATGACGCCTTCACCTCCTCGATCCAGCGAGCGATGGTGAAGTAGTAGATGAGTTCCGGCAGCACGACGGCGTGGTGATGGTGGTGAGGAACAATCTCTGCAGGGCTTCGCCAAGCACTATGGAGATTATGACGGGAGGAACTAGAGGGTTAGGGTTGCCGACACACGGCTTGGGAAATCTTGATGTGTCCCGTGTGCTAGCCCTTCCCCTCTATTTATATGTTGAGCCTTGGGGTCTAAACTTGGAGTAAAAGCCTCCTCCAGGTCGGTTTTGCCCGCACAAGGTCGGTTTGGCCCGCAGGGAAAGAGTCCAACTCGGATTCCAGCAGTATCGTGCACAAGCGATAGTACCGCTCACGAGCGGTAGTACCGCTTCACAGCGGTAGTACTGCCTTACCAGCGGTAGTACCGCTTAAGGCAGCAGCAAAACTTCCTTTTGCACTTTCCAATACCTCGTGGGCTTTACCCCTTTGGCCTATATAAAGTGTTGCTGCACCCGAACACTTCGGTAAACATCCGGAACCTCTTCCGGTGAATTCCGGAACCCTTCCGGAGATCAAAACACTATTATCACATATATTAATCTTTACCTCCGGACTCTTCCGGAGACCCTCGTCATGTCCGGGATCTTATCCGGGACTCCGAACAACCTTCGGTCACCAACAAAATAACTCAACTATACTAATCGTCACCAAACGTTAAGTGTGTAGACCCTGCGGGTTCGAGAACTATGTAGACATGACCGAGACACCTCTACGGCCAATAACCAATAGCGGGACCTGGATGCCCATATTGGTTCCTACATTTTCTACGAAGATCTATATCGGTCGAACCTCTATGTCAAGGATTCAGTTAATCCCGTATGATGTTCCCTTTGTTCTTCGGTATGTTACTTGCCCGAGATTCGATCGTCGGTATCTCTATACTTAGTTCAATCTCGTTACCGGCAAGTCTCTTTACTCGTTCTGTAATACAAGATCTCGTGGCTAACACTTTAGTCACATTGCTTGCAAGGCTCATTGTGATGTTGTATTACGGAGTGGGCCCTGAGATACCTCTCCGTCACACGGAGTAACAAATTCCAGTCTTGATCCATGCCAACCCAACAGACACCCTCGGAGATACCTGTAGAGCATCTTTATAGTCACCCAGTTACATTGCGACGTTTCATACACACAAGGTATTCCTCCGGTGTCAATGAGTTGCGTGATCTCATGGTCATAGGAACAGATACTTGACATGCAGAAAACAATAGCAATAAACTAACACGATCATATGCTACGTTTATAGTTTGGGTCTTGTCCATCACATCATTCTCCTAATGATGTGATCCCGTTATCAAATGACATCTCATGTCCATGGCTAGGAAACCTTCACCATCTTTTGATCAACGAGCTAGTTAACTAGAGGCTTACTAGGGACACAGTGTTGTCTATGTACCCACACATGTATTTGAGTTTCCAATTAATACAATTATAGCATGGATAATAAACGATTATCATGAACAAGGAAATATAATAATAACCAATTTATTATTGCCTCTAGGGCATATTTCCAACAACAAGACACGTATTTGTATTGTTGCCATTAAGGATAAAAAGATGGGGTTTAATCATACTGCTTGAGTTTACTTTGTCTACATCATGTCATCTTGCTTAAGGCGTTACTCTGTTTTCATTAACTTAATACCCTAGATGCATGCTGGATAGCGGTCGATGGGTGGAGTAATAGTAGTAGATGCAGGCAGGACTCGGTCTACTTGTCTCGGACATGATGCCTATATACATGATCATTGCCTTGAATATCGTCATAACTATGCGCTTTTCTATCAATTGCCCAACAGTAATTTGTTTACCCACCGTATGCTATGTGTTCGAGAGAGAAGCCTCTAGTGAAAACTATGGCCCCCGGGTCATTTATCCATCATATATAAAATCAAAAATACCTTGCTGCAATTTTATTTCTTTTATTTTGTTTTGCAATTTACTTTATCTATCTATCACTATCAGAATTAGTCCTTGCAAGTAACCGCCAAGGGGATTAACAACCCTCTTGTTTGCGTTGGGTGCAAGTATTTGCATTTGTATGTGTAGGTGCTGCTAACGAGGTTCTGTGTGGTTCTCCTACTGGATTAATAACCTTAGTTCTTAACTGAGGGAAATACTTATCTCTACTGTACTGCATCATCCTCTCCTCTTCGGGGAAATCCCAACGCAGCTCACAAGTAGCAGGAAGAATTTCTGGCGCCGTCGCCGGGGAGACATCACCAAAACCTATCAAGTACCTTCGCATAAACTATCATCTACTTGCTCTTATTTTCATTTGCCTTTTTATTTGCATTTGCCTCTCGTTTTCATCTCCCCCACTTCTAAAACAATTTTACAAAAAACAGAAAAATATTTTATTTGCTCATTTGCTAGTTTGCTTGCTTGAAATTGCTACCATGTCTGAGTTTGTTATTGAAAAGGGTGAGGATGGTAAAACCTCTAAGATAGAAATTCCCTCAAACTTGGATACTAAATTTTTTGTGACGGGAAGTGGGAATATCATAGGAAAAAGTGTCATCCAAGAATTCTTTACTTGTACGGGAACTTTGGTTTGTAATGGCATTCCCATTCTTAAAAGAACCAATAGTTACGCCGAAGCTATCTCTGCACTTGTTCTTAAACTTGAAAGAAGATTTATATGTACTCATCCCACTTTGCAAAGATTGTTCTATGAGTTAGCTGTTATAAATAACCCTAAGGCTAAAAAGATAGCTACTCTTATCCTTATGAATGAATTTGATTACATAGTTCGAGAAGCTAGAGAGATCTTTGATTTTTATAATATGAGTCATGAACACCCTATGATAGATGAAATTTTATATGATGAAGATTATATGATGAGGTATGTATTTGGTGATGATCATGCTTTTGATGAAAATACTAAAAAGGAAGTCCCTCCTTTACATATTATCCAACAAGTTTTTAATGGTATTAATCAGAAATATTCTTGGATCGTAAAAGGGAATCAACAAGGATTTGAGGAGAGTCGACTTAATAATGATCAAATCTTGATTGATGATGTGTTTCCCATTGTTTTTGAAAAACCTCCTGAGAAGAACACACCCCAAGATTCAAAAACTAAGGAGGATAATACTTGAAACTATGCATTATGCCTAGCTAGGGGCATAAAACAATAGCGCTTGATGGGAGGCAACCCAATATTTATCTTAATTTTTTGCTTTGTTTTATGTTTTGTGTGTTTACACAATTTTAGCTTATGTTATGATTATTTTTTTATCTTTTAATTAGTGTTTGTGCCAAGTAATGCCTTTGGGATGATTTGGATGATAGTATAATTGATGTTGTTTGAAAACAGAAAGTTTTGAGTCCAGTGCTGGATTTTTGGTTTTGTACTGGAGCGTGATAAAATTCTGAATTTTTTACACAATATTGGTTATGAATTGTTTACATTGTCCTAATTTTTCAGAATTTCTGGAGTTATAGAAGTATGGCTTTTAAATCGATCTTTACAGACTGTTCTGTTTTAGACAGATTCTGTTTTTGTTGCATAGTTTGCTTATTTTGATGAATCTATGGATTGTATCGGGGTGTATAAGCCATGGGGAAGTTGGAGTACAGTATCATTATGCCAATATTAAATATGAATCAATTTATAACAGTAGCTAAAGTTTAAGATTTGTTTGTTATACTAACGGATCTCACGAGGTTTCTGTTGAGTTTTGTGTGCTGAAGTTTTCAAGTTTTGGGTGAGACCACAATGGATTAAGGAATAAGGAGCTGCAAGAGCCTAAGCTTGGGGATGCCCAAGGCACCCCAAGGTAATATTCAAGGAAGACCCAAGCGTCTAAGCTTGGGGATGCCCCGGATGGCATCCCCTCTTTCGTCTACAATCTATCGGTATATCACTTGGAGCTATATTTTTATTCATCACATGATATATGTTTTATTTGGAGCGTCTTATGCTATAGTTTTATTTTCTTTGTTTGCTTTTTAGTTTGCCACAATCATCTTTGCTGAACACACCTTTTTGAGAGGGACACACATTATTCGTGATTTGTTAGAATACTCTATGTGACGCCCCCGACTTAATCGTGCACTAATCATACACGCAAATGCACACGATCAAGCCCAGGGACTCACGGTAAGATATCACAGCACAATTCTAGACACAAAATAAAATAATACAAGCTTTATATTACAAGCCAGGGGCCTTGAGGGCTCGAATACAAAAGCTCGCATACAAGCGTTAGCGGAAGCAACAACAGTATCTGAGTACATGAACAAAGTTAAACAATTCTGCCTTAAGAAGGCGAAAACAAACAACGGCTCTGATCGAAAAGGCGCAGGCCTCCTGCCTGGGAGCCTTCTAAACTACTCCTGGTCGTCGGTCTCCACGTAGCAGTAAGCTCCACCGGTGGGGGTTGTAGTAGTCGTCGACGGGATCAGCTGGCTTCGGGACTCCATCATCTGGATGCAGCAAACGGGTATGGGGAAAAGAGGTAGCAAAGCAACCGTGAGTACTCATCCAAAGTACTCACAAGTCTTACATCAGAACTATGCTAAGTATGCATCGGTATCAAAGGGAATGGCTGTATCTGTGGACTAGACTGCAGTAATGCCAGAATAGAGAGAAAGGCCTACCCTATCGAAGACTAGCATCTTTAGCGTCTTGCAGCAATGGAAGAGTGTAGATTAGTAGTATATCATAAAGCAACAAACATGTGGTAGCAAAGCCTAGAGATCCTTCCTCGACTCCCTGCGAGGAAGCGATCCCGGAGCTTACAGTTAAATTAACATGTATCCAGTTCAAGTTGTAGTAGATCGGGATACAACACTGAGCGTCCTGTTACCGTGGACACGGCTATTCGAATAGATAATCTTCCCTACAGGGGTGCACTACTGTTACCCAACATGCTCGATTAACTCCGGCCGGACACACTTTTCTCGGTCATGCCCGGCCTCGGCTGATCGACACGACGTAGTCCTACCTAGGATCAGCAGAGAGGTCCCCGCCGGTCTACATCCTAAGTGCTCAGGGGTCTTGGGCCCATCGCCCTTTGCACTCCGGGTCGTTGCGAGCAGGGCGATCTAGGCACCACCTTTGTCATGGATGGCGCCGACCCGGCCCGGTCGCAATGCTGAACTGGACGTCTGACAGAGCTTTTGGCTGATACATACGGCGCCGAGGGCCCCATTAAACCATTATCCCGCTTGGTGGTAGTGCGTATAGGCCAGTGGCCAACTCAGATCAATACCCAAATCCGTTAGTGCATTATTAATTTTAGTGACGGCTGTCGGGACAAGTCCGGAGCTACCACCACAACCTGGGTGGTACCGCTAAACAGCCAGCCGCCATAGTAACTCTCGCGGGTGCTCTCCGGGCCCGCCTGACTTTCATGTGTATCCCTCGCGGGTACCCCTCAGGGTCGACCCGACTTTAACAAGTATCAATATTAAAGTCAAAGTACTCGTGTGTCCGTACCATCAAAGGGGAATCCGAGGAATCACCCTCGTTGGATTCCCAATCGATGTAACCGTCAAGGTGAACCTGGAGGAATCACCCTCGATGGTATTCACACTTGCGGGGTTGCACGACATAAGCTTCGTTGGAGGTGGTGAAAGAGGAATCACCCTCGGTAACCCACAACCGACTAGCTACGCTACAGAGGTATCATCGGGAGTGAGGTAGGAGGTATCACCCTCGGCACTCGATGATAGCTCTGCAGAGTCGAGCAACTTAAGTGGGTGTGTGGTGATGTGCTGGTCAGCCCGTCGATCACATCGAACAGGGCAATGGTAACTAAGCGGGGCAACTAGGACAAGGAAGAGGGGCACAGATGGATTTCCATCCAACCTATACTAAGCATTTAGGATAGCAGGTAAAGTATCAATAGCAGTTTACAAAATCAGGCTATGCATCAGAATAGGATCAATCAAAAGCAGTAGCAAATTCTAATGCAAGCAGGAGGGAGAAAGAATAGGTAATGTAGGCATGCTCAAGGGGGTTTGCTTGCCTGGTTGCTCTACAGGCAAAAGGAATCTTCATGAAGTAGACGATCACCGGATCATCTGCGGTCTCGGAGTCTACCGGAGAGAAAGAGGGGGAAGAAACAGATAAATACAAGCATTCAAATACAATCACTATGCCTGATATACCTAAATGATATGCAGGGGTGATATATTGCATCTCGAAATATTTTAGATGTTTTAGGAATTTATTTGGAATTATTTATCTGAGGTCATGCACTATTCATCTATCGGAAACAGGCAAAAAGTTCCATGTTCTTCTACTTAGAGGGTTCCAACATGAGTGCAGATGACATATTCGGATTCGTTGGATTTTTCTGATCATTTTTCATATATAAATTATTTTCATCTGAGTTACGGTTTATTTTATATGATTTTTCAAAGTTTTAATCTTTTCCTGGAATTTCTGGAATTAATTCTAATTATTAAATACGAATTATCCGAAACAGTAACATGTGACGCCAGCATGACGTCAGGGTGACGTCATGGGTCAATCCAGCCGGTTGACTGGTCAATCTGACCAGTGGGACCCACTTGTCAGTGACACAGCTAATTAAACAGAGTTTAATTTTAACTAATTATGTTAATTAGCTAGTGGGGCCTACTGTCAGCGACACATTAGTTAACTAATTAATTAAATTAACCTAAAACAGTAATTAGGTGGGTGGGACCCGCATGTCAGTGGCTGGGCTGCCCAGTCAGCACAGTTGACTGGGTTAACCCAGTCAACTGGACCCACCGGGCCCACCTGTCATCGGCACAGGGGGCGGCCACGTGGCGCCAGGTCAGCTCCAGCGACCGGAGTGACGCCGGCGACCAAAATGCGCGGCGGCGCGTCGCCGGAGTTGGCCGGAAAACGCGTACGGGGCATGGCTGGGGTCGGGCTTGGGCTCTACGGGACGGGCGCGACGCGCCGCGTCCGATGGTGGTCGTGGTTGGCACGGGGGTGGTCGGAGTCGACCGCTAAGACGATGGCAGGCGGCGGCCGGAGTACGGGGCGGGCGTAGGTGAGGCTGTGGTGCTCCAACGGCCTGCCCAAGGGGCGCTTCGGCCTCCTGGGAGTCCTAGGAGCACAACTGCGTGCTCGGCCGTGGCGCTAACAAGCTAAAATGGCGGCGGCGACGAGTCACGGCGGCGAAAGCTCACGGCTATGGCGGCGGCAAGGCGGGGCTCAAGCGCGAGAAAGAAAGAGAGGGGATCCAACGGGGAGCTCACCGAGAGGGCTCAAGAAGGCCCGGCGAGAGCATGGGAGCAGCAGAGGAAAGGATCGACGACGGCGAACGACGACGACCGAGGTTGGGGAAGAGGTCGGTTCGCTCGCTGTAGTGGCGCAGAGCTCGGGTGGTGGCGCGCAGGCGACGTAGTGGAGGCAGGCGGAGCTCCTGGACACCACGGCAGGTCGTGTGGTGGCCGGTGGCCACGACGGCGAGGCAGCGCGGCAACGGCAGCGTTCGGGAAGGGCTCCAGATCGAGGAAGGGAGCGAGTAGGGAGGCGAATGGGGGATCTGAGGAGGGCTAGGTTTTCGGAGGTTCGCGTGCTCGCCCTTATCCAGCAGGGGAGCCGGAGGATGGCCGGCGCGTGGCCGCGGCGGCGTGTCGGCGCGCGCGGCCGACAACGCGCGGGAGAAAGGGGATGAACAGGGAGGTGGGCTGGGCTGGATACTGTGCACTTGTGGCCCAAGTGCACACTGGTTCTTTGCCCTTTTCTTTATCTTTTACTGTTTGATATTCTAGTCCCTGATTTGTATTTAATTTATCTAGCAAATGAATTTTGCTCAATATAAAACTTGGCAGAAAAATACAGGGCCATATTCTAGACTGGCTCAAAAAGTTTGGGAATTATTCGAGTTCGTTAGAATTTTGCTTAATTAGAAATGATTTAAATAGGTTGCTTTGGGTACTGTTTTTGGATGTTAGGGTCAAATTGGAACTTCAAATAATGTTGGTTTTATTTTTATAATTGCTTTGGGAATTTTTGCAATATTATGAACATTTTGGTCTCTTAAAATTTGATCAACTTTTATTTTGACTTGCATTTTGATTTTTTTTAAAGTGGAATCTGAAATGAGATATGAACAAATGATGATTTAACACTGCAAATGAAGATGACTTGGCATGATTAGAAGATGATCACTGTAGCATATTACAAGGGGGTGTTACACTCTATGTGCTGCACTTATATCTTTTGAGCTAGGCAGTTGCTCTAGTGCTTCACTTATATCTTTTAGAGCACGGCGGTGGTTATATTTTAAAGAAATAGTTGCACTCTCATGCTTCACTTATATCTTTTTGAGAGTCTAATAAATAGCAATGGTAATATGCACGGGTTATGAATTTGGTCCTAATATGATAGGTATTCAAGAGGGATATAATAAAAACTTTCATGTAGATCACTGAATATGATAAGTTTGATTCCTTGCAATAGTTTTGCGATGTTAAGATGGTAATATGGGGGAGGTACTAGTAGATAATTGTGCTTTAGTAAGAATATTGGTGTTAAGGTTTGTGATTCCCGAAGCATGCACGTATGGTCTGTCGTTATGCTAAGAAGTTGGAGCATGATTTATTATTGATTGTCTACCTTATGAGTGGCGGTCGGGGATGAGTGATGGTCTTTTCCTACCAATCTATCCCCCTAGGGGCATGCGTAGTAGTACTTTGCTTCGAGGGCTAATAAACTTTCGCAATAAGTATGTGAGTTCTTTATGACTAATGTGAGTCCATGGATTATATGCACTCTCACCTTTCCGCAATTTGCTAGCCTCTTCGGTACTGTGCATTGCCCTTTCTCACCTCAAGAGTCGGTGCAAACTTTGACGGTGCATCCAAACCCCGTGATATGATACGCTCTATCACACATAAGCCTCCTTATATCTTCCTCAAAACAACCACCATACCTACCTATTATGGCATTTCCATAGCCATTCCGAGATATATTGCCATGCAACTTCCACCGTTCTTTTTCATATGACACACATCATCATTGTCATATTGCTTTGCATGATCATATAGCTGACATAGTAATTGTGGCTCAGCCACCGTTCATCATTTTCATACATGTTATGCTAGCATCATTGCACATCCTGGTACACTGCCAGAGGCATTCATATAGGGTCATATTTGCTCTAGTATCGAGTTGTAATTTTGAGTTGTAAGTAAATAGAAGTATGATGATCATCATTATTAGAGCATTGTCCAGTGAGGAAATATAAAAAAAATAAAAAGATAGAAGGTGAAGTGTTACTATCCTTTTCCGTACTTGTGCTTCAAAGTAGCACCATGTTTTTCATATAGAGAGTCTCCTATGTTATCACTTTCATATACTATTGGGAATTTTTCATTATAGAACTTGGCTTGTATATTCCGATGATGGGCTTCCTAAAATGCCCGAGGTCTTCATGAGCAAGCAAGTTGGATGCACACCCACTTAGTTTTTATTTTTGAGCTTTCATACACTTATAGCTCTTAGTGCATCCGTTGCATGGCAATCCCTACTCCTCGCATTGACATCAATTGATGGGCATCTCCATAGCCCGTTGATTCGCCGCGTTGATGTCAGACTATCTTCATCTTTTTGACTTCCCCTTATTAATCCCTATCATCATATTCTATTCCACCCATAGTGCTATATCCATGGCTTGCGCTCATGTATTGCGTGGGGGTTGAAAAAGCTGAAGCGCGCTAAAAAGTATGAACCAATTGCTCGGCTCGTCATCGGGGTAGTGCATGATAAATATTTTATGTTAATAAGATGAAGCATGACAGCATTATATGATTTTGTAGGGATAACTTTCTTTAGCATTTGTATTTTGAAAGACATGATTGTTTGTTAGTATGCCTGAGTATATTGATGTCTTTATATCAAATTATAGACTATTGCTTTGAATCATTCGGATCTTAATATTCATACCGTAGAAGAGAATTACATGATGAAACATGTTAGGTAGCATTCCACATCAAAAATTCTATTTTTATCATTTACCTAATCGAGGACTAGCAGGGATTAAGCATGGGGATGCTTGATACGTCTCCAACGTACCTATAATTTTTTATTGTTCCATGCTATTATAGTATCAATCTTGGATGTTTTATATGCAATTTTATATCATTTTTGGGACTAACCTATTAACCTAGTGCCCAGTGCCAGTTGCTGTTTTTTGCCTGTTTTTGCCTTTTCAGAAATCATTATCAAACGGAGTCAAAACGAAGAAAAAACTTTGGATTGTTTTTTCTGGACCAGAAGGGACCCTAGAAGCTTCGGGAGAAGACCAGACGAGTCACGAGAGAGCGCTATAAATTCCCAAATATTCCCAATATACCATAGATACAGACGAGAAAACTTTTCCGCCACCGCAAGCCTCTATTCTTCCGTGATCCCATCTGGAGGCCTTTTCCGGCAATCTGCCGGAGGCGGAATCGATCACGGAGGGCTTCTACATCAACCTTGTTGTCCTTCCGATGATGTGTGAGTAGTTTACCACGGACCTACGGGTCCATAGCTAGTAGCTAGATGGCTTATTCTCTCTCTCTTTGATCTTCAATACAATGTTCACCTCGATGTTCTTGGAGTTCTATTCGATGTAATCTTCTTTTGCGGTGTGTTTGTTGGGATCCGATAAATTGTGGATTTATGATCAGATTATTCATGATAAATATTTGAGTCTTTTCTGAACTTATTTATGCATGATTTTTATAGCTTTGTATTTCTCTCTGATCTATCCGTTTGGTTTGGCCAACTAGATTGATTTATCTTGCAATGGGAGAGGTGCTTTGTGATGGGTTCAATCTTGCGGTGCTCTATCCCAGTGACAGAAAGGGATAAGACACGTATTTGTATTGTTGCCATTAAGGATAAAAAGATGGGGTTTAATCATATTGCTTGAGTTTACTTTGTCTACATCATGTCATCTTGCTTAAGGCGTTACTCTGTTTTCATTAACTTAATACCCTAGATGCATGCTGGATAGCGGTCGATGGGTGGAGTAATAGTAGTAGATGCAGGCAGGACTCGGTCTACTTGTCTCGGACATGATGCCTATATACATGATCATTGCCTTGAATATCGTCATAACTATGCGCTTTTCTATCAATTGCCCAACAGTAATTTGTTTACCCACCGTATGCTATGTGTTCGAGAGAGAAGCCTCTAGTGAAAACTATGGCCCCCGGGTCATTTATCCATCATATATAAAATCAAAAATACCTTGCTGCAATTTTATTTCTTTTATTTTGTTTTGCAATTTACTTTATCTATCTATCACTATCAGAATTAGTCCTTGCAAGTAACCGCCAAGGGGATTAACAACCCTCTTGTTTGCGTTGGGTGCAAGTATTTGCATTTGTATGTGTAGGTGCTGCTAACGAGGTTCTGTGTGGTTCTCCTACTGGATTAATAACCTTAGTTCTTAACTGAGGGAAATACTTATCTCTACTGTACTGCATCATCCTCTCCTCTTCGGGGAAATCCCAACGCAGCTCATGATACGTCTCCAACGTATCTATAATTTTTATTGTTCCATGCTATTATAGTATCAATCTTGGATGTTTTATATACATTTACAAGCAATTATATATCATTTTTTGGGACTAACCTATTAACTTAGTGCCCAGTGCCAGTTGCTGTTTTTTTGCCTGTTTTTGGTTTTTCAGAATATCAGTACCAAACGAAGTCCAAATGCCACGAAACTTTTTGGAGATTTTTTTCTGGACATAAGAGACCCTGGAAGCTCCGGGAGGGGACGAGAAGATGGAGCAGTGGCCCATGAGACACCAGGGCGCGCCCTAGGGGGTGGGGCGCGCCCTGGTAGCTCGTGGGGCCCACGAGGCTCCGTTTGACCTAACTCCACCTCTATTAATTATCTAAAATCGGGAAACCAACAGAGGAGTCCACGAAATACTTTTTCCGCCACCGCAAGTTTCTGTTCTCGAGAGATCCCATCCGGAGGCCTTTTCCGGCACTCTGTCGGAGGGGTATTCGACCACGGAGGCGCTCTACATCAACCTTGCTGCCCTTCCGATGATGCGTGAGTAGTTTACCACAGACCTTCGGGTCCATAGTTTGTAGCTAGATGGCTTCTTCTCTCTATTTGATCTTCAATACAATGTTCTCCTCGATGTTCTTGGAGTTCTATCCGATGTAATCACTTTTTGCGGTGTGTTTGTTGGGATCCGATGAATTGTGAGTTTATGATCAGATTATCCATGAATATTATTTGAGTTTTCTCTGAACTCTTTTTTGCATGATTGTTATAGCTTTGTATTTCTCTCCGATCTATTGATTTGGTTTGGCCAACTAGATTGATTTGTCTTGCAATGAGAGAGGTGCTTTGTAATGGGTTCGATCTTGCGGTGCTCAATCCCAGTGACAGTAGGGGACATGACACGTATTGTATCGTTGCTATTAAGGATAAAAGGATGGGGTTTATTCATGCGTGAGTTTACTTTGTCTACATCATGTCATCTTGCTTAAAGCGTTACTCCGTTCTTTATGAACTTAATACTCTAGATGCATGCTGGATAGCGGTCGATGGGTGGAGTAATAGTAGTAGATGCAGGCAGGAGTCGGTCTACTTGTCTCGGACGTGATGCCTATATACATGATCATTGCCTTGGATATCGTCATGATTATTTGCTTTTCTATCAATTGCCCAACTGTAATTTGTTTACCCACCGTATGCTATTTTCAAGAGAGAAGCCTCTAGTGAAAACTATGGCCCCCGGGTCTACCTTTATCATATATTGAAAATCCTAAAAATACCTTGCTGCAATTTTACTTTATTTATTTTATTTTGTATTTTTGTTCGATCTATCTATCTATCACCATACAATTTAATCTTGCAATTAACCGCCAAGGGATTGACAACCTCTTGTTCGCGTTGGGTGCAAGGACTTGTTATTTTGTGTGCATGTGCTGCTAACGAGTTGTTGCATGATTCTCCTACTGGATTGATAACCTTGGTTTCATAACTGAGGGAAATACTTATCTCTACTATACTGCATCATCCCCTCCTCTTCGGGGAAATCCCAACGCAGCTCACAAGTAGCAGGAAGAATTTCTGGCGCCGTTGCCGGGGAGACATCATCAACATCTATCAAGTACCTATGCATAAACTTTCAACTCCTTGCATTTATTTTATTTACCTTTGCCTCTCGTTTTCATCTCCCCCACTTCTAATTTTTTTTTACAAAAATACAAAAATATTTTCCGTTTGCCTTTTTCTTGTTTGCTTCTTTGCTTGCTTGTTATCTTGTTTGCGTTGCCACGATGTCTCAAGAAAATACAAAATTATGTGATTTTTCCAATACTAATAATAATGATTTTATTAGTACTCCGATTGCTCCTCCCGCCGCTAGTGCAGAGACTTGTGATATTAATGCCGCTTTGTTAAATCTTGTTATGAAAGAACAATTTTCTGGTAGTCCTAATGAAGATGTTGCATCCCATCTTAACACTTTCATAGAATTGTGCAATATGCAAAACTAAAAAGATGTGGATAATGATATTGTGAAATTAAAATTATTCCCTTTCTCATTGCGGGATCGTGCAAAAATTTGGTTTTCATCTTTACCACGAAATAGTATCGATTCTTGGGATAGGTGTAAAGATGCTTTTATTACCAAGTATTTTCCTCCCGCGAAAATTATTTCCCTTAGAAATCAAATTATGAATTTCAAGCAACCTGATCATGAACATGTTGCCCAATCTTGGGAAAGGATGAAATTAATGATAAGAAATGGCCCTACTCATGGTTTAAATTTGTGGATGATCATACAATTTTTTTATGCGGGATTAAATTTTGTTTCTAGAAATCTTTTAGATTCCGCCGTGGGTGGCACTTTTATGGAGATTACATTGGGAGAAGCTACTAAATTGCTTGATAATATTATGGCAAATTATTCACAATGGCATACTGAAAGAGTTCCTACTAGTAAAAAAGTGAATTCTGTTGAAGAAATTAGTACTTTGAGTGATAAAGTTGATGCGCTTATGAAATTGGTTGCTAGAAAAAACACTCCTATTTATCCTAATGATGTGCCTTTATCCACCTTGATTGAGCAAAATAATGACCCCGTAGATGTGAATTTTGTCTCGCGAAACAATTTTAATAGTAATGCTTATAGAGGTAATTTTAATCCTAGGCCGTTTCCTGGAAATTCCTCTAATAATTATGGCAATCCCTATGGTAATCCTTATAATAATAATAATAGGATGCCCTCTGATCTTTAAAGTAATATTAAAGAATTTATTAATGCTCAAAAAGTTTTCAACACTACGATAGAAGAAAAATTGAGTAAACTTGATGATATGTCTAGGAGCATTGATAGAATTATTCATGATGTGGAAAATTTGAAGACTAAAATTTTGCCACCCAAAATTGATACTAATGAATCAATTAAAGCTTTATATGTCTCCATGGATGAGAGTAAGAAAAGAACCGCTATGCTAAAAGCTAAACAAGATTTTTTTAGAAAAAGCGATTCCTCCCGGTTTCTATCGTAGTAATGATGAGGATATTAAAATGATTGGTGTTTCATCTATTGATTCCTTGTTTAGCAATATAAAACTTGATGAAAAGGGGACTGAAGAAGAGTCAACTTTAGATAGAAGGCGTCCCCATAATTCGGAGGGTGAAAATCTTGATGAAAAAATTGATAAAAGTGGGTTTGGAGAGGTAAAAACTTTAACTAGTGATGTGCCCATTCTCTTGGATTATAAAGACTTTAATTATGATAGTTGTTCTTTGATTGAATGTATTTCTTTGTTACAATCCATGCTAAATTCACCCAACGCTTATGAACAAAATAAGGCTTTTACTAAACACATTGTAGAAGCAATGATGAAAGCGTTAGAAGAAAAGCTAGAACTAGAAATTTCAATTCCTAGAAAATTATATGATGAGTGGGAACCTACCATTAAAGTTAAAATTAAAAATTATGAGTGCAATGCTTTATGTGATTTGGGTGCTAGCATTTCCACAATTCCAAAATCTCTATGTGATGTGCTAGGTTTTACCAATATGGATGAATGTTCTCTTAATTTGCACTTGGCGGATTCTACTATTAAAAAACCTTTGGGTAGAATTAATGATGTTCTTATTCTTGCAAATAGGAACTATGTGCCCGTTGATTTTATTGTACTTGACATTGATTGCAATCCGTCTTGCCCCATAATACTTGGTAGACCGTTCTTACGAACCATAGGTGCCGTTATTGACATGAAAGAAGGGAATATAAAATTTCAGTTTCCATTAAAGAAGGGTATGGAACACTTCCCTAGGACTAGAATTAAGCCACCATATGAATCAATCATGAGGGCCACCTATGGAATGAAAACCAAAGATGACAACACTTGAAACTATGCATTATGCCTAGCTAGGGACATAAAACAATAACGCTTGTTGGGAGGCAACCCAATGAATGAAATAAGTTTTTGCTTTTACCTTCTATTTTTGAGTGTGCACACAATTATGCTACTGTTATGATTGTGTTTTTATGTTTTAATTAGTGTTTGTGCCAAGTAAAGCCTTTGGGATGATTTGGATGATAATTGCTTTGATCCTGTGCAAAAACAGAAACTTTTGTGTCCAGTGCTGGATCTTTTTTACTGGAACGTGAAAAAATTCTGAATTTTTAATACATGATTAATATACAAATTGCCCACGTTGTCCTAATTTTTTAGAATTTTTGGAGTTACAGAAGTATAGTCAATATTCAGATTGCTACAGACTGTTCTGTTTTTGACAGATTCTATTTTTGATGCATTGTTTTGCTTGTTTTGATGAAACTATGGATTGTATCAGGGGGTATAAGCCATGAAGAAATTAGAATACAGAAGGTATAATGCAAAAATAAAATATGAATGGGTTTGCAACAGTACTTAAAGTAGTGATTTGTTTTATTATACTAACGGATCTCACGAAGGTTTTGTTGAGTTTTGTGTGATTGAAGTTTTCATGTTTTGGGTGAGATCACGATGGATGAAGGAATAAGGAGTGGCAAGAGACTAAGCTTAGGGATGCCCGAGGCACCCCAAGGTAATTGATACGTCTCCAACGTATCTATAATTTATAAAGTATTCATGCCATGTTTATAACAATTCTATATGGTTTTGGTATGATTTGATTAGAACTAACCCGGACTAACGCTGTTTTCAGCAGAATTGCCATGGTGTTGTTTTTTGTGCAGAAATAAAAGTTCTTGGAATTAGATGAAACCTTTTGGAGATTTTTTATGGAATAAATAAAAAATACTGGAACCAAGACCCACTGGAGGGGGGCCACCTAGTGCCCACGAGGCACCAGGGCGCGCCACCCCCCAGGCGCGCCCTGGTACCTCGTGGGGCCCACGTGGCTCCGTCTGACCTGATTCCAACGCTGAAAAATCCTATAAATAGAGAAACCCCCCAGAAATAACCCTAGATGAGTTTTTACGCCGCCGCAAGCCTCTGTACCTCCACGATCTAATCTATAGCCCTTTTTCGGCACCCTGCCGGAGGGGGGAAAGCATCACCGAAGGCCGTCTTCATCATCCCGACGGTCTCCATGACGAGGAGGGAGTAGTTCACCCTCGGGGCTGAGGGTTTGTACCAGTAGCTATGTGTTTTATATCTCTCTCTCGTGTTCTTGATTTGGCACGATCTTGATGTATCACGAGCTTTGTTAATATAGTTGGATCATATGGTGTTTCTTCCCTCTCTATCTTTGTTGTGACGAATCGAATCTTTTCCCTTTGAGGTTTCGTTATTGTCGGATTGAATATTCAGATTTGAGAACACTTGATGTATGTCTTGCATATGAATACTCGTGGTGACAATGGGGTATTATATTGATTCACTTGATGTATGTTTTGGCACTCAACTCGCAGATTCATGAGGTGACATTGGGGTAATCTATGCATAGGGGTTGATGCACATTTTCATTATCTTTTCTCCGATAGAAACTTTGGGGTGCTCCTTGGAGTTCTTTGTGTGGATCGAATATTATGATTATGAAGTTGTTTGATGCATATCGTATAATCAACTCACGGATACTTGTGGTGACATTGGAGTATCTAGGTGACATTAGAGTTGGTTGATGTGTATCATGTGGTGTTATTCTAGTATGAACTCTAGGGCTGTTTGTGACACTTATAGGAATAGCTCAATAGATCGATCGGAAAGGATAACTTTGAGGTGGTTTCGTACCCTACAAACAATTTCTATCTTATGTTCCCCGCTAATAGGAACTTGGGAGTGATTCTTTATCGCACGTTGAGGGATGGTTATATGATCCAATTATATTAGCATTGTTGATAGATTGCACTAGTGAAAGTATGAACCCTAGGCCTTGTTTTCAAGCATTGCAATCCCGTTTGTGCTCACTTTTGTTACTTGCTACCTTGCTGTTTTTATATTTTCAAATTACAAAAACCTATATCTACTATCCATACTACACTTTTATCACCATCTCTTTGCCGAACTAGTGCACCTATACAATTTACCATTGTATTGGGTGTGTTGGGGACACAAGAGATTTCTTGTATTTGGTTGCAGGGTTGTTTGAGAGATACCATCTTCAACCTACGCCTCCCACGGATTGATAAACCTTAGGTCATCCACTTGAGGGAAAATTGCTACTGTCCTACAAAACTCTGCGCTTGGAGGCCCAACACGAGTCTACAAGAATAAGTTTTGTAGTAGACATCAAGCTCTTTTCTGGTGCCGTTGCCGAGGAGGTGAGTGCTTGAAGGTATATCTTTAGATCTTTCAATTGAATCTTTTAGTTTCTTGTTTTATCACTAGTTTGGTTTATAAAAGAAAACTACAAAAAATGGAATTGAGGTTGTCTCATATTATTCGTCTTTATAATGTTTTTCTTGAAAATGATGGAGCGGAAAATTGTGCTCAATTGATAGAAAAAGAATTCAATAAAATGTTTGGCATAAAATCTTTGAATGATGAGCATGATTGCAATGTTGTTAGTATGAATTCTTTGAATACCCATGATGCTAATGATATGCAAACTACAAGCTTGGGGATGCTATGTTTGATGAAGATGATATTTTTAGCCCCCCAAGTTTTGATGAGCAAATTTATTATGATGATAGCATGCCTCCTATTTATGATGATTATTGTGATGACATGTATGCTATAAATAATAATTATAACTATGAAACTTGTCATCATGATTTTAATTTTCAATTGGATTATGCCAATCAAGTATCTCATGATAGTTATTTTGTTGAGTTTGCTCCCACTACTATTGATGAGAATAAATTTGCTTATGTGGAGAGTAATAAAATTTCTATGCTCGTAGGTCATGAAAAGAATGCTTTATGTGATAGATATATTGTTGAATTCATTCATGATGCTACTAAAAATTATTATGAGAGAGGAGCATATGCTTATATAAATTTCAACAACAGCAAGTGTCCTCTCTTTATGTTGAAAGTTTTGAAGTTATGCTTGTTTTGCCTTCCTATGCTAGTTGATTCTTGCTCCCATAAATTGTTTGCTCACAAAATCCCTATGCATAGGAAGTGGTTAGGCTTAAATTTTCTTGTAATATGATTCATGATGCTCTCTTTATGTTCCAATTCTTTATTCTTATGTGAGCATCATTGAAATCATCATGCCTAGCTAAAAAGGCATTAAAGAAAAGCGCTTGTTGGGAGACAACCCAATATTTAACTCTACTGTTTTTGTGTGTTCACATGATTAATATACTATAGTAATCATGTTTTATATGTTTTCTTTCAATAATGTGCCAAGTAAAGCCTTTGGGATAGTGTGGATGCTTGTTGATTTGATTCTGTGCAAAAACAGAAACTTTTGCGTCCAGTGCTGGAATTTCTATTCTGTACTAGAGCGTGAGAAAATTCTGAAATTTTTACACAGTTTTGGGTTACAAATTGTTTACGTTTTCCTAATTTTTCATAATTTTTGGAGGTACAGAAGTATGGTTTTTAAATATCTCACTACATGATGTTCTGTTTTTGACATATTCTGTTTTTAGTGCATAATTTGCTTGTTTTAGTGTTTCCATAGCTTATATTGAGTAATATAAATTGTGTAAATGATGGAATAAAGTAGGAATTATGTGAGAACAATTATGAATCTTGTCTTGATAGTACGAAAGTGGATGATTTATTTTTATCATACTAACCTATCTCACAAGTTCCGTTAAGTTTTGTGTGATTGAAGTTTTCAAGTTTTGGGTGAGATATCGATATGAGGAGAATAAGGAGTGGCAAGACCCTAAGATTGGGGATGCCCAAGGCACCCCAAGGTAATATTCAAGGAATACCCAAGCAACTAAGCTTGGGGATGCCCCGGAAGGCATCCCCTCTTTCATCTTCAACACTATCGGTAACCTCACTTGGAGCTATATTTTTATTCATCGCATAATATGAGTTTTGCTTGGAGCGTCATTTTCTTTCATTGATATTTTCTTGCTGTTATCAATAATCATGTTTTGTATATTTTAGTTCAATAAAATCCCAATTATAGCCTTTACCATGCTCAGTTTGCAAGTTCATGTGTTGCTGTTTGAAAACAGAAAGTTTTCTGTTATGTCCAGAATATTCCTGAATAGTCAGGACATGATAAAAATCTAAAAAATTTACACAGTAAGCATGCATGAGTTCTATGTCACGTGGTAATTTTTCAGAATTTTTGGAGTTAGGGAAGTATGGATTCTTATTCAACCTTTACAGACTGTTCTGTTTTGACAGATTGCTGTTATAGTTGCATTGTCTGCATATGTTTGCTAATTTAATGTTTCTATTTGTGGATAGGAGTATTAAATATGCAGAGGCATTTAGTATGCAATGTTTAATTATAATTTTAGTGATTTTTTATAGTAGAGAATGTCAAGGTTTTGAGTTGATTTATGCTAACTTATCTCACGAGTTCTTGTTGAGTTTTGTGTGGTTGAAGTTTTTAAGATTTAGAAGCCATGATATGAGAGGAATTAAGGAGACACAAGAGCTCAAGCTTGGGGATGCCCAAGGCACCCCAAGATAACATTCTAAGAAGTCTCAAGCAACTAAGCTTGGGGATGCCCCGGTTGGCATCCCACCTTTCTTCATCAACACCTATCGGCTAGCCTAAGTTTTTGCTTCTTCACATGATATGTGCTATGGAGTGTCCTTTAATTTTCATTTTGTTTGCTGTTTTAATAAAATTATCAAGATTTGAAATCTTTATTTGGAGAGAGTCTTCACATAGCTACTTAATTGTTTAACTACTCATTAATCTTCACTTATATCTTTTGGAGTAGTTTGTCATACACTCTCATGCTTCACTTATATTATTTTGAGAGTTGACAATAGTAATGGCAATATGCTTAAGGTATTAATTTGGTCCTAATATGATGGATATTTAAGAAGGATATAATAAAAACTTTTATGCAGACCATTGGATATGATAAGTGTGATTCCTTGCAATAGTTCTGCGATATGGAGATGATGATATGTGAGTCATGTTAGTGAGTAATTGTGATTTAGTAAGAATATTAGTGTTAAGGTTTGTGATTCCCTATGCATGCACATTAAGTCAATAGTTATGCAACGAAATTATATCCTACTTATGGTGCATTATTCGGTGTTAGTTATGTTAAATGCATGTTTATGACCGTTTTCATTTTTTTGGTTGGTTGCTTCTCAATCTATTTGCTAGCCTTCATTTGTACTAAGCGGAAATACTGCTTGTGCATCCAAAATCCTTAAACCCAAGTTGTGCCAAATGAGTCCACTATACCTACCTATATGCGGTATTTCAATGCCGTTCTAAGTAAATTTGCGTGTGCCAACTCTAATTTTCAAAATAATTTTTCCGTTTTGTGTGCCCATACCGCTCATGAAGCGGCAGGGGGTGGCCATTATTTTCCATGCTAGGTGTGTCATTCTCATGATGAGTGTTTATTAACTTGTCATTGCACGAGAGAATGGTTGGCAATAGGGATGCCCAGTCCCACAATGAATCAAAATTAATAACAACAAAATTCCTTGGAAAGTGTTGGTATGGAGGGCACCCATGGATACGGCTAGCCATGGATTGTGAAAGAATGGTGGAAAGGAAATAACCTTTTGGAGAGTGGTGTCTCCTAGATTGGTTAGGTGTCACTTGGGAGCCTCCAACCAGATGTGGAGTTGAACCAAGAAGTTTGTAAGGGCAAGGAGATCGCCTACTTCGTGAAGATCTACCCCGAGTAAGGCTAGTCCTTCATGGACGTAAGCCATGGTGGAATAGTCAAGGTTGCTTCTTCGTGGATCCTTCGTGGGTGGAGCCCTCCGTGGACTCGCGCAGCCGTTACCCTTCGTGGGTTGAAGTCTCCATCAACGTGGACGTACAATAGCACCACCTATCGGAACCACGCCAAAAATCCACCGTGTCTTCATTGCGTTTGATCTTCCATACTCTACCCCTTTACTTTCCATACTATTGCATGCTTTACTATTTCCGCTGCTCAATCTCTAGATATGCATGTGTAGAAAGTATTGGAGTGATCTTAACTTGTGCCAAAATCTGCCTAAGTTCCAAGAGAAATTAAAAACTGCACCTTTGGCTGGTTAGGAGTCTATTCACCCCCCCTCTAGACCTATCTCCTCGATCCTACAATTGGTATCAGAGCTTTGGTCTCCATTGCTTTGGTTTCATCACCATTGGAGGGAGATGGATATGTCTACGTTCGGGAGTATTAGACGTAGAGTGCCTATTCTCAATGGGGAGTATTACAACTTTTGGAGGGATGAAATGCTTGATATCTTTGATGAGTTTAACTTGAGCAAGTATATTCATAATCCTTATGTGCCCCCTATTGATCCCTTGCATCCTACTCATGAAGAGGAAATTGACATGCTTCGTAATCTTAGAACTGTCAATCTTATCATTAGAGGATTACCTAAGATTGTGCTTGGTTGTATGCAAAACTTTGCATGTGCTTATACTCTATGGCATGATTTAGAAAAGCGATATCCTGATTATTCCTTAAAGAGTCTTGATAAGATTCTTCATAAGGCTGTTGTTTTTCACAAGATGAGTCCTAATGATCCTAAGTTTGATGATTGCTTGTTTGAGCTTCGTGATCTCATGCGTGCCAAAGGAGATGTTAGAACTATTAGCAACATTATCATGGAAACTATTAGAATCCATAAACTTGAACATTGTCATGATCATGAAACTAATAAATCTATTGCCCTAGGTAATGATCAAATGCATGATGATGATGATGTTGAGCACGGCTATTATGATGAAGACGAAGACTTTGATATTGAATTTGAGAAGACCATGAGGAATCTCTGTCTTATGGCAAATCTTCGAGATTATATGGCCGGAGGAAAAGAGTGGATTCTTGATAGTGGATGTACCGATCACATGACCAGAGATAGAGACATGTTTCGTGATCTTACTAAAAATGATGGTCCACGCAAGTATGTGACTTTTGGAGACAACTCCAAGGGTAAGGTACTTGGCCTTGGTAAGGTGGCCATATCCAATGATAGCTCCATACAAAATGTTATGCTTGTTGAATCTCTTGGTTACAATCTTCTTTCCGTATCTGGACTAGCTGATTTTGGTTTTAATGTTCTATTTACCAAAGTAGATTGCCAAGTGTTTCGCCAAGATAATCATAATATAGTCTTTACCGGCATTCGTAGAGGTGATCTATACATTGTTGATTTCACTAAGAGAGCCCAACCTCGTACATGTTTAATTGCTAAATCTTCTAAAGGTTGGTTATGGCATAGAAGACTTGGACATGTTGGTATGCGTAACCTTGATAAACTTGTTAAAGGAGATCACATTCTTGGAGTAAAAGATGTTATATTTGACAAAGATCGACTTTGTAGTGCTTGCCAAGCAGGAAAACAAGTTGGAGGAAGCCATCCCGTAAAGAACATTATGACCACGAGGAGACCACTCGAGCTACTTCATATGGATCTGTTTGGTCCCAACGCCTATAAGAGTCTTGGTGGTAACTCTTTCGGTTTGGTCATTGTTGATGATTTTTCCAGATTTACGTGGGTGTTCTTTCTTGATGACAAATCGCGGGTACAAAAGATCTTCAAGAACTTCGCAAGAAAGGCTCAAAACCAATTTGAAGTGAAGATCAAGAAGGTTCGGAGTGACAACGGAACGGAGTTCAAGAACGCCAATGTGGACACCTTTCTTGATGAGGAGGGTATTTCACATGAGTTCTCGGCTACGTACACGCCTCAACAAAATGGAGTTGTTGAGAGGAAGAACCGTACACTTATTGAGATGGCAAGAACAATGCTTGATGAATACAAGACGCCAAGACATTTTTGGGCGGAAGCGGTTGAAACAGCTTGTCATGCAACAAACTGACTCTATCTTCACAAGCTTCTTGGTAAAACGGCGTATGAACTGCTCACCGGTAACAAACCACAAGTTGGATACTTTCGAGTATTTGGCTCAAAATGTTACATTCTTGATAAGCATCATCGTTCAAAATTTGCTCCTAAATCTCATGAAGGTTTCCTACTTGGTTATGGATCGAACTCTCACACTTACCGTGTCTACAACAACTTCACTCGAAAAGTTGAAGAGACGGTAGACGTGAAGTTTGATGAGACTAACGGCTCGCAAGTCGAGGAATTGCCACTTGATGTAGGAGATAAAGAACCATCGGAAGCAATCCAAGACTTGCTGGCAAGATTCGCCCCGTGGAAGTAAAGGAGAGTACCTCGTCTATTCAAGTGGAAGCCCCAACCTCACATCAAGGTGAACGACAAGCTGATATGGAGGCATCGACAAGTGGAACACGTCAAGACGATGGGAATGAGGAAGTGCAACAAGATGATCCACCTCAACCCGCTTCTCCACCTCCACAAACAGACAACGACAACATCAACGAAGAAGAAGATGATGATGATGATGAGGAAGCCTCACCACAACCCAAGAAAAAGCTACCTCGAGTTAGAGCAAGAATCGACAAGGATCATCCCGTCGAACAAATACTTGGAGATATCCAAACCGGGAGAATTACTCGCTCTAAATCT
This sequence comes from Elymus sibiricus, assembly GCA_039707655.1. Classification (NCBI taxonomy): domain Eukaryota; kingdom Viridiplantae; phylum Streptophyta; class Magnoliopsida; order Poales; family Poaceae; genus Elymus; species Elymus sibiricus. Next base: position 152,954,094 of record CM077670.1, on the reverse strand, counting down.
CGTTTAGCTAACTTTTGTGAGCATTACTCATTTATCTCTAGTGTTGAACCCTTGAAGCTAGAAGATGCTCTCAAGGACCCCGATTGGGTGAATGCAATGCACGAAGAGCTACACAACTTTGAGAGGAACCAAGTGTGGACATTGGTTGAGAAGCCTAAGGAAGATCAAAACATCATTGGAACCAAATGGGTGTTTCGGAATAAGCAAGATGAAGATGGACAAGTTGTACGCAACAAGGCTCGTCTCGTAGCACAAGGTTACACACAAGTCGAAGGTATGGACTATGGTGAGACCTATGCCCCCGTTGCAAGACTTGAATCAATTCGCATTTTACTTGCTTATGCCAATCACCATGATATCACTCTTTACCAAATGGATATTAAAAGTGCCTTCTTAAATGGAGAAATAGAGGAGGAAGTATATGTTAAACAACCTCCCGGCTTTGAGAATCCCAAGAAACCTAATCATGTGTACAAACTTCGTAAAGCTCTTTATGGTCTTAAACAAGCCCCTAGAGCTTGGTACAAATGCTTGACAAAGTTTCTTCTTGAAAAAGGTTTTGAAATTGGGAAGATTGATTCAACTTTGTTCACTAAGAGGGTTAATGGAGAATTATTTGTATGCCAAATTTATGTTGATGATATTATCTTTGGTTCTACTAACCCCTCTTTTAGTGAAAAGTTTGGAAGGTTGATGTCGGAGAAGTTTGAGATGTCTATGATGAGTGAACTCAAATTCTTTCTTGGTTTGCAAATCAAGCAAACTAGGGAAGGTACCTTTGTCTCTCAAACAAAGTATACCAAGGACTTATTCAAGAAGTTCAACATGCAAGAGAGTAAAGGTATGAAAACTCCTATGCCCACGAGCGGACATCTAGACTTGACCAAGGATGGCAAACCGGTTGATCAAAAGGTTTACCGATCGATGATTGGTTCATTATTATATCTATGTGCCTCTCGACCCGACATTATGCTAAGTGTGTGCATGTGTGCACGATACCAAGCGGCACCAAAAGAGTGTCACCTTAATGCGGTGAAAAGAATTGTGAGATACTTGATACATACACCAAACTTTGGAATATGGTATCCCAAAGGATCTTCTTTCAATCTTGTTGGCTACTCCGATTCGGACTATGCTGGAGACAAGGTTGACAGAAAATCCACTTCAGGTACATGTCAATTTCTTGGTAGATCTCTTGTGTCTTGGTCCTCCAAGAAACAAAATTCCGTATCTCTATCTACTGCCGAAGCGGAATACATTGCCGCGGGATCATGTTGTGCTCAATTACTATGGATGACACAAACTCTTAAAGATTATGGTGTGCATGTGAGACATGTACCATTACTTTGTGACAATGAGAGTGCTATTAAGATAGCACACAATCCCGTGCAACATTCTCGAACTAAGCATATTGAGGTTCGTCACCATTTCATTCGAGATCATGTTGAGAAAGGTGATATTGACCTTAAACATGTTCGTACTGACAAACAATTGGCGGACATCTTTACCAAACCCCTTGATGAGAAAATGTTTTGTCACTTGAGAAGTGAGTTGAACATCATTGATGCTTCAAACGTGAACTAGAGGTTCATGTGGATGCATACAAGGGCATGAGCATTCTTGACTAATCCATGATACTTTCATGATCATATTATATCTTGGATATTTTGCTCCCTTGTATGGTATCTAACCTTTTGTAGGTACTTGGACAAGCTTCATGTCACAAGATTGCATCTCACTCTTATCTTGAGCAATCTTGTATAACCCAAGTATCAACAATTGATGGAGTAACAAGGAACAAGACAACCTAAACATATCCTTTGACAACATTTGAGTTATGCTTCACTCTTGTCATATTGGATACACATGTTGTTCCTTGCAAATCTAACCCATGTAGGAAGATGAACTACAAATGATAGGATAGCTCCAAACTTCAATTCATGAGCATCCACTTCAAGTTCAGCTACATGATGGACTTCACCAAATACCAATGTAAGTTCTCACAACTTAGAGAAGCTTTACTCAAAGACATGAGCTAAAGCAACTCAACAAGATGTGAATACATTGAAATGCTTAAAAGAAAAATGGCAACCCCATTTTGAGCTTAAATGATGAGTATGACCTATGATCAAGTGTACTCACTTGACTCCTAAGTCAATATACTCTAACATAGGTGACCTAGTCGCCGACCCATCTAGATGAAGTTTTTTTTTTAAAAAAAAACTTCTTCTAGATGTTTCTTTGTTTCTCTTCTGTTTCATTTCATTTAGTTTGTCTCGCAGTTAATTCTTTGCAAATCCTTGTGTAAATTCCTTGCCTAGTGAGCTGAGTTGACAAAAATTCCATTGCACCAAACTCGGTTCCACCGAATTGTCTCAACTCGGTGTCACCGATTTTGACTGCACTAAGGAATTCTCTGTCCAATTTTCCCTAAGTTTTTCTACTCCAGCTCCACTCCATGATTCTTATCCTCTACTTGCATCTAGATGTGTTTCTCAAGGACCAAACCCACTTAATCAATAACCTTGAAGACCCTTCTTGGAAATTGATGTCAAAGGGGGAGAGAGGAATACATCAAAGCTTAAGCTTATCTATTCAAAACAAAGATGCACCTTACAAGAGGAGAGAATGTTACATGTTTCTTTTAGGGGTAGAGAAACATGGTAAGTTTGTTCTTTGGTTGTTCTAGTTTTCTCACCCTACCTACTCCCAATATCCATGTCAGATTCAGGGGGAGAGGAAGTTCTTTAAGGGGAGACAGCCAAGATACATGTTGCATGTATATTTTCCCATGAGATATCATCATGTTATGCACATCTTTAGGGGGAGTTCAAGGGAGCTCATACATGTTACATGTTTCCTTCAAAGCTTTCATACATACCTCTGCTAAATCTTTATTTAAAGCTTTGATGTATGTTGTCATCAATTACCAAAAAGGGGGAGATTGAAAGCACGTTTGCTCCCTTGGTGGTTTTGGTAATTTATGCCAACATACATGTTGTTGGACTAATGCTTTTATCTAGTAAATTTCAGACAAGTTCAACAATGGCGTGGCACGGACAAGAGGACGTGGAACCCCTTCAAAATGCTAAGGACAAGGATTGGCAAAAGAGCAAGACTCTACATTTTTGGTTTAGTGATCCAAGATCACATTGAGTCCATAGGAAAGCCAATACTATTAAAAGGGGATGAGGTGTTGCTTAATGGTGTTTTTGCTCAAGTGCTTAGTGACAGTATTCCTAAACCCTCAACCACTATCTCTACCCAAATATGTCCTAAACCTAAAGTCCAACTCGGCCCCACCAATATTTCCAATCCGGCCCCACCGAGTTCATCCAAGACTTAGCCATTGCCAAACCCTAACAAATCGGATCCACCGAAATGGATCTCGGTCCCACCGAGATGGCCTTGCCAACTCTCTGTAATCGGTTGCATTCACTTCGGTCTCACCGAGTTATGCAAATCGGTCCCACCGAGATGGTTTGCCAAGTCTCTGTTGCCTTATTGCTTCACTTCGGTCCTACCGAGTTGATGTAATCGGTGCCACCGAGATGAGGATTGCCCTAAGCCATTGCACTTCGGTCCATCCGAGTTGTTCGTATCGGTCCCACCGAGATTCCTAAAGTTCATATCTTTTACACAGTTCGGTGCTACCGAGATTATCGTTTCGGTGCCACCGAGTTGGGTCAAAAGTGTGTAACGGTTGGATTTTGTGTGGAGGCTATATATACCCCTCCACCCTATCCTTCTCAGTAAGGAGAGCCATCAGAACGTGCCTACACTTCCACCATTCATTTTCTGAGAGAGAACCACCTACTCATGTGTTGAGATCAAGATATTCCATTCCTACCATTTGAACCTTGATCTCTAGCCTTTCCCAAGTTGCTTTCCACTCAAATCTCTCTTCCACCATAGCCAAATCTGTGAGGAGTTGATTGAGTGCTGGGAAGACTATCATTTGAAGCACAAGAGCAAGGAGTTCATCAACAACACACCGTCTATTACCTTTTGGAGAGTGGTGTCTCCTAGATTGGTTAGGTGTCACTTGGGAGCCTCCAACCAGATGTGGAGTCGAACCAAGAAGTTTGTAAGGGCAAGGAGATCGCCTACTTCGTGAAGATCTACCCCGAGTAAGGCTAGTCCTTCGTGGACGTAAGCCATGGTGGAATAGTCAAGGTTGCTTCATCGTGGACCCTTCGTGGGTGGAGCCCTCCGTGGACTCGCGCAGCCGTTACCCTTCGTGGGTTGAAGTCTCCATCAACGTGGACGTACGATAGCACCACCTATCGAAACCACGCCAAAAATCCACCGTGTCTTCATTGCGTTTGATCTTCCATACTCTACCCCTCTACTTTCCGTACTATTGCATGCTTTACTATTTCCGCTGCTCAATCTCTAGATATGCATGTGTAGAAAGTATTGGAGTGATCTTAACTTGTGCCAAAATCTGCCTAAGTTCCAAGAGAAATTAAAAACTGCACCTTTGGCTGGTTAGGAGTCTATTCACCCCCCCCTCTAGACCTATCTCCTCGATCCTACATCTGGCACATTTGACAAATCTCTGCTTCCCTCTACGAAGGGCCTATCTATTTACTTTTATGCAATTTTTATTTTTACTTGAGTCTCCATCTTCTCTTACAAAAGCACCAACTAGAGAGCACTATTGTCATACTTGTGCATTGGATGTAGCTAATATTTGAGTGTGTTTCATGAATGGATCAATGATTAAGCATAATGGGCTAGGGATAACTTTCTTTAGCATTGATATTTTGAAAGACATGGTTGCTTGTTAGTATGCTTGAGTATTTATGTGTTCATGTCAAATTATAGACTATTGTTTTGAATCATTCAAGTCCAAGTGTCCATGCAACAAAAGAAAAGATTATATGATCATTGTGATAGGTAGCATTCCACATCAAAATTTCTGTTTTTAATCGCTACTTTATCATGATGAGTTTTATGAGAAAAAGTTGCTGTCATGATGCTAGGAAAAGTGATTGAAATTATCATTGATCAAACATATGCACTATGCTAGCATTCACACTTCATAAATTATTTCTTTTATCATTTACCTACTCGAAGACGAGCAGGAATTAAGCTTGGGGATGCTGATACGTCTCCAACGTATCTATAATTTATGAAGTATTCATGCCATATTTATAACAATTCTATATGGTTTTGGTATGATTTGATTAGAACTAACCCGGACTGACGCTGTTTTCAGCAGAATTGCCATGGTGTTGTTTTTTGTGCAGAAATAAAAGTTCTTGGAATTAGATGAAACTTTTTGGAGATTTTTTATGGAATAAATAAAAAATACTGAAACCAAGACCCACTAGAGGGGGGCCACCCAGTGCCCACGAGGCACCAGGGCGCGCCACCCCCCCAGCCGCGCCCTGGTACCTCGTGGGGCCCATGTGGCTCCATCTGACCTGATTCCAACGCTGAAAAATCCTATAAATAGAGAAACCCCCAGAAATAACCCTAGATGAGTTTTTACGCCGCCGCAAGCCTCTGTACCTCCATGATCTAATCTACAGCCCTTTTCCGGCACCCTGCCGGAGGGAGGAAAGCATCACCGGAGGCCATCTTCATCATCCCGGCGGTCTCGAGGAGGGAGTAGTTCACCCTCGGGGCTGAGGGTTTGTACCAGTAGCTATGTGTTTTATCTCTCTCTCTCGTGTTCTTGATTTGGCACGATCTTTATGTATCGCGAGCTTTGTTAATATAGTTGGATCATATGGTGCTTCTTCCCTCTCTATCTTTGTTGTGATGAATTGAATCTTTTCCCTTTGAGGTTTCATTATTGTCGGATTGAATATTCAGATTTGAGAACACTTGATGTATGTCTTGCATATGAATACCCGTGGTGACAATGGGGTATTATATTGATTCACTTGATGTATGTTTTGGCACTCAACTCGCGGATTCCCGAGGTGACATTGGGGTAATCTATGCATAGGGGTTGATGCACGTTTTCATTATCTTTTCTCCGATAGAAACTTTGGGGTGCTCCTTGGTGTTCTTTGTGTGGATCGAATATTATGATTATGAAGTTGTTTGATGCATATCGTATAATCAACTCACAAATACTTGTGGTGACATTGGAGTATCTAGGTGACATTAGAGTTGGTTGATGTGTATCATATGGTGTTATTCTAGTACGAACTCTAGGGCTGTTTGTGACACTTATAGAAATAGCTCAATAGATCGATCGGAAAGGATAACTTTGAGGTGGTTTCGTACCCTACAAACAATTTCTATCTTATGTTCTCCGCTAATAGGAACTTGGGAGTGATTCTTTATCGCACGTTGAGGGATGGTTATATGATCCAATTATATTAGCATTGTTGAGAGATTGCACTAGTGAAAGTATGAACCCTAGGCCTTGTTTTCAAGCATTGCAATACCGTTTGTGCTCACTTTTGTTACTTGATACCTTGCTGTTTTTATATTTTCAAATTACAAAAACCTATATCTACTATCCATACTACACTTTTATCACCATCTCTTCGCCGAACTAGTGCACCTATACAATTTACCATTGTATTGGGTGTGTTGGGGACACAAGAGATTTCTTGTATTTGGTTGCAGGGTTGTTTGAGAGATACCATCTTCAACCTACGCCTCCCACGGATTGATAAACCTTAGGTCATCCACTCGAGGGAAAATTGCTACTGTCCTACAAAACTCTGCGCTTGGAGGCCCAACACGAGTCTACAAGAATAAGTTGTGTAGTAGACATCAGTAATATTCAAGGACTCCCATGCGACTAAGCTTGGGGATGCCCCGGAAGGCATCCCCTCTTTCTTCTACCAACTATCGGTAATTTTACTTGGAGCTATATTTTTATTCGTCACATATCATGAGTTTTGCTTGAAGCGTCGTGTATTATATGAGTCTTTGCTTTGTTTGCTTTTTAGTTTGTCACAATCATCTTTGCTGGACACACTTATTTGAGAGAGCCACACGTTTATCATGATTTGTTAGAATACTCTAGTGCTTCACTTAAATCTTTTTGAGCACGGCGGTGACTATATTTTGAAGAAATATTTGAACTCTCATGCTTCACTTATATTATTTTGAGAGTTGATAAGATTAAATTTTGAAGAAATATTTGCACTCTCATGCTTCACTTATATCTTTTTGAGAGTTGATAATAGTAATGGTAATTTGCACAAGATACGAATTTGGTCCCAAAGTGATGAATATTCAAGAGGGGTATAATAAAAACTCTCAAATTCATGTTTATGACCGTTTTCGCTTTTTGGTTGGTCGCTTATCAATCTATTTGCTAGCCTTCATTTGTACTAAGCGGGAATGCTACTTGTGTATCCAACTCCTTAAACCCAAAGTTGTGCCAAATGAGTCCACCATACCTACCTATATGCGGTATTTCCATGCCGTTCCAAGTAAATTTGCATGTGCCAACTCTAATTTTTCAAAATAATTTTCCGTTTTGTGTGCCCGTACTGCTCATGAAGTGGCAGGGGGTGGCCAATATTTTCCATGCTAGGTGTGTTGTTCTCACGATGAGTGTTTATTCACTTGTCATTGCATGAGAAAGTGGCAAGGTAATAGGGATGCCCAGTCCCAAAATGAAAAAAAAATATATGATGATAATAATAAATTCCTTGGAAAGTGTTGGTATGGAAGGCACCCATGAATACGGCTAGCCATGGATTGTGAAAGAATGGTGGAAAGGAAATAAACTTTATTTTCTGTTTGGGAACCGCCTATAATGTGTGTAGCATGGAAAATATTAGGAATTCTCGGTCGTTTTCGTTGACAGGAAAAGCATGACTCTCAAAATAATTTTATCTCTCTAATTTAAGCCTTGAGCTCTGGCACCTCTGCAAATCTCTGCTTCCCTCTGCGAAGGGCCCTATCTATTTACTTTTATACAATTTTTATTTTTATTTTGAGTCTCCATCTTCTCTTATAAAGCACCAACTAGAGAGCACTATTGTCATACTTGTGCATCGGGTGTAGCTAATATTGAGTGTGTTTCATGAATGGATCAATGATTGAGCATAATGGGCTAGGGATAACTTTCTTTAGCGTTGATATTTTGAAAGACATGGTTGCTTGTTAGTATGCTTGAGTATTTATGTCTTCATGTCAAACTATAGACTATTGCTTTGAATCATTCAAGTCCAAATGTCCATGCTACAAAAGAAAAGAATATGTGATGAATATGATAGGTAGCATTCCACATCAAAAATTCTATTTTTATCATTTACCTACTCGAGGACGGGCAGGAATTAAGCTTGGGGATGCTTGATACGTCTCCAATGTATCTATAATTTTTGATTGTTTCATGCTATTATAGTATCAATCTTGGATGTTTTATATACATTTACAAGCAATTATATATCATTTTTTGGGACTAACCTATTAACTTAATGCCCAATGCCAGCTGTTGTTTTTGGTTTTTCAGAATATCAGTACCAAACGAAGTCCAAATGCCACGAAACTTTTTGGAGATTTTTTTCTGGACATAAGAGACCCTGGAAGCTTCGGGAGGGGACGAGAAGATGGAGCAGTTGCCCACGAGGCACCAGGGCGCGCCCTGGGCGGTGGGGCGCGCCCTGGGGGGTGGGGCGCGCCCTGGTAGCTTGTGGGGCCCACGAGGCTCCGTTTGACCTAACTCTACCTCTATAAATTATCTAAAATCGGGAAACCAAGAGAGGAGTCCACGAAATACTTTTTCCGCTGCCGCAAGTTTCTGTTCTCGAGAGATCCCATCTGGAGGTCTTTTTCGGCACTCTGTCGGAGGGGGATTCGACCACGGAGGGGCTCCACATCAACCTTGCTGCCCTTCCAATGATGCGTGAGTAGTTTACCACAGACCTTTGGGTCCATAGTTAGTAGCTAGATGGCTTCTTCTCTCTATTTGATCTTCAATACAATGTTCTCCTCGATGTTCTTGGAGTTCTATCTGATGTAATCACTTTTTGCGGTGTGTTTGTTGGGATCCGATGAATTGTGAGTTTATGATCAGATTATCCATGAATATTATTTGAGTTTTCTCTGAACTCTTTTATGCATGATTGTTATAGCTTCGTATTTCTCTCCGATCTATTGATTTGGTTTGGCCAACTAGATTGATTTGTCTTGCAATGGGAGAGGTGCTTTGTAATGGGTTCGATCTTGCGGTGCTCAATCCCAGTGATAGTAGGGGACATGACACGTATTGTATCGTTGCTATTAAGGATAAAAAGATGGGGTTTATTCATGTGTGAGTTTACTTTGTCTACATCATGTCATCTTGCTTAAGGCGTTACTCCGTTCTTTATGAACTTAATACTCTAGATGCATGCTGGATAGCGGTCGATGGGTGGAGTAATAGTAGTAGATGCTGGTAGGAGTCGGTCTACTTGTCTCGGACATGATGCCTATATACATGATCATTGCCTTGGATATCGTCATGATTATTTGCTTTTCTATCAATTGCCCAACAGTAATTTGTTTACCCACCGTATGCTATTTTCAAGAGAGAAGAGCCTCTAGTGAAAACTATGGCCCCCGGGTCTACCTTTATCATATATTGAAAATCCTAAAAATACCTTGCTATAATTTTACTTTATTTATTTTATTTTGTATTTTTGTTCGATCTATCTATCTATCACCATACAATTTAATCTTGCAATTAACCGCCAAGGGATTGACAACCCCTAGTTCGCGTTGGGTGCAAGGATTTGTTATTTTGTGTGCAGGTGCTGCTAACGAGTTGTTGCATGATTCTCCTACTGGATTGATAACCTTCGTTTCATAACTAAGGGAAATACTTATCTCTACTATACTGCATCATCCCCTCATCTTCGGGGACATCCCAACGCAGCTCACAAGTAGCAGGAAGAATTTCTGGCGCCGTTGCCGGGGAGACATCACCAAAACCTATCAAGTACCTTCGCATAAACTATCATGTACTTGCTCTTATTTTCATTTGCCTTTTTATTTGCATTTTCCTCTCATTTTCATCTCCCCCACTTCTAAAACAATTTTACAAAAAATACAAACATATTTTTTTGCTCGTTTGCTAGTTTGCTTGCTTGAAATTGCTACCATGTCTGAGTTTGTTATTGAAAAGGGTGAGGATGGTAAAACCTCTAAGATAGAAATTCCCTTCAACTTGGATACTAAATGTTTTTGTGACGGGAAGTGGGAATATCATAGGAAAAAGTGTTATCCAAGAATTCTTTACTTGTACGGGAACTTTGGTTTGTAATGACATTCACATTCTTAAAAGAACCAATAGTTACACCGAAGCTATCTCTGCACTTGTTCTTAAACTTGAAAGAAGGTTTATACGTACTCATCCCACTTTGCAAAGATTGTTCTACGAGTTACCTATTATAAATAACCCTAAGGCTAAAAAGATAGCTACTCTTATCCTTATGAATGAATTTGATTACATAGTTCGAGAAGCTAGAGAGATCTTTGATTTTTATAATATGAGTCATGAACACCCCGTGATAGATGAAATTTTATATGATGAGGTATGTATTTGGTGATGATCCTGCTTTTGATGAAAATACTAAAAGGGAAGTCCCTCCTTTACATATTATCCAACAAGTTTTTAATGGTATTAATCAGAAATATTCTTGGATCGTAAAAGGGAATCAACAAGGATTTGAGGAGAGTTGCCTTAATAATGATCAAATCTTGATTGATGATGTGTTTCCCATTGTTTTTGAAAAAACCTCCTGATAAGCACACACCCCAAGATTCAAAAACTAAGGAGGATAATACTTGAAACTATGCATTATGCCTAGCTAGGGGCATAAAACAATAGCGCTTGATGGGAGGCAACCCAATATTTATCTTAAATTTTTGCTTTGTTTTCTGTTTTGTGTGTTTACACAATTTTAGCTTCTGTTATGATTGTGTTTTTTATCTTTTAATTAGTGTTTGTGCCAAGTACTGCCTTTGGGATAATTTGGATGATAGTATAATTGATGCTGTTTGAAAACAGAAAGTTTTGAGTCCAGTGCTAGATTTTTGGATCTGTACTGGAGCGTGATAAAATTATGAATTTTTTACATGGTATTGGTTATGAATTGTTTACATTGTCCTAATTTTTCAGAATTTTCGGAGTTACAGAAGTATGGCTTTTAAATAGATCTTTACAGACTGTTCTATTTTAGACAGATTCTGTTTTTGTTGCATAGCTTGCTTATTTTGATGAATATATGGATTGTATCGGGGGGTATAAGCCATGGGAAAGTTGGAGTACAGTAGCATTATGCCAATATTAAATATGAATGAATTTATAACAGTACCTAATGTTTAAAATTGGTTTGTTATACTAACGGATCTCACGAGGTTTCTGTTGAGTTTTGTGTGCTGAAGTTTTCATGTTTTGGCTGAGACCACGATGGATGAAGGAATAAGGAGTGGCAAGAGCCTAAGCTTGGGGATGCCCAAGGCACCCCAAGGTAATATTCAAGGAAGACCTGTAAGTGCATCTAGTGCGACCCCTTGTTGGTTTTGGAGTATTGAAGACAAACTTGGTTGAAGGGACTAATGTGTTTGTGAGATTCACAGGAGAACACAGGTAGAAGTCCCTATTGATTCGGTTTACCCATCAAAGATGACCCCTAAAAATGTATGAAGACATTGAAGACAATGGTGGTCCACGAATCATGTTGAAGATAATGGTTCATGAAGACATTCACTTGAAGCCAATGGAACGCGAAGACTTAGTCTTTTGGTAGTTCCATTTTATTCTTTCTTGAGTCATAGGAACCACTGTACTGTTAAGTGGGGTCGAGGTAAACGAAGTCAGAATCTGATGTGATGCTCAACCCAAATCCTATGTCTTTGAGCGAAGACAAATGAGAGAAAACCTCTTCCAGAGTTGGTTGAGTCAGCTTTGCTTGGAGCCCAAGTAAAGCTGCCGCGTGTGTTCAAATTCCGACCATTGGACAAGTGTCAGTTCCCCAATGACCCAGGGTCATTTCGGACAAATCATGTCGGGTTGCCTCCTGGCTATAAATAGCCACCCCCTACCACCATAAATTGGTGGCTGCTCCGAGTTAGTGCACGGCTTTTGTTGTTTGAGAGCAACCCACCTCGAAGCCTTTGAGAGAGAATCCTTGCGAGGACAAAACCCAAAACACCCAGAGCCCAAAGTGATTGAGCATCACTGAAGACAATCTGTTTCAAGTGAACTGAAGACTTATTACACTTGAAGACTGTGATCTTCCAGCCAGTTAGGCGTCATGTTCTGAGCATCCAAGAGTCATTGTGGATTGCCGGTGAACGAAGTCTGTGAAGGTTTGGAAGTCTACCTTGCAGACTTACCAGAGTGATTGGGAGAGATCTACGGGTCTTAGCTCAAGGGGAATAAGGTGAAGACGTGGTCTTCTGAGTTCAATCTCAACCTCCCTAACCAGACGTACAACTGTCACAGCAGTTGGAACTGGTCAAACAAAACATTGTCTTCCCCGAGCTCCTGGTTCTATCCTTTCACTTCCTTTACTTACTGTTTAGTACTGTGAAGCCCTTGCATGCCTGTCTGTGTTTGAAGATATTCCCTGAAGCCATTCATCTGTTAACCTATTTGTCTTCATGCTTCTTGTGCTTATGTTCAATGCATGCTTGTATGTATGATGCCTATGCCTATCATATCTGATCATCTTAGTTACTACTGTTGTTAGTTTTCATTGTGCTTCCGCTTGCTTTGAAGACATTGCCTGTTTTCGAAGCCTTTTATAAAATCACCTATTCACCCCCCTCTAGTCGATAACTAGAACTTTCAATTGGTATCAGAGCAAGGTTCTCCCTTGTTCTGTGTGATTTGGTTTAACCACCTGGAGTTTTAGCTATGTCGATTGTAGGGATAATCAAGGTTTCCGCTGCGTGCCCCGTCTTCGATGGCACTGACTATCCCCACTGGAATAAGATGCGCATGCATCTTGAAGCCATTGACAACGACCTCTAGTATGTTGTCAAGACTGGTGTTCCCAAGGTTGGTGAAGGCATCACCGCTGCTGATGTGAAGAGGTTCGCGCAACTGGACTCGACCGCCAAGAACATCATCTGTGATCATCTGACCAAAGGACAGTATGGTCGTGTGAGTGCACTGGAGTCTGCGACTGGCTCTCCAAGGTCAACGAGGGCGTCTCATCTCAACGAGACACCCGAATCAATGTTCTTCGCAATCTCTTCAACTGCCTCAAGAGACTCGAAAATGAAAATGTTCAGCTCACCTTCGATCGTCTTACTGATATCACCAATGAGCTTCATGCTCTCGGCGCCACTGACATCACCAAGCATGAAGTTGTGAAGAAGCTATTAAGGTCTCTTGACAGTTCATTTGACACCTTATCACTGATGATTCAAGAGCGCCCTGATTTCAAGCAATTGGATCCTGCCGATATACTTGAGAGGCTCAATACTCATGAATTCCAGCTGTCTGAGAAGAGAGATATCTATGGTCCTAGCTATGGACATTCCCGTGCTTTGAAAGCAAAGGCTGTATCTTCATCTGAAGACTCTGACTACTATTCCGATGGTGCTGAAGACATTGGCAGAGAGCTTGCAATGCTCGTGAAGAAGTTTCAGAAGTTCACCAAGAAAAACCGCATCGGAAAGTCTTCAAAGTATGATTCCATGAAGGCTGAAGCTTCCACTCGTGACTACAACAAGAGAACTTGCCACAAATGCAAGAAGCCAGGCCACTACATGGTAGAATGTCCTCAATGGGAAAAGGAATCAAAGAAGAAGAAGAAGAGCAAGGACTCTGACTCTGATGAGAAGAAGAAGAAACACTCAAAGTCTTCATCGCACAAAAGAAGTTCCTCCAGCAAAGCTCGTGCATTCATCGGCAAGGAAATGGATTCAGAGGAGGAATCTGCTTTAGAGGAGGTGGTGGAGGAGTCGGACTCAGGCGTGGCAAGCCTGGCTTTGGCTTCAGCATTCGTCGCCAAGTCCATCTTCAGCACTGAAGACAACGGTCACGTCACCGACACTAACGACTACGACGACGACTCTGCTCCTGCCTACTGCTTCATGGCAAGAGGCGCTAAGGTAACCTCACGCGCTGCTTACTTTGAAACCTCAAGTGAAGATGATTCTGAATGTGAATCCAAACCTAGCTATAAGACACTTTCTAAAATTGCAACTGAGCAACAAACTGCTATGGAAAAGATTCAAAAACTGCTAGACAAAAGCGATGATCTATTGGACGAGGAAATGAATCGAAGTCAATCCTTAATTGAAGACATAAAAAATCTTCAAGTTAAGTATGATGAGCTCCTAAGTCATCATGATACCCTCTCATCTGATCATGAGAAGCTCTCCTATGAATATCTTCAAAATAAACAAGAGCTTGAGAAGCTGAGAGTGTCTCATGATGATCTTCGAATGGAAAATGATTCACTACTCGCTCAACAGATTAGTACCGCTCAGGATGAATTTGTGCCACCTTGCTTGAAATGCCTTGAGTGTGATAATGCTAATTCTTCTGCTGAATGTTCCACTGGTTCTGAATCTACAATATCTTCAACTATTGATGTGGCCACTAACCCCTCATCCGAGGAAGCCACTGCTCTTACTGATGAGAATGCTAGGTTGAAGACATTGCTTGAGACTGGCATGCATAAGAGTCTCAAAGGGCATCAGACTCTTTGCGATGTCCTCAAGAAACAGATCCTGAACAGGAACCCTAGGAAAGAGGGCATTGGCTTCGAGAGAAACATAAATGTTGATGGTACATGTTGGAAGCCTGAGCAGTACCCCAAAACCACTTGGGTTGCCGCAACAGGCCCCCCAATAGACCCATCCACATTATCTAGCTATACCTGTGCTAACCCCATCATCATTGATGAGTCCTTCGACTCAAACTATAAACTGTTCAAAAACCAGAACGGTGAAGTGTTTGCCAGGTTTATTGGAACTAACTGCAGGAATGGTTCTCCTATGAAGAAGATCTGGGTTCCCAAAAGTCTTCTGGAAAGGCTTCCCGTGAATGTCATCATGACACCACCCGGGAAGAAGACAAACCCCAGAGCAAAAGCTTCATATGGACCAAAGTCTTCATACAGACGAAGGTCTTCGTATGATCGAGCTAACACTTATGTTTCGCAGGGTTACAATGATCAGACTCATGAATATGAGAGACGTTCCTCAAACCATTATGTTCACACACTGGTACAGCGAGCTGCTATACAAACAGTTTTTAACCCCTTTCCGCGACGGAGTTTTAAACCGTCGCCTTGCATGTGTGTGCGATAGGGGGGTCCTTCCCACACGACCCAGAAACCATTGGCGATAGGGAGCGCTAATGCAGACGCGTCCCCAAATGTAATTGTATGCGATGCATGAATATATCGCCCACGTTTCTCAGGAGTCAAACATTTCTAATTGAGCAGGGAAACCAAACGGTGTTTCACATTGGACCGTTTGCGAACTACTACCTAAGGCACACGGTCCATCATAGAAACTGTGCGCGATATGCGGCCCATCACACACGAGTATTATATGGCAATCGTCTGCCATACATGACATCATCACACATGTTTCCTGAACAATTTATGAGTGGGATTGTATTTTGCATTGGGCATGGTTTCCTCGAAGCTCTCGTGTGCGATAATGTGCTATCACAAACGGTTCAGGAGCCCCTACGCACACGTAGAAGTGCTCCAAATCATTTGCGATTTGTTGTGTATCACCGATGGTTGTGCTATGAGTGACGTGTGCTTTTCGTTCTGTGTGCGCATCAATGGCCAGGTTAAAGCAAAAATAGCGCATTTGAATTGCCCCGCAAAAAGCAAATTCGCCACAATATGCAATTAAACAAATAGTGTCCACAGGATGAACATTCATCAGAATTCGCAACAATATGCAATTGAACAAATGCTAGCTAAATTCCACTGATTTATCGACAAATGCAGTACATAATCATAGTGTAAGAAATACGAAGATCTCATCACATGGAAAACAATGCATCCATGCGTATATGTTTAGCGGCTAACTCGTGTTGAATGTTTACTCATTGTTTCAGGAACAACCATGCTGAAATCTTCATTATCACCAGTGGGATTGATGTAGTGATTCAGGAAGAAGTTGCAGATAAATCTCCTAACCTCCATCAATTCACCAGCGGGGAGCGGTTCAGGGGTCATCGGTTCAAAGATGAGCTGCAGGATTTTTATATCAGAATGTGCCATACGAGTGGAGTAGAAGATATTAATTAAGATACATACTTACTGGTGCTAAATTGCGTGCATTGTTACAGCAGTCAGTAGATTTGAAGATGGAGATCATGTGTCTGCAGACATAGTATCCACAAAGGTTGGTCCCTGGTTGTTGCTATGGAAACTGATTTTTTTGTACAGAATTAGTCATGTATTTGCCCTGTTAGGAGCAACCTAACCGGTGTAAGATGTTTTTTTCTTTGGAGAGAAATAGAAAGGGGTTTATTTAGAAACTTGAACATTAGACTAGCATAACAAAAGGTATTAACAAAAGGTATTTGCAAACTTTTGGATACATTTTCTGAAAATAACAGATTTCGGTGTCTTACCGGATAAACGATCTCGTGCTACAGAGGTAGTGCACTGTTGAACTGGTTCCCTCGTTTAATTATGCACGATGCCAACACACTGCAAATGAAGATGAATTTCCACATACTCAGTTCTTGAACCAGATATGAATGCAAATTTTAACATCATAGAATTCAATACCTATCCATGAATTGCTGAAGATGCGTCAAATCCTGAGGCTTTATTGAATCTCTGAGAGAATCCAAGTAGTAAACTTTGTTCTGGTTTGGAGCAATGACTACCAAGATCCAGTGAATGCTACAGATTATGAAAACCATGAACTTACGAACTATGACGAAATATGAAAGACGGTCAATGTATGTGTGGTTGTTTATTTGACTTACCCTTCATGATATGGCCAGAGAAAGAGTTCTGCATGGGGCGTGCGACACAAGATACTGACGACCTTGCCAATGGCCCTCTCCCGATTATCTGTGCCACCACGTAATAATATGCCATTTGCTACGTGAGGATCTATGAAATACACTCGCTCCATTTTTCTTTGCGTGATCAATCCCCTGAGAGGAATACAATACAGTTAGCTTTTTTTTTATTACAACCTTGTATGGAGAAGTTGATCAGAGTTGGTGAAGTACTTACAACATCAAGCATTTAACAAGAGTCATATCGAGCACATCGAAGTTGAAGAAGAGATGAAAGTCCTCGAATTCCACACTGATGGATCCTTGATCGTGACCGAAATGATCACTATCGTAGTGGACTAACAGAACCTTATAACCTTCTGACATTTCATCCATGCAATATTTATGTAACTTGCGGCAACTGGAACTGCACTCCTCTAAGTATTCGTCAACAAGAAATGACTGGCCATGGACGTACTTGTGTGCTACAAGTACATCTGCTTTATTTTTAGCAAGTATCCTTTCGACTTCTTCATCGGGCAAGCTGTCATAACTAGTATAACTCTCCAATTCGAACAACTTGCTGGTAATTTGGTTCTGGGCGATGAGTGCTTTTAGTAAGAGGCTATCATTTGCATTCTTCCTCGGTCTCGGGGGCCGCTTCCTCGCGGGTGCAACTGTGGCCGCATTCCTCTTGGTACTTGAGCACTTCTGGTGCAAGGTCTGGATCGTTGATAGACGGACTACTGAGCAGGCATTGAAGATAAGACGGGCTGCTGAGCAGACGGTTTAGCTACGCCGGACTGCTGAGCTGGTGGTGCTGTTGTGACGGACTGCTGAGCTGTAGGAGCAGAGGCGTCGGACTGCTAACCAGGCGGTGAAGCTATGTCGGGCTTCTGCGCAGGTGGTGCCAACACGTCGGTGTGCTGAGGAGGTTGTGCCAACGCGTTGGTTTGCTGAACAGGCAGTGCCGACGCATTGGTATGCTGATCACGCGGCTGCGAACCGATGGACTGATGAGCAGGCGGTTCCAGACCTTCTGACAGCTTAGCAGTCCGTTCCACCGGGTTGGCCTGCTGAGCATGCGGTGCTGTTGTGTCTCCCCCTGCTGCTTCGGTGGCCGGCATCTGAACCGGTGGTGCGTCTTCAGCAGTTGTAGGCCTTGCCACTGGCTGCTCAGGGGCGGACGATGACATGGCCTGTACGGCACGACGTCGGGCGGGCTGATCACAGGTTGATGCATCAGCCGTCGGATAACGAGTATTAGGTTCCTTGGGGGAAGCACGCGAGATCTGTTGTGGCAAGGAGAGAGTCGCCGGTTGAAGGGCGACATTGATTGCTCTTGACGGGGCTTGAGGGATCTCATCTATGAAGTCTATTTCCTTTCGTGGCCATTGGATATGACTTAACAGTGTTTCTTGCAAGGTCCTCTCCTCATCACAGTCCCCTAGGACATTCTTCAGGGCAAATTTATTGAATCCAGGCTTTACTTCAGTCATGTAGCACTTCACACAGCTCGGCTTCAATGGCACATTGTCCAACAAGAGGCCCCCTTCCGAGTGGGGGGACAAAACCCAGGCAGTTGCACATTTTAACGTACCTTCATAATGTGTCAGCATGCCCCTCAGTTTGTCTTTCATTCCAGATAGATCAGATATAGCATCATCATGCGCAGCTGTAGTCTCAGTGTCGCTGGGGTCAGCTGATGCACAGCTACTCTTGTGCGGTGTTGTCGCGCAATAAGCAGCATCGTCCATGCTCACCTCCCCTCCCGTCTGTTGGCTATCTCTCTGTGTTAGAGTCTTCTGCATCATCATTGACTCCTCAATTTCCATTCGAACTTTCGGATACATGTCCATCCTCAACCTTTCATACAATTCTTCCTTCTTCTGTTCACTCCTCGCTTTTTTCATGGCGAGCCTCTCTTCTTTGCTGAGTGTGAAAGCTCTCTTGTGCGGGACATTGACACATATATCCCTTGCACGGCCACGGGGCTCTTTTGTTGCCAGAGCATCGGACAAAATGTCACATGGCCCTGAGTTCCTGTAGAACCTTCCAGGGTTGCTGGTGGAAGCCTTTAACATCACGCGATACAGTTCTTCGTCATGTGAGTTTTCAAAGTAATAAGAACCATCGTCACGCCTCCTTGCGCGTGCCCGCAAGTAGTCTCTGGCGCGTTCGCCCCTGATTTCACTAAAGGCCGGTTTTCCACCCGCAGCTACTGCTTCTTTGTCCTCCTGGTCCCATATCAGTTTCTGTAAGTGCATCAAGTGCCCCCTTAGTGGTTTTGGAGTATTGAAGACAAATAAGTTAAGGGACTAATGAGTTTGTGAGTGTACATAGGAGAAAATAGTCCCTGAAGACTTGGTTTAACCACGGAAGTCGACCCCTAAAAATGTATTTCTTCAAGTGAAGAATTTGGTGCGGCCTTTGAGGAAATTGATGTGAAGACTTGGAAGCTTGAAGACTTTGTTTTCATAGTTTCTTTTCTTCTTATTTGAGTCATAGGAAAAACCGTACTGTCAAAGGGGGTCAAGGTGATACATATTTCATACTTCAAAGCGATGCTCAAAACTGTACAAACCTAAGCCGCTTTGAGTGAAGCCTTTGGAAACCTCCGGAACAACTGACGAATTTGATAGTGACAGTTACGAAGTTCATCTGGTCTCTAACGAATTTGGTCAGGCTGAGGAGTTAGGATTTCGCCAGTGTGATCTGCCTATCGTGAGGAAATAGAGTGCCCGACGAAATTGAGAGCTTAATTTCCGACCGTTGTTGTGCCGCATGCCAGCTGTCGAGTGGATTCTTATCCTGACAACGGTCATGTCTGAGAAGGGCATTTATGACAATTCATGTCGGGTTGCCCCTGGCTATAAATAGCCGCCCCCTACAACCACTTGTTGGTTGGCTGCTCTAGAGAGAACTTGACACTTGTCATTTGAGAGCAACCCTTCCTCTGACGAATTTGTGAGAACCCAAGTGAGGAAAACCCAACCAGAGCCTAAGTGACCGAGCATCACTGAAGAAGTTGATCTGTGTGATCCGGCGCTTATTACCTTTGAAGACTGTCATTCTTCCAGACGGTTAGGCGTCATGTTCTGAGCACCCAAGAGTAATTTTGGTGTGCTGGTGAACAAGTCTGTGAAGGTTTTGGAAGTCTACCTTGAAGGCTTACCACGAGTGATTGGGCGAGGTCTAAGTGACCTTAGCTCATGAGGAATACGGTGAGGACTAAGTGTCCTCCGAGGTAAGACTCAGCTGCCTCAACCAGACGTACAGTTGATACAACAACTGGAACTGGTCTACCAAATCGTTGTGTCTTCATCAAGCCCAACCGGTTTCAAATTCCTCACCCCTTTACCTTTACGCATTTCCGCTGCTGAAGAACTTGTGCTCTACTTTTCTGACGAATTTGAACTGAAGACTTTCATCATGTTGTTTATCATTTCTTCAGTTCATCTTCTTCATGCATGTCTGCTTGTATGACTACTTGTTCTTCACTTGTATGTATTTCCTTTGCATGCTAGTTACATCTGTGTCGATCTAGTTTCACTTCTGTTTCTATTTCGTCACTCTGATTTTCGTCAAAATCTTCAGAGTTTGACGAATTTCTAAACATCTCCCATTCACCCCCCTCTGGGAATTAACCCGCGCTTTCAATTGGTATCAGAGCAAGGTAGTCCCTTGTTCTGTGTGATTTTGGTTTAACCACCTGAAGTTTTAGTTATGTCGACCGCAGGTATGATCAAGGTATCCACTGCGTGCCCCATCTTTGATGGCACAGACTATCCCTACTGGAAGAACAACATGCGAATGCATCTTGAGGCAATTGACAACGATCTCTGGATCGTCATTGAGAATGGAGTGCCTACCATGGCTCCTAGCATCAACGCCACTAACGTGAAGCGATTCAAGCAACTGGACTCTCAAGCGAAGAATATCATATGTGGTCATCTGAACAAAGGCCAGTATGGTAGAGTGAGTGCTTTGGAAACTTCGAAGTTGATCTGGGACCGGCACTCCAAAGTCAATGAGGGAGTATCCACTCAACGTGACTCCCGAGTCGATGTTCTGCGCAATCTCTTCAATCGATTCAAGAGGCTCGACAATGAAAATGTGCAGCAAACCTTCGATCGCCTCACTGATATCTCAAATGAGCTTCAGGCTCTTGGTGCTGCTGACATCACCGATCATGAGGTGGTGAAGAAATTGTTGAGGTCTTTGGACAGTTCCTTCGACACTTTGGCACTGATGATACAAGAGCGCCCTGACTACAAGTCACTAGATCCTGCTGACATTCTTGAGAGGCTCAACACACATGAATTTCAGCAAGTAGAGAAGAGAGATATGTATGGACCCAGCTATGGTCGTCCTCGCGCTCTAAAGGCCAAAGCAAAAAACCAAGGCTATGTCTTCATCTGAAGAAGAAGAGGAATATGAGAGCAGTTCTGATGGTGCTGAGGAAATTGGCAGAGAACTGGCTATGCTGGTGAAGAAGTTCCAGAAGTTTTCCAAGAAGAACTGCTTTGGAAAATCTTCAAAGTATGACTCAAAGAACACTGGAGAAGCGTCTGCTCGAGACTACAACAAGAGAACCTGTCACAAATGCAAGAAGCCAGGCCACTACATAGCCGACTGCCCTCTTTGGCTAAAGAAGAAGAAGAAGAAGAGCAGGGATGATGATGAATCTGATGGCAAAAAGAAGAAGTCCTCAAAGTCTTTATCAAAGTCCTCATCTCACAAGAAAACCAGTTCTAGCAGAGCTCGTGCATTCATTGGGAAGGAAATAGATTCTGAAGAAGAATCTGATGATCAGCAAGCTGAGGAATCTGAGGAGGAGTCAGACACTAGAGTGGCGAGCCTTGCACTCGGTACTGCGTACGTCAGCAAGTCCATCTTCAACCCTGAGGATAATGGTATCTCCACCAACAATGATGACTGTGCTGATGACTACACTCCCACCTATTGCTTCATGGCAAGAGGTGCAAAGGTAACCTCACGAGAAGCTTACTTTGAAACTTCCAGTGATGATGACTCTGAGTGTGAATCTAAACCAAGCTATAAGAAACTTGCTAAAATTGCAACTGAGCAACAACATGCCATGGAAAAGATTCAAAAACTGCTAGACAAAAGCGATGACCTGTTGGACGAGGAAATGGATCGTAGTCAAGCTTTGTCTAAGGATCTCAGAAGGCTTAAGTCTCAATATGACGAACTTGAAAGTCGTCATGTGTCCCTCTCAGCCAAACATGAGAAGCTGTCCTATGAATTTCTTCAAAGGAAGCAAGATCTCGAGAAGCTGAGAGCGTCTCATGATGATCTTCAAAAAGAAAACGATTCACTTCCCGCTCAACAGATCAGTACCGCTCAGGAAAAATTTGTTGCACCATGCCTAAAATGCCTTGAACGTGATAATGCAAATTCTTCAGCTGAATGTTCAAATGCTTCTGTACTTTCAATTGCTTCAACTGCTACGGTGGCCACTAACCCCTCATCTGAGGAAGCCACCAGTGATACTAATGAAAATGCAGGGCTGAAGGAATTGTATGTGACTGGCATGTAAAAAAGCCTCAAAGGGCATCAAACCCTGTGTGACGTGCTCAAAAAGCAAATTCTTCACAGAAACCCTAGGAAAGAGGGTATTGCTTTTGAGAGAAAGCTCAACGCTGATGGCTCGTATTGGAAGCCTGAGCAGTATCCCAAAACCACATAGGTTGCTGCAAAGGGACCTCCAATAGATCCATCCACTTTATCTGGCTATACTTGTGATACTTCATATTCTTCAGATGAGACATTTGACTCCAACTATAAACTGTTCAAGAATCAGAATGGTGAAGTCTTTGCCAGATTTATTGGTACTAACTGCAGGAATGGTCCACCTGTGAAGAAAATCTGGGTTCCTAAAAGCCTTCTGGAAAATCTTCAGGTGAATTTCATCATGACGCCACCAATGAAGAAGAAACCTCCCAGGGCAAATTCTTCACAGGGATCAAAGTCGTCAAATGGACACAGATCCACTTATTGTCGTGCTAATGCCTCTGTTTCGCAGGGAAACAAACATCGATTTGATGAATATGAGCATTATTCTTCAAACCACTATGTTCACAAATCATCGAAGAATTTCTCTGCTTATTCATTCAATTACTATAACCCTCCTGTGAAGCTTCAATGCCTAAGTTCTCCACTAATGCACTTCGCTACATTGCTTCTCAGCCACCCATACAGATGTGGGTGGTTAAGAAGAAGAACTAATCTCTTCTGCAGGGTCAGGTCTTCAAACAACTGAAATGTCCGATGAATTTGCTGAAGACCTGACAAAGTGCCTGTTGGGATGCAGGCTAATCATGATGTAATGAATAACTCATTTCACACATCCCGTATGCTGCTAAATACTATTCCTTGATGAAATTGTCTGACGAAATTGATCATCATCATATTCTTCACTTTGAAGTATATGAATTTGTAAGTCAGACTAATGCTTCTACAGGATGATACACCTTCAGCCACTGAATGGGTCTTGGATAGTGGCTGCACGAATCATATGACTGGAGATAGGAATCTCCTCACTGATGCTCCTCTTACTTCGTCTCATCTGAAGCATATCACATACGCCGACAAAGGAAAAAGCAAGGTATTGGGTCTAGGTAAGGTTGCTATCTCAAAGGATCGACACATGGAAAAAGTGATGCTTATCAAGTCCCTAGGATACAACCTCATGTCTGTCTCAATGCTTTGTGATCTTGATATGATTGTCATCTTTGGCAAATATAGATGCATTGTGCTGTTGGAATCTGACAAATCCAAAGTCTTTGAAGGCTTTAGGAAAGGTGATTTGTATATTGTAGATTTCTCTCTAGGTCCTCAGCCTGCCACGTGTCTACTGACAAAAGCTTCAGAGTGCTGGCTATGGCATCGACGACTTGGACACGCTGGCATGAGGAATTTGAGCACACTCGTCAAGAAGAAGCACATCATTGGCGTTGAAGGCGTCAAATTCGTCAAAGATCATTTGTGTGGTGCTTGTGAGTCTGGAAACATGACCAGATCGAAGCATACGGCTAAGACCATCTTGACCACTACTCGTCCCTTTGAATTACTTCATATGGATTTGTTTGGTCCCACACATTATGCCACACTAACCAATGCAACATCTCTCTACAGATTCGTCATTGTTGATGACTACTCTCGCTACACCTGGGTGCACATCATTTCCTACAAGACTGAAGTTCAGGATGTCTTCAGACGATTCTCCAATCGGGCCATGACGAATTATGGTCTCAAGATCAAGCACATCAGGAGTGACAACGGCACTGAGTTCAAGAACACAGGCCTCGACGACTATCTTGATGAACTTGGTATCACTCATGAGCTCTCTGCTCCCTACACGCCTCAGCAGAATGGAGTCGTGGAGCGCAAGAACAGAACACTCATCGAGATGGCGCGTAGTATGCTTGATGAATACAAGACACCTCGTCATTTCTGGCCTGAAGCAATTGACACTGCATGTCACATCACCAACCGGGTATATCTTCACAAATTCCTCAAGAAGACCTCATATGAGCTCCTCACTGACAAGAAACCCAATGTGAGTTATTTCAAAGTCTTTGGTACTAAATGCTGGATTAGAGATCCTCATCACATTTCTAAATTTGCACCGAAAGCACATGAAGGTTTTATGCTTGGTTACAGAAAGGACTCGCACACCTACAGAGTCTTCAACTCCTTCCACCACAAGGTTGTTGAAACTGTAGATGTGCGGTTCGATGAAACTAACGGCTCGCAAAGAGAGCACTTGCCTCCTGTGCTAGATGAAATGCCTCCTAAGGAATCTATCAAGCTTATGGGCACTGGTGAAATTGTGCCAAGTGAACAAATAGCTGATGAAGAAGTACTTATCCCGCGTCATGAAGAAACTGCTAATCCTGAGGAAAATGATGCTGAGGATTCTGCACGGCAACAACAACGGCAATGCCTCGTCCAGCACATCCACGAGTGGCGAATGAAGTGCAGATTGAAAAGATCCTCGACAACATCAATGCACCTGGTCCCCTCACTTGCTCAAGAGCTTCACATATAGCTAACTTCTATGGGCATTACGCGTTTGTCTCTATTTCAGAGCCCACCAAAGTTGATCAAGCATTTCTTGAACCAGAATGGATTCAAGCGACGCAAGAGGAATTGCATCAATTTCAGCTCAACAACGTGTGGGAGCTTGTTAAGCATCATGATCCATGCAAGCACAACATCCACGGCACCAAATGGATCTACCGCAACAAACAAGACGAAAATGGCCAAGTGGTGAGGAATAAGGCCCGTCTTGTAGCTCAAGGCTACACACAGGTTGAGGATATTGATTTCGATGAAACATTTGCACCTGTTGCTAGGCTTGAAGCCACTCATATACTGCTTGCATATGCTAACCATCATGATATCCTCTTATATCAAATGGATGTGAAAAGTGCATTCCTCAATGGTAAGCTTGAGGAAGAAGTATATGTTGCTCAACCACCAGGTTTTGAGGACCCAAAGCATCCAGACAAAGTCTTCAGACACAACAAGGCTCTCTATGTCCTCAAGCAAGCCCCGAGGGCTTGGTATGATACACTGAAGGAGTTCCTGAAGAAAAAGGGTTTCAAACCCGGTTCACTTGACCCTACTCTTTTCACAAAATCTTATGATGGTGAACTGTTCATATGCCAAATATATGTTGATGATATTATCTTTGGTTGCACTAACAAGAAATACGGTGACAAATTTGCATATATGATGCAAGAAGAATATCCGATGTCTATGATGGGGGAGTTGAAATTTTTCCTCGGACTTCAAATTCGTCAACAACGAAATGGCATCTTCATATCTCAATAGAAATATCTCAAGGATTGCCTGAAGAAATTTGGCATGCAAGATTGCAAAGGCCTCAAGATACCAATGCCAACAAATGGTCAACTCTGCACTGATGAAAATGGTAAAGATTTCGATCAGAAGGTATATCGCTCCATCATTGGTTCGCTGCTTTACCTATGTGCATCTAGGCCAGATATTATGCTTAGCGTTTGCATGTGTGCCCGCTTTCAAGCATCACCGAAGGAGTCACACCATCAGGCTGTGAAACAAATTCTTCGATATTTAGCTCACACACCAACACTTGGATTATGGTATCCCAAGGGCTCAGCATTTGATCTTGCTGGATATTCTGATTCTGATTATGCTGGAGATCGTGTGGATCGCAAGTCAACATTAGGCACATGTCATTTTCTTGGACGATCTCTTGTTTGTTGGTCCTCGAAGAAGCAGAACAGCGTCTCACTTTCCACAGCCGAGGCTGAATACATTGCCGCTGGTGCCTGTTGCTCACAGCTTCTATAGAAGAAGCAAACCCTCAAGGACTATGGCGTCAACGTGAAGAAAGTGCCACTCTACTGTGACAATGAGAGTGCCATCAAGATCGCCCACAACCCTGTGCAACACTCTAGGATGAAGCACATCCAGATTCGTCACCATTTTCTTCATGATCATGTGCTAAAGGGAGACATCGTCATCAACCACGTGAAGACTGAAGACCAGATTGCAGATATCTTCACTAAGCCCTTGGATGAGAGAAGGTTTTGCATGTTGCGGCGTGAGCTAAACATCCTAGAATCTTTGAATGTCCTTTGAAAAGGACACACATCCTAACGCTTATGCATTCTTGATGACTTTGATGCACAACACATGAAGTAACGTTTTTCTTCAATCAATGAAGATTAACCCTCTAAGTGTGAAGAAATTAATGAAGAACTTGATTCTCAGAACCCTGCGACAATTGTACGTGGTGTCTGAAATCATCATAGTTCTTATACGGTGGGTAACGCCACCACCCTTTCTTTGACGTACTTTAATTTGAGTTTTCTTCGTCATTTGCAATTTCGTCAAAACTTTTCAAATTCATCATTTGAGGTTGTTCTTCATTGCTTGAGACAATTCTTTCTATTTATATATTTATCTGAGTTTTTCATGTCCTCTACAGCATTCACATATTGCTATTTTTTCAAGTTGTTTTTTTTGCCTATGTGAATGTGATCGGATCCGCTCCCCTCTATGCTAAACTCAAACCACTCTGTTCACAATCTCTTCATGTGCGTTCTATTTGACACCGTTCAAAGTCTTCACTGTGTCCTTGACAGCTGAAGAAATTGCGAACACACTTTGAAAACTTCTATTAATATTTTTGGCAGTAGCCACAGTAACTTAATCCCGCGCACCCCACGCGTGGATAAGTGCACTCAAAATGCATGTGTGACGCGTGTCGCAGAAATGCGAAGAGCCAGGGGCTTATCCGTCCAAAAATTTCGGACCACTCGGTTTTCACCGCGCCTATATAATGGCTTGACCACGTCAAACCTAGTTCATTCACTATCGAGCCCCTGTCGCTCTCAAAACCCTAGCGCCGCCGCTGGATTTCATCATCGCCGGAGAGGAAGAGCTTCACTGCCTCGACTTCTTCGTCGTCGTACTCATGCCGGCCGCGGATTTCTTCACCTCCGCCGTCGCCGTAGCTGTCTCTCGTCGCCAAGTTAGGGCACGAGAGATTTGAGCTGACGATTTCCTTCGACTCGTCGTCCAGTTCATCGAGTTCATCCTTGGGGTAATTAAAGCTTATTTTTACTGCGCAAGTTTGATCTTTTCACTTTCTCAAATTCTTCAAGTGCTGTTTTTACAACTACTTTCCAATTCTTCAGCACTTCCTTTTTGGCCAGCCTTGGTAATTTTATCTAAGTTGCACTTCATGATTAGATTCCTTAGTTGTGCAATTGCCTCAATCTGTACAACTCTGAAATCTAAGTCAAGAACACTTAGAAAATTTCTTCAAGACGATAAGGGTGAATTTCCTCAACTAGGCTTTATTTTAAAAACCTCTGAGAACGCATGTGACTCTTCCCAATTTCCTCGCAACTATATTCTGTTCACAGGTACCCATGTCTGCAGGTGAATCTCTTGGTTCTCATCAACTTAATTCATTTGCAGCATTGCTTGAGGAAAATCTACAGACTTCCTCAGAAACATCAAAAGTTCAAAACCCTCAGTTGAAGAAAATGGCAGATAGCAGAAAGCCTCAGAAGGGAGGCAAGAGGAAGGAGGAACACACTACTTTTGAGATAACTGAGGATATTTACTCTGGATACTGCACACCCGATGAAGCAACTCGTGGAAAGGAAACCAAGGAGCAGCGCAAAACGCGCATGCAAAAGATCAAGAGGTACTGGTGAAAGGATCTAGATGACGACTAGAGGGGGGGGGTGAATAGGCGTTTTAAAACTGTTACGGATTTGGCTTTATCCTAATGCGGAATTGAACTAAACGGATACCTTTCAAGCACAAATCCTAAATATGCTAGGCTCATCTAAGTGCACCAACAACCTATGCTAAACAAGAGGCACTTAAGGAAACTAGCAAGCACAAACTATATCACAAGATATGGAAATGTAGGAACAACAAAGCAATTCAACTAGCACAAGATATATCAATGAGAGCAAGTATGAAATGCGGAAAGTAAAGGGTGTGGGTATGAGATAACCACAAGTGAGTTGGGGACGCGGATTTATCCCGAAGTTCACACTCATGAGAGTGCTAATCTCCGTTAGAGCGGTGTCGAAGCCAAAGCTTCGGGGCGCCACCAAGTGGCTCACCGTATTCTCCCTTTCGAGTCACCCCCAACGGATGAGCCTCGATTCACTCGGGGTTGGTCTTGAAGGCGACCATCACACCTTTACAAACTTCTCCGGAGCACACCACAAATACGGAAGCTTCCGGAGGAACTTGGCCACCTAGGCCACTTCACACCCTTCCCCGGAGCACACCACAAAAGGAAGCTTCCGGAGGAACCTTGGCCACCTAGGCCGCTTCACAATCTTGTCAAGAAAATCACCAAACCGTCTAGGAGGCGGAAACCTCCAAGAGTAATAAACTCACGAACTCTCACTCGAACTAATCGATGTGGGGAGCTCAAACCAATGCAACAAATGCAATGCAAGGTCAAGCAACAAATGCTCAACTCACTCTCTCAATCTCACAAGATGCAACTTAAGAAAGTAGGAGATTGAAGAGAGAAGTAGTAATGGAGGAGATCAACAAATGACTCACAAATCCATCCACAAATCCCCCTTCACATAGAGGGGAGATAGGGGTTTGGGAGAGGTGGTAAGAGGCTCAAAATGGTGTTTAGAAAGTGTTAAAACCAACACCCAACCGGTGGGAGGAAGGGGCCCTTAAATAGCCAAAACCCAAAACTAGCCGTTGGGGCTCCAACGGACACTTCCTGGACACCCCGTGCCCACGGGGCCCCGTGTGCACGGTACAAGGTCAAACAGCCCCGTGCGCACGGGGTACCCAGGACAGCCTGCAGCAGCCCACTGAAACAAGCATAACTTTGGCATACGAACTCCGAATTCGATGATCTTGGGCTCGTTTTGAAGCTATGGAAAAGCCCAAGGTCCTCACATAGAGAACCACCCAAGATCAACAAGAAAGAAAGATGCAAATTATGCAAAGGTTTGAGCTCTCTACATGCGACATGATCAAGCTACTCGTCCGAAAGTCCCTCTTGATAGTACGGCTATCAAACCTATAATCCGGTCTCCCACCAAGCACTATGAGACCGGCAAAACTAGGAAAACCTAGCTAAGTTATACCTTTGCCTTGCATATTCAACTTGAGCTTGATGATGACTTTAATGCTTGCCTCAAGTTGGAATCCCTTTCTTGTCCACAACCACTTGGTGAAGATACTCGAATTGCTTCCTCGTAATGCAATGAGGGAAGCCTTAACTTAAGCCCATCTTCACATGCATATTATCATGATGTGGACCGCAAGCTTCAAAGCATATAACCTTCGGCTTCTCATCTTCTCAAGTGGTGATGGTTATATGCTTTGAAGCTTGCGGTCCACATCATGATAATATTATCTTGGTCACCACTTGCCCTTCTAAAAACTCCATCACAAGCTCTTGAGAGGCACAATGAATTCTTCACTCTAGTTGCTTGCTTCAAGACTTGATCAACCGAAACCCAACACATGAGCTCACCATGATCTTGTCTTGAAACCATAACTTGAATTCTTCTCTTTTATTATTCTCTCAAGCCCTTGATCCTTAAAAGCCCAAATATGTCAATCTTTGAGATCCTCCAATGAACTCCACCATGAACATAAATAGATTAGGCATTGAAATCAATCTTGATGGCTTCAATAGAAATTCCCGAGGACCAACTTGAAACCTCACTGGACATGGGATCTCGAAAGCCAAAAACCTAGGCCCCGTTAACACGGGGTATCCAGAGAGTTGACACTCGACCCCGTGCACACGGTACAAGCCCGTGAGCACGGGGTATCCAGAGAGGGATACCATAAGGACTTCTTCGGATGCTTTGATGGCATTCTTCACAAAACAACCCAAAGCACTTCAAGCATCACTATGGAACATATCTTTATATAAGATTCAATGCACTTGATGCTCCATAGGAATTTGTCATTTAATTCCAAAGCTTAGAGCAAATATATCTTCATATATATGGACTTCATCCTTGATTCCATCCAATATCCTTGAGGCACCATCTATGGACAAAACCTTTAAATATATCTCATTGAAAACATTAGTCCATAGAGATTGTCATTAATTACCAAAACCACACTTAGGGGCTACATGCCCTTTCAACTGGACTTATCAGTGGAGGAGCTACAATTACGTCACCTCCAAATACATGAAGGATTTTGCTGTAAAGCCGCCTTGCAACAGACCGCCTTTGCCCCCTGGACAAACGACTGACCCCACTAGCATTAGAAGGGGTGAAGAATTCCCCAAGGAATGGGCCAAGCGTCAGGCCAAATTGTAGAAACTAGCACAAAAGGCTGTTGAAGAATTCAACAGGGCCACAAAGGCTTCACAAGATGCGGGTGCAGGCTCAAGTGGCGGTGCGCCCAAGAAAGCTATGAAAAAGAAGTCGGCTCAAAAGCCTAAACCTTCGACTGATGTGCCCTCACGGCCAAAATCTTCGTCAAAGCCCTTAGAGCCCAAGTCATCTTCCTCAAAGGCCTCAGTGCCTAAGGCACAAACTGCTCCAACTTCATCTGCACCTCCACCATCCATAAGTTCATCAAGGGCTGCAGCTAGAGCATCAACACCAGTTGTGCTGGCGTCATGCCAGCGCACCGAAGGCTTTCCAATAGCCTCCATTGCTGCATCAAGTGCCTCAGCATCAGGGCATATTTCCTCAAACACGCCAATGCTGAAGAAGAAGGCCACTACATGCCGAGGAACTAAGCCCAGCCCCAAGAGCAAGGCTGTGTTGCCTCAAGCTGATGAACACAATATGGCTGATGAAGATAAACTTGCAGAATTTGTACAGAGAAGAATGGAAGAGGCCGCTCGTGCCAAGAATTCCTCAGTCCCAACATTCCTAAGTCCGAAAAAGATCCTTGACTTCATTGATGTTTGGTGTCAGAAACCAGATACACCACTTGACGACTTGGACTTGCCACCTGGACCAAGTCATGTTCTTTCTGCCTTTGTCCTCAACAAAAAACACAAGATAGAGAAGGCAAAGCTTGTTAGAAAAGAAATGAAGAAGAAGCGGAAGGAGCTCAAGGATAGAATGCTCTCTATATCCCCTCAGCAATTGGTTGCTATGCAAACAGATATTCAGTGCTTGTCTGATGAATATGAGCACCAGGCTGAGCACTGCTGTGGCGTGAAAGACAGATTCATCAGCGCTTCCAACAAAGTTGTTGATGATTATAATCAAAGGGAGGCTGCCATGTGTGGTCTAAGTTCCTCCATCAAGTTCTTCAGCTCCACCGCATGAACCTATCAGGGCAACTGAGACTGTTGCGCCTGAAGAAAATGCCAGAGCAACTGCAACAGTTGTGTCTGATGAAATTATACCACCAAGCTCCTCAGCGGAAGTACCAGTCCAGTCTTCAACCTTGAAGCTTATCCCAGTACCTTCTGCATCAGAAGTGAAAAAGACTGCTATTAAAAGAAAAGCTTCAGTACTCCCTGCCGCAGAATCAGTGAAGAAATTGAAGATGGCTCTAATGTCTTCAACTGCACCTATCGATGCCATACCAATTTCTTCAGCCCCTCCAACTAGATTCACGCAAGAGCTTCAGATCATCCCCTTCGGTGTGGACTATGTCATCCCACCTGAAGATGAAGAAGAGAATTCCCACTCTGCTACTTCCACAGAGCAAGTGGATGAAGAAATTGAGATTGAAACAGATGCTTCATTACACCAGGTATGATCGCCTCCAGTCCAAGTGACTGATGAAGAAACTGATGAGGATGTGGATGTGGGTTCCTCAACTCCTGTTATCCATGATGACTTCTGGGATGTCGCACATCCGAACTCACCCCTCACCACGCCGCTCATGCAAGTACCTCAGTCTCCTGCTGTTACTGAGGAAATACAAACTGGTTCTGAAGGTCATCAACCGTCCCTTCAAACCATCAATGAGGAAATTCCAGCTGCATCAGCTGAAGAAATTATGCAACAAATGAATGATGAAGAAGTTGCACCCCTCCAACACAACGCGAAGAACCAGCTCCCTCAGCAGATTCAGACACTGTTTCATTCGTAACAGCTGAGGAGGTTGCAAAATCTTTGGCCATCACGAATCCCAATGATTCAACGGGCTCTCCGAGACCCATCTTTGATATGAGGCCAAAGAAGATAAATCTTCAGCCAGTGCCCTCAATGCCCAAGGTTGGCAAAAGCATCAGAAGGCCAAAATTTGACAATGCCGCCTTCTTTCAAGAGAAGAATTTCTTCATAGGCGAGTCCCCATATGATTCTGCAAAATCAGGCGTCAGAGATTTTGGACCAATGCTCAGATGAACTTCTATTCCTCACTGCTGTTTGACAAGGACAAGGTGTTCCCGCATCGCCATATTCCTCATGTGGATATGGAATCATTACCGTGCTTTCGTCCAGTTCTGGCTGTTCTTCACGATGCCGGGCTCCTCAGCTTCGTCACAGATGTGTGTGATTGGAATGAAGAACTCATTCTTCAGTTTTATGCCACCTTGCATCTATCTGGTGATGTTGATGATATTCATTCATGGGATCTCGACAGGATGAGTGAGAACACTCACTACAAGGCTCCTGCTGATGAATTGCTTCGAGCTCTTCCTATTGATTTGCCCTCCTCAGAAGCCAGAAAGATTTATGAAGAACCTAAGCTGCCCAATCATTTGATGCAAGTGTTGATGAAGCCATTGAATGAAGGAGAAGATCAGAGAACCACCTTCTTAGTGAAAGATTTGCTATTTGTGCCAAGGACAGTATATCGCATTCTGGCCCAAACCCTCAGTCCTATCAAAGGCCGTAATTCTGAAACTGAAGAAGTTGTGGGAATCATGAAGAACTTGCTATTCAATATCATCCATGGTATTCCTATCAATATACACGATTTCTTCATGAGGACTTTGGCCACTGTAGCACAATCTCCATTTGACTTGAAGCCTTATGCACCCTGGCTCATGAGATTCATCCGCACAAGATCATCAATCAACTACAAAGCTAACAGTCAAAATCATCTCAGTTTCTGCCCGATGTCGAAATTCTTCATAGCACAATTGCTTCAGTTACTGGCAAAGGGAAAGCTGTTATTGATGAAGGAGTTCGTCCCCTTGATGGCCAATTTTGTCAGCCTGTCTCACAATCCACATGATATGATTCTTCAAGCCATGACACTGACGCAAATGCCACTAAGCAAACCCCTCAAGGTGAAGCTCCTCGAGTGATGACTGATCGTGAGTTGCTCATAAGTCTTCATCAGAAAGATGACAAAAACCACAACTGGGTTAAGCGTCAACTCCATGCAATTCTAGGCAATATGACTGTGACACAAAATTCAGTCCGGGAAAATCATTATTATCTGCATGAGATCTTCGACATGAGTTGGGCCATTCTTTCACATCTGAAGACCCCTAACGAACTTGAAGAAATGGAATTCAAAATGAACTTTGATTGGGCCAATCCCCCAAGAAGAAGTTCAAGAAAGTTCAAGTTCCTCTGATGGTCCCAAGCTCTGGGTCTTCTTCACGAGCTACTGATGAAAATGAAGATGTTGAAGACACTGCAGCAGGCCCTTCCTCAACTCGCGACCCCAACAATGACGCTGGCGCTCCCTCGACTGCTTCATGATATGATTTCTTCAGGGGCATTAGCTCTCAGTTTTGTCTCCTTTTGGTCATCTGATGACAAAGGGCGAGAAATTTGAGTTAGTCTTCAAGCGGGTCTTATACCAGGCTGTTTATTTCGTTAAGTTGCAACTCTTGGTTCTTCGGTTGATTCGCTCCTTTGATGAGTTTTAACTTAAATACTGTTGGTGGTCTGACATTCTTCTGCGATGTTTTATTTGCATGCGTGATTATGCTCTAATCCTCAAAATATATATATCTGTGCATGCATGTTATAATTCGTCAGACACCAATTTTCATCATGCATTCAAATTCCTCAATATCTTATGATCATGCATGATTGGATTCCAAGATATAGGGGGAGATCTCCACAATTTCAACCTGCCATGTGCATTTGCAATCCAGAGCAAATTCTTCATATGCACATCTTCAGGGGGAGTTCCTCAATATCTTGTAACCAATGTCTTCACATTCTGTACTTACACTTCCACTATTTTTATTCCCGTTGAAAACTTAACTGATTTGTCATCAATCACCAAAAAGGGGGAGATTGTAAGTGCATCAAGTGCCCCCTTAGTGGTTTTGGAGTATTGAAGACAAATAAGTTAAGGGAC
Source organism: Elymus sibiricus (assembly GCA_039707655.1). Classification (NCBI taxonomy): domain Eukaryota; kingdom Viridiplantae; phylum Streptophyta; class Magnoliopsida; order Poales; family Poaceae; genus Elymus; species Elymus sibiricus. The sequence continues at coordinate 152,919,392 of CM077670.1, read as the reverse complement.
CAATGAGTTTGTGAGTGTACACAGAAGAAAATAGTCCCTGAAGACTTGGTTTAACCACAGAAGTCGACCCCTAAAAATGTATTTCTTCAAGTGAAGAATTTGGTGCGGCCTTTGAGGAAATTGATGTGAAGACTTGGAAGCTTGAAGACTTTGTTTTCATAGTTTCTTTTCTTCTTATTTGAGTCAGAGGAAAAACCGTACTGTCAAAGGGGGTCAAGGTGATACATATTTCATACTTCAAAGCGATGCTCAAAACTATACAAACCTAAACCGCTTCGAGTGAAGCCTTTGGAAACCTCCGGAACAACTGACGAATTTGACAGTGACAGTGACAAAGTTCATCTGGTCTCTAACGAATTTGGTCAGGCCGAGGACTTAGGATTTCGCTAGTGCGATCTGCCTATCGTGAGGAAATAGAGTGCCCCGATGAAATTGAGAGCTTAATTTCCGACCGTTGCTGCGCCGCGTGCTAGCTGTCGAGTGGATTCTTATCTTGACAATGGTCATGTCTGAGAAGGGCATTTATTACAATTCATGTCGGGTTGCCCTGGCTATAAATAGCCGCCCCCTACAACCACTTGTTGGTTGGCTGCTATAGAGAGAACTTGACACTTGTCATTTGAGAGCAACCCTTCCTCTGATGACTTTGTGAGAACCCTAGTGAGGAAAAACCCAACTAGAGCCTAAGTGACTGAGCATCACTGAAGAAGTTGATGTGTGTAATCCGACGCTTATTACCTTTGAAGACTGTTATAACACCCCCAGTGTTAAGCTACAGTGATCTCCCCCTAATGGTGGCCATGTCATCGTGATCACTATGCTAATTGCCACTTGTCCAAAAATCAAAGTCCGATTCAAATTCAAATTTGCAAGTCAAATCATTATTTCTTCAAACTGCAAAACTAAAGTGTTCATAAGTTTGCAAATAGTCACTAAGTAATTGTCTTGGAGAAACCAATATTATTTGAAATATTAAATTGCCCCTAACCTATTTAAACAATGCCAAAACAGCAACATTTAACCCATTTATAATTAAACCAAATTCAAATGGATTCATTTAAATCCCAAACTTATTGTGGCCGCACATTATATTGCAGAGTATTTATTGAGGCTAGTTTCAATTTTTACAAAAGTCGTTTGATGCTAAAAAGAAAGGCAAAACAGTAGCTAAAATAGAATACAGAAAAAGAAATGGGAAAATGAAAAGCTACACTGTGCACCAGCCCTGCCCACCACAAGCCATCTCCTTCCTCTGTACAGAGAGGAAGCAGAGGCCATGGCGTGGCCGTGGCACGCCCGTCCACGTGTTCGATGGCATTCGTGTCGACCATCCGCTTGTCCTGGAGATGGATAAGAACCCTCCTACCCTGTAGACGAACCCTAGCCCCATTTCCCCTCTTTCTCGCTCGTGTTCGTCGATCCGAACGGACCCGAGCTCGCGCTCGCCATGGACGTCATCATCGTCATGGCCACGGTGCTCCCCGCGCCGTAAGAAGATGTCCAGGAGGACCGCCATCATCGACTTCGTCATCCCCAAGCACCGAACCGAGCGGAGCCGCCCCGTACGGTTGCCATCGGGCTCTTTCCCGTCGTGTACATCGCCATTGTTCGTCGCCGTTTGCCGCCGCTCCGGTCCACCCCCGGCCTCTCCGACCTCGCCATCGGCATCGCAGTGAGCTTCTCCCTCGGATCCCCCTTTTCCCCCTTCGATTTGGACGCCGTAGGCCGCCGTCACCGTCGTGCCTGAACCCCCGCGTACGCGTACGTGCGTGCGTGCGGTTGCTGCTCCTGCGCTGTTGTTGCTACTGCTGCTTTGTGTGCGCGTGCCCGCGCGTGGCCTCGCCGCGGCTTGTTGCTACTCACTTGCGCTGCTCTGCCGCTATGCTGTTGCGTGCTGCTGCTTGGCCGCCGCCGCTCGCTCCCTGCTGCTGCGCTGCTGCCTAATGCTGCCACTGCCGCTAGCTGCTGCTTTGCTGCTGCGCTGTTCGCCACGCCGCCTGCTACCGCTGCTCGCCGCTGCCAGCCGCGCCATGGCCGGTCCCTGCCTGCGCGCGCGCGTGCACGCCCGCCCCTGCTGGCTGGCCGTGTCACTGCCGCTGGGGCCGGCCCAGTTTAATTAGGGGGTAATCCCCATTAGCACTAGCCCCCCCCTTTCTAATAGTGTATGACGTGTGGGCCCTCGTAGTTAACTAAATGTTTAAAATAAATCTAATTCGTTTTCTGTCAATGACAAATGGGCCCCACTACACTATTCACTGTTGACCCAATCAACAGCTGACTGGGCTGTTGACTTTGACCTGGCACCACATGTCATTGACTGTGGCTGCCACTGTACAAAGTGACAAAAGCATTTTTACTGTTTTAATTTTAAAATAAAAATAAATCCAGAAATTCCAGAAAATCATTAAAACTTTAGAAATTCATATAAAATAATCCGTAACTCGAATGAAAATAATTTATATATGAAAAATGATCAGAAAAATAAGACGAATCCGAATATGCTACCCACACACCTGCCACATCCCTCCAACACTGCAAACATGGAACCTTCCCCTCTGATTCAGTTTACCGATAATCACCTGGAACCGGTAAAATACCTCCGGATATTTTCCCGCTCCGACTAAAATACTTAGTACCGCATTAGGTCACCCCTAGCACAGCATATTGCCATGTCATGCTTTGTGCTGCATCTGTGTGCTTTATATTTACTGTTTCTTCCCCCTCTTCTCTCCGGTAAACCCCGAGACCGATGCTGCTCCCGAGTATGACTACGCTCCAGACGACCAGCCCCTTTCAGCAGAGCTTCCAGGCAAGCAAAACCCCCTTGATCATTCCTATATCGCCCATTCTTTCTCTCTTGTGCTTGCATTAGATTTTGCTACTGTATTCGATAGCTCCTATTCTGATGCATAACCTGATTTTGTAACCTGCTATTGATACTTTATCTGTTATCCTATATGCTTAGTATAGGTTGGTTAGTGATCCATCAGTGGCCCCACACCCTTGTCCTTGTTGCCATGCTTACTACTGGATGATTCGATCAATGTGATCGAGGTGCAGAGACCGAACACACCACCAGCACCCCCTTAGTTGTACGACTCTGCAGAGCTACTATCGAGTGCCGAGGGTGATGCCTCGTATCTCACTTCTGATGATATTTCTGTAGTGCAGCATATCGGATGTGGTCTATCGAGGGTGATTCCTTGCTCACCACTCCCGATGATGGCTCTGTCGTGCAGCACCTCAAGCGTGAACCCATCGAGGGTGATTCCTCCAAGTTCACCTTGACATTTTACATCGAGCAAGAATCTATTGAGGGTGATTCCTCAGATTCCCTTGGTGTTATGGACACATTGTTACCTTGACTATTACCTCAGTCCCTTGTTGAAGTCGGGTCGACCCAAGGGGTACCCGCGAGATTTATTGAAGTCGGGTTGACCATGAGGGTACCCGCGAGATTTAATGACGCGGCACGACCGGGCAGGCAGACCGCCCTAGAGAGGGATGGGCCTGGCCCTTGTCGTAAGTCCGCGAGACGGGGCAACAGGATCACTGATCGTCTCCGTGAGCTCCCAACACACTAATGGGTTTGGATATATGATCTGAGTAGGCCTCTGGCCTTTTCGCACAGACCACCACGCGGGAATAAAAGTGGGCACTCGACGTCGTACGATTCTTCCAAAAGCTCTTCAGACGTCAGCAGTTGAGCGGCGCGCACTGGGTTGGACGGTAACCGCCTGCGCTTGTATTAAGGGGGTGGGTCTGCTCCCGGCCGCGTAAGCAACGCGCAGGAGTGCTTAGGACGATTGGCCCATGACCCCTTCACACTTAGGTTGTAGACCGACGTGCTGACCTCTCTATTGAGCCTAGGTAGGACTACGGTGTGTCGATCAGCCGAGGCCGGGCATGACCCGGAAAAGTGTGTCCGACCAGAGTTAATCGAGCATGTTGGGTAAGTTGGTGCACCCCTGCAGGGAAGTTATCTATTCGAATAGCCGTGTCCATGGTAACAAGACGCTCGGAGTTGTATCCCGATCTACTACAACTAGAACTGGATGCTGGTTTCACTAAACTGATATGATGGCTCCGGGATCGCTTTCTCACAGGGAGTTGAGGAAGGATCTCTGGGCGTTGCTAATTTATACTTGTTACTATATTATATGTTACTCTACTCTCTTCTGATGCTGCAAGATGCTAGTCTACGATAGGCTAGGCCTTTCCTCTATTCTGGCATTTCTGCAGTTTAGTCCACAGATACAGCCCCTTCCCTTTGGTACCGATGCATACTTAGCATAGATCTGATGTAAGTCTTGCGAGTACTTTGGATGAGTACTCATGGTTGCTTTGCTACCTTTTTCCCCCCTACCTGATTGCTGCGATCAGATGACGGAGTCCCGGAGACAGCTGATCCCGTCGATGACTACTACTACCCCGACGGAGCCTACTACTACGTGGAGACCGACGACCAGGAGTAGTTTGGAGGCTCCCAGGCAGGAGGCCTGCGCCTTTTCGATCTAGATGTCATTGTTTTGCTCAGCATTCCTAAGGCAAACTTGTTTAGTTATGTCTGTACTCAGATATTGTTGCTTCTGCTGACTTATGTATCCGAGCCTTCGTGGCCTGGCTTGTAATATAAAGCTGTATGACTTTAATTTGTGTCTAGAGTTGTGTTGTGATATCTTCCCGTGAGTCTCTGATCTTGATCGTGCGCATTTGCGTGTATGATTAGTGCATGATTGAGTCGGGGGCTTCACAACTGTCATTCTTCCAGATGGTTAGGCGTCATGTTCTGAGCACCCAAGAGTAATTGTGGTGTGTCGGTGAACAAGTCTGTGAAGGTTTTGGAAGTCTACCTTGAAGACTTACCACGAGTGATTGGACGAGGTCTAAGTGACCTTAGCTCAAGAGGAATATGGTGAGGACTAAGTGTCCTCCGAGGTAAGACTCAGCCGCCTCAACCAGACGTACAGTTGATACAGCAACTGGAACTGGTCTACCAAATCGCTGTGTCTTCATTGAGCCCAACCGGTTTCAAATTCTTCACCCCTTTACCTTTATGCATTTCCACTGCTGAAGAACTTGTGCTCTACTTTTCTGACGAATTTGAACTGAAGACTTTCATCATGTTGTTTATCATTTCTTCAGTTCATCTTCTTCATGCATGTCTGCTTGTATGACTACTTGTTCTTCACTTGTATCTATTTCCTTTGCATGCTAGTTAATCTGTGTCGATCTAGTTTCACTTCTGTTTCTATTTCATCACTCTGATTTTTGTCAAAATCTTCAGAGTTTGACGAATTTCTAAAAATCTCCCATTCACCCCCCCTCAGGGAGTTAACCTACGCTTTCAGTTTCATGCCGTAGTATCCTGCCACACCCATATGGTGGGGGTGTGTGTTCCTCTTCTGAAGTTCTGATTGCTTGGCACTCTTCTTGGTAAACTCTGTAGTTGCCCTGACCCTTTTGAATTCTGCCCAGTCTGGCTTTGTAATTTGGGGGTATGCGGGGATTGGGACCTTGCCTTCACTCAAGTACTTCTTGTACAACACGTGCTTCCAGTTTCTCCAAGCATCCCTGGCCTTCTTCAGTGCAGCGTGTTCCACCTGCATTCTCCACTGCTCTGGTACGTTGAAGTGTTCCACAATCTCCCGGACTATCCTGTGTCAGCCTTCCAAAACCCCAGTAGATTAATGTTGAGCCTTGCCCTGCCAACAAATCCACACACACTCCTGAACCTCGTGCGTGCTTTATCTGGTTTAGTTGGAGCCCAAGACTTTAAATCAATGTCGGTTATATCATATACACCTTTAGGTTGGTGTGTGGGCTTTCTTGGAGCGTTCTTCCATGTCCTGACCGAAAGGGTGATTGCGGCAGCTCTATCCCGTTCCAGATTACTCGTTCCCTGATCATCTGCTGGAGACCTAGGGTTGTCAGACTGAGATGAAGATACATCGCCTGAAGCATGAGTGCTGTCGCTGCTACTCGGCATCTACAGAGAACAAATGCGAAATTCAGAAAAGGGGGATAAGCATAACGCTAACAACTTGGTAGCAAGCTGTCTAGACATGTCATGTAATAATTTGGAAAATGTACGGCTAATTTGTTCATTTTGTGTGACTCGAGCGCCCACGATCTGTAAATCGATAATAACTAATTGGAACAAATACAACTTATATGTACAAGTTAGGAAGGTATATAATGAACACATATACGCTTTCCGTTATTTTATAGCCAATTTGGGAACATACAGAACCAAATAGGAAGAGGGATCGCGAGGAAATATGCCTCACCTCGATGGAGAGCAGTAACTGACAGTTTTTTGTGCAAACCCGGCAGGAGAGGCGAGGGGTACAGGATCGATATGTTGAGGGCGGCTGGCGAGCAAACGAGGACGACGAGGCGCGGGCAGCCGCGTGTTGGGAACGGCAGCGAAAGTAGGGTTGATGCCGAAGAGCGGGCACATGGCTGGGTTAAGCATGCCGGTGCCAGAAAGGGTTCTGGTGTGGATCTGGGGGAGGGGGGAGCTGGCGATGGAGTTTTGGTAGAATATGCAGACTGTTGAGTGAAATGGGGGTGGGTGGTGGGGGGGGGTGTTGGCGGCTTCGGTGAAAAAAGGGCGCCGGTCGTGGCGTGGAAAGGCCTATGCAAACGGAAGCCTCTACGAGCCCGTGTGCACAAACAGCATAATTTCGTTTGAAATGGAGACGTGGTAATTTTGAAATGAAGACATGAGTTCAACGTTTTGCCTCAATTTTTTTGCCACGGTACGCAATCACCATCATAACCTAGGTTTGATTTTCTGGTGCATTTCAGGTCTCGTTTGCTACATTTAAGCAATTTTTTACATTTACCATGCATTTAGTGCATATAAATCAAAACCCTACTGCAACTACATGTGGGTGTTAGCAAAAAAGGTGTAAAAATCATTTTTGTGTCGGTTTGCTAGTTTTTATTCATTGTCCGAGAAACAGGAAGAATTTTCAAACATTTCAGCCATGAGATGCGGCCACCGGCGTAGGGCTTGTTGGTAATTTAATTGCAGGAAATGCGGATGGACTTAGAAAATCATGAAAATCGGTGTGTCACCGTGGCGCGATCTCAAGACCGAGTGGAAATTTTTTGGTAAAGTTTGGCACAAGTTACGATGGTCGCTCCTTGCAAACCGGAGCATCTCACAAGAAGGATCATAGTTACCAATAGGAGACGTGGCAATTCGGACTCCGATCATTGGTTACTTTATCGTTTCGCCTTGATTTTTTTCCATGGTACGCAATCACCATTACACGCCAGTATTGATTTTCTCGCGCATTTCGGGTCTCGTTTGCTATATTTAAGCTATTTTTGCATTTACTGTGCATTTTTTGCATATAAATCAACTCCCAACCGCAACTACACGTGGGTGTTGGCAAATAAGGTCTACACAATCATTTGTGTGTCGCTTTGCGTGTTTTCATTCATTGTTCAAGGAATTGGAAGATTTTTCAAACATTTTGGATGCGAGATGCGGCCACCGGTGTAGGTCTTGTTGGTATTTTAATGACAGGAAATGCAGATGGAGTCCGAAAATCATGAAAATCGGTGTGTCACCATGGCGTGCTCTCAAGACCTCATGGAAATTTTTTGGTAAAGTTTGGCACAAGTTTGGATGATCGCTCCTTGGAAACCGGAGCATCTCACAAGAAGGATCATAGTTTCCAAAAGGAGACGTGGTAATTCGAACTCCAGTTGCTGGTGACTTCATCGTTTCGCCTTGAATTATTTTCCATTGTACGCAATCACTATTATACCCTAGGTTTGATTTTCTGGCGCATTTTGGGGCTCTTTTGCTATATTTAAGCATTTTTTTGCATTTACCGGGCATTTAGTGCATATAAATCAAGTCTCAACTGCAACTGCATGTGATGATGAAAGGGATGAGGATCGCCGTTCGATCTGGGTGCATCTAACGGTGCAGACGTACGATCCGTGGGGTTTGGGTTCTGGCCAATCAAAACGCACGACTCAGATCATGCGCAGTAGGGGTCATCGGCCACGGTTTGATAGGCACATGGATTTCGTGACTGAACCGTGTGCTATTGGAAAACATCTACATCAAGGAGCAGCATAATTTCGTTTGAAATGAAGACGTGGTAATTTTGAAATGAATACGTGAGTTCAACGTTTTGCCTTTTCCACCATACGCAATCACCATCATACCCTAGGTTTGATTTTCTGGGGCATTTCAGGTCTCGTTTGCTACATTTAAGGCATTTTTTGCATTTACCATGCATTTAGTGCATATAAATCAAAACCATACTGCAACTACATATGGGTGTTAGCTAAGAAGGTGTAAAAATCATTTATGTGTCGCTTTGCTAGTTTTAATTCATTGTCCGAGAAACGGGAAGAATTTTCAAACATTTCGGCCGCGAGATGCGGCCACCGGCGTAGGGCTTGTTGGTAATTTAATTACATGAAATGCGGATGGACTTATAAAATCATGAAAATCGGTGTGTCACCGTGGCGCGATCTCAAGACCGAGTGGAAAAAATTTGGTAAAGTTTGGCACAAGTTACGATGATCACTCCTTGCAAACCGTAGCATCTCACAAGAAGGATCATAGTTCCCAATAGGAGACATGGCAATTCAGACTCCAATCATCGGTAACTTCATTGTTTTGCCTCGGAAATTTTTCCACGGTACACAATCACCATTGCACCCAAGTATTGATTTTCTGGTGCATTTCGGGTTTTGTTTGCTATATTTAAGCCATTTTTGCATTTATCGTTCATTTTGTGCATATAAATCAAATCTCAACCGCAACTACATGTGGGCTACTTGCAAAGCAGGTCTACAAAATCATTTGTGTGTCGCTTTGCGTGTTTTCATTCATGTCCAAGGAATGGAAAGAATTTTCAAACATTTCGGATGTGAGATGCGGCCACCGGCATTGGTCTTGTTGCTATTTTAATTACAGGAAATGCAGATGGAGTCCAAAAATCACGAAAATCGATGTGCCACCATGGCGTGCTCTCAAGACCCCGTGGAAATTTTTTGGTAAAGTTTGGCACAAGTTTGGATGATCTCTCCTTGGAAACCAGAGCATCTCACAAGAAGGATCATAGTTTCCAAAAGGAGACATGGCAATTCGAACTCCAGTTGCTGGCGACTTCATCGTTTCGCCTCGAATTTTTTCCACAGTACGGAATCACTATTATACCCTAGGTTTGATTTTCTGGCGCATTTCGGGGCTCCTTTGCTATATTCAAGCCATTTTTTTTGCATTTACCAGGCATTTAGTGCATATAAATCAAATCCCAACTGCAACTGCATGTGGTGATGAAAGGGATGAGGATTGCCGTTCGATTTGTGTGCATCCAACGGTGCAGATGTACGATCCGTGGGGTTTGGGTTCTGGCCAATCAGAACGCATGACTCACATCGCGCGCAGCAGGGGGCATCGGCCATGGTTTGGTAGGCACACGGCTTTCGTGAATGAACCGTGTGCTATTTGCAAACCAGATTGCATATGTTCTGTTCATACATACTGGAGTGACATCAATTGAGTGTGCTAGCTATAGGGTATACAATCATAAATAGTTCAAACTCTCATTGCCTGTGCTGACGACATATCAAGGTCAACATATTAATCGTTCTTAGATCAACAGAAGGCCGGGCATAACTCACAATTCAGTACATGTGATAGTTCTAATTGAATGAATTAAGTTGCAGAATAGACATAATAAATAGTGTTACGTATTAATTCCCATGTACATGGGAGAACTGGGATCATTAGGTTGACCCCGAATGAACTTAGGATTTCTGATGATTTTAAGCCTCTCTTTATGTTTGGTGCATGATCCCTTCGCTGGCATCTCAGCAAATTCATCGTACCCGTCCTCATCAGCAACACCCTCGACGCCCAGTACCCTCCTCTTCCCACGCATCACTACATGGCAGTTCTTATGCAAAGGGTCTTCCACATAGAAAATCTGGGTTGCATCGCTGGCAAGAATGAACGGGTCCTTGTGATATGCCATCTTTGTCTTGTTAACACATGTCTTCCTGTATTCATCAACCTTTACCTGACTAAGAGGGACCCATTTGCACCTGAATAATGGCACCTTAACTTTCACATAGTTAAGCTCCCAAATCTCTTCGATGGTTCCATAGTATACCCTTTTATCAGCTTCATCTACAGTTATGCATTCTATTCGAATGGAGATGTTCTGATATGAGGTCTTCTTATCACGTTCCATAGTGTAGAACGTGTAGCCATTTATGTCAGACGCTTGGTACCTCAATACCGTAGGTGATGGCTTTTGTGCCAACCACGTTGCAATGTTATCCATGGATCCGTGTGACAAACGATCCTTCAGCCATCTGACGTAGTCCTTATTGTGCGCCTTCATCATGACATCTAATGGATGCACCATGGGTAGGAAGCTTCGTCGTATCTTCGCCAAGTGTTCTTCAGCATAAGCGTCGAGAACTGGGCTGTTAAGCAGTACCGTCAAATGGGCTTGATCGGTCTCATCTCTGGGTGCAGCGTGTGGTGCGCCAGCAAGGACCGGCGAGAGAGGGGCAAACCTATAGGTCTTTGTTTCATGTATTCGGTGCAAACCTCAACCACCTCATCCGCGGTATAACCTTGTAGGATGCTTGCCTTTGGATGACATCGGTTCCGACAATAGTGCTTCAATATTCCCATGAACCGCTCGAAGGGATACATGTTGCGAAGAAACACAGGACCACAGTACTTTATCTCATCGACAAGGTGCACAGTGAGATGGACCATGACATCAAATAATGACAGTGGGAAAAACATCTCTAGGTTGGACAATATTCTTGCAATATCCTCTTGCATATGATCCAGCTCCTCATGATTTACCACTTTCTGCCATAGTTGGTTGAAGAAATCACAGAGATCTGTAAGTGCATCAAGTGCCCCCTTAGTGGTTTTGGAGTATTGAAGACAAATAGGTTGAGGAACTAATGTGTTTGTGAGTATACACAGGAGACAGAGTCCCTGAGGATTTGGTTTAACACATGGAAGACGACCCCTAAAAATAGATTTCTTCAAGTGAAGAATTTGATGATGAAATTGGTACGGCCTTTGAAGAAATTGATGTGAAGATTTTGAAGCTTGAAGACTTTGGTTTTCGTAGTTTCTTTTCTTCTTATTTGAGTCATAGGAAAAACCGTACTGTTAAAGGGGGTCTAGGTGAAACATATTTCACATTTCCAAAGTGATGCTCAAAACTTCTCAAACTTACTGAAACCCATACACAAGCCGCTTCGAGTGAAGCTTTTGGAAATCTCTAGTACAGCTGACGCATTTGCTCCGAGAGAACTTGACACTTGTCATTTGAGAGCAACCCATCCTCTGACGACTTTGAGTGAACCTAAGTGAGGAAAAATCTTAAGTGAGGAAAAACCCAACCAGAGCCTAAGTGATTGAGCATCACTGAAGAGGTTGATCTGTGTGATCCGACGCTTGTTACCTTTGAGGACTGTCATTCCTCCAGATGGTTAGGCATCATGTTCTGAGCACCCAAGAGTAATTGTGGCATGCCGGTGAACAAGTCTGTGAAGGTTTTGGAAGTCTACCTTGAAGACTAACCACGAGTGATTGGGCGAGGTCTAAATGACCTTAGCTCAAGAGGAATACGGTGAGGACTAAGTGTTCTCTGAGTTGCGACTCAGCCGCCTCAACCAGACGTACAGTTGATGCAGCAACTGGAACTGGTCTACCAAATTCCATTGTCTTCACCGAGCCAACCTGGTTTCAAATTCCTTACCCTCTCTTACTTTATTCTGCTGCTGAAGAATTTGTGATATATCCTCTGACGAATTTGAACTGAAGTATTTGATCATGCTATCTCTTATTTCCTCAGTTCATATTCTTCATGCGTGTATGATTGTATGATTGCATGTTCTTCACCCTTATGTATCATGTTCGCATGTACTCTGATTCTGTGATGACTTAGTGTCCCTTGCGTTTCTATTTCTTCACTCTGATCTTCGTCAAATTCATCAGAGTTTGACGAATTTCTAATAATCTCCCATTCACCCCCCCTCTGGGAGATAACCTGCGCTTTCAATTGGTATCAGAGCAAGGTGCTCCCTTGTTCTGTGTGATTTTGGTTTAACCACCTGGAGTTTTAGTTATGTCGACCGCAGGTATGATCAAGGTCTCCGCTGCGTGCCCCATCTTCGATGGCACAGACTATCCCTACTGGAAGAACAAGATGCGAATGCATCTTGAGGCTATTGACAATGATCTCTGGTTCGTCGTCGAGAACGGCGTCCCCACCATTTCACCAAGTATGAATGCTGCTGACGTGAAGCGTTTCAAGCAACTGGACTCTCAAGCGAAGAACATCATTTGTGGTCATCTCAACAAAGGACAGTATGGCAGAGTGAGTGCACTGGAAACCTCGAAGCTTATCTGGGACCGGCTTTCAAAAGTGAATGAAGGTGTTTCCACTCAACGTGACTCCCGAGTTGATGTTCTACGCAATCTCTTCAACCGCTTCAAAAGACTCGACAACGAAAACGTGCAGCAAACCTTCGACCGCCTCACTGATATCTCCAATGAGCTTCAGGCTCTTGGTGCTGCCAACATCACCGATCATGAGGTGGTGAAGAAATTGCTGAGGTCTCTGGACAGTTCCTTCGATACTTTGGCACTGATGATTCAAGAGCGCCCTGATTACAAGTCACTGGATCCTGCTGACATTCTTGAGAGGCTCAACACACATGAATTTTAGCAAGCCAAGAAGAGACATATGTATGGACCCAGCTATGGTCGTCCTCGCGCTCTGAAGGCTAAAGCAAAAGCCAAGACTATTTCTTCATCTGAAGAAGAAGAAGAAGAGGAATATGAGAGCCGTTCTGACGGTGCTGAGGAAATTGGCAGAGAATTGGCTATGCTGGTGAAGAAGTTCCAGAAGTTTTCCAAGAAGAACAGATTCGGAAAGTCTTCAAAGTATGACTCAAAGAACACTGGAGAAGCGTCTTCTCGAGACTATAACAAAAGAACCTGTCACAAATGCAAGAAGCCAGGCCACTACATCGCCGACTGCCCTCTTCGGCAAAAGAAGAAGAAGAAGAGCAGGGATGATGATGATTCTGATGGGAAGAAAAAGAGGTCCTCAAAGTCTTCATCAAAGTCCTCAAAGTCTTCATCAAAGTCCTCATCTCACAAGAAATCTAGTTCTAGCAAAGCTCGTGCATTCCTTGGGAAGGAAATGGATTCTGAAGAGAAATCTGATGATCAGCCAGCTGAGGAATCTAAGGAGGAGTCAGACACTGGTGTGGCAAGCCTTGCTCTCGCCACTGAATACGTCAGCAAGTCTATCTTCAACACTGAGGATAATGGTATCTCCACCAACAATGATGACTGTGCTGATGACTACGCTCCCACCTATTGCTTCATGGCTTGAGGTGCAAAGGTAACCTCTCGAGAAGCTTACTTTGAAACTTCCAGTGATGATGACTCTGAGTGTGAATCTAAACCAAGCTATAAGAAACTTGCTAAAATTGCAACTGAGCAACAACATGCCATGGAAAAGATTCAAAAACTGCTAGACAAAACCGATGACCTGTTGGACGAGGAAATGGATCATAGTCAAGCCTTGTCTGAGGATCTCAGAAGGCTCAAGTCTCAATATGACGAACTTGAAAGTCGTCATGTGTCCCTCTCAGCTGAACATGAGAAGCTGTCCTATGAATTTCTTCAAAGGAAGCAAGATCTCGAGAAGCTGAGAGCATCTCATGATGATCTTCAAAAAGAAAATGATTCACTCCTCGCTCAACAGATCAGTACCGCTCAGGAAGAATTTGTTGCACCATGCTTAAAATGCCTTGAATGTGATAATGCTAATTCTTCAGCTGAATGTTCAAATGCTTCTGTACTTGCAATTGCTTCAACTGCTACAGTGGCCACTAACCCCTCATCCGAGGAAGCCACCGGTGATACTGATGAAAATGCAGGGCTGAAGGAACTATATGTCACTGGCATGTACAAAAGCCTCAAAGGGCATCAAACCTTGTGTGACGTGCTCAAAAAGCAAATTCTTCACAGGAACTCTAGGAAAGAGGGTATTGCCTTTGAGAGAAAGCTCAATGCTGATGGTTCATACTGGAAGCCTGAGCAGTATCCCAAAACCACATGGGTTGTTGCAAAGGGATCTCTAGTTGACCCATCTACTTTATCTGGCTATACTTGTGATTCTTCATATTCTTCAGATGAGTCATTAAACTATAAACTGTTCAAGAATCAGAATGGTGAGGTCTTTGCTAGATTCATTGGTACTAACTGCAGGAAGGGTCCACCTGTGAAGAAAATCTGGGTTCCGAAAAGCCTTCTGGAAAATCTTCAGGTGAATGTCATCATGACACCACAGATGAAGAAGAAACTTCCGAGGGCAAATTCTTCACAGGGATCAAAGTCGTCAAATGGACGAAGACCCACTTATGGTCGCACTAATGCCTCTGTTTCGCAGTGAAACAAACAGTGATTTGATGAATATGAGCATTATTCTTCGAATCACTATGTTCACAAATCTTCGAAGAATTTCTCTGCTTATTCATTCAATTACTGTAACCCTCCTGTGAAGAGAAATGCATATTCTTCAATGCCTAAGTTCTCCATCAATGCACTTCGTCACATTGCTTCTCAGCCACCCATTCAGATGTGGGTGGTTAAGAAGAAGAACTAATCTCTTCTGCAGGGTCAGGTCTTCAGACAACAAAATGTCTGATGAATTTGCTGAAGACCTGACAAAATGCCTGTTGGGATGCAGGCTAATCATGCTGGAATGAATGCTTCATTTCACACATCCCTTATGCTGCTTTACATTATTCATTGATGAAATTGGCTGACGAAATTGATCATCATCATATTCTTCACTCTGAAGCATATGAATTTGTAAGTCAGACTAATGCTTCTACAGGATGATACACCTTCTGCCACTGAATAGGTCTTGGACAGTGGCTGCCAGAATCATATGACTGGAGATAGGAATCTCCTCACTGATGCTCCCCTTACTCCGTCTCATCTGAAGCATATCACTTACGCTGACAAAGGAAAAAAGCAAGGTATTGGGTCTAGGTAAGGTTGCCATTTCAAAGGATCGACACATGGAAAAGGTGATGCTTGTCGAGTCCCTTGGATTCAACCTCATGTCTGTCTCAATGCTTTGTGATCTTGATATGATTGTCATCTTTGGCAAATATAGATGCATTGTGCTGTTGGAATCTGACAAATCCAAAGTCTTCGGAGGCTTTAGGAGAGGTGACTTGTATATTATAGATTTCTCTACAGGTCCTCAGCCCGCAACATGTCTAATGGCAAAAGCTTCGAAATGCTGGCTATGGCATCGACGACTTGGACATGCTGGAATGAGGAATTTGAGCACTCTCGTCAAGAAGAAGCATATCATTGGTGTCGAGGGTGTCAAATTCATCAAGGATCACCTCTGTGGCACTTGTAAATCTGGAAAGATGAGCAGAGCCAAGCACCAGGCGAAGACAATCATGACCACTACTCGTCCTTTTGAATTACTTCATATGGATTTGTTTGGTCCTACGCATTATGCCACACTAACCAATGCAGCATCACTCTATGGATTCGTCATTATTGATGACTACTCTCGCTACACCTGGGTGCACATCATTACCTACAAGACTGAAGTTCAGAATGTCTTCAGATGATTCT
The DNA here is from genome assembly GCA_039707655.1 of Elymus sibiricus. Taxonomy (NCBI): domain Eukaryota; kingdom Viridiplantae; phylum Streptophyta; class Magnoliopsida; order Poales; family Poaceae; genus Elymus; species Elymus sibiricus. The sequence goes on along the minus strand of CM077670.1, from coordinate 152,903,689 downwards.
CCAATCGGGCCATGACGAATTATGGTCTCAAGATCAAGCACATCAGGAGTGACAATGGCACTGAGTTCAAGAACACTGGCCTCGATGATTATCGTGATGAACTTGGTATTACTCATGAGCTCTCTGCTCCCTACACTCCTCAGCAGAATGGAGTTGTGGAGCGCAAGAACAGAACCCTCATCGAGATGGCGCGCACTATGCTTGATGAATACAAGACTCCTCATCACTTCTGGCCTGAGGCAATTGACACCGCATGCCACATCATCAACCGGGTATATCTTCACAAATTCCTCAAGAAGACTTCATATGAACTCCTCACTGACAAGAAACCCAATGTGAGTTATTTCAAAGTCTTCAGTGCAAAATGTTGGATTAGAGATCCTCATCACAATTCTAAATTTGCACCTAAAGCACACGAAGGATTTATGCTTGGTTACGGAATGGACTCGCACACCTACAGAGTCTTCAACTCCTTCCACCACAAGGTTGTTGAAACTGTAGATGTGCGGTTCGATGAAACTAACGGCTCGCAAAGAGAGCACCTGCCTCCTGTGCTAGATGAAATGCCACCTGAGGAATCTATCAAGCTGATGGGCACTGGTGAGATTGTGCCCAGTGAAGAAATAGCTGCTGATGAAGAAGTGGTCGTTCCTCGTCATGAAGAAAATGAACATCCTGATGAAAATGATGCTGAGGATTCTGTACGGCAACGACAACATCAAGGACCTCGTCCAGCACATCCATGAGTGGCGAATGAAGTGCAGATTGAGAAAATCCTCGACAACATCAATGCACCTAGTCCCCTCACTCGCTCAAGAGCTTCACATTTAGCTAACTTTTGTGGGCATTACACGTTTGTCTCTATTACAGAGCCCACCAAAGTTGATGAAGCCTTTCTGGAACCTGAATGGATTCAAGCTATGCAAGATGAATTGCGTCAATTCGAGCTCAACAATGTGTGGGAGCTTGTCAAGCGTCCGGATCCACACAAGCATAATATCATCGGCACTAAGTGGATCTACCACAACAAACAAGACGAAAATGGCCAAGTGGTGAGGAATAAGGCCTGTCTTGTAGCTCAAGGCTACACACAGGTTGAGGGTATTGACTTCAATGAAACGTTTGCACCTGTTGCTAGGCTTGAAGCCATTCGAATATTGCTTGCATATGCTAACCATCATGATATCCTCTTATATCAAATGGATGTGAAAAGTGCATTCCTCAATGGTAAGCTTGAGGAAGAAGTATATGTTGCTCAACCACCAGGTTTTGAGGATCCAAAGCATCCTGACAAAGTCTTCAGACTCAACAAGGCACTCTATGGCCTCAAGCAAGCCACTAGGGCTTGGTATGATACACTGAAGGAATTCCTGAAGAAAAAGGGGTTCAAGCCCGGTTCACTTGACCCTACTTTCTTTACTAAATCTTATGATGGTGAACTATTCATATGCCAAATATATGTTGATGATATTATCTTTGGTTGCACTAACAAGAAATACAGTGACGAATTTGCTCATATGATGCAAGAAGAATATCAGATGTCTATGATGGGGGAGTTGAAATTCTTCCTCGGGCTTCAAATTCGTCAACAACCCAATGGCATCTTTATATCTTAGGAGAAATACCTTAGAGACTGCCTGAAGAAATTCAGAATGCAAGATTGCAAAGGCCTCAAGATACCAATGCCAACAAATGGCCAACTCAATACTGACGAAAATGGTAAAGATTTCGATCAGAAGGTATATCGCTCCATCATTGGTTCGTTGCTTTACCTATGTGCATCTAGGCCAGACATTTTGCTTAGCGTTTGCATGTGTGCCCGCTTTCAAGCGTCACCGAAGGAGTCACACCACCAGGCTGTGAAACGAATTCTTCGATATTTGGCTCACACCCCATCGCTTGGATTATGGTATCCCAAGGGCTCATCACTTGATCTTGTTGGATATTCCGATTCTGATTATGCTGGTGACCGAGTGGATCGCAAGTCAACATCAGGCACATGCCATTTCCTCGGACGATCTCTTGTATGTTGGTCCTCGAAGAAGCAGAACTGCGTTTCACTTTCCACTGCCAAGGCTGAGTACATTGTTGCTGGCGCCTGCTGCTCTCAGTTACTATGGATGAAGCAACCCCTCAAGGACTATGGCGTCAATGTGAAGAAAGTGCCACTCTTCTGCGACAATGAGAGCGCTATCAAGATCGCCCACAACCCTGTGCAACACTCAAGGACGAAGAATATTGAGATTCGTCACCATTTTCTTCGTTATCATGTGCTGAAGGGAGACATCGTCATCGACCACGTGAAGACTGAAGACCAGCTTGCAGATATCTTCACTAAGCCCTTGGATGAGAGAAGGTTTTGCATGTTGCGGTGTGAGCTAAACATCTTAGAATCTTCGAATGTCCTTTGAAAAGGACACACATCCTAACGCTTATGCATTCTTGATGACTTTGATGCACAACACACTAAGTAACGTTTTTCTTCAATCAATGAAGACTAACCCTCTAAGTGTGAAGAAATTAATGAAGAATTTGATTCTCAGAACCCTACGACAATTGTACGCGGTGTCTGAAATCATCATAGTTCTTATACGGTGGGTAACGCCACCACCTCCTTCTGACGTTCTTCAAATATGAGTTTTTCGTCATTTGCAATTTCGTCAAACTTTTCAATTTCGTTATTTGAGGTTATTCTTCACTGCTTTTGGTTCTATGCCTATATATATATTTGAGTTTTTCATGTCCTCAACAACATTCACATATTGCTAATTCTTCAATCATGTTTTTCGTCATCTATGTGGATGTGATTGCACCCGCTCCCCTCTATGCTAAACTCAACCCACTCTATTCACAAATTCTTCACATGCGTTCTACTTGACACTGTTCAAAGTATTCACTGTGTCCTTGACAGCTGAAGAAATTGTGAACACATTTTGAAAATATCCTAATCAATTTTTGGCGGTTGCTACAGTAACTTCATCCCGCGCTTCGCACGCGAGGATAGAGATGAAAATGCATGTGTGATGCGTGTCACACAGATGCGAATCGCCAGGGGCTTATCCGTCCAAAATATTCGGGCTGCTCGGTTTTTACCGCGCCTATTTAAAGGCTTGACCCCGTCAACCTCAACTCCTTTCACTCTCGTGCCCTTGTCGCTCTCAAACCCTAGCGCCGCCGCTAGATCTCATCGTTGTCGGAGAGGAAGAGCTTCACTGCCTCGACTTCTTCGCCGTCGTACTCGCGCCGGCCGCAGATTTCTTCACCTCCGCCGCCGCCGTAGCCGTCTTTCGTTGCCAAGTTAGGGCACGGAAGATCTGAACTGACGATTTCCATCGCCTCGTCGTCCAGTTCGTCGAGTTCATCCTTGGGGTAAATAAAAGTTATTTTTACCGCCCCAGTTTGATCTTTTTTTCGCCACAAAATATTGCAGTGCTGTTTTTACCACATTTCCAATTCTTCAGCGCTTCCTTCTGGCTAGTCTTGAGTATTTGCATCTAAGTTACACTTAACAACAAGATTCCTCAATTGTGCAATTGCTTCAATCTGTACAACTCGGGAATCTGTGTCAAGAACACTTAGTGAAATGCGTCAAGACGATAAGGGTCAATTTCTTCACCTGGTTTATTTTGAAAAATCTCTGAGAACGCATGTGACTCTTCCCTATTTCCACGCAACTATACTCTATTCACAGGTACCATGTCTGCAGACGAATCACTAGGTTCTCATCAAATTAATTCATTTGCAGCATTGCTTGAGGAAAATCTTCAAACATCTTCAGAGTCCTCAAAAGTTCATAAACCTCAGCTGAAGAAAATGGCTGATGGGAAAAGGCCTCAGAAGGGAGGCAAGCGGAAAGAGGAACACATAGCTTTTGAAATTCCTGATGATCTGTATGATGGTTATTGCACTCCGGATGAGGAAACTCATGGAAAGGAAACGAAGGAGCAGCGCAAAACGCGCATGCAGAAGATCAAGAGGTACTGGACATACCAGTGGAGGGACTACAATTTCGTCACCTCCAAGTACATGAAGGACTTTGAAGTAAAGCCACCATGCAACAGGCCACCACTTGCTGAAGGCCAAACTGCTGATCCCACTAGCATCCGAAGGGGTGAAGAATTCCCCAAAGAATGGGCAAAGCAACAGGCTAAGTTGCAGAAACAGGCCAAAAAGGCCGTTGATGAATTCAACAAGGCCACAAAGGCCTCAGCTGAAGCTGGTGCATGTGGCAGTGCCAGTGCACCAAAGAAGGCCATGCAGAAGAAGCCTGCCAGCAAGCCAAAGCCGTCAGTCCCAAAGGCTTCAACACCAAAGGCATCAAAACCTTCAGTACCTCCTCCTGCAACAAGTTCTTCAGTGGAAGCAGCAAAATCTTCAACACCGGTCGTGCTCACATCTTGCCAGCGCACCGAGGGCTTTGCAACAGCCACCATCGCTGCATCAAGTGCCTCAGCTTGTGGGCAATCATCGTCATCATTACCCACACTGAAGAAAAAGGCAACTGCTGGCCATGCAACTAGGCCCAATCCTAAGAGCAAGGCCGTCGTGCCTTAGGCTGATGAACACGGGTAGGCTGACGAAGATGAGCTCGCGGAGTTCCTCAGAAGAAAGCAAGAGCAAGCTGCCATTGCTAAGAATTCTTCAGTTCCAATGATGCTTGATCCCAAGAAGCTGCTAGACTTCATTGACATCTGGTGCACCAAGCCAGATACACCTCTTGATGAACTGAACCTGCCTCCTGGTCCGAGTCATGTGCTGTCTGCTTTCATATTGAACGAGAAGCACAAAATTGCTCAAGCTAAACTGGTGAGGAAACAACAGCTGCAGAAAGAGAAAGAGCTGCCGAAGAACATGCTCTCTATTTCCCCTCAACAGCTCGTGTCTTTGCAATCAGAAATACAACAGCTGTCTGAGGAATTTGAAAGACAGTCTAGTCACCGCTGTGGTGTGCGCGACAAATTCATCACTGCAACCAACCAGGTTGTTGAAGACCACAACAAGCGCGAAGCCGCCAAGTTTGGTACTGTGCCACCCACAAGTTCTTCAGCTTCACCACCACCTGCTCCAACCAGTGAGACAACTAGGGCAACAGAGGTTGCGCCTGAAGAAAGTGAAAGGGCAACTGACGACGTTGTTCCTGAAGAAACAGCCAGGGCGACTGCATCAGTCGTGCCTGAAGAATCTGAAGCACCAAGTTGGTCCGCAGCAGTTCCTCCAATGTCTTCATCTATGAAGCATATCACACTTCCTTCTGCAGCAGAAGTGAAGAAAACCAAGGCTGCGGAGAAGGAAGCCAAGATGAGAAAAGCTTCAGCCCCACCAACCATCACTGCAACAGTGAAGAAAGTGAAGACGGCATCATTGTCTTTAGATGATCCGATTGATGCCATACCGATCTCATCAACGCCCCCTACTCCTGCAACTGTAAATCTTCAACTTGTTCCATATGGGGTGGAATATGAAATTCCTCAGGCTGATGTAGATGTCACAGAAACCCACTCTGCTGCTACCACAGAGCTAGTGGATGAAGAGATTGAAGTCGAAGATGTCACTTCGCTTCACCAAGTTGTGTCAAGGAAGCCCTCACAGGTTCCGTTGACTGAAGAAAATGACACTGCTTCGTCTGCAAGCTGTGAAGCAACTGAAGAAGATGTGGACATTGATGGGGCTACAACCCCACCGATCATTGATGACTTTTGGGAAGCGTTCCATCCAAATTCGCCCCTCACCACACCTCTGACGCAAGTGCCGCAATCACCCGCCGTCACTGAAGAAATTAAAACGGGCTCTGAGGAGAAACAACCATCACCACTTCAAACCATTCCTAAAGAAACACCAGCTGCAGCAGCTGATGAAACTGCTCAAGATGAGCCCACCGTGGATGTCGTCAATACATCCCCTCAGCGCGATGATTCAATGCCCTCAGCAGACACAGATACTGTTCCAACTGCCACAGCTGAAGAAATTGCAAAGTCACTTGCTGTTACTGATCCAAATGATTCCACTGGGTCCCCACGACCAGTGTTTGATGTTCGCAAAAAGATGCACAATCTTCAACCTGTCCCAGTTATGCCCAAGATTGGCAGAACCCTCAGGCGGTCTCAGTTCGACAACGCCAAATTCTTCGAAGAGAAGAATTTCTTCATAGGCGAGTCCCCATATGACTCAGCCAAGATCAGGCGCCTGCGATTCTGGACAAGGACGCAGATGAATTTTTATGCATCATTGTTGTTCGACAAGAACAAAGTATTTCCTCATCGCCATATTCCTCACGTGGATATGGAGTCTCTACCGTGCTTTCGGCCAGTTCTGGCTGTTCTTCACGATGCAGGATTACTTAGCTTCTGCTCTGACGTGTGCGATTGGAATGAAGAACTCATTCTTCAGTTCTACGCCACAGTGCACTTTTCTGGAGAGGTTGGAGACATTGCTACATGGGCACTGGAATGGATGAGTGAAGACACTCACTATAAAGCACCAATTGAAGAACTTCTTCGTGCTCTACCAGTTGATCCGCCCCAAGATGATGCAAAGAGAATTTATGAAGAACCTGAGCTACCTGACCACCTGATGAAAGTGCTAATGAAGCCAGTGGCTGAAGGAGATGCTCCAAGGACAACCTTCCTTGTGAAGGACTTGCTCTATGTGCCAAAGACTGTTTTTCGCATTCTGTCCAAAACCCTCAGTCCGATTAAGGGTCACAACTCCAACACTGAAGAAGTTGTGGGAATCATGAAGAATTTGCTGTTCCATATTATCCATGGTACTCTCATCAACATTCATGACTTCTTTCTGAGGACATTGGTCACAGTGGCACAGTCGCCTTTTGATCTGAAGCCATATGCTCTGTGGATCATGAAATTCATCAGATCCCGATCTGCTATTCACTATAAGGCTGACCGTCAGAATCACTTGAGCTATTTGCCTGAATTTGAAATTCTTCAGAGCACCATCTCCTCAGTTCCTGGCAAGGGCAAGACACCTGTCGATGAAGGAATTCATCCCCTTGATGGACAATTTCGTCAACCAATCTCCAGCTCCAATGCTGACGACACTGCTAGCCAGAATATTGCAGCCAAAGCTGCAAGGCCAATTTCTTCACCTGAAGCAGCACGTGTCATGACAGACCGTGAGCTGCTCATCAGTCTTCACCAGAAAGTGGAAAGGAATCACCGATGGGTTAAGCGTCAGTTTGCTGCCGTTCAAGCCAACATGACTGTGACGCATAACTCAGTGCGCAAAAACCGCTACTATCTTCATCAGATTTTTGATAGATCATGGGCCATTCTCTCGCACCTCAAGACAGATGAAGAACTTGCAGAAATGGGTTTTCAAATGAACTTTGACTGGGCCAAACCGCCAAGGAAGAAGTACAAGAACGTTCAAGTTCCTCCTCTTATGCCAAGCTCAGAGTCTTCATCACGCACCACTGATGAAAATGAAGCCGTTGACGACGATGCGACTGGTCCATCTGCTTCACGCGACCCCGACAACGCTGGCGCTCCCTAGTCTTGATCGCGATGTTTTTCTTTAGGGGCGTTAGTCCTCACCTTGACTCCTTTTGGTCATCTGATGACAAAGGGGGAGAAGTGTGAGTTAGTCTTCAAGCGGGTCGATATATGGGCTGTTTTTGCTTAAGTTGCAACTCTTGATCTTTACTGGATTTGCTCTTTGATGAGTTGTAACTTAAATACTGTTGGTCGTCTGACTCTTTTGCTACATTTATGATGCGTGCTCTGATCCTAAGATATCTGTTCATTATGCATGCACAATTTCGTCAGACACCAATTTTCATCATGCATTCATATTCTTCAAATATCTTATGATCATGCATGATTGGATTCCAAGATATAGGGGGAGATCTCCACAATTTCAACCTGCCATGTGCATTTGCAATCCAAAGCAAATTCCTCATATGCACATCTTCAGGGGGAGTTCCTCAATATCTCGGAATCAATTCGTTCAAACTCTGTACTTACACTTCAATTATTTTTACTCCCGTTGAAAGCCTAACCAATTTGTCATCAATCACCAAAAAGGGGGAGATTGTAAGTGCATCAAGTGCCCCCTTAGTGGTTTTGGAGTATTGAAGACAAATAGGTTGAGGAACTAATGTGTTTGTGAGTATACACAGGAGACAGAGTCCCTGAGGATTTTGTTTAACACATGGAAGACGACCCCTAAAAATAGATTTCTTCAAGTGAAGAATTTGATGATGAAATTGGTACGGCCTTTGAAGAAATTGATGTGAAGACTTTGAAGCTTGAAGACTTTGGTTTTTGTAGTTTCTTTTCTTCTTATTTGAGTCATAGGAAAAACCGTACTGTTAAAGGGGGTCTAGGTGAAACATATTTTACATTTCCAAAGTGATGCTCAAAACTTCTCAAACTTACTGAAACCCATACACAAGCCGCTTCGAGTGAAGCCTTTGCAAATCTCTAGTACAGCTGACGCATTTGCTCCGAGAGAACTTGACACTTGTCATTTGAGAGCAACCCATCCTCTGACGACTTTGAGTGAACCTAAGTGAGGAAAAATCCTAAGTGAGGAAAAACCCAACCAGAGCCTAAGTGATTGAGCATCACTGAAGAGATTGATCTGTGTGATCCGACGCTTGTTACCTTTGAGGACTATCATTCCTCCAGACGGTTAGGCGTCATGTTCTGAGCACCCAAGAGTAATTGTGGCATGCCGGTGAACAAGTCTGTGAAGGTTTTGGAAGTCTACCTTGAAGACTTACCACGAGTGATTGGGCGAGGTCTAAGTGACCTTAGCTCAAGAGGAATACGGTGAGGACTAAGTGTTCTCTGAGTTGCGACTCAGCCGCCTCAACCAGACGTACAGTTGATGCAGCAACTGGAACTGGTCTACCAAATTCCATTGTCTTCACCGAGCTAACCTGGTTTCAAATTACTCACCCTCTCTTACTTTATTCCGCTGCTGAAGAATTTGTGATATATCCTTTGACGAATTTGAACTGAAGTATTTGATCATGCTATCTCTTATTTCCTCAGTTCATATTCTTCATGCGTGTATGATTGTATGATTGCATGTTCTTCGCCCTTATGTATCATGTTCGCATGTATTCTGATTCTGTGATGACTTAGTTTCCCTTGCGTTTCTATTTCTTCACTCTGATCTTCGTCAAATTCATCAGAGTTTGATGAATTTCTAATAATCTCCCATTCACCCCCCTCTGGGAGATAACCTGCGCTTTCAAGATCAATGAGTGTGTTTCTTATGTCCGTGTCCATCAAATTCCAGATGGCCACCGGGAGGATTTGTGTCAACATTACGTGGCAATCATGTGACTTCATGTGTGCCAACTTCATTTTACCCGTGCTCACATCCATGAGACTTCTGATGTTTGCGGAGTAGGAAGAGGGTATCTTAATTGACAACAAATAATTGTAGAACTCTTTTGCTTCTTTTGCAGTGAAATTGTAACTCTGGCGAACGTGGAGGAATTTGTCACCATCTTCTGCTTCATTCATGCGTTTTGGTTGATCACCAAGCATATCGAGTCATGCTCTGTCACCATCCTTTGCTTTACCTTTAATCTTGAGCACAGTACCAAGGATGCTTTCACATACATTCTTCTCTATGTGCATGACATCGATGCAGTGACGTACACTTAGAATCTCCCAGTAAGGTAATTGCCAGAACACTGATTTCTTCTTAAACACTTGTGTCTTGGGTGTTTTTTTCGACGATGAACTGGGTCCCTTGCCAAGCACAACTTCAATTTTTTTAGCCATTCTATGGACCTCCTTCCCAGAATAAGGTCTTGGGCCCAAACCTACCTCTGCCGTACCATCAAATTCAGCTTTCATCTTTCGATATGGGTGATCTCTCCGTAAGAATCTACGATGACACAAATACACGGTTTTGTCCTATCCATGCATGTGACACATCCTACATCTCCCCTTGTTTTCTGCCCCGACGTGTTGCCTAATGCTGGCATATCTTGAATGGTGTGCAGCAGCAATGCATGTAGATCAAAAATCTCCTTTTTGTAAGCATCATAACATTTTACACCAAGCTCTTTTACCCACAATGTCAGCAGTTCTTCTACCAGTAGCTGAAAGTAAATGTCGATGTCATTTCCAGGTTGCTTCGGGCCTTGGATAATCATTGACATCATGATGTATTTTTTCTTCACACATAACCAAGGAGCAAGGTTATATATGCACAGAAGCACCGGCCATGTGCTGTGTTTGGTGCTTATATCGCCAAATGGATTCATCCCGCCAGTACACTCCCCGAGCCATATACTTCTAGGATCCCTGGCAAAGTCTTTATGCTTTTCCTTGATTGACTCCCACTGAGCCCCATCTTTCGAGTGCCTCAAATATTCATCCGCAATTCACTCATCATGATGCCACCACAACCTCTTTGCCTCTCTAGGGTTTGCAAACAAACGCAACCTTGGAATTAAAGGCAAGTACCAAACAACCTTGAACGGGATTCCTGTCTTGATCTCGCCATCCAATTTGTCCTTGTCCTTTGCTTTCCTGTGCTTGTATCGTGGATGCTTGCATATGCGACATGCACGCAAATCTTTGTACTCACCGCGGTACGACATACAATCATGCACACAAGCGTGTATCTTTTGGACTTCAAGTTCCAATGGGCAAACAACTTTCTTCACTTCGTTCGTGCTTTTGGGGAGCACATTATCTTCTGGAAGAATGTCTTTGAAAAGACCTAACAACTCTGTGAAGCCCTTGTTTGATAGGCCATTTTCTACTTTAAATCTGAGAAGCGCCAGTGTGGAACTCAACTTGGAATATTTCTTTTTGCAACCTGGATACAAATCTTTCTTTGAGTCCGCATCAATGGTTGGCAGATCCTTGTACCCAACCATATCTTTATCTGGGCCCTGGAAATCTGCAATCATAGCAGCAAAATCTGGCATACCATCAAGGTCGTCGTCTTCGTCACCGTCTTGGTTTTCCAGTGGGGTTTTTCGATTGTCTCTATTCCGTTGGTAGCTTGACGTCTGAGCCCCGAGGTTAGATTCAACATCCATGTGACTCTGATCGGGGTTTGGCATCTCACCGCCCTGGTTACCTTCGTCCATGACCGGCTCTTCACCGTGTCTAGTCCAACGTGTATATCCATCCATGAATCCCCGCTTGAATAAGTGGTACTCGACGTGTGTAACTTTATGTGACTCTGTATTGCCACAATCCTTGCATGGACACAGGATGTAATCGACATTACGGACTCTCTTCTTTGTCCTTTCAGCCAAAGTGATGAACTCCATCACGCCACTCGCAAACTTTGAGCTTCTCCGATCCTTCATCCATTCAGATCGTTCCATCTGCACCACACGAGGGGTAATTCAAAAAAGCATTAATAAATGGATTAATTGATGCCCAAAGATGCGTGCATAAATCACAAGATTTTATTTTCATAATTTACGGAGGGCGCTCCATATTGTTTTATCTAGCCGTGTGATGACACAAATTAATGACCAGTCAATTTACACTCAGAGTACAATATACTACCCTTATGAATTGAATACCTTAATTAAGTCACTCAACGGAAAGAATACCTTAATTAATTAGCCGCGCGGCGACCTCCACCCAGCAGACAGAGAAGCATGATGCCACGGCACGCCGAGACAGCAAGGTCGATGAGCAAAGCTTAGTGGGGCATCCGCCCGAAGTTCGAGCTCCACTATCCCACCTTCGACCGCGAGGGATGTGCTCCAATCACGCCGCCGCCGACCTTGAGGATTGAGATCTCCTCCTATCTCCAGCCGCCGACCGAGGATTGACCTCCTATCATGCCGCCACCACCGACCGACCGAGGATTGACCTCCTATCCGGTAGCCGCTGCCTCGGCCGCCACCCCCATCTCTATCTGTAGAGCGGCTGTTTTTATTTTTTGACGGGTATCCGCAGAGCGGCTGTTTTTATTTTTTGACGGGTATCCGCAGAGCGGCTGTTTATAGTATTAACTCCATTATTGCATCCCCATATCTACCGGGTAGTACATCACATACGGTTATGTCACGGGAACCATGTGTCACGCACGTTGTTTTCTCACACGGTTTCACGTGGAAATCGTGTGTGAAGTTGTAATATCGAACACAAACGATATGTACAAACCGTGTGCCGTATACAACAGAGTGCGATAAGTAGTTCCCGACCGTTATCAGATCCCCATAGTTTCCCCATTTCCCCCAAATCCCTAGATAGCCCCCAAATTCCCTTGCGTGGCGCTAACATTGGGGGAATGCGGACGAGTGGTGCTGATGGTTTCGGTGTGGCTACTCCAGCTCGTATCATCGCTCTCGGCAGCGCGATGGGCGGCGCCGCCACGACGGCGGTCACCGCCGAGCGCTTGCCTAAGATCATCAGAAGGCCGGTGTACTACGGATCCGAATCGTCTTGTCAGGTTCCAATCAATCCTCATCTTTTTTAGCATGTCCAAATTAAAGTAGCTCCCTGCTCAATCCGTCCTGAATGACCCCCGCTCCCCCCACCCAGGAAAGCGATCAACCCCCAAACTCGACGTGTACGCACGGAGGGATTTGACATTGGCAGACGGTTTCTCAGTTGCCCCTTAGAGGTTAGTGCTAAGTTCATCATTTAAGTTGAGTTAATGCCCCCGCCCATCTTGAATATTTAACATTGGCAAGGATATGAGGCTTGTGCCTTTGTTAACTGGCTGGATGATGAATGGTATGGCAGGGCTCGGAGTGTTATCACCAAGCTCGCAGAAGATAACGTAAAGCTGAAGAAGAAACTGACTGATCTGGAGTGTACAATCACTACGATGAAGCAAGAAAGACTCAATCACAGGCAACAGATGAAAGCAAGAGACAAGAAGAAACTAGCATGTGTAGTTGTAGTTGTCGCATTAGCCATCTTCTATGCGCTGTTTGTAATGTTGATTAGGGGTTTTGTTTGATTATTATTGGCTACATCAATAAGCAGAGCTCATCTATTGCTTGACAACTGTCCTATGAAAACTGCTTGTTTCACATTTGGACGCTCCAACCTGTGTGTGTAATTATCACATTGAGAACTGCGCAACCGCGGGAATTTGGAGCGACTGGGTACTAATAATTGTGGTTGATTATATTAGGATTCTAACCGCCTGCCAAGGCGCCAATAAAAACCGTCAATCCCCCGCTTCAATTGCCATTCCTCTTTTCTTCATACCCCACTCCAGTCTTCATCGTCCCGGCCGGCCGCGCTACACACTTACACACACTCTGCAATCTCGCTTTGTGTACGTACCGCAGCCATGTCGAGCGACAGTGAGGACGATAGTTCCGCTAGGAGTCTTTCGCCCGATGATAGGCCAACCTCGGAATCATCCCGCTCGTCTTCCATGAGTCCGGCGTCGAGCCCTGACCTTGATTTTATCCGGATCATGGAAGGGACGCCGCCGCCGGAGTCATCGGACGATGACCAGACAGACGAGGACCTGTCGAAGGACGATGAAGACGATGACGATGATGATGATGAGGAGGAATGTTTGAACGAGGAGGACGATGATGAGGACATCAACGATGATGATGACAGCGGCGGCGATGAAAAGCCAACGGTCAGCGGCAAGAAGCGTCCTCGCCAAGACGATGTCACGGGGCCATCCAACAACAACAACAAGAAGAAGGACTAAATTAAGCAGACTGTATATCTATGTTGCTGTTCGCTCATATTAATCTATGTCCCCTGTCAATCTCATCGCAGACGGTTAGCAATACGTATTCGACAGAGATCTTTTACATTATAGCCCACAGTTGGTTTCTTGAATTGTGTGCCCTGTCGAGCACACAATTCACAAAAAAAAATCGTATGCGCTGTCTATAATTATCGCACACAATTCTGATTACCGACCTGTTTGCCGGATATCACACACATCTTGTTACGCTGAATCGTTTCTGTTCTTCTGGATCATTGCAAACAGTTCTTCCGAGTGAACTGTATGCCGTGTATCACACACACCTCGAACTGGCTGCCCGTTTCTGTTGTGTTGGGTAATCACAAACAGTTCATCCAAGTGAACTGTACGCCGTGTATCGCACACACCTCGAACTGGCTGCCCGTTTCTGTTGTTCTGGCTCATCGCAAACAGTTCGTATGGATCAACTGTATGCCACGTATCGCACACGCATCTCTAATCTGAATTGTTTTTGATGTCTCCAGCATCGCACACAGTTTGTCTTATTGGCGACGGTTTTATTACGATACCATTTGTGATGCATGCATCGCACACAGTTTGGTCGTGGGGTCTCTGATTCATGTGTCGCGTTAGCGGTCGCCTGCAGTAGTCACAAATCAAAGAATTTCTCTGCTTATTCATTCGAGTACTCTAACCCCCCCTGTGAAGCTTTTTGCTAGGGCTCAAAAGCCAAAGTTCTCAGATGCTGCACTTAGACTCATTGCTTCTAAGCCACCCCTTCAGCTGTGGGTGGTTAAGAAGAATCGATCTTTCTTGCAGGGTCAGGTCTCCAGCTGAAAAGCATTGGGTTCTGAAGACAATGCTGGGGACCTGAGAAATCTTATCGGACGCAAGATAAAATGTCCAAATGGTCTTACCATTTATTTCGTCCATCGATTTCTTGATGATCATCCTACTATATCCTCCAAGAAACTTACATTCTCTGAAAGTCTTCATCGTCAAATGTTTGCACTTCACAATTGTCTTGGTGAAGCCTGTCCTACTAACTGCTCTGTAGGGTATACTTCCGAAAGCTACTAAATGGATCCTGGACAGTGGCTGGACCAACCATATGACTGGTGACCGAAGCTTGCTCATGGACTCTACACTTCGTCCATCTACACAAAAACACATTACTTTTGCTGACACTGGGAAAAGCAAGGTATTGGGTCTAGGTAGGGTTGCAATCTCAAAGGATCGACACATGGATAAAGTGATGCTTGTCGAATCCCTTGGATTCGACCTCATGTCCGTGTCAATGCTTTGTGATCTTGATATGATTGTCATCTTTGACAAATTTCGCTGTCTTGTGCTAATGGCTTCTAACAAAACTCAAGTCTTCGAAGGTTATCGAAGCGGTGACTTGTACATGGTAGATTTCTCCACAGGACCATAGCTTGCCACATGTCTTCTAGCAAAAGCTTCAGAATGCTGGCTTTGGCATCGATGGCTAGGACATGCTGGCATGAGGAATTTGCACACCCTTGTGAAGAAGAAGCACATCATTGGGATCGAGGGCGTCAAGTTCAAGAAGGATCGCCTATGTGGAGCCTGTGAAGCTGGGAACTTGACTAGGGCGAAACACCCCTCGAAGACAATCATGACGACCACTCATCCCTTTGAGCTGCTACACATGGACTTATTTGGCCCTACTCATTACTCCACTCTTACTACTTCTGCACATCTATATGGCTTCATAATTGTTGATGATTATTCTCGATATACCTGGGTGCACATAATCCTGTATAAGAATGAAGTGCAGGATGTCTTCAGGCGGTTTTCCAACCGGGCCATGACCAACTATGGCGTCAAGATCAAGCACATCAGGAGTGACAATGGCACCGAGTTCAAGAACACTAGGCTCGACACCTATCTTGACGTTCTTGGCATCACTCATGAGTTATCAGCTCCATACACTCCACAGCAAAATGGCGTCGTGGAGCGCAAGAATAGGACTCTCATCGAGATGGCTCGCACTATGCTCGACGAATACAAGACACCACACAAGTGGTGGCCTGAAGCCATTGATACTGCATGCCACATCATCAACAGAGTATACTTTCACAAGTTCTTCAAGAAGACATCTTATGAACTAATCACTGGTAAGAAGCCAAATGTAAGTTATTTCAAAGTATTCGGTGCTAGGTGCTGGATAAGGGATCCACATCACACTTCCAAATTTGCACCGAAAGCACATGAGGGTTTTATGCTTGGCTATGGAAAGGATTCGCACACCTACAGAGTCTTCAACTATTTCACCACAAAGTGGTTGAAACTGTAGATGTGCGGTTCGATGAGACTAACGGCTCACAAAGAGAGCACCTGCCACATGTGATAGATGAACTCCCTCCAAGTTAATCCATCAAGCTAATGGGTACTGGAGACATAATACCCACTGCTGAACTAGGAGATGAAGAGGTCATGATACCTGCTCCAGTCCAGCGTGAAGACAATGGTCAGCCTGAAGATAATGCTGAGCCTGAAGACAATGCTCAGCAACAGCAAAGTCTTCGCCCTGTACATCCTCGTGTGGCCAATGAAGTTCAGATCGAGAAGATACTTGACAACATAAATACACCTGGTCCTCTCACTCGCTCAAGAGCCACACAGCTAGCAAACTTTTGTGGGCACTTTGCTTTCGTCTCCAGCACAGAACCCACCAAAGTCACTGAAGCCTTCATGGAACCAGAATGGATTCAAGCTATGCAAGAAGAGCTTCAGCAATTTGAGCTCAACAATGTGTGGGAACTCGTCAAGTGTCCTGACCCTCGCAAGCACAACATTATTGGAACCAAAAGGATCTACCGCAACAAGCAAGATGAACATGGTAAATTTGCCAGAAACAAAGCCCGTCTTGTTGCCCAAGGTTACACACAAGTGGAAGGAATTGACTTCGATGAAACATTTGCTCCTGTGGCTAGACTTGAAGCCATCCGCATACTTCTTGCTTACGCCAATCATCATGATATCCTCTTATATCAAATGGATGTGAAGAGTGCCTTTCTCAATGGAAAAATTGAAGAAGAAGTCTATGTTGCTCAACCCCCTGGGTTTGAAGATCCAAAGCACCCTGACAAGGTCTATAGGCTGAACAAGGCACTGTATGGCCTCAAACAAGCTCCACCAGCCTGGTATGACACACTCAAGGAATTTCTAAAAAGCAAAGGCTTCAAACTTGGTTCACTTGATCCCACTCTCTTCACCAAATCATATGATGGTGAACTGTTTGTGTGCCAAATCTATGTGGATGGCATTATCTTCAGCAAGATTGCAAGGGCTACAAGACGCCAATGCCAACCAATGGTCATCTGAGTTCTGACGACAATGGTAAAGAGTTTGACCAAAAGGTATACCGCTCCATGATTGGTTCTTTATTGTACTTATGTGCATCTAGGCCAGATATAATGCTTATCGTTTGCATGTGTGCCCGATTCCAAGCGGCACCAAAGGAATCGCATCACCTCGCGGTGAAGCAAATACTTCAATATTTGGCTCACACCCCAACGCTAGGATTATGGTATCCAAAGGGCTTAGAGTTTGATTTGGTTGGATTCTCCGATTCTGACTATGCTAGAGATAGGGTGGATCGCAAATCCACATCAGGCACTTGTCACTTTCTTGGACGTTCACTTGTATGTTGGTCTTCAAAGAAGCAGAACTGTGTATCACTCTCCACTGCTGAAGCCGAATACATTGCTGCTAGATCCTGCCGTGCTCAGCTTCTCTGGATGAAGCAAACCCTGAAGGACTATGGCATCAACAAGAAGAAAGTTCCTCTGTTCTGTGACAACGAGAGCGCCATCAAGATTCCACACAATCCTATCCAGCACTCCAAGATGAAGCATATTGAGATCAGGCACCATTTCCTTCGTGATCATGTGCTCAAAGAAGACATTGACATCATTCACGTCAACACTGAAGGTCAGCTGGCAGATATCTTCACGAAGCCTTTGGATGAGAAAAGGTTTTGCAAGTTGCGGTGTGAGCTAAATATCTTAGAATCCTCGAATGTCCAGTGATAGGACATGCATCCAAACACTTATGCATTTTGATGACTGGTGCACAACACACGAAGTAACGTATGTCTTCAATTCATGAAGATGTACACTCTAAGTGTGAAGATATTAACGTGGAATTTGACTTCAGAGCGCCACGATAATTGTGCGACGTGTCTGGGTCTAATACTCCCTATACGGTGGGTAACGCCACCACCAAAATTTTCTTGAAGATTTTCATTTGGCGTCACATCTATTGCATTATCTTCTTGATTTGGTTTATCTTCATAAATGGTTTTATCTTCGCATTTTGTTTAATCTCATTGCCTATACTATATGTATGAGTTTGTCCTCAACAACATTCACTTATAGCTATGTCTTCAAGTTGGATTTTTCTGAACTAAGTGAATGTGATCGGACCCTTACCCCTCTGTGCTTGTCTCTTCCAATCTATCTAGATCTTCATATGCATTCTATTTGACACGTGTCGATTGTCTTCACTGTGTCCTTGTCAGTCGAAGATTTTGAGACCAAAATTTAAAACGTTTTCATATCCTTATCCATTTTACCGGCCGCCGCAGAAGCCGGAACGACCTCCCGCCAAAACTGCTAAGAAGTGGGGTCTGTGCGTTGCTGTCAAAATGGCACCCGCATGCCACGCGTCAACCAAAGACGTATCGCCAGGGGCAGCACAGTAAATTCACCATGATGAACTCCTCCTTATAAATACTTCGCCCCTACGGTCAATAAGATCTTTCACACCTGTCGCTCTCGCCGTTGCAACCCTAGCGTCGTCGCTAGCTTCCATCGACGCCGGAGAAGAAGCGCTTCACTGCCGCGACCTCTTCGACGCCGTACTCACGTCGGCTGCGGATATCTTCTCGCTGCCGCCGCCGTAGCTGTCTTCCACTGCCAAGTTAGGGTGTGGGAGATAGAACTACTCAGCTTCCTTTGCGTCTCGTTGAGCTGTTCATCGTGCGGTAAATAAAAATCACTTTTTACCGTTTCTTTGATCCAAAAAATTTCCATATCTATTCAGAAGTTGTTCTTTCACCTTCAAGTCTTTATCTCCAGTCATGCAAATCTCATACCTTGCAAAGTTACTTCACTTATGCTACATGATTCATATGATTCCTCACTTGTACCAATTTGTGGATTCGTACAAATCTGGAACCAACACTCTATAAGTGAATGTCTTCGCACTATGAGGTCATTGTCTTCAAGCTGATTTATCTTCAAAATCCTCTAAGAATACATATGACCTCTCCTCCTTCCCTTGCATCTCTAATTCTTTCACAGGTACATGTCCGTGGGAGAGTCACTTGGTTCTCATAGTCTGAATTCATTTGCAGACTTCTTACAGCTTCATCTTGATTCTCCTGAAGCCAGTTCCTGTCGAATCAGCAGAGCGAAGCAAATCAGTCCTTTGAAGCCAATGGCTGGTGCTAAATCTTCAAAGAAGGGAGGAAGACAAAGGTGAGCAAACATTGCTCTTGTCCTCCCTCCAGATCTGTATGAGCAATACAAGTCAGATCCAGAGGAAACGTATGGTGAACGCAAGTCGCGTGTGCAGTGGATCAGAAGATATTGGGCTGAGGAGTGGTTTCACTATCATTTCGTTACCCCTGAATATGCTGACAAGAATGCAATCAGGCCACCATGGGCAGACATCATGTACAGGAAGCTTATTCCGAAGACAAAGGCTGACGCCATTGCAAAAAGTTTCTATCCATGCATGGTTAGAGGTGTCCAGCCACAAGATGCTGACCCATCTAGCATCAGATGGTGTCGTGAAGATGATCTATTTGAAGCCAACTACCAGTTTGCAAAGGCTTCAGCAGATTCCAACAAGAAGGAGTTTGGTGTGGACTTCAACCCTGGTCCTGCTGAACCAAGGCCCGATGGCTCCCGTCAAGCAGATCCAAATCTGACTGGGCCATGGGATGATCTTCAAGCATACATTGAGCATGTTAACGCTCTTCGTACTGCCGCTCGTGGAGAAGCACCTGCTGAAGACATTGCTCCTGCCTCCCCCAAGACACAGAGAAAGGCTAAAGCTTCCAAAGCTAAAGAGGGGCAATCCTCAAAGTCTGCCACCACACCAAAAGCTTCAAGAGTGAAGCCTATGAGATCTGCACCTCCTGAATTCAGTGTGCAATCTGAAGATGTATCTCGCAATTCTCCAAAGAGAAAGCAATTTGCAGGGCAAGGCCCTAAACCAACAAGCACCCTACGGGATGATGATGACATTATTGATTTATCTGATGATGAGTTTGATGATGATGCTCTTGAGCAGCTCATCAAGAAGAAGCAGGAAGAGGCCGATATCTTCAAGGACCTGCCTCTGTTCGACCATGACATACTGAACAACTTCATTGATGAATGGTTTTGCGACCCATCTCTGTCGCTTGACAATCTGCAACTTCCGATTGACATCAGTGTCACCTTCCAAGGCTTCATCAACCAGGAACTTGCAGTCGTCCAAAAGATGCTTGAGCAGAAAAACAAGATCGCACATGAGAAACAGCTTTTCAAGAAGCATCTTGCCAAGTTCAGCGTCAAAGAAATCCAGGGCTACAAGAAGATGATGGCTGACCTGAAAGACGAGTTTCAAAGGCATCGCGATGATGCCAAAGGTGCCAGAGATTGCCTTAAGCACTATGCTGAGAAGACTGTGCAAGCCCACAATGAGGGCTTGAAGAGAAAAGCACTTGGCCGTCCAGCAATTGATCCGAAGCTGATCAAGAAGAAAAAGAAGAAGCCAGTGACTCCTACTGCTGAGGCACCAAGGCAGGAAATGCCCAAGATTGTCTTCCCGCCAAGCTTCTCTGGCTCGAAGCCATCTGTACCATCTATTGCTTCAGAAAAGAAGAAGACACAGCAAGCCGAAGCCGAAGCTCGCAAGCACAAGCATTCTGATGCCTCTGCTGTTTCTCCTTCCCAGAAGCGTCAAAAGACGAATTCATCCAAGGCTTCGCGCAGGGCACAAGCAGCAACTGCTCCATCAGCTACACAAGAGCCACTTCTTGTGATGCCAATCTCAGTGGCGCCCCCTGCTTCAGTAAACACAGAAAGAAGGGTTGTTGTGCATGAACTTGCTTCCACAAAGGTTCCTGTTACTGAAGATACTCCAGCTGTTGACCCCACCGTAGCTGAAGACATTGGTACTGACGCCAATGTGAGAAATGAAGATGATGAAGTCCTTCCTCAGATTACCCAAGATGTGGTTTCATCGCCTGTTCAAGAGAACAGTGAACCTATCAGCATTGGCAGACCCCTGACGCCAATAGCCACTGATGAGTGCTGGGATGAGTAGCCTCATGATGTAATTCCCACCACTCCACCTCCTCAAGCTGCAACCACGGATATGCCTCACATACAAGGAACGCCTGAAGCCATGGAGGAAGACCATTCGTCTCCAAAGGCGTCGCCCTCATTTCGAAGAATTCACCGTGGCCCAAAACCTTCAGCCTCCATGTCACGTATTCCTGAGGAGGATGTGCATCAAGAAGCTTCTATTACTCAAGATGTTGTGCAAGAAGATGTTCCTCCCAGTACCATAGCTCAAACTGAAGCTGCACAGGTTGAACCAGTACAAACTGTATCCACTGAAGTTCAAAATGAGCTCGAAGTCAAACAGACTGAAGACGTTCCGGCTGCAACCACTGAACCCATTCAAGAGCCGGTATCTGAAACTGTTGCTCTTGCTGCCACTGAGGCCCTTGTGCTTGAAGTCAATCTGACTGCAACTCATGAAGCTCCTGCTCCTGCTCCTGAAGTCATTGCTCCAACTGAAGACAATGCGCCAAATACAACTTTGGCCTACAATCGAGCTGGTGAGGTTGTTCCTGTTTTGTGGCCAACTCTCACTCCATCTGTGCAGCATGGCCCGTAATATGAGTTCAACATCAACAATCAGCCACTCATTCAGAGGCATATGCCCAGAATACCAAGGCTTCATAGCGCACCATCAACTGACTGCACGTTTAATGTTGCTGCGTTCATAAATGAGAACACATTCTTTGACAGCTCCAAGAACCCCTTCAAGAAGACACGCATATCCTCTGACAGATTCTAGACTCATCATCAGCGTAGTTACTACATGTGTGTCCTGCACAATCAAGACCGGATTCATCCTCACAGGCGTCTGGATCGTGAAGCCATGTCTGGACTTCCTTGCTTGGACCAAGCTTTGGAGTGCTTCAGAGACGTTGGATTGGTGCCCTTTGTCAAGGAAGTCAACAGGGACCCCAAGACTTGGACCCTTAAGTGGATGACTGGGGATGTTCATCATGAAGCCAAACCTCAAGAACTTCTCAAGCTCACCACCTTGCCCACTCCTGGTGACTTCTACAATCAAAGTTGTGCTGCTTATGAGAAGGAAGTTGAAAGCATTGATGTCTACTACACAACCTATTCTTGTAGACTCGTGTTGGGCCTCCAAGCGCAGAGTTTTGTAGGACAGTAGCAATTTTCCCTCAAGTTGATGACCTAAGATTTATCAATCCGTGGGAGGCGTAGGATGAAGATGGTATCTCTCAAACAACCCTGCAACCAAATACAAGAAATCTCTTGTGTCCCCAACACACCCTTCGGCGAAGAGATGGTGATACAAGTGTAGTATGGATAGTAGATATAGGTTTTTGTAATCTGAAAATAAAAAAACAGCAAGGTAGCAAGTAACAAAAGTGAGCACAAACGGTATTGCAATGCTTAGAAACAAGGCCTAGGGTTCATACTTTCGCTAGTACAATCTCTCAACAATGCTAATATAATTGGATCATATAACCATCCCTCAACGTGTGATAAAGAATCACTCCCAAGTTCCTATTAGCGGAGAACATAAGATAGAAATTGTTTGTAGGGTACGAAACCACCTCAAAGTTATCCTTTCCGATCGATCTATTGAGCCATTCCTATAAATGTCACAAACAGCCCTAGAGTTCGTACTAAAATAACACCATATGATACACATCAACCAACTCTAATGTCACCTAGATACTCCAATGTCACCACAAGTATCCGTGAGTTGATTATACGATATGCATCAAACAACTTCATAATCATAATATTCAATCCACTCAAAGAACTTCAAGGAGCACCCCAAAGTTTCTATCGGAGAAAAGATAATGAAAACGTGCATCAACCCCTATGCATAGATTACCCCAATGTCACCTCGGGAATCCGCGAGTTGAGTGCCAAAACATATATCAAGTGAATCAATATAATACCCCATTGTCACCACGGGTATTCATATGCAAGACATTCATCAAGTGTTCTCAAATCTGAAATATTCAATCCAACAATAACGAAACCTCAAAGGGAAAAGATTCGGTTCATCACAACAAGGATAGAGAGGGAAGAAACACCATATAATCCAACTATATTAACAAAGCTCGCGATACATCAAGATCGTGCCAAATCAAGAACACAAGAGAGAGAGAGAGAGATATCAAACACATAGCTACTGGTACAAACCCTCAGCCCCGAGGGTGAACTACTCCCTCCTCGTCATGGAGACCGCTGATACGTCTCCGACGTATCTATAATTTTTGATTGTTCCATGCTGTTATATTATCAATCTTGGATGTTTTTATATGCATTTATAGCAATTATATATCATTTTTGGAGACTAACCTATTAACTTAGTGCCCAGTGCCAGTTGTTGTTTCTGCCCTGTTTTTGTTTTATAGAAAATCAATACCAAACGAAGTCCAAATGCCACGAAACTTTTTGGAGATTTTTTTTCTGGACAAGATAAACACTAGAAGTTTCGGGAGAAGACCAGACACCAGAGGAGGTGGCCACGAGCTACCAGGACGCGCCTGGGAGGGCAGGCACACCCTGGTGCCTCGTGGGCCCACCCCAGCTCCGTTTGACCTAATTCCACCACTATAAATTCAGAAAAAATCAGAAACCCTCAGGGGAGTCCACGAAATACTTTTTCCGCCGCTGCAAGTTTCTGTTCCAGAGAGATCCCATCTGGAGGCCTTCTCCGGTACTCCGCCGGAGGGGCTCTACATCAACCTTGCTGCCCTTTGTTGGAGAACGGAGCATGAATTTCAAAAAATTTCCTACGCTCACGTAAGATCTATCCATGGAGATGCATCGCTACGAGAGGGGAGAGTGTGTCTACGTACCCTCGTAGACCGTTAGCGGAAGCGTCTCACAACGCGGTTGATGTAGTCGAACAATCCTTCGAGCTCCACCGATCGAGTACCGAACGTACGGCACCTCCGAGTTCTACACACGTGCAGCTCGGTGACGTTCCTCGCCTTCTTGATCCAGCAAGACGTCGAGGAAGTAGATGAGTTCCGTCAGCACGACGGCGTGGCGACGGTGACGGTGAAGTAATCTCACCAGGGCTTCGCCTAAGCTCTCCGAAAATATGACCGAGGTGGAAAACGGAGATCGGGGCACCGCACACGGCTATGGGACAATTGTGTACTTTGGGGTGCCCCCTTGCCCCCGTATATAAAGGATGAGAGGGAGGAGGCCAGCCCCTTAGGGGTGCGCCAAGTGTGGGGAGTCCTACTAGGACTCCTTAGTCCTAGTAGGATTCCACCTCCCATACGGAGTAGGAAAGGGGGAAGGGAGAGGGAAAGGAAAGAGGGGGCTGCGCCCCCTCCCCTAGTCCAATTCGGTTTGGGCAAGGGGGGGGTGCGCGCCTCCTCACGTGGCCTGCCTCTCCTTTTCCCGTACGGCCCAATAAGGCCCATTACTTCTCCCAGTGAATTCCCGTAACTCCCCGGTACTCCGAAAAATACCCGAATCACTCGGAACCTTTCCGACGTCCGAATATAGCCTTCCAATATATGAATCTTTACCTCTCGACCATTTCGAGACTCCTCGTCATGTCCGTGATCTCATCCGGGACTCCGAACAAACTTCGGCCACCAATCACATAACTCATATAATACTAAATCGTCATCGAACCTTAAGTGTGCGGACCCTACGGGTTCGGGAATGATGTAGAAATGACCGAGACGACTCTCCGGTCAATAACCAACAGCGGAACCTGGATGCTCATATTGATTCCTACATATTCCACGAAGATCTTTATCGGTGAACCTCATATGTCAACATACGTTGTTCCCTTTGTCCGGCGGTATGTTACTTGCCCGAGATTCGATCGTCGGTATCCAATACCTAGTTCAATCTCGTTACCGGCAAGTCTCTTTACTCGTTCCGTAATACATCATCTTGCAACTAACTCTTTAGTCACGGTGCTTGCAAGGCTTCTGTGATGCTGTATTACCGAGAGGGCCCAGAGATACCTCTCCGATAGTCGGAGTGACAAATCCCAATCTCGATCCATGCCAACTCAACAAACACTTTCGGAGATACCTGTAGTGCACCTTTATAATCACCCAGTTACGTTGTGACGTTTGATACACCCAAAGTATTCCTACGGTATCCGGGAGTTGCATGATCTCATGGTCAGAGGAACGTGTATTTGACATAGTGAAAGCAATAGCAATAAACTGAACGATCATTTGCTATGCTAACGGTTGGGTCAAGTCCATCACATCATTCTCCTAATGATGTGATCCCATTATCAAATGACAACTCATGTCCATGGTCAGGAAATCTTGACCATCTTTTGATCAACGAGCTAGTCTAGTAGAGGCTTACTAGGGACTCAGTATTTGTCTATTATCCACACATGTATTAAGTTTCCGGTCAATACAATTCTAGCATGAATAATAAACCATTATCATGAACGGAGAAATATGATAATAAACACTTTATTAATTGCCTCTAGGGCATATTTCCAACAGTCTCCCACTTGCACTAGAGTCAATAATCTAGTTTACATCTCCATGTAATTAACATCCAATCAGTTCTAGGGCTGATCATGTTTTGCTTGTGAGAGAGGTTTTAGTCAACGGGTCTGCAATATTCAGATCCGTGTGTTCTTTGCAAATCTCTATGTCATATGTAGATGCTGCTACCACACTCTGCTTGGAGCTACTCCAAAACCGACTGTCCCACTTTACGTATCCGGTCTGAGACTCATAGTCTTCCGGATCAGTGTTTAAAGCTTGCATCGAAGTAACCCTTTATGACGAACTCTTTATCACCTCTATTCCCGAGAAATTCTTCCTTAGTCCTTTTCAGGTACTTCAGGATATTCTTGACCGCTGTCCAGTGATCTACTCCTGGATCACTTTGGTACCTTCCCACCAAGCTAATAGCGAGGCATACATCAGGTCTAGTACACAGCATGGCATACAAAATAGAGCCTATGGCTGAGGCATAGAGGATGACACTCATCTTCTCTTTGTCTTCTGCCGTGGTCGGGCTTTGAGTCTTACTCAATCTCACACCTTGCAATACAGGCAAGAACCCTTTCTTTGACTGATCCATTTTGAACTTCTTCAAAATCTTGTCAAGGTATGTGCTTCGTGAAAGTCCTATGAGGCGTCTCAATCTATCTCTATAGATTTTGATGCCTAACATGTAAAACAACCTTTACCTAGATTTTCAAGTCTTACTCCACTTCACACCAGGCAAGAACTCATTTCTTTGACTTGATCCTATTTTGAACTTCTTCAAAAAACTCATCAAGATGTGTGAACTTTTATCAGGCGTTTTGATCTGTCTCCATAGATCTCGATGCCCAATCTGTGGATAACTCAAAAACAGGTTTTTATTGAAAACCTCCTTTCAATTCTTTATGCTTTCCAGAAATTCTACATCATTTCCAATTAACAATATGTCATCCACATATACTATTAGAAATGCTATAGAGCTCCCACTCACTTTCTTGTAAATACAAGTTTCTCCATAAACTTGTATAAACCCAAACGCTTTGATCACTTCATCAAAGCGAGTATTCCAGCTCCGAGATGCTTGCACCAGTCCATAGATGGATCGCTGGAGCTTGCATATTTTGTTAGCGCCTTTAGGATCGACAAAACCTTCCGGCTGTATCATATACAATTCTTCCTTAAGGAATCCGTAAAGGAATGCCGTTTTGACGTCCATTTGCCAGATTTCATAATCATAAAACGCGGCAATTGCTAACATAATTCTGACAGACTTTAGCATCGCTACGGGTGAGAAAGTCTCATCGTAGTCAACTCTTTGAACTTGGTGATAACCTTTAGCAATAAGTCGAGCTTTATAGATGGTGATATTACCATCAGCATCCGTCTTCTTCTTAAAAATCCATTTATTTTCAATAGCTCGCCGTTCATCGGGCAAGTCTACCAAAGTCCACACTTTGTTCTCATACATGGATCCAATCTCGGATTTCATGGCCTCAAGCCATTTGTCGGAATCCGGACTTGCCATCGCTTCTTCATAGTTCGAAGGTTCATCGTTGTCTAGCAACATGTCCTCCAAGACTGGATTTCCGTACCACTCTGGTGCGGAACGTGTCCTGGTTGACCTTCGAAGTTCAGTAACAACTTGATCCGAAGTTTCATGATCATCATCATTAACTTCTTCTCTGGTCTGTGTCGATGTCACAGAAATTTCTTTCTGTGGCGTACTACTATCCAGAGGAGGTACAATTACCTCATCAAGTTCTACTTTCCTCCCACTCACTTCTTTCGAGAGAAACTCCTTCTCTAGAAAGGATCCATTCTTTAGCAATGAAAACTTTGCCTTCGGATCTGTGGTAGAAGGTGTACCCAACGGTCTCTTTTGGGTATCCTATTAAGACGCACTTATCCGCTTTGGGTTCGAGCTTATCTGGCTGAAGCCTTTTGACATAAGCATCGCATCCCCAAACTTTCAGAAACGACATCTTAGGTTTCTTGCAAACCACAGTTCATACGGTGTCATCTCAACGGATTTAGACGGTGCCCTTGTTTAAAGTGAATGTAGTTGTCTCTAATGCATAACCCCAAAATGATAGTGGCAAATCGGTAAGAGACATCATAGAACGCACCATATCCAATAGAGTACGATTACGATGTTCGGACACACCATTACGCTGTGGTGTTCCATGTGGCGTGAGCTGTGAAACAATTCCACATTGTCTTAAGTGATTGCCAAACTCGTAACTCAAATATTCTCCTCCACGATCAGATCGTAAGAACTTTATCTTCTTGTTACGATGGTTCTCTACTTCACTCTGAAATTCTTTGAACTTTTCAAATGTTTCAGATTTATGCTTCATCAAGTAGACATAACCATATCTACTCAAATCATCAGCGAACGTGAGAACATAACGATATCCACCGCGCGCCTCAACACTCATCGGACCGCATACATCGGTATGTATTATTTCTAATAAGTTGGTTGCTCGCTCCATTGTTCCGGAGAACGGAGTTTTAGTTATCTTGCCAATAAGGCACGGTTCACATGTCTCAAATGATTCATAATCAAGAAATTCCAAAAACCCATCTGCATGGAGTTTCTTCATGTGTTTAACACTGATATGACCTAAGCGGCAGTGCCACAAATATGTGGTACTATCATTATCTTTTGGCATTCGTGTTATGAACATATGTATTACTACGATCAAGATTCAATAAACCTTTCATTTTAAGTGCATGATCATCAATGATATTATCCAAATAAATAGAATAACAATTATTCTCTGAAATTGAATAACCGTCTTGCAATAAACACTATCAGATATAATGTTCATGCTTAACGCAAGCACCAAATAACAATTATTTAGGTTCATCACTAATCCTGAAGGTAAAGAGAGCGTGGCGATGGTGATCACATCAACCTTGGAGACACTTCCAATGCACATCGTCACCTCGTTCTTAGCTAGCCCTCGTTTATTCCGAAGCTCCATGTTTCAAGTTGTAAGCAACTGAACAAGTATCAAATACCCAGGTGCTCCTACGAGTACTAGTAAGGTACATATCAATAACATGTATATCAAATATCTTTGTTGACATTGCCAGTCTTATTATCTGCCAGTTACTTTGGGGAAGTTCCGCTCCCTGTGACATTTCCCTTTGCAATGGGAGCACTAAGTCTCGGGTTTGGTTCAGCCTTGGGTTTCTTCGCGTGAGCGGCAACTGTTTTACCGTTCTTCTTGAAGTTCCCTTTTCTTTCCCTTGCCCTTCTTGAAACTAGTGGTCTTATTAACCATCAACACTTGATGCTCCCTTTTTTATTTCTACATCCGCAGATTGTAGCATCGCGAATAGCTTAAGGATCTTCTATCCCTTGCATGTTTATAGTTCATCACGAAGATCCAGTAGCTTAGTGATAGTGACTAGAGAACTCTATCAATCACCACTTTATTTGGAAGTCTAACTCCCACTTGATTCAAGTGTTTGAAGTACTCAGACATTCTGAGTACATGCTCACTAACGGAGCTGTTCTCCTCCATCTTGTAGCTATAGAACTTGTCGAAGGTGTCATACCTCTCGACCCGGGTGTGAGCTTGAAAAACAAATTTTTAGCTCTTGGAACATCTCATATGCTCCGTGTTGCTCAAAACATATTTGGAGCTCCGGTTCTAAGCCGTAAAGTATGGCGCACTGAACTATCGAGTAGTCATCTTTTCTTGTCTGCCAGACGTTCATAACGTCCTCAGACGAAGCCGTAGGGGTATTTCACTGAGCGGTGCATTAAGGACATAAGCCTTCTGTGCAGCAGTGAGGACAATCCTCAGATCACGGACCTAGTCCGCATAGTTGCTTCCATCAACTTTCAACTTCGTTTTCTCTAGGAACATAATAAAAACAGGGGAACTACAGCGCGGTCTATTTATCTACAACATAAATTTGCTAAGACAAGTAAGACTATGTTCATGACAATTGAAGTTCAATTAATCAAATTACTTAAGAACTCTCACTTAGATTAACATCCCTCAAGTTGTCTAAGTGTAACATGATCCACATCAACTAAACCACGTCCGATCATCACGTGAGGTGGATTAGTTATCAATGGTGAACATCTTTCATGTTGATCATATCTACTATATGACTCATGTTCGACCTTTCGGTCTCTTGTGTTCCGAGGCCATGTCTGTACATGCTAGGCTCGTCAAGTTTAACCCAAGTATTCTGCGTGTGTAAAACTGGCTTACACCCGTTGTATGCGAACGAAAGAATCCATCACACCCGATCATCACGTAGTGCTTAGAAGCGTCGAACCTTCGCAACGATGCATACTAGGGGAGAACACTTATCTTGAAATTTAGTGAAGGGATCATCTTATAATGCTACCGTCGTCCTAAGCAAAATAAGATGCATAAAAGGATTAACATCACATGCAATTCAATATATGTGACATGATATGGCCATCATCGTCTTGTGCTTTTGATCTCCATCAACAAAGCACCGTCATGATCTCCATCGTCACCGGGTTGACACCTTGATCTCCATCGTAGCGTCGTGACACCTTGATCTCCATCGTAGAGTCGTGGTCGTCTCGCCGGCTATTGCTACCACTACTACTACTAACTTATAGCGGTAAAGTAAAGCAATTACATAGCGTTGGCATTGCATACAATAAAGAGACAACCATAAGCTCCTGCCGGTTGCCTGATAACTTACAAAACATGATCATCTCATACAACAACTTATATCACATCATGTCTTGGCCATATCACATCACCAGCATACCCTGCAAAAACAAGTTAGACGTCCTCTACTTTGTTGTTGCAAGTTTTACGTGGCTGCTACGGGTTTGCAAGAACCGTTCTTACCTACGCAAAACCACAACGTGGTGTAGTGATTGCTTTTTGATCTTCTAAAAGAACCCTCTTCATTGAAACCGATTCAACTAAAGTGAGAGAGACAGACACCCGCCAGTCACCTTTATGCAACGAGTGCACGTAGCGGTGAAACCTGTCTCGCGTAAGCGTACGCGTAATGTCGGTCTGGGCCGCTTCATCTCACAATACCGCCGAATCAAGTAACAACTAGTAACAGCAAGAAATATGTATACACCCACGCCCACAACTCACTTGTGTTCTACTCGTGCAAATCACATCTACGCATAGACCTGGCTCGGATGCCACTGTTGGGGAACGAAGCATGAATTTCAAAAAAATTCCTACGCTCACGTAAGATCTATCCATGGAGATGCATCGCTACGAGAGGGGAGAGTGTGTCTATGTACCCTCGTAGACCGTTAGCGGAAGCGTCTCACAACGCGGTTGATGTAGTCGAACAATCCTTCGAGCTCCACCGATCGAGTACCGAACGTACGGCACCTCCGAGTTCTACACACGTGCAGCTCGGTGACGTTCCTTGCCTTCTTGATCCAGCAAGACGTCGAGGAAGTAGATGAGTTCCGTCAGCACGACGGCGTGGCGACGGTGACGGTGAAGTAATCTCAGCAGGGCTTCGCCTAAGCTCTCCGAAAATATGACCGAGGTGGAAAACGGAGATCGGGGCACCGCACACGGCTATGGGACAATTGTGTACTTTGGGGTGCCCCCTTGCCCCCGTATATAAAGGATGAGAGGGAGGAGGCCGGCCCCCTAGGGGTGCGCCAAGTGTGGGGAGTCCTACTAGGACTCCTTAGTCCTAGTAGGATTCCACCTCCCATACAGAGTAGGAAAGGGGGAAGGGAGAGGGAAAGGAAAGAGGGGGCTGCGCCCCCTCCCCTAGTCCAATTCGGTTTGGGCAAGGGGGGGCGCGCGCCTCCTCACGTGGCCTGCCTCTCCTTTTCCCGTATGGCCCAATAAGGCCCATTACTTCTCCCGGTGAATTCCCGTAACTCCCCGGTACTCCGAAAAATACCCAAATCACTCGGAACCTTTCCGACGTACGAATATAGCCTTCCAATATATGAATATTTACCTCTCGACCATTTCGAGACTCCTCGTAATGTCCGTGATCTCATCCGGGACTCCGAACAAACTTCGGCCACCAATCACATAACTCATATAATACTAAATCGTCATCGAACCTTAAGTGTGCGGACCCTACGGGTTCGGGAATGATGTAGACATGACCGAGACGACTCTCCGGTCAATAACCAACAGCGGAACTTGGATGCTCATATTGGTTCATACATATTCCACGAAGATCTTTATCGGTGAACCTCATATGTCAACATACGTTGTTCCCTTTGTCCGGCGGTATGTTACTTGCCCGAGATTCGATCGTCGGTATCCAATACCTAGTTCAATCTCGTTACCGGCAAGTCTCTTTACTCATTCCGTAATACATCATCTTGCAACTAACTCTTTAGTCATGGTGCTTGCAAGGCTTCTGTGATGCTGTATTACCGAGAGGGCCCAGAGATACCTCTCCGATAGTCGGAGTGACAAATCCCAATCTCGATCCATGCCAACTCAACAAACACTTTCGGAGATACCTGTAGTGCACCTTTATAATCACCCAGTTACGTTGTGACGTTTGATACACCCAAAGTATTCCTACGGTATCCGAGAGTTGCATGATCTCATGGTCAGAGGAACGTGTATTTGACATAGTGAAAGCAATAGCAATAAACTGAACGATCATTTGCTATGCTAACGGTTGGGTCAAGTCCATCACATCATTCTCCTAATGATGTGATCCCATTATCAAATGACAACTCATGTCCATGGTCAGGAAATCTTGACCATCTTTTGATCAACGAGCTAGTCTAGTAGAGGCTTACTAGGGACTCAGTATTTGTCTATTATCCACACATGTATTAAGTTTCCGGTCAATACAATTCTAGCATGAATAATAAACCATTATCATGAACGGAGAAATATGATAATAAACACTTTATTAATTGCCTCTAGGGCATATTTCCAACACCCTTCCGATGATGCGTTAGTAGTTTACCACAGACCTTCGGGTCCATAGGCAGTAGCTAGATGGCTTCTTCTCTCTTTTTGATCTTCAATACAATGTTCTCCTCGATGTTCTTGGAGTTTTATCTGATGTAATCACTTTTTGCGGTGTGTTTGTTGGGATCCGATGAATTGTGAGTTTATGATCAGATTATCCATGAATATTATTTGAGTCTTTGCTGCACTCTTTTATGCATGATTATTATAGCCTCGTATTTATTCTCCGATCTATTGATTTGGTTTGGCCAACTGAGTTGATTTATCTTGCCATGGGAAGAGGTGCTTTGTAATGGGTTCGATCTTGCGATGCTCAATCCCAGTGACAGAAAGGGACATGACACGTATGTATCGTTGCTATTAAGGGTAAAAAGATGGGGTTTATTCATATGTGAGTTTATCTTGTCTACATCATGTCATCGTTCTTAAGGCGTTACTCCGTTCTTTATGGACTTAATACACTAGATGCATGCTAGATAGCGGTCGATGTGTGGAGTAATAGTAGTAGATGCAGGCAGGAGTCGGTCTATTTGTCTCGGACGTGATGCCTATATACATGATCATTGCCTTGGATATCGTCATTATTATTTGCTTTTCTATCAATTGCCCAACAGTAATTTGTCTACCCACCATATGCTATTTTCTTGAGAGAAGCCTCTAGTGAAATCTATGGCCCCCGGGTCTATCTAAATCATATTACTAAAACCCTAAAAATATTGCTGCCATTTTCTTTTATTTATTTTATTTTGTATTTTTATTTCAATCTATCTATTTATCATATACAATTTAATCTTGTAATTGACCGCCGAGGGATTGACAACCCCTCGTTGGCGTTGGGTGCAAGGATTTGTTGTTTGTGTGCAGGTGCTGCTAACGAGGTGTTGTGTGATTCTCCTACTGGTTCGATAACCTTGGTTTCATAACTGAGGGAAATACTTATCACTACTATGCTGCATCATCCCTTCCTTTTCGGGGAAAATACCAACGCAAGCTACAAGTAGCAGGAAGAATTTTTGGCGCCGTTGCCGGGGAGACATCATCAACATCTATCAAGTAACTTTGCATAAACTCTCATCTTGTTGCATTTACTTTATTTGCCTCTCATTTTCATCTCCCCCACTTCTAAAACATTTTTACAAAAATACAAAAATATTTTCCGTTTGCCTTTTTCTTGTTTGCTTGCTTGTTATCTTGTTTGCGTAGTCACGATGTCTCAAGAAAATACAAAATTGTGTGATTTTTCCAATACTAATAATAATGATTTTATTAGTTCTCCGATTGCTCCTCCCGCTGCTAGTGCGGAGACTTGTGATATTAATGCCGCTTTGCTAAATATTGTCATGAAAGATCAATTTTCCGGTAGTCCTAATGAAGATGCCGCATCCCATCTTAACACTTTCGTTGAATTGTGTGACATGCAAAAGAAAAAAAGATGTGGATAATGATATTGTGAAATTAAAATTATTCCCGTTCTCATTGCGGGATCGTTCAAAAATTTGGTTCTCATCTTTACCACGAAATAGTATCGATTCTTGGGATAGGTGTAAAGATGCTTTTATTACCAAGTATTTTCCTCCCGCGAAAATTATTTCTCTTAGAAATAAAATTATGAATTTTAAGCAACTTGATCATGAACATGTTGCCCAATCTTGGGAGAGGATGAAATTAATGATTAGAAATTTCCCTACTCATGGTTTAAATTTGTGGATGGTCATACAATTTTTTTATGCGGGATTGAATTTTGTTTCTAGAAATCTTTTAGATTCCGCCGCGGGTGGTACTTTTATGGAAATTACTTTGGGGGAAGCGACTAAATTTCTTGATAATATTATGGCAAATTATTCACAATGGTATACTGAAAGAACTCCTACTAGTAAAAAAGTGAATTCGGTTGAAGAAATTAATACTTTGAGTGATAAAGTTGATGCGCTTATGAAATTGGTTGCTAGCAAAAATGCTCTTATTGATCCTAATGATGTGCCATTGTCCACTTTGATTGAGCAAAATAATGATCCCGTAGATGTGAATTTTGTCTTGCGAAACAATTTTAATAATAATGCTTATAGAGGTAATTTCAATGCTAGACCGTTTCCTGGAAATTCCTCTAATAATTATGGCAATCCTTATGGTAATTCCTATAATAATAATAATAATAGGATGCCCTCTGATCTTGAAAGTAATATTAAAACATTTATTAATGCTCAAAAAGTTTTCAACATTACGATAGAAGAAAAATTGAGTAAACTTGATGATATGTCTAGGAGCATTGATAGAATTATTCATGATGTGGAAAATCTTAAGACTAAAATTTTGCCACCCAAAATTGATATTAGTGAATCAATTAAAGCTTTATATGTCTCCATGGATGAGAGTAAGAAAAGAACCGCCATGCTAAAAGCTAAACGAGAATTTTTAGAAAAAGTAATTCCTCTCGGTTTCTATCGTAGTAATGATGAGGATATTAAAATGATTGGTGTTTCATCTATTGATTCTTTGTTTAGCAATATAAAACTTGATGAAAAGGGGACTGAAGAAGAGTCAACTTTAGCTAGTAGGCGTTCCCATAATTCGGAGGGTGAAAATGTTAATGAAAAAATTGCTAAAAGTGGGTTTGGAGAGGTAAAAACTTTAAATAGAGATGTGCCCACTCTCTTGGATTACAAAGATTTTAATTATGATAATTTTTCTTTGATTGAGTGCATTTCTTTGTTACAATCCATGTTAAATTCACCCAACACTTATGAGCAAAACAAGGCTTTTACTAAACACATCGTAGAAGCAATGATGAAAGCGTCAGAAGAAAAGCTAGAACTAGAGATTTCAATTCCTAGAAAATTATATGATGAATGGGAACCCACCATTAAAGTTAAAATTAAAAATTATGAGTGCAATGCTTTATGTGATTTGGGTGCTAGCGTTTCCACAATTCCAAAATCTCTATGTGATGTGCTAGGTTTTACCAATATAGATGAATGTTCTCTTAATTTGCATCTTGCGGATTCTACTATTAAAAAACCAATGGGTAGAATTAATGATGTTCTTATTCTTGCAAATAGAAATTATGTTCACGTTGATTTTATTGTTCTTGATATTGAATGCAATTCTTCTTGCCCCATAATACTTGGTAGACCGTTCTTACGAACTATAGGTGCCGTTATTGATATGAAAGAAGGGAATATAAAATTTTAGTTTCCACTAAAAAAGGGTATGGAACATTTACCTAGGAAGAAAATTAAAGTACCATATGAATCCATCATGAGGGCCACTTATGGAATCAACTTGAAAGATGACAATACTTGAAACTATGCATTATGCCTAGCTAGGGGCATAAAACAATAGCGCTTGTTGGGAGGCAACCCAATAAATAAAACAGTTTTTTTCTGTTATTGTGTGTTTCCACAATTATGCTACTGGTATGAATGTGTTTTTGTGTTTTTAATTAGTGTTTGTACCAAGTAATACCTTTAGGATGATTTGGAAGATAGTATAATTGATGCTGCTTGGAAAACAGAAAGTTTTGCATCCAGTGCCCGAATTTTGTTTCTGTACTGGAGCGTGATAAAAATCTGAAATTTTTACACAGTATTCGTATATGAATTTCCCATGTTGTCCGAATTTTTCAGAATTTGTGAAGTTACATAAGTATGGATTTTAAATAGATTACTACAGACTGTTCTGTTTTTGACAGATTCTGTTTTTCATGCACTACTTGCTTGTTTTGATAAATCTATGGATTGTATCGGGGGGTATAAGCCATGGTGAAGTTAGAGTACAGTAGGTATAATGCAAAAATAAAATATGAATGGGTTTGCAACAGTACTTAAAGTAGTGATTTATTTTGTTATGCTAACGGATCTCACGAAGGTTTTGTTGAGTTTTGTGTGATTGAAGTTTTCAAGTTTTGGGTGAGATCACGATGGATGAAGGAATAAGGAGTAGCAAGAGCCTAAGCTTGGGGATGCCCGAGGCACCCCAAGGTAATATTCAAGGAAGAATCAAGCGTCTAAGATTGGGGATGCCCCGGAAGGCATCTCCTCTTTCTTCTACCAACCATCGGTAATTTTACTTGGAGCTATATTTTTATTCGTCACATGATATGAGTTTTGCTTGGAGCGTCTTGTATTATATGAGTCTTTGATTTGTTTTGATTTTTAGTTTGTCACAATCATCTTTGCTGAACACACCCATCTTGAGAGAGCCACACGTTTATCATCATTTGTTAGAATACTCTATGTGCTTCACTTAATTTTTTTGAGCTAGGCAGTTGCACTAGTGCTTCACTTAAATCTTTTTGAGCACGGTAGTGGCTATATTTTGAACAAATGAACTCTCATGCTTCACTTATATTATTTTGAGAGTTGATAAGATTGAAATTTTGAAGAAATGAATTCTCATGCTTCATTTATATTATTTTGAGAATTGATAAGATTGAAATTTTGAAGAAATATTTGCACTCTCATGCTTCACTTAAATCTTTTTGAGAGTTGATGATAGTAACGGTAATTTGCACAAGATATGAATTTGGTCCCAAAGTGATGAATATTCAAGAGGGATATAATAAAAACTTTCATATAGATCATTGGATATGATAAGTGTGATTCCTTGCAATAGTTTTGCGATATGGAAATGATAATATGTGAGTCATGTTAGTGAGTAATTGTGATTTAGTAAAAAAATTAGTGTTAAGGTTTGTGATTCCCTATGCATGCACATTAAGTCAATAGTTATGCAAAGAAATTATATCCTACTTATGGTGCATTATTCGGTGTTAGTTATGTTCAATGCATGTTTATGACCGTTTTCGTTTTTTGGTTGGTTGCTTCTCAATCTATTTGCTAGCCTTCATTTGTACTAAGCGAAAATACTGCTTGTGCATCCAAAATCCTTAAACCCAAGTTGTGCCAAATGAGTCCACTATACCTACCTATATGCGGTATTTCAATGCCGTTCCAAGTAAATTTGCGTGTGCCAACTCTAATTTTCAAAATAATTTTTCTGTTTTGTGTGCCCGTACCGCTCATGAAGCGGCAGGGGGTGACCATTATTTTCCATGCTAGGTTTGTTATTCTCACGATGAGTGTTTATTCACTTGTCATTGCACGAGAGAGTGGCCGGTAATAGGGATGCCTAGTCCCGCATGAAATCAAAAATTAATAACAACAAAATTCCTTGGAAAGTGTTGGTATGGAGGGCACCCATGGATACGGCTAGCCATGGATTGTGAAAGAATGGTGGAAAGGAAATAAACTTTACTTTCTTTTTGGGAACCGCCTATGATGTATCTAGCATGGAAAATATTGGGAATTCTCGGTCGTTTTCGTTGACAGGAAAAGAATGCCTCTCAAAATATTTTATCTCTTTAATTTCAGCATTGAGCTCTGGCACATTTGACAAATCTCTGGTTCCCTCTGCGAAGGGCCTATCTATTTACTTTTATGCAATTTTTATTTTATTTGAGTCTCCATCTTCTCTTACAAAAGCACCAACTAGAGAGCACTATTGTCATACCTGTGCATTGGATGTAGCTAATATTTGAGTGTGTTTCATGAATGGATCAATGATTGAGCATAATGGGCTAAGGATAACTTTCTTTAGCATTGATATTTTGAAAGACATGGTTGCTTGTTAGCATGCTTGAGTATTTATATCTTCATGTCAAACTATAGACTATTGCTTTGAATCATTCAAGTCCAATGTCCATGCTATAAAAGAAAAGAATATGTGATGAATATGTTAGGAAGCATTCCACATCAAAAATTCTATTTTTATCATTTACCTACTCGAGGACAAGCAGGAATTAAGCTTGGGGATGCTGATACGTCTCCAACGTATCTATAATTTTTGATTGTTCCATGCTGTTGTATTATCAATCTTGGATGTTTTTATATGCATTTACAGCAATTATATATTATTTTTGGAGACTAACCTATTAACTTAGTGCCCAGTGCCAGTTGCTGTTTTCTGCCCTATTTTTGTTTTATAGAAAATCAATACCAAACGAAGTCCAAATGCCATGAAATTTTTTGGAATTTTTTTTCTAGACAAGATAAACACTAGAAGTTTCGGGAGAAGACCAGACGCCAGAGGAGGTGGCCACGAGCCACCAGGGCACGCCTGGGGGGGGGCAGGTGCGCCCTGGTGCCTCATGGGCCCACCCCAACTCCGTTTGAAATTCAGAAAAAATCAGAAACCCTCAGGGGAGTCCACGAAATACTTTTTCCGCCGCCGCAAGTTTCTGTTCCAGAGAGATCCCATCTGGAGGCCTTCTCCGGTACTCCGCCGGAGGGGAATCGATCACGGAGGGGCTCTACATCAACCTTGCCACCCTTCCGATGATGCGTGAGTAGTTTATCACAGACCTTCGGGTCCATAGGCAGTAGCTAGATGGCTTCTTCTCTCTTTTTGATCTTCAATACAATGTTCTCCATGATGTTCTTGGAGTTCTATCCAATGTAATCACTTTTTGCGGTGTGTTTGTTGGGATCCGATCAATTGTGAGTTTATGATCAGATTATCCATGAATATTATTTGAGTCTTTGCTGCACTCTTTTATGCATGATTATTATAGCCTTGTATTTATTCTCCGATCTATTGATTTGGTTTGGCCAACTGAGTTGATTTATCTTGCCATGGGAAGAGGTGCTTTGTAATGGGTTCGATCTTGCGGTGCTCAATCCCAGTGATAGAAAGGGACATGACACGTATGTATCATTGCTATTAAGGGTAAAAAGATGGGGCTTGTTCATACGTGAGTTTATCTTGTCTACATCATGTCATCGTTCTTAAGGCGTTACTTCGTTCTTTATGGACTTAATACACTAGAAGCATGCTGGATAGCGGTCGATGTGTGGAGTAATAGTAGTAGATGCAGGCAGGAGTCGGTCTACTTGTCTCGGACATGATGCCTATATACATGATCATTGCCTTGGATATCGTCATTATTATTTGCTTTTCTATCAATTGCCCAACAGTAATTTGTCTACCCACCGTATGCTATTTTCTTGAGAGAAGCCTCTAGTGAAATCTATGGCCCCCGGGTCTATCAAAATCATATTACTAAAATCCTAAAAATATTGCTGCCATTTTCTTTTATTTATTTTATTTTGTATTTTTGTTTCAATCTATCTATTTATCATATACAATTTAATCTTGCAATTGACCGCCGAGGGATTGACAACCCCTCGTTTGTGTTGGGTGCAAGGATTTGTTGTTTGTGTGCAGGTGCTGCTAACGAGGTGTTGCGTGATTCCCCTACTGGTTCGATAACCTTGGTTTCATAACTGAGGGAAATACTTATCTCTACTGTGATGCATCATCCCTTCCTCTTTGGGGAAAATACCAACGCAAGCTACAAGTAGCAACCGCCGGGATGATGAAGATGGCCTCCGGTGATGATTCCCCCCCTCCGGCAGGGTGCCGGAAAAGGGCTGTAGATTAGATCGTGGAGGTACAGAGGCTTGCGGCGGCATGAAAACTCATCTAGGTTAACTTTCGGGGGTTTCTGAATATATATGATTTTTCAGCGTTGGAATCACGCAAAGAGGTGCCACAGGGGGCCCAAGGCACCAGGGCGCGCCTGGGGGGCAGGCACGCCCAGGTGGCTCGTGGGGCCCCTGTGGCTCTTCTGCTGCTCCTCCGAAGCTTCCTGGGTCTGTTTCCTTCCAGAAAAAATCATCAAAAAGTTTCGCTGCATTTGGAGTTCATTTGATATGGATTTTCTGGAAAACCAAAAACAAGCAGAAAATAGCAACTGGCACTGGGCACTAGGTCAATATGTTAGTCCATAAAAATCATATAAAAGTCATATAAAAGTGCACCAAAATCAGACAAAACTATAATAAACATGGCATGAATACTTCATAAATTATAGATACATTGGAGACGTATCAGCATCCCCAAGCTTAATTCCTGCTCATCCTCGAGTAGGTAAATGATAAAAGAAATAATTTATGAAGTGTGAATGCTAGCATAGTGCATAAGTTTGATCAATGATAATTTCAATCACTTTTCCTAGCATCATAACAACAACTCTTTCTCATAAAACTCATCATGATAAAGTAGCAATGAATTCACATGTTATGGTTCAAACAATGCAATCTCTTGAAACTTAACAACCTATGTTCTTAGTCACCAAACAATTGCAGTTCAACTTAGTTTCAATAGTCTAAGTAAGAGCTCCACATACTCAATTATCATATAGTCTTCTATGATTGCTAGTACTCAAAGCATATTTTTAGAACAAATGGCATCCATCGAACACAGAGAAAGATAGGGGCTTAGTGTTTCTCCTCCCAACTTATTTATCATAGAGATAATTGTCAACAATAATAATTCATGATCAAATATATTTGACTGGCCATATGTGCCTGGATCTTTCCCCACCACATGATGCTTGTCAACTAGAGAATAATTAAGGTTGGAATGATAATGAATACTTATTGACTCTTGCATAAAGGTAAATACATAAAAGTAAAAGATAGGCCCTTCGCAGAGGGAAGCAGAGGTTGTCATGCACTTTTTATTTTTGGATGCACAAGCCCTTAATGCAAAGGAACGTCACGTTATATTGCCCTTGTGATAGAAACCTTTATTATGCAGTCCGTCGCTTTTATTTCTTTACCATCACAAGTTCGTACAGCGCTTATTTTTCCTTACAATAAAAGATCATACATATTTTAGGAGCAATTTTTATTGCTTTTTGCACCGATGACAACTGACTTGAAGGATCTTATTCAATCCATAGGTAGGTATGGTGGACACTCATGGCAAGAAATTGGGTTTAAGGGTTTTTGGATGCACAAGTAGTATCTCTACTTAGTACGATTTTTTGGCTAGCAAAAGATCCTAAGCAAGCACCACATGTTGGAGGATCCATAACAATATAACTTCTATGCAAATATACCCAAACATAACTCATTACGTTGTCTTCCTTGTCCAACTTCAACTAATTTGCTCAAGTTTGAAAATAATTAATGGGTATTCACAATCATAAAAGATGTCCAAGATAATATATTTATATGTGAAAGTTCTCTTCCTTATACTAATCATTCATGAATTGCTTGTATGACCAATATTGTGATTGTCAAGCTTCAATAGATTTCACTTTCTAAACCCAATGTGAAACTACTACTAGACATGATACAAGCATATGAAGCACATATAATTTCAACTTTATGATATTCAATTTATTCAATAGTTTACTCATAGGATATAAGTGAAGAACGAGAGTAAATGACAAACTACTCCAAAAAGATATAAGTGAAGATCAATGAGTAGTCAAACAATTAAGTAGCTATGTGAGGACTCTCTCTCATTTAAAAATTTCAGATCTCAAGTATTCCATTCAAACAGAAAATAAAACAAAATAAAATGATATTCCAAGAATAGCACACATCATGTGAAGAAGCAAAAACTTAGGCTCAACGAAAACTGACCGATAGTTATTGAAGAAGAAAGGTGGGATGCCTACCGGGGCATCCCCAAGCTTAGATGCTTGAGACTTCTTGAAATATTAACTTGGGATGCCTTGGGCATCCCCAAGCTTGAGCTCTTGTGTCTCCTTAATTCCTCTCATATCACGGTTTTCCTAAATCTTAAAAACTTCATCCACACAAAACTCAACAAGAACTCGTGAGATAAGTTAGTATAAATCAACTCAAAACCTTAACATTCTCTACTGTAGAAAATCACTAAAATTATAATGAAACATTGCATACTAAATGCCTCTGCATATTTAATACTCCTATCCTCAAATAGAATCATTAAACAAGCAAACATTTGCAAACAATGCAACTATAACAGCAATCTGCCAAAACAGAACAGTCTGTAAAAGGGGAATAAGAATCCATACTTACCTATCTCCAAAAATTCTGAAAAATTACCACGTGACAGAGAACTCATGCATGCTTACTGTGTAAAAAATTCATATTTTTTATCATGTTCTGACTATTCAGGAATATTTTGGACATAACAGAAAACTTTCTGTTTTCAAACAGCAACACATGAACTTGCAAATTGAGCATGGTAAAGGCTATACTTGGCATTTTATTGAACTAAAAGATACTAAATATGATTATTGATAACA
Source organism: Elymus sibiricus (assembly GCA_039707655.1). Taxonomy (NCBI): domain Eukaryota; kingdom Viridiplantae; phylum Streptophyta; class Magnoliopsida; order Poales; family Poaceae; genus Elymus; species Elymus sibiricus. The sequence goes on along the minus strand of CM077670.1, from coordinate 152,861,208 downwards.
TCAAGAAAATATGAACAGAAGAAAATGATGCTCCAAGGAAAACTCATATTATGTGACGAATAAAAATATAGTTCCAAGTGAGGTATACCGATAATGTTGAAGACGAAAGAGGGAATGCCATCCGGGGCATCCCCAAGCTTAGTTGATTGGGTATTACTTGAATATTACCTTGGGGTGCCTTGGGAATCCCCAATCTTAGGGTCTTGCCACTCCTTATTCTCCTCATATCGATATCTCACCCAAAACTTGAAAACTTCAATCACACAAAACTTAACGGAACTTGTGAGATAGGTTAGTATGGTACAAATAAATCATCCACTTAGGTACTGTCAAGACAAGAGTAATAATTGTTCTCACATAATTCCTAATGTATTCTATCATTTCCACAATTTATATCTCATAATATAAGCTATGGAAACACTAAAACAAGCAAACTATGCACCGAAAGCAGAATCTGTCAAAAACAGAACAGCATGTAGTGAGCGATTTAAAAACCATACTTCTGTGCTTCCAAAAATTCTAAAAACTTAGGACAACGTAAAGAATTTGTAACCCAATGTTCTGTAAAAAATTCAGAATTTTCTTACGCTCCAGTACAGAATAGAAATTCCAGCACTGGTCGCAAAAGTTTCTGTTTTTGCACAGAATCGAATCATCAAGTATCCACACTATCCCAAAGGCTTTACTTGGCACATTATTGAAAGAAACATATAAGACAAGATTACCACAGTAGCTTAATCATGTGAACACAAAAAAACAGTAGGGGTAAATGTTGGGTTGTCTCCCAACAAGCGCTTTGCTTTAATGCCTTTTTAGCTAGGCATGATGATTTCAATGATGCTCACATAAAAGTAAAGAATTGAAACACAAAGAGAGCATCATGAAGCATATGACAAGCACATTTAAGCCTAACCCACTTCCTATGCATAGGGATTTTTTGAGCAAACAATTTATGGGAGCAAGAATCAACTAGCATAGGAAGGCAAAACAAGCATAACTTCAAAACTTTCAACACATAGAGAGGAAACTTGATATTATTGCAACACCTACAAGCATATGATCCTCTCTCGTAATAATTTTCAGTAGTATCATGAATGAATTCAACAATATAGCTATCACATAAAGCATTCTTTTCATGATCCACAAGCATAGAATTTTTATTACTCTCCACATAAGCAACTTTGTTCTCATTCATAATAGTGGGAGTATCATATGATACTTGAATACTAAAAATTGTTTCCACATTAAAAGAGTAATGTTCAGTAAAAGGGTATTCATAATTATGACAATTATTATAATAATAATCATCACTCTTTTTCATAACATAAGTATCATCACAATAATCATCATAAGTAGCAATTTTGTTCTCATCATAATCAATTGAAACCTCTTCCAAAGTAGTGGATTCAACATTAAATAAAGTCATGACCTCTCCAAATCCACTTTTATCATTATTAAAATAAGATTGAACACCCTCCAAAATAGTGGGATAATTATTATCTAGAGTTGACACTCTTCCAAACCCACTTTCATAAATATTGCAATCATCATAAATAGGAGGCATGCAATCATCATAACAAATTTGATCATTCAAAGTAGGGGGACTAAAAAAATTATCTTCATTAAGCATAGCATCCCCAAGCTTGGGACAAACATTAATTGCAGCAAATAAATTCTCAAACATGTCATTCTCATCAAGCATAGCATCCCCAAGCTTGTGGCTTGGCATATCATTAGCATAATCACTATTATCATCAATAGTATGAATAGCACCAATAGTACAACAATTATTATCATCACAATTTTCTAAGTTGGTGCCAACAAGATTTTCAAGATTATAAGAAGTATCATTATTTTCCCAATCATAATCATCATAATGAGTAATAGGCATAATAAAATCATCCTCAATAGTTCCTTCGGACATTGTACCATAAGACAAAGAAGCAATATCATCATCAAGTATATCATCTTCCACAATTATTTTTGATTCACTCTCATGAGGCACAACAATAATAGGAGCAACATTATTTGGGAGGGATACCTTTTTACCTCTACTCTTTCTTCTTTTCTTCTTCTTCACCACATCATGTGTGGGTTTAATCAATTTTTCCGAGCATCTTATTGATGAGATTGGTTGAATAGGAAGCTCCTCCTCGTCACCTATTTCATCATGAGAGACAATAGGAGGGAAAGTGGAAATCTTTACCCTTTCATTAGTGTTCCTTTTATATTCTATTGGTTTTCCCGTCTTTCTATAGTTGGCAATATAAGCATTCTCCTTGCAATTTACCATACAAAACATATAGATTTCCTTTAGATTAGTTTCAATGTTGTCTGTGAGAATGAATACTTCGAACCAACTATTTTTATGTGTCAATTCTTCACACCCCAAAATAGATAAAGCTCATTATATAATTCAAGGGCGGTCAAGTCATTACAATATTTAGCCATGATTCGATCATGAAAGAGTATGCATTGGAAATTAAGGTGACCAACTTTATTGCAAAGTTCACAAGTAATAGGATAAAGAGAACATAGTTTTGTAGCAAATTCATCTATCACTTTGAGCAAAAAATTGGTTCTATCATGTTTATGCTTCTTACAAAATCTATCATCCCTATAAGGCATGTCTTCACAAACTTTATGCACTCCACACAAATTGACATGCTTATAAGAAACATTTTTGTCATGACTAGTGCAATCATCATTAGTATTTTGGATATTCATAGAATTCATACTAACAACATTGCAATCATGCTCATCATTCAAAGATTTTATGCCAAACATTTTATTGAATTCTTCTTCTATCAGTTGAGCACAATTTTCCGCTCCATCATTTTCAAGAAAGACATTATAAAGACAAATAATATGAGGCAACCTCAATTCCATTTTTTTGTAGTTTTCTTTTATAAACCAAACTAGTGATAAAACAAGAAACTAAAAGATTCGATTGCAAGATCTAAAGATATACCTTCAAGCACTCACCTCCCCGGCAACGGCGCCAGAAAAGAGCTTGAAGTCTACTACACAACTTATTCTTGTAGACTCGTGTTGGGCCTCCAAGCGTAGAGTTTTGTAGGACTGTAGCAATTTTCCCTCAAGTGGATGGCCTAAGGTTTATCAATCCGTGGGAGGCGTAGGATGAAGATGGTATCTCTCAAACAACCCTGCAACCAAATACAAGAAATCTCTTGTGTCCCCAACACACCCAATACAATGGCAAATTGTATAGGTGCACTAGTTCGGCGAAGAGATGGTGATACAAGTGTAGTATGGATAGTAGATATAGGTTTTTGTAATCTGAAAATACAAAAACAGCAAGGTAGCAAGTAACACAAGTGAGCACAAACAGTATTGCAATGCTTAGAAACAAGGCCTAGGGTTCATACTTTTGCTAGTACAATCTCTCAACAATGCTAATATAATTGGATCATATAACCATCCCTCAACGTGCGATAAAGAATCACTCCCAAGTTCCTATTAGCGGAGAACATAAGATAGAAATTGTTTGTAGGGTACGAAACCACCTCAAAGTTATCCTTTCCGATCGATCTATTGAGCCATTCCTATAAGTGTCACAAACAGCCCTAGAGTTCGTACTAAAATAACACCATATGATACACATCAACCAACTCTAATGTCACCTAGATACTCCAATGTCACCACAAGTATCCGTGAGTTGATTATACGATATGCATCAAACAACTTCATAATCATAATATTCAATCCACTCAAAGAACTTCAAGGAGCACCCCGAAGTTTCTATCGGAGAAAAGATAATGAAAACGTGCATCAACCCCTATGCATAGATTACCCCAATGTCACCTTGGGAATTCGCGAGTTGAGTGCCAAAACATATATCAAGTGAATCAATATAATACCCCATTGTCACCACGGGTATTCATATGCAAGACATACATCAAGTGTTCTCAACTCTGAAATATTCAATCCAACAATAACAAAACCTCAAAGGGAAAAGATTCGATTCATCACAACAAGGATAGAGAGGGAAAAAACACCATATGATCCAACTATATTAACAAAGCTCGCGATACATCAAGATCGTGCCAAATCAAGAACACGAGAGATAGAGATCAAACACATAGCTACTGGTACAAACCCTCAGCCCCGAGGGTCAACTACTCCCTCCTCGTCATGGAGACCGCCGGGATGATGAAGATGGCCTCCGGTGATGATTCCCCCCCTCCGGCAGGGTGCCAGAAAAGGGCTGTAGATTAGATCATGGAGGTACAGAGGCTTGCGGTGGCGTAAAAACTCATCTAGGTTAACTCTCGGGGGTTTCTAAATATATATGATTTTTCAGCGTTGGAATCACGCAAAGAGGTGCCACAGGGGGCCCACAAGGCACCAGGGCGCGCCTGGGGGGGCAGGCGCGCCCAGGTGGCTCGTGGGGCCCCTGTGGCTCTTCTGCTGCTCCTCCGAAGCTTCCTGGGTCTGTTTCCTTCCAGAAAAAAATCATCAAAAAGTTTCACTGCATTTGGACTTCATTTGATATGATTTTCTGGAAAACCAAAAACAAGCAGAAAACAGCAACTAGCACTGGGCACTAGGTCAATATGTTAGTCCATAAAAATCATATAAAAGTCATATAAAAGTGCACCAAAATCATACAAAACTATAATAAACATGGCATGAATACTTCATAAATTATAGATACGTTGGAGACGTATCAAGCATCTTCCAGAAGCCTGAGCCAAACATGACTGAAATGCTCACAATGATGAAGCCATTGCCGTTTGAAGCTGAATACCCCAAGGAGTTTTTCGTCAACGACCTTGAGTACTTGCCTCGAACTGTCTATCACATTCTTCGCAACACTCTATGGCCAATTAAAGGGCATTCATCTTCAGCCAAGCTTGAGGGCGCCATGAAGACATTGGTATACTATGTCGTCAATGGCATCAGATTCAACACGCATGACTTCTTCATCCGACAGCTTGCTGCCTCTGGGATTGATCTGTTTGGCCTCAAGTTCTATGCACCATGGATCATGCACCTCATTAAGCTTTGCTCCACTGTGTAATATGAACCCTCTGGTCGCACAAATCATATCTTTCTGCCTGAAGTGGATGCACCTCATGAAGTCATTTACCCTTCAGCAGATAAAGATCCAAGAATTGTTGAAGCAAGCCACTCTGCTTATATGGAAGCTATTCATCTTCCCAATGTGGCCCCTACTTCAGAACTTGCTGGTCAGTTTCGGCAACCACGTCAAGCCAACACTGAAGCTACTACCAGTACAGTTCCTCAAAGGCCTCAGAAGCGGATCAAGGTGATGATAGACAGGGAGTTGATTGTTTCTCTGCATCAGAAGCAAGATAAGCATCATGACTGGCTCAAGAGGCAGATGAAGAGCATTATATCTGATCTCAACAGAGTGCGAAACCTCTCCACGAAGAATGCTTTTGTAGCTCATGAAGCTAACCGTTGTGCTTGGAAGAGCCTCACACTGCTATGTTTTGAAGACGACCTTGTTGCCGATGCTTCAAGGAGAGCTTCAAATTTGGCTCCAAGCCTCCATCATCAGAGAAGTGGCGTGCTACTCCTTCACTTGAGGACTCGGATTACTCTTCTTCAGCGCCCACGATTCATGCCAGGATTGTTGATGAAGAAGATGATGCCACTTCTCCAGCTATAGCTTCACTACACCAAGATGCTGCATCAGGCCCGTCTGCACCGCCAAACTCCACCATCGACCCGGCTGCCCCAACATCTTCATCGCCTCCTCGGGACGTTTAGACATCCTATGTCTTCATACCTTTTTGGTCATTCGATGACAAAAGGGGGATAAGCATATGGGTTGATTGTCTTCAAGCGGGCATTTTGGGTCGGGCTTGCTATATTTTGTTAAGTTTGCAACTATCGTTTTGGAACATTTGGTTATTTGGGTTGTAAACTTAAGTCCTGATGGACGTCTGCTACATTTGCTACTTGTCATTTCTGCGCGACTGCTATATTTGATTTTATGCGCTTGAAGTCATTCTGCAGACGCCCATTTTTCATTGTGCACTACATTATCTTCATAATATTTGTATGCACATGTTGTGACTTCATGAACAGAGGGAGATCTCCACAAAGCAAAACCTTCCATGTGCATTTGCATTCAAAAGCAAATTACTTATATGCACATCTTCAGGGGGAGCTCCTCAAATTTCATGAAGCCAAACACCTTGTTCCTTAAACTTTCACATATATTTATCCCCGTTGAAACTTCAACCAGTTTATCATCAATCACCAAAAAGGGGGAGATTGTAAGTGCATCTAGTGCCACCCCTTGTTGGTTTTGGAGTATTGAAGACAAACTTGGTTGAAGGGACTAATGTGTTTGTGAGATTCACAGGAGAACACAGGTAGAAGTCCCTATTGATTCGGTTTACCCATCAAAGATGACCCCTAAAAATGTATGAAGACATTGAAGACAATGGTGGTCCACGAAGACATTCGTGTTGAAGATAATGGTTCATGAAGACATTCACTTGAAGCCAATGGAACGCGAAGACTTAGTCTTTTGGTAGTTTCATTTTATTCTTTCTTGAGTCATAGGAACCACCGTACTGTTAAGTGGGGTCGAGGTAAACGAAGTCAGAATCTGACGTGATGCTCAACCCAAATCCTATGTCTTTGAGCGAAGACAAATGAGAGAAAAACTCTTCCAGAGTTGGTTGAGTCAGCTTTGCTTGGAGCCCAAGTAAAGCTGCCGCGTGTCTTCAAATTCCGACCATTGGACACGTGTCAGTTCCCCAATGACCCAGGGTCATTTCATACAAATCATGTCGGGTTGCCTCCTGGCTATAAATAGCCACCCCCTACCACCATAAATTGGTGGCTGCTCCGAGTTAGTGCACGGCTTTTGTCGTTTGTGAGCAACCCACCTTGAAGCCTTTGAGAGAGAATCCTTGCGAGGACAAAACCCCAAACACCCAGAGCCCAAAGTGATTGAGCATCACAGAAGACATTCTGTTTTGAGTGAACCGAAGACTTATTACACTTGAAGACTATGATCTCCCAGCCGGTTAGGCGTCACGTTCTGAGCATCCAAGAGTCATTGTGGATTGCCGGTGAACGAAGTCTGTGAAGGTTTGGAAGTCTACCTTGAAGACTTACTAGAGTGATTGGTCAAGATCTGCGGGTCTTAGCTCAAGGGGAATAAGGTGAAGACGTGGTCTTCTGAGTTCAATCTCAGCCTCTGTAACCAGACGTACAACTGTCACAGCAGTTGGAACTGGTCAAACAAATCATTGTCTTCCCCGAGCTCCTGGTTCTATCCTTTCACTTCCTTTACTTACTGTTTAGTACTGTGAAGCCCTTGCATGTCTATCTGTGTTTGAAGATATTCCCTGAAGCCATTCATCTGTTAACCTATTTGTCTTCATGCTTGTTGTGTTTATGTTCAATGCATGCTTGTATGTATGATGCCTATGCCTGTCATATCTGATCATCTTAGTTACTACTGTTGTTAGTTTTCATTGTGCTTCCGCTTGCTTTGAAGACATTGCCTGTATTCGAAGCCTTTTATAAAAATCGCCTATTCACCCCCCTCTATTTGATAACTAGCACTTTCAAGACCCAAGCGTCTAAGCTTGGGGATGCCCCGGATGGCATCCCCTCTTTCGTCTACAATCTATTGGTATATCACTTGGAGCTATATTTTTATTCATCACAAGATATGTGTTTTACTTGGAGCGTCTTATGCCATAGTTTTATTTTCTTTGTTTGCCTTTTAGTTTGCCACAATCATCTTTGCTGAACACACCTTTTTGAGAGGGACACACATTATTCGTGATTTGTTAGAATACTCCATGTGCTTCACTTATATCTTTTGAGCTAGGCAGTTGCTCTAGTGCTTCACTTATATCTTTTAGAGCACGACGGTGGTTATATTTTAAAGAAATAGTTGCACTCTCATGCTTCACTTATATCTTTTTGAGAGTCTAATAAATAGCAATGGTAATATGTACGGGTTATGAATTTGGTCCTAATATGATAGGTATTCAAGAGGGATATAATAAAAACTTTCATGTAGATCACTGAATATGATAAGTTTGATTCCTTGCAATAGTTTTGCGATATTAAGATGGTAATATGGGGGAGGTACTAGTAGATAATTGTGCTTTAGTAAGAATATTGGTGTTAAGGTTTGTGATTCCCGAAGCATGCACGTATGGTATGTCGTTATGCTAAGAAGTTGGAGCAAGATTTATTATTGATTGTCTACCTTATGAGTGGCGGTCGGGGACGAGCGATGGTATTTTCCTACCAATCTATCCCCCTAGGGGCATGCGTAGTAGTACTTTGCTTCGAGGGCTAATAAACTTTCGCAATAAGTATGTGAGTTATTTATGACTAATGCGAGTCCATGGATTATACGCACTCTCACCTTTCTGCAATTTGCTAGCCTCTTCGGTACTATGCATTGCTCTTTCTCACCTCGAGAGTCGGTGCAAACTTCACCGGTGCATCCAAACCCCATGATATGATACGCTCTATCACACATAAGCCTCCTTATATCTTCCTCAAAACAGCCACCATACCTACATATTATGGCATTTCCATAGCCATTCCGAGATATATTGCCATGCAACTTCCACCGTTCTTTTTCATATGACACACATCATCATTGTCATATTGCTTTGCATGATCATATAGCTAACATAGTATTTGTGGCTCAGCCACCGTTCATCATTTTCATACATGTTACGCTAGCATCATTGCACATCCTGGTACACTGCCAGAGGCATTCATATAGGGTCATATTTGTTCTAGTATCGAGTTGTAATTTTGAGTTGTAAGTAAATAGAAGTATGATGATCATCATTATTAGAGCATTGTCCCAGTGAGGAAATATAAAAAAAGAGAAAAAGAGAGAAGGGCAATGTTACTATCCTTTTCCATACTTGTGCTTCAAAGTAGCACCATGTTTTTCATATAGAGAGTCTCCTATGTTGTCACTTTCATATACTAGTGGGAATTTTTCATTATAGAACTTGGCTTGTATATTCCGATGATGGGCTTCCTCAAATGCCCGAGGTCTTCATGAGCAAGCAAGTTGGATGCACACCCACTTAGTTTTTATTTTTGTGCTTTCATACACTTATAGCTCTTAGTGCATCCGTTACATGGCAATCCCTACTCCTCGCATTGACATCAATTGATGGGCATCTCCATAGCCCATTGATTAGCCACGTCGATGTGAGACTATCTTCTTCTTTTTGACTTCCCCTTATTAATCCCTATCATCATATTCTATTCCACCCATAGTGCTATATCCATGGCTTGCGCTCATGTATTGCATGGGGGTTAAAAAAGCTGAAGTGCGTTAAAAAGTATGAACCAATTGCTCGGCTTGTCATCGGGGTAGTGCATGATAAATACTTTATGTTAAGAAGATGGAGCATGATAGGATTATATGATTTTGTAGGGATAACTTTCTTTAGTATTTTTATTTTGAAAGACATGATTGTTTGTTAGTATGCCTGAGTATTGATGTCTTTATATGAAATTATGGACTATTGCTTTGAATCATTCGTATCTTAATATTCATACTGTAGAAGAGAATTACATGATGAAAGATGTTAGGTAGCATTCCACATCAAAAATTCTATTTTTATCATTTACCTACTCGAGGACTAGCAGGAATTAAGCTTGGGGATGCTTGATACATCTCCAACGTATCTATAATTTTTGATTGTTCCATGCTATTATAGTATCAATCTTGGATGTTTTATATGCAATTATATGCAATTTTATATCATTTTTAACCTATTAACCTAGTGCCCAGTGCCAGTTGCTGTTTTTGCCTGTTTTTTCCTTTTCAAAAATCATTATCAAACGGAGTCCAAACGAAGAAAAAACTTTGGATTAATTTTTTCTGGACCAGAAGGGACCCTAGAAGCTTCGGGAGAAGACCAGACGAGTCACAAGAGAGTGCTATAAATTCCCAAATATTCCCAATATACCAGAGAGATAGACGAGAAAACTTTTCCGCTGCCGCAAGCCTCTGTTCTTCCGCGATCCCATCTGGAGGCCTTTTCCAGCAATCTGCCGGAGGGGGAATCAATCACGGAGGGCTGATACATCAACCTTGCTGCCCTTCCGATGATGTGTGAGTAGTTTACCACAGACCTACAGGTCCATAGCTAGTAGCTAGATTGCTTGTTCTCTCTCTTTGATCTTCAATACAATGTTCTCCTCGATGTTCTTGGAGTTCTATTCGATGTAATCTTCTTTTGCGGTGTGTTTGTTGGGATCCGATGAATTGTGGGTTTATGATCAGATTATTCATGAGAAATATTTGAGTCTTTTCTGAACTTATTTATGCATGATTTTTATAGCTTTGTATTTCTCTCTGGTCTATCCGTCTGGTTTGGCCAACTAGATCGATTTCTCTTGCAATGGGAGAGGTGCTTTGTGATGGGTTCAATCTTGCGGTGCTCTATCCCAGTGACAGAAAGGGACAAGACACGTATTTGTATTGTTTCCATTAAGGATAAAAAGATGGAGTTTAATCATATTGCTTGAGTTTACTTTGTCTACATCATGTCATCTTGCTTAAGGTGTTACTCTGTTTTCATTAACTTAATACCCTAGATACATGCTGGATAGCGGTCGATGGGTGGAGTAATAGTAGTAGATGCAGGCAGGAGTCGGTCTACTTGTCTCGGACGTGATGCCTATATACATGATCATTGCCTTGAATATCGTCATAACTATGCGCTTTTCTATCAATTGCCCAACAGTAATTTGTTTACCCACCGTATGCTATGTGTTCGAGAGAGAAGCCTCTAGTAAAAACTATAGCCCCCGGGTCATTTATCCATTTTATATAAAATCAAAAAAACCTTGCTGCAATTTTATTTCTTTTATTTTGTTTTGCAATTTACTTTATCTATCCATCACTATCAGAATAATCCTTGCAAGTAACCACCAAGGGGATTGACAACCCTCTTGTTTGCGTTGGGTGCAAGTATTTGCTTTTGTGTGTGTAGGTGCTGCTAACGAGGTTCTGTGTGGTTCTCCTACTGGATTGATAACCTAGGTTCTCAATTGAGGGAAATACTTATCTCTACTATAATGCATCATCCTCTCCTATTTGGGGAAATCCCAACGCAGCTCACAAGTTGCAATGGTCCTGAAGAAATCCGTACCTGAACATCCATGCTGATGGTCATGAAGAAATCCCATATAGCTGCATAACTTGTCATGCAAAATTAAAAAGGGGCAGACACGCTTGCATGCTGATAGATCCCATATAGCTGCAGAGCTTGTCATGCTGATAAATCCCATATTTCTCTTTCTTAACATATACATTGCTTCTCTTTTTTCCGAACACACAAAACTTGTCATTATATTTACAAGTACAAAACTGAACCAATCACTGACTGCAAGCACTCGTCAAATCTGAATATTACATAATTCTGAACATACACTTTGTCGGAGTCTAGGATCTGCGTCCAAGAAACTTCTCCAAGAACTTAGGATTCGAACTCTGGGGGACTTTGCTTGGCAGCCTACGACGGGACTATGGCGGGGACGCGACGGACTCGCTGGCTCTCACTGGACACGAAGGGGACGCGCGAGCTACCCAGGTTCGGGCCACCGTGCGGTGTAATACCCTACTCCTGCTTGTGTTGGATTGCTCTGTGGTGGAGAGCTTGTGCCCGAGGTACAAGAGGCGTGGGGGAGAAAAATGAGTCGATCCCCTTACATGGAAGCAGCCCTGCCCCTTTTGTAGTGCCTTGGTCCTCTTCCCCGAAAATATGAGCGGGAAAGGGTAGCCACAGGGCGGCAATTCAAAGGGGGACAGGGGCGCAGGCTTATCCTGACTAAAGGCGGTCTCCACCTGTTAAAGTAGCTCCCCGTGACGCGCAGGTGGGCTTGGCGACGACCTCCGTCCTGGCGCGCTGATCCGTCCTGATCTTCTATCACCAAAGAGGAAATGTCTTGGGGCTTGCTTTTTGGGGGAAGGCAGATTCCGCTGCTCCCTTATCATCAGAACAGAAACCTGTCTGAGTTGTATCCTGCTGTCCTCGCCCTGACGTCGGGGCGTCACCCATATGACGGGCCGGCCGCCCCGCGGCTGGCGCCGTGCGCCATGCCCCGCAAAGCGTCCTCCCGAGGGATCCCCTCACGAGGCGATCTGGGGATGCCGGCCTCACCAGGGCTAGGCCGGGTGGTGAGGGGCCTCGCAAGGTTGTCCCCTCGCGAGGCGACCCCTCCTGGGCGATGACACCAGGGCCACCTTTCCTGGGGCGGCCCGCGAGCACCGCCTCCTGGGCCAGAGGCAGACGGGCTGTGGTACCCCGGTTCCCACTGGGCCGACAGTAGCCCCCGGGCCCACGGCGCGCGCGCGTCCTGCCCGTTGGGGGCAAAGCGCTGCGGGGCCCATAGAGCCGCCGGGCCCAGGGGTGACGCATGGCGGCCTTTGTGGGTGCGGCGCCTCCACTTCCTGTGACACCTCGATAACCGCCGTCTCGGCGATAAAGCCTGCCCGCACGGGGCACGGGCATTTCATTGCTTCCTCTCCCCGTCCCCAGCCTGCCTTGCGACCAACTTCTCGGCTCCCCCCTTCTCTTCCAACTTCCACTCTCTCCGCCCGCCGCCACCGCGGCCATGGCCCCAAAAAGGAAGCTTTTCACGGCCGAGAAAGGGAAGAGGACGGCGGAGGAGGTAGAGCCGCCGAAGCCGGCGGCGACGAGGGGTAGAGGCCGGGCCTGTGGTTCGGCTACGACGAGGGTTCCTCTTCGGGGCCGGCCGCGCTCCACGGCCGCCACCGCGGAGGTGGGCCCCAGTACCCATGGAACGGCCGCGACCCGTGGTCGTGGGAGGGGTGCTGCTCGTGGGCGCGGACGGTGCGGCGGCCGTGGCCGAGGCGGCCGCAGTGGTTCAGCTGCTCTTCCTCCTCCGCCGGGGAGCCACTCGGCGAAGGCAGCCCACGAGTTCATCATGGACATGCACCGCTCGCCCTGCACCTGGCTTCGTCTCCCGGACCTCTTCACGAGGGCGATGGAGGAGCGCGCGCCCCTGGGCCTGTGGCTGCAGGCGGACGGCTGCTGCAACGACCCCTCTTGGGTGGCGGCGGAGTTCACCCCTTCCGGCTTCATGTTCTTGAAGCAGGGGTGGAAGTCTTTTGCCCTCGCCCGCGGCCTGAAGTGGCGGCACCTCCTCCACTTCAAGTATGATGGAGCCACCACCCTCTTCCAGAAGATCTTTGGGGCCTCCGGCTGCCGCCTGGGGTGCTGCGCGGAGAGCGAGGATGGCAGCTACAGCGGCTCCTCCAGCGAGGACGACAGCGTCGACGGCGGCGCCTCCTCCGATGGGGGCGGAAGCGACGACAGCTCTCTCCGCGTCAAGAGCAAGGGGGAAGACTCCGACTAGGCATGCGACGCCCGTGCTGGAGCCTTGAGGACGGCGACGCCCAGCCTAGGCTTCTTTCTTTTTGTTTTCTGCACTAGATTGATGTAGCCCCCCGGGGGTGTGAAATGTTTGTACGGCACTTTTGTTGTCAAGTACTTAATGATCCGCGCACTTTCGTTTTCCTCCCGAGGCCTTTATTTCCCTTTTACATTGCCCTCGTGCCCTGTGTCATTGGGACCCAGCCCCTGAGGCAGGCTATACCATCGCTGGTATGCCTAGAGCGTGTGCTCGGCAAGGCCAGAGGGTGTAGGGCTCTTAGGGCTGGTAGGAGCCCCCGAGACGTGATGCTCAGGGTCCCCCCCTTGATGCGCAGGCGGCTCGTTCCAAGGAAATCAGGACGCCACGAGAGAGAAACAAGAGGGAAAAACCCGAGGGGTGCTTAGACTTAGCTCTTTTTGAGGCGCGTGGCTTGGAGCGAGCCCTTCGCAGGACGCAACGCGCGAGGCCCGGTCCCTCACGAAGCCTTCTGCCCGTAGGGCACCAGCCACGAGGCCTCCCGAGGGGGGCTCCTGAGGCCCTTGGGATCCTACACTAGGGGAATTGCCAAGTTTTTGCAAGTAATGTAACGGGGCGCGCTCGCGAGGCCGCCTGCGGGTGTTACGCGAGGAGGTAAGAGCACCAAGGACCTGGTGAGGTGACGTGCACGGGAGCCGGCCCGCGAGCCAGAGCTCAGTCACTTGGGTTTTGCAGCACTGCTGGGACTGACCCGAGCACAGGCACCATGGCCAGCCCCCGCTCACGTGAGACACATGGGGGGAGATCGCGAGCTCGCTTCCCGAGGCAAACTCAGCTGCAAGGACACCGGTTATTAGGAAGTAGGCTTTACTGATGCATGAAATAGATTCATTACACAATAGAAAAGATACGTGCTGCCGTGTTCGACATGGGTCAGGCTGAGGATGTGATGGCCGTAGGCCCCTCAAGTAACTAGGCCGCCAGCGCAGAGCATGGGGTGTCCGCCAGCGCGGAGCATGGGGCTTCCACGAGAGTGGGAGGGAGCTCCCGCTTGCCAACGGCAGCGCCGGTAGAGGGAGCTCCGGAGCATGTACAGCTCCATTTCGTTCGTATCCATGGGTTCACGGATAGAACTTGCGGAGATGCTGGATGTTCCATGTGTTTTGTACCAGAACACCCTCCTCCATTTCGAGCCGTGCCGCACCGGGCCGGGAGATGTGCGTGACCCTAAAAGGGCCCTCCCACATGGGTGAGAGTTTATGGAGTCCCTCCCTGGAGATGATCCGGCGCAGGACGAGGTCGCCCGCCTCGAGGGTGCGGGGGCGTATGTTGCGGCTGTGATAGCGACGCAACGCCTGCTGGTACCTTGCCGCGTGAAGGGTGGCCTGGCGGCGCGCCCCTTCGAGGAAAAGCAGGTCATCCTCCTGCAGGCCATCTTGACGAGACTCATCGAAAGTCAAGACCCGCGGGGACCGGTGCTTGACCTCAGCTGGGAGAACCGCTTCTGCCCCGTAGATGAGGAAGAAAGGCGTCTCGCCGGTGGGCTTGGTCGCCGTGGTGCGGATGGACCATAGCACTGAAGGAAGCTCCTCCAGCCAGCCCTTGTCGCATGCGGTGAGCTGCTTCTTGAAGCTCCTAGTCTTGAGGCCCTTGAGGACCTTAGCGTTGGCGCGCTCGGCCTGGCCGTTGCTTTGAGGGTGTGCCACAGAGGCGAAGCAGATCTGCGTGCCGATGCTGCCGCAGTAGGTCTTGAACTGGCCGCTGGTGAACTACGTGCCGTTGTCCGTGATGATGCGGTTGGGGACGCCAAAGCGGCACACCAGGCCCTTGATGAACTTGACCGCTGATCCTGCCGGAATGGTCCGGACAGGCTCCACCTCCGCCCACTTGGTGAACTTGTCGATGGCGATGTAGAGGTAGTGGTAGCCACCAGCTGCGCGAGGGAAGGGCCCGAAGATATCCAGCCCCCAGACCGCGAAGGGCCACGAGAGGGGGATGGTCTGGAGCCCTTGTGCCGGCTGGTGGATCTGCTTGGCGTGGAACTGGTAGGCCTCACATGCCTAGACCAGCTCCGCGGCATCTTCGAGCGCTGTGGGCTAGTAGAAACCACTGCGGAATGCCTTACCTACGAGGGTGCGTGAGAACGAATGGTGGCCGCAGTCGCCTCCATGAATGTTGGCAAGCAGCTCGCGCCCTTGCTCCTTGGAGATGCACCGCAACACAACTCTGTTCGGGCGGTGGCGGCACAGGTCACCCTCCCTCAAGTGGTAGAGCGCGGCTTGGTGGACCACATGCTTCACTTCCGCGTCGATCTCTGGGAGGGCGCTGCCCTCCAGATAGGCCTTGATCTCCGCGGTCCAGCTTTCAGGCTGCGGCTCGAGCGCTAGCAGCAGGCGAGTGCCCAAAGCTGGTCTGCAATCTGGTGCGCCCATGGGTGGTGCGGGAGGGAGCTCTTCGCGAGGCGCCGGGATGCTGGCGATCGGGGGCGCCGCTGAAGGCTTCAGGAGCCGCTCCTCGAAGACACCTGGGCTCTAGGGCTCGCGGCGAGAAGCATGCTTGGCGATTTCGTCCGCCTCGCTGTTGTCGCTGCGAGGGACGTGTTGTAGCTCCATGCCCATGAAGCGCTTCTCGATCTTGCGCACCTCCTCTAGGTAGGCCGCCATGTGCTCATCCTTCGGCTTGTACTTCTTGTTGGAGAAGTTGACGAGGAGCTGCGAGTCACCCTTGATTATGATGCGCCTGACTCCAAGCGCGATGGCGGCCTTGAGCCCGGCGATGAGTCCCTCATACTCGGCGATGTTGTTGGAGACCTTGTCGGTGTGCCCGAAGCAGAGCTGCACTGCGTAGTAAAGCTTGTCGCCTGTGGGTGTAGTGAGCACCACCCCCGCCCCCGCGCCCTGGCGCGTGAAGGCCCCGTCGAAGTGCATGCTCCAGCCTCCGGAGGTAGCCTCCTCGGGCAGGGACGACTCCTCCTGCGGCTCATCCTGACGCGTGTCCGTCCATTCGGCCGCGAAGTCTGCCAAGGCCGCGCCCTTGATGGTCCTGGTGGTGAGGAACTCCAGCTCGAAAGGCTGCAGCTCGATGCTCCACTAGGCGACGCGGCCGGTGGCATTTGGGCTCCGCAGGACTTGCTCCAGCGGGTAGGAGGAGATCACTCTGACTGGGTGACCCTGGAAGTAGTGGCGTAGCTTCCTGGAAGCCATGAGGAGCGCCAGGAGGAGCTTCTGCTGCATGGGGTACCGTTCATGCGCGTCTCGCAGCACTGTACTGACGAAGTAGACGGGGTGCTCGACGAGGCGCGTGACCGTGGTATCCAAGTCGTGCTCGCCGAGGGGCTCAGGCTGCTGTGCCGCGGGGGCCTCCGGAGATGGCGCCACGGGGGCCTCCGGAGGCTGAGCTGCAGAGGCCTCCTGAGGGGGCGCGGGGGCCTCCGGAGGGGGGCCCTCGGCAGGCGCCGGCAGGGCCTTAAGGGGCTCCAGCGATGTCTCCGCGGCACCCGCAGGCACAGGCTCGGCAGGCTTCTTCTTGACGCAGACTCGCTCCTCCCGCTCTGCCACAAGGGCCGCACTGGCCGTTTGGGGAGTGGCCGCCAAGTATAACAGCAGGCGCTCACGTGGGCGCGGGGTGACCATGACGGGAGGGCTGGTGAGGTACCTTTTGAGATCCTCGAAGGCAGCGTCGGCCTCAGGGGTCCACTTGAAGGGGCCAGACCTCTTCATGAGCTTGAAGAAAGGCAGAGCCCGCTCGCCGAACTTGGATATGAAACGACCAAGCGAGGCCATGCATCCCGCCAGGCGCTGCATCTCCTTGAGGTTGCGGGGCGGCCTCATCTCCTCGATAACCTTAATCTTGTCAGGGTTGGCCTTGATGCCACGATGGGAGACCAGAAAACCCAGGAGCTTGCCGGAAGGGACGCCGAAGACACACTTGACGGGGTTGAGCTTGAGGTTGACCTTGCGCAGGTTGGCAAAGGTTTCCTTCAGGTCCTCGATGAGGGTGCGCGCCTCGCGCGTTTTGATGACGATGTCGTCGACGTATGCCTCCGCGTTTCTCCCCATTTGGCACCCTAGGCAGATGCGCATCAGCCTCTGGAAGGTAGCCCCCGCGCTCTTTAGGCCAAAGGGCATGCACACGTAGCAGAACACTCCACAGGGGGTGATGAAGGTGGTTTTCTCCTCATCCTCCTTTGCCATCTTGATCTGATGATGGCCCGAGAAGGCATCCAGGAAGCAGAGCAGAACGCACCCGGCGGTGGAGTCTACTATTTGGTCAATCCTGGGTAGCGGGAAGTGGTCCTTGGGGCAGGCCTTGTTGAGGTTGGTGAAGTCGACGCACATGTGCTTACCACCGTGCGGCTTGGCGACGACAACGGGGTTGGCGATCCACTCCGGGTGGAGCACTTCGTGGATGATTCCGGCGTCTTGGAGCTTCTCGACCACCCCAATGACGAAGTCCTGCTTCTCGGGCGCCTGGCACCATACTTTCTGCTTGACGGGGCGTGCATTGGGGCACACCGCCAAGTGGTGCTAGATCACCTCCCTTGGCACGCCGGTCATGTCTGAGGCCGTCCAAGAGAACATATCAGCATTCGCCCGAAGGAAGTCGATGAGGGCGCCTTCTTGTTCGGGGGGAAGGCCGCTGCCGATGGTGAGGAAGGGGCCCGCGCCACTCCCATCCAACGACGCTTTCTTGGTTTCGGCCCGCTCCTAGGAGAACAGCAGCTTCTTCTTCGCGGGCGCCGGCTCGGCAAGCTCAGGGGCGTCCTCCTCGGCCTGGGATGTGGCGGCGGCCGCCTTGTGGGCGCGCGCGAGGGCGCGCACCGCGTCCTTTACATCGCAATGGATTGTGAGGGTGCCGCTGCTGCCGGGCATCTTGACGAGGCCGTAGGCGTGGTGTGTTGCGGCCATGAACTTGGAGAGCGCTGGGTAGCCCAAGATGGCGTTGTAGGGCAGGCCGATGCGAGCCACATCGAAGACGACGAGCTCCGTACGGTAGTTCTCGCGGGTTCCGAAGGTGATGGGAAGGCGCACCTGCCCCAGGGGGGCAGTGGAGCCGCCGGTGACGCCCGAGAAGGGCCTGGCGGGCACCAGGCGCCCACCCGGCGCCCGGAGCATCTCGAAAGTCTCCACAGAGAGCACGTTGAGGCCAGCGCTGCCATCGATGAGCGTCTTAGTGACGGCCACACCGCCGATAGTCGGAGTGCACAGCAGAGGAACAGCCCCCGCAGCCCTGGCGGACCTGGGATGGTCGCTGGCGTCGAAGGAGACAGGGAACTCAGACCACTTGAGGCGGCCGGCGGGCTCGGGCGCCTGAAGGGCCGCGCTCACCTCGCGCATGAAGCGCTTGAGGTGGCGGCTGGACGGAGGGGCCTGGGCCCCTCCCAGGATGCAGGCCACCCCTCAGGGCCCCTGGGAACCTCCGCTGGTGGCAACGGCCTTGGTTGGGCGGCGGCCGCCGGCGCCGCTCAGCACGGATGGGCCGCGGCCCGGAGGAGGAAGAAGACGGGGAGCGGCGCGCCCAGGTCGCTCAGCGTGCTGTGGTGAAGTGGACGTGGGGCGAGGGGGCGCCTGGCCTCCGCTGGCGGCAAAGACGAGCTCGGTGATGCGCTCGAGCCAGGCATCGCGGCCGTCCTTGGAGGGGTGACAGCGCAGCAGCCCCCGAGCCATGAGCAGCGCGGCGCGCAGAGCAAGGGGGTCACTCCCTGTGGGCGAAGATGCTGTAGAGGAGAGGCCGCGGTCCCGCCCACTCGCCGACGGGTGGATGGAGGAGGACGCCCGCTCCCCAACGGGCCCGACGGTGGCAGCTCGATGTGCAGCGCGCTCGCGGCGGCGTCGTCCATGTCGGTGCCAATGTCGGGGTTGAAGGCGCGAAGACGGCAAGTCCCCCTACCTGGCGCGCCAAATGTCGGAGTCTAGGATCTGCGTCCAAGAAACTTCTCCAAGAACGTAGGATTCAAACTCTGGGGGACTTTGCTTGGCAGCCTACGACGGGACTACGGTGGGGACGCGACGGACTCGCTGGCTCTCACCGGACACGAAGGGGACGCGTGAGCTACCCAGGTTCGGGCCACCGTGCGGTGTAATACCCTACTCCTGCTTGTGTTGGATTGCTGTGTGGTGGAGAGCTTGTGCCCCAGGTACAAGAGGTGTGGGGGAGAAAAATGAGTCGATCCCCTTACATGGAAGCAACTCTGCCCCTTTTGTAGTGCCTTGGTCCTCTTCCCTGAAAATATGAGCGGGAAAGGGTAGCCACAGGGCGGAAATTCAAAGGGGGACAGGGGCGCAGGCTTATCCTGACTAAAGGCGGTCTCCGCCTATTAAAGTAGCTCCCCGTGATGCGCAGGTGGGCTTGGCGATGACCTCCATCCTGGCGCGCTGATCCATCCTGATCTTCTATCACCAAAGAGGAAATGTCTTGGGGCTTGCTTTTTGGGGGAAGGCAGATGCGGCTGCTCCCTTATCATCATAACGGAAACCTGTCTGAGTTGTATCCTGCTGTCCTCGCCCTGACGTCGGGGCGTCACCCATGTGATGGGCCGGCCGCCCTGCGGTTGGCGCCGTGCGCAATGCCCCACAAAGCGGCCTCTTGAGGGATCCCCTCACGAGGCGATCTGGGGCTTGCCGGCCTCACCAGGGCTAGGCCGGGTGGTGAGGGGCCTCGCGAGGTTGTCCCCTCGCGAGGCGACCCCTCCTGGGCGACGACGCCAGGGCCACCTTGCCTGGGCCGGCCAACGAGCGCCGCCTCCTGGGCCAGAGGCAGACGGGCCGTGGTTCCCTGGTTCCCACTGGGCCGACACACTTCTCAAGTTTACATAAATTTTAGAGAGAGAGAGAGAGTCCTTGTTGTTGGTCGAAGTGCTGAAGAGGAGCAGCAGCTATGAAGGTTAAGAGAAGTAGCAGGAGTGGGGTAGCAGGGATGATGTGATGGCAGCCCGATCTTTCGATGAGATTGGGGATAACTATTGATTTGGTGGATTTTGACCTTGGCGATCCGGCTATACCGTACCCGACGATACGCCTCGACAATCGCTAAACCAATCTTCGATGATTATTGATCTTGTTGTAGGCACGATCAACCTGAACAACAAGGTTCGAGTTCCTGCAAGCAACCGAAGAACCGGCAAGAACAAAGGTGAATTGCAATCTGAAATTGCGGATGATAAATTAAGCACACGAACTAGATGAAAAGTTGGGGTTCCACTGTGGATCTGACAAGGCGGTAGTCCTACACGTCTCGTAGATGCAAATTGTAGCGATGGCTAGACAATACAATAAAACCCGAGTCTAAACCCGAGACTGAGTGCTTCTATTGCAAGGGGAAGGGTCATTGGAAGCGGAACTGCCCCAAGTACTTGGCAGATAAGAAGGCTGGCAACGTCAACAAAGGTATATTTGATATACATGTTATTGATGTGTACTTTACTAGTGCTCGTAGTAGAGCCTGGGTATTTGATACTGGTTCGGTTGCTAATATTTGTAACTCGAATCAGGAGCTGCGGAATAAGTGGAGACTAGCTAAGGATGAGGTGACGATGCGCGTCGGAACTGGTTCCAAGGTTGATGTGATCGCCGTCGGTACGCTCCCTCTACGTTTACCTTCCAGATTAGTTTTGAACCTGAATAATTGTTATTTGGTGCCGGCGTTAAGCATGAACATCATATCTGGATCTTGTTTATTGTGAGACGGTTATTCATTTAAGTCAGAGAATAATGGTTGTTCTATTTATATGAATAATATCTTTTATAGTCATGCACCCTTGGTGAATGGTTTATTCTTGTTGAAGCTCGATGGTAGTGATACACATGTTCATAATATTGATGCCAAAAGATGCAAAGTTAATGATGATAGTACCACATACTTGTGGCACTACCGCTAAGGTCATATTGGTGTAAAGCGCATGAAGAAACTCCATGCTGATGGACTTTTGGAATCTCTTGATTATGAATCATTTGATACATGTGAACCATGCCTCATGGCCAAGATGACTAAGACCCCGTTTTCCGGAACTATGGAGCGGGCAAGTGACTTGTTGGAAATAATACATACCGATGTATGCGGTCCGACGAGTGTTGAAGCATGTGGTGGATATCATTATTTTCTTACCTTCATAGATGATTTGAGTAGATATGGGTATATTTACTTAATGAAACACATGTCTGAAACATTTGAAAAGTTCAAGGAGTTTCAGAGTGAAGTAGAGAATCATCGTAATAAGAAAATTAAATTTCTACGATCTGATCATGGAGGTGAATATTTGAGTTACGAGTTTGGTATGCATTTAAGACAATGTGGAATTGTTTCACAACTCACGCCATCTGGAACACCACAGCATAATGGTGTGTCCGAACGTTGTAATCATACTCTATTGGATATGGTGCGTTCTATGATGTCACTTACCGATTTGCCACTATCATTTTGGGGTTATGCATTAGAGACAGCCGCATTCATTTTAAACAGGGCACCATCTAAATACGTTGAGACAACACCGTATGAGTTATGGTTTGGTAAGAAACCTAAGCTGTCGTTTCTTAAAGTTTGGGGATGCGACGCTTATGTCAAGAGGCTTCAGCCTCATAAGCTCGAACCCAAAGCGGAGAAGTGCGTCTTCATAGGATACCCGAAAGAGACCATTGGGTATACCTTCTATCACAGATCCGAGGGCAAAATCTTTGTTGCTAAGAATGGGTCCTTTCTAGAGAAAGAGTTTCTCTTGGAAGAAGTGAGTGGGAGGAAAGTAGAACTTGATGAGGTAATTGTACCTTCTCCCGAATTGGAAGGTAGCACATCACAAAAAGAAGTTCCCGTGATGCCTACACCATCCGGAGAGGAAGCTAATGATGATGATCATGAACTTCGGATCAAGTTACTACTGAACTTCGTAGGTCGACCAGGGTACGTTCCGCACCAGAGTGGTACGGTAATCACGTCTTGGAAGTCATGTTGTTAGACAACGGCGAACCTATGAACTATGAAGAAGCAATGATGAGCCCGGATTCCGACAAATGGCTTGAGGCCATGAAATCCAAGATAGGATCCATGTATGAAAACAAAGTATAGACTTTGGTGGACTTGCCCGATGATCGGCAGGCCATTGAGAATAAATGGATCTTTAAGAAAAAGACAGGCGCTGATGGTAATGTCACCATCTATAAAGCTCGACTTGTCGCAAAGGGTTTTCGACAAGTTCAAGGGGTTGACTACGATGAGACTTTCTCACCCGTAGCGATGCTTAAGTCTATTAGAATTATGTTAGCAATTGCCGCATTTTATGATTATGAAATTTGGTAGATGGACGTCAAAACAACATTCCTAAATGGGCTTCTTAAGGAAGAGTTGTATATGATGCAACCGGAAGGTTTTGTCGATCCTAAGGATGCTAACAAGGTATGCAAGCTCCAGCGATCCATCTATGGACTGGTGCAAGCATCTCAGAGTTGGAATATACGCTTTGATGAGGTGATCAAGGCTTTTGGTTTTATACAAACTTACGGAGAAGCTTGTATTTACAAGAAAGTGAGTGGGAGCTCTGTAGCATTTCTAATATTATATGTGGATGACATATTATTGATTGGAAATGATATAGAATTTTTGGAAAGCATAAAAGGTTATTTGAACAAGAGTTTTTCAATGAAAGACCTGGGTGAAGCTGCTTACATATTGGGCATCAAGATCTATAGAGATAGATCAAGACGCCTGATAGGACTTTCACAGAGCACATACCTTGACAAGATTTTGAAGAAGTTCAAAATGGACCAGTCAAAGAAGGAGTTCTTACCTGTGTTGCAAGGTGTGAGGTTGAGTAAGACTCAAAGCCCGACCATGGCAGAAGAAAGAGAAAGGATGAAAGTCACCCCCTATGCCTCAGCCACAGGCTCTATAATGTATGCCATGCTGTGTACCAGACCTAATGTGTGCCTTGCCATAAGTCTGTCGGGGAGGTACCAAAGTGATCTAGGAGTAGATCACAGGACAGCGGTCAAGAATATCCTTAAGTACCTTAAGAGGACTAATGACATGTTTCTCGTTTATGGAGGTGACGAAGAGCTCGTCGTAAAGGGTTACGTCAATGCAAGCTTCGACACAGATCCGGATGACTCTAAGTCTCAAACCGGATACGTATTTATATTGAATGGTGGAGCAGTCAGTTGGTGCAGTTCCAAGCAAAGCGTCATAGCAGGATCTACATGTGAAGCGGAGTATATAGCTGCTTCGGAAGCAGCGCAAGAAGGAGTCTGGATGAAGGAGTTCATATCCGATATAGGAGTAATACCTAGTGCATCAGATCCAATGACTATCTTTTGTGACAACACTAGAGCTATTGCCATTTTCCAAGGAGCCCAGGTTTCACAAGAAGACCAAGCACATCAAACACCGCTTCAACTCCATCCGTGATTACATCAAGGAGGGAGACATAGAACTTTGCAAAGTACATACGGATCTGAATGTGGCAGACCCGTTGACTAAACCTCTTCCACGAGCAAAACATGATCAACACCGGGACTCCATGGGTGTTAGATTCATTATGATGTAATCTAGATTATTGACTCTAGTGCAAGTGGGAGACTATTGGAAATATGCCTCGGCAATAATAAATTGGTTATTATCATATTTCCCGTTCATGATAAATGTTTATTATTCATGCTAGAATTGTATTGACCGGAAACTTAAATACATGTGTGAATACATAGACGACACCGTGTCCCTAGTAAGCCTCTACTAGACTAGCTCGTTGATCAAAGATGGTTAAGGTTTCCTAACCATAGACATGAGTTGTCATTTGATAACGGGATCACATCATTAGGAGAATGATGTGATGGACAAGACCCAACCGTAAGCTTAGCATCAGATCATTTAGTTATTTGCTACAGCTTTCTTCATGTCAAGTACCTGTTCCTTGGACCATGAGATCATGTCACTCCCAGATACTAGAGGAATACCTTGTGTGCTATCAAACGTCACTTCGTAACTGGGTGATCATAAAGGTGCTCTACAGGTATCTCCGAAGGTGTCTATTGGGTTGCATGGATCGAGACTGGGATTTGTCACTCCGTATGACGGAGAGATATCTCTGGGCCCTCTCAATAATACAACATCGTAAAGAGCTTGCAAGCAATGTGGCTAATGAGTTAGTCACGAGATCTTGTATTACGGAACGAGTAAATAGACTTGCCGGTAACGAGATTGAACTAGGTATGGAGATACCGACGATCGAATCTCGGGCAAGTAACATATCGCCGGACAAAGGGAATTGCATACGGGATTAATTGAATCCTCGACATCGTGGTTCAACCGATAAAGATCTTCATTG
Organism: Elymus sibiricus; assembly: GCA_039707655.1. Lineage (NCBI taxonomy): Eukaryota > Viridiplantae > Streptophyta > Magnoliopsida > Poales > Poaceae > Elymus > Elymus sibiricus. The sequence continues at coordinate 152,836,511 of CM077670.1, read as the reverse complement.
AATATGTAGGAATCAATATGGGCATCCAGGTCCCGCTATTGGTTATTGACCGGAGAGGAGTCTCGGTCATGTCTGCATGTCCCAAACCCGTAGGGTCGCACACTTAACGTTCGGTAGCGCTAGGGTAGTATTGAGATATTAATAGCGGAAAGTCCAAAGGTTGTTCGGAGTCCTGGATGGGTTCTGGGATATCACGAGGAGCTCCGTAATAGTTCGGAGGTAAAGATTTATATATGGAAAGTTGTTTTCGGGGTTACGGAAAAAGTTCGGTTTTTTCGGTATTGTACCGGGAAGTCACCGGAAGGTTCCAGAAGGTTCCGGAGGAGTCCGGGAGTCCACGGAAGGTTTCCACCAGTCCCTAGGGCAAGCATGGGCTGTGGGGGGCGCCCTGGCCTTATTGGGACAAGGGGACCATCCCCACATAGGCCCATGCGCCTGGGGAGGCAAACCCTAGGAGGTGGGGGCGCCTCCACCTAGCTTGGGGCCAAGTTTCCCCCCTTGGCCGCCGCCCCCTCCCTTGGATGAGGGGCTAGGGCCGGCGCCCCCTCCCTCTTTCCCCTATATATAGTGGGGGAGAGGGAGGGCAGTCGCACCCTTTCTCCTGGCGCCTCCCTCTCTCCCGTATACTCCTCCACGTTCCGTCAGCGCTTGGCAAAGCCCTGCCGGAGTTCCGCTGCTGCCACCACCACCATACCGCCGTGCTTGTTCTGATCTCATCTACCTCCCCCCTCTCTTGCTGGATCAAGAAGGAGAGGACACCATCGAGCTGAACATGTGCTAATCTCGGAGGTGCTGTCCATTCGGCACTAGATCGGATTGGATCGCGATTGGATCATGAAGAGTACGACTACATCAACCGCGTTACGATGCTAACACTTTTGGTCTACAAGGGTATGTCGACACATTCCCCTCTCGTTGCTTTGCATCTCCTAGATTAGATCTTGGGTGTTTCATAGGAAATTTTTTGATTTTCATGCAACGTTCCCCATCACACTGTTACGATTTGAAGGAAGTAATAATCATCATCAGGCCGGCCCACATGTAGACAGAATATTGTATGGTCTCCTTCTTTATTTGATGAGGTGGGCTTGTATGTACGTGGCTTCCTCCTTCTCTCCTTGATTGGTTCTTGCATGCAATAGTGTTGCTACTTGTGTAGTCAACATGCAATATTTTCCATCTCCTGACTTCATGTTACTTTCTCTCGTCAGATCTCCAACACCTTCGTTTCTGAGTACAAGTAAATCAGAACATGAGCGTAATATCATATTCTCGTCAGCTAAATCATATGTACAAAGGAGCGATAGTACCTGGCCATTTATCTGTCTCATACGCGCTCCGTCATTGGTCCAGACGGAACTGATGAAGGGGTCGCGGCGGGTTTAACAGTAGAAGAAATGTCCTCATTATCCCCCCTTCTTGAATCGAAGTCGTCCTTGATGGTAGCTCTTCATCCTCACTCAAATAAGGCCTTAAATCTGCAACATTAAATGTGGGACTAACCCAAAATTGTGTGGCAGATCAAGCTTATTGTCACGCCCAGTATGCGGGTCTATCCTCAAGGAACTCGGAATTTCCACCAAGGATAGAAGCGCATATCGAAGACGCTTCGCAAGGTGGATATCATTACAACATACCATGTACTGAATAGATGAGAATACCAGATAAAGGCTTACACTCGCCACAAGCTATAGCATGAATACATCAATACATCAATACATAGCAATCATCATACAGAAGAGTAGGATCCGACTACGGATGAAATCAAATGACAAAGAAGAACGACATCCACCCTGCTAATCCCAGGCTGCCAACCGGGAACCCATCCTACGACCGACGAAGAAGAAGAAGCAGAAGAAGAACTCCAAAGGCAAACATGCATCGCTCTCGTGCCAAATCATCGCTTTACCTGTACCTGCACCTATTGTTGTAGTAAACTGTGAGCCACGAGGACTCAGCAATCCCATTACCACGGGTATCAAGACTAGCAAAGCTTAATGGGTATGGAATGGATAAGTGGTGAGGTTGCAGCAAGCACTAAGCATTTATATGGTGGCTAACTTACGAGTACAAGAATAAGAAGAGCAAACTATGCATAACGGTCGCAAACTAATAATGATCAAGAAGTGATCCTGAACACCTACTTACGAGTGCAAATATAACCCCACTGTGTTCTCTTCCCGAACTCCCTCGAAAAGAGACAATCACGGTTACGCACGTGGTTGGTGTATTTTAATTAGAATTTAGTGTCAAGTTCTCTACAACCGGAGGTTATAAATTTCCAAGTCGCCACATAACCGCGGGCACGGCTCTCCGAAAGATTTAACCCTGCAGGGGTGCTCCAAGTACTCCATTATAAATTACCACACGCATCCGATGGAACATCCTCACACCATGACAACACGATGCTTACGATAAGGAATCCCGGTGGACAAGCCACTCGTAAAAGGTAAAACTAAACCAGCAAGACCTCCCGATGTGTCGACGATCCCGATAGGAGCCGCGTATCTCGTTTTCAGGACACGGCGGATGAGCTATGGTTACAACGACCAAGTCCACGAGTTGCCCCGGGCGGCGCCGCAAACTGTTCTAGTTTGGACCAACACTCATGAGGAGCACTGGCCCGGGGTTGTTGATTAATTATCCTCGGGGGCTAGCAGGTCCCTATGCAAGTTTTAGTTGTTATTAGGCAAATGTAGTACCAATGTTGGGCCTTGATGGAGAAGTTTATCCTAATACGAATGATCAGGGGGGTTCCCATATGCCCCACATGTGTTAGAAGCGCTCATCATGGAACATAACACCGGTATTACGGAAACTAGAGCGGCATGAGTGGAACAAAACACCAGGCAAAAGGCCGAGCCTTCCACACACAACCAAGTATATAGATGCATTAATTAAATAAGAGATATTGTGATATCCCATGATATCCATGTCCCAACATGGAACAACCTGCGACTGCACTTGCAACTAGCAACGCTATAAGAGGGGCTGAGCAAAGCGGTAACATAGCCAAACAATGGTTTGCTGGGTAAGAGTGATTAGAGGTTGTATCATGGCATATAGGAGGCTGACATATATGTGGTAGGAAGCGCGACATAGCGATAGCAACGAGACAACTAGGAAGCAAAGATAGTAGAGATATCCAAGGTCATGATCATCTTGCCTGAAATCCCGCTAGGAAGAAGATCGAATCCATGAAGAAGATGAACAATCATAGTTGAACGAATCCTCACACTTCGCAATGTAACCGGGAACTATCGAGAAGAAGCACAACCGGAAAGAAGCAAACAATATGGTAAACAAACATCACATAAACATGGCATAATGCACAACCAAGTATGATGCATGTCAAGTTTAAGGATGCATGACATGGCAAGATGCACAACCAAATACTAAGCTCAATATGCAACGAGTTGCATATTGACGAAACTCCACATTCCAATGTTTAGTTCACTCTTGTTTATGCTACTCAACAATATTAAATGTTGTTAATCATGGCAAGAGGTGAAGCAAAATTAAACTACCTATCTAGGCAATTTAAATGAGGCCGGAAACAACAAATAACAATTCCGGAAAATCCCCATATGCAATTTTTAAATTTGGTACTGTTCTACCTAAAACACAATTTTAAAGTTGTTAAACATGCAAATTAATAGCACCATGTTAATCTACATGTTTTTCTAGACCACTTACGTATAAAGTTCATTTAATTCGGAGCTATGGTTGCTTAGTTATGAAATAAACCATTAGTAAGTCATTTAGCAATTTTAATGCAAACAATAATTTAAATGTTGTTAACACGCATGAGAATGACATATTCAAGTTGTATGCAATTTTATGAAAATGGTGGCATTAAATGATACAGAGCATTTGTCGCCATGGCGGAAAGAAATGGGTGCCACGGCGGCGATAACAGAAATGATGCCACGGCAACATACCAGTTCCGGTAGCTCGTCGAGATACCGGTGCAAAAGAACAATTGTGAGATGTGCGGAATGTGCAAGAGCAACGGGGAGTGATCCCGTAACCGGGTGTCCCACACGTCGGTAGCATGAAAACAGGGAACGTGCACGCAACAATCACATATGATGCAAACGCGAGCATCTCATGCAAGACATGCATTCATCCACGTGCGGTCGTCTCAGGGCTATAACTTCCAACCGTGCGATTCGGGGCGGAGCGAGCTTGTTGAGGGAAGTAGGGGTACACGGCAACGGTAGTGGTACATGTTCCGGAAGCGGTTCACGGCGATGGTGGAGGAAGTAGTGGTACTCGCGATCTTGTCGGATCCACGACAACGGTAGTGGTACACATACACATAGACAGACGTCCGGGGTCATCGGTGATGGAACTTGGCGCATCACCGGTGTAGTCGTACTCGGTGTCCTTGCGGCATCGGCGGTAGTCGTACTAGGTGTCGGGCGTCGAGGTACTTGGCGATTCCGGAAAAGGCGGTAGAGGTACTTGTCGTCCATCCACGGAAGGGTCTTGGCATCCTTGGTTCGAGGGTCTTGGCAACGACAAAAGGGGCAGCAGCAAGTGATGGTCGTCGGGGTACTTGGGGTCTCGGTTTTGGCGATGGGGTCTCGGTTTTGGCGATGGTACAGTGGCTCCATGATAGCGCCGTGGTGGTCTTGCAGAAGCAGCAAGGCCGAGACGCCGATCAGGGAAGGAGGCAACAGAGGCCTGCGGCGGTGGTGAGGCTCCACGGTCGAGCAGAGGCATAAGCGGGCAGGGGCGAGGCTGTGGTCCTGGTGATTGTTCCTGGCTGAAGCGGGAGCAGGGCGATGCGAGCACAGCAGCAGGAGGCGTCCATGGTGGCTGCTGCATAGGGAGGCAGGGCGAGGTGCAGGGCGGAGTAGAGGCGCTCGCGATGGAGGGAGACGGGCGGCGCGCGGCGCTCGGTGGCAGGGCCCCCGAGCAGAGGAGAGGCGCGGCGAGGTGCAGCACGGTGACCTGCGGGGCCAAGGACGGCGGCGATGTGGGTGTGCGATGGGGATCGGGCGCGACGCAGCTGCGCTGCTGGACGAGGCAGGAAGGGTCCGGGGGAGGACGCGTGTAGGGGAGGCCGGAGTAGGCAAACACGGTGGCAGGCAGGAGCGGTGGCGCCATGGCCATCCGGCGAGCAGAGCTGCGGGCTGAGCTTGCACGGGAGCTCGCTGCGGCGGCTGCGGGACCCGGCGAGGTGAGGCGGGTTGCCGGCGGCGGCGCGAAGACGGCGGGTCGCGATGGGAGGCGGCGTGGCCTGGCGTGGCGCGGCGGCGGTGAGGCGCTCCGGGCGGCGGGGAGTGGGAGGCCGGGCGTGAGCCCTCTCTGTGCGCGAGTGGCGGCGCACGGGGGAGAGAGACGAGGGAGAGAGTGGAGGGGATCGATTGCTGCGGGAGCGAGGGGATAAGGAGAGCTCCAGGTGGGCTTTGGGCTGGCTAGGGTTAGAAGAAGAAGGTGGCTGGGCCTAGGGGCTGACTGTTGGCAGGGCTTCCTCTCCCTCTTTCTCTCTTCCTTTTTTTTCATTAACAGAAAAAATAGAAAGAAAGAAAAGGGAGAAAAGAAAAGATTTAGAGGAAGAATTTTTGGGCAGGAGGCCAATTTTCCTGGACTCACAAAATGAGCTTGATAAAAGAAAAATAGAAATGAGCATGCCCGTGAAGATGAATTCGAACTCATTTGAATTTAATTCAAATGGGTTTGAATAGGAAGTGGGTGTTTGGAAGGCCCAAAAATGTTGAGACTTTTGGAGGAGCCTCGGTAAAAGGAAAATGAATTTTTGGGGAAGCTTGGAGAACAAACTTGAAGCAGAGAAGGCATGAGATTTATTTTGCAAGTGTGTTATGGTGATCCCAAATTAATGGAATATTTATTATAGCTCCCTAAAATATTGGAAGGATATGTTATAAAGAGAAATCACCATGTGAATTCCCTCAATTTAAATAGATCAAAGGATCTATGCAATTTATTTAGATGAGTTGCAAAATTTTAATGACATGATGGCATGATGACATGATGCAATGCAAAATAAAATAAAATAGCTCAAACAATAAAATAATAATAATTACAGAAGGAATCGGTCTCAGGGTATCACACTTATATGCATTCTCATTAATTTTTTATATCACCTTAAAAGGTCCATCCGCACGAGGCATTAATTTTGACTTTCGTAAATCAGGGAAACGGTCTTTTCGCAAATGTAACCATACTAAATCACCTGGTTCAAACACAATACTTTTCCTACCCTGATGTCGGTGTATAAAACATGGGTATTTTATACCCTGACTTATGCACAGACAGTAGTAGCCTCCTTGCCGGCCAAGCCTTGCCGGGAACCACCAAGACCAAGACTCAAGACCCAGTTGCGGAAGCCACTAGAGAGAAGCTCAAGACACAGCACCAACAAGTACTCAACTAATACCGAAGATAAAGACATTCCTCACCGGCAAGGCTGAACCGGCAAGGTGAGGACCCGGCAAGCTCCGTGCCGGCAAGCTTAAGCCAGCCCTACAGCGCTCCACCTCGCTGCACAGGTGTTTGCTGATGCGTGAGGTGTCGACCGCGCGGGTTGGTTGGCGAGGCTTGTCGGGCATGTGTCAGCTCGCTGGGACGAGATTTGCCCCTAACGACACCCGTCCAAGAGGCGTGTCAGGATAATACGAGGTAGCTGGGCAAGCGGTGCAAAAACCTTGCCGGGACTACCTCTCCACATGACACCTAGCGTCGCATTTAATGCCTTTGTCCTAAATTGGCAGAGTTAGGTACGATAGCACTGTTTGCTATCTAATCGCTATGTAATTACTGTTTTGCCACTGTGGTAACCCCTTGAACTATAAAAGGAGGGCCAAGGCAACAGTTTGGGGGATTCGGACCCCTCTTCAAACACAAGCACGTCTCGCGTAGCTGCTTCCCCCGCGCCTTGCCGGGACAGGCGCTCCTTGTACTGTGCTTCTGCACCATCAATACACCAAAGGCAGGAGTAGGGTTTTACGCTTCTCAGCGGCCCGAACCTGGGTAAATCCCTCGCGTTTCCCACTGTCCATGCTCTTTGTGCACGTCGACCTCCCCCGCCGAACCACAAGGGGCTGCATGGCCCCATAGATGGTCGTACCCCGACATCTTCGGCGCGCCAGGTAGGGGCAAGCGTCGCTTGCACAAACCTTGACCAGTGGGTTGCGCGTCTTCTTCATCATCTTCATCGACTTCATCCTCGTCCTTCTCGTCGTCGATGGCGCCCAAGAAGAAGGGCATAACGATGACGGCCACCCCGCACGCATCCGCGGGCGGCGCAGGCGGCACGGCCAATGCAGGCGGCGCGGATACCGCGGTTGGCACGACCAGCGCAGGCGGCACGGTCGTCATGCCCACCACGGTTGGCACAGGGGACGAGTGCGCCAGAGCCAGTCGACCTCCTCGGTCCTCTGACGAACGGAGCCGCGACGGCGCGGGCAGAGCGAACGGACGACCTCCTCCTCCTCGCCGCGCAGGCGAACGCAGCCACCGGAGCAGCAATACCCGGGGCGGCGCGAGCCGAGATCCCGCTGCGGCGGCGTCCAAGGATGCTACTTCAGGACAGACGCCGTGCCCCTCGCACAATGGGCACGGTGCAGCTCCGAGCGGTGCCAACGACTCTGGGCAGCAGCGACCTCACGGCAAGACTCCTGTGGATCAAATCCCAGATCCTTAGGCACTGCCTCCGCCACGGCGACCTGCTGCTGATCATGTGCCACGGCAGCAAGACCGTGATGGCGCTCCTGCTGGCTCTGCCTGGAGTAGAGCGATGTCGCGCTCTTCGCTCCGGGCCATGCCAGCCACGGCAGCAGAAGCAATGGCGCGAGCTCAGATGCTGCTGAACTTCCCTCCAGCGGCAGAAAAGATGGATGAGTGGAGAGCCACCATCCAAAGCTTGATTGGATTTGCCGAAGCCAGTAAATCGCAGCAAGCGGAGCCCTCACAACGTCCACAAGCAGCACCGACATCTCCAGTCGGTGGCCGCATTGATGGTACCGCACTAACGGTGCAATCGCCGCCGCGACAACCGCCTCAACAGCCGCAACGCCAACAGCCGCGACAAGCCCAGCAATCTCTTGGACCCGACGAGATGTCGATAGCCTCTTCAGATCCACGGGCGCGGCAAGATCAACGGCAAGTGCTGCGAGACAGGCGAGCAGAAGACACCCGCACCACCATCGAACGGCGCCGAGAGGCGCGTCGTCAATCCGCCGTGCGCAACGGCCCCGTCGTTGATGAGCCTGCGCCAGGGGTTGGCGGATATCTACCTTACGAGGTTGGGTGTCCTGCCTTTACCCGCGAGCTGCGGCAAGTCCGATGGCCGTCCGTTCGAGCCTTCAAGCCAGAAGTGCCGGAAAAATATGACGACAAGCTGAACCCGGCAGAGTTTCTAGGCATCTACACTATTGCCGTGCAAGCTGCCGGAGGAAGAGACGAGAAGATCCTCGCCAACTACTTCCCGTTGGTACTAAAACCCAACGTGAGGTCTTGGCTGATGAACTTGCCGGAGAACTCCATCTCTTCGTGGTCAGATCTCTGCAACGAATTCATCGGTGCCTTTACCGGAGGCCACAAGGCCCCTGGACAGCCCAGCGACCTGCAAGTGATCCCGCAAAGAGATGGCGAAACTTTACGCAAGTACATCCAGAGATTCAGCCGCGTACACCGCAACATTCTAGATGTGCACCCCGCAGCCGTCATTGCCGCCTTTCACACGAATGTGCGCAATCGGAGGATGCGGGAGAAGATGAACGTCAAGTTGCCCAAGACCGTCAACGAGCTCTATACGTTGGTGGATAAGTGTGCACGTGCTGAGGAAAGAAGAAGGCTTCCCAGGGAGGACGCTGGTGCCGAAGTAGATTCTGAGGACGATGATGCTGTCACCCCGGGGAAGAAAGGCTGGAAGCACAATAGAAAGCGCAAAGGCAAAACTGTTATGGCTGTCGAGGGCTCCGGCAACTCCGAGTCCGCCAAGAAAGCCAAGACTGAGAATTCCGGCAAGGAGGCTGCTGTACACACCGCTTGCCAGGAGGCGACGGCAAACGAGAAGGCCGGCAAGTTAGATGGACCATACTGCAAAATTCATCGCACCAAAGGCCATGATCTCCAAGAGTGCCGGCAAGTCAAGCACCTTGTTGAGAACCAGAAGGCTGAATACGAGAAGCGCGACAAGGAAAAAGGCCAAGATGGTGCCGGTGGATCCAGCAAAAAGGGCCGTGGTGGTCGAGGAGGCCGCCGTGGCAAGGCCAAGCAGCAGAAATTAAAGCCTGCTAGGGGCCGTGAGAAGAAAAAGGGAGATGATGGAAGTTAAGAAGAAGAGGACGATGATGAGACCAGTGAACAAGAATTCCAAAAGGCAACTGAGGCCATGTGCGTTGACGGGGGCGCATCCTTGCACTCCTCTCACCGCCAGCTTAAACAGTGGGCTCGTGAGGTTAACGCGACGGAACTGGCAATGGGCTCTCAAAAACCACTCAAATTGTCACACACGCCTATTATCTTTGATGCTGAGGACCACCCTGATCGCATAACTGCTGTCGGGTGTTTGTCGTTGTTGGTTTCCCCAACAATTCGCAACCTCCAAGTAACGAAGATGTTAGTTGATGGTGGGGTCGGTCTGAATCTAATCTCTCCGGAGGTAATCAAGATGCAACAGATTCCCGACGAGGAGCTCGAAAAGACAGGCACCTTTCAAGGAGTGAACCCGGGAAGAAGCCAGCCCAAGGGAAAGATCACGTTGCCGGTAACGTTTGGCGGGGAACAGAACTATAGGACGGAAAAGATTGTCTTCGACGTCGTCAAGATCCCCTTGCCGTACAATGGAATTCTTGGATGCCCGGCCTTGGCAAAATTCGTGGCAGCATCCCACTATGCTTACAACACGTTGAAGATGCCAGGGCCGATGGGTGTCATTTCCGTCAACTCCGACAAGAAAGATGCGGTCATCTGCATCGACAAGATGTACAGAGATGCGGTTGTTGCAGAAGCCACCAAGGCACCAGCTTCCGCCAAAAAAAAGAAAGCAAGAAATCTGGCAAATCCTCTAGCAAGGATTCCGGGAAGCGCACCTCTTTGGAGTGCTGCGCACCTGTTGAAGACTTGCCGGAGTGCTCCGCCAATAAGAAATCCAAGGCCACTGCACCGGCAACCAAGAAGGTGCCGGCGAGGGAGGATGGCACTGACGGTACTTTCACCATCAGCGCCACCCTTGACAGCAAATAGGAAAGCGCGCTTGTTGCCTTCTTGCGGGCAAATGTCGATGTGTTCGCATGGCGACCATCCGACACCCCCAGTGTTCCCAGGGAGGTAATTGAGCACCACCTTGCTGTCTGTCCCCACGCTCGGCCCGTCAAACAAAAAGTCCGGAAGGAAGCTTTAGAGCGGCAGCAATTCATTGCCGAAGAAATCAAGAAACTCGAAGCGGCAGGCCTGGTCAGAGGAGTGCTACATCCCACTTGGTTGGCAAATCCAGTGGTGGTGCGCAAGGCAAACGGGAAGTGGAGACTTTGTATTGATTACACGGATATCAACAAAGCATGCCCGAAGGACCCTTTCCCCTTGCCGCGCATCGATCAAATTGTAGACTCTACTTCTGGCTGTGATTTGCTCTCCTTCCTTGATGCATATTCTGGATACCATAAGATATTCATGGCCAAGGAGGATGAAGAGAAGACTGCATTCATTACTCCATGTGGCACGTACTACTTCGTACGTATGCCCTTTGGATTCAAGAGTGTCGGTTCAACATTTGCAAGAGCGGTCCAAATCGGTTTTGAGCCCAGATTCACAGGAATGTAGAAGCATACATGGATGACATAGTGGTCAAAACCAAGGACGAGTCTACCCTTATTCAAGACTTGGAAGAGACATTTGCGAACTTGCACAAAATCAACTTGAAGCTCAATCCCGAGAAGTGTGTGTTTGGTGTTCCATCTGGCAAACTTCTCGGATTCTTTGTATCTCAATGAGGAATTGAAGCAAATCCCGACAAGATCAAGGCGATTGAGCAGATTCAAGCACCGAAAAGCGTCAAAGATGTGCGGCGTCTTGCCGGTTGTGTTGCTGCCTTGAGTAGGTTCATTTCAAGATCTGCTGAGCGCGCCTTGCCATTTTTCAAGATTTTGAAAAAGGCAGGGCCAATGAAATGGACTCCGGAGGCGGAGGCCGCGCTGCAGGACTTGAAAAGATACCTCTCCTCCGCGCCAACACTGGTTGCGCCAAGACCACAAGAGCCGTTGCTGCTATACATAGCGGCAACGAATCAAGTGGCTAGTGCCGCACTAGTGGCATAGAGGGAACTTGATGACGAGGAAACAACCACGGCAAAACCGTCCAGTGGCAAATCAGGGTCTTCTCCGGCAAGATCCGGTGCCGATAAGTCAAAAACAGGGCAAGCAAATGAAGTTGATCAACAAACAGTGCCGAAGAAGAAAGTGGTGCGGCGACCAGTGTATTTTGTTAGTTCCTTTCTGCAGGGGGCTAGATCGAGATACTCTGGGGTGCAGAAGTTGCTTTTCGGTCTCCTTATGGCCTCGAGAAAACTGCGCCACTACTTCCAAGCACATGAGATTACCGTCGTCACTCGCTTTCCGTTGCAACGCATCTTGAGAACTCCAGAGGCAACCGGCAGGATAGTGGAGTGGGCGTTGGAATTGTCAAGCTTTGCACTCAAGTTTGAGAGCACTTCAACCATTCAAAGAAGGGCTTTGGCGGAGTTCATCGCCGAATGGACGCCAACGCAAGACGAAGAAATTCAAGAGACAGCACTCCCCGGCAAAGAGACAGCAAAGGAATGGGTCATGTACTTTGATGGTGCCTTCTTGCTGCAGGGCGCCGGTGCCAGAATGCTGCTTATCGCACCCACCAGAGAGCACCTCAAGTATGTGGTCCAAATGCACTTTCCCAGGGAGCAAGCTACAAACAACACTGCCCAGTACGAAGGATTTCTTGCCGGTCTTAGGATCGCAGTAGGCCTTGGGATAAAAAAATTGATCATCCGCGGCGACTCGCAGCTTGTTGTGAAGCAAGTGAACAAAGATTATCAGAGCCCGTTAATGGAGGCGTATATGGAAGAAGTGAGGAAATTGGAAGAACACTTTGACGGGTTGCAAACCGAGCACATCCCTCGTGGGGAAAACAGCGACGCTGATAGCCTGTCAAATTGTGCCGCTCAAAAGCTTCCCGTGGAACCGAGAACTTTTGTGCTCCATTTGAATCAACCAACAGTCGTCCCATCAACGCAGGCCAGCAAGAGAAGAAAGTTAAGTACCGGCAAGTACTTTCTGGCAGAGCTCCCAAAAGCCGCCGTCAAGAACGTTGCCGGAAACAACAATACGGTTGCTGGTGAGCAGCCGCTTAGCGCAGAACCACAAGTTCTTGCCGCAGAAGCAAGCGCTCCCGTAGCCTAGGGGATGCCTTTAGTCCTTGTCGTCAAGCCACAGTCTCCGACGTGGGCACAGCAGATAGTCCATTTCCTTCAAACAGGAGGGCTTCCCGATGAGCAAGAAGAAGCAGAGAAAGTAGCCTGTCAGTCAAGTATGTATCAGTTTGTGGATAGCATCCTATATAGAAAACGACCAAACGGTGTGAAATTGAAGTGCATTTGCCGGGAAGATGGACTAAAGCTGTTGGCGGAGATACACGGAGGCATATGTGGCTCTCACATAGGATCAAGGGCTCTTGTCAGCAAAGCTTTCCGACAAGGCTTCTATTGGCTCACGGCCCTCCAGGATGCGACTGAGCTAGTAACCAAGTGTGAAGCATGCCAGTTCCATTCAAAGAGCATACATCAACCAGCTCAAGCCCTCCAAACAATCCCTCTCTCCTGGACCTTTTCGGTCTGGGGGCTCGATATCTTGGGCCCCTTTCCCCGTGCTGCCGGGGGCTTTGAGTTCTTGTACGTCGCCATCGACAAGTTCACAAAGTGGCCTGAAGTGGAGCCAGTGAGGAAGGTGACAGCGCAATCAGCCGTCAAGTTCTTCAAAGGATTAGTTTGCCGTTTCGGGGTTCCTAACAGGATCATCACCGACAACGGCACACAATTCACGAGCCACACCTTCATGCAGTATATCCAAGACCTCGGCAGCAAAATCTGTTTTGCATCTGTTGCTCACCCGAGAAGCAACGGCCAGGCGGAAAGGATGAACCCTGAAGTGCTGCGTGGCCTCAAGACAAGGACCTTTGACAGGCTGCGCAAGTGAGGGAGGCACTGGATTGATGAGTTGCCGGTGGTTCTTTGGTCACTCAGAACGACACCAAATCGAGCTACCGGCCAAACACCCTTCTCCCTAATCTATGGTGCAGAAGCGGTGCTCCCCACGGAACTCATATACGGGTCACCTCGAGTGCTCGCTTACGATGAAGCTGAGCAAGAGCGGCTGCGGCAAGACGATGCGTTGCTCCTTGAGGAAGATCGTCTTCGGGCGTCTATGCGAGCTCCACGCTACCAGCAAGCCTTGCGCCGCTACCATAGCCGCAAAGTGCACGCCCGAAGCCTTGAGGAAGGCGACCTTGTTCTTCGGCGTGTTCAGTCCGCCAAGGGATCAAACAAGTTGACGCCGAAGTGGGAAGGCCCTTACCGGGTAGTACGAGTCACCAGGCCTGGCGCAGTCCATCTGGAGACCGAAGATGGCACCTCGGTGCAGAACTCATGGAATATTGAGCATCTTCGCAAGTTCTACCCGTGAGGCGCAGTTGCCGGGTCATGTCCTGGCAACACCCTTCGTACAAGCCTTGTCAATCAGACATGTAACCCTTTGTACAAAGCCAGGCGCAGACCCTGTGCATAATAAAGCTAAGTGTTTCACAACTCCTCGTACATATTCATTTATGTGTCGATGCATGTGATGTTGTGATTTACGCTTTAGTTTGTATGAAATGACTGATGAGCCGTCAAGGTTCCCAAACCGCTCTTTTCTCTTCTTTCTTTTTCTTAAAAGGATGAGGAGGTTCCCTCGCATGCAAGTTTCCCGAAGGGAGTGGTGATGGGGTACCATTCTTAACGACGTTCAAGTGATCATTTTTACAACGAGAGAAACGGGACAAGGAAAAGCTAAGTTGCAAAAACTTTAAAAAAAAATCCCTGTTACATTCGCGTTCCCCCTTGAACGGTCCTGAGCTTTGTATGAGAAACCTGCACGCGAGAGGAACCTTGTCGCGATCAGTCCGCGCCCTAGGTTGCCTCGAGTCCGCTCGGCAAGCTTGGCGGCTGCGTTCTGGCCCGGCAAGTCACCTTGCCGGCAGCGGCACTTCCAGCAGGCTGCTTAGGACCCGTTCCTCGAAGCGCTCGCGGCAAGTGTGTGCACTGGCAATCTTCCGATAAGCTTAGGGAACACAAATCATACAAAGGCGGAATAAAACAAGGGGAACGACGCACATACATTCAAGCGGTGCAAGTTATGTTACGTCATAGAAGTAGTGCTGGGCTAACAAAAGATTAAATGTATCTTGAACATGACAGCACAATGGTGGATGTAGTGGCAAGCTCAGTCTCGGCGGTTGCCTTGGACCCTGGGGATTTGGAGAACCTTGTCGGCAAGAGGGGCAGCGATCTTGTCGGCAGCGGTGACGTCTGTGCTATCCGGCAACCTCCTAAAGACCCCAGAGAGATCAAGGCCGGGATTGCGATGAGCGATCTTGAGCAGCACCCTGTACACAATTTCACGCGCAAATTTCCGGGACTCATCAACAAACGAGGCAGACCTGTCTTCCTGGTACGTCTTCAAGGCGTCGACAAGGCCCTCGAAGAACTTGGTCAACCTGACGCCGGTGGCCTCCTTGTCGTTGATGGTGAAACCTCAGCTCTTCATATCCATCTCTGCGATTTGAAGGCTGATGCGCTCGGCGGCATTAACAAGCCTGCCGGTCCAGAGGGAGAGGTTCTCGTGTAACTGGGCGTAGTTGCTTTCAGCCTCCTTCTTCGAGGCCTCCTCCTTCTCCAGCTTCCCTGTCAAGACCCTCTCCCTCTCCTTGGCGGATTCCAAATCTGCTACCACGGTGGCCAGTTGGGATTTCAGGTCCTCAATTGCCTTGGCGGCAGTGTCGAGATCTTGGTTCTTGGACGACAGTTGCGCTTGCAAGTCCCCCAAGGTGCGGGCTGCCTTCAGCGCTTTGTCCTTGAGAACCTCGATCTCCTTGCCGCTGCCGACAAGATCCTCCTTCAGTTTGGCCACCTGGGATTCCAGTTCTGCCTTGGCGGAGTCAGCGGCAGCAGCCTTATCAGCGGCCTCCTTGAGCTTGGCGGCGTTCTCCGAGGCCTAGGCTTCAATAAGTTTCTTGTGCCTGTCTTCCAGCTCCTGGGTCCGCCGTTTAAGGAGTGCTTCAATCTCATCATCCTTGCCGCGAAGAGTGGCGGTAAGGGCTTCTTCCCGCGCGGCAAGATCCTTCTCCTTGGCGTTGAGCAGCGTTTCGTGCTCCGTTAGCTTGCCGTCGCGGATCGCCGCTCTTTCGGTAGCAGTGTTGAGATTGCGGGCCCGCTGACTGAACCATGTGCGCAGCTCGTCCGCCTTCTCCCTCAGCTTCCGATCAACCAAATCCGCAGCCTTGCGCTCTTCGTGCACCTTGTCCCACCTCCGGTTGTACCGTTCCTGGACGCCCTTGAACCCGACGGCCATGATTTCCATGAAAGCAAGATCTTCGGTGTTGTCGGCCACGTCGGTGGATTCGTCGGTTCTTTGGACCAAGGGGAGCAGGATCCGAGCTATCTCCTCATCAAAGCTCGGCCCCGCGATGCCAGAGGAACTATGGGCTCCAGACTCGTGCTGAGGGGCAACCAACGCCAAGTCACTTGACGGAGCTGGCGGGATTGACACCACTAACTGGTTGCCGGGTGTTGGCGCATAGACATTGGTGGGCGTCTTCTCCACATCCATCCTGGCGGGGTCGGGCGTGCTGTCGGAAGCCCTCTCGGACTCGTCGGGGAGTGTCCCGGTCTCCTTGGCAACCTGTGTGGAGCCTTCTCCAGCGGCGATCTTGACGGCTTCCTCGGCGGCATCCCTTGCGATATCAGCCACCTCCACAAGGACTTCGCCTTCATCAGGGGAGGTTTGAGCTGTGGATCGAGGCGAAAACAAGGGTGAGATAGGATGCAAAATCACAAGTCAAGTTCAAGAAGACAAAAAGAAATCTTTCCCGGAAGAGGCGTACAAAGGTAAGAGGATTACCCGTTGGTGCTTGCTGAGGAAGGGCTCCTTCCCCGGCAACCTGCGTTGCCGGCGCGCGGTTGTCGGCGGCCCCGCTCGTCGGGGTAGCCCTCATGTGGGTAAGCTCGTTGGTGGAGGCCCTTGATGGAGAAGCGCTCCCCGGGATATTGATGGATGGGGGTGCCACTGTTGGATCCGCTTCTTGGTGCTCCTCTTCTTAGCGGGCCTCCTCCGCCTCCACGACAGGCTCAGCAGTAGGGACTCCAGTACCAGTGCTAGTGGTAAGCACCCGCACCACGTCCTCGCGCTGGGGGCTCAGCTGGGGGCTGGTAACGACGGCTTCAGCCATTACAACCCCCTGCCCAGCGCTTGCCGCGGGGTCCTGTGCTACTGCAGACCTAGGCCGCTTCGATTGATGCACGAGCGGTTCTGGGTCCCTGTCAAGACAGAAGGAATCAAGTTAAAATGGCAATCAAGTGGAATCAAGGCTTGGCGGGAATAAGCGAAGTACGTACTCCTCCTCCTCCTCGGACTGGCCAAGGACGTCGAAATCGTACATCACTGGCGGGGGCGACTCCCTCGCCCTCTTGAGTGTCGGAGGAGGTGAACCCATCGGCTGAAGGCGCTCGGCTTCCTCAGCAACCTCTGGCCGGGGAGATGAAGGCTGAGTCCGGGGACGCCGGGTGGGCTGCCGGCGTGCTTCTTCTTGGCGGCCGGCCTTCGTGGTCGTCTTCCTCACCGTGGGGCCAGCCCTCGGCGAAGAAGCGCACACCGACTCTTGGCTGACCGCCCTCCAAAGCCGACGCCTCCTCTTTGGGGCCCGAGGGCCCTCTTCTTCCTCGAGCTCTCCGGCGGCTTCAGTTCCGGCAACTTCGTCCCCGGCAGCCTCAGCCCCGACAACCTCGGCTTCGGCCGTCTCATCCGCGGCAGGCTCCTCTTGATGCTCCTCGGCGGCCTCTTCATCAGACTGCTCCTCTTCTTTGTCCTCGGCTGCCGCGGCACCGGAACCGCCTGCCGCGTTGATCCTCGCGATCTCTGCGGCTCTGCTGGCGATATACGCCAGTTCCTCCTCAGTGGTGGCCCGGATGAGGTCCGTTTCCTTCCAGGAAGCTTTCTCCGTCAGGTTGGAGGCCCACTCCATCTCGAACTCCAAGGCGGGCAAATCCCAGTCTGCCTTCACTCCGTGGGCGTCACAATCCGGTATCACCGCCAAGATGGAGTCCTTGGCGGAGTTGATATGCAGCGGGACGATCTGGTCCGGCAAGTGGTACGCCGGTCTAACGGAACAGCTGCTCACAGAGGCTGGCATGCTGCAGAACCAACAAATTATTGCCGGTCCCGGGATACAGCCGCATGACATCATCGGTATTCTGGTACTCCCAAGCAAATCTCTCTCTCTTCTGCAGCGGCACTATGCGTCGCCGGAGGAAATCAGCGCCAACCATTTCTATGGTCAGCTTGGTGGCCTTAAGGCGGGCGATCCGGTTCAGGGCCGGACGAAGCTTGGCGTCAGTAGCGCCCATGCTGCTCCAGTTCTTGCCGCGCGTGACCCTCACTATGCGCGGTATGCAAAATTGGGGAAAATCCTTCTCCTGGATCCAGCACCACTCGGCCCTCCATTCTTCCCACTTGAGATGGAGCTGCCCGGCAAGGTACTCGCCCTTTGTCTTTGCCCTGGGAATCCAGGCCACGCTGCCGGAGAGTGACTTGTCTTCGATCCGGGGAATGAAAATGTGGCGGAACAGATCCACGTTGGGGGCCACTCCGACGAAGTTCTCGCACAGATGAGTGAAAACTGCCATGCAAGTCATCGCATTCTGAGTGAAGTCCAGCAGTCTGAACCCGTAACTGAACATCATCATGCTGAAGAAATCTGAGTAGGGAGGGACCAAACCGCAGTAAAAGTACGCGCAGAAGAACGGATAAGAATCCGCGGGGTCTTTGTCGCCTTCAGGGAGCACCACGGGCGCCTTGTGATCCTTGGTGTCCCTCCCCCACATGTATGCGTACCTCCTGATCAGCTCATTGGCGTCCAAGGAGCACGGTGAGAAGATTGCATTCTCCCTCCGCCGCTTCTCTAGCTCTTCCAACGCCTTCTTCTTCTCCTCTGCCTTTTGATCGAGCGGCTTGGCGGGCTTCTTCCCCGCCGTGTCGGCTCTCTTGGGCGCCATCAGGGATCGAAGGGGAAGGAGGAGGTCGATTGGGGATGCGAAGCAGCAGCGGCGACGGTGGAAGCAGTTCTGGCTTGAGGAGGAAGATGAAGCAGGGGAAAGCAGGGGCGAATGAGCCGCGCCTCCTCGCAGTTGCCTTTTTATGGGGAAGGCGTGAGGAGAGGCTGGCTCATCACTGTTTACCCCAGCCACGTTCTTTTACAGGCGCACTACTGCAAAAATAACCGCAACAGTCCAAATTCCCACAACCCGCATTTAATGCGTGGATTGGACGTGCGCCAGGATAATCATCGTGACCAAAAATTATAGCGGCAGTTCCCCGCCGCGTGTCTGTGCATTGTTTGGGCCTGGCCCAATGACGCTTCGGGCGCGCGTACAGCCCAGGCCCGGGGGCTCCTGTCGGTGTATAAAACATGGGTATTTTATACCCTGACTTATGCACAGACAGTAGCAGCCTCCTTGCCGGCCAAGCCTTGCCGGGAACCACCAAGACCAAGACTCAAGACCCAGTTGCGGAAGCCACTAGAGAGAAGCTCAAGACACAACACCAACAAGTACTCAACTAATACCGAAGATAAAGACATTCCTCGCCGGCAAGGCTGAACCGGCAAGGTGAGGACCCGGCAAGCTCCCTGCTGGCAAGCTTAAGCCAGCCCTCCAGTGCTCCACCTCGCTGCACAGGTGTTCGCTGATGCGTGAGGTGTCGACCGCGCGGGTTGGTTGGCGAGGCTTGTCGGGCACGTGTCAGCTCGCTGGGACGAGATTTGCCCCTAACGACACCCGTCCAAGAGGCGTGTCAGGATAATACGAGGTAGCTGGGCAAGCGGTGCAAAAACCTTGTCGGGACTACCTCTCCACATGACACCTAGCGTCGCATTTAATGCCTTTGTCCTAAATTGGCAGAGTTAGGTACGATAGCACTGTTTGCTATCTAATCGCTATGTAATTACTATTTTGCCACTGTGGTAACCCCTTGAACTATAAAAGGAGGGCCAAGGCAACAATTTGGGGGATTCGGACACCTCTTCAAACACAAGCACGTCTCGCGTAGCTGCTTCCCCCGCGCCTTGCCGGGACAGGTGCTCCTTGTACTGTGCTTCTGCACCATCAATACACCAAAGGTAGGAGTAGGGTTTTACTCTTCTCAGCGGCCCGAACCTGGGTAAATCCCTTGCGTTTCCCACTATCCATGCTCTTTGTGCACGTCGACCTCCCCCACCGAACCACAAGGGGCTGCATGGCCCCATAGATCACTACTAGGAAAATGCTTATACGTAGAACTTTACCAGTAGCGCCTGTTTTGGCCACCACGCTACTGGTGAGTAGCAGTAGCGCTTGGTACAAAACGCGCTACTGGTATAACTTAGCAGCAGCGTTGGTTTTTCTTGGCCACGCTACTGGTAAGTGTGCCACAGCACACCCCCAGGTCAAGAGATATTAGCAGCGTCGGTTGTCTACCCAGCGCTACTGTTAAAGCCAGATCTGTAGCGCCTGGTCTAGACAACGCGCTACTGCTATTTTTTCTGCGTGTAAACTTGTGGGCCCCTTTAGCAGTAGCGTGTTTTGCAACCCAGCGCTATAGCTAGTGTAGCTACCAGTAGCGCGCGTTGGTGGCAAGCGCTACTACTATGGTCGCCAGCCAAAATATCTGCCACCTTTCCCCCCCTTTTCTCCCTCCCCCTTCCTTTCTCCCCCTCCTCTTGCACTTGCTTGTTGGTTCTTCCTTTCAATGCTCCCCCTCCTCCCCCTCTCTTTGCCCCTCCACCCCCTCCATTAATGCCCTCCCTCCTCCCTCTCTCTTTCTTTGCCCCTCCACCACCTCCATTAATTAATGGCCTCCCTCCTCCATCTCTCTTTCTTTGCCCATCCACCCATCTCCACTAGCTCTCTCTCTCTCCCTAGTTAGAGCTATATGTAGGTACCTCACTACCTAGAGCTACTAGCTAATTAAGAAGGTGCTCGATATCCCTCTCGACACATAGGTGAGCAAAAAAAGAGTTGTGCAAGAATGGAAATATGTGTGTGTGCGATAGGACCGAAACTATGCGCGATATGAATATACCGAATTGTGTGTGGCATGTGAGTTGCCTATATTGTGTATTTGTTGAAATGTGGGTGACATGAGTTGCCGATGTTTTGTCGAAATGTCGATTCAATTCCGTTTCGGCGAATTTCGGACAAACTCAATATGTCCTATGTTTAGGGAAGGTCATGTCAAATTTTTGTATGAATTTGATCCATGCATGCGTATGTGGTTATAATTATTTTGCTCCGCGCATGGAGGTGATCATGAAGGTCAATGGAAGGATGGTGGAAAGATACTGGCAATCCGCGGTGGACGACATGTATGAAAAAAGACTGAAGGATGTTTTATGTCCGTGTCGAAAATGCAAAGGAGGAGTCAGGCTCGACCCCTTTAAGGGTGGTAAATTCAAGGCGCACCTGCTCATGCATGGTTTCATGGATGGCCATGCTCGGTGGATAAGTGAAGATGATGATGATGAGGACGTCGACGGGGCAGGAAATAACGACATTGGGCCAGACGAAGAGATGACCGATTATGGGCCCGAAGAAGAGGGCCTTAGAAATGGTGATGGCGAAGAGGCAGTACAAGGCGGAGAAGACGCGGACACGCCGCAGCCTTCGTCGCTACTAAGTTTAGCCATGCGGGACTCGCATGTTCGAGACCTGCTTCGCAAGGAGACGACTAGCGACAGAGCTGCTTCTAGAGAGGAGGCCAAACTGGCGCAACTGGAGGTAGACTCGATGACTCCATTGTATGATGGTTGCGATCCCGAGGTGACCCGCTTGAGTTTCACGCTAGAACTTCTAAAGACGAAGGCAAAAAACAAATGGATGGATGCAAGCCTAGATGAGCTTCTGAAGTTTCTAAAGAAGGTTCTTCCCGCGGGAAGCCTGTGTCCTACTAGTCTCGAGGAGGCAAAGAAAATCGTGTGCCCTCTTGATCTGCCACACATTAGATATCACACATGCATCAATGATTGCATCATATATCGGAACGAGCATGCGGAAAAAACCATCTGTCCAAAGTGCAATGCTTCACGATATAAGAAGGCCGGAAAGAAAGCTCCCCAGAAAGTTGTATGGTACTTTCCGATCACTCCGCGTCTGCAGCGGTATTTCGTAGATCCTAAGGAAGCAAAGCTTATGCGCTGGCACGCGGAGAGGGTGAAGCCAGATGACGTAGATGATCCGAAGCTGAGACACCTCGCAGATGCTAGCCAGTGGAGAGCATTAAACGCTGAATTTAAATTTTTCACAGATGATGCAAGGAACATCGTGCTTGGCGCTAGTACCGATGGCATGAAACCGTTTGGCAACCAGAACACCAATCATAGCACATAGCCCATGTTTGTATGGATGTACAACCTCCCCCCTGGAAGTGCATGAAGGAAAAATACATACACATGACTATGCTTATTCAAGGGCCAAGACAACCGGGAAATGATATAAATCTGTATCTCGGGTTACTGAAAGAGGAGCTACAGACCTTATGGACAACGCCGGCCAAGACATGGGATGCAAGCAAAGGAGAGTATTTCTACATGAGAGCCGCGCTGATTACGACGGTGCAGGACTATCTCAGTTACGGCTATATCTCCAGCCAGGTGTGCCATGGATATTGCGGATGCACCAGGTGCATGGATGATACAACTTCTCAGCAGCTATCGAAAGATGGCGGGTCTTCAAAAATCGTGTACATGGGGCATCGAAGATGGCTCGAGAAGGATGACTCGTGGAGAAAGCGTGGAGATCTATTCAATGGTAAGGCTGAGCATCGAGGTCCTCCACGTAAGTGTAGCGGTGCCAAAATATATGAGTTATTGAAGAACTGGGAAGAGTGCCCCTTGCCGGGAAAGACGAAGAAAAAGGCGCCGGAGCCGCTGCTGAAGGTATGGAAGATGAGGTCTGTTTTCTGGGACTTAGAGTACTGGCCCAAACTCGACACGCTTCATAGCCTTGATCAAATGCATATCACGAAGAATATCCTTGAGAGCTTGCTTGGAACATTGATGAACATGCCGGAGAAGACCAAGGATGGGCCGAAGGCAAGAAAAGACTTGGAATTTTTGAATATCAGGAAAGATCTCCAAATGCCCGGTAAAAAGTCGTCGGAGGAGACGGAGACGGAGTCGGAGACGGAAGATAGGGGGAAAAAGTAAACAAGAAGGAAGAACAATATTGCCCCCCCTCTTGCTTCACCTTACATCCGAAGGAGGTCGATCAATTGTTCAAGTGCCTTGCCGGAATCAAAGTTAGTTCCAGATATTGTGGGAAGATTAGCAGATATCTGGACACCAAGAAAAAAAGGTTCAGTGGGATGAAGTCTCACGACTGTCACGTGATGATGACGCAGTTACTCCCGGTTGCACTTAGAGGGATTATGGACACACACGTCCGTGAGACGCTTACTGACCTATGCCACTTTTTTGATGCTATCTCTCGAAAGTCGATCAGTGTCAAGCAACTCCATAGGCTACAGGAAGAGATCGTTGTCATACTAAATGAGCTAGAGATGTACTTCCCGCCCGCATTCTTTGATGTCATGGTGCATCTATGTGTCCACATCGTGGACGACATCATCGACCTAGGGCCGACATTTCTGCACAGCATGATGCCGTTCGAGAGGATGAATGGGGTCATCAAAGGATTCATTCGTAACATGTCCCGTCCGGATGGAAGCATAGCCCAGGGATATCTGACCAAAGAGTGCATCTCTTTCTGCGAGAGTTATCTAGGCACTGGAGACCCTGTTGTTGGTTTGCCCGTCAGCAAGCACTGTGGAAGGCTAGAAGGCAAAGGTCACACCAATGGTCGGAGGGATGTGAATGTGTTCCGCTCGGGCCGACAAAACGACTTTGACAGGGCAAACTTAGTAGTGCTACAACACCTAGATGTGCTAGAAGATTTCGTGACACTGCACAAAGAGAACATCGCAAAGAACTACCGTGACCGTGGGGTGCACAGGACGGACGCTGAAGTTATTAGAGAGCACAACTCCATTTTCTTGCGTTGGTTCAAAGAGCGAGTTCTGGCTAATCCCCCGGAAGAGGGCTGTCCGGACGGAACACTCATATACGCCTTAGCACATGGCCCGTCGGTCAACCTCGCGACTTATCAAGCATACGATATCAATGGATACACGTTCTACACGGAGGCCAAAGATATAAACAGTGATAACTAGAACTCAGGGGTGACGATGGAAGCCATGACCGGGAACGTAATTGAAAGATATTACGGAAGGGTCGATGAGATCTGGGAGCTTGACTACTCTGGATTGCATAGCGCGACGATGTTCCGTGTCAGATGGGCTAAGAACGTACAAAGAGAAAACTGACATTTCACTACCATGTGTATACCCGACTCCGATAGCGGTACCGTCAACGCCACCGCCAAAAATGAGCCATGGGTACACGCTAAACATGTGACACAATGTTTCTTCATAACCGACCCGAGCAATCCCAGCCGTGTTGTCGTGAGGAGAGGCAAAAGGATCATCGTCGGAATGGATGGAGTCGCCAACGAGGAAGACTACGACCAGTACGGTGACCCGATGAGGGAAGATGATGCTGATGACGATGAAACATACGTCAAAAGAAGGATGAAGACTACATTACCTATGAAAGATCGTACTCCCTGGAAAAGGAAAAGTCACGACCATGGGCTCAATTATTCGACAAAGAACAAAAGAGGAAAGAAGAAGATCAGTCTGAAGCGTCGTCGACCAAGCTGACAAACTATCATAATTTGTCTATATCTATTTTGTATACGTACTTAACACCGTTAGTGGTCAAATGATGTAATATATATATTATGCACTAATTATATCCGGAGGGTGTTATTAGTCCATAAACAGACCTAACCCTAACCCCTGCTACAACTTACAACAAGGAAAGGAAAAAGAAAGAGAAAAATGAAAAAGAAAAATGAAAGGAAAAGAAAGAGAAAAAGAAAAAGACGATGTTCCAAGTGTGGTCAGCTAGTTGCAACAAAATCCAAACGCGACACCAACTGATTTTCCCATGCCCAGCTTCACCGGGAGCAACTCAATGAACACCGCACCCACACCCGTACCTGATATGGCAACCGCACCCGCACCTACTCCAGCACCTGCTCCCGCACCCTCTCACAGCAGCCCTAGCTCCGCCTCTGGCTTGAATGCTGGGCCGTCGACATTGGCTGAGCTCGATGCCCTCACGGTAAATACGCTTCACACCCTCATCAACACAACTAATTAATCTTCAGTTCCCGTTCTTTTTGGATCTCCGACGCCGCACACGTACATGTCTTCGCAGGCTGACTCCACTCCATGCACCCTCCTTTACCACTTGAAGGGTGGGTTGGTGGATGTGGGGAAGGCTACTATAGTGAAGCCCAAGGATCGATTGTTCCACAGCCGGCAGATGCCTGATAATGCCTTAAGGGTCTCTGTGGCGAGTGTGAAAGCCGGCTACGAGGGTTTTCCTCGTCCCATACAAACCGGTGTAGAGGATGACGAGACCCCCACGCAGCTTGGCCAATGCAAAAATTGGCCGATCCTGTGGCCGAAGAATCTTCTTCGTGTGGAGGTGGCCGGGAGCACACCAACGGGACCTCATCAGGAAGCAGGTATGACCACAACCCCACCTACACAACTACAACAACCATAGTCTATGCTGCTGGGTGAGATCGAGAGACACGAGGAAGGAGGGCCAACCGTTCCGGCGGATGATGACATTGGCCCCATGGAAGAGGATATGGATCATGACATGGAGGAGGATGACCCTCTCCAGTATCTCAATACCGGCTTTGACCACAAAGTAACGATGAGTCAACCATATGAGATGCATGGTTTACCAGAGCCGGAACGTCCTCAGGAGTGCAAGAAGTCTTTGTTCATGCAATCCTCGCAGGACACGCCTCCAGATGCCGGTTCCACCCAAGCTCAACTAATTAGCCAGAGGCGTTCAATGCTGAGCCCGACAACACTAGGGGCGGTGGTCAGGCAGGGTCTGACAGACCCACTAGCACCTGAGCCCACCAAGAAGAAGCAGAGGCAGAGACCGATGAGAAAAGGCCATAAAGCTGCCAATGTTGCTTCTAGCAGCCAGCCGCCTCCGCAGACCAGGGTTGATAGTGTACCGATGAAACATGCGCCATTACTCCATGTCGTGGGAAAGCCAATGGTACCGGCGGATGCGCTAGCTGCCATAACAGGGGATCTCAGGAGACTCCATGACCATGTGTTGTCGACAGAGAGAAGCCTCCTCGCCTCGGATGATCCAGGATACCCACTTTATATGGTTAGGGTGCCGTGCAGTGGCAAGATGTACGTCAGCACATGCCCCGCGGACCTGTTCTTCCTGCGATTTGATTACATCTTCGAGATGTTTCAAATGAGGAGACTCGATTTTACGTTCGTCCGCCTGTATGCGCTGCACATGAACTACATCGTCAGGAGAGAGCAAATCACTGGTCTTGCGGTCGCGGACCCATACTACATGCATGAGGGCTTCTTGTCAATCAACGAAGCCAACCGTCAATATGCGAGGGAGTACATCGAAGAATTCTTGGTCATCAATAAGGACAAAGAAAAGATTCTCCTACCTTATCATCCCGGGTAAGTCATCCGCGGATAGCCACTATAACACATACATCCTTTCGTGCATTTCAATAATTACTTTGCACGCATGGAGGCTAACTTGTTCGTGTATTTTGCGTAGCGGGGGGGGGGTGCCGTTCTCATCATTCTTTACCCGCGTTTCTCCCACGCTCTATATTTGGACCCATCGAAGAACATAGAGAAGAAAGATTACACACACATAAAGTATGTTCTGGAGAGAGCTCTCATGGGCTTCAGCATGCGGGGTGGCTACATCCAAGTCAAAAAAACAAGTAAGGCCGGGCTGTGTTTCGGCCATAAGACTGACTTATGTTGCCTCTAGCGACCGGCAACAAGTGATAATGATGGATTCTACGTCATCCATCTAATGATGGAGTACAGAAGGGATGTGCAATCACTTTGCATGACATCTTCATTCGATGCCCATATCCGGAGATGGGCCGAAGCCTTTGGAACCGTGCCGGATAATCGACTTCGAAATGATTTCTACTGGATCCAGCAGGAAATTGCATCCATCATCATGAAAGACGTCCTCGAAGAGAATGGGATGTTCTACGGTGGCCCAATATCGCGAGCTGATGTCCGAACCCGCATAGCCCTACAGCGTCAGGACATGACGCCTTTCACTAAGCTTGGGTGCATCCTCCCGGATATGGCCGGATGGGAAGAGTGCACTGCTTGAAGACAATGTGTCTGTTTAGTTAGTTGTTACTTTCTGTACGACAAAAGTTTTGAATGTCTCTGTACGACGAAACTATTAGATGTAAATGATGCTGCGCTAGTTAATTAGCTTCGGTACGATGAATTTCGTTAACTATGTTTACTATACGTTGCTTCTATTTCATAACTGTTTCTCTCCACAGGCCGACGTATCTTACGCTGCATATTATATATCGTTGAATTCGCTTGATGATATATGTGCATCTCTGACAGGTATATAGATCAACGATGGCGAGGAAGTGGCATGCCGTGTATGTAGGGCATGTTCCGGGTGTGTACGATGATTGGCCGGAGTGTCAGGCCCAAGTGTACCACTTCCCGGGCGGAAGCCAGAAAGGGTTTGATACCAGAATGGAAGCCGAAGCTAGTTACTTGAGATTCATAGCGCAACAGAGGATTCAGAACCGGCGCCGCAAAAACTACTACATAATCTTGCTTTTGCTCATCGTGATCGCTCTTCTCTTCTATGCGATCATATCATAGTCTACATAGATGATGAAACATGAGTATGTGACCATGTAGTTGCATGTATTCGGAACTTCTAATAACTTGTAACGCTATTTCGAGACATGTGTTCGACCATGATTGATGATGATGAGATACTGTAGTCGAGACTTCTAATAACTTTTGCTCATCGATGCCTCACTTGTTTTTCAATGAATATGCATGTTGTTATTGTATAAAAGATGTATCTGTTTAAACATGTATAGCGCCAAAACGCAGAAAAAAAAACTAAAACTTTAGCAGTGGCGAGGGGGCAAAGTTTACCAGCAGCGCTCAATTAACAGTAGCGTTTATTATCAACACTCGCTGCAGACAATTACCAGTAGCGCGCTACAAAAATGCGCTACTGCTATCTTCAGTTACCAGTAGCGCTGTGACAAACAAGCGCTACTGCTAAAAAATAGCTGTAGCGCCGTAGCAGTAGCGCGTCTGCCAGCGCTACTGGTAGCAAAAAAACCAGCGCTACTGGTAAGCATTTTCCTAGTAGTGGATGGTCGTACCCCGACACCTGACTACCAGCAAGTTTATACTTGGCATTCATGCGTTCAATATTTTTCTTAGTCATCTCATGCATTTTTAATACTAACTCAGCACATTCTTTAGCATCAAGGTTTACCTTCTCCAAAGATGGAATAGGTAATAAATCAATAGGCGCACGAGGTATAAATCCATAAACAATATCAAAAGGGCATAACTTTGTGGTAGAATGAACTGAATGATTATAAGCAAACTCTACATGAGGTAGACATTCTTCCCACATTTTTATGTTCTTTTTCAAAACAGCCCTAAGCATAGTAGATAATGTATGATTAACCACTTCAGTCTGACCATCTGTTTGAGGATGGCATGTAGTACTAAAGAAAAGCTTAGTCCCCAATTTTGTCCACAACACCTTCCAAAAGTGACTAAGAAATTTTGTGCATGATCAGAAACAATTGTATTTGGCACACCATGTAAATGAACTACTTCTCGATAGAACAAATCAACAATGTGAGTAGCATCGTCACTTTTAGGACAAGGTATAAAATGTGCCATCTTAGAGAATCTATCGACAACCACAAATATACTATCCCGCCCCCGTCGTGTCCTAGGCAGTCCTAATACAAAATCCATAGATATATCTTCCCAAGGAGTGCTAGGAACAGGAAGATGCATATATAAACCATGCGGGTTCAATCGTGACTTAGCTTTTTGGCATGTCGTGCAGCGTGCAACATATCTCTCCACATCCCTTCTCATTTTCGGCCAGAAGAAATGACTAGCAAGGATGTCTTCTGTCTTCTTGACGCCAAAATGTCCCATAAGTCCTCCTCCATGCGCCTCATGTAACAACAAAAGACGAACAGAGCTATCCGGGATGCATAGCTTATTAGCATGGAAAACAAATCCGTCATTAATGATGAACTTGTTCCAAGTTCTACCCTCTCTGCAATTGAGCAATATATCTTTAAAATTGACATCAATAGTGTATTGCTCTTTGATAGTTTCAAGTCCAAATTTTTTGAAGTCAAGTTGTGATAACATGGTATAGCGTTGATACGTCCATTTTGCATCATGTTTTCCTACTGTTATTTATTATGTTTTTGATCATTATTTCATTTTATGATACAATTCTTATGCCTTTTCTCTCTTATTTTGCAAGATTCACATGAAGAGGGAGATTGCCGGCAGCTGGAATTCTGGATCGGAACGGGGCGAAACAGAGATAGCTATTCTGCACACCTCCAAATGACCTGAAAATTTATGGAGAATTATTTTGGAATATATAAAAAATATTGGCTGAATAAATATCAGAAGGGGACCCACCAGGAAGCGACAAGCCTGGAGGCGCGCCCTACCCCCCTGGGCGCGCCCCCCGAGCTTGTGGCGCCCCTGGCAGGCCTCCAGGACCCATCTTGTCCTATATGAAGCCATTTGCCCTAGAAAAAATCAGACGAAGCGCCGCCCTCTCGAGGCGGAACCTGGGCAAGAGCAATTTTGCTCTCCGGCTGAGCGATTCCGTCGGGGATACTTCCCTCCGGGAGGGGGAAATCGAAGCCATCGACATCACCAACGATCCTCTCAGCGTGGGAGGACCAATCTTCATCAACATCTTCACTAGCACCATCTCATCTCAAACCCTAGTTCATCTCTTGTATTCAATCTTTATCTCAAAACCTCAGATTGGTACCTGTGGGTTGCTAGTAGTGTTGATTACATCTTGTAGTTGATGCTAGTTGGTTTATTTGGTGGAAGATTATATGTTCAGATCCTTAATGATATTCAATACCCCTCTGATCTTGAACGTGAATATGATTTGTGAGTAGTTACTTTTGTTCTTGAGGACATGGGAGAAGTCTTGTCATAAGTAATCATGTGAATTTGGTATTCGTTCGATATTTTGATTATATGTATGTTGTTGCTTCCTTTAGTAGTGTCGTGTGAACGTCGACTGTCGGTACCAAAACCGGCAGATCTTGGGTAGGGGAACCGAACTATGGGTCAAGGAGTCAATGGTAACAGGGAACGTAGAGACAACGATTTACCCAGGTTCGGGCCCTCTCAAGGAGGTAATACCCTACGTCCTGCTTGATTGTATTGATGTGATTGTATGAAGGTTACATAGTTGATCTACCTCGAGATCGACTGGGTTAAACCCTAGGTAATGATATCTTCCCTTCTACGGACTAGGCCTTCTGGTTTATATAGACACCAAGAGGTCCTAGGGTTACACATGGTCGGTTACCATCAGGGGACAAACATGCCGATTATGCCAACTGTTTCTTGGAGGAGACGCCAAGTCTTCGGAGGTTTCCTTCTGATGCACGGGGTCGTCCACAATCCGGTCTTCCATCAACGAGTAGAGGGCGGCCCACCAGCCCGGCCTATGAGAGATAGGCCGGTAGCCCGAGTACCCCCTAGTCCGGGACACCCTCAGTAGCCCCCGAACTAGCCTCCAATGCCGAGGTCTACGGTCTTCGGCAGCTTCATGCTTCAAAGGTCTTCGGCTTGGGTGGCGAGTTCCTCCCGTTACCTGTATTCAAATTAACAATAATTCGGCCACCAATAGATCGGTTACCGAGGTATCCTCAGAGAGGCCCTGTGGGGCCCGCCATACCCCTTTTCTTTGCTTAGAATTAAATGACGACCCTCGATCTCTGCGCACCCACGGAATGCGAGTGGCCCGATGGGTTTTTACAAAAATGTCCCTCCCTGGGGGGAGATAATACCCTTTTAATAAGCCAAGGGCGTGGAGGTTAACGCTTCCCACCCCCTGCCATTCTTCTCCACATCCCCGCAAAGCCATAGTCAACAAACAATGGCGAGCGCCCCAGGCTCTTCCTCATGTCCTCATGGCCCCCGTCAAGGTGATTGGGCGAGTTGCTCCGTATCTTGCATGCGACTACGTAGGCTTGAGGCGCAGGGATATCTGCCCGCTTCAGATCTCACATGCACCCGCCCCGGATTAACTTCCGCAGACGAAAAGGCCCTTGCGGAGAATTTTCCTTCCCCTCACGGGGAGGAGAGGGTTTGCTTCGTGCCCTTCGTTTTGCAAGGCCTGGGTTTTCCCATCCATCCCTTCTTGAGGGGTTTACTAGAGTTCTATGGGATTCAGCTCCACCACCTTACCCCCGGATCGATCCTCCATATTTTGGGCTTCGTCGCTTTATGCGAGATGTTCCTGGGCTGCGAGGCGCACTTCGAGTTGTGGAGGAAATTCTTCTGCCTAGTCCCCCGCACCCGGGAAGGGGTTATCTACGAGGTCGGCGGAGCCGAAGTATGGCGCATCGCCGGGACCGGATACCCCGTTGGGACTCCGAAGAAGGATGCCGAAGAGTGGACTTCGGAATGGTTTTATATCGAAGACGTCCCTTTATTCGATCCAGTTCGAAGGGGTCTACAGGAATTTTCATTGGCTTCTCCAACGAAGCGGTTCAACTGGCGCCCGAAGAGTCCTTCCCAAGAGGAAAGTGCCGAAGTAGCTCGACTGGCTGCTCAAGTGAGGTGGTTAGCCCATAACGGACTAACCATTGTTGACGTGATGGCAATAGCCATCGCTCGATGTGTCCAGCCTCTCCAACAGAGAATTCATCCGCTATGGAACTACAACGGGGAGGACGTCGCAGCCCGGTACACCAAGAAGGGGCCCGCCAACCAGGCGGCGATAGCCACCATACTAGCCGATTTGTTCAAGGGGGAAGAGCAAGAGTTCGCTCGGCTAAAGCTCAAGAAAGGCTTCTCGATGTATGAGCCCATCGAAATGGTGAGTTCGACCACTCTTTATAGTTCGGATATCACTCCAGATTTTTCATAATCGGATCTTCACCTTGTCCGAACAGAGTTGGAGGCGATGGATCGAGACGGTGAGTTGCCCGGCTCCTCATCCAGAGAATTACTCTTGCGATGACGATCCTGGGTTCCATGACGACCCTGAAACATCGATTAATTTTGAGGACGGGGTCTTCTACTAGGAGAGCCTTGATGGCTCCAAGGTGGCCCTGTTGGCCGATCATCCCGGGGCGCTTCCCTCCTCTGCGGTAAGTGGCCAACGGGCTTCCTCTCGAAAGAAACGCTCAGCCGCTGCAGGCCCGAACACACTGACACCTACTCCCAAGGGCCGCCGCACGACGCGCCGAACAGCCGCAAGAGCGGCACCAGCGGCCCCGACGACAAGTAGTCGTGGGGTGACCCCACACGCGGCCCCAACGGGAGCTACATCATCGGTGCCCCACCCGAAGAGGTAATGCATTCACCTTACTGTTATGGCCTCTATCTTCAACATCCACCGCATATGCCAATAATTTGCTCCATGGTGTTCTGTAGACGATGTGTGGATCCACCCGTGGCCGAGGATGTTGAAGAGGTGCCAAGGGGTGACTCAAACCCGACGTCGCCAGCTGTAACCGGAGTTACTCCGGGAGCCCCTGTCGAGGACCAAAATCTTGAGGACTCAGGAGGCGTCTCAGTCACTAATTCCGAAGTTGAAAGTGTGATGAATCATCGGCGGCGCAAGGCGTCACTTCGGCACTCCGCGTTGTCTAATCAGGAGTTCAATGCTCTTAGCTCGGTAGATGCGTACCTCGGCGCTGCCCGAACGGGACTTGAAGGCGCAGTGAGGCTCATATCTACGAATGTGCAGGTATAGTAATAGTTTTGACAACTAGTATCTAACCCAGTAGCCCCCGAGACTTAATTTGGGCGGGACGGCCGAGTTAAGGGTCTGATATCCATGCTGCCCTGCTATTGTGCAGACTGTTCGGGATCAAAACAAAAAGCTGTCCGAGGACCTCAAGCTGGCGCAAACAGAGTTAGAGTCTGTGAAAGCCGAGCTAGAGGGGGTGAAGAAATTCACCAGAGAGGCACATGGTAAGTGCCGAACCGAAAGTTCATTAAAGAGAAAATGTGGTGGAACATCTCCACTAATGAAAAATGATTCCATAGCAGCCGAGTCGATAAATCAACTGCAAGATATGGCCAGGAAAGCTCAAAGATATGCGGAGTCACAACAAGAGGCTGGCTACCGGGTGCTGTCCCGAAGTCATGAGGAGAGGGATAAGCTTAAGGCGGAAGGCGAACAACAGGTCCAAGAAATCAAAAGCTTGAAAGCTCAACTGACTGTAACCCAAGAGGAGAACCAGAGACTGAAAGCGGGCATGTTCAGTAAGTGCAATCTGATTTGTCCGTTCAATTAACTGAACGTATTAGGCAGCAATATGAACAACGCCATGTCTCATTGTAGTTCTGCTGACCGGGCGTCCCGAAGAAGAAGCCGGTTCCTTCGGGCAGGACCTGCTGAAGGAGCTATCTGCTGTACATGAGCGGGCCCGGAGAGCCATGAAGAGCATGTTCAAAGCACTATGGCCTGGCGAAGTGGCTCCGGAAGGGATGGCCGAACTCGCGAATCGCTTCAAAGGAGCTCGGCGCCGCTTTGAGTTATGGAAGATGTCATCTTGTCGTGAGGGAGCACGGGAAGCGTGGGCGATGATCAAGACCCGCTTCACCAAGCTGGAACCGGAGCATCTAGCGAGAGTTGGCCCGGTAGGGCCAGATGGGCAGGAAGTGCCCGTACATCTGGTGTATGACCAGGTTATGCCCGCAGCTCGGCTGTCCCAAGCCGATTGTGCTCTGGAGACCATAATAGATGGTCTTGATCAAGATGTAACAGTCTGATTCTATGTATCTATGTACTTTACATCAAATAGTCTCCAAACCGTGCTAAAACATTGTCTTAACTGGCCATCGGCTTCCGCCTCCTCGACCAGAGGCCGAGGAGTGTTTCCTACTATGTGATCCGAGGATATCGGAAAAATAATTCGGAGAACCAGGCAATCCGGCCATTTGGTGCAAACAGACAAAAACGTGCTCAGGGAGTTATGTTATATTACTATATAACGTAAGAAACATCTTCCGACGAAAATAGGTCCTCGATGGGTCCCTTTCATCAGGTTACCACGTCGAACCGTGGATGTATAACCGAACACCCAAGGTAAGCGGGGATGGTTACTTCGGGAAAATACCCCCGGAAATTTTGGTGGTAGTTACCAATTATTTTCACTTCCCCCGCAGCCGACCAATTGTATTCTTAAGAATGCTAGCTTTCGGCTTCACCCGTCTGAGGTACGCACCCGGGTAATCCGGACGTATCAATCACAGAGGTGCTCCCTTTACTCCCTAGCCGAACAATCGGGAACGTAGGGGGTAAACACAGGAGCGAGGCAACCCAGCTTGGCCAAATCTTAAGTCAAATTGATGCATATAGTGGCTTTAGAACGACACAGGAAGGTTGCAAACACGTAAAAAACGGATGCTTGCATAAATGAATTTTAACGAGCTTCGTGAAAGAAGCCCCCAGGTAACAAAGTGTGGTACATTCAAAGATGTTTGTCGAAGAAGAACTTACCATAATTCGGCAGTTCCGAACACAACCTGGGAGAGACTATTGACTAGAAAGATAAAGATCCTAAAAGGATAAATCGAACAAGGTAAGTTTGCGGGACTAGCCATAGAAACGTCGCAGCCGAGCTGCATTCCATGGGTTTGGTTCGAGGCTATCGTCCGTTGGGTCGCGGAGGCGGTACGCCCCGCCCGTGAGTACTTGGTCGATTATGAAGGGCCCTTCCCACTTGGGCGACAGCTTGTGCTTCTGCTTCTCCGGGAGGCGCAGGACTAGGTCGCCGACGTTGTAGGCCTTGGCCCATACTTCCCTGCTTTGATAATGTCTGGCTTGTTGCTGATAAAAAGCAGAACGAGCCCGAGCTATGTCGCGCTCGCCCTCTAGGGCGTCCAGGTCATCCTACCGATCCAACTCGGCCTCCCTTTCTTCATACATGCGCACGCGAGGTGCGTCATGAATAAGATCGCTGGGGAGGACGGCCTCTGCCCCATACACCATGAAGAACGGTGTATAGCCCGTGGAGCGATTAGGAGTGGTGCGCAATCCCCACAATACGGAGTCGAGCTCCTCAACCCAATGGCAGTCGGATTCTTTTAAGGATCGGACCAAACGGGGCTTGATGCCAATCAAGATCAGTCCATTAGCTCGCTCGACCTGTCCATTGGACTGTGGGTGATATACCGAGGCATAATCGAGCTTAATGCCTAAATTAGCGCACCAGTCTTTGACCTCCTGGGCAGTAAAATTGGATCCATTATCCGTTATTATGCTATGGGGGACACCATAACGGTGTACGACGCCGGATATAAAATCGATGGCCGGCTTAGACTTGGCCGAAGTTACCGGCTTTGCCTCAATCCATTTAGTGAATTTATCTACCATGACGAGTAGATATTTCTTTTTCTTGGTCCCCCCTTTAAGTGGTCCGACCATGTCCAGTCCCCAGACGGCGAAAGGCCAAGTAATCGGTATCGTCCGAAGGGCCGTGGGGGGCATATGGCTCTGATTTGCAAAGAGCTGGCATCCAACGCAATGTTGAACCAATGTTTGGGTGTCTGTTCAGGCAGTGGGTCAGAAGAACCCTGCTCGGAAAGCCTTGCTGACCAAGGCCCGAGCTGCCGCATGGTGGCCACCCATCCCAGCGTGAATCTCGGCCAGAAGCTGCCTTCCCTCTTCTTCGGATATACATCTTTGGAGGACGCCGGTAGTGCTTTTCTTATATAGCTCTCCCTCGTGGACTTTATAGGCTTTAGAGCGTCGAATGATACGCCTTGCCTCGGTCTGGTTGGCCGGTAGTTCTTGGCGGAGGAGGTAGGTGAGGAAAGGCTCGGTCCATGGCGCGATTACCGTCATGACTTCATGAGCCGAAGATGTCATTTCGATTGCCGAGCCCCCGATGACTCCTTCATCTGGTTCGATAGGCAGAGGGGTGAGCTCTCCCGATGAATTGGATGCCGAGCCCTGGGCTTCCTCCTGCCACACCAAGGACGGTTTGAAGAGTCATTCTAAAAAGGTGTTCTCAGGGACACGGTCGCGCTTGGCGCCCATTCGAGCAAGGATATCCGCAGCTTGATTGCTGTCACGAGGTATATGGTGAAACTCTAGTCCTTCAAAGCGGGCGGAGATTTTCAGGACGGCGTTGCGGTATGTTGTCATTTTTGGGTCCTTTGCGTCGAATTCGCCGTTGACTTGAGAGATGGCGAGATTAGAATCTCCTCGTACCTCGAGCCGCTGTATGCCCATTGACACCGACATCCGAAGTCCATGCAACAGAGCCTCTAATTCGGCTGCGTTGTTGGAGTCGGTGTACATGATCTGGAGTATGTACCGAATATTGTCGCCAGTGGGGGATGTGAGGACCACTCCAGCCCCCAGTCCTGCGAGCATTTTGGAGCCATCGAAGTACATCGTCCAATGTGAGTATGTGCTGTACTCCCTAGGGAGTTCGGCTTCCGTCCATTCCGCAATGAAATCAGCCAAAACCTGAAATTTAATAGGTCGGCGTGGTCGATAGATGATTTCGAAGGGGAGGAGTTCTATAGCCCATTTGGCTATGCGCCCGGTGGCATCGCGGTTGTTGATTATGTCATTCACTGGTACTTCGGATGCTACCATAACCGAGTACTCCTGGAAGTAATGGCGGAGCTTTCGGGATGCCATGAAAACTGCGTAGGTGATCTTCTGGTAATGCGGGTACCTCGTTTTACACGGGGTGAGCACTTCGGATATGTAGTACACAGGTTTCTACACCTGGAGCTTGTGACCCTCGGCCTCTCGTTCGACGACGAGAACCGCACTAACCACCTGATTTGTCGCCGAGATATATAGCAGCATTGGCTCAGCCGGGCTGGGTGCCGTCAAAATCGGGTTGCTGGCCAGTAGAGTTTTTATTTCTTCGAGTGCCGCCGCCGCTTCGCTGGTCCATTCGAAGTTCTTCGTCCGTTTGAGCAATTTATATAGCGGCAAGGCCTTTTCGCCGAGGCGCGAGATGAAGCGGCTAAGGGCTGCAACAGTGCCGACAAGTTTCTGGACGTGTTTGAGCTCAGTGGGGATAGCCAACTCGGACAGTGCCCGGATTTTCGCTGGGTTGGCCTCTATTCCTCTATGGGAAACGATGAAGCCGAGCAGCTTACCGGCTGGCACTCCGAAGGCGCACTTTTCCGGATTAAGCCATATATCGAAAGTCCGAAGATTGTCAAAGGTTTGCCGGAGATCGTCCACCAGCTGGCTGACGTGTTTGGTTTTGATAACCACATCGTCCACATAAGCTTCGACTGTTTTGCCGATTTGTTTCTCCAGACACGTTTGGATCATGCGCTGGTATGTGGCCCCTGCGTTCTTTAATCCGAAGGGCGTTGTGTTGAAGCAGAATGGTCCATAAGGAGTGATGAATGCGGTGGCCGCCTGGTCGTACTCCTTCATTTTGATTTGATGGTATCCGGAGTAAGCGTCGAGGAAACATAGTGAGTCGTGTCGGGCGGTGGCGTCGATGATCTGGTCGATGTGGGGCAAGGGGAAAGGATCCTTAGGACAGGCCTTGTTCAAATCCTTGAAATCGACGCACAAACGCCAGGACTTATCCTTCTTCGGCACCATGACCAGGTTGGCCAACCACTCAGGATGTTTGATGTCCCGGATGAATCCGGCTTCGAGAAACTTGGCCAGTTCCTCACCCATGGCTTGACGCTTGGGTTCGAAAAACCGACGGAGAGTCTGTTTAACTGGCTTGAAACCTTTGATTATGTTCAAGCTGTGCTCGGCTAATCTACGCGGGATCCCTGGCATGTCTGAAGGGTGCCAGGCGAAGATATCCCAGTTTGCACGCAGAAATTGGCGCAATTCTTCATCGACCGCGGGGTCCAGCTGAGCTCCAATGGACGCCGTCTTGTTGGGATCTGTTGGGTGCACTTGGAATTTGATGATTTCATCTGCTGGTTTAAAGGACGTGGATTTTTGCCTTTTATCAAGGATGACGTCGTCCTTGTCCACCGTTGAGCGGAGCGTGGTTAATTCTTCGGCCGCGAGGGCTTCGGACAACGCTTCGAGGGCGAGCGATGCCGTTTTATTCTCGGCTCGCAGGGCTTTGTCCGGATCACTTATTACCGTGATTATACCGTTTGGCCTTGGCATTTTAAGCTTCATGTACCCGTAATGTGGTACAGCATGGAATCGTGCGAAGGCATCGCGCCCTAGTAAGGCATGATAGCCGCTGCGGAAGGGCACGATGTGGAAAAGCAGTTCTTCAGATCGGTAGTTCTCGGGAGTTCTGAAGACCACATCAAGAGTCACGCGGCCACTGGCACGCGCCTCCTTTCCGGAGATGATCCCTCGAAAGGTAGTGTGACTTTGCTCTATGCGGGATCTGTCAAACTGCATTTTATCCAAGGTATCCTCGTAAATGAGGTTTAGCCCGCTACCGCCGTCCATCAACACCTTTTGGAGTCGGAATCCATCCACTATGGGATCAAGGACAAGGGCGGCAGCGGCTCGGGTAGGGCAGGACCTCGGCTGGTCTTGTTCACTAAAAGTGATGGGTGTGTCTGTCCAGGAGTCTGTCTCTGCCACGTGGTGAATTTGAGCGAGCTCTCTAAGGGCTCTCTTCCTCTGATTCTTCGAAGAGTAAGTCTCGTAGATTGTTAAGATTTCGGCGTCGTCATCAAGGGGCATTACTGGACTTTTAGTGGAGTACGGGCCTCCGAGAATGACCTCGCCGCTCTTGGCGACTTGCCTGACCACCCAGCAAGCTCGAAGGTTGTGGGTTGGATTTGTGGAGTGTATGGGGCATGGTTTATCTAGTATTCCTTCAAGGACCGTTTTGGATCTCGTCAGGGGTTTCATCTTTTTCTCGGACGGCTCGTATTGGCGTGTCCGGTGAGGGAGCGCGCGTTTTGCCCAAGCTCGGTTTAGTTCCTCTGTGCAGGTTGACTCCCTTTGCTCGAGCTGGGCCTGCCAAGCGTACTCCATGGCGCAATATTTGGACACCAGATCCGATAAATCAGAGAAATTTTGGATGTGGCGGCGGGCGAGGGCGTTTAAGACGCCCTCGTCTCTGCAGTTCTGTCGGAAGATCTCTAGAATGTCCTTGTCGCAGCCGTCCGTCATCTTATTTTTGACGATAAGGAATCTGGCCCAGAAGTGCCGGACTGTCTCTCCGGGCTGCTGCTTAACGTATATCAGGTCCCATATGTCGGGACGTTCTGTGTTATCCAGACAATACTCAATGTGGGGGGGTGGGCGGGATAAAAAAACTTGATCCCAGCGGAGTGTGAGTCCGGAGTTTTGGGGGCCACGTCCTGGATTGTCATGGAATCCGGTGCGCCGAGCTCTGGATAATTGACCGGGCGCGGGTGAGCGGATCCGGACTTGCATGTTGAGCCGGACTCTGGCTCTAAACCCTCTCCGGAGCAGAATTCGGCTGCCGAGCTGGAAGGCGAAGCCTGCTCGTCGGAAACTTGCACCTCATGCGTTTTTGGTTCGGAGGTAACGGGTGAGGCCTCTGAGGGGCCTTCGATAGTGGCGACCAAGTGAGTAGTGGCGGGGGCATAAATTTCCCTGTCATCGGTTTTAAGCCCGATCTGATCGTATACCGAGGACTGGCCATCGGCGATTCCCAGAGCTTGGATCCGATCTAGTATCCCGTTTAATGACGAGAGATCGGTTGATTCCAGGTTCTGGTAATTTGCAGGGTCAACCCGCAGTATGGCCATGACGGGGGTGTCAGAATTTGCCCCGAAGTTATATTCGGCCGAGGCTGGAGTTCGGCCACCGAGCGCGGAGGTCAGATCCGGGCTCAAGGTTGGATCTGCAGCGGCTGCCGTCTTGGCAGTGGGGTTGGCCGTACTCGAAGTCGGCGCTTCAGGATTCGTGGGTCCGTCAGGCGAAGCTGAGGACCCCGTGAGGATAAGATCTCCCCAGGAGTCGACGACGAATTCTAAGTTTCCAAACCTGATCTCCCGGTCGGGGGTGAAGCTGTCGACCCAGCCAAGGTGACTGGCCGGATCGGCGTGTAGCACGATGCTTCCGAACGCAAAGAGCTGGCCGGGAACAAAAGTGTCCCTACGGCTAGCGTTGTTGCTGATGATTAGGCGAGCCATTGATCCTTGATGACCCACGGCGAAACTCTCAATGAAAGCACCAATATCGGTACCAAAACCGGCAGATCTCGGGTAGGGGATCCGAACTATGGGTCAAGGAGTCGATGGTAACAGGGAACGTAGAGACAACGATTTACCCAGGTTCGGGCCCTCTCAAGGAGGTAATACCCTACGTCCTGCTTGATTGTATTGATGTGATTGTATGAAGGTTACAGAGTTGATCTACCTCGAGATCGACTGGGCTAAACCCTAGGTAATGATATCTCCCCTTCTACGGACTAGGCCTTCTGGTTTATATAGACACCAGGAGGTCCTAGGGTTACACATGGTCGGTTACCATCAGGGGACAAACATGCCAATTATGCCAACTATTTCTTGGAGGAGACGCCAAGTCTTCGGAGGTTTCCTTCTGATGCACGGGGTCGTCCACAATTTGGTCTTCCATCAACGAGTAGAGGGCGGCCCACCAGCCCGGCCTATGAGAGATAGGCCGGCAGCCCGAGTACCCCCTAGTCCGGGACACCCTCATCGACTACATGACACTTCACCATCTTTGGGCCTAAGGGAAGGCATTGTGGAGTAGTAATTAGATGATGGGTTGCTAGAGTGACAGAAGCTTAAACCCTAGTTTATGCGATATTCCGTAAGGGGCTGATTTGGATCCATATGTTTCATGCTATGGTTAGATTTATCTTAATTCTTCTTTCATAGTTGCGAATGCTTGCGAGAGGGGGTAATCATAAGTGGGAGGCTTGTTCAAGTAAGAACAGCACCCAAGCACCGGTCCACCCACATATCAAATTATCAAAGTAGCGAACGCGAATCAAACAAACATGATGAAAGTGACTAGATGAGAATTCCCATGTGTCCCCGAGAACTCTTTGCTTTATATAAGAGACCGTTCCGGCTTGTCCTTAGCTATAAAAAGGATTGGGCCACCTTGCTGCACTTTATTATACTTGTTACTTGTTACGAATTATCTTGATATCGTAACTATCTGTTACCGCTACTTTCAGTACTTGCAGAGAATACCTTGCTGAAAACCGCTTGTCATTTCCTTCTGCTCCTCGTTGGGTTCGACACTCTTACTTATCGAAAGGACTATGATTTATCCCCTATACTTGTGGGTCATCAAGACTCTTTTCTGGCGCCGTTGCCGGGGAGTGAAGCGCCTTTGGTGAGTGGAATTTTGTAAGGAAACATTTATATTACATGCTGAAATTTACTGTCACTTGTCACTATGGAAAGTAATCCTTTGAGGGGTTTGTTCAGGGTATCTTCACCTCGACCGAAAGCATTGAGAGTTGCCCCTCAACCTACTGAACCTACTGAAAATATTTATTATGAAATTCCTTCGGGTATGATAGAGAATCTGCTAGCTAATCCTTATGCAGGAGATGGAAAGGTACATCCTGATATGCACTTAATATATATAGATGAAATTTGCGAATTGTTTAAGCTTGCAGGTTTATCCGAAGATGGAGTTAAGAGGAAGGTATTCCCTTTATCTTTGAAGGGAAAGGCATTGACATGGTAGGCTATGTGATGATACTGGAACATGGGATTGGAACCGGTTAAAGCTGGAATTTCACCAGAAATTTTATCCTATGCATTTGGTTCATCGTGATCGGAATTATATATATATATATATATAATTTTTGGCCTCATGAAGGAGAAAGTATCGCTCAAGCTTGGGGGAGGCTTAAGTATATGTTGCATACATGCCCCAATCATGAGCTCTCAAGAGAAATAATTATTCAAAACTTTTATGCTCGGCTTTCTCATAATGATCAATCCATGCTCGATACTTCTTCTACTGGTTCCTTTATGAAGAGAACTATTGAGTTCAAATGGGATCTTCTGGAAATAATTAAACGCAACTCTGAAGATTGGGAAATCAACAAAGGTAAAGAGTCCGGTATAAATCTCAAGTTCGATTGTGTTAAATCTTTTATGGAAACTGATGCTTTTCATAAGTTTAGTACTAAGTATGGACTTGACTCTGAGATAGTAGCTACCTTTTGTGAATCTTTTGCTGCTCATGTTGATCTCCCTAAGGAGAAATGGTTTAAGTATCATCCACCTATTGAGTTAAATGAAGAACCTGTTAGTGTTAAAGAAGAAACAATTGTTTACAATATTGATTCAGATGTGCCTACTGCTTATATTGAGAAACCTCCTTTCCCTGTTAGGATTAAGGAACATGCTAAGGCTTCAACTGTGGTTAATAAAAGTAATATTAGAGCACCTAGACCTTCTGAACAAATTAAAGTTGAATCTAATATTGCAATGGTTAAAGATCTTTTGGTTGATAATATTGATGGACATGTCATATATTTCTGTGATGAGGCTGCTAGAATTGCTAAACCCGTTAGAAATAATCGAGATATGTTGGATAAGAACAAGCTCGTAGTCGGCATGCCTGTCGTTTCTATTAAGATTGGAGATCATTTCTATCATGGTTTATGTGATATGGGTGCTAGTGTGAGTGCTATTCCTTTCTCTTTATATCAAGAAGTAATGAATGATATTGCACCTGTTGAGATTGAAGATATTGATGTTACTATTAAGCTTGCAAACAGAGATACTATTACACCACTTGGGATTGTTAGAGATGTTGAAGTCTTGTGCGGAAAAATCAAATACCCTACTGATATCCTCGTTCTTGGTTCACAACAAGATAATTTTTGTCCCATTATTTTTGGTAGACCTTTCTTGAATACCGTTAATGCTGAAATTGATTGTGTTAAAGAAAAGGTTAGAGTTAAGTTTGGTGATATATCTCATGAATTCAATTTCTCTAAGTTTAATAGACAGCCTCATGATGAAGAATTACCCAATAAAGATGAAATTATTGGTCTTGCTTCTATTGCTGTGCCCCCTACTGATCCTTTAGAACAATACTTGCTAGACCATGAAAATGTTATGCAAATGAATGAAAGAAATGAAATAGATGAGCTATTCTTTAAGCAAGCACCTATTCTTAAACATAACTTGCCTGTTGAGACTTTGGGAGATCCTCTTCCACCAAAGAGTGATCCTGTGTTTGATTTGAAGCAATTACCTGATACACTTAAATATGCTTATCTTGATGAAAAGAAGATATATCCTGTTATTATTAGTGCTAACCTTTCAGTGCATGAAGAAAAGAGATTACTTAAAAC
This sequence comes from Elymus sibiricus, assembly GCA_039707655.1. Classification (NCBI taxonomy): domain Eukaryota; kingdom Viridiplantae; phylum Streptophyta; class Magnoliopsida; order Poales; family Poaceae; genus Elymus; species Elymus sibiricus. The sequence goes on along the minus strand of CM077670.1, from coordinate 152,793,721 downwards.
TCTGAAGAAGCACCGTGCAGCTATTGGATATACTCTTGATGATCTTAAGGGCATCAGTCCCACTTTATGTCAGCATAAAATTCATATGGAGTCAGATGCTAAACCAGTTGTTGATCATCAAAGAAGGTTAAATCCTAAAATGAAGGATGTGGTAAGAACTGAAATATTAAAGCTTCTGGAGGCAAGTATAATTTATCCCATAGCTGATAGTAGATGGGTAAGTCCTGTTCATTTTGTTCCTAAGAAAGGAGGTATTACTGTTTTTCCTAATGATAAAAATGAACTTATCCCACAAAGAATTGTAACCGGTTATAGAATGGTAATTGATTTCAGAAAATTAAATAAAGCTACTAGGAAAGTTCATTACCCCTTGCCTTTTATTGATCAAATGTTAGAAAGATTATCTAAGCATACACACTTTTGTTTCCTAGATGGTTATTCTGGTTTCTCTCAAATACCTGTATCACCAGAAGATCAAGAGAAAACCACATTTACTTGTCCTTTTGGAACTTATGCTTATCGACGTATGCCTTTTGGTTTATGTAATGCACCTGCTACCTTTCAAAGATGTATGACTTCTATATTATTTGACTTTTGTGAAAAGATTGTTGAGGTTTTCATGGATGATTTCTCCGTTTACGGAACTTCTTTTGATGATTGCTTGAGCAACCTTGATTGAGTTTTGCAGAGATGTGAAGAAACTAATCTTGTCTTGAATTGGGAGAAGTGCCACTTTATGGTAAATGAAGGTATAGTCCTTGGGCATAAAATTTCTGAAAGAGGTATTGAAGTTGATAAAACTAAAGTTGATGCTATTGAGAAAATGCCATATCCTAAGGATATCAAAGGTATAAGAAGTTTCCTTGGTCATGCTGGTTTCTATAGAAGGTTTATAAAAGACTTCTCTAAAATTTCTAGGCCTCTTACTAATCTCTTGCAAAAAGATGTGCCATTTGTTTTTGATGATGATTGCGTAGAAGCCTTTGAAATACTTAAGAAAGCCTTAATTTCTGCACCTATTGTTCAACCACCTGATTGGAACCTACCCTTTGAAATTTTGTGTGATGCTAGTGATTATGCTATTGGTGCTGTTCTAGGACAAAGAGTTGATAAGAAATTGAATGTTATTCATTATGCTAGTAAAACTCTAGACAGTGCTCAAAGAAATTATGCTACTACTGAGAAATAATTTTTAGCAGTTGTGTTTGCATGTGATAAATTCAGATCTTATATTGTTGATTCTAAAGTAACTATTCACACCAATCATGCTGCTATTAAATACCTTATGGAAAATAAAGATGCTAAACTAGACTTATTAGGTGGGTTCTTTTCCTACAAGAATTTGATTTGCATATTATTGATAGAAAGGGGGCTGAGAATCCCGTAGCTGATAATTTGTCTAGAATGGAAAATGTTCTTGATGACCCACTGCCTATTGATGATAGTCTTCCTGATGAACAATTAGCTATTATAAATGCTTCTCATAATACTCCTTTGTATGCAGACTATGCTAATTACATTGTTGCAAAATATATACCACCTAGTTTCACATACCAACAAAAGAAAAAGTTCTTCTTTGATTTAAGACATTACTTTTGGGATGACCCACATTTATATAAAGAAGGAGTAGATGGTGTTATTAGACGTTGTGTACCTGAGCATGAACAGGAACAAATCCTATGGAAGTGTCACTCCGGGGCATACGGTGGACACCATGCGGGAGACAGAACTGCACATAAGGTATTACAATCTTGTTTTTATTGGCCTACTCTTTTCAAAGACGCATGTAAGTTTGTCCTCTCTTGTGATGAATGTCAAAGAATTGGTAATGTTGGTAGACGTCAGGAAATGCCTATGAATTATTCACTTGTTATTGAACCATTTGATGTTTGGGGATTTGATTATATGAGACCTCTTCCGTCCTCTAATGGGTATACACATATTTTAGTTGCTGTTGATTACGTCACTAAGTGGGTAGAAGCTATTCCAACTAGTAGTGCTGATCATAACACTTCTATTAAAATGCTTAAAGAAGTTATATTTCCGAGGTTTGGAGTCCCTAGATATTTGATGACTGATGTCTACTACACAACTTATTCTTGTAGACTCGTGTTGGGCCTCCAAGCGCAGAGTTTTGTAGGACAGTAGCAATTTTCCCTCAAGTGGATGACCTAAGGTTTATCAATCCGTGGGAGGCGTAGGATGAAGATGGTCTCTCTCAAACAACCCTGCAACCAACTAACAAAGAGTCTCTTGTGTCCCCAACACACCCAATACAATGGTAAATTGTATAGGTGCACTAGTTCGGCGAAGAGATGGTGATACAAGTGTAGTATGGATAGTAGATATAGGTTTTTGTAGTGCGAACAATAAAAAACAGCAAGGTAGCAAGTAACAAAAGTGAGCATAACGGTATTGCAATGCTTAGTGTAGCGACCCGACCTCAAACGGTCAAGTCTCTGTGTATTTGTGCCATCCCTGGATCAGTATGCTGGCACACACAGTACATCAATGTATATATCAAAGTGCAATCACGTGTATAAATAACGTAAAACTGATATATACCTCATAAGTCTCAGCGAAAACAATCAAACGGGTGTGGAGTCCCATCAACGCCATCGGCAGGTTGAGTGTAGACCGTAACCCTACAACGTAATCTCTTACTCGTCGTAGAAATCCTGCAACATGATACGTTGCAGCCGTGTAGGTCAGTACATTGAATGTACCGGCAAGATCACAAATAAGAGAAACAGATGATAAAACTATTCTATATGCAATATGGCATTGTGGCTCTGTGTCTGAGTTTTGTTTGCGTAAAAGCTGGTTTTATTTTCCCTACATCAAAGGAATAAATCAGGAGTCTTCCCTACAGAGTTATCTACTATGACATGGTTCCGCCAACCGATGTCTCATAGCCCACAAGTATCCTAAGTTGCCCACAATTAGTTATCAGTCCGGTGTTGAGAGTTCCGAGATAGATCCAAGTGCAGAGGCTCAAATTGTCCGTAACCGGGGACACGGCTAATCAATTAGATTTTAACTCTGCAGAGTGTTGTGCACTTTACCCACAAGATTCGATCCCTCTCTTTACGTTCTCGCACTTCAGGGTGTTTGAGAACAAGACGACCGAAACATGGTCTTCCGAAGAGTTCCTCTGACCACTGTCCGGTGCTCATCCAATCCTACCGTAGTTCTACATCTGCTAGCACCGTCCCAGCCAGAGTCACAACTAAGGTCAACCAAGCCAGAGCCCATAATGACTTGTGGTTGCACAGGTAAGCTTCCGGGCATGAAGTATTCTTCCGTCTCTTTGAGTCTGGGTGGAACTTTCCTCATGAGTACTGGCCTACTCCAGCTCACTAGGCATCCCCTGGGTACTCCAGGGTGCCTCACAACCAGTCCACCCAGTAGTGTGTATTGAAAACTTGTCTCGAGTCTTGAAATCTTGAGGTCTTGAAGATGCAGGCCTTGACGATGCCATCATGAAGTTGTCATCATTGACGTAGAGTCCTCCTTCTCACACCACTCCCGAGCACTCTTACCAGACCCCGTCTACTAATAGCGTAGCATTAAAATAAACAACGTCCCGGGGCTTGATAACAGGGTAGTGGGTTCCTACCTCATGCAATCTACTCAACTACAAGATTCAAAATCACTACTGGAGGGATTGATGGAAGGTGACACTAAATGCAATTAAAATCATAGGCATAACAATATGGTCAAAGTGAACTTGCCTGGTAAGTTGATGAGGATATTATTGCTCTCAGAAAATGAACTTGATAGAACTATTCATCACTCCGAGAAAATCTATATAATCAAACATAGTATTCACATAAGCAAACATTCTAGCACTCAAAATTAACAGTTCATCAAATAAAATCAATAAACAAAAATCAATAGGAAAAACCAACCAAAAGTCCAAAGAGAAAACTTCAAAGAAAACTAATAGTAAAAACTATAAAGAACCTACTAGGAAAATCGTTTGACTTAACTACAAAATAGTTTTGTTCTAAATGAAACTTAACAATAAAGAAAAAAAAATACTAAACTAATAAATTAACAAAAAAGAAAAGGTAAAACAACTAATTTAACAGAAAGTATTTTTCATAAACTTTTTGTAGCAAAAAGAAACAATTAAAAAGCTTTTATAAAACTCTATTTATGACCTAACAAAGTTTTACAACAAAACTAAAGAAAATAAATTTTTAAAATAAAAATAAAACTTTCTACTGTTAACTAACAGAAACAAAACTAAATTTGTCAAAAAAACACAAAAGGTTTTAGTTAAAAACAATTAAATACTAAGGGAAAAGAAAATAGCACTAAACTATGTAAAACAGTACTGTTTCTAATAAAACCTATTTTTTAATGATCCTAAAATTCACCAAGTTAATCCTACTAATAGACAGGGTCACAAAGAACCAGTAGCAAAAAGAATCGCCCAAAAATAATAATCCTAGCTCAAGTTATAGCCAAATTAGTGATCTGAACAAAATTCATCGAATTCAAACTTAAAAACTCCAAATTTGAAAACTAAGTGCACCAAAAGAAACTTCATAAAATTTGTGACACAGTGCAATTGGAATCACTCAAAAAAACTAAATAGAATAAAAGATATTAAAGATTCAAAACAGAAACTATTTCTGAAAAGTAAATAAAAACAGAAAAAGGAAAAAATGCCTACGAATCGGACAGTGTACACGTGGCAGATCCTGAGTGGCTAGGAGATGTGGCCGCCCTAAGTAAACTAACGGACGGCCGATACTTAAGAAGAAAATGATTCGGCGTTTTAAACTAAACATGCGGATCTACGACGGCCGTCGGATTCAGATCTAAAGGCGGTGGGGTGTCCGACACGTGGAAAAGGAGGCGGGCGACCGAGGCTTACAGTGCGGTGGTCGAAGATGGCACGGCGGTCGTTGGTGATGGCGCTCCGGTGGTCTCTGGCGGTGGAGATGGGGTCCAGTCGACGCGGCGGTGAGAGGCGCGTCCCGTGGTGGTCGAGGGCGAGCACGGGGACGATCGTAGCTAGCGGGGCGTCGAGGCGGAGTCTCGGGCGCTCCCAGCTCCGGTGAAGCTCCGGTGATGGTGGCTGCGGCGGATCCCGCGATCAAACGGTGAGGTGGAGCTGTCTGGGCGATGCGGCGGTGCGAGGGGGTCTCGTGGGTGGAGTCGATGATGCTCGGGGATGTCCGTAGCGAGCGGGGTGAGCTCGGCGATCCTCGGGTGCTCTACGTGCTCCGGCGGCTCGGGTGAGCTTGGGGAGATCTCTGTAGATGTCGGGGAGAGGCAAAAAGTTGTCAAAACGAACCGCAATGGCGAGTTACGCCGAGGTATGGAGGAGGGGCTCAAGGGAGGGCTCACCGGCGATGGAATCGACGGCGGTCTGAGCTTCGGTGGCGGAGATCCAAACGGCGTGGACGTCGGCTATGGGTGGACTTGGGCTAGGGTTTTAGGGGGGATCGGTCGATGAGGGGGCGGGGTTTATATAGGGCATGGTCTTGGGGCAGGGGTTGACGCGGGATCGCGAATCCCGAGAGAATCGGGATACGATGGCGCGACAACGTGTTCAGTGCGGCATGGCGTGCGAGAGGGGAAGAAGGAGACGCGGGGTCCACCCGTCAGCGGGAGAGGTGAGCGAGCGAGGCAGCGGGCGGCCGGCGCTTAGCGCTTTGGCGCGAGGAGCGCGCGGCTGGGCCTGCTGGCGCTAGCGGGGCCGGTAGGCTAAGTGGGCTTCCCTAGTTTTTTTCTTAAAAAAAAACAGTCAAATAAAAAGAAAATAAACAAAATAAATAAAAATAATATATAGTCATATAATATATCAAAATTTTCATTAAAAGATTTCCTAAAACATGAACTATTTTTTAAAGTCAAATAAAATTCACATAAATTCCTATAATGCGAAGAGTGCTACTGTTGCATTAAAATTCAAATAAAAATTATTTTAAAATACCAAAATGATTTCAAATTTACTTTTCTCCATTTTTCTGTTAAAGGGAATCATTTTACCCTTATTTTCATATATTTGTTTTTAGGAGAAAAATAATTTGAATAAAAACCAAATAACTCAAATTGGGTTTGAATTTGAATTTCAAACCACTTTCAAATCCTTCTTTTAAACTTCCAACTCATATTTCATATAATTTGAAGAAGTCCTATTATCCTCTCTCATGAAAATCATTGAGTTGCATAAAGTCTTTGAATTTGAATTATTTTCAAATGGAATTCAAATTCTTTCAAAACCCTCTTCATTTAAATGGAAGAAGTCATGTCATTTTCACTCCAGGGTTTTGTATTGAAATGAATTTAAATTCAATGAGTTCAAAAATGCAAAGTGAAAGTTCTGGAAAGTCATTTCATTCCCTCTCATTAAACTTTCAAGAAGTTACAAATTTCACTCATATTCAGTCAATCAGTCAAACAAACAATCAAACATTCAATCCTATTTATTTAATTAATATAACATTCCAAAATTTAGAATTTTGGGATGTTACAGCTTAGAAACAAGGCCTAGGGTTCATACTTTCGCTAGTGCAATCTGTCAACAATGCTAACATAATTGGATCATATGACAATCCCTCAACGTGCGATAAAGAATCACTCCAAAGTTCCTATTAGCGGAGAACATAAGATAGAAATTGTTGTAGGGTACGAAACCACCTCAAAGTTATCTTTTCCGATCAATCTATTTAGCCATCCCTATAAGTGTCACGAATGGCCCTAGAGTTCGTACTAAAATAACATCATATGACACGCATCAACCAACTCTAATGTCACCTAGATACTCGAATGTCACCACAAGTATCCGTGAGTTGATTATTCGATATACATCAAACAACTTCAGATTCATAATATTCAATCCACACAAAGAACTTCAAAGAGTGCCCAAAGATTTCTACCGGAGAAAGTAGGACGAAAACGTGCATCAACCCCTATGAATAGATTACCCCAATGTCACCTCAGGAATTCGTGAGTTGAGTGCCAAAACATACATCAAGTGAATCAGTATAATACCCCATTGTCACCATGGGTATTCATATGCAAGACATACATCAAGTGTTCTCAAATCCATAGAAGTATTAAATCCGATAATAGTGAAACCTCAAAGGTAAAAACTCAATTCATCACAAAAAGATAGAGAGGGGAAAAACACCATATGATCCAACTATATTAACAAAGCTCGTGGTACATCAAGATCGTGTCAAATCAAGAACACGAGAGAGAGAGAGATAAAACACATAGCTACTAGTACAAACCCTCAGCCCCGAGGGTGAACTACTCCCTCCTCATCATGGAGACCGCCGGGATGATGAAGATGGCCTCCGGTGATGATTCCCCCCCTCCGGCAGGGTGCCGAAAAAGGGCTGTAGATGAGATCGTGTAGGTACAGAGGCTTGCGGCGGCATAAAAACTCATCTATGTTAACTTTCGGGGGTTTCTGAATATATAGGATTTTTCAGCATTGGAATCATGCAAGGAGGTGCCACAGGGGGCCCACGTGGGGCCAGGGCGCGCCTGGGGGTGGCGCGCCCTGGTGGCTTGTGGGGCCCCTGTGGCTCTTCTGCTGCTCCCCCGAAGCATCCTGGGTCTGTTTCCTTCCAGAAAAAATCGTAAAAGAGTTTCGCCGCATTTGGACTTCATTTGATATGGATTTTCTGGAAAACCAAAAACAAGCAGAAAACAACAACTGGCACTGGGCACTAGGTCAATATGTTAGTCCATAAAAATCATATAAAAGCCATATAAAAGTGCACCAAAATCATATAAAACTATAATAAACATGGCATGCATACTTCATAAATTATAGATACATTGGAGACGTATCAGCATCCCCAAGCTTAATTCCTGCTCGTCCTCGAGTAGGTAAATGATAAAAGAAATAATTTATGAAGTGTGAATGCTAGCATAGTGCATAAGTTTGATCAATGATAATTTCAATCACTTTTTCTAGCATCAATATATATCATAATCGGCGGTAGCTCATCTCATAAAACTTCTCATGATCTAGTAGCAAGCTATTCACATGTTTAAAGTATAGGCCATAAACTTTCTTGAAAACTAAAAAACTATGTTCTCAGTCATCAAACAATTGCAATTCATCTTATTTTCAGGAAGGGTCTATGTAAGAGCTTTGATCTAGCAAATTCCACATACTCAACTATCATTTAGTCTTCCATGATTGCTGACACTCAAAGCATATTTTTAGAACAAACCGTTTCAGTCAAACACATAGGAAGATAGGGGCTTAATGTTTTGCCTCCCAACTTATTTATCTCATGGGTAATGTCAACAATAATAACTCATGATCACCTATATTCAACTGGATATATGTGTCTGGATCATTCCCAACCACATGATGCTTGCCAACTAGAGAATAATTGAGGTTGAAATGAGAAGAAATAATATTGGCTCTTGCATAATACATAAAAGTAAAAGATAGGCCCTTCGCAGAGGGAAGCAGAGGTTGTCATGCGCTTTTTATTTTTGGATGTCAAGCCCTTAATGCAAAGGAACGTCACGTTATATTGCCCCTTGTGATAGCAACCTTTATTATGCAGTCCGTCGCTTTTATTTCTTTACCATCACAAGTTCATACAACGCTTATTTTCCCTTGCAATAAAAGATCATACATATTTAAGGAGCAATTTTTATTGCTTTTTGCACCGATGACAACTTACTTGAAGGATCTTATTCAATCCATAGGTAGATATGGTGGACTCTCATGGCAAGAAACTGGGTTTAAGGGTTTTTGGATGCACAAGTAGTATTTCTACTTAGTACGAAGTTTTGGCTAGCAAAAGATCCTAAGCAAGCACCACATGTTAGAGGATCCATGGCAATATAACTTCTATGTGAATATAAACAAACATAACTCATTACGTTGTCTTCCTTGTCCAACGTCAACTACTTGATCAAGCTTGAAAATAATTAATGGGGGCTCACAATCATAGAAGATGTCCAAGATAGTATATTTATATGTGAAATCTCTCTTCCTTCAACATTCTTTCATGAATTGTTCAAGTGAGCAATGCTATGTTTGCTAACTTTCAATAAATTTTACCACTTATACTTCTTATTTGTGAAGTCACTACTCCCCATGGGACAAGCATATGAAGCATATATAATTTTAACTTTATGATATTCAATTCATTCAACAATTTACTCTTAGGATATAAGTGAAACACGAGAGTAAACGAGAAACTACTCCAAAAAGATATAAGTGAAGACCAAATGAGTAGTTAAGTAAATAGGTAGCTATGTGAGGACTCTCTCTCTCTCTCATTTAAAAATTTCAGATCTTAAGTATTTTATTCAAACAGCAAAGAAAACAAAATAAAATGACATTCCAAGAATAGCACATCTTATGTGAAGAAGCAAAAACTTAGGCTCAACCAAGACTAACCGATAATTGTTGATGAAGAAAGGTGGGATGCCTACCGGGGCATCCACAAGCTTAGATGCTTGAGACTTCTAAAAATATTATATTGGGATGCCTTGGGCATCCCTGAGCTTGAGCTTTTGTGTCTCCTTAATTCCTCTCATATCACGGTTTCCCTAAATCTTAAATACTTCATCCACACAAAACTCAACAAGAACTCGTGAGATAAGTTAGTATAAATCAACTCAAAACCTTAACATTCTCTACTGTAACAAATCACTAAAATTATAATTAAACATTGCATACTAAATGCCTCTGCATTTTTAATACTCCTATCTACAAATAGAAATATTAAACAAGCAAACATATGCAAACAATGCAACTATAACAGCAATCTACCAAAACTGGACAGTCTGTAAAGGGTGAATAAGAATTCATACTTCCCTAACTCCAAAAATTCTGAAAAATTACCACGTGACAGAGGACTCATGCATTCTTACTGTGTAAAAATTTCAGTTTTTTATCATGTTCTAACTATTCAGCAATATTCTGAACATAACAGAAAACTTTCTGTTTCTAAACAGCAACACACAAACTTGCAAACTGAGCATGGTAAAGGCTATAATTGGAATTTTATTGAACTAAAAGATACAAAACATGATTATTGATAGCATCAAGCAAATATCAACAAAATAAAATGATGCTCCAAGCAAAACACATATTATGTGACGAATAAAAATATAGCTCCAAGTGAGGTTACCGATAATGTTGAAGACGAAAGAGGGGATGCCTTCCGGGGCATCCCCAAGCTTAGTTGCTTGGGTCTTCCTTGAATATTACCTTGGGGTGCCTTGGGCATCCCCAAGCTTAGGGTCTTGCCACTTATTATTCTCCTCATATCGATATCTCACCCAAAACTTGAAAACTTCAATCACACAAAACTTAACGGATCTTGTGAGATAGGTTAGTATGATAAAAATAAATCATCCACTTAGGTACTGTCAAGACAAGTGTCATAATTGTTCTCACATAATTCCTACTGTAATATATCATTTCCACAATTTATATTACTCAATATAAGCTATGGAAACACTAAAACAAGCAAACTATGCACCGAAAACAGAATCTGTCAAAAACAGAACAGCGTGTAGTGAGCGATTTAAAAACCATACTTCTGTACCTCCAAAAATTCTGAAAATTAAGGACAACGTAAAAATTTTGTAACCCAATGCTTTTTAAAAATTTCAGAATTTTATCACGCTCCAATACAGAATTGAAATTCCAGCACTGGACGCAAAAGTTTCTGTTTTTGCACAGAATCGAATCAACAAGCATCCACACTATCCCAAAGGCTTTACTTGGCACATTATTGAAAGAAAATGTATAAAACATGGTTACCACAGTAGATTAATCATGTGAACACAAAAAAAAAGTTGGGGTAAATGTTGGGTTGTCTCCCAACAAGCGCTTTTCTTTAATGCCTTTTTATTTAGGCATGATGATTTCAATGATGCTCGCATAAAAGTAAAGAATTGAAACACAAAAAGAGCATCATGAATCATATGACAAGCACATTTAAGACTAACCCACTTCCTATGCATAGGGATTTTTTGAGCAAACAATTTATAGGAGCAATAATCAACTAGCATAGGAAGGCAAAACAAGCATAACTTCAAAACTTTCAACGCATAGAGAGGAAACTTGATATTAATGCAACACCTACAAGCATATGATCCTCTCTCATAATAATTTTCAGTAACATCATGAATGAATTCAACAATATAACTATCACAAAAAGCATTCTTTTCATGACCTACAAGCATAGAAATTTTATTACTCTCCACATAAGCAAATTTGTTCTCATCAAAACTTGGGGGACTAAAAATTTCATCTTCATCAAACATAGCATCCCCAAGCTTATGGCTTTGCATATCACTAGCATCATGGATATTCAAAGAATTCATACTAGAAACATTGCAATCATGTTCATCATTCATGGATTTTATGCCAAACATTTTATTGAATTCTTCTTCTATCAATTGAGCACAATTTTCCGATCCATCATTTTCAAGAAAGACATTATAAAGATGAATAATATGTGGCAACCTCAATTCCATTTTTTTTGTAGTTTTCTTTTATAAACCAAACTAGTGATAAAACAAGAAACTAAAAGATTTGAATGGAAGATCTAAAGATATACCTTCAAGCACTCACCTCCCCGGCAACGGCGCCAGAAAAGAGCTTGATGTCTACTACATAACTTATTCTTGTAGACTCGTGTTGGGCCTCCAAGCGCAGAGTTTTGTAGGATAGTAGCAATTTTCCCTCAAGTGGATGACCTAAGGTTTATCAATCCGTGGGAGGCATAGGATGAAGATGGTCTCTCTCAAACAACCCTGCAACCAAATAACAAAGAGTCTCTTGTGTCCCCAACACACCCAATACAATGGTAAATTGTATAGGTGCACTAGTTCGGCGAAGAGATGGTGATACAAGTGTAGTATGGATAGTAGATATAGGTTTTTGTAGTGCGAACAATAAAAAACAGCAAGGTAGCAAGTAACAAAAGTGAGCACAAACGGTATTGCAATGCTTAGAAACAAGGCCTAGGGTTCATACTTTCGCTAGTGCAATCTCTCAACAATGCTAACATAATTGGATCATATGACAATCCCGCAACGTGCAATAAAGAATCACTCCAAAGTTCCTATTAGCGGAGAACATAAGATAGAAATTGTTGTAGGGTATGAAACCACCTCTAAGATATCTTTTCCGATCAATCTATTTAGCCATCCCTATAAGTGTCACGAATGGCCTTAGAGTTCGTACTAAAATAACACCATATGACACGCATCAACCAACTCTAATGTCACCTAGATACTCCAATGTCACCACAAGTATCCGTGAGTTGATTATTCGATATGCATCAAACAACTTCAGATTCATAATATTCAATCCACACAAAGAACTTCAAAGAGTGCCCAAAGATTTCTACCGGAGAAAGTAGGACAAAAACGTGCATCAACCCCTATGCATAGATTACCCCAATGTCACCTCGGGAATCCGTGAGTTGAGTGCCAAAACATACATCAAGTGAATCAATATAATACCCCATTGTCACCACGGGTATTCATATGCAAGACATACATCAAGTGTTCTCAAATCCATAAAAGTATTCAATCCGATAATAGTGAAACCTCAAAGGTAAAAACTCAATTCATCACAACAAGATAGAGAGGGGAAAAACACCATATGATCCAACTATATTAACAAAGCTCGCGGTATATCAAGATCATGTCAAATCAAGAACACGAGAGAGAGAGAGATAAAGCACATAGCTACTGGTACAAACCCTCAGCCCCGAGGGTGAACTACTCCCTCCTCGTCATGGAGACCGCCGAGATGATGAAGATGGCCTCTGGTGATGATTCCCCCCCTCCGGCAGGGTGCCAGAAAAGGGCTGTAGATGAGATCGTGGAGGTACAGAGGCTTGCGGCGGCGTAAAAACTCATCTAGGTTAACTTTCGGTGGTTTCTGAATATATAGGATTTTTCAGCGTTGGAATCACGCAAAGAGGTGCCACAGGGGGCCCACGAGGCACAAGGGCGCGCTTGGGGGGGTGGCGTGCCCTGGTGGCCTGTGGGGCCCCTGTGGCTCTTCTGCTGCTCCCCCGAAGCTTCCTGGGTCTGTTTCCATCCAGAAAAAATCGTCAAAAAGTTTCGTTGCATTTGGACTTCATTTGATATGGATTTTCTGGAAAACCAAAAACAAGCAGAAAACAGCAAGTGGCACTGGGCACTAGGTCAATATGTTAGTCCATAAAAATCATATAAAAGCCATATAAAAGTGCACCAAAATCATATAAAACTATAATAAACATGGCATGAATACTTCATAAATTATAGATACGTTGGAGACATATCAATGACTGATGGTGGTTCACATTTTATTCATGGTGCTTTCCGTAAATTGCTTGCTAAATATGATGTTAATCATATAATTGCATCTCCATATCATCCTCAGTCTAGTGGTCAAGTTGAATTATGGGCTTGATGATGCACTATGGGCTTACAGAACTGCTTATAAAATCCTATGGGTATGTCTCCATATTAAATGGTCTATGGAAAAGCATGTCATTTACCTCTTGAACTAGAACATAAGGCATATTGCGCAATTAAAGAACTTAATTATGATTTTAAACTTGCCGGTGAGAAGAGGTTATTTGATATTAGCTCACTAGATGAATGGAGAACACAAGCTTATGAAAATGCCAAGCTGTTTAAAGAAAAAGTTAAAAGATGGCATGTGATACGTCTCCAACGTATCTATAATTTTTGATTGTTTCATGCTATTATAGTATCAATCTTGGATGTTTTATATGCAATTATATGCCATTATCTATCATTTTTTGGGGCTAACCTATTAACCTAGTGCCCAGTGCCAGTTGCTGTTTTTTTTCTTGTTTTTGCCTTTTCAGAAAATCATTATCAAACGGAGTCCAAACGAAGAAAAAACTTTGGATTAATTTTTTCTGGACCAGAAGGGACCCTCGAAGCTTCGGGAGAAGACCAGAAGAGCCACGAGGGAGCGACAAGCTCAGGAGGCGCGCCCCCAGGCTTGTGGGCCCCTCGTGGCACCTCTTGACCTAATTCCAGTGCTATAAATTCCAAAATATTCCCCGTATACCAGAAAGACAGAAGAGAAAACCTTTCCGCCGCCGCAAGCCTCTGTTCTTCCGTGATCCCATCTGGAGGCCTTTTCCGGTACTCTACCAGAGGGGGAATCGATCATGGAGGGCTTCTTCATCAACCTTGCTGCCCTTTCAATGATGTGTGAGTAGTTTACCACAGACCTACGGGTCCATAGCTAGTAGCTAGATGGCTTCTTCTCTCTCTTTGATCTTTAATACCATGTTCTCCTCGATGTTGTTGGAGTTCTATCCGATGTAATCTTCTTTTGCGGTGTGTTTGTTGGGATCCGATGAATTGCGAGTTTTTGATCAGATTATTCATGAGAAATATTTGAGTATTCTCTGAACTCTTTTGTTGGTGCAATAATTTGCCTCCTTATGTTTTGGAGATTGTTGACAAACAGTGAGGGACTGATGTGTTTGCTAGTGCACATAGAGTAACCGGTCCCTGGAGTCAAGAGGAGTTTGGATTCAAACTCCGAAGGATATCCCCTGCGTGGCAGTGAAGGTTATCACCGAAGATTATGACGACAAGAGTGACCCCTCAAAAATTGTTGATGCAAAGCAATTCGTTCAGTGTCCGTCCCAAGAAAGTGACTGCAGCCGAGGAGATTGAAGACGAAGTGAAGACGTAGCATTCTTTTCGTCGTTTCTTTGCTCTTTCTTGAGTCATAGGACCACCGTACTATTAAGAGGGGTGTGAGACTATCTTCTTCTTTTTTACTTCCCCTTATTAATCTCTACCACCACATTCTATTCCACCCATAGAGCTATATCCATGGCTTGCCCTCATGTATTGCGTGGGGGTTGAAAAAGTTGAAGCGCGTTAAAAAGTATGAACCAATTGCTTGGCTAAAACCGGGGTTGTGCATGATAAATACTTTGTGTTAAGAAGATGAAGCATGACATGATTATATGATTTTGTAGGGAAAACTTTCTTTAGCATTTTAATTTGAAAGACATGATTGTTTGTTAGTATACCTGAGTATTGATGTCTTTATATCAAATTATAGACTATTGCTTTGAATCATTCGGATCTTAATATTCATACCGTAAAGAGATTACATGATGAAACATGTTAGGTAGCATTCGACATCAAAAATTCTATTTTTATCATTTACCTACTCGAGGACGAGCAGGAATTAAGCTTGGGGATGCTTGATACGTCTCCAACGTATCTATAATTTTTGATTGTTCCATGCTATTATAGTATCAATCTTAGATGTTTTATATGCAATTATATGCCATTATATATCATTTTTTGGGACTAACCTATTAACCTAGTGCCCTGTGCCAGTTGCTGTTTTTTTTCTTGTTTTTGCCTTTTCAGAAAATCATTATCAAACGGAGTCCAAACGAAGAAAAAACTTTGGATTAATTTTTTCTGGACCAGAAGGGACCCTCGAAGCTTCGGGAGAAGACCAGAAGATCCACGAGGGAGCGACAAGCTCGGGAGGCGCGCCCCAGGGGGGTAGGCACGCCCCCAGGCTTGTGGGCCCCTCGTGGCACCTCTTGACCTAATTCCAGCGCTATAAATTCCAAAATATTCCCCGTATACCAGAAAGACAGAAGAGAAAACTTTTCCGCCGCCGCAAGCCTCTGTTCTTCTGCGATCCCATCTGGAGGCCTTTTTTGGTACTCTGTCGGAGGGGGAATCGATCACGAAGGGCTTCTTCATCAACCTTGCCGCCCTTCCGATGATGTGTGAGTAGTTTACCACAGACCTACGGGTCCATAGCTCTAGATGGCTTCTTCTCTCTCTTTGATCTTCATACCATGTTCTCCTCGATGTTCTTGGAGTTCTATCCCATGTAATCTTCTTTTGCGGTGTGTTTGTTGGGATTCGATGAATTGTGAGTTTATGATCAGATTATTCATGAGAAATATTTGAGTCTTCTCTGAACTCTTTTATGCATGATTGTTATAGCTTTGTATTTCTCTCCGATCTATCCGTTTGGTTTGGCAAACTAGATTGATTTATCTTGCAATGGGAGAGGTGCTTTGTGATGGGTTCAATCTTGCGGTGCTCAATCCCAGTGACAGAAAGGGACATGACACGTATTTGAATTGTTGCCATTAAGGATAAAAAGATGGGGTTTAAGGCGTTACTCTGTTTTATACTTAATACTCTAGATGCATGCTGGATAGCGGTCGATGGGTGGAGTAATAGTAGTAGATGCAGGCAGGAGTCGGTCTACTTGTCTCGGACGTGATACCTATATACATGATCATTGCCATGAATCCGTCATAATTATTTGCTTTTCTATCAATTGCCCAACAGTAATTTGTTTACCCACCGTATGCTATGTGTTAGAGAGAGAAGCCTCTAGTGAAAACTATGGCCCCTGGGTCTACTTTTATCATATATTAAAATCCAAAAATACCTTGCTGCAATTTATTTACTTTTATTTTTTTTGCAATTTACTTTTCTATCTATCACTATCAGAATTAATCCTTGCAAATAACCGCTAAGAGGATTGACAACCCTCTTATTTGCGTTGGGTGCAAGTGTTTGCTTTTGTATGTGTAGGTGCTGCTAACGAGGTTCTGTGTGGTTCTCCTACTGGATTGATAACCTTGGTTCTTAACTGAGGGAAATACTTATCTCTACTATACTACATCATCCTCTCCTCTTCGGGGAAATCCCAATGCAACTATAGGAGTTTCGTGTTACAACTTGGAATTATTCAGGGTTCGTTTGGCCTTTTTTATACATTAATTGAGTTTCTAGGCATTTAATGTGCATAATTCAAATTTGAACTACAGCCACATGCTCCAGTGCACCAAAATGGGTTGAAAATCATATATGTGTCCTTGGGTGAATGTTTAGGTCCCATGCAAGAAATGGGAATGAATTTCAAACATCTGGGCATCGTGGCTCGTCCATAAACATTGAGAAACTTGGTTTTAAAATTCCTGTAAATCCAAAACTCGCCTGAAAATCATGAAACTTGGCATGGTGTCATGACATGGCACCAACATGCTGTGGTAAAAAAATGGCCGATTTGGGACAACTTTTGGTATAAGCTTCTTACAAACAGTAGCTTCTCTCGAGAAGCCTCATGGTTCTGAGAGGGAACGTGTCACCCCTGTGTGCGAAACAGCATACGCTGCCTCTTCCCGTGTTGATTTATTTTACAGAGGCAACATGCAACTATTGGAGTTTCGTGTTACAATTTGGAATTATTCAGGGTTCGTTTGGCCTTTTTTATACATTAATTGAGTTTCTAGGCATTTAATGTGCATAATTCAAATTTGAACTACATGCACATGCTCCAGTGCACCAAAATGGGTTGAAAAATCATATATTGTCCTTGGGTGAATGTTTAGGTCCCATGCAAGAAATGGGAATGAATTTCAAACATCTGGGCATCGTGGCTCATCCGGAAACATTGAGAAACTTGGTTTTAAAATTCCTGTAAATCCAAAACTCGCCTGAAAATCATGAAACTTGGCATGGTGTCATGACATGGCACCAACATGCTGTGGTAAAAAAATTGGCCGATTTGGGACAACTTTTGGTATAAGCTTGTTACAAACCGTAGCTTTTCTCGAGAAGCCTCATGGTTCTGAGAGGGAACGTGTCACCCCTGTGTGCGAAATGGCATACGCTGCCTCTTCCCGTGATGATTTTTTTTACAGAGGCAACATGCAACTATAGGAGTGCCGTGCTAAAATATGAAATTATCCAGTGTTCGTTTTGCCTTCCTTTTACATGATTTGAGTTTTCTAGGCATTTTGGAACAAATAGCTACCACGCTATTATCGCAAACGGTTGTATTCTTCCAACTGTGGGCGTTCCACTTACCATTTACTACCGCGGGCAGCTGTTTGATTAGACGAGACGCGTGCGAGCTGTTCGCCACGCAGGCTCACCGGGAAGCGAGCCCTTTGACCTGCCAGCGAGCAAAATTTATTGATGGCCTTGGTTTCGGCCGCCTCGGGAAGGTACGTAGAACAGTTTCCAGTGCTCCTCCTACTCCTCCATTCTTATCTATAAGCGCCACCGCCGAGGATCGCCGCCTGCTGCGATGGAGGACGAGCCGGCCAACCAGCGGGGCCGGGTTGAGCCAGAACCGCAAGAGCCTCCCGCGAGCGTGGACTTCATCAGCAGCCTCCCCGACGAGATGTTTGTAACCATCATATCCCTCCTCCCCATCAAATCTGGCATGCGAACCACTGTCCTCTCCCGACGGTGGCGCCCCCTCTGGCACTCCACCCCCCTAGACCTCATCGAGGATGACGAGCTCTGCAGAGGGGAGTGCAAACGCTTGGATGCATTGGCCCACATCCTCGCCATGCACCCTGGGCCGGTCCGACGCCTTGTCATCGGCAAGTTTCGTTCCAACTGCAGGGCCGAAAGCAAGTTTCACGAGTGGTTCCTATCCCCTGCCCTAGATCGGCTAGAGGAGCTCAACTTTCATGCTGGACATCTACGTTTGCTGCCGTCGTCCGCTCTCCGCCTCTTGCCCACGCTGCGCCGCGCTACATTCAGGCAGTGCCTTCCCCCCCCAGATTGATGCCGCACCCGCTCTTCATCTCCCTAAACAGAAGCACCTCGAGCTCATGGGTATCCGCATCTCGAGGGAGGATTTGCAGCGCCTGCTCGGTGGCCGTACAGTGCTCGAGTACTTTTGTCTTCAGGTGATGGATGGGTTCGGTAGCCTCCGCATCGCCTCGACGAATGCCCGTACGATTTATGTGCATTGCTGGTGCCGCAACAGGCTATCATTTTAGGTGTTTCACGAAATGGTCATTGAGAATGCGCCTTTCCTTGAGAGATTGATTCTATTTGATAAAGAAGGTCCAACAAGAATCAGGGTCAACGACGCACCGAGATTGTCGGAAGTTGGGCTCCGGGGACCCAAAGGTTCGAACACTGGGGTGAGCTAGTTCCTACCTTTACGTCCCCTACCATGGCTAAGCTACGGCGGAGCTATGGCGGGAGCGCGCTAGCGAAGAGCGGACCGTGGACTCAGCGGTTACCAAGGTTCGGGCCACCTTGCGGTGTAAAACCCTACTCCTGCTTGTGGTTGGCATTGCAATGGGCAAGGGAGTGTTCTCGCGTACAAGGTGGAGAGGAAGGAAGAATCTGTCCCCCGTACAATGGCAGCACTGTCCCTTATACCTGCCTTGGTCCTCTTCCCCCTCAAAAACTTAGGCGGGAAGGGTTGCCACACTTGGCGGTTTTGAAAGGGGACAGGCGCTCAGGCTATCCTGACTAAAGGCGGTTTTCGCCTGCAAAAGCATGATCCATGACGCATCGGTGGGCTCGGTGATGACCTCCGCCCTGCGCGCCCGCCGTCTTGGTCTTCCTTCGCCGATCGGGCAACCTTTGGGGTTGCTTTGGGGAGTGGACGGCTGGCCTTGCTCCCTTAACACGAAAGAGGAAACCATCTTCATCCGCGCCTGCTGGCGCGGCCTTAGTCGCCACTCGTTGCCGCGCGGGTCACCCACGTGATGGGCACGAGACCGCGCAGTCATGCCGAGCAGCCTTTGTCTGGAGCGCCTTCGGGAGGAAGCCTCGGGAGGCCACCTCGGGAGGCCGCCTCGCGAGGCTGCTGGTGAAGATGCTGAGCCTTGTCTGCCGCTCCCTGGGGAGGGGTCCTCAGGAGGCCAAGGCCTCATGAGGGGTCTTGGTGAGATGGTTGATGATGACGGCCTGCTGGGCCCACGCCAGGCGTTGCGCCCTGGGCCAAAGGTAGACGGGTCTGGATACCCTGGGTTCCATGGGCCCGACAGTAGCCCCCGGGCCCGCGGCGCGCACGTTCCTGCCTTCTAGGGGGCGAAACAACGCGGGCCCTAACCGCCTGCGGGCCAGGCACGACGCGTGGCGCATGACATGACGGGGGACGCCCCCACTTCCCCACGATGCCTCGGTAACCGCCCGCGCTGACATAAAGACTGCCGCGCGATGCGAGGCCATCATTGCCTTCCTTCACACATTCCGTCTCCCTGCGCCTCCCTTCTCGCGCACAGCTCCTCACGACCCCATCTCTGAACTCCGCCTCTTCTCATTCCTCAATCCGCGCCTCCACCGCGCAGATGGCGCCTGCCGGCAAGAGGGGAACGGCGGCGGCCCCGTCCCCATGCGCGCCTGCCATCAGGGCGGCGCTCCAGCGCTACTCCATCGTCGATGAAGAGGGCCTGGACAAGGTGCTCCCGTTTGTGGCCGGCGATCATAATGAGAATCAAGCGACCCTGATCTGGCCGGGGTCGCGTGCGCGGTGTGACCTGGGGGCGACGGCCTACCCCTTCTTCCTCCACAGCGTTTATGCCGGGTTGGTGCCGCCATTCTCGGACTTCTTCTACGCCATTCTCTCCCATTATCAGATCCACACCCTCCACCTTCAACCCAACTCCATTCTCCTCCTGGCTATGTTTGCCTTTTACTGCGAGGCTTTCATGGGTGTGATGCCTTCGGTGGCGCTCTTCCGCCACTTCTTCTGCCTGCGGCTAACTGCGGCGGATCAGCGCTCCAGATGTGCGTCATTCCTCGCCATTAAGGGGATGGAGAAAAACATCATCAACTTGAGGGTTGCGAAGAAGGTGGAGGGCTATCGGCAGCGCTGGGTCTACATGGACGCGCGCCGGACCAGCCGGCTTCTGATGATCCCGACGGACCCGGCTGAGAAGATTTCCGTCTGGGGGCACGAGAAGCTTGCTGACCTGAGGATGGAGCCCGTCTTGGAGCAGATGGCCATGCACCGGGCCGTGAAGCTGTTGGGGGCGACGGTCGTCAGGGAATACCTGCGGCGGCGCATCACGCCACTTCAGCAGCACTCGCGCCCCATGTGGGAGTACACCGGCATGGGCGACGCCATGAGGCTGAACCCCGGCAGCCTGGGGCCAGAGGTGCTGGACGGGGCCCTGGCGACTCTGCTTAGTACTCCTACCGCGGACCTGCCCGAGGGGGCACTCCCGCTGTTCCACTTCAAGGAGAAGGCGGAGCTGGTCGAGGAGATGCCTCTCTTTGACCAGTGGGGGCTCGTGCCGGAGGGCCACGTCGGACCCCATGAGAACCCCCTCGTGGTGGAGCTAGACTCGGCAGGCAGCGGTGGTGGCGAGGACTCGGAGGAGGCCACAGAGGAGGACGCCAACCGGGCGCCTCCACGCACCCGCCGCCAGCTCCTCTGCGAGCTCGAGGATGATGACGCCGAGAGCGAGCCGCCCGCGGCGGAGGGGGCTCTCGACCGGGGGGCGGTAGAGCCCCCAGCGCCTGAGGCCCGTCATGAGGCTGAAACTTCCCAGGGCCCCGAGGCGGGCGACGACGCGTCTGGGTTTACTGCGGCACATCCCGGGGGCCCGAGCGGCGGAGCCGGGGCGATGCTTGACGGCGGCAGCGATGACCCGCCCCCCGTGGGGGAGAAGAAGAGGAAGTGGTACGTTAGTGACAAGTAAGGCCCCTGACTCCTCCCGGTGTTTCAAGCCCTTGCTCTTTGTCCGGGCTCGGAGCTAAGCCACCATTCGCGAGGAGGTCCGCCGGGGACCAGAGGAAGAAGAAGAAAAAGACGACGACGAAGGCGAAGGTGACCCCCAGCCCGCAGGGGGCATCGATACCCGCTGCGAGTGCCGGGGGGCATGGAGAGGCCGCCTGCCGCCCTGACGCCGAGGCGGGGCGCGCGGAAGCTGAGAGGGAGCCAACCGTTCCCCCGGAGCCGCATGCGGGCGCGTCTCATGAGGCCGAGACGGAGGAGCCTCGGGAGGCAGCCTCAGGAGGCGGGGACGCACTCCCCCTTGACCCCGCCATGAGGGAAGGAGCGGCGACGGGGGAGGTCAAAACGCCCACTCCCCCGCCAGGGGCCTCCCTAAGCACGGGGGGAGGAGTCGTGGGGCGCGCCGTCGCAGGCATGGTGAGACCCCACAGCGCGCCGCCGCAGCCGAACGCGGGGGACGAACCTGCCACTCTAGGCAAGCGGCGCCGAGTCCTCCCTGACCGCGGCGACGGAGAATGTCAGGGGGCCCGACCCGGGCTGGCCCCTGGCACTCGTGAGCGGCCATGCCCTGCTCAGGCCTGAAGCCTTGCGCAATGCCAAGGCCGCGCTCGCTTGGCTCGGGACAGACTTCCAAGACGCGGAGACGCGCCTCGCCGAGGAGCGCCTAAAGCTTGCTGACGGGTGGCGCCGGCTTAGCGTCGCTGTCGAAACGGCTCAGCGCCAGAACGAACGCGCTCGCGCACAGGGCGAGAAGGACGCCGCCGAAGCGGAGGGGGTTTGTGCGAGTGCCCTCCGGGAGGCCGAAGCGGCCGTCGCGCGCCGCGAAGAGGCGGAGGCCCGCCTGAAGGAGTTCCAGGATCAAAATGCCAAGTAGGCGCAGTCATTCCTCGCGCGGGAAAATGCCCTCGCCACTCGCGAGAAGGAGCTTGCGGCCCGCGAAGCGGGTCTCACGACTCGCACAGAAGACCTCGAGAAGGTGGCGACCGAGCAGGCCACTGAGCGGGGGCGCCTGGAGACGTTGGGGCGCCAGCTGGCCGACGCCCAGGATGCCCACACGAAGCGTGTCAATGAGGCTGGGCCGCAGTCTGGCGCGCCCGTGGGTGGTGCGGGCGGTAGTTCCTCATGAAGGAGCGCGGTGCTCGCGGCGGGAGGTGCAGCTGATGGCTTGAGGAGCCTTTCCTCTAAGACGCCAGGGCTCTGAGGCTCGCGGCGAGATGCTCGTTTGGCGATGTCGTCAGCCTCTTTGTTGCCGCTACGGGGGATGTGCTGCAGCTCCAGGACAAGAAAACGCTTCTCAAGTTTACGTACCTCGTCTAGGTAGGCGGCCATGTGCTCGTCTTTGGGCTTGTAGCTTTTGTTGGAGAAGTTGACGAGAAGTTGCGAATCGCCCTTGATGGTCAGACACTTGATGCCCAGAGCGAACGCGGCCTTGAGGCCAGCGATGAGGCCCTCATATTCTGCGATGTTGTTGGAGACCTTGTCGGTGTGCCTGAAGCAGACTTGCACGGCGTAGTAGAGCCTGTCTCCTGTCGGCGAGGTGAGCATGACTCTAGCCCCCACGCCCCGTCGGGAGAAGGCACCGTCGAAGTGCATGGTCCAGCCACCAGGCGCCTCGTCCCCTGGCAGAAGGGATTTGGCCTCGTGAGGCTCCTCCTCATACGTGTCCGTCCACTCTTCCACGAAGTTGGCCAGAGCCGCGCCTTTGATGACTCTGGTGGTGGAGAACTCCGGCTGGAAGGCTTGTAGCTCGATGTTCCACTCGGCAACGTGGCCGGCAGCATTGGGGCTGCGCAGAACTTGCTCCAAGGGGTAGGAAGAGACGACCTTGATGGGATGACCCTGAAAGTAGTGGCGCAGCTTCCTGGAGGAGACGAGGAGTGCGAGGAGGAGCTTCTGCTGCATGGGGTAGCGCTCGCGCGCATCTCTTAGCACGGTGCTGACGAAGTACACGGGGTGTTCGAGGAGGCGCGTAGTTGTGGTGGCAGCTTGCCCTCTAGGCGCCTCGCGAGGATCGGGGGGCTCACGAGGCTCAAAAGGCTCACGAGGCTCGGGAGGCTCACGAGGCTCGGAGGCCTCACGAGGCTCGGAGGGCTCACGAGGCTCGGGAGGCTCACGAGGCTCGGGAGGTGCGGAAGGTTTCTCCTTAGCACAGATGCGCTCCTCTCGCACTGCCACCAGCGCCGCGCTGGCCGTCTGTGGAGTGGCCGCCAAGTACAGGAGCAAGGGCTCACGAGAGCGCAGCGCGATCATGATAGGCGGGCTCGTGAGGTACCTCTTGAGGCCTTCAAAAGCGGCGTCTGCCTCAGGAGTCCACTTGAAAGAGCCGGACCTCTTCAGGAGCTTGAAGAAAGGCAGGGCCCACTCACCAAACTTCGAGATGAAGCGTCCCAGGGAGGCCATGCATCCTGCCAAGCGCTGCATTTCCTTGAGGGTTCTGGGGGGACGCATTTTCTCGATGGCCTTGATCTTCTCAGGGTTGGCCTCGATGCCGCGGTGCGAGACCAGGAAGCCGAGGAGCTTGCCGGAGGGAACTCCGAAGATGCACTTCTTGGGGTTGAGCTTGAGGTTGACCTTGCGCAGGTTGGCGAACGTTTCCTTGAGGTTCGCAATGAGGGATCCAGCCTCGCGAGACTTGACCACGATGTCGTTGACGTAGGCCTCCGCATTCCTTCCCATCTGAGGCCCCAGCGTGATGCGCATTAGCTGTTGGAAGGTGGCACCTGCGCTCCTCAAGCCGAAGGGCATGCAGACATAGTAGTATATGCCACAAGGGTTGATGAAGGCTGTCCTCTCCACGTCTTCGGCTGCCATCTTGATCCGGTGATAGCCTGAGAAGTCATCTAGGAAGCATAGCAAATCAGACCCGGCGGTGGAGTCCACGATCTGGTCGATGCGGGGCAGCGGAAACGGATCTTGAGGGCAGAACTTGTTGAGGTTGGTGAAGTTGACGCACATGCGCTCCTTGCCGCCTTTCTTGGGGACGACGACTGGGTTGGTGAGCCATTCGGGATGGCGCACCTCGCGGATGACCCCAGCTTCCTGGAGCTTCTGAACTTCCTTGACGATGAAATCTTGCTTCTCTGGCGCCTGGCGCCGTGCTTTTTGCTTGACGGGGCGTGCATTGGGGCACACCGCTAAGTGGTGCTCAATCACCTCCCTCGGCACACCGGACAAGTCAGACGCTTTCCAAGGCGAAAACATCCGAGTTTACCCGAAGGAAGGTGACGAGCGTGCTTTCCTATGCAGGAGGAAGGCCAGCGCCGATGGTGAAGGCAGGGCCAGAGCCGCTGCCATCCACCGACACCTTCTTCGTCTCGGCGCGGTCCTGAGAGAACAACTGCTTCTACTTCGCGGGTGCGGCCTCGGGAGGCTCGGCCGCGTCCTCGTCAGCCGGATGCGCGACAGCGGCAGCTTTGTAGGCGTGTTCCAGGGAGCAGATCGCGTCCTTCTCGTCGCAGGTGACAGTGATGATGCCGCTGCAGCCATGCATCTTGAGGACGTTGTAGGCGTGGTGGGTCGCCGCCATGAACTTGGTGAGAGCTGGGTAACCCAAGATGGCGTTGTAAGGCAGGCCGATGTGCGCCACGTCGAAGTCAATGAGCTTGGTGTGGTAGTTCTTGCGGGTGCCGAAGGTGACGGGAAGGCGCACTTGTCCCAGAGGGATGGCGGAGCCATCGGTCACTCCGGAGATGGGCCTGGTCGGCATCAGCTAGTCGTAGAGCACTTGGAGCGTCTCGAAGGTTTCGATGGAGATCACGTTGAGGCCGGCGCCTCCGTCGATGAGGGTCTTGGTGACCGCAACGTTGCTGATGGTGGGAGTGCACAGTGTGGGGACTGCGCCTGCGGAGGCCATGGACTTGGGGTGGTCCTTGGAGTCGAAGGTGATGGTGTATTGCGACCACTTGAGGGGCCGCGTGGCCTCAGGCCTCGGGAGGGCGGTATTCACCTCGCGAGAGAGCTGCTTGAAGTGGCGGTTGGACGCAGGGGCCTGAGCCTCGCCAAGGATGCAGGCGACCGCGCGAGGCTCCTGGTAGCCCCCAGCGCCCTCATCAGGCTGGTTGATGTCGTTCCTCCGGGGTGGCGGCGGCAGCGGCGGGAGAGCGGCATTGGCCTAAGGGTTCACCTCGCAAGGCTGGTCACGCTAGGCGGCCTCACGAGGCTGGTCGCGCCAGGCGGCCTCCCGAGGCTGGTCGCGCCAGCTCTGGCGGAAGTTGTCGTTGCCGTTGCGGCCGTCCCAGCGGTTGCTGCCGTGGCCACCCCCGCGACCGGTGCCGCGGCCATTGTGATCGTCTCGGCGGCCCTGGCGCTCGTCGCGGAGTAGCTTGAGGTCCTGGCAGTCTTCAGTGCAGTGGGAGCGCAGGTTGTGGTAGGCGCAGAGTGGGCGACCGTCCTTCCTAGGCTCGTCGTGGTCACGGCTGCGCTTCTGCTCGGGCTCCGCCGCAAGCACGGCAGGGCCCTTACACTTGACGTCCTTGTTCATGGTCTTGGCAGCCTCGAGCGCCGCGTCAGGGTCGTTGTGGACGAAGAGGCGGCCTTCTTCAGCCTTGGCGCACTTGTCGGCGAGGTCGAACAGTTCAAGCACCGAGTCTAGTTTGCCGTTGATGGCGAGCTTCTCGCGCATCTTGACGTCCGTGACGCCGGTGGAGAACGCAGAGATGATGGCCGCGTCGAAGGCGCACGGTATCTTGTTGCGCACCTGACTAAAGTGCTGGATGTACTTGCGGAGGGTCTCGTCTGGGCGTTGCCACACGTGCCGCAGGTCGTTGATGGTGAGGGAGTGGTCCTGCGTGCCCTTGAAGTTGGCGACGAACTGGCTGCAAAGCTCGGCCCATGATGAGATGGACGCCTCGGGAAGGTTCATGAGCCAGGAGCGCGGGATGTCCTTGAGGGCCATGGGGAACTAGTTCGCCATGACCTTGTCGTCGCCGTTCGTCGCCTCGACGCTCAGCGCGTAGAGCTGAAGGTACTCCGCAGGGTTGGGGGTGCCGTCGTAGCGTGGAGGCAGCTCAGGCTTGAACTTCGTGGGCCACACCACACGACGCAGCTCGCGAGTGAAGGCACGGCAGCCCACGCCGCTTGAGGGGACGCCGCCAGCGAGGGCGGCGCGGTTTTGACGCCCCGCCGCCGCAACCTCCTGAACGGCCTAGTCCTGGCACTGGCGCTACCGCTCGAGGAGCACTTGTGCATTGGGGGGCGTGCGTCGGATGATCTGGCAGCTGGCCTCATCACGGGCTGGCGGGGACGCGCCACGGGACGGCTCACGCGCTTGCGCGTTGCGCTGGGGCCCGCCGAGTTCGTCGCGCAGAGGAGGCGGCGGGGGAGCGCCGTGCGCCAGGTCCCCAGCGTGAGACGGCGGAGGGCGGAGCGAGTGGAAAGGTGTCGGAGCGTCCCCGACGGCGTTGACGATCTCGGTGATGCGGCCAAGCCAGGCGTCGTAGCCGGCGTCAGCTGGACGGTAGCGGAGCAGCTCGCGCGCCATGAGAAGCGCGGCTTGCGGGTTCGGCGGCCCATGGTGGGCGAGGGAGGAGGCCGTGGCGGTGTGGCCGTTCGTCTGCACGGAGGGGTGTAGGGAGGAGTCCTGCTGCTCGCGGGCAGCGGGGTCGGTGGCGGCAGCAGCCTCGACAGGCCGGCGGCCGTTGTCGCGGGCCACCGGCTCCGTCTGAGCCACGCGGCCAGCCCTGTGCTTGGTGCGCTCGCGACGTGCATCGGCCATGAGGCTGGCGGAACGGAGAGCGGAGCGAAAGAACAGTAGCGCACCCCTACCTGGCGCGCCAAATGTCGGAAGTCGGGCTCCGGGGACCCAAAGGTTCAAACATTGGGGTGAGCTAGTTCCTACCTCTCCGTCCCCTACCACGGCTAAGCTATGGCGGAGCTACGGCGGGAGCGCGCCAGCGAAGAGCGGACCGTGGACTCAGCGGTTACCCAGGTTCGGGCCACCTTGCGGTGTAAAATCCTACTCCTGCTTGTGGTTGGCATTGCAATGGGCAAGGGAGTGTTCTCGCGTACAAGGTGGAGAGGAAGGAAGAATCCGTCCCCCCTACAATGGCAGCACTGTTCCTTATACCCGCCTTGGTCCTCTTCCCCCTCGAAAACTTAGGCAGGAAGGGTTACCACACTTGGCGGTTTTGAAAGGGGATAGGCGCTCAGGCTATCCTGACTAAAGGCGGTCTTCGCCTGCAAAAGCATGATCCATGACGCGTCGGTGGGTTCGGTGATGACCTCCGCCCTGCGCGCCCGCCGTCTTGGTCTTCCTTCGCCGATCGGGCAACCTTTGGGGTTGCTTTGGGGAGTGGACGGCTGTCCTTGCTCCCTTAACACGAAAGAGGAAACCATCTTCATCCACACCTTCTAGCGCGGCCTCTGTCGCCAATCGTCGCCGCGCGCATCACCCACGTGATGGGCACGAGACCGCGCAGCCGTGCCAAGCAGCCTTCGTCTGGAGCGCCTTTGGGAGGAAGCCTCGGGAGGCCACCTCGGGAGGCCGCCTCGCGAGAGGGCCTCGCGAGGCTGCTGGTGAAGATGCTGAGCCTTGTCCGCCGCTCCCTGGGGAGGGGTCCTCAGGAGGCCAAGTCTTGGTGAGATGGTTGATGATGACGGCCTGTTGGGCCCACGCCAGGCGTTGCGCCCTGGGCCAAAGGCAGACGGGTCTGGATACCCTGGGTTCCATGGGCCCGACAGAGATTGACAATGTTGGGCTATTCGTGTGCTGAATTCTCTGGACTTGTTGCTGGATCATTACCCGCTCAGGTACAACAGTCTTATTCTTCTCATTCTTCTTATAGGACATCACATTTTATCTAAGTTTTGTTGATCTATGTTCGGGTGTCATCCAAAAAATGATTCCCACAAGCTTGACCCCGTCTCCGCGCACAGTGAAGATCTTGGCACTACAATCTGTCGGCCCTGATCTGGATGAAGTTGTTGGATTCCTTAGATGCTTTCCGTGCACAGAGAAGCTATACATCAAGGTGATGCTCCTTTCCTGTTAATTGTTAACCACAACGGAGTACAATTTGTTGTTACTTTTACCCATGATTACAATGACAAATGTAGTATGATTTCTAAAGGAAATTTGGAGGATTTCAATACATATATTTTTTGAGATGTTAATCATGAACGATTGAAGATGTCATGTCACTCTATTCGTGTATTTTAGAAATCCTGCAAATCAAAGAGGCCCGAAATTTTCAAAACTGCAGCTAGGCACTAATATGTTGTCTTCATTTGCAGATAGAAGCAGGCCTGAAAGTGGAAATTGTGGTGCAATATAACAATCCCATTGAATGCCTTGATCTTCATCTCACAGAAATTACTTTGAACCACTACCGAGGCACCACACCAGAGATTAAATTCGCCAGGTTCTTTGTTCAGAGAGCAAGTGTGCTCAAGGTAATGAGGTTTGCACTATATTTAGTGCGCAGAAGTGAATGGTTTGCTGATCAGCGCAGGCGTCTACAACTGAATGGAAAAGTCTCTGCAGAAGCTGAATTTCAGTTTGGAACTACATATGACTGATTATTGGGAAGACACAATATCAAACCGATGTATGACTTCTAAGTGACTGATCCATTTGCACAAATAGTGCATGGCTCAGATTCTGAAGAAGATGAATCTGATTTGTAAGAACAGTTTGAACCTTGTAATCTTTGAATTTGGGCCTTGTAATGCTGGAATTTGAACCTTGCAATTTTTCTGGTATCTGTGATATAACGTCATTGGATGTTAAATTTGGTTATGCAATCATGTCCTCATAAGTATATATGTTTGTTGTTCTGTAGACAGAGCATAGATGTTGTGCAGACAGAGCAAATCACATCGCACATGGACTAAACTACAGAACCCGTCGGTGATGAATTCATCAATCATTGACAATTATTTACCACCAACCATTTGCCCACAACACAGACGGCTTATTCGCAGGAATCGTCCGTGTTGTTATCCGTCTTCCCACACATTTTGGCTTACT
This sequence comes from Elymus sibiricus, assembly GCA_039707655.1. Taxonomy (NCBI): domain Eukaryota; kingdom Viridiplantae; phylum Streptophyta; class Magnoliopsida; order Poales; family Poaceae; genus Elymus; species Elymus sibiricus. Next base: position 152,764,250 of record CM077670.1, on the reverse strand, counting down.
CACTTGTTTGCCGCATATCACACACACCTTGTTAAGTTGAACCGTTTCTGTTGTGTTGGGTAATCGCAAACAGTTCATCCGGGTAAACTATATGCCGTGTATCGCACACACCTTGATCTATCTGACCGTTTCTGTTGTGTTGGGTAATCACAAACAGTTCATCCGAGTGAACTGTATGCCGTGTATCGCACACACCACGAACCGGCTGACCGTGTTTGTTGTTCCGGCTTATCGCAAACAGTTCCAATGGATCACCTGTATGCCACGTATCGCACACATGTCTCTAATCTGAATCGTTTTTGATGCCTCCAGCATCGCAAACAGTTCGTATTATATGCGACGGTTTTATTATGACACCGTTTGCGATTCATGCAGCACACACAGTTTGGTCGCGGGGTCTCTGATTCATGTGTCGCGTTAGTGGTCGCCTACAGTAGTGGGAATCCAACAACTTGATCCAGATTGGGGCTGATAGATTTTATTGCCAAAATCTTCACTGTGCGCACAGACTGGGTCACGCTTGTGGGAATCATTTTCTTGATGACAGTCGGACATACATCAAGAACAATAATTAAAATGTGAATTTCAAGAAGAAGAAGGAGAAGAACAAGAGTGTTGTACCTGAACAGTTATGGATCCAATAACAAGTTCGGAGAATTTGACAGACGAGTAGACCAACGCTGTCAATTTCGGCACGTCAATGACCCTGATTTTGTTGGACCTTCTAGATCGGATACAAGCAATCTCTCAAGGAAAGGCGCATTCTCAATGACCATATCGTGAAACAGCTCAACTGATCTCTTCCCAAGTAATGTCCTGTTGCGGGGCCAGCAAGACACATAAATCCTTCGGAGATTCATCGAGGGGATGTGGAGACTAATGAACCCATGGATCTGTTCAAGACAAAGGTACTCGAGTGTTGTACAGCCGCAGAGCAACCGCTCCATAGCCTCCTTCGAGATACCAATGTTGAAGAGGCTGAGCTGCTTGAGTTGAGGGAGAAGAAGAGCGGGCGCGACATTAATCTAGGGAAAATAGCAGGAGCTGAACCTGGCACGGCGCAGCATTGGTGCGAGGCGGAGCGCGGACGGCGGCGGAGAGCGACATCGTCCACCTTCAAAACTGAGCTCCTCGAACTGATCTAGGGCGGGGGATAAGAACCACTCGTCGAACTTGGCTTGGACATTGCAGTTGGTACTGAACATGTGGATGTCAAGGTGGCTGGCTGGCCCAGGGTGCGATGCAAGGATCTTGGAGACTGCGGCCATGCATTTGCAATCCCCATCGCAGAGGCAGCTGTCGACGGTGAGGTAGAGGGGGACGCAGCGCCAGAGGGGGCGCCACCGCCGGGAGAGCAACGTGGTCCGCACGCCAGATTTGGTGGGAAGGAGGGCGATGATGAGGAGCAGCATGTCGTCGGGGATGCTGTTGATGAATTCCAGGCTCGCCGGATGTGGTTCTGGCTCGAGCCGCCTCCGCTTGTTGGCCGCCTCGTCCTCCATCTCAGCCGGCGGCGACGCCGGTGTACACTTGTGCTGGTGTGTATTGTGTGCTGGGTGTGCGCGAGTGCGTCCTTGCGTGCATGCCGCATAATGGTGTACGTGCGTTGTCATAGTGTGTGTCCGGGGTGGCGTCTAAGAAGGTGATAATCTAGTACTCCCTCCATTTCTTTTTAGTCTGCATATAAAATTTGGTCAAAGTCTATGCAAAGTTTGACCAACTTTATATCAAAAGATATCAACATTTACAATACTAAAGTTGTATGCTATGAAAAATAATTTCAAGATGCATCTAAATATATTGATTTCATACTGTGAATGTTGATATTCTCCTATAAAGTTAGTCACAGTTTACGAAGTTTGACTTTGACCAAATTTTATACACAGACTAAAAAGAAACGGAGGGAGTACTACAGTACTGTTTTAACGAGGAAGAAGGGTGCACTCAATTTAGTAGCGTGTGGGGTTCTACCTTAAGTGGTTTATAGTTTGTTTATTTCACACCATGGCAGATGGGCCTCTAGTTTATTTAATTTCACCCACTGCCACATGGGCCCGCACACCCATAGAGAACACGAGCTGACAAGGCACCATGTAGAATGGTTGACTGGTCAACTAGACAATATACGGAGCTGTACACTGAGCCAGTGACTGTATAATCCCTCGATAAAGAGAGATCGAGTGAGAGGGGAGGCCCGTGAGAGCTAGAGATAGAGAAAGAGATACTCACTCCGTTCGATAATGTAGTGCCTATAAATTTTTGAAAAGTCATACTTTTGAAACTTTGACCAAGTTTATAGAGAAAATTACTTATATCTACAATACCAAAGATATATGATATGAAACTACATCTTGTGATGACTCTAATGATGTATGTTTGTCCTTCCAGATGTAAATGTTTTTCTCCACATATACCTGGTCAAACTTTGTGAGGTTTGACTTTTCAATAAATGTATATATGCTATGGACCGGAGAGAGTACATAACTAGAGAGAGATCAAGTGTGTGTGAAGGAGAAAGAGTGAGTGTGCAAAAAGAGAGAGCGTGTATGTGAAAGAGAAAGGGACAACACACGATAAATTAGAGAGAAAGTGTGTGTGTCTTATGAAAAAAAATCGCGCATGCATCTTCGAGAGAGAAAGCGAGGTGAGAAGATACACGGAGATATATTGTGTGGTTGTTTGCAACGGAGAGAGAGAGAGACCCCTAGCACGTGGCCAACAGAGGTTTGGCAAACAAGGGAGAGAGGTCGAGAGAGACGTATGGATAAAATGGAGGCATGGGGTGGGAGAGGGTGTGTTTGTGATAGAGATATCCCCTCGAGATCGTGAGGAAACTATATGGGTGGGAGATCAAGAGACAAGGTGTGTGTGTGATAGAAAGATACCCCGAAAGAGATCGAGATAGACTTAGCTAGGGAGGGAAGGAGACAATGTGTGTGTTTGTGATAGAGAGTGAGAGATGGTCATACCTAGGGGGAAGTGCATATGTGTGTGATGGCGTGAGAGATAATTGTACTTAGGGGGGCGTGTGCGTGCGTGTGAGATAGAGAGAGAACGAGGGAGAGAAAGTGTTAGATGGGTCTATCTAGTGCGAGCGAGATATGTGTATGTGTGACATAGGGAGATAGAAAGTTTGAAATAGAGAGAGAAGAGCCCCAAGATGGCGGAGTGGTGCGTGAGAGAGTAGAGAGAGAGAAAGAGATACTCCCTCCGTTCGATAATGTAGTGCCTATAAATTCTTGAAAATTCAAACTTTGGAAACTTTGACCAAGTTTACAGAGGAAATAATTTATATCTACAATACCAAAGATGTATATATAATATGATACTACATCTTATGATGAATCTAATGATATATATAGGCAAAATACATCCTAGTACCGGGTGTAGTTACACCCATATCTCATATACTACCATGTGGTAGTATATATACTACTTTATCATTTTTAGTATGTTCATATACTATATCTAAGATACTCCAAAAGGAGTTATGTGAAAAAATTGCATGTAAGCCCATGTTTTTATCATATTTGTGAAATACGTACATATTTGTACGTAAAAAGGAGTATGCTCAAAATATGATACATAATACCTACAAAATAGTATATATACTACCCAAACATTCTTACATACTACATACTACACGTACGTACTCTCCAATATAATAGATACTACCCACAACGTACGAAAACAAAGTGGTAGTAACTACACCCGGTAGTAGGCAAAATTTGTCATATATACAGCCCGTCTATTCTGCCAATATTGGCAGAATAGAATAGTTATTCTGCCCACATTCGAACTTCACGCTCAACGCGAGGGCACTGCACTTTCCGAAGCAAAGGTACTGCAATACAAACACTAATGAACTTCTCGTCGAAAAAAACTGCACGTGGTGTTTTTTCGGTACTGTTTTCTATCCAGTTTTTAAATTGTTTGTCGGAACGAGGCATGTAATATACCGTTGGAAAGCTATGGATTAGGCGCAACTTCGCCATATATAAATTTTTTCGAGATTCGTCACGGTTTAAGAGCAGTTTCGAAAATGGTGCGGCGCACAACAAGTGGCAGCGAGCGTATTTTCGCGATTTCTTCTAAACCGCTCGTCGGAATTAAGGAAATGATATGCCGTTGGAAAGATATCGTCGAGGCGCAACTTTTTCATATATATTACATTTTCTAATTCGTTACGGTTTAATAGCAGTTTCAAATTTACTAAATCGCGGAATTCCGTTTTTTCAAATTTTTTGCAATTTTTTGTACTGTTTTCGCTCCAGTTTTTTAACCGTTTGTCGAAACTAGGCGTGTGATACGCCGTTGGAAAGATACGGACGAGGCGCAACTTTCATATGTACAAATGTTTTTGAGATTCCTTACGGTTTTAAATTAATTTTGAAAATGGTGCGGCGGACGACGGGTGGCAACGGCCGTTTTTTCGCGAATTTTTACAAACCGCTGGTCGGAATGATGTAAATGATGCGCCGTTGGAAAGATATCGACGAGGCGCAACTTTTTCATGTAGAACACTCTCTCTAATTCCTTACGGTTTAAGAGCAGTTTTGATTTTACCGAAATGCGGACACTCTGTTTTTCGCGGAACCAAAATCGACGAGTGAACTGCATCAGATAGAAGAACGCACTGCTCCAGATTGAAAACCGCACTGCCTCATACGGGCAAGCGAACTGCATAATTTCTTTTTGTGAGAAGTAAATTTTCCGAGATGAGTTTTTGTTGTCTTTTTTTCAAAAAAAATTATGACGAGAGTGGACCGCAGAGGCAAGGGCAAGTGAACCGCGACATATATCGAAGTGAACCGCATTACTGTCTTGTTGTTTTCGCTTAATTTTTTGCACTTTCATGTTGGGCGCAAGTGAATAGTATCACTCTCAAAAGTGAACCACATCGGAGGACCAAACGCACTGCAAGTGTTGCATTGATATAGCGAACCACGGAGGAGTTTTATAGTGAACCACGTGAGAGAACAAAGTGAGCTTCAAAACATATATATCCATTCATTATTTTTACACAGCCACACACATACATACACACAAAATCAACACTGTCACCAGCCGAACAGCAATTGAGGACTAGCCGAGCTGCACTAGATCACACCCCAGCGGCGTACTGCACCTGCAAAGTAGACCATGCCACTGAACTGCAATCGCCAGTTTTTGCGTTTTGATGATATCCTCTCCTACAAAAAAAAACAAAACCACAGCCCTAAAACTGCGCGCAGACGAACTTCTCACCAAATGAACTACATCGGCGCCTCCACCGGACTGAACCAACGAGTGCCCGCACCGCAGGGCATATGCCAAAAACTGCACGAACTTCATCGGCGGGCTGGCCAGGACACCTCCAAGGCTAGCACTGGACAGAGGAGCAGAGGCCCTCCGGCTGTCTGAGGTGAGGTGTAGCAGGGCCTCCGCCTGGTTCTACGGCCGACGCGGTTTCAGGGCTGCATGCCTGCTCGCTCCGTGCTGCAAGCCGCGCACACCGCACTACACCACCCACGAAACCAAACTGCATCAGGAGCCTCGGCCTCCTGTGGTCGCCACGCAGGGGAGCAGTCCCGCCACCGCATAGGGTGGCTGCTTGACAGGATCTGGCCGCCATTTAGGGGACTGCAAATGGGCCACGAGCGACCCCCTCCCTGCGCTGCAACGCCCGCGCAACCGCACCATGGGCCCGGCGCGAGCGAACTGCGCGCTGAGGTGGTAGGCGGCGGCGTCCTCCCAGTGGAGTAGTCAAGCAGGCTAAAGTACGGGGCCCCGACGTGGCGCTGTCGGCATGCTTCTGGGACAGAGGAGGGGAGGTGGAAGAGGAGTGGGTGCAGAGGAGGGGAAGGCAGCTGCAGCTGCCGGAGGAGGAGGTGAGGTGGAGAAGGGGGACAGAGGAGAGGGGTGACCTCGTCGCCAGCCAGAAGGAGGCGGCGGACGGCCCGACCGTGCTTCTAGGAGGCCGTCGGGGTGCGAGGTTGGATGGTCGGGGACCATAGAGGAAAGGATCTCGCCAGATCTAGCTCGCCTCCATAGCCTGGGTGGACGGGAGGCCGCCATGTCCGAGTAGAGAAGCTCGATCTCGTGAGATCCGGCGCTGTCCGTGGGATCCTGGGGAAGGGGAGGCGCGGAGGCCGTGTGGAGAGGAGGCGCGGCCGTGGCTAGCTGGTGGCGCGGGTCTCTGGGGTGGGGCGGGGCCCTGGCGGCGGTAGCGGCGGCTTCAGGGTAAGGCGAAGGTGGCTGCGGTGTCTCGGCGGATCGGGGCGGCGCTGGGTGGTCGGCGCGGCGGCGCGCAGAGGAAGGCAGGGCGATGCGGGGCTCTGGCAACCACAGGAGGAAGAAGGTGGGAGAGGAGGTGGGTTGTGTGTGGGCGTGGGGGTGGGTCGGGTGGGCATGAGTGGGGTAGGTGGTAGGTTTTGTCATCGTGCAGTTCGGTTCGGGGCACTCGTGCGGTTCTTTTTTGTTGGTAGAATAAGCTTTAGGTGTTGGCAGAATAAGGTCTTAAGGGGGTTGGTAGAATAGACCCACCCTATATAGATAGGGTGGGTCTATTCTACCAACCCCCTTAAGACCTTATTCTACCAACACCTAGCCTTATTCTGCCAACACTCGGAAAACTGCTTAGGCCCCCGAAACTGAACCAGGCCGCCTACCCCGAGAAAAAGAGGAAAAAATCCACCCCACCCACAGACACACCCACAATCCCCTCCACCTTCCTCCGCAGATGCCACCCCCCACCGCCGGCCAGCCTTCCGCGCGCCGCCGTCCCCCCCACCCCCGACCAACCTTCTCCCGCTGCTGGCACAGCAATGGGGGCAGATGCCGGCCCAGATCTGTCGCCGGGAGCCCATCATCCCGCCGCCCCACCTACTCTGGCGAGCCAGCGACGGGATCTGGCCCTCCCCGACCCACATTGCCCCTACCTTCTTCCCCTCCACCCCGCCGCCGTCGCCAGCAGCAGAACCGCCCCGGCGATGCCCTCCACCTTCCTCTGACATGGGGCACCACCGCCCTCTTGCGCCACTGGATCCCGCTGCCGGCTACACCGCGACGAGCTCGGGCACCACGCGCCGCCGCGCCGTGCCCAACCTGCCGCGGCCAAAGGCCTCCCCATCCTGCTGGCCATGGCGCGCGCCCCTTCCTCGCCTGCTGATGGCCAAGCCACGTGTGGCGCGGCGGTGACTCCGAGCCATGGTCAGATCGGCGCCGCGCACCTACCTCGCATCCTCCTCTCCACCACAGCCCTGCCTCCTGGTCGCACTACCCCGGCCGCCTCCCCACCGTCCGACGACCTCCGCGTCCTCTCCACTGCCATCGAGTCCCGGTGACCCCTGATCGACGAGCTCGCCGGAGCCTCCTGTCCTCCCTCTGAGGCGACCTGGCCGCCGACGAGATCCCCGTTCATTAGTGAACTGCATGCTCGTTTTTCCGTTTCAGATCACAAATCAAATGCAGTTTGCTGGGGAGTAGTTCGCGGTTCGCGCAGCTCGGGTCGGGCGGTCCACTACTGCTTTTTTGTTTTTGTTTTTTTATGTGTGTTTTGAGATGCATATTGCAGTTCGCCGGCGACCATCGCCTCATTCCCTCCTTCACTCTCTCTTCTTCTCTTCAGGCTACCTGTTCCAGTGGCTAGTCCACGAGCTAAGGAACGACAGATTGAATTGAAGACGATGACCATCTCATGGCGGAATGCGTCGGGAAGCTCTGGGTGGTTTGCGAGATCCTAGTCGGCATGCAGTACAGCTGGTGCCCGCTTGCAGTTTTGGTGGAGGAATAACAAAATTGCAGGGTTACATTGTTTCGTGTAGTTCGCCCCACTGGCCCGTGCAGTTCGTTGGTTTATGTAATTTTCGTAGAAATTCTTATATTTGTCCGGAAAGAAAAAGCAGTGCACTCCATGAAACACTAGGGGTCCAGTGAAAAAAGAAAAATTGAAAAAATGTCTAATGCAGTCCACTCCTAATGGCTCGCGGTTCACTTCATAAAGTTTTTTTTCTCATTGTTAAAAAACGTAAAAAGAAAAAGCTGAAGAATTGTTGTTCGTGAATTTCACTATGTCATTGTAGAAGAAAAACTGTGGTTCACTCGCCTTATCACCGGAGTTCAGACTCGTCAATGAAAAAGTGGGAAAAACAAAATTAGGGAGCAAAAAAAAATAGTGCAGTTTACTACTAGTGTCGCGGTACATTTTTCTTGACCATGGGGTTCACTTCTTTGCCCATGTAAAACACACTCTCTGTAAGAAGTTCACTATATTGTCACGTGTTGTATAAAAAAGCAAAAGTTAATTTTAATGCAGTCCCCTTTGTCGATATTGCAGTGCGGTTTTTCGTCTAACGTAGTGTCGTTGTCCGTTGAATGCAGTTTGGTTCGCCCGAAGTAAAAATGAAATACACAAAATAACAACTTTAAAACAAAATCATGCAGTCCGCTTGCCCGTCTGATGCAGTGCGGTTTTCGGTTCGATGCGGTTCACTTGTTGATTTTGGTGTTGCGAAAAAACAGAGTGCCCGCATTCCGGTAAAATCAAAACTGCTCTCAAACCGTAAGGAATTAGAGAGAGTGTTCTACATGAAAAAGTTGTGTTTCGTCGATATCTTTCCAATGGCGTATCATTTGAATCATTCCGACCAGCGGTTTGTAAAAAATTCACGAAAAAAGGGCCGCTGCCACTCGTCGTCCGCCGCACCATTTTCAAAATTAATTTAAAACCGTAAGGAATCTCAAAAACAATTATACATATGAAATTTGCGCCTCGTCCGTAGCTTTCCAACGGCGTATCACATGCCTCGTTTCGACAAACGGTTAAAAAACTGGAGCGAAAACAGTACCGAAAATTGCAAAAAAATTGAAAAAACGGAATTCCGCGATTTAGTAAATTTGAAACTGCAATTAAACCGTAATGAATTAGAAAATGTAATATATATGAAAAATTTGCGCCTCGACGATATCTTTCCAACGGCGTATCATTTGCTTAATTCCGATGAGCGGTTTAGAAGAAATCACGAAAATACGCTCGCTGCCACTCCTCATGCGCTGCACCATTTTCGAAACTGCTCTTAAACCGTGATGAATCTCGAAAAAAATTCCATATGGCGAAGTTGCGCCTAATCCATAGCTTTCCAACGGTATATTACACGCCTCGTTCCGACAAACGGTTTAAAAACTGGATCGAAAACAGTACCAAAAAACACCGCGTACAGTTTTTTCGACGAGAAGTTCACTAGTCTCAGTACTATAGTGTGTTTGCTTTAGAAGGTGCAGTGCCCTCGTGTTGAGCGTGCAGTTCGAAAGTGTGGGCAGAATAACTATTCTGCCAATATTGGCAGAATAGACAGGCTATATATATATATATATATATATATATATATATATATATATATATATATATATATATATATATATATATAGAGAGAGAGAGAGAGAGAGAGAGAGAGAGAGAGAGAGAGATAGTAGCACTATTCTGATCCCAGGATCAGAATAATTATTCTGATCACAGCGCCCTATATAGGGGCGACGGGATCCTCCCGAACTCCCGAATCGGTGGAAAGAAAAAGAAAAAAAACCACGAACTGCCCACAACCTCCCCCCATCCCCCGATCCAATCGCCGCCCGGACCGCCCCGCCGGGAACCCCCCTCCCGGCGCGCGGCACCGCCTACCGGAATCCCCGCCGCCGCGCCCCGACCCGACCTAGCTACCGTCGCCGTGGCCGGACCCCGCCTCCGCCTCGACCACGCCTCCCGACGCCGCCCCGCCCGGTCCCGGCGCACCTCCCGCCGCCGTCCCCTCAGCCACGACGTGCCACCCGCCGCCGCCCCCAGCCTCGACGCACCTCCCGCCGCCGTTCTCTGAACCCGACGCCGGCCCCTCGGGCCCCGACGCCGCGGACCCCAACGCGTCTCCTGCCACCTGCCCGCTGGCCCTGACGCGCCTCCCGCCGCCCCCCCATCCCCGACGCGCCTCCCCCGGCCGGACCTCCTAATGCAGAACAATTCCCATGCTCCTGCAGGTCGACTACGCCGCGGCACGAAGTTCAGTGCCAACTGCTTCGGCCAGATCCATTGCCTGTGCGTCACCTAGGTCAATCTCCATCGTCGCCCTTGCATCAACTACTCCATCACGCAAATTCCTTCTCCCCCTCGACCAGCATTGTCAGTGGTGCCGCCGCGGTCCTGCGTGCTCCACCTCCGCACCTTTCCCTGTCGGTTACTCCTCCCTACCAATCCTCTGCCTCCTTCTTGATCTCCACCGATGTTGCCTATGGTGCACCACACCTGTTTGTGTTTTTGCCTCAGTGGAGAAAAAGATGGCATCTAACATATGTTGCAGAGTATGTGCTACGGTTGAAAATGGTATTTTTCTGCAAACTACAAATGTACAAATATAAAAATTGAGTTACGATTCAACTATGTATGATCCTTTATTCAGAGAAAGAAACTATGGAAGTTCAAACAAAAATAACACAACAGTTCAACAGAGCACTTTGAAAGCGGATATTTCACCATTTCTAAATAAAAAACAAGAAGTTCAAATTTAAAAATATAGCAGTTCAAAATTCATAAAAAAGGATTTTCATCGTTTGTAAATAAAATAAACTTTAGAAGTTCAAATTTAAATAATAGACCGGTTCAAATATTTATTACAAAACTAGGATTTTATTCGTTACTAAAAGAAATAAACCAAGAAGTCCAAATTACAAAAATAGAACAGTTCAATATTTATAAAAAGCTCAGATTTTCATTGTTACTAAAGAATAAAAACAAGAAGTTCAAATTAAAAATTAACGGAGTAGTTCGATGTATGCGGAAAACTCAAATTCAAATTTAAAAAATGGTAAAAAATGGTGAAGTTCAAATTTAAAAAATGGTAAAGTTTGATGTCTATTAAAAATTCAGATTTTTTCTCATTATTAAAAGAATAAAACTAAGAAGTTCAAATTTAAAAATTGGTGAAGTTCGATGTCTCGAAAAAAAGGATTTTGAGCAACGAATGATTTCCCCCATTCAAAAAAATATAGAAGTTCAAAATAAAATAACGGTGTAGTTCAAAGTTTAAAAAATCCAAAATTTAGCTTTTCAAAAAAATAAAAACTAGAAGTTCAATTTAGAATAACAGTTCATTTGATTTTCACCGTTTCAAAAAAACCCGAGAAGTTCAGTTTAAGGAACCTAAGAAGTGCGAATTTAAAAACTCAGATTTTCCTTGCTGCTAAACAAATAAAAATCGAGAAGTTCAAAGTAAAAAAATGGAGTAGTTCGCTGTATACGGAAAAATCAAATTATTTCCGTTTCTAGGAAAAATAAAAGTACGAAAGTTCAATTTTAAAAAATTTGTTTGATGCTTATTTGAAAAAATATTTTTCCTAAGAAAAAGACTAAGAAGTTCAAATTAAAATAACAGTGAAGTTCGAACTATATAAAAAGCTCAGATTTTTTCTCGTTACTAAAGAATAAAATGAAGAACTTCAAATTAAAATAAAGGAACAACTAAAAAAAGTTTACAAAGTGTTGATGTTTATTAAAAAACTAGGATTTTCAGATATATCCGTTTTTGTTAAATTATCAACGATGAAGTTCAAAATGAAAAGGTAGTCAAATTTGATGTTTATTTAAAAATCGAAAACAATTCTTTACTCAAAAAAATAAAAAGGTGAAGTTCAAATTGAAATAACACAGAAGTTCGGAGTTTATTAAAACCTAGGATTTACTTGTTCAAAAAATAAAAAACACAACGCCATTTTTTGCACTTTTAAAAACAACTCATAAACGGAAAAAAATGGTTGCTAGAAGTTCAAGTGCTCGGCGAGGAAAAGTTCAAAAATTCTTGTGAGAGAGGTTCACCGTGTATTTAGATGTCCAAAACACATAAAAAAGATGGTGTTTTTGGTGTTTTAAAATAATTCTCTCAAACCAGAGAGAAGTTCAAAGTGATAACAACCGGAAGTTCACGTACTGCATGGTGTGTGTTGCTAGAAGTTCAAGTGCTCGGCCCGGGAAAGTTCAGAAATTCGTGTGAGAGAGGTTCACCATGTATTCAAAAACTTTCCAAACGGTATATCGTATGCTCTATTCCAAAGGGTATATCGTATGCTCTATTCCGAAAAACGGTTAAAACAAATTGGTGTATGTTGTTCGAAGCAAAAGTTTAACCATTTTAGAATAAAGTTGAGTCTTTTCAATAGGTTTCTAATGGTTTATCATTTAGGGAACTCCGGGGAACGGGTGAGGAACTACGGACAAAAATACGAGACCGAAGTTCAACGTGAAAACAGCGAGCAGTTCAACTACTATACGGAATGCGTTTCAGAAGAGAATAAAAGGAACAAAACTAAAAGCCTAAAAGTGTTGTTGTAAGAAGTTCATGTGCTTCTCCCTGCATGGTTCAAAATTTCTAGTGAGAGAAGTCCGTCATTCATTTACATGTTAAAAAAAGGCAAAACAACGTTGTTTTTGCCATTTTTAAAACTGCTCGCAAACGACAACGAATTTGTGACAACTATCTACATGAAAAAGTTGCTCCTATTCATAAGCTTTCCAACGATATATTATATGGTTCATTCCGACGAACGGTTTAAAAGTTTCATGTATACCGTTAAAAACAAGTTTTTGTGTATTCAAAAAAACATCTTGAACCGTCGCGAATATGAAAAAATGATCAACACATGGAAGTTGCGCGTTTTCAACAGCTTTCCATCGATATATCATTCGCTCAATTCCGACAAGTGGTTGGGAAGTTACGGGCAAAAAATAGCACCTGAAAAACAGAGTGAAGTTCAAGCTGAGATGTATGAGAAGTCCAACTTCTTCACACAGTGCAGTTTCGAATACTCTGTATCGCGATGAAGGCAGAACACATGATCTCGTCGTTTTCAAAATTACATAAAAACGACAGGGAATTATAGGAAACTTTCTATATGAAAAAGTTTCGCATTTTCCATAGCTTTCCAACGGTATATTATTTGCCTCATTCCGATGAAGTTTGCGAAAATTACAGCCAAAAAACGATTTCGGCATATTCAAAATTAACATAAAACCGTAAAGAATTAGGAGAAACATTCTATACATGAAAGTTTCGCATTAATTCAAGCTTTCCAATGCCATATCGTTTGCTGCATTCCGACATACCGTTTAAAAGTTGACGTGAAAATACCATCTCGGCAGAACGTCGGCCGTTTTCTAAATTACATTTAAACCGTATAAAATTAGGAAAAACTTTCTATATGAAAAGAAGCACATTTTCAAAAGCTTTCCAACGCCATATCATTTGCCTCAATCAGATTAGCTGTTTTCAAATGGCGCCAAAAATACGAGCTCGGCTGTTCGGTTTGAAAAATTCCGCCATTTGTGAAATTGCTCTTTAACCGTAGGGAATTTGGGAAAACTTTATATATGTGGAATGAGTGGATTTGCAGCAGCTTTCCAACGCCGTATCATTTGCCTCATTCCGATAAACGGTTTCGAAATGGGCTCGAAAATACTATTCACGATTTTTTGTGTGAAGAAAAATGGTTTTCAAAACTACTCTTAAACCATTTAGATTTTGACAAAAGTTCAACTTAGGTCGTGACCCTCGTGTCCACAGCTTTCCAACGGTATATCGCAAGCGTCATTTGGACAAAGTTAGCGGAAGTTCAACCTGTCACCAAGTGAAGTTCAGGTCGAACAACTCAGGCAGTTCAACTAAGAATCAGAATATTATTCTGATCCCGTGATCAGAATAGTGTTTATGTGTGTGTGTGTATGTATGTGTGTGTATATATATATATATATAATATATATATATATATATATATATATATATATATATATATATATATAGACGGTCTATTCTCGTAATTTTAGGAGAATAATTATTCTGCTAACAATTTCGAACTGCACGCTCAACGCAAGTGCACGTCATTGTTAAAGCAAGAGTGCTGCAGTACTGAGGCAAGTGAACTTCTCGTCGCAAAAAACTGCACGCAGTTTTTTCGGTACTGTTTTCGCTCCAATTTTGAAACCGTTTGTCGGAACGAGGCGTGTAATATACCGTTGGAAAGCTATGGATTAGGTGCAACCTCGTCATGTAGAAATTTTTTCGAGATTCGTCACGGTTTAAGAGCAGTTTCGAAAACGGTGCAGCACATGACGAGTGGCAGCGAGCGTATTTTCGCGATTTCTTCTAAACCGCTCCTCGGAATTAAGCAAATGATACGCCGTTGGAGAGATATCGTCGAGGCACAACTTTTTCATATATATTACTTTTTCTAATTCATTACGGTTTAAGAGCAGTTTCAAATTACTAAATCGCGGAATTCTGTTTTTTCAATTTTTTTGCAATTTTCGATACTATTTTCGCTCCAATTTTTTAACCGTTTGTCGAAACGAGGCATGTGATATGCCGTTGGAAAGCTACGGACGAGGCACAATTTTCATATGTAGATTTTTTTTTTGAGATTCCTTACGGTTTTAAATTAATTTTGAAAATGGTGCAGCGGACGACGAGTGGCAGCGGCCGTTTTGTCATGAATTTTTTACAAACCGCTGGTCGGAATGATTCAAATGATACGCCGTTGAAAAGATATTGACGAGATGCAACTTTCACATGTAGAACACTCTGTCTAATTTCTTACGGTTTAAGAGCAGTTTTAAAATTACCGAAATACGCATACTCTGTTTTTCGCGACACCAAAATCGACGAGGGAACTGCATCAGACAGAAGAGCGCACTGCTTCAGACTGAAAACCGCACTGCAGCAGACGGGAAATTGAACTTCATGGCTTTTTTTTGTCGAACGTAATTTTTCTCAGGCTAGGAAGTTGACTGCGCTTCACATCAGACGTAAATGAACCGCAACACTATCGAGAAGTGGACCGCATTACCTTTTTTTGTCGTTCCCGGAACATTTTTCTGCACTTCACATTGGGAGTAAGTGAACCGCGAACACTACCGAAAGTGAACCGCGACACTACCAAAAATGAACTTCATGATTTTTCTGTCTTTTTTCTAACTTTCTTTTACACCATTTTTTCTCTCCCTGCGATCTGAATTGTGTGCCACGAGAGTAGTAAACCACATGAGGGGAAGTGAACCTCAGAGCGAATCAAAGTGAACCGCAGTTTTTTGACACATTTCTTTCTCGTGTGTTTTGCACTAGGAGACGAGAGTAGCAAACCGCATGGAAGAGAGTAGCGAACCGCACCAACAAGAATAGTGAACTTCATACTTTTTTTCGACAATCTTGTTTTACAGGAGTGAACTACTTGACTCACTACAAAATGAACAACATTGGGGAACTACATTATTTTTATTTTTTGCTAGCATTTTCTCTTTATAATTTCATCTCAACTGCGATGCCAAGTGCACTGAACCGCACGCAACAGCGACGACTGCAAAAAGAAAAGGCACTACGTCCTCGGCCAAAAAACAAAAAGCGAACTGCATGCCCGTGCTGCTCCAACCGCTAGTGGCTCTCCGGTGAACTACAGTGGCCACACCACCGGCGAATTTGTTGTCGTTGAACTGCACGCCGTCGTTGGCTATACTGCACGCCGTCGGTTGGCCGAACTGCACTGGATTTTTCCTCCCAAAATCAAAAACTCGCTCCGAGCTGCACGCCGCACACACTGCACAGCACAACCCACGGAATCGAACTGCATCAATAGCCTCGACCATCTTCAGGCCAGCTCGCTAGAGGAGAGGGGAGGCAGGAGAGCTTGTCGGCGCGTCGCCGGGCAGGCACGGGAGGAAGAATCCCGCCGGATCCGGCGGTCGCACGGCTGGGGTAGGTGGGTGGGCGGGGGGTGGGAGGAGGTTTCCGCCGGAGATGGTGCGGAGGGTGGGGTAGGTGTGCGCCGGAGAAGGTGGGGATGGTAGGGGTGGCGGCGCCGGCTCGGGTGGAGCGCGGGTGCGGGGCAGATTGGGGAACTAGTGCGGTGGCTCGCGGCGGGAGGGAGGCAACGCGGCGGAGGAGGGAGGCAGCACCGCGGCGCGAGGAGGGAGGGGGCGGCGCGGGAGGGGGCGGCCCGGCGACGCGGGGAGGGAGGCGGGGCGGCGGCAGGGTGGGATGTGGAGATCCTGCGGGAGTGGAAGGTGGAGGTCGCGCGACCACAGGATAAGGTGGGTGGGTCTTTTTTTTGACCCACGTAGTTCGATCGGGTCTTTAGCGTGGTTAGTTTGTAGCTATGAGGTGGGTCGGAGGTGTTAGCAGAAAAAGAAACTATTAGGAGAATAAGAGTCTTAAGGGTGTTATGAGAATAGACCCACCCTATATATATATATATATATATATATATATATATATATATATAGAGTAGCACTATTCTAATCCCAGGATTAGAATAGTTATTCTGATCCCAGCCACCCTATATAGGGCCCGACAGAGATCCTCCCGAACTTCGGGCCGACCAGGTGCCAGACCAGGTGCCGAAATTTCAGGGCGCCCCGATCCCGATCCACCTCGTCGCCGTATCCTCCCCCCCTCCACCGCACCTCGTCGCCGGATCCTACCGCACCTCCGCCGCCAGATCAGACCCCGTCCGCCGCCGGAATCTCCCCTCCCCTCCCCTCCACCCGCCGGATCCTCACCGTCGCCCCCTCCCACCGTGGCCACCTTCGACAGACGGCGCGGGCGAGCGAGCGACGGCGGACGCCGGCGCGAGGGAGCCCGCGGCGGCTGGAGGCGGCGAAGCCGCCGGAGTTTCTGCGGGCGCCATGGACAGCCGGAGGCCTCCTCCTTCCTTCCTGACCTCCTACCTACGGCTCAGCTCAGCTAACGACGGCGAAGGCGCCAGGTACGGCGAACGGCGCAGCCAAGGGAGCAAGGTTGGCCGCATGTCAGCGGCGGAGCCTTCTGATCTAGCGGCGGAGCCTTCGGATCTAGCATGGCCACAAGTACCTGAACTTCCTGCCTCTTCCTGCATACTCCTTCAACCATACTGTACCTGAACTTCTTGCTGCAAGAAGATGAACTTCGCGCCATCTGCAAGCCATGGAATGCCATGGGATTCCTCTCCCAACTCTCCGGCGCATTGCTCCCAAGGTGGCCTATCTACTGCTGGAAAAAGGCTGGCCGAACTTGTAGCCAAGGTATGGTTGAACTTCCTGCTGTTGTTTCTCTGTTATTTTCTTTCCGCCATGTGAAGTTCTACTAGTGTGTGAGCCTCAGTCCAGGCTGCAAAATAAAAAATATCTGCCTGCCTACATATGTAAAAAAAAATAACTGTGGGAGGGGAAACACCATGTGAAGTTCAACTAGTAAATGAGCCAGAGTTCAGGTTGGTATGTATCTGAATGTGTGCAAAAAAGGAAAATAAAACAAACATGTGAAAACACCATAAAACTGAACTGCAGACATGAAACAAACATGAAACAAACAGTTCAGGTTGTTATGCAGTTGTAAGTTCAACCATGCAATCACATGAAGGTCAGGTTTAACTGTAGACAGGAGTATAGCTGTGACTCTTGTTCAAATATCATTTAACCTTCCCCCTTTGCAAACCAGAAGTTCAGACTGTGAAGAATGCTCAGTTCAGCTATAGAAAAGCTGTGACTCTTTCCCTTGATTTTTTTTATTATAACAACACTTTTTATGGGAAGTTCAGACTGTGAAGAATGCTCAGTTCAGCTACACCAGTAGAGGCAGATGTGACTTGTGCTAACACATTTTTTCTCATGCCAGCAGGATGAGAGACGCAAAAAGAAGGTTAGAACTTCCCAGCAGCAAGTATACAACCCTAAGCTTGTACGCGTTGCGCCGCCCCCTGAATGGGTCACACCATCAGCATTCCCAATCTGCTCCACACCAAAATTGGGTGACACCCGAAAACCTAGCAAACTTCCAAGATGCTGGGTCACACCCTGATCCGCACCATTTTGCGCCTCCACCTAATTGGGTGACGCCGGAAATCCCCCGCGGATTCTTTGTATCCACCAGCAGACTTCCAAGCACACCGATGGAGGAGGGTGTTAGCTCAGGTTCTGCGTATAACTCTGGAGGTTATCCTGGTGTGGCTCGTCAATGTGAAAGAGCAGCAAGTAAACCAGATGCCAGGACAATTCCAACAGTAACACACTCACGGAGGAAAGTGCTCTGCACACTACCGCCGAGGGATGCTGATGCTGCTGCTACAACTCATGATCGTACGGGACATGATGTTGATGGACTGCTTCACACAACAAAAGACCAAACAAAAACCAGGATTGACATACCTCCACAACCACCACAAGCCAAAAGGACACAAACAAGAGAGAGGCCATCTTCAACCCTCCTACCTCCTCGTGATCCACTCCTGCACCCTGCTATGGTAACTCCGCCCTGCCCCATCCCAGAGGGCCAGCAGCAGACTCCGGTGGAGTTGCGATCATACACACACGTAAGTGAACAAAATTTAAGTACTTATATATGCATCTGTTCTGATCTGCCATTTTTCTGCACCACCAGGATAACATATTTACAAACTGCATTTTAACGTGCCATTTGACTTTTTTCTTTTTCTGCAGATGCCGGATCTCCCAGATTATCTAATACCAAGACTAAAGATGCCATTCAAGAATGTAGACAAAGCCTGGGAATTTTACAACCGATACGCCAGGCACACTGGTTTTGGCATCAGGAAGACGGGGGGAAATGATAATCACAAGTACTTTGTTTGCGCGTTCCAAGGGAAACACAATCCTACTGTTTCAGAAGCTGACAGGAAGCGAAACAAAACATCGCAGAGGATAGGCTGCAATGCAAGAATGAGGGTGAAGATGCAAGAGGATAACACATGTGTGGTGGTGGACATTGAATACAATCATAATCACCACCTCATCCAAACTGCTGACATGCTGGTATTCTTGCACTCACACAAGAATTATGACCCCACTATTTTGGAGTACGTAAAGCTCTTGCAGTACCATGATGTCAAACATACAACAATTATGTCCATGCTATCAGAAAATGAAGATGGAAGCTACTTCCTGAGCATGACCGGACGAGACCTACTAAACAAGTAAGTATTGAAAAATGCACATACTGCAATGTACATAGCATCCTAAGTCACCACCCTTGCTAGCAAAAATAACAAATGCATGTTTGTATATATTTTGCAGGAAAGCTATGAATGCAAGGAAAGATGACTTGGATGATGTATTGAAACTTGTATCTTTCTTTAAAGACATGAAGGCAATCAATGATGAGTTCTTCTACGACATACAAGTAGACAGCGACAATGCAATAAAAACATTTTCTGGTCCAATGCAAGCTGCCGAGGAGCATATCAAGACTTTGGCGATTGCGTAACATTCGACACAACTTACAAGACTAACAGATTTCGTATGCCTTTGGGAGTGTTTGTTGGAACAAACCACCATTTGCAGTCAACGATATTTGCTGTTGCCCTGATCAGAGACGAAGATGCAAAATCATTCAAGTGGCTCTTCGATACATTTGTACGGTGCATGAACAACAAACACCCAACTTGCATTCTCACAGGTAAAATCAAAAAAACAATACAAGTTTCATCATCTTTTTAGTTCTGGGTGTATATTGGGTATATTGGTTGAAATTGAAAAGAAAGTAAACCATGCAGTTCAAACACTGGTAGCACAGAAGTCCAAGAACAGTACAAGAAGAAAAAATATATGTGACATGATTAAATAAATATAGTGCTGACTGTGAAGTTCAAATACAGGAATCATAGAAGTTCAACAACACTTTAATATGAAAAAAATATGTGACATGTTTAGATAAATATAGTTCTGGCTGTGAAGTTCAAGCACTGGTAGCACAGAAGTTCAACAACACTGCAAATAAGAAAAATATATGCCACATGATTAGATAGACCTACTACTGGCTGTGAAGTTCAAGTAATTGTATCACAGAAGTTCACCATCAGTGCAAGAAGCAATTTACATTTTAGATGATTAGATAGATCAATGAAATTCAATAAAAACTGCATATCCTGATTTTTTATTCATGCAGACCAGTGCCCGTCAATGGCAAAAGCTATACCACAATCATTCCCAAATACCGTCCACAAGCTATGCCGTTGGCACATCCTCAAGAAGTTCAAGGAATACCTCGCGTTGCTGTACAAAAAGTATCCAGCATTCAAAGAGGAGTTCACCTCTATCTTAAACTGGCCGCTAATGCCAACAGAGTTTGAAGCTGCCTGGGCTGAACTCGTGCAGAAGTACAACCTGCAGAACGACCCGATGATGATGCGGCTGTGGAGTGATAGGAAAATGTGGATATCAACATATTACAAGAACATTTTCTGTGCTAGAATGACTTCGACACAACGAAGCGAGAGCATGAATCACGTGCTCAAGAGAGGGTTTGTCAAGGGGACACAGAACCTACACAAGTTTGCTAGGCGGGTAAATGCTTGCATACAAACTCGGCTGCAGAAGGAGAACGAGCAAACGATGGCCAGCATGGTATTAAGAAAAAAAACACCCTCTTATTCAGATACTTCAAGATGTGCACTTGCTATATAAATAAAAATCGATCACTCTGCTCGACTAATCTCTTCCTTTTGACATATGCAGAACAATCCAGAGACAAAAACAGAATACGGCTATGAGGAAGACATGGCTATCAAGTACACGAGAGCCGTATACAGCGAGATGAGGGATAGGATGAGAAAGAGCACGCTGTTCCGTGCAAAGAAAACAGCAGAGAAAAATAAGTACCTTGTGTACTACCACAACAGAGGGAACCATGAGGAAAAAGTGTTTGCCTGGTCAAAGCATGAATTCCAGGTTGTAGCTGACCCAGAGAATAAAATATATGAGTGTGAATGCAAGCTTTGGACCCACACATGTGAGCACAAAAAAGAAATAAAATAAATAAACAGCTGAACTACTACTATGATATCACTATATGGTAAGTCATTGCTGGCTCACAAACAATGAATTCTGCATTTATCTCACTACAGGTCTGTTCTGCCTTCACATCATGAACATTCTGGACTACCTGAGGGCTGACGAGTTTCCGGACAAATATATCCTGAAACGGTACACCAAGACTACTAAATCGCACCCCACATTTGATACAAGGGACTACAACACAATAGCGTCGGATGGCAGCTCTAAAATCTCCAAGCAAAACATCCTGCTGCAGCTAAATTTGACTGTTAACATGAAAGCAATGAGATGTGACCAACAATACGACAGAGCCTTCTATGTTCTCAAGAGGCTCGTAGAAGAACTTGACGCCATACATTCAGCAAATCAAACAGATATGGACGAAAGAATGGCTGAAGAGGATCCTGAAATAGCTGATGCCCTTGCTTATTATGAAGCTGAAATGCTCCAAACCGCTTCTCAAGCCATGCAATGTCAGGACGGTGCAGCTCATTCAATGCAACAGCATAACCAACAACAGCAGCAGCAAGGGATGATGAAACCGCCGTTGTACTCTGAAACAAAGGGTAGGAAGAAACAATCTGCAGCAAAGAAAAGTGAACAAAGAGCTCAAATAAAGGCACCACCTGCAGATAGAGTGGTCAAGCTGGATGAGAATGGAGTGCCACTTGGACAAAGGCAATGCAGTGTATGCAAACTGGTTGCAGGACACAACAAACTGACTTGTCCAACACTTCTAGAAAGAAACGATGCCGAGGAGGTCAAGCAACCCAAAGTTCAAAAACAGCAACCCAAAGTCCAAAAACAAAACAAGGGACCACACCCAGAGAAAGCTAGCAGCAGGCTTTGTAGCATATGCAAGGAATATGCTCCACACAATGCACGAACATGTCCGAAGCGCGGAGAAGAAGCTGAAAAGAGAAGTCAAAAGCCAGAAAAGAAACAGAAAGCAAAACCTAGAGCCAGCATCAAGAAAGTGGTGGAAGATGAAGATGAGCAAGACTTTGAAGACGAGGACGAGGAAGAAGATGATGAAGACATCATCGAAGAAGAGGAAGACGAAGAGGAAGAGGTACATGTCAAACAAAAACCACAAGCAGCAAAGCCTAGGAGGAGCGCAAGGCTGATGAACAATTAGACTAGGTCGATTAAACAAAGAAAACTTATGTCATGTCAGTATCTATTATGTTATTCCACTATTGAACAGTATGTTTGGAGAAGTTCAAAGTAAGCACGCTGTAGAAGTTTCAAAGTAATTATACTGTAGAAGTTCAAGTAAGCTTACTGTAGAAGTTCTAGTATAATATGAGAGGAGGTGCTGGTGCTGTATTTCATAAAACAGCAAGCAGGAATAAAGAATAAACAATGAAGTTCAACTAAGCTTACTGGAGAAGTTCTGGTATAATATGAGAGGAGGTGCTGGTGCTGTATTTCATAAAAGAGCAAGCAGGAATAAAGAATAAACCATGAAGTTCAACTAAGCTTACTGTAGAAGTTCTGGTATAATATGAGAGGAGGTGCTGGTGCTGTATTACAAAAAAGATCAAGCAGGAATAAAGAATAAACCATGAAGTTCAAGTAAGCTTACTGTAGAAGTTCTGGCGCAATAATCGAATAATCGGTGTAGCAAAAATATGCTTGACAAATAAGTATTGCCGTATAAACTAAGTTAGTAAGCCAAAGGCGACCCGTGCAGTTATGAAGTTCTATTTTGGATACCTGGAGAAGTTCACCTAGAATGCCGACAAGATAAAGAAACAAAAAGGAGTGTATGAGAATATTTTTACACGAAGTTCTAGTTGGAAACTATTCGTAGTTCAAGAATTACAAAAAAAAGGACATATAGCTTCTATGCAAAAGGCTACATTTTGAATGAGTTGAAAAAATAATAAATACATTTTACAACAACAAAAAATCTCTCCATCTTGAACCAACAGTTCAGCAAGATCTCAAGCAGAAGTTTCAAGTGCATATGGCTGGGGCAAAACAAAACAACACTGGATTCTGTGGACAAAAAACTCTCTCCACATTAAACCAGCAGTTCCGCCAGAACACAGGCAGAAGTTCAAGTTCATATGTTGGGGCAAAAGAAACCACACTGGATTACTGAAACCATGCAATACATTGAAATTCACAAACCAAACATACTTGATTCCAGATACATTTGTCCTCAATAACATAAAAACAGTGCTGCAGCTATAGATACACGAATTACTAAACCATTCTTACACAGCTCATGCAACTAAAATCGTTCCAATCATTATCAAACCAAATCTTTACAAAATCAAACCTACACTAAACCAATGTTCCTACGCGCAGAATTCACGGGCCCAAGGACTGGATCTCAGCTGGAAGCTCTCCATGCACAATTTCATTCTTCTCGCTGAAGACTAGAGTGTGCATGTACTCGGCCTTCCAGTCACCTACAGCAGCCTGCAAAAAAAGAATGAAGAATAAAAAAAAAAGAGTAAAGGGTAAAAGTAAGAACACAAACTAAAGCACATCAGGAGCGTGTCGGCAAAAACAAAATAAAGCATGAAAAGATGATGAGACAACAATAAGGAGAAAACATACTTCCACATCACCAAAATCTTCGACAAGCTCATCGCCATCATATATAGAGCAGAACTTCACGCAGAAGAAACCACACTCATTATTCCCTTGCTTTGGAACTTCAACAAAAGTCGGCCTCTTTGCAATAGTCGGCCAGTTTGGCTGCTTGCTCGCTTTGTACTCAGCCTTGCTGTGTACCTCCTCCAGCAACTCAACGAATCTCTTGAACTGCCAGACATGACAAATACGATAAAATCAAAAACATATTAAACAAATAGCTAAGTTCAGGTACACAAATTGACACTTGCATAAAATGCAACTAAAAGATATCAGAAGTTCAACTGTCAAATGATAATCAGTTCAACCACACAACTTTGAAGCAGTATTACCAACCATAGATAAAAAATGTTAGTCAAAGGAAGGCAGAATAAAATTCAGCACAAAAAAGCCTATGATGGGAGGTTCAGACTAAGAAAACTCACGATATTTGCGCAGTCTCCGTGGAAACTTGTTCATGAAAGTTCCTTATTAGAGTAAGGAAGTGAATCAAGGATGTCAATGCTCCCACGATATATATTCAGCACATACACACTGTAGTGCTCTAATTTATTAATGGGCTTGAAAAATGGCATAAAAACCTGCCAAGATTGAAAAAATGGTGAACACAAACTATAAACCATAAGTAATGAACAACTGAGATGAACAAAAACTTCTTGAAAAACTCAGCAAAAGGATATACATAATTAAAGAAGCAAGAGTTATGAAAACCTAACCAGCTTTGCATTAAGAAGGTCTTCTTCCTCACGAACAAACATTCGGAACATTCCAGCCAATTTTTTTTGCATCGAATTTTGGAATTGTTGCAGCAAAAAAATCATACTCCAGGCAGTACTGCATCAGAAACACACCATCAACAAAATTAAGAACTCAAAAATCACGACAAATAAAAACATGTCACAATACCACTTAACCAAAACTAGCGCAAAATAGGGACATAGGGTTACAAAAACAAAAACCTGTATGAAGTAGGGACTCAGAACAACCCTGTCAGCACAAGAGAAGATCTCAGAGGTCTCCGGCTTATCCTTCCACTGGTTTATGAGAAAGTCCATTACGTCTCCTTCCATCTGCTGCCCTTCACCGAAAAGAGTATGAAGGACACGTCCAGTGAGGTCAATCACATTGCCAGGGAGAGTAAACATGCAGTAGGTTGTCCTGCAGAATAAAAGGATGGGAAAATATTAGGAGCGCAACTACAAGAGAAAGAGAAGAGAAAGAAAATGAAGAGAAGTTCAGATACTATCACAACAGAAGTTCACATAAGAGCATGTCAGGGAGCAAACAGAAGAAGAAAACTCACTCAAAATACTTCTTTAGACCATCTTCACTAAGCACAAAATCTTTCAACCTCCGGGCCTCAGATAGTTGAGGGTAACTGTATTTCTTTAGGGGACGGACAGCAGAACGCCACTTCATAGGCAATCTTGCTGCTCTCTTTGAGGAAGTTATGTTTCCAGACTCAAGTGCCGGATTCCTCCTGGTGATGACAGCATTCTTCCCACCTCTCCCAACAACAGTAGCAGCAACACATTTACCCTTCCTCATGCCAGCAATCTTCTCGAAATCATCATCCGATGAAATCTCTTCAGCTTGGACTGCATCCACCTTCCCAGTGCAAGGGGTCTTTGGAGCGGCACTGCCTGGGGCTTTAGACACTCCAATACCGACAGGCTGCTTGCCCACCTTGGAAGGAACAAGGGTTCGAGCACTCTCATCATGTTTTGGACTTGTACTCATCGATTCCTCCCTAGGCTGGTATTCCTGTGTCCCGAGGAATGCGTAATGGTAGTCGGTCAAGTCCAACTGCTCCACTGTCATAAAAAAAAGACCATTAAAAAACTGAAGTTCAGGTACAACACAATGTACAGTCCAACAAATATAGATGACAAGATTACTACTCAAGTTTAGCTACCAAAAAATAAAGATCTTCAGCTCAAAAGAATGTGTTGCATTTAAAAACTAATGAAGTTTAGGTACAACCCAAGGCACAGTTCTAGATAAAATGATGACATGAAAACCATTCAAGTTCAGCTACCAAAAACATAAGAATGTATAATCTCTGAAGTTCATGTACAATAAAAGCTGCAGTCCAAGGAAGTAATGACAGAAAAACTACTAAAACAAAATACACAAGCAAATAAAAGACAATGAATCAGGTCACAAATTAGCAAAAGAGAGATAAAAAGTAGCAAAAAACTCAAGTTTCAAGACTTACGTGTATAGTAGCCAAACAGATCCTTGAAATCTGTTTCAAACAATTTAGAAGAAGCAATTGAGTACAACCATGTCTTCCTGATATCCAAGATATTCTCATGAGAATAGTTTGCAAGAACCCCATTATGAAACGAATTAACATTCGTAAGCATGAAGAATCCACAGTCAATACTGCCATCAAACAAAAGAACAGTGAGAAAACAAAGAAAGCCAAAGCATAACAAGACGTTGCAGCTTACGTACTCCTACAAATAAACAAAAGTAATAGAGAGAAAGTGGAACTCATACTTGTTATTCTGTTGGGGGACATCAATCCAATCCAAAGGGAAGTGGTCAATAGAAACTGGACTGAAGGGTGTCTCCCTGTCATTGCTGGCATCACTCCAAAGCTTCTTGATGTTATCAGTCATCCGCCGAAAGAGGCGTACCGCACATTCATCACTTGGTCCATAGTAGGAGTCGAGAAGCTGAAACCTTTCAGCCTTCAAGTCAAGAAATATAGAAACCCAATGACCAACACCACCCATGTGAGCAGGAATTTCAGGTGGGTCAAAAGTAGGGAAAATAACCTGACGCAAGATAAACACACAATCATTAAAACTGATATTAATATCAAGAGCACAAAATAAAACAAATAAAAACAGAGAGGATCACAGTGGAAACAAATATAGAGACAAGTACAAAATATTGCTTACACAATCATGCGCATCCATGCTATCTGGACCAGTCGCTTTGAAATACTTCCTCACACGGGAATCAAAATGCCCTCTGTAAATCTTGTCCTAAGATAATGCAGATAACAGCAAAAAAACACATAAGGGGCAACAAAAGAGGTACATATGAAATACAATGAGACCGACAAGGTTAAACTAATTTGGTAAAGAACAACAGAAAGGAAAATAATATAGGGTTGACTTACACAAACCCAATACGGCAGGATGAGCTTGTCTGACCCCTGGTATTTGGCACGTAGACAATACAGGGCAACCTCGGCAACAGAAGATCTAAGCATTCCGCGAGAAGAAAAAGACGATGCGACATCTTCAACAGTAGCTTCACACTCATTGTTTCGGAACATAACCTTTGAACTAAAACAGAAAACAATGGCATTATATTCTATGTGTGCTTTAATAACAACTAGAGAGTACAAACAAAAAGAAGTCAAGAAGTTCAGCATTGGAAAGTCAAGAAGTTCAGCTACATAACCACAGGCAGTACATAAGTTAGAGGCACATAAAATCTGACCGACTGGACTCACCTCTTAGAATGATCATTCTTAAGCCTAGTTACACTGAAATAAAAGTCATCAACCTTCTTTCTGACGACAACAAGTTCACTATCTGCTCAACAAAAAGAATAGAAAATAAAAGCAAGATACAAAACATACATATATATAAACGATTTCCGGTATGGGAAAAGCAATACAACACATAGACACAAGTGTTACCTGAAAATTAAGGGATTGCCATGCACACAACCAACAAAAAACAGATTCAAACACATAGATCATGACAGGTGCTACAAACTACACAAACACATCTCAGCTGCTACACCAAAAGAGAACCCACAGGATTAAAAACATCACAACCCATGCAGTACACACCTTCCCCCCACATAAAAACAACTGCACTTCACTTTATTTACAATCACATGACAATGGACAAACCAAAAGTTCAACTTGTACCACACAGACAGTACATAGGGATATCAAAACAGGCAAACCAAAAACAAAAGGGATGGGAATGGGGAAAGAAGAGAGAAGCATGCTCCTCTCTTTACGGATTCTTGCCTAAACCAGTAGCAGCACTGGAAAGATCATCCTCCTTTCCCAAATTATCACTTTCAGTTTCTGAATCATTGCAATATCGTCTTCAAGTACACCAGTAGCAGCTGGAGAATCTGAAACAACAAAAACTGTTGGTTGTGCTACAGTAGGAGGAGCTGGAGAATCAGCATCAACAACCACTGATGGCTCGGCTGCAGGAGACTTTGCCGGCCCTGCATGAGCACTACCAGTCTGAACAACAGCCTCGATAGAATCTTTCTCAGAAATGCTAGCTCCAGCTGACTTGCCGTGCTCAGCATCAGAAACCCCATCACCAATGGACGACTGAGGTTCAGTTCGATCCAGCCCATCGGAGCAGCCAATGCCTGATACGTACTTGTTTGCAAGCTTCTCTGAAGCAACACTAACATCGTCAATCTGCAGCAAGAACAAAACTCAATAAAAATGGGCACATAGCAAGAAAACCATGAAGTAAAATAAAGAAGAAAACAAATGGACAAGTAAGATACTACCTTAGAAACATTGCCATGAACCCCAGCCACAAAGAAATCACTTGCAGGAGAAGATTCATGCAGAGGAACAGTTGCACTTTCAGGTAAAGTAATATCGTCTCTAACACCTTCACCAACAGCCTATAAAAATCATACAAAAACATAAAAATAAAAAGACTAGAAGACAACATAGAAAAATGCGTAATTAGAAGTTCAGATTCACTAAATAAAGAAGGTCAGCTATTTACCACTGACATGTCAAGGAAGAAGTTCAGATAGTGTAAATAAAGAAGGTCAACTTTGACCACAAAAATATCATGGAAGTTCAGATTCACTAAATAAAGAAGGTCAGCTATACATATCAAGGAAGAAGATCACATACTATAAACAAAGAAGGTCAGCTTTGACCAGAAATATATCAAGGAAGTGCAGATTCAGTAAATAAAGAAGGTCACCTATTTACCACTAACATATCTACCAAGAAGTTCAGATAGTGTAAACAAAGAAGGTCAGCCATGAACACTAACACTCAACAAGAAGTTCAGATACTGTAAATAAAGAAGGTCAGCTTTGACCACAAACATATCAAGAAAGTTCAGATTCACTAAACAAAGAAGGTCAGCTATACATAACAAGGAAACAAATGCACAAGAAAACTGATACCTTAGGATCACTGCCATGAACCACATCAACAAAGATATCACTTGCAGGAGCAGATTCATGCAGAGGGACAGTAGCACTTTCAGGTAAAATATCATCAACATCCCTAACTCCATCAGCAACAGCCTACAAAAATCATAGAAAACATGAGAATAAAAAGACTTGATAGGCTACGTAGAACAATGTGTAATTACGAGAAGTTCACATTAACTAAATAAAGAAGGTCAGCTATGACCACTGACACATGAAGGAAGTCCAAAAGACAGTAAACATAGAAGTTCAGATAACAAAGACTAACATACAAAGAAGTTCAGATAACAAACACTAACATAGAAGTTCAGATTCTGTAAACAAAGAAGGTCAGCTATGAACCACTAATCCTGAAAAAAGAAATTCAGAATACATGAAATCAAGAAGGGTCACCTATGACAAAACAATAATAACTGAAAGCTAACACTGAACATTAATTCAAAGAACTAACAAAGTCAACAAAACAAACCTCTTCAGTACGCTCCTCGTTGCCTCCTTCACGACCCAAACGAACAGAATCTTGCCTCTCAATCTGACTCACGTAAACACTAGCCTCATCTTCAAAAGGCTTGCAACGAGCATCCTGCATTTCCTTGAACAGTACAAAGCTAGTCCGGAGGTGGACCGTGCTCTGACGAAGCTCAGCAAGAATTTTAGCTTCAATTGACAAAGCCTCCTTCGAAGACTCCGCATCAAAACCATGACCGGGAGGAAGAATCCCGTCGACACGACTAAGACGCTCAACAGTTGTCGGAACACAGGCAATCTCCCCACAAACAGTGTCCAGAAGACCATCAATCCTACCAAGGGAAACACTGGCAGCATCAAACAAACCCTTAGCAGAATCGGAAGAAATGCCAGCTGTAGCATTCACATGGGCAGAAGAACCTCCAGGATCTACAAGGGGAGCACCAGTGTTGACATCCTGGGAGCATTCAATTCTTGGGGCAGCTTCACTCCCAATACCGGTGGCACGAGGCATAGTAAGAACAGGACGTTCGATATGCCTAAAGAACACAACCTCAGCCTGTGTCTTCCACTGCATACAAATAAAAGTCAACGGATCAAAAAATAATGAAGGGACAAGAAACAATAGTTAAGACAATATCAGAAGTTCAAGTTAAACTAAACAGGAAAGAATGATGCATAATAAGACTCACATGCAGTTTCCCAAACACCCAGTTGGCTGGGTCATCATCACCCTTCTTAAGCAAGTCAGCTGCAGCAATCTCAGATAGCTTGGCCTGGTCCATGAAATTGATGCGTGGAGTTCTCAAATCAACAACAGGCTTCTTGCCAAGGATAAGGCAGTCCAGATACATAAGAAGCGGCGCAATGCCACAGCCTGTAACAGCTTTTCCCCTGCTAGTCCCTTCTTGATACCTAATTACAGCCGTTCAAAGATCATCAACAAGCAACTGGCAATAGTCCATATTTGCCAAATCTTCAGAAACAAGATTCTCAGCCATTGCTGCCTCCCTGGAAACCCGTGTAGACGTACCAGGAATAACAACCTTCATGAAAAGAATAAGGTAAAACACCTGCAGAGCCAAACCATCTTTCTTGTCATCCTTCACAAGATCCCCGAGGATCTTCCGCAGATCCTTTGTCTTGATATCATCACTCCTCTTATAGCCAAGTTTGGCCTTCAGCCTCATAACTGCGTCATCGAATCCATCCTCTGAGGGCCTAGGAGGGGTACGATCACCTTGAGGGAAACCAAAAAGATGGTGAACAGCATCACTCGTAATACGCAAATTCTTATTTGCCTCGCCCATGTCTAGAATCATAGTTGAAGGGTCAATCTTGGTGTAGATGTGGCCCATCAAGGGACGAGAAATGTTCGAATCAATCTTCCAATCAAACACAACACCAAAACCATGCTTGACAACCCTCTCCTTGTGCCTAGGCTGTAGCAATTTTGCGCACGCCTTGACCTCTTTCAGTGAGCAGCGAACCGTCTTGTTAAAACGTTTCGCATCATCTCCTCCTTCATCAGCTCCTTCCACTGCTTTGCCTCCTCTCTTCCTCATCACAGGCCTCTTCACTAGCTCATACTGCAAAAAAATGCAATAGAAGAAAACATGGCAAAACAATGTGTTAAACAAAATAAACCAGAAGTTTAGTAATGCTGAACAAGGAAGAACTACATAAGCAAATAGAGCATGGCCAAAAAAATGTATAGCAATGTATATACCAGAAGTTCACCAATGTATAACAAGAAGTTCAGCTGCTTTCTTCATGTTAGAAGTGTATATAGCAGAAGTTCAACTATGTATACCAAGGCAGTACAACCATGTATAACCAGAAGATTGGATGTTTTTTCATGTTTATATTCCAGAAGTTCAACTATGTAGACCAAGGCAATACTACATACACAAAATATAGAGAATGCAGACAATAAACATAACATATTTATACCTGATCAGCAGCAGCATCATCAGCGTCATCCTCGTCATCAGCGACAAATTCTGGATCAACACGAGAACGCTTCTTGCAACCCTTGTTAACCTTTGCCGCCGGAACCTTGCGCTTAACGCCACATTTCTTGCCCTTCCCAGATGCACCAGCACCAAGCGGAGACGGTGTAGGCTTCGCACTGGCAAGCACACGAGGACTACGACGTGGGGTACCACCGCCAGCTTGGCCTTCTACTTTAGGAAGTTCAACCACACTTGGTCCTGCAGCCTTTGAAACACGTGGGCTCCTCCGAGGAGTAACTTGACCAACGAGATGCTGCTTCACTACGGTCCGCTTGAATTTCTTCTTCACAGGAACAACAATGTCATCACTGGCACGCGGCACGTCTTCTTCAGCACCAGACACATGCCCAAGTGTGGGCTCAGCAACATCACCAGATTCAGAAACATTAGAACCTTTCTCTAGGCGGGCCGCCTTCTTCCTCTCGAAGGCTTCTAGCTTCTTCCTCTTGCGTTGATCCTCTAGAAGAAGCTGCAGAGGCACATCCTCAGCTTGTGTGACAGGTTCAGTGCCATCAACGGATTGGGACTGCGTCTCTGACAACTGAAGAGAGCACAAAGGCTCCTCAATGGGATTGCAATCTTCAGCTGATGGAGACACCTGCTCAGCCTCAACAGTCTTCTCAGCACCACCCAAGTCAGATAGAACTGACAACTGAAGAGAGCACAAAGGCTCCTGAATGGGATCACAACCTTCAACTGATGGAGCCCCCTGCTCAGCCTCACCAGTGTTATCTGCCCCACCCAAGTCAGAAAGAACATCGTTGAGGGTATTTACAGCTTCCTCCTCTCTGGATGCATCTGCAAAACCAACACAAAAACAAAACAAAAGGAAAAGAGTCAGGAACAAATACAAAGCACACGTCAAGAACAAGTTCAAAAACATGGCTATAGAATTATAAAAAGAAAAGGAGTTGCACATACTAGGTGAAGCAAGAGCTACAGAAGCAAGATCTGTGAGGTTTAAATTTTTCTCAAGACTGCAAGCAACCTCAGCAATTACACTCAAAGGGACAACAGGTGATTTAGCTGCACCAGATTTTGGAACATCAGCATTAACTTCTGAAGCTCCATCTTGATCACAAGCAGTTTTTTTAGAATTATTAAAATCATCACCAACTATAAAAAGTTTAAAAAGGCAGCTGAGTTTTAATCAAACACAGAAAATGGCCTTAGAAAAGAAAACACAAAGCCTAAGATACATACAAAAAATAAAACAATGTAGACCAAAAGGCAGTACTACAAAAACAAGGTGGAGCATGAGATAAAAAATACAGAACAATGAATATCCAGAAGTTCAACAATACCTAACAAAGCAGTAAAACCAGAAGTTCAACAATACCTAACAAGGCAGTACTACATAAACAATGCACAAACAGAAGTTCAACTAAATTGCATGATGATTAAATAAATAAAACCAGAAGTTCAACTTTGTGACCCAAGGTAGTACTACATAAAAAAGATGGAGCATGAGCAAAACAATCTTTGTCACTCAATAGCCACAAGTTCAGCAATGTATAAAAATGATAACACAAATACAAAGATATACACTAAACAAAAAACATTGGGAAGTCCAAACACACTTGATGAGATAGTTCATTCGTAATTCCATCAAAAATCCACTAAGGCACACTCTGCTAACTTCAACTAAGAGTAGAAGGCATAGACATCAACTATGTAAGAAGTTCACACTGTCAAACATGGGCAGTTCAACAAGACAACCAAGTGAAGATCAGGGCAGACAAATAAAAGAAAACTCTGTTGGCGAGGAAAATCGCACCGCGCCAACACAAGACAGTCCTCGCACTTTCGCGGCGAGGGGTGGATGCTTTTCGAGCAAAGCAAAAAAGGGGTTCCTCAATTTCGGAGAGGAGGGACGACTGCTTTTCGGCGCAAAGCAGCAAAGATGATCCGCGCGCTTTCGTGGCGAGGGACGGATGCTTTCCGAGCAAAGCAACAAAGAACCGAGCCCTAGGGTGGCTAGAACATCGGCGAAGAAAAGTAGAAAAACAGAAAGTAAAGGTAAATTGTATTGATAGATCGATTGTGTGTTGTTCAATCGGCCATCACCTCTTCTATTTAAGAGGGGGTTGGACTTCCCGTACAAGCAAAGGATTCATCTAGGCTTTCCTTACAAGAAATTACATCAATTCACGTCCTAGATTTCCTTCCAAAGGGTCAAAAACGCTATCCAAACTCGGACTCTCCAAAATCTGCCCGAGTCTGCGCGACGGCAAGCGGTAGTACCGCTCTAGGCACGGTAGTACCGCTCTGGGCGGTAGTACCGCTCTGAGCATAGCTAAGTACCGCTCTACTACCGAATAAGGGTCTCGGGATACCAGAAGAATTTTCATAAGCGGTGGTAGACGCGTTAGTAAAATACGGTACTACCGCTTAGCGGTACTTTCACTTATGGGAGCGGTACTACCGCCCTGGAGGGACAGGGCCGCACTCAGATGGCTCTAACTTTTGCATATGACCTCGGATTTAGACGATTTTTATATCAAAATCAACCGTTTCGACGAGACGCACAACTTTCATGTTGAAACGTTTTCCATAAGAGGCCATCTTAATTGAGTTTCATGCCATTCTTTAATCTGGTGTCAACATGAGCATCTCTGAACTTGTCATAATTATTGCATAAGAGCTCCGTCTTGGACCATCTTCATATGAATTTTGATCTTCTCTAAAAGGGTCATCCAATGGTGATTTACAATCATAATTTTGACTTCATCTTGATATAACTTCAAGCTACTCTTTATGACCGTGCCACTTTTGAGAGTCAACACACGCCCCCCTGTTTTTCGGCAAAGCAAGCGTGCCGAAAAATAACTTGTACCATGTTGGTTCTAGGAACGATGTCAATACTCCATCGGCCATTTTCCATGTGCTTAGGGCGATAAGTATATATCGGCCATTACTTGTTTGAATCTTTGATGCAAACTTGGGTGAAACCCTCTCAATTTCATTAACAATCTGGTGATAAAGTTCCATAGATATGTATCTCAAAGCCATCCTCCGAACCATATTGTTCACCCTTCTGCTAGGTTCTTGCAGGTAATCAACAATGAGTTTTCTTGAATCCTTGATTTTGCCTGAAGCAATCATTAATCATCGTCGGCCAATAAAATCTAGCACGTCGTAACAACCATTTCATCTTGGGGGCCGACTGATGAGTGCCACAAATTCCTTCATGAACCTCTCCCATAGCAACTCTTGCTTGGTCCTTATCCAAGTATTTTAAAAGAACATCATCCACCGTTCGGCGATAAAGATTATCATCTATCATCGTATATTTGAAAGCCTTACGCCGAACGGTCCTGTCCACCCTTTTACTAGGATCACGCAAGTAATCAATAATGGGCTTCCTCCAGTCTTGATTTCCACCTGCACTAGAATTTTCGTTAGTGGCCGAAGCAGTAAGCTCTGGTTCGGCCTCTTCATTGGCGAAGCTAGTCATCGGCCTTTGTGAAATATAAAACATGCCATGATCAACATGATAGCCAGATGCTTGCTGTGCCAACTCATTTGCTCTCCAATTATCATGTCTAGATATATGAGCAATGTTAAAATAATCCAAAATAGAAATTATATCTAGACACTTATTAAGATAAACATTAAGTGATTCGTCCAAACACTGAAAAACTTTGGATACTTGTTGTACTACTAATAACGAATCACCAAAAGCCTCAACATGTATAGTACCTATAGCAAGTAAAAACTCCAATCCGAATAACAATGCATATTCGGATTTGATCATTTGTGCATAAATATTTTAAGCGGTATGAGGCATCACAAAATAGCACCATAAGGAGATATATAAACAACACCAACACCTTGGCCATTGTTATGAATTCAACCATCAAAACATAATCTCCATAGTAATAGAGAGACAAGGTTAATATCAATATTATGCATGTCATAAATCCGATGCTCAATAATAAAATTAACAATGATTTGGCCTCTCATAAATTTGGAAGATTTGTAGGCCAAATCATATCAAAGCAAAGCATAAGCCCACTCACCAATTTTGCTATGAATTGGTCGCAACATATTTTGAATGGCATCGGTCATAATATCTCAACTCCATGCAAGCATATAAATTTCCATGCGCACGGACCTTGTTTCACTTTCCAATCGAACTACGGACGATGTTAGAATACTACACCGGCCATGTATTGACATATTCTTAGGACGATAGAAAAATATCGGCCATTATAATAAGTGACATGTAGAATTCATCCACCAAAGCATGTATAGCCGAAATAAACAAATGAAATAACAAATCAAATATTTCGGCCATTTGAATGATCAACAAAAATATTACTAATCAAATGTGTAGTGATTTGGTAACACCCTATCATGATGTAAGAAATTGTATTGCATCCATGGATCAAAATAAGCCCATGGAGGGTAACCAATCATACCTGGGGATGAATTCCATGGTAAAGGTATCAATGGCATGGTTGGAGAATATGAATGATGTGCTAACCGAAGATTATTTTTTGTGGATGAAAACCTTCGGCTTAATTTCTTATGAGATTCTTTCTCCTTCTTCACTTTTGTTGTACTTGTCGCAATAGAAGTTTGCACATCATTTTTATTTTGACTACTCCTCTTGGGAACCCATGCCATGTTCCTCTTTCTCAACTCTTGTGCACTAAGTTTTTGTAATTCTTCCCTTTGCCAATATGATAAGCCGAGTGGGCACCCCGGCTGTGATCCTGTTTTGAACAATGGCAATTCTTTTTTGGTCTTGTGCACTTTCAAGTTCTTTTCTTCAGATTTGGCACTTTGATTTTTAACAATTGATTGCTTTACTTCTTTGCCTTCTGTAGCCAATTTTAACTCTTTAATTGGCTCTTTATCTTTTAAGATCAAATCTGAATTAGCACTCTTGCGACCATCTCTTTTAACGCGATATACTTGCTTGACTTCTTTGTCTCTAGCAGCCAATGTTAACACTTTAATTGGCTCTTTATCATTTGAAATAAAATTTGAAGTAGCACATGTACGGCCATCTTTTTTGACTCGATATACTTGTTTGACCACCTCTCTCTTATTTTTTGAGCTCCGGACCGATTCCTTATGATTGAAACGGTCTTTGTTATGCTCTTTTTCATCAGATGTGTATCTTCTAGGAGCTGCATAATTTTGATGAGATGGTTCAAAATAAGATGGATAATATGCCCTCGAATTATACCTGTCCCATGATGAATATTGATTAGCATAAGCATAGGGAGGTATCCATGGCATCGGCATTGGCGGCCCAAAACAAGGATATGAATACGTTGCATTGAAATTCTCACTTTGCCAATACCGATCCTCATATTTGCGCCTAGGGGGTGATCTTGATGCTTTTGCATTTGTTGGCCGATAAGCATTTTTCTCTTCACTCATTTTCTGATATTTTTTCAACAGCTGCGCGAAAGTGACTTTCGGCTTTTTTACTTTTGTGCTTACCTCGGCCTTTGCTTTCTTTGACTTTGCATGCATCGATCTTTGGATTTTCATGTTGCCCCCCAGTGCTTGGCGTCTTCATTGTAACTTTGATAGAACCTTCACCTTCAAGAATATTATCGTTGTGCTCATGAATAATTTTTGCACTTGAAAGCTTGATTTCATTACCTGCAATTTTTATCTTCTTGTCCTTATATGGATCGGCCTGAAGCAGCCGATGCAAAGACTTTTTGCTATCAATACCAATAGGAGTAGCATGATCGTCCCTTGGTGTTTCAACAAGTCTCAATCGTCCGTTATCAATGGCCGATTTAACTATTTGCCGAAACATGGTGCAGTCCTCAAAAGTATGCTTGAACGAATCATGCAATTTACAATATATTCGTCCTTGGATTGACGGCTTGACATGGTGATCAAGAATTCTCATGTAATTATTTTTCAGCAACAAATTAAAGATTTGATCACACATGTTTGAATTGAAAGTAAACCTTTTGTCTTCTAGCCAATCTTTGTGTGAGAACGGCTTTAGAGGTAAGCAGACGAATGGTTCAGATTTGGCAGCACCCCATTCGGCTATGCATTGTGTATCATACTCTATCTCCGATGTCTTTGGATAATATATTATACTAGCATCGGTTTTCTCAATAGAATTTAATCTTGGCTTTAAACTTTTAGATATAAACTTCACATAGAACAATGGGAAAAACTTTGGTTGCAATAATAAGTCACTATCGGTCTCCTCTAATGGTACAATGTGTTGACCGATATGCTTTATAACAATTTTATTGCTAACAAGTGAATCACCCCTCTTCATTGGTCTTTCAAAATTACTTATGAGAATTTTTCTAATAGATGCATCAACTATGAAGTTGTGACCAAATCTGAAAGTAGGTAAATTACTTGTTAGGCATACCTCTTCAAATATGTTGGGAGAGCATGATGGTGGTGTGACTTGAATAATATCTTGCTTCATCTTTGGATAACTTCCCAACGTCTTGTCATCATCTTTTTCTTGATTCCGTGCTTCATCACTCGGATGATTACCAAGCGAACTTTGCTCAGCTGCACGCTCGTGTTCTTGATGTTCATCATTAACCAAACTTTGTTCGGCCATATCACTTTGTTCCTGATGCTTATCAATTTCTTTGGCACGGAACTCATAGGGCAAGAAAAAGGTTTTCTCAACTTTAGAAAATTCAAACACAGCTGTTTCGTGCTTGTCATGCCCTTTCTCAATAACACTTGCCTCCTTAGATTTGATGGATTCGGAATATATAATACTTGATTCAGCTTTTTCAACCGAAGCACTTTCATGTTCCGAATCATCTTTCTTTTCATTGATTCTACAAATTGGCAAGGCTTGTTTTCTTTGAGCCAATTCCTTATCCATTCTCTCTTGGCGAAGTACTTGCGCCCTATCGCGCACGGCTTTAACTCCCCTTTCAATTTCAGCCCGCTCTAGATCGATTTGCCCCCCAATGCTTTTAGGATCTTTCGGCAATGAATTGTTAGGGTTGCCGAAATTTTGTAATTGTGTAGGGGGTGCATTAATTAGATGAGCAAGGTCTTCGTTTGATTGTTTTACCTCAGTGCCGAGTGGATCTGAAATACTCTGCATAGCGCTTGGCATAGCCACTTTCTTGATAACACCGTTCCGAGTCTTCTGGAATCCCGCCAGCATCATCTTCCTCTGCTCTTCAATTACACGTTCAATCTCCAGCCGATCTTCCTCCGAGAGATCTTCCATGGCGGCAGGGATGATGTTGTTTGGGTTGATGTCGCTGTTGTTATTGGAATCGGTGGTCATCTTGTCCGAGTGGATGTTACCCTTGTTCTTCTTGTCGCCGAGCAGATTGGAAGTACTCGACGTTCTTTGTGTCATAATACTTTCAGATTCTTTCGGCAATGAGGTGTTGCCGAAATTCTCGAATTGCATAGAGCATGCATTATATGCTACAGTATTAGATGACGGCACGTGTATTCCTTTTGGCGCTAAACCGTATCGACTCAGTATGTTAATCACCTGATCTTTCACACTAACATAGGTTTGTGGAACAGCGGCATGTGGTGGATTCTCCGGCAATACGGTTTGAGCATATGAAGTTTGCAACGGAGGATCATTAACATGTGAATCAAGTACCGGCCCATATGGAATCCCGGTACTGGCAGCTGGCGGCATAGTCTCCGAATTATTTACAATTCGGTGAGGGTTCGTACCGAATTGATTGTAACCCGGCGGGTTTACACCGAGTTGGTTGTAGTCGCCAGTTTGTGTTTCCGTACTTATTCGGCTATAACCATGAAGGTGCGGGGCCGAATTATGAATATCTACGGTTGCGTACAGCGCTGAAAAATTACTAACATGAGGTGTAGCATATGATGGTTGAGGGTAACTGGCCGAATAGCTAGCAGTAACATGGCCAATTCTCCTGTCTACCGGCATGTTTGGATTAACATTCTGTAAATTATTTGCCGATGAATAAAAAGTTGAAACACTTTGTTGCATACTATTGGAAGTTCCTACATGGGGTGTCTCAATTTGATTAACTGGACTCATCATGTTGTTCATCGGCATATGAATTTGTGAGGTTGCCGATGCATGAGAGTTGGGATACATATGGTGTATGTTACTAGTATCATAAGAATTTGAAGCATGAAGATTATTTTGCATTGGCCCTTGCACATAATTAGATGCATGATTGATAAAACTAGGGCTAGCCGATACATTATGCTCATTGTGCTCAAATTGATTAAACAAACCCGTCATGTCGTTCACCGGCATATGGATTTGTGGGGTTGCCGATGCATGAGAGTTGGAGTACATATGGTGCATGTCACTAGTATCGTAAGAACTTGAAGCATGTAAATTACTTTGAATCGGCCTATGCACGTAATTAGATGCATGATTGGAAAAGCTAGGGCTGGCCGATAGAGTATAGTCATTGGATGATCTAGAAACACCATATGTGGTATTTGCATCTACAGTAGGGAATTGGGTATTCATATTACCTTTGTAGATTGCAAGCCCTAGATGACGATCTCTTCGAATCAAGAACGGGCCGGAGACCGTTCA
The DNA here is from genome assembly GCA_039707655.1 of Elymus sibiricus. Lineage (NCBI taxonomy): Eukaryota > Viridiplantae > Streptophyta > Magnoliopsida > Poales > Poaceae > Elymus > Elymus sibiricus. The sequence continues at coordinate 152,724,613 of CM077670.1, read as the reverse complement.
AAGCTTCGTCCCCAGCGGAGTCGCCAATTTGTGTTGGCGACGAAAATCGCACCGCGCCAACACAAGACAGTCCTCGCACTTTCGCGGCGAGGGGTGGATGCTTTTCGAGCAAAGCAACAAAGGGGTTCCTCAATTTCGGAGAGGAGGGACGACTGCTTTTCGGCGCAAAGCAGCAAAGATGATCCGCGCGCTTTCGTGGCGAGGGACGGATGCTTTCCGAGCAAAGCAACAAAGAACCGAGCCCTAGGGTGGCTAGAACATCGGCGAAGAAAAGTAGAAAAACAGAAAGTAAAGGTAAATTGTATTGATAGATCGATTGTGTGTTGTTCAATCGGCCATCACCTCTTCTATTTAAGAGGGGGTTGGACTTCCCGTACAAGCAAAGGATTCATCTAGGCTTTCCTTACAAGAAATTACATCAATTCACGTCCTAGATTTCCTTCCAAAGGGTCAAAAACGCTATCCAAACTCGGACTCTCCAAAATCTGCCCGAGTCTGCGCGACGGCAAGCGGTAGTACCGCTCTGGGCAGGGTAGTACCGCTCTGGGCGGTAGTACCGCTCTGAGCATAGCTAAGTACCGCTCTACTACCGAGTAAGGGTCTCGGGATACCAGAAGAATTTTCATAAGCGGTGGTAGACGCGTTAGTAAAATACGGTACTACCGCTTAGCGGTACTTTCACTTATGGGAGCGGTACTACCGCCCTGGAGGGACAGGGCCGCACTCAGATGGCTCTAACTTTTGCATATGACCTCGGATTTAGACGATTTTTATATCAAAATCAACCGTTTCGACGAGACGCACAACTTTCATGTTGAAACGTTTTCCATAAGAGGCCATCTTAATTGAGTTTCATGCCATTCTTTAATCTGGTGTCAACATGAGCATCTCTGAACTTGTCATAATTATTGCATAAGAGCTCCGTCTTGGACCATCTTCATATGAATTTTGATCTTCTCTAAAAGGGTCATCCAATGGTGATTTACAATCATAATTTTGACTTCATCTTGATATAACTTCAAGCTACTCTTTATGACCGTGCCACTTTTGAGCGTCAACACACGCCCCCCTGTTTTTCGGCAAAGCAAGCGTGCCGAAAAATAACTTGTACCATGTTGGTTCTAGGAACGATGTCAATACTCCATCGGCCATTTTGCATGTGCTTAGGGCGATAAGTATATATCGGCCATTACTTGTTTGAATCTTTGATGCAAACTTGGGTGAAACCCTCTCAATTTCATTAACAATCTGGTGATAAAGTTCCATAGATATGTATCTCAAAGCCATCCTCCGAACCATATTGTTCACCCTTCTGCTAGGTTCTTACAGGTAATCAACAATGAGTTTTCTTGAATCCTTGATTTTGCCTGAAGCAATCATTAATCATCGTCGGCCAATAAAATCTAGCACGTCGTAACAACCATTTCATCTTGGGGGCCGACTGATGAGTGCCACAAATTCCTTCATGAACCTCTCCCATAGCAACTCTTGCTTGGTCCTTATCCAAGTATTTTAAAAGAACATCATCCACCGTTCGGCGATAAAGATTATCATCTATCATCGTATATTTGAAAGCCTTACGCCGAACGGTCCTATCCACCCTTTTACTAGGATCACGCAAGTAATCAATAATGGGCTTCCTCCAGTCTTGATTTCCACCTGCACTAGAATTTTCGTTAGTGGCCGAAGCAGTAAGCTCTGGTTCGGCCTCTTCATTGGCGAAGCTAGTCATCGGCCTTTGAGAAATATAAAACATGCCATGATCAACATGATAGCCAGATGCTTGCTGTGCCAACTCATTTGCTCTCCAATTATCATGTCTAGATATATGAGCAATGTTAAAATAATCCAAAATAGAAATTATATCTAGACACTTATTAAGATAAACATTAAGTGATTCGTCCAAACACTGAAAAACTTTGGATATTTGTTGTACTACTAATAACGAATCACCAAAAGCCTCAACATGTATAGTACCTATAGCAAGTAAAAACTCCAATCCGAATAACAATGCATATTCGGATTTGATCATTTGTGCATAAATATTTTAAGCGGTATGAGCCATCACAAAATAGCACCATAAGGAGATATATAAACAACACCAACACCTTGGCCATTGTTATGAATTCAACCATCAAAACATAATCTCCATAGTAATAGAGAGACAAGGTTAATATCAATATTATGCATGTCATAAATCCGATGCTCAATAATAAAATTAACAATGATTTGGCCTCTCATAAATTTGGAAGATTTGTAGGCCAAATCATATCAAAGCAAAGCATAAGCCCACTCACCAATTTTGCTATGAATTGGTCGCAAAATATTTTGAATGGCATCGGTCATAATATCTCAACTCCATGCAAGCATATAAATTTCCATGCGCACGGACCTTGTCTCACTTTCCAATCGAACTACGGACGATGTTAGAATACTACACCGGCCATGTATTGACATATTCTTAGGACGATAGAAAAATATCAGCCATTATAATAAGTGACATGTAGAATTCATCCACCAAAGCATGTATAGCCGAAATAAACAAATGAAATAACAAATCAAATATTTCGGCCATTTGAATGATCAACAAAAATATTACTAATCAAATGTGTAGTGATTTGGTAACACCCTATCATGATGTAAGAAATTGTATTGCATCCATGGATCAAAATAAGCCCATGGAGGGTAACCAATCATACCTGGGGATGAATTCCATGGTAAAGGTATCAATGGCATGGTTGGAGAATATGAATGATGTGCTAACCGAAGATTATTTTTTGTGGATGAAAACCTTCGGCTTAATTTCTTATGAGATTCTTTCTCCTTCTTCACTTTTGTTGTACTTGTCGCAATAGAAGTTTGCACATCATTTTTATTTTGACTACTCCTCTTGGGAACCCATGCCATGTTCCTCTTTCTCAACTCTTGTGCACTAAGTTTTTGTAATTCTTCCCTTTGCCAATATGATAAGCCGAGTGGGCACCCCGGCTGTGATCCTGTTTTGAACAATGGCAATTCTTTTTTGGTCTTGTGCACTTTCAAGTTCTTTTCTTCAGATTTGGCACTTTGATTTTTAACAATTGATTGCTTTACTTCTTTGCCTTCTGTAGCCAATTTTAACTCTTTAATTGGCTCTTTATCTTTTAAGATCAAATCTGAATTAGCACTCTTGCGACCATCTCTTTTAACGCGATATACTTGCTTGACTTCTTTGTCTCTAGCAGCCAATGTTAACACTTTAATTGGCTCTTTATCATTTGAAATAAAATTTGAAGTAGCACATGTACGACCATCTTTTTTGACTCGATATACTTGTTTGACCACCTCTCTCTTATTTTTTGAGCTCCGGACCGATTCCTTATGATTGAAACGGTCTTTGTTATGGTCTTTTTCATCAGATGTGTATCTTCTAGGAGCTGCATAATTTTGATGAGATGGTTCAAAATAAGATGGATAATATGCCCTCGAATTATACCTGTCCCATGACGAATATTGATTAGCATAAGCATAGGGAGGTATCCATGGCATCGGCATTGGCGGCCCAAAACAAGGATATGAATACGTTGCATTGAAATTCTCACTTTGCCAATACCGATCCTCATATTTGCGCCTAGGGGGTGATCTTGATGCTTTTGCATTTGTTGGCCGATAAGCATTTTTCTCTTCACTCATTTTCTGATATTTTTTCAACAGCTGCGCGAAAGTGACTTTCGGCTTTTTTACTTTTGTGCTTACCTCGGCCTTTGCTTTCTTTGACTTTGCATGCATCGATCTTTGGATTTTCATGTTGCCCCCCAGTGCTTGGCGTCTTCATTGTAACTTTGATAGAACCTTCACCTTCAAGAATATTATCGTTGTGCTCATGAATAATTTTTGCACTTGAAAGCTTGATTTCATTACCTGCAATTTTTATCTTCTTGTCCTTATATGGATCGGCCTGAAGCAGCCGATGCAAAGACTTTTTGCTATCAATACCAATAGGAGTAGCATGATCGTCCCTTGGTGTTTCAACAAGTCTCAATCGTCCGTTATCAATGGCCGATTTAACTATTTGCCGAAACATGGTGCAGTCCTCAAAAGTATGCTTGAACGAATCATGCAATTTACAATATATTCGTCCTTGGATTGACGGCTTGACATGGTGATCAAGAATTCTCATGTAATTATTTTTCAGCAACAAATTAAAGATTTGATCACACATGTTTGAATTGAAAGTAAACCTTTTGTCTTCTAGCCAATCTTTGTGTGAGAACGGCTTTACAGGTAAGCAGACGAATGGTTCAGATTTGGCATCACCCCATTCGGCTATGCATTGTGTATCATACTCTATCTCCGATGTCTTTGGATAATATATTATACTAGCATCGGTTTTCTCAATAGAATTTAATCTTGGCTTTAAACTTTTAGATATAAACTTCACATAGAACAATGGGAAAAACTTTGGTTGCAATAATAAGTCACTATCGGTCTCCTCTAATGGTACAATGTGTTGACCGATATGCTTTATAACAATTTTATTGCTAACAAGTGAATCACCCCTCTTCATTGGTCTTTCAAAATTACTTATGAGAATTTTTCTAATAGATGCATCAACTATGAAGTTGTGACCAAATCTGAAAGTAGGTAAATTACTTGTTAGGCATACCTCTTCAAATATGTTGGGAGAGCATGATGGTGGTGTGACTTGAATAATATCTTGCTTCATCTTTGGATAACTTCCCAACGTCTTGTCATCATCTTTTTCTTGATTCCGTGCTTCATCACTCGGATGATTACCAAGCGAACTTTGCTCAGCTGCACGCTCGTGTTCTTGATGTTCATCATTAACCAAACTTTGTTCGGCCATATCACTTTGTTCCTGATGCTTATCAATTTCTTTGGCACGGAACTCATAGGGCAAGAAAAAGGTTTTCTCAACTTTAGAAAATTCAAACACAGCTGTTTCGTGCTTGTCATGCCCTTTCTCAATAACACTTGCCTCCTTAGATTTGATGGATTCGGAATATATAATACTTGATTCAGCTTTTTCAACCGAAGCACTTTCATGTTCCGAATCATCTTTCTTTTCATTGATTCTACAAATTGGCAAGGCTTGTTTTCCTTGAGCCAATTCCTTATCCATTCTCTCTTGGCGAAGTACTTGCGCCCTATCGCGCACGGCTTTAACCCCCCTTTCAATTTCAGCCCGCTCTAGATCGATTTGCCCCCCAATGCTTTTAGGATCTTTCGGCAATGAATTGTTAGGGTTGCCGAAATTTTGTAATTGTGTAGGGGGTGCATTAATTAGATGAGCAAGGTCTTCGTTTGATTGTTTTACCTCAGTGCCGAGTGGATCTGAAATACTCTGCATAGCGCTTGGCATAGCCACTTTCTTGATAACACCGTTCCGAGTCTTCTGGAATCCCGCCAGCATCATCTTCCTCTGCTCTTCAATTACACGTTCAATCTCCAGCCGATCTTCCTCCGAGAGATCTTCCATGGCGGCAGGGATGATGTTGTTTGGGTTGATGTCGCTGTTGTTATTGGAATCGGTGGTCATCTTGTCCGAGTGGATGTTGCCCTTGTTCTTCTTGTCGCCGAGCAGATTGGAAGTACTCGACGTTCTTTGTGTCATAATACTTTCAGATTCTTTCGGCAATGAGGTGTTGCCGAAATTCTCGAATTGCATAGAGCATGCATTATATGCTACAGTATTAGATGACGGCACGTGTATTCCTTTTGGCGCTAAACCGTATCGACTCAGTATGTTAATCACCTGATCTTTCACACTAACATAGGTTTGTGGAACAGCGGCATGTGGTGGATTCTCCGGCAATACGGTTTGAGCATATGAAGTTTGCAACGGAGGATCATTAACATGTGAATCAAGTACCGGCCCATATGGAATCCCGGTACTGGCAGCTGGCGGCATAGTCTCCGAATTATTTACAATTCGGTGAGGGTTCGTACCGAATTGATTGTAACCCGGCGGGTTTACACCGAGTTGGTTGTAGTCGCCAGTTTGTGTTTCCGTACTTATTCGGCTATAACCATGAAGGTGCGGGGCCGAATTATGAATATCTACGGTTGCGTACAGCGCTGAAAAATTACTAACATGAGGTGTAGCATATGATGGTTGAGGGTAACTGGCCGAATAGCTAGCAGTAACATGGCCAATTCTCCTGTCTACCGGCATGTTTGGATTAACATTCTGTAAATTATTTGCCGATGAATAAAAAGTTGAAACACTTTGTTGCATACTATTGGAAGTTCCTACATGGGGTGTCTCAATTTGATTAACTGGACTCATCATGTTGTTCATCGGCATATGAATTTGTGAGGTTGCCGATGCATGAGAGTTGGGATACATATGGTGTATGTTACTAGTATCATAAGAATTTGAAGCATGAAGATTATTTTGCATTGGCCCTTGCACATAATTAGATGCATGATTGATAAAACTAGGGCTAGCCGATACATTATGCTCATTGTGCTCAAATTGATTAAACAAACCCGTCATGTCGTTCACCGGCATATGGATTTGTGGGGTTGCCGATGCATGAGAGTTGGAGTACATATGGTGCATGTCACTAGTATCGTAAGAACTTGAAGCATGTAAATTACTTTGAATCGGCCTATGCACGTAATTAGATGCATGATTGGAAAAGCTAGGGCTGGCCGATAGAGTATAGTCATTGGATGATCTAGAAACACCATATGAGGTATTTGCATCTACAGTAGGGAATTGGGTATTCATATTACCTTTGTAGATTGCAAGCCCTAGATGACGATCTCTTCGAATCAAGAACGGGCCGGAGACCGTTCAAAGCTTCGTCCCAGCAGAGTCGCCAATTTGTGTTGGCGACGAAAATCGCACCGCGCCAACACAAGACAGTCCTCGCACTTTCGCGGCGAGGGGTGGATGCTTTTCTGGCAAAGCAACAAAGGGGTTCCTCAATTTCGGAGAGGAGGGACGACTGCTTTTCGGCGCAAAGCAGCAAAGATGATCCGCGCGCTTTCGTGGCGAGGGACGGATGCTTTCCGAGCAAAGCAACAAAGAACCGAGCCCTAGGGTGGCTAGAACATCGGCGAAGAAAAGTAGAAAAACAGAAAGTAAAGGTAAATTGTATTGATAGATCGATTGTGTGTTGTTCAATCGGCCATCACCTCTTCTATTTAAGAGGGGGTTGGACTTCCCGTACAAGCAAAGGATTCATCTAGGCTTTCCTTACAAGAAATTTCATCAATTCACGTCCTAGATTTCCTTCCAAAGGGTCAAAAACGCTATGCAAACTCGGACTCTCCAAAATCTGCCCAAGTCTGCGCGACGGCAAGCGGTAGTACCGCTCTGGGCACGGTAGTACCGCTCTGGGCGGTAGTACCGCTCTGAGCATAGCTAAGTACCGCTCTACTACCGAGTAAGGGTCTCGGGATACCAGAAGAATTTTCATAAGCGGTAGTAGACGCGGTAGTAAAATACGGTACTACCGCTTAGCGGTACTTTCGCTTATGGGAGCGGTACTACCGCCTTGGAGGGACAGGGCCGCACTCAGATGGCTCTAACTTTTGCATATGACGTCGGATTCAGACGATTTTTATATCAAAATCAACCGTTTCGACGAGATGCACAACTTTCATGTTGAAACGTTTTCCATAAGAGGCCATCTTAATTGAGTTTCATGCCATTCTTTAATCTGGTGTCAACATGAGCATCTCTGAACTTGTCATAATTATTGCATAAGAGCTCCGTCTTGGACCATCTTCATATGAATTTTGATCTTCTCTAAAAGGGTCATCCAATGGTGATTTACAATCATAATTTTCACTTCATCTTGATATAACTTCAAGCTACTCTTTATGACCGTGCCACTTTTGAGCGTCAACAAACTCCTATTTATAAGACAACATGCATATACATATACATACCTGAAGAAGGTCCTGAAGCCATCACAACACCACTCCCTGATGTAAGATAGTCCAAGCCCTAGATCCACCTACAAATACAAACACAAAAAACAAGGGAAAAAATACATCTTATTAGCAAGTAGAAAATCAAACCACAGTTCAAAAAGCAACTAAATCAAACCCTAGAATATAACAACTAAATCGCAGCAACAACTATGAAGATGAAACAGCAGCACATCAAGGCAACCACAGCAACAAACAGTACTCAGAAACTAATTAGTATGTCACAGACGCAAACTAGACTGCCAAATCAATAAGAGGAAAGGATGAAGCTACATCAGATCCAGCAGCAACCACCACACCACACCCTGCTTACATACATCTCACAGGTAAAAATACCCACGGGGAAATGGAATCCACACAAGACTAAAGGCTAAAATAGCACACAGACATGAAATCGAAGCATCTACCAACCACCTGCAGAAGAACCCTACCTACCCTTGCATCCAACCATCAGAAGAAAGGGGGGAGGCGGATGTGAGAGCGCACAGAAGAAACAGACAGCACGCGCTAGATCTGGCGAATCCTAAGAGTGAATGTTGGGGGGAGGCCGCATTTGTACCTCTCCAGACGACGCTGATGCACGAATCCGCGGCAGTTCTTCCACCCCACGACGCCACGCGCAACTTCAAACCGCAGAGACGGTTGCCGGCGTCGCTTGAAACCAGAAGAGAGCGGCCCAAGGGAGGGAGAGCGGGGCGTGGGGCAGAAATAGGAGCGGGGCGAGCGCGCCGGTTACTCCACCCACGAGCGCAGGAAAATGCAGCGACGAAATGGGGGGAAGTTGCAGGAAGAGAGCGAGAGACAGAGAGGGAGAAGAGAGCGAGTGAGAGGGGTTTTCTGACAAGGTGGGCCAGCGGCGGGACAAGCTTTATGACAGTTGGTGGAGAGGCAGGGGATAATTACACACTAACCCATCCACTACAAAATAAATGCATCTATTCAAATATAAATGCACCATTTCAACACCACTACAATAAAAATGCAGAATTTCAACACTCGATAAATAAAAATAAAAACAGAATATAGATGATGCATGCATGTAATAAGAAAAAGATTAAATAACAATCAGTACAAGTAAAAACACAAAAACACAAAAAAATAAAATGTTGGCAACCCTTAGAAAACACAAACAGAAGAAAAACAGAAGTTCAAATACACTAACAAAGGAAGTCCATATATAAATTAATACAAACTCAGTTTAACAAAGCAGAAGTTCAAATACACAAACAAAGGAAGTCCATCTATAACTAAAAACACAACTTACAAACAAAGGAGAAGTCCAAATTTCAATAGAAAGCAAATTATATAACGGACTCGCCTGCTCCAGCTCGTTCCTGCCTCGGCCTCACCGGGGGGTCCCTGCGGACTCGCATCCGCTCGCCGCGGGCCCCCCCGGCTCGGCCTCGCGCTAACGCGGCAGTGCGCGCTTGGTTGACAGGCGCAATGCGGTTATTTTGTTTCCACCCCCCCACGCATGCACCCCAGAGCCACACCCCTAAGATAGATAGTGGGGTCACTGATGTGACGGACTCGCCTCCGCATGCGACGACGCGGCACGCGGTGTTGTCGCCTGCTCCGGCTCGTTCCTATCTCGGCCTCGCCGGGGGAGGGGAGGGGGGGTCCCGACCCCCCTCCCCTCCCCCGGCTCGGCCTCGCGCTAACGCGGCAGTGCGCGCTTGGTTGACAGGCGCAATGCGGTTATTCTGTTTCCACCCCCCACGCACGCACCCCAGAGCCACACCCCTAAGATAGATAGTGGGGTCACTGATGAGACGGACTCGCCTCCGCATGCGACGACGCGGCATGCCGCGTCGTCGCCTGCTCCGGCTCGTTCCTGTCTCGGCCTCGCCGGGGGAGGGGAGGGGGGTTCCGACCCCCCCCTCCCCTCCCCCGGCTCGGCCTCGCGCTAACGCGGCAGTGCGCGCTTGGTTGACAGGCGCAATGTGGTTATTCTGTTTCCACCCCCCCCCCACGCACGCACCCCAGAGTCACACCCCTAAGATAGATAGTGGGGTCACTGATGTGACGGACTCGCCTCCGCATGCGCCTGCTCCGGCTCGTTCCTGTCTCGGCCTCGCCGGGGGACGGGAGGGGGGGGTGCTTGGTTGACAGGCGCAATGCGGTTTTCAATGATTAAAATATTTAAATCCAAAAAAAATTAATCAATATTTAAAATAAGAAGTTCAAATTGTAAAGACACAGAAGTTCGGGGTTTTGAAAAAACCTCAGATGAACATGTCAAAAAGAAACCAATTTATTCTGGAGCAAAATCTAGTAAGTTCAGGTTACATACCTACTGAAGTTCTACTACTGTTCGAAGTATGAAATCATGTTAGAAAAAATAAAAAGTATGCGTGCATACGTGGGCCAATCCCATGGTTGCTCACGGGACAGTGTCAAAAAATAAAAACCAATTCATGAAAGAAAATTACAAAAAAATCAAACAAAAGAAAAATAGAGCACAATGCTGCATTACCTTGCAATGTGGAAAACCAGAAGTTCAATCATGAATAACAAAGAAGTCCAGCTTCTACTACAGACCGTGGATGATCCAAAAACTATCCCCGAACGGTTTCGTTCGAAGCATAAAATCATCTACGTCTTCCTAAAACACGTCCGCCAAATATTTCGAAAATCTTTGCCAAATCCCTTCCTACAACAACAACGACGCGCATCCGGTAGCGGACCAGTAGCGGACCACCCGTGCAAGTGCAACCAGTAGCGGACCCAGAAATTGAGGTTTGCCGGGGCGACGGATGACGATGGAGCTTCATTGAACTGCACCGATGGTCTCTAGGCACGGGATACCCTGCTCCATCGTCGGAGAGCCGGGGCGGCCGCCCCAGCTCGCCCCGATGGTGGATCCGCCACTGCGTGCAACCGCCGCGGGCAGAGCAAGATGCAATCACCCGAATGCAAAGTGTATGGACCCTCCCGACTGAAATTTACGACGCAAGAATGCTTCAATTTCACTGAAATATGCAAATCCGCTGGCAATCTTCACAGGAAAAAGACAAATCGACAGCAAGCGGAGGACAGCACTCCCGCGGGCGAGGAACACACCCGAAATCAAATCCGTTAGAAATAAACAACAAATCGTCCACGAAACTCATACCTAAACCCAATTCCCATCGTGTTACAGGTTCGAGAATATCCAGTGCATGCATTAAACTTGTAACAGACACAAGTTCATCAAGTACCGAGAGCTCATCCGCCAACGAGCCAGATCCCGAAACAAAACGACCATTAAGATGCTACAAAGCGTATCCGGATTACACTTACATCACAAAGAACATGACGCACCAGAAAAATTCGCGCGGGAAGCCACGGTTGCGAAGATAGCACGAAGGTCGGGTTCTTACAGAGGGAAGTTCAGGTCGAACAACTCAGGAAGTTCAACCAAGGATCAGAATATTATTCTGATCCCGTGATCAGAATAGTGTTTATATATATATATATATATATATATATATATATATATATATATATATATATATATATATATATATATATATATACAGGCCGTCTATTCTGCCAATATTGGCAGAATAGTTATTCTGCCAACACTTCAGAACTGCACGCCGAACGCGAGTACACTGCACTTTATGAAGCAAGCGCACTGCAGTACCGAGACGAGTGAACTTCTCGTCGAAAAAACTGTACGCGGTGTTTTTCGGTACTGTTTTTGATCCAATTTCTAAACCGTTTGTCGGAATGAGGCATGTAATATACCGTTGGAAAGCTATGGATTAGGCGCAACTTCGCCATGTTGAATTGTTTTTGAAATTCCTCACGGTTTAGGAGCAGTTTCGAAAACGGTGGGCGCCCGACGAGTGGCAGCGAGCGTTTTTCGCGTTTTTTCACAAACCGCTAGTCGGAATGAAGCAAATGATATGCCGTTGGAAAGATATCGTTGGGGCGCAACTTTTTCTTATATATTACTTTCTCTAATTCCTTACAGTTTAAGAGCAGTTTCAAAATTACTTAAACACGGAAATTCTGTTTTTCAAATTTTTTCAATTTTTGGGTACTGTTTTCGCTCCAGTTTTATAACCGTATGTCGAAACGAGGCGTGTGATACGCCGTTGGAAAGCTATGGAAGAGGCGCAACTTTCATATGTAGAAATTATTTTGAGATTCCTTACGGTTTTAATTTAATTTTGAAAATGGTGCGGCGGACGACGAGTGGCAGCGGGCGTTTTTTCATGATTTTTTCCAAACCGCTCGTCGGATTGATGCAAATGATACGCTGTTGGAAAGATATCGACGAAGCGCAACTTTTTCATGTAGAACACTCTCTCTAATTCCTTTCGGTTTAGGAGCAGTTTTGATTTTACTGCTCTGTTGGGTTGTCCACAAACTCCTGGGCTTCAAATCCAAAAGAATCTCCTTCTGAAAATATTTTTAAAAAGCAATTGGAAATGTCACATACTACTGTTTTCTGCACCAGAAATTCTGTGGACATGGGAAAAATACCAAATTGGGCCAGAAAATAGAGGATCTCAAGACAAACCAGATGCAAAAAGAATCAACTGATTTGGACTTATGATTTAAAAGTTATGAACGGTCAAAGTTTCTGGTCAACTCTGGAAATAAAATAGAAAAACAGAAAATCCAGCCGAGGCCACGTCGAAGGCATAAAGTGGAAAGGCGCCTCCACTTACCGCTTCGGCATGTCGCTGACTGGCGGGCCCCAGCCGTCAGATTTAAAAGGAGGGGGAGGGAAACAGAGACGGCGAAGCTCCGGCGATACAGACGGCGGCGAGGTTGGGAGAGGGGGGAATGGATTGAGCACAACGAGACGAACTCGCACGTACCCGTGGGTTGGCGAACGGTGGCTGGACGGCATCGATCCCTTCCTCTCCGGCGGCGGCGGCGTTCGGGTGTCGTCGGAGACGGCGGTTCTGGCAGCAATTCGCTCGGGCAAGAGGTCGGGCGAGGTTAGTGGAGTGAGGGGAGTTCGATGGCGGAGTCGGTGGAGCTCGGGGAGGAGCGAAGCGGCGGGGAGGCAGAGCTCGGGTGGCGGCGGTGCTCCGGTGAGATTTGAAGCCAGAGGGCCTCTCGGCCGTGGCTCGCTGCTCGGGAGGACGATTGGGAGATGGTGGAGTGGGGTGAGGAGCTCGGGAGAGGTCGGGGAGGAGTATTTATAGCAGGAGGAGGAGCTTGGGCGGTCTCTCTGGAATCGGCGGGATTCGAGACACGTCGCCGGCGATGGTACGCCGCGCTGGCTGGCTGCTTGCGGGCGACGCGATGGGAGCTAGCAGGAGGAGTTAAGGCGCGGCGGCAGCTAGCAGAGGAAGAAGACGCGCCGCACGTCCACTGTGCCGGCACGGGTGGCATAGTGCCCGCGCGTGTGACGGCCGGCGAGGGCGATTCCGGTGAGGGGAAGGATCGGGAGAGGGCTACGTGGACAGCAGCGGCAATGTCGGCACCTCAGGACACAAAATGGCAGCGAGAGGTCACTGGAATGACCTCGGCCGTCACCGGCGAGGTGCAGAGCACGCATACTGGCATGCCAGTATCGTGCTCACCACGGGAAGTGATGTCTCGAGGCCGTCCAAGTCCAGCGCATCATGTCTAGTGCCTTCTCCTTTGATCATCTAGCCTCTCCGTGCCTCTGGTTCGACTAGGTTCACTCTGCTGTGAAGTGTAGCTTCAGCTACAGTTTCTGACAGCAAAATTGAGAGAGATCTAGAGGAGAGGTGAGCTGGGAATGGAGCCAAAGGAGATGTTTGGGGTGATCTACTTTGGAAGGACTATGAGCTGGCCAAATTTGAGAAGATTTCATCAAGATTTGAGGGTAGTTCATGTACAAGTGATGTACTGAACCAGAAACAGAGATGATCTTGATGCACTCATCTGGTTGATCTGCTGGGGCTGAAATTTGGTGTGGCAGGGTTATTTGGTGAGGAGAAGATGCCATAAAAATTTCAGCTCAATTGGATACCTCTAGCTGGTACTTCCTTCACAGAGGTTCCAACTGAACAGAAACTTGGCAGAATATTGGTGATGAAAATTTGTACTGGACAAGATGATATTTTTGGATATTGTGGAAAGATAGGTTCCCTAATATCTCAGGGAATTTTCTGGGAATTAACTGAGTAGGGAAAATTTGAGCTCCTTCACAAATGACCAGTACTGTCCAGAGAGCAAAAGGAGTTTTCTGGAATAAACTTTGTACTGGACCATGAGATGTTTTTGAAGATTGTGGGAGTACATGATGTCAAGAAGGTCTGGGATTAATTTGGGATTTTTCTGATCACCAGAACTATAGGTTGCTTTGTAACCCATAGTGATGACAGATTTTCCCAAAAGAAGAAAATGAATATTTGGGAAAGATAAAGAATTGGAAATTGATCCAGATGATGAGTGACAAGATTTTGGTAGGATGAAGAGGGATCTGGATCACTGAGAGGAATTCATAAGTCCAAAGTCAACTGAAAAGGTTCAAAATCCGTCCAAATTGCAAATAAAGCCAGAAAGATTTCGAAAAGAAAAAGTTGCCAAAAACCAGGGTGTCACATGGATCCTCCGACTGGGGAAGACCTCCAGAAGATCCAGGCTAGTCACTCCGCCCTGAATCAGACCGACCACGGCACTCACTAGGATCCCCACGTCAGTCTTCTCCCCCTTATCAATCGTCAGCGAGGGAGGGGTCTTAACTCTTTCAGTTGTTTAGGGGGGAAGACTAGTCGACGAGCCAGAGCAGGGCAGGTCATTGCAGTAGAACCAGGTCGACTGCCAACCCTGAACCGAATCGGGAAAAGACATGGATGGGAATGTACTCTTACCCCTCATCTGGATACCTAAGCCACCGCACATCTGGGTCACGTGAGTCCTCTCTCCATCGGGGTCAGCCTTTTTAACCGACTGAGATCGACACGTGAAGATGTGTTTGAACAATCCCCAGTGCGGCTGGCAGCCTAAAAAATTCTCACACAAGGAAACGAATGCGGCAAGGTACACTATGGCATTCGGAGGCAGGTGGTGGAGCTGAGCACCGAAGAAGTTCAAAAATCCGCGGAAAAAGGGGTGGGGTGGCATGGAGAAACCTCTCTCCACGTGTGTGGTGAGGAGCACTCGCTCCCCGGGGCGCGCCGCGGCCTCGGTCTCCCCTTCCTCCGGCAGCCTCCACGTCCCGTCGCGGATCAGCCCATCCACGACAAGCCCGCTGATGTCGTCGACCGTGGTGGTCGGCGGAAGCCAGTCGCCTTGGATCCACCCGCGCGGGGGCGCAGCTCGGGAGCTCGACACCTCCCTCCCCTTCACCGCCTTCTTCGCCTTCTCGAGCTTCGCCGTCTTGTCCTTCGCCATCGCCACCGAGCTCTCCAGTGACCAAAGGAAATTCGTGCTGAGTGGATTGCTGGGGAGGAGATTGGGCGGGCTGAGAGAGATGGGGAAAAGGGGATCCGTCCTCTCTCCCTCTCCAACGCAGCGGCCTCTTATGCCGTCATCCGTTCCGCTCCCCAATCCTCTTCCGCGAGTCTCGGGCCCGCAGATCTCCTCAAATCTCGCTGGCGGAGTTGCAGCTGTACGTGGCGAAAAGTGGGGCGAAAATCGAGGCGTCACGCCCCACTTTCCCCACTCACCGTGTCGCAACCGTTCGCGCACGCTCGTCGCCGATTTCAAATCCCGCAAGATCCGGATTCCAGCGATCTGATTGCTCGCCTTTGGAGACATTCCATAAACGCTCGGACCTGTTCCATCACCCGACACGTAATGACCCGTTTCACTCGGATGGAGACTACTCATTTCATTCGGATGGAGACTTTCACCCGGACATCATATGGACCGGAATCCGTCAAGGTGCCGCGTGAAGACAAGGCCGTCTAATGACTAGTGAGAGTCCTTGAGCGCCCCTGCAGCACTCAACTCACCTGGGAATTCACCTTGACTCCTCCGCTTAACCTCGACCGATTCGGGGGCTAATGACGAGGACATATACTAGGGATGTGGTAATAGGCCTGACCTACAGACCCTACCCTAGGACTCCACACGCCTTATACTGGGTCCCAGGGCTAGATCAGCAACCAAGAGTTCTGCAAAACGGCATTCACTCAGAGTTCAATAAACCACTCGGAAAGCAGGAGAGCACTCGACCGTCTATTTCACTCGGAACAACTGACAGTCACTCGACCAGAGAAGACCAGGAGGCTCCAGTAGCGCAACGGTCAGGACGTGCGCTCGCTCGTATTAATTTTAATCAATGCGCCCGTTACCTGGCACCTACGACACCCAATACAATGGTAAATTGTATAGGTGCACTAGTTCGGCGAAGAGATGGTGATAAAAGTGTAGTATGGATAGTAGATATAGGTTTTTGTAATCTGAAAATATAAAAACAGCAAGGTAGCAAGTAACAAAAGTGAGCACAAACGGTATTGCAATGCTTAAAAACAAGGCCTAGGGTTCATACTTTCACTAGTGCAATCTCTCAATAGTGCTAACATAATTGGATCATATAACAATCCCTCAACGTGCGATAAAGAATCACTCCAAAGTTCCTATTAGCAGAGAACATAAGATAGAAATTGTTGTAGGGTACGAAACCACCTCAAAGTTATCCTTTCCGATCGATCTAATGAGCCATTCCTATAAGTGTCACAAACAGCCCCAGAGTTCGTACTAAAATAACACCATATGATACACATCAGCCAACTCTAATGTCACCTAGATACTCCAATGTCACCACAAGTATCCGTGAGTTGATTATACGATATGCATCAAACAACTTCATAGTCATAATATTCAATCCACACAAAGAACTCCAAGGAGCACCCCAAAGTTTCTATCGGAGAAAAGATAATTAAAACGTGCATCAACCCCTATGCATAGATTATCCCAATGTCACCGCGGGAATCCGCGAGTTGAATGCCAAAACATATATCAAGTGAATCAATATAATACCCCATTGTCACCACGGGTATTCATATGCAAGACATACATCAAGTGTTCTCAAATCAGAAATATTCAATCCGACAATAACGAAACCTCAAAGGGAAAAGATTGGATTCATCACAACAAAGATAGAGAGGGAAGAAACACCATATGATCCAACTATATTAACAAAGCTCGCGATACATCAAGATCGTGCCAAATCAAGAACACGAGAGAGAGAGATCAAACACATAGCTACTAGTACATACCCTCAGCCTCGAGGGTGAACTACTCCCTCCTCGTCATGGAGGCCGCTGGGATGATGAAGATGGCCTCCGGTGATGATTTCCCCCTCCAGCAGGGTGCCGAAATGGGTCTCCAGATGGTATTTCGAAGGTATAGAAGCTTGCGCCGGCGTAGTCCAAAATCTAGGGTTATTTCTGGGGGTTTCTCTATTTATAGGATTTTTCAGCGTTGGAATCACGTCAAGATGGGCTAACATGGGCCCACGAGGTACCTGGGCACGCCACCCCCCCTGGCGCGCCCAGGTGCCTCGTGGGCACCTCGTGGCTCTTCTGGTCCTCCCACGAAGCTTCTAGTGTCTCTTTTGTTCCAAAAAAAACGTCAAAAAGTTTCAGCTCATTTGGAGAACTTTTATTTCTGCACAAAAACAACACCACGGTTGTTCTGCTGAAAACAGCGTCAGTCCGGGTTAGTTCTAATCGTAAGTCATTGGTTCGAATCTGATAGAGTACTTTTCTACTAAATTGATTCACTTTTTTTCTTTGTTTTTGAAACTTTCTCTATATTTTTAGAGAATTTTATGACTTAGTGCGGGATGGATGCATTTTTGGTCTGAACACTAAATGAAGCACGGAATGGAAATTGAAAAACAAAAATAAAATTGGACTCTTTTTCATCTTAGATCAATCAAATAACTACCTGTACTGAACTAATCTAGAATCCCTTTTATTTTAGTAATCCATTCTTATTCTATACATTTTAAATGAATTTCTCTAAAAGGTGGAGGATGATCCATGAATTAATCTATAACGATCAACTAAAAAAAATCCAAAACATAACAGAAAAGTTGGAAAAACTTATCATACCAAAATCATATAGAATTGTTATAAACATGGCATGAATACTTCATAAATTATAGATACGTTGGAGACATATCAGCATCCCCAAGCTTAATTCCTACTCGTCCTCGAGTAGGTAAATGATAAAAGAAATAATTTTTGAAGTGTGAATGCTAGCATAGTGCATAAATTTGATCAATGATATTTTCAATCACTTTTTCTAGCATCAATATATATCATATTCAGTAGCTCATCTCATAAAACTTCTCATGATCAAGTAGCAAGCTATTCACATGTTTAAAGTATAGGCCATAAACTTTCTTAAAAACTAATAAACTATGTTCTCAGTCATCAAACAATTGCAATTCATCTTATTTTCAGGAAGGTTCTATGTAAGAGCTTTGATCAAGCAAATTCCACATACTCAACTATCATTTAGTCTTCCATGATTGCTGACACTCAAAGCATATTTTTAGAACAAACCATTTCAGTCAAACACATAGGAAGATAGGGGCTTAATGTTTTGCCTCCCAACTTATTTATCTCAGGGATAATGTCAACAATAATAACTCATGATCACCTATATTCAACTGGAAATATGTGCCTGGATCTTTCCCTACCACATAATGCTTGCCAACTAAAGAATAAATAGAGCGGAATAGGGATGAACATTAATGACTCTTGCATAAAAGTAAATTCAGAAAAGTAAATACAGAAAAGTAAAAGATAGGCCCTTCGCAGAGGGAGGCAGAGGTTGTCATGCGCTTTTTGTTGTTGGGTGCACAAGCCCTTAATGCAAAGGAACATCATGTTATATTGCCCCTTGTGATAGCAACCTTTATTATGTAGTCCGTCGCTTTTATTTCTTTACCATCACAAGTTCGTACAACGCTTATTTTCCCTTGCAATAAAAGATCATACATATTTTAGGAGCAAGTTTAATTGCTTTTTGCACCGATGACAACTTACTTGAAGGATCTTATTCAATCCATAGGTAGATATAGTGGACTCTCATGGCAAGAAACTGGGTTTAAGGTTTTTCGGATGCACAAGTAGTATCTCTACTTAGTACGAATTTTTGGCTAGCAAAAGATCCTAAGCAAGCACCACATGTTAGAGGATCCATGACAATATAACTTCTATGTGAATATAAACAAACATAACTCATTACGTTGTCTTCCTTGTCTAACGTCAACTACTTGATCAAGCTTAAAATAATTAATGGGGGCTCACAATCATAGAAGATGTCCAAGATAGTATATTTATATGTGAAATTTCTCTTCCTTCAAAATTCTTTCATGAATTGTTCAAGTGACCAATGCAATGTTTGTTAACTTTCAATAAATTTTACCACTTATACTTCTTGTATGTGAAGTCACTACTCCCCATGGGACAAGCATATGAAGCATATAAATTTCAACTTTATGATATTCAATTCATTTCAACAATTTACTCATAGGATATACGTGAAGCACAAGAGTAAATGACAAACTACTCCAAAAAGATATAAGTGAAGATCAAATGAGTAGTTAAGTAATTAAGTAGCTATGTGAGAACTCTCTCTCATTTAAAAAAATTCAGATATTGAGTATTTTATTAAAACAGTAAAGAAAACAAAATAAAATTACATTCCAAGGATAGCACATATCATGTGAAGAAGCACAAACTTAGGCTCAACCAAAACTGACCGATAGTTGTTGATGAAGAAAGGTGGGATGCCTACCGGGGCATCCCCAAGCTTAGATGCTTGAGACTTCTTGAAATATTAATTTTGGATTCCTTGGGCATCCCCAAGCTTGAGATTTTGTGTCTCCTTAATTCCTCTCATAACACGGTTTCCCTAAATCTTAAAAACTTCATCCACACAAAACTCAACAAGAACTCGTGAGATAAGTTTGTATAAATCAACTCAAAACCTTAACATTCTCTACTGTAGGAAATCACTAAAATTATAATTAAACATTGCATACTAAATGCCTCTGCATATTTAATACTCCTATTCTCAAATAGAAACATTAAACACGCAAACATATGCAAACAATGCAACTATAACAGCAATCTGCCAAAACAGAAGAGTCTGTAAAAGGGGAATAAGAATCCATACTTCCCTAACTCCAAAAATTCTGAAAAATTACCACGTGACAGAGAACTCATGCATTCTTACTTTGTAAAAATTTCAGATTTTTATCATGTTCTGACTATTCAGGAATATTCTGGACATAACAGAAAACTTTCTGTTTTCAAACAGCAACACATAAACTTGCAAACTGAGCATGGTAAAGGCTATAATTGGCATTTTATTGAACTAAAAGATACAAGACATGATTATTGATAACAGCAAGCAAATCTCAACAAAAGAAAATGACACTCCATGCAAAACTCATATTATGTGACAAATAAAAATATAGCTCCGAGTGAGGTTACCGATAGTGTTGAAGACGAAAGAGGGGATGCCTTCCGGGGCATCCCCAAGCTTAGACGCTTGAGTCTTTCTTGAATTTTACCTTGGGGTGCCTTGGGCATCCCCAAGCTTAGGGTCTTGCCACTCCTTATTCTCCTCATATCGATATCTCACCCAAAACTTGAAAACTTCAATCACACAAAACTTAACGGAACTTCGTGAGATAGGTTAGTATGATAAAAATAAATCATCCACTTAGGTACTGTCAAGACAAGATTCAAAATTGTTCTCACATAATATCTACTGTATTATATCATTTCCACAATTTATATTACTCAATATAAGCTATGGAAACACTAAAACAAGCAAACTATGCAATAAAAACAGAATCTGTCAAAAACAGAACAGCATGTAGTGAGCGATTTAAAAACCATACTTATGTTCCTTCAAAAATTCTGAAAAATTAGGAAAACATAAACAATTTGTAACCCAATACTCTGTAAAAATATCAGAATTTTTAGACGCTCCAGTACAGAATAGAAATTTCAGCACTAGACGCAAAAGTTTCTGTTTTTGCACAGAATCAAATCAACAAGCATTCACGCTATCCCAAAGGCTTTACTTGGCACATTATTGAAAGAAAACATATAAAACATGATTACCACAGTAGATTAATCATGTGAACACACAAAAACAGTAAGGGTAAATATTGGGTTGTCTCCCAACAAGCGCTTTTCTTTAATGCCTTTTAGCTAGGCATGATGATTTCAATGATACTCGCATAAAAGTAAAGAATTGAAACACAATGGGAGCACCATGAAGCATATGACAAGCACATTTAAGACTAACCCACTTCCTATGCATAGGGATTTTGTGAGCAAATAGTTTATGGGAGCAAGAATCAACTAGCATAGGAAGGCAAAACAAGCATAACTTCAAAACTTTCAACACATAGAGAGGAAACTTGATATTATTGCAACACCTACAAGCATATGATCCTCTCTCACCATAATTTTCAGTAGCATCATGAATGAATTCAACAATATAACTATCACATAAAGCATTCTTTTCATGATCCACAAGCATAGAATTTTTATTACTCTCCACATAAGCAATTCTCTTCTCATTCATAATAGTGGGAGCAAACTCAATGAAATAACTATCATGAGATACTTGGTTGGCATAATCCAATTGAAAATTAAAATCGTGATGACAAGTTTCATAGTTATCATTATTCTTTATAGCATACTTGTCATCACAATAATCATCATAGATAGCAACTTTGTAATCATAATCAATTGAAACCTCTTCCAAAATAGTGGAATCATCATTAAATAAAGTTGTGACCTCTCCAAATCCACTTTCATAAATATAATCATCATAAATAGGAGGCATGTTAGCATCATAATAAATTTTCTCATCAAAACTTGGTGGACTAAAAATATCATCTTCATCAAACATAGCATCCCCAAGCTTGTAGTTTTGCATATCATTAGCATCATGGGTATTCAAAGAATTCATACTAACAATATTGCAATCATGCTCATCATTCAAAGATTTCTTGCCAAACATTTTATTAAATTCTTCTTCTATCAATTGAGCACAATTTTCCTTTCCATCATTTTCACGGAAGGCATTATAAAGATGAATAATATGAGGCAATCTCAATTCCATTTTTTTAGTTCTCTTTTTTAAGCCAAACTAGTGATAAACAAGAAACTAAAAGATTTGATTGCAAGATCTAAAGATATACCTTCAAGCACTCACCTCCCCGGCAACGGCACCAGAAAAGAGCTTGATGTCTACTACACAACTTATTCTTGTAGACTCGTGTTGGGCCTCCAAGCACAGAGTTTTATAGGACAGTAGCAATTTTCCCTCAAGTGGATGACCTAAGGTTTATCAATCCGTGGGAGGCATAGGTTGAAGATGGTATCTCTTAAACAACCCTGCAACCAAATACAAGAAATCTCTTGTGTCCCCAACACACCCAATACAATGGTAAATTGTATAGGTGCACTAGTTCAGCGAAGAGATGGTGATAAAAGTGTAGTATGGATAGTAGATATAGGTTTTTGTAATCTGAAAATATAAAAACAGCAAGGTAGCAAGTAACAAAAGTGAGCACAAATGATATTGCAATGCTTTAAAACAAGGCCTAGGGTCCATACTTTCACTAGTGCAATCTCTCAACAGTGCTAACATAATTGGATCATATAACAATCCCTCAACGTGCGATAAAGAATCACTCCGAAGTTCCTATTAGCGGAGAACATAAGATAGAAATTGTTGTAGGGTACGAAACCACCTCAAAGTTATCCTTTCCGATCGATCTAATGAGCCATTCCTATAAGTGTCACAAACAGCCCTAGAGTTCGTACTAAAATAACACCATATGATACACATCAACCAACTCTAATGTCACCTAGATACTCCAATGTCACCACAAGTATCCGTGAGTTGATTATACGATATGCATCAAACAACTTCATAGTCATAATATTCAATCCACACAAAGAACTCCAAGGAGCACCCCAAAGTTTCTATCGTAGAAAAGATAATGAAAACGTGCTTCAACCCCTATGCATAGATTACCCCAATGTCACCGCGGGAAACCACGAGTTGAATGCCAAAACATATATCAAGTGAATCAATATAATACCCCATTGTCACCACGGGTATTCATATGCAAGACATACAGCAAGTGTTCTCAAATCTGAAATATTCAATCCGACAATAACGACACCTCAAAGGGAAAAGATTCGATTCATCACAACAAAGATAGAGAGGGAAGAAACACCATATGATCCAACTATATTAACAAAGCTCGTGATACATCAAGATCGTGACAAATCAAGAACACGAGAGAGAGAGATCAAACACATAGCTACTAGTGCATACCCTCAGCCCCGAGGGTGAACTACTCCCTCCTCATCATGGAGGCCGCCGGGATGATGAAGATGGCCTCCGGTGATGATTTCCCCCTCCGGCAGGGTGCCGGAACGGGTCTCCAGATGGTATTTCGAAGGTACAGAAGCTTGCGGCAGCGTAGTCCAAAATCTATTGTTATTTCTGTGGGTTTCTCTATTTATAGGATTTTTCAGCGTTGGAATCACGTCAAGATGGGCTAACATGGGCCCATGAGGTACCTGGGCACGCCACCCCCCCTGGCGCGCCCAGGTGCCTCGTGGGTACCTCGTGGCTTTTCTGGTCCTCCCACGAAGCTTCTAGTGTCTCTTTTGTTCCAAAAAAATCGTCAAAAAGTTTCAGCTCATTTGGAGAACTTTTATTTCTGCACAAAAACAACACCACGGTAGTTCTGCTGAAAACAGCGTCAGTCCGGGTTAGTTCTAATCAAATCATACCAAAACCATATAGAATTGTTATAAACATGGCATGAATACTTCATAAATTATAGATACGTTGGAGACGTATCAGTGCTACGTGTTGGTTACCCTTGACGAAAACACTTCCATGACGCGACATTTATCATCATGGAAGTGGACACTTCCGTGATGATAATTTCAGTATTGTCATGGAACACTCACTGGTACAGTGAGCTGCTATACAAACGGTTTTTAACCCCTTTCTGTGATGGAGTTTTAAACCGTCGCCTTGCATGTGTGTGCGATAGGGGGGGGGGGTCTTCCTACACGACCCAGAAACCGTCGGCGATAAGGAGCACGCAAGCATACGTTTCGCAGAACTAAATGTATGCGATGCCCGATCTATCCCAAATGCGACTCATCACACAATTGTTTGTGATCTATCGAATATCCCAAATGCTCCATCCTTGCTACTCGTGTGTGCTCGCATTACCATCGCACTCGGTTTCTATGGTGCAACGTTTACGATGCCCGCCCCATCACAAACAGTTCATGATTGTAAAACGCGTATGATAAGGAGACTATCACACACATTCACTTCTCCTGAACCGTATGCGATATATAATCAAGAAGATTAGTTAATCATCCTATGAGTGTCGGATAGGATTATGAAACGTCGGATTGTCGTACCAGTGTCATACAGGATAACTATCGCACACGCTATTCTGTGATGCAAACTTTTACGATGCGTACGACATTAGAAATAGTTCATGATTGTAAAGTGTGTATGATAAGGCGACTATCACAAACATTTAGTTTGCTCGCGCCATTTGTGATATAGTCTGACATCACACACGCTTTGCAAATGGCAACTGTGTGCATGGTCGCACACGTTTCCTCTCTGTGAACCGTGTCGGATTATGATGTATATCACACACGATGTGCTTTACAGACCGTGTGCGCCGTAATGACCTGCAGAGCGTATTTTCACCCTCATTTAATCGCTGCTATTTAAAATTGTAGCGAATTTGAATTTGAAAGTAGGCTATAACATTATTCATATCCATCAGGTTCAACAACCAATGCATTATTTGATTCACAGGTACATATGTTCAAGAGTTATATCCAAAAAAAGAATTACATATGCACCAAATAAAGAATGATGAACCAGGGTTGTATACTTGTACTATTAAAGACGATAAAGAAAGAGGCAAAAGACATTCTGCTTGCTGAACAAGGTGAAGCGGAATGCCCATATTGTGCCCTCCTCCATGCAGAAGGCTCGCACGACTCTAGTCCAACCCCTTGTGATGGCCGACCGCCCATCCTTCACTGTCTTCATGACGACATCTAGATAGTCATTGTGTTCTGGTAGAAATACTTTAACCTTTGCATGCCCACCAATCAATGTAGTTTGAGAGGTAATCTTGAGTAAACTGCTTTGGGAACCACTACAAAGGAAAAAAGATTCAGACATTGTCATCTAACACAACTCATTATGGGCAGTAAAAAGAAGGCTTGCAGAGTTCTTACTTACCATCCTGCAGTTCACTGTTGTCTTGGATAAAGTGTAAACAAATAGTTTAATTGCCATCTTTTGACCCATTTTACTAACAATCTTTATCAGTTTCCTCACTTGATGCTGGTTCATGAATATCTCATTGCCCCATACGCAAAAAGGGTCGAAGCGCAGATATTTACCAATGACATATGTACCTAAAAGCACCAAGTTAATATTAGAAGCTAAAGAGCAATTGCACAATGATGTAGTACAACACTCCCTCCGTCCCATTATATAAGATCTTATTACATCCAATATACTCACATATTGGATGAATTAACATCTTATATTATGGGGCAGAGGGAGTTTATTACATTGTTACAAATATCGGCCGATTAACTGCAGTTAACTGCTGCTGTGTTGTTGCTGTTGCTGCTCTTCTATGTATATCTAGACATCATCAAAACATTAAGGTAACACTCTTCCTTGTTGCTATGTATCTTAGGATTGCATATTTAGACCTTTAGTACAATGCATGTTGCTTGTAGGCTCAGATATATTAGATATGGACCTAGTTAACCTACCGATAAATGGGTTACAGATATATTCAGATAAATGTCCGATTCGCCGATTAATCCCTTATCAGCCCCCGGCCTATATGGTACCAGCTACCGATATCCTGAATAGTGAGTATATATAAGCCATGGGATGAAACTAACCTCGATGGAAAACAGCAATCGTTCCCAATATTGTCCTATGTAAGTACATCGAAAGGCATGTTAAGCACAACAGGTTAAACATCAACCAAATATATCCATGGTAGAGAACATAATCTCCAAATGATAGCTTCAGTGTGCAGGTTTAAGCACGCTAGTTAAGCAAAACAAGAAGTGGAAAGGTGTGTTAACTGCAAAGTTCATACTTGCACATATAGAACATCACTTTGTGAATAACTAAAATAAACAAGGCATACTACGAACAACCAAATATAGCAATTGAAACTATACATATGCTAACTACAAACAACCGAACAATCAAAAACCATTAAAAGAGGCATATGCTCGCTACAACAGGCTTAACAGCAAGCAAATAGTCATTCATATTGGTATTGTTGAAACTGGTATTGATGAAATTGAACTGCAAAGTTCATACTTGCACATATAGAACATCACTTTGTGAAGTACTGAAATAAACAAGGCATACTACGAACAACCAAAGATAGCAATTGAAACTGGACATATGCTAACTACAAACAACCAAACAACCAAAAACCGTTAAAAGAGGCATATTCTCGCTACAACAGGCTTAACAGCAAGCAAATAGTCATTCATATTGGTATTGTTGAAACGTATTGATGAAATTGAACTGCAAAGTTCATACTTGCACATATAGAACATCACTTTGTGAATAACTGAAATAAACAAGGCATACTACGAACAACCAAAGATAGCAATTGAAACTGGACATATGCTAACTACAAACAACCGAACAACCAAAAACCGTTAAAAGAGGCATATGCTTACTACAACAGGCTTAACAGCAACCAAATAGCCATTCATATTGGTATTGTTGAAACTGGTATTGATGAAATTGAACTGCACAGTTCATACTTGCACATATAGAACATCTCTTTGTGAATAACTGAAATAAACAAGGCATACTACTAACAACCAAAGATAGCAATTGAAACTGGACATATGCTAACTACAAACAACTGAACAACCAAAAAATGTTAAAAGAGGCATATGCTAGCTATAACAGGCTTAACAGCAAGCAAATATAGTCATTCATATTGGTATTGTTGAAACTGGTATTGATGAAATTGTACTGCACAGTAAATAGTTGCACATATAGAGCATCACACTGTGAATAACTGAAATAAACAAGGCATACTTCAAACAACCAAACATAACAATTAAAACTGGACATATTCTCACTACAAAAGGGGCTCGACAAAACAAATCATGGGTTCCCCCCTGTGAAGAGGCATGGCAAAACAAATCATAGGTTTCCTCACTTCTCACAGATGGGCTCCTTCGCATGGGAAGAGCGCGAACTCTGGGTGCGCTCCATGTTGTCGCAGATGGGCTCCTTCCCCTTGGAAGAGCACGGCTGTAGGGTGCCCTCCCTAATGTCGCAGATGTGCTCTTTCCCCATGGAAGAGGCGGAGAGGGTGCCCTCCTCGTGGTCGCCGTCGATGAGGTCTGAGTTGGCATCTGAGGATCCCAAGCCAGCGTCGTAGAACGTGTCCTTCAGAAATGACAAAAAAGGCTCGATGGCGATGTAGGATGGCAAATTCTTGACAGCGAGCCAGAGGAGATCAGCGGCGGGGCCATGGATGAGATCGACGGCGGTTGAACCCTAGGGGTTGGGGGTGGGCCACTTAACCTGTGACATAGCCCGCGTCAGGCCGTCGCTGTCGACGACCTCGATGTCGTAGCCGGCGTCCGCGACATGCCAGCATACTCTAGCCCGCTGATTGAGAGCATGCGGCCAGTAATCGTCGTCAGCTTCCTCGGTGGCCACCTCGCCGACGTCGGGCGAAGAGGCCGTGATAAACCTCTTTTGGGCCATTAGCTCCTGGGGCTCCACGGGAAGCGTAGACGGGCTAAGGCTGCGACACTCTGGAGTGGGGGAGGGGGACGGGGATGGGGATCTGTGGGAAAGGGGGCATTTGGCAGGCGTCATCTAAGAAACTCAGGGCGGCTAGGGTATGGAGATCAGTGGGTAACCTGCACGGGCAAACCGGAAGATGTTAATGATGGAGGCGGCGCGGCGGTGGCGGCGGCGGCGACCTTGCTAGGGTTTCGAGTGAGGGAGGGGTGGTGTGTGTGTGTGTGTGTGCGCACGCATGGAGTTTTTGGGGTGTGTGTGTGGAGGGGGGGCAAGGTGGTGTTTGAGGAAATGACGCGGGTACTGAAAATTTTACTAGGCGGGAGTAAAATGCCGGGGCTACTGAAAATTTGGATGAAGGGATTGAGCAACAAACATCGCACACGGTCCAAACATAACAACCGTGTGCTATCAAACAGAAAAACCCTCCAGGCGGCTAGATATTTTTGAGGGATGCAGGCGGGAGCGGGAGCGAACAACATCGCACACGGTCGAAACATAATAACCGTGTGCTATCAAACAGAAAAACCCTCCACACGGGTAGATATTTTTGAGGGACGCGGGCGGGAGCGGGGGGGGGGGGGGCAAACAGCATCGCACACGGTCAAAACATAATAATCGTGTGCTATCAAACAGAATAACCCTCCAGGCGGGTAGATATTTTTGAGATTGTGAGGGAAGCCTTGTGGAGCCCAATCTACTGTGCTGATGTGGGTGACAGGGGCACGGGCGTGGCACACGGGTAGTCTGAGGGAACTGTGTGTGTTGCGTGGCCAAAAAACGTGGGAAAGGGTCAGAATACGAACACACTTGCATGTGGACCAAATATATGTATGAAAAGGCTGGTTTGATGTTCAAATACCCAATGCACAACTTTGATGTGGCACCTGTCTCACAAAGCCCACATTATTGCTAGTCCGCCACCCTCCCCCCCCCCCACTTCATGTCGGCGGGAGGGGAATCCTAGCTATGAATGCATGCCCCCAAATAGCTAGGTCTGACATAGCACACCCTACCGCAACACTAAACGTATAGGAGTCCATCATGGTCAAACCCCCCTTTCGCTTCCGGTCAAAGGTGGACCGTGTGCGAGCCCACAAATGTGTGCTTGTGGCGCGAGATGGGCATCAAACCACATACGAACCACCTGCGAGTGGCCCAACTATATGTATGAAAAGGGTGGTGTGATATTTAAATACCCAATTCACAACTTTGATGTGGCACATGTGCCTCGCAAATTAACCGGACATCCCCGACCCCACGGAGGTTCAGGAAGTGCGAAGTACCCCCCACCCCACCCCCCACACACACACACTTTGAGTCGGTGGGAGAGGTCATCTCACCAAGATGTAGTGGAACACAGACCAAGAAGAATCCTCCTTGGTCGTATAACCCTCTCTTGTTGTTGGTCAAAGTGATGGACATCCACGCGACCCCACAGATATGGGCTAGCTCGCCGATAACCACGCAAGGGAGTAGTGCCCGAAGACAACCACTGCCTGCATGTGGCCCAAACATATGTATGGAAGTGTTGTGTGGTGTGTTTGAATACCCAATGCACAACTTTGATGTGGCACGGTACCGTGCTTTGGAACCGGAAAGTCCCCACACGGAGCGAGGGTCCACGACGCATACTATGTATGTCACCCCACTTCGAGCCGGTGACAGGGATTCATGCATACGCATGCGCTCAAACTTAGGTCTCGAATCTCATCACCATGACCTACTACACGGTAACACGAACCAAAGAAGAAGAATCCACCCTAGTAACCTCTCTCGATGCCAGTCAAAGTCATGGACATCCACGCGGGCCCATGAATATATAGGCTTG
The DNA here is from genome assembly GCA_039707655.1 of Elymus sibiricus. Classification (NCBI taxonomy): domain Eukaryota; kingdom Viridiplantae; phylum Streptophyta; class Magnoliopsida; order Poales; family Poaceae; genus Elymus; species Elymus sibiricus. The sequence continues at coordinate 152,695,035 of CM077670.1, read as the reverse complement.
CCGCCGATAACCACACGAGGGAGAGTACTGTTCGAAGACAACCACTGCATGCATGTGTCCCTAAAATATGTATATGGAGGTGATGCATGCATGCATATGTTTAATTTGAATACCATGCACAACATTGATGTGGCGCCCGTGTCGAAAATTGTACAGTCCCCACACAGAGCGAGATCGGTTCATGACGCGTCGTGTGCTGCCCGCCCCCCCCCCCCCACTTCGATCCGGTGGGAGGGATTCATGCATGCATGAGTACACATGCATGCACTCAAACTGTATTATGTAATCTCATAGCATGACCTATACCGTAAGACAAACCAAAAATTAATCCCCTCCTAAGTCAAATTAACCTCTCTCGTTGTCGGTCAAAGTGATGGACCAAGCGGGCCCACAGATGGAAAGCATCGATATCACCGATAACCACATGAGCGAGTGCCAGAGGACAACCGCCATCGCTTGCATGCATGTGGGCCAAAACATATGTAAGTACGAAGGTGTGTGTGGTTGTTGTGATGTTTGAATACCCAAAATGCACAACTTTGATGTGGCACCTGCCTCGAAAACTGTGAAGTCCCCACACAGAGCGAGGTTCATGACGCATAGTATATGCTGGTCCCATCCCCCTCTTCGACGCGTACTATATACTCCTACCGTAACACAAACCAAAAAGAATCCTCCTTGTCGGTCAAATTAACCTCTCTCGATCGTTGGGTCGAAGTGATGGACGACGACCTCGCGGGCTCACAGATGGAAAGCGTTGCACATGAGCGAGTGTCATGTAGGACAACCACCGCTTGCATGTGGCCCAAAGAGGTGTAGTGTGATGTTTGAATACCCAATGCACAACTTTCATGTGGCACCTGCCTCAGAAACCGGAAAGTCCCCACACAGAGCGAGGTTCATGACGTGTAGTATATGCTGGTCCCCTCCCCCCCTCTTCGACGCGTACTATATACTCCTACCGTAACACAAACCAAAAAGAATCATCCTTGTTGGTCAAATTAACCTCTCTCGCTGTAGGTCAAAGTGATGGACGATGACCTCGCGGGCCCACAGAAAGCATCACACGCGAGTGAGTGTGTCCTAGGACAACCACCCGCCTGCATACCCAAAGAGGTGTTGTGTGATGTTTGAATACTACGCACCGCACAACTCTGATGTGGCACATGCTTCGCAAACCGGAAATATATGCCCTACACAGAGGTCCACGGCGTGTCGTAGTCCCCCTCACTTCGAGCTGGTGGGAGGGATTCATGTGTATGCACAGGCGCTCGAACTTTTATCTGGAATCTCACCATGATCCACACCGTAACTCATCCCAAGATGAATCCATCTTTGGTCAAATGCCTCTCGATGTCGGTGAAAAGTGATAACCTTCGCAGGCTAACGAATGGGCGCATCGCTGATAACCGCACGAGGGAGTGTCCGAGGACCACCATGCATGCATGTGGCCCAAACATGTATGTATGAAATGGAGGTGTAATGTTTTAAATAACCAATTCATGACTTTGATGTGGCACCTGCCTCACAAAACGGTCAACCTCACACGGTGGCTCACGACTCGTAGTGTATTGCCGGACCCCCCCCCCCCCCCTCCGACACACACACACACCGTACCACCACCGCCTCTACGAGGCATGTTAAACTTTTTCCGCGGTGAACATATGTGACCAAAGGAGTGTCATGTTAAAATTTGGAAGGAAAAAAAATCAGAGATCGTCATTCGTACGTTTTTATACATAGATTGATTTCCTAGGGATATAATGTGCAAAAATCAAATTTGAGCTACATGCACACGTGATAGTGCACCAAAATGGATTGGAAAATCATATGTGTGTCTCTGGGTGCATGTTTAGTCCCCATGCAAGAAATTTCAAACATTGAGAATCTTGATTTTTAAAATCCAGTAAATCCAAAACTTAGTTGAAATTCATGAAACTTATCGTGGTATCATATGGACACCAATAGACTGTGATATTGTATTGCTTTTTCAAATTTGAGACAAGTTTTGATATATTATTCTTACAAACGGGAGATTATTAATAATTGGCAACCAATATCGCAAATGGATTATTTATTCGTACCGTGGGCATTAGACCAACAATGTACGTGCCATGCTTCGGTTAAGTAATAAAGCGGCAGAATTAATCATCAAAAAGAAAAACAATATACGTGCCGCCACGCGTCCCGTGTGCCGTGCGAGCAGGCGTGAGTTGACGGGACGCATGCGCGCAGTCCACCGTGCAGGCAGACCGGGAGGCGTGCGGGCAGGTGTGTGAGTTGACAGGAGGCGTGTTCGCTGCGCAGTGTCATCGGGAGGCATGCGAGTAGCTGTGTGAAATGAAGGTAGGCATGCGAGCAGTCCGCTGCGCAGGCTCACCGGGAGGCGAGCCAGCCCTTTCACCGCCGCCCGCCTCGCTCCCACTACTCCATATTAACGGCACGCCCGAGCCGCTGGTTATAATAGGCGGCCGCACCCCCCATTCTCGCTACACACACAATCCTCTCTCTCCGCCTGCATCCTCGACGCCGCTCTCAGTCGTCACCGCCGTCAGTGTATGAGGATGCCGCCGAAGCGCACTATCAGAGGGAGTGGCGACGCCAGGGCTGCTGAAGCACCTGAGCACGGCGTGACGCTGGAGACAGAGGTTGCCGTCACCGCCGACGAGGTCTTGCGCGGGCAGAAGCGCGACGGTGATGGCGTCATGCTTCCACTGCCGGAGCCGGAGGTGCACAGCGACTCCGGCGACGACTCCGACGACCACTCCGGCGACGACTCCGACGACGACGGAGAACCGGTTAGTCATCTATACCCATTTATGTGGCAAATATATCCTAGGGTTTCTCTGGTTAGTCCTGCCTACCCTTTTTGAAATAGAAATCCTATGGTTATGTTCTCTCAATCCATGAAATCTAAGTTAGATTCGATAGATCCATGAAATCTGAGTTAGATTCGATAGATCCATGTAGTGCATTGATTGTTTGAATGGTACAAATGATAAGTGATTAATTGTTTCTTCTGTACAAATGATTTCTGCTAAAAATCCGACTAGGGACCCCTTTGGGGCGCAGGATAACCTGTAATCCTCATACTTCTGTCGTTGTGTATTTCCCTTTAGTTGTTGCTTTCGAACATCTCCTCTTAGTGAGCTGATGTATGACACTGTGAGGGTTTCATTCGAGTAATGGAACCGGGGAGGAGCCTCCCTGTTCTACTAAAAAAATAATCCGACTAGGGTTAGTGTTGCTAATAATTCCTAGCCAGATCTTGACAATTGATTTTGATGCCAAAAGTCGTTGGCATGCCAAATTTTGATCCTACTTTACGGCATGTAAATTGGTTTGATGCCAAAAGTCGTCGGCATGCCAAATTTTGGCAACTCCCAAATGTTCGCTAGAGATTAGTTTGCATTCCATTGTTCATTGCAATTCTCACAAAAGGTTGCCAAGTGTTGGCAACTTTTGATTTTGCCAAATGTCGGTAGCAAACCAAACTTTTGATTCTGCCAAATGTTGGTAGCAAACCAATCAGACTCTTAATTTTGTTGCACTAAGTTGTGTGCTCTCTATTTATGCATTTCATTCATCAAGATCACTTGATGATTTAGGGTTCACGCTGTCACAGGATATATTATTATGTTTCATAAACTCTGCCTGCTGAATTCGCATTATTATAAAATATACTGATGCCACATTTTTTACTATATGTATAGGTGCTATCTGACTATGTCGACAGCGAGGACGAAGATGCCCAGAGGTGGTACAAGAGGCAAAAGCTCAGGGAGCTTTATGCGGGACTGCATAACAGGTGTGTGAGGACCTAGAATATGGGCTTTGGATGCCCGTTTTGCAACCAAAAGTTTCATCACGAGTATGAAAGTGTTCTGGCGCATGCAAGAGGACGAGCCGTAGGCTCCTTCAAGCAGAAGTATTCTCGCAGGGTGGCGCACGCCGCGTACACTGAGTACCTGGAGAAGCTTCACCTTCATGCAGGCCTGCCGGCAGATGAGATGTGGGATTGAACTATGGTTATGTAGTGTCTTAATTATATGCTTGAGTATGCTTAATATCGCTTGAACTATGGTTGAACAATGCTTGAGTACGCTTATTATCTATGCCTGAGTATGCTTATATATATATATATATATATATATATATATAGGGTGGGTCTATTCTACCAACCCCCTTAAGACCTTATTCTACCATCTAAAAACCTTATTCTGCCAACCCTCGAAACTACCCAGCTCCCCGAACCAACGCACACGAACTGCGCATAGCCCCACCCCACCCCCACCCCGCGGGTCAAATCCCACCCCCGACCACCAACTACCCACCACCGCCGTCCTACCTTCTTCCCCGCACGGGCTCGCATCCCCGCCGCCAGCGCGCCCCTTCCCGCCTCCTTCCTCATGCCAAGCCACCGGATCCATGCCGCCGCGGGACCGCGTGATGCCCCATCACCGGCGCGCCCCTTCCCCGCCGCCTTCCCCACGCCGAGCCACATGATCCAGGCCGTTGTGTGCCCGCGGGATGCCCGCCGCCGGATCCTGGCCGCCTTCTCTCCGAGAGCCCCCGGCCACTCCATCGCTAGAGATCCGGCCGTCGCCGTGCTTCTCGCGTCCCACGCGGCTGTCGGCGGTGATGGGATCAGGCCGCGCTCGGTAGGTGAGCCTCCTGCTTCCCTGACGCCACCAACCGTCCCCGCCCCCCTCCCCCCGGTGAGCCCCCTTGCCCCCTGCCTCCCGATCTGCTTCTACTCGGTTAGGCAGTGGACGTGGGACGCGAGACCGCGGTGGGTGTTGACCTCCCCCTAGCCATCGTGCGCAGCTGCTCTCCCAGCTCGCTTGGCGACGCCGCGCAGTTCCTTGGCTCCTGGCGCGCGGTTCAGGAGGCCAGGGTGTTCAGTCCGATTTTTGTTGGTGTTTCCTCTCCTCATCGTCGTGCCCTCTCTCCACTCCCACGCAGTCCACTGCAGAGAGAAGGAGGAACTCCACCACCGGCGCATGTGCCACTCGCGAGGTGAAGCTGCCTCCCAGTTTGCGGGGTGTGCGTGTGCAGTACGGCGGGCGCGTCGGTGCAGTCCGGCGGGGTAGCGCGTGCAGTGCTCACACGCCACATCCCCCGCCGGTGAGCTGGCCCTCTGTCCACCTCCTACGCCGCTGGAGCAGCACGACCGGGTTTTTTTTTCTTCTTCCTTTTTTGCATTTTGGATATGCAGTCCAGTCGGATCCCTCAGGCAGTGCGCCGCGCGCCCTCGTGCGGTACGCTGCTGTCCAGTTCATCGCAGCCTAGGCCTTGGGCGTGCACATCTCTCCACCCCCCGCTCACCTCCTCTCCACACAGTCAAAGGGGGGAATGTGGTTGGGCGCGCGTGGCTGTGTAGCTGACGCCCCCGTGCAGTTCACTGAAGTGGTCCACTGGTTTTTTCGGTTCCAGCGACATGATAAATTAGATGCTACGGTGCAGTTCACATTTTGTGTATTATGTTTTCTTTTTCAGTTTTGCAGTGCACCGTGGTGCAGTTAAATTACGGGTGTGCTCCAGTGCAGTTCAGATGGGGCTGCCCCGAAAAAGTCCTAATTTTTCTTGTGGACGAATGTATGGTTGTATGTATGAAGAAGTTTTTAGTTACGTGGAAAAATAGAGAGAGCAGTCCACTTGATGGACAAACAAAAGTCATATTTGTGATTATTGTAGTTTTTAAAAAAGCCAATGAAGTTCCTTATAAAAAATTTGGTTGTTTCACTGAATTACGAAAAATATTAGGAAAACATCAAAAAAACAATGCCGTTCACTTTCGAGAGCCTTGCGGTTCAGTTTCGGGTAGTGTTGCGGTTCACTTTCGGTAGAGTCGCGATTCACTAACGCCCAATATGAATTGCAGAAAATGTAAGGGAGACAACAAAAAAATAATGCGGTTCACTTTTTGGTAGTGTTGCGGTTCACTTACGCCCAACGTGAAGTGCACAAAAATGTTACGAAAACGAAAAAATATATAATGCGGTTCACTTCTCGATAGTGTTGCGGTTCCCTTACCTCCGATGTGAAGCGCAGTCCACTATCTCGTCTGAGAAAATTTACGTCTGACAAAATAAATCATGCAGTCCGCTTGCCCGTCTGATACAGTGCGCTTTTCAGTACGAAGCAGTGCGGTTTTCGGTTCGATGCGGTTCACTTGTTGATTTTGGTGTTGCGAAAAAACAGAGTGCCTGCATTCCGGTAAAATCAAAACTGCTCTCAAACCGTAAGGAATTAGAGATAGTGTTCTACATGAAAAAGTTGTGTTTCGTCGATATCTTTCCAATGGCATATCATTTGAATCATTCCGACCAGCGGTTTGTAAAAATTTCACGAAAAAAGGGCCGCTGCTACTCGTCGTCCGCCGCACCATTTTCAAAATTAATTTAAAACCGTAAGGAATCTCAAAAAAATTCTACATATGAAAGTTGAGCCTCGTCCGTAGCTTTCCAACGGCGTATCACACGCCTCGTTTCGACAAATGGTTAAAAAACTGGAGCGAAAACAGTACCGAAAATTGCAAAAAAATTGAAAAAACGGAATTCCGCGATTTAGTAAATTTGAAACTGCTATTAAACCGTAATGAATTAGAAAATGTAATATATATGAAAAAGTTGCGCCTCGGCGATATCTTTCCAACAGCATATCATTTGCTTAATTCCGACGAGCGGTTTAGAAGAAATCGCGAAAATACGCTTGCTGCCACTCGTCGTGCGCCGCACCATTTTGGAAACTGCTCTTAAACCGTGACGAATCTCAAAACAATTTCTATATGGAGAAGTTGCGCCTAATCCATAGCTTTCCAACGGTATATTACACGCCTCGTTCCGACAAACGGTTTAAAATCTGGATCGAAAACAGTACCGAAAAACACCGCGTACAGTTTTTTCGACGAGAAATTCACTAGTCTCTGTATTGCAGTGCGCTTGCTTCAGAAGGTGCAATGCCCTCGCGTTGAGCATGCAGTTCGGAAGTGTGGGCAGAATAACTATTCTGCCAATATTGGCAGAATAGACGGGCTGTGTGTGTGTGTGTATATATATATATTATATATATATATATATATATATATATATATATATATATATATATATATATATATGCTTACTTATGTCTAGATGTGGGATGAGTATGCAATCAGTCTGGTTGATGGAATTTTATGCTTCTCTTATACCAACATATGATTGCCCACACCCAGTGGCAGACCTAGAAATAAAATAGAAGGTGTGCACACTTTAAAAAAATTGAGACTATTTCAATTAGCTTGCATGGGCCTTAAAAATCAGCTAATTTTTACATGGTGAAAAATGTTTTCCAAAAATCTGGGTGTGTCATGGCACACCTAGCACACCCCCTGTGTACGCCACTGCCTAGACCACACACAGAGTGATGTTAATCGCACATGGTTGAGTCTACCAAACCGTTGCCTCCGAAACGCATTCTGGTCTCTGGGACAGAAAACCCTCACCACCCAATTCAAAAAGGAAAAAAAGAAAACCCTCACCACCCCCACGTCACAAAACCCTTATCCCCGCCCGCCACCTCCCCGCTACCCTTCCCCAGTCGCACCTGCACTCCTCCGCGACTCTTCATGTCACCTCCTATCGCTGCGGCAACCACTTAGCTCGACGCCTGTCGCCGATGCTGGCTGCCGCTTGCCGCTGCCGCTTGCCGCCGCCTATCGCCACCGACTTTCTCGACGCGGCTCGCCGTCGAGCCAGCTCCGTGTGATTGGGGAATCTGTGGTATTGCAGCTTTTTCTCATGGAGAACTAGGTAACTAATTTACTGAAATATTCGATCATCTCTTATCCCAGTCCTTCTGCCCCTTTTAATCACCCGGCCAAAATCGCCGTGGATTCATTTTTCTTCTAGTTGATTCGAGGGTTTTCTTTCATTCATAGAGTGTACAATGCAAGGAGACATCAGGCCTATGCGGCCTCGGCTAGACAACCGAGAAGTTCCATCTCACCGTACCAGCTGGCTTCAGGAATCGCACGGTATGTTCAATCTCACCCTACCTCGGTTGGCATGGCCTACTTTTCTGAACATATAGTATATATTGCTACATTTGGATAAAAGGTGCCACATGTAGTATATACATCAAAGGGGATTTTTCTTCTTCCTATATTAGGTAAATTAATGTTGTAATGTTCTTTTGATTACTCTCATATTTGCATGACATCATGGTTACACTATCTGTTTAACTATAAATTTGTGTCCTTTCATTTCAACTGCGTGTACTGTTCTTTCAATTACTCCCATATTTGCATGTTACCCTATTCTTTAACAATCTTATCATTTCCTGTAGTACATCCCTTGCTTTGCAACAGCAACTGTAGTACACAATCGTGGCCTTTACATAACTGAAGACTCCAGGAATGTCATATTGAACACAAACCATGGATTTACAATCGTTGCTTCTGTAAAACTTGATGAACATGGTCACTCCTATTTTGGCGCGGGCCTTTGGACAGAAATTTCTAAGTTTTATGTAGTGAAAGCTGGCACTAAAATTGCACTGCACCTTAAAGAGCCTGGTCATATGATATATGCTAACTTCCCCGACGATATCATCCGTCCGGACTTTGTTCCAAGTAAGTCTTTTTTTCAAGTATCTGCATGTTGACTTACCTAGCAATATCAAAGTAATTGTGTAGTATTTAAGCAACCAATAGGGATTCCATTTTCTGACTCTGTTAAGTCTGTTCCTACCTTGTAACTTCTAGTTACCAATACACTTTTCTTCTGCCCTGTTCTAACTTAATATTCCCTATCCTCCCACTCCTCATTCCTATCAGATAGCGTCGCCGCCGAGGAGATTCCGGAGGTGGAGGACGAGGCTGCCAACAAGCGGAGGCGGGTCGAGCAAGAACCGCAAGCGACTCTAGCGGGCCTAGACTTCATCAGCAGCCTCCCCGATGATATGTTGATCATCACCATCTCCCTCCTCCCAATCAAATATGGCACGCGGACAGCCGTCCTTTCCCGGCGGTGGCGCCCCCTATGGCATTCCACCCCTCTCGACCTCATCAACGTCCACAAGCTCTGCCATGGCTATCGCAAAATCTTGGACACGTTGTCCCAGATCCTCGGCAGGCACCTTGGCCCAATCAAAGGCCTTATCACGGGCAAGTTCCGTTCCAACGGCAAGGACCGAGCCAAGCTTGATGAGTGGTTCTGATCCCCCGCCCTAGATCAGGTTCCGATCCCCCGCCCTAGATCACCTCGAGGAGTTCAGTTTTAATGATGGACATATGCGCTTGTTGCCACCGTCCGCGCTCCGCCTCGTGCCCACGCTGCAGGTCGCCAGGTTCATGAACCGCCATTTGCCCCCGATTAATGACGCGCCCGCTCTTTTTCTCCCTCGACTGAAGCACCTCGAGCTCGTCGCCGTTTGCATCCCCAAGGATGACATGGAGCGCCTGCTCCGCGGAGATTATATTCACCAGATTCTTTGTTGTGAGAGCAAGGGTGCTAAAGGTAATGAGGCTTGCCCTACATTTGTTTCGCAAAACTGAATGGTTTGCTGATCAGCGCCGGCGGCTACGGTAGAATGGAAAAGGCTCTGTAGAAGCTGAATTTCATTTTGGAAGATCGGCTGACAGAGTAATCGGAAGTCATTATGTCAAGCCCATACATGACTTGTCAGTGGCTGATCCCTTTGCAGAAATGTTGAGGTTTCGAAACGGGTGTTACAAGTTGTAATATCAGTTTGAACCTCTCATATGTCCAAGTTTAGCTGATCAGCGCGGGCGTCTGTAGCTGCATGAGCTGAATTTCATTTCTAATATCAGTTTGAACCTTGTAATTAATCTTCGAATTTGAGCCTTCTAACTCTGGAATTTGAACCTTGTAATATTTCGGGCTTTTGTGGTACAATCGCTGAAATGGCATCGTATGAGACTCGTATATTGGTAGTACTATTTTGACATTCATATGCAATGGACGATTAATATCTGGACCTCAATGGACTTGATTTTATTTACCATTCTCGAATGTGTTTCCCCTCTCGATCTCAATCGCAAACGATCTATATTGTAGACACAACAGCGATCTTCGACATTATTGTACACAGTTGGTTTCCTCAACTGTGTGCCCAGAATTATCGCACTCGAGTGTCCATCATTACCCGTCTGTGTAACTTTGACCTCATCACCCACGAGTAAACTTGGCGCCTCTTCGAGCCCACGCGTAGTCAAACGAAACACGTGTGGGGTGCTCAACAGCTCAAGCGTGCACTGGATCCTCCGCTAGGAACGCGGTGACAAGACGTGACGATTACAGGCCGTCTGGCCCCCATTTATTACAGCGGCCATTTAACCCTTGTGTCTCTTCAACCTTTCGACCGCGCCCCAGTATTGCAAGAAGCACACCCACGACGACAAATACAGAGAGGGTATCCTGCGCGGCTCCAATGGCGGTCCCAGCAGCTGCCGACGACGAGCGGTAGTTCACCATGCATGCCGTAGTGGACACCCATACAAGGTTCACGGAGCTCTCGGTGGTGTACACCAACAACCCGATCTGGGTGGAGAACTCCATCCACACTATGGAGTTGTTGCTTGCTGCGGACAAGTACAAGGTGGTCGGGTTCGACCTCGAGTACACTCGCGCTCGTGTCGGGTCTTGTCACAAGGTCGCCGTCGCCCAAATGTGCGTGCGCAATCACATCCTCGTCTACCACTACTGCCTGGCCACAAGGCCTTGCGAGCATTTCGCCAGGTTTGTCAACAGCCCCCACTACGTGTTCGCTATGGTGGACATCACCAACGATGTAAAGGTGCTCAAGAATTCGGGCATCGCCTGCCAGAATCTTGTCGACATCCAGGGCCAATACAAGATCTGGGACAGCAAGAAGCATGAGAAGGACTCACTGGTTCACATCGCCGAGGCCATCATCGACCCCTACTACAGAGACATGAAGGATTCCTGCAACAAGGACAAGCATGCCTGGCACTCAGCTTGGATGGAGAGACTTGACGAAGCTCACATCGTGTACGCGGCCAGGGAGGCGTACACGAGCTACGAGATGTACAGGCGGATCATTGACATGAGGAAGTGCCTCCTTCTTCCCCAAAATGGCTAGGGATCCAGCCGGAAGCAGAGCAATGGCAAGCGTCGTCACAACAAGAAGTAGATGATTAGATGATCGTTTCTCCTAGTTTAGTGTGCATGTAATTGTTTACTTTGGTGTGTGTAGTCACTTATGTAATTGGATGTTTTATTTGGTTATGAAAAAATGTTCTTATAAGTATATATGTTGTTGTTGTGTAGACAGAGCAAATCACATCGGCCATGGGCTAAACTAGGGAACCCGTCGGTGATGATTTCATCAATCGCTGACAATTGTATACCAGCAAGCGTTTGCCCACAACACACATGAGTTATTAGCAGGAATCGTCCGTGTTGTTATCAGTCTTTCCACACATTTCGGATTACTGACCTGTTTGCCGCGTATCACACACATCTTGTTAAGTTGAACCATTTCTGTTGTGTTGGGTAATCGCAAACAGTTCATCTGAGTGAACCGCATGCCGTATATCGCACACACCTTTATCAGCCTGTCCGTTTCTGTTGTGTTGGGTAATCACAAACAGTTCATCCTAGTGAACTGTATGTCGTGTATCGCACACACCTCGAACTTGCTGCCCATTTCTGTTGTGTTGGGTAATCACAAACAGTTCATCCGAGTGAACTGTATGCCGTGTATCGCACACACATCGAACTGGCTGCCCGTTTCTGTTGTTCTGGATCATCGCAAATAGTTCATATGGATCAACTGTATGCCACGAATCGCACACGCGTCTCTAATCTAAATTGTTTTTGATGTCTCCGGCATCACAAACAGTTCATCTTATTGGCGACGGTTTGATTACGACACCGTTTGCGATGCATGCATCGCACACAGTTTGGTTGAGGGGTCTCTGATTCATGTGTCGTGTTAGCGGTCGCCTGCAGTAGTGACTTCTACGATAGCACAGGTATGACTATCTTGATTCTGTCATAAAATTGTCACGGATGTACATGCATGATAGAAAACTTGACCTACTATGACAAAGACATATCATCACGGAAGTGCTTTTTTTGTAGTGGTGCGATTTGTGGGGATGCGTTCTGGCCAATCAGAACACACGTGCCGCGGCACAATAAAAGTCATCGCAGACGATTCCAAGGTCCACATTTCCTTCATCAGTTGACCCTGAAATTTTTACCCACGCTAAACATTCACCCTAATATGCACCGTACGTGTTCAAATTTTTTGCCAACTTTCCACACGTAGCTGTGCGTGTTTTGGGCAAACGGTTGCTAGTATAAAATTGTGTGGGAAGACTGAAAGTAACACTGACGATTCGCGCTAATAAGTTGTGTGTGTTGTGGGCAATCATAGGTTGGTCTAAGAGAAGCATAAAATTCCATCAACCAAACTGATTGCATACTCATCCCATATCTAGATATAATTATAGATGTAAACATACTCAAGCATAGATAATAAGTGTACTCAAGCATAGCTCAACCATAGTTCCACTGATAATAATAAGCATACTCAAGCCTAAATATAATTAATACGCACACACTAGATAGCTAGGGTACTTCTGAACATAACCACGGTTCAACGGGTCTCCCGGCCTACACGAAGGTGAAGCTTCTCCAGGTACTCAGCGTACGCGGCATGCGCCACCCTACGAGAATACTTCTACTTGAAGGAGCCAACGGCTCTTCCTCTTGCATGCGCCAGAACACTTTCAAATGCGTCATGAAGGATTTGGTTGCAGAACGGGCATCCAAAGCCCCCATTCCAGGTCCTAACACGCCTGTTATGCTCTCAGCATAAAGCTCCCTGAGCTTTTTCTTCTTGAACTTCCTCTGGCTATCTTCATCCTCGCTGTCGACATAGTCAGATAGCACCTATACATATAGTAGAAAATGTGGCGCCGGTATATTTTATAATGCGAATTCGGCAGGTAGAGTTTATGAAACATAGTATAATGCGAATTTGGCATGCATAAATTGAGAGCACACAACTTAGTGCAACAAAATTAAGAGGCTGGTTGGTTTGCTACCAACATTTGGCAAAATCAAAAGTTGTCAACATTTCTGAGATTGGCAATGAAAATTGGTATATGCAACCAATCTCTAGCCAACATTTGGCAGTTGCCAAAATTAGGCATGCCAACTTTTGGCATTAAACCAATTTACATGCCGTAAAGTGGGATTAGGATTTGATGGCTATTATTCTAGACAGATCCAAAGATTTTGGTTCGTTTTTTTTAGCACAATCATCTATGTACATTCAAAATCATTTGTAGGACATATATGTAGGACATTAAAAATCAATTCTGGAGATCTGGCTACGAAAAATTAGCAGAAACACTAACCCTAGTCGGATTAATAGCAAAAATCATTTGTACAGAACAAATAATTAATCACTAACCCTAAACATGTTATTAGCAAGATTTTGGTTCGATATTTTTAGCACAATAATCTATGTTCAAACCAATCTGAAAAAAATTTGGCACAAACATATATATAGGACATTAAAAATCAATTCTCAAGATCTGGCTACGAAATATTAGCAGAAACACTAACCCTAGTCGGATTAATAGCAAAAATCATTTGTACGGAACTAACAATTAATCACTAACCCTAGACGGAGGATTATATTTGCAGAGAACATATAACCATAGGATTTATATTCCAAATAGGGGGAGGCAGGACTAACAAGAGAAAACCTAGGATTAAATTTGCCAAAAAGTGGGTATAGATGACTAACCGGTTCTCCGTCGTCATCGGAGTCGTCGCCGGAGTGGTCGTCGGAGTCGTCGCCGGAGTGGTCGTCGGGGTCGCTGTGAACCTACGGCTCCGACTAGAAAAGCACGACGGCGACGCCGACTTCAAGGCCGTGCTGCTGCCCGCGCGCGACCTCGTCCACGGCGGCGACAACCTCTGTGCCCAGCTTCACGCGGTGCTGTGCTTCACCAGCCCCGGCATCCCCACTCCCTCCCATGGTGCGCTTCGTCAGCATCCTGATACACTTCAGACGGCAACGACGACTGAGAACGGCGTCGAGGACGCAGGCGGAGAGAGAGGATTGTGTGTGTAGCCAGAGTGGGGGTGCGACCGCCTATTATAACCAGCGGCTAGGGCGCCCCATTAATATGGAGCAGTGGGAACAAGGTGGGCGCCAGTCAAAGGGCTAGCTCGCCTCCTAGTGAGCCTGTGCAGCAGACTTCTCGCATGCCTAACGCCATTTCACACAGCTGCTCACACGTCTCCCGATGACACTGCGTAGCGAACACACCTCCCGTCAATTCAGTGATTCACACACCTGCTCACACGCCTCCCGGTCTGCCTGCGCGGCGGACTGCTCGCATGCATCCCGTCAACTCACGCCTGCTCGCACGGCACGCGGGACGCGTGGCGGTACATATATTGTTTTTCTTTTTTGAGGATTAATTCTGTCGCTTTATTAATTAACCAAAGCATGGCCCGTACATTGTTAGCCTAACGCCCACGGTTCGAATAAATAAACCATTTGTGATATTGTGTTCCAATTATTAATAACCTCCCACCTGCAAGTAACTTATATCAAAACTTGTCTTCAATTTGACCCAAAAAAATATCACAGTCTATTGGTGTCACATCATGGCACCACGACAAGTTTCATGAATTTCAACCAAGTCTTGGAATTGCTGGAATTTAAAAATCAAGATTCTCAATGCTTGAAATTTCTTGCCATTTCTTGCATGGGGACTAAACATGCACCCAAGGACACGCATATGATTTTCCAATCCATTTTGGTGCACTATCGCGTGTGCATGTAGTTCAAATTTGATATTTACACATTAAATCTCTAGGAAATCAATCAATGTATAAAAATGTCTGAATTATCTCTGAAGTTTTTTCAAATTTTAACACGGCACTCCTTTGGTCACATGTTCACTGCAGAAAAAGTTTGACATGCATGCCTCGAAGTGGCGGTGGAGGTGCGGTGGGTGGGAGGGTCCGGCACACTACGCGTCGTGAGCCTCCATGTGGGATTGACCGGTTTGTGAGGCAGGTGCCACATAAAATTCGTGAATTGGGTATTTAAACATTACACAACCCTTTCATACATATGTTTGGGCCACATGCATGCATGAAGTGGTGGTCCTCGGACACTCCCTCGTGTGGTTATCAGCGATGTGCCCATTCGTTAGCCCGCGCAGGTTATCAGCGAGAGGCATTTGACCAAAGGTGGATTCATCTTGGACTGTGTTACAGTGTAGATCATGGTGAGATTCCATACCAAAGTTCGAGTGCGTGCGTACACACGAATCCATCCCACCGGCTCGAAGTCAGGGGAACTGCGTGTCGTGAACCTCCATGTGGGGCGTTTCTAGTTTGCGAAGCAGGTGCCACATCAAAGTTGTGCATTGGGTATTGAAACATCACACAGCACCTCTTTGGGCCACATGCAGGCGGTGATTGTCCTATAGCTATCTCGCGCGGTTTATCGGCGATGCTTCCATCCGTGGGCCCGTGAGGTCCATCACTTTGACCTACAGCGAGAGAGGTTAATTTGACCAAGGAGGATTCTTTTTGGTTTGTGTTACGGTAGGAGTATATATATAGCACGCGCAGAAGAGGGGGGCATCATATACTACGCGTCGTGAACCTCGCTCTGTGTGGGACTTTAGGGTTTCTGAGGCAGGCGCCACATCAAAGTTGTGCATATTGGGTTTTCAAACATCACACAACACCTCCAATACATATGTTTGGCCCACACATGCAAGCGGTGGTTGTCCTCTGGCACTCACTCACGCGGTTATCGGCGATGCTTCCATCTGTGCACGCGCTTGGTCCATCACTTTGACCGACAACAAGAGAGATTAATATTTGACATAGGAGGGGATTAAATTTTGGTTTCTCTTGCATATAGGTCATGCTAAGATTATATATATAGTATAGATTGAGTGCATGTGTACGCATGAATCCCTCATAACGGATCAAAGTGGGGGGGGTGGCAGCACACGATGCGTCATGGACCTCGCTCCGTTGGGGACTTTACGGTTTGTGAGGCAGGTGACACATCAACATTGTGCATTGGGTACATTCAAACATCACTCAACAACACCTCCATACATATGTTTGGGACACATGCATGCAGGCGATGGTTGTCTTCGGACACTATCCCTCGCGTGGTTATCGGCGGCAAGCCCATATTCGTGGGCCCGCGTGGACGTCCATCACTTCGACCGACGATGAGAGAGGTTACCAAGGTGGATTAATTCTTCTTGGTTCGTTTTATGGTAGGTCATGGTGAGATTCCAGACCAAAGTTAGAGCGCATGTGTACGTAAGCATAAATCCCTCTCACCGGCTCGAAGTGGGGCCGGGGAAACGGCATACTACGCGTCGTGAACCCTCGCTCCGTGTGGGGACATTCCGGTTCCAAAGCAGGCGCCACATCAAAGTTGTGGGTATATATATGATTCATACACGAGACAACACTTCCATACATATGTTATCCCACATGCATGTGGTGGTTGTCTTCGAACATTCCCTCGCATGCTATCGGCAGCAAGCCCATTCGTGGGCCCGCATGGACGTCCATCACTTCGACCGACAATGAGAGAGGTTACCAATTAAGGTGGATTCTTCTTGGTTCGTGTTACGGTAGGCTCAAGGTGGGGGGAGCGACATACTGCGCGTCGTGAACCCTCGCACCGTGTGGGGACTTTCCGGTTCCAAAGCAAGGTGCCACATCAAAGTTGTGCATTGGGTATTCAAACACCACACAACTTCCATACATATGTTTGGGCCACATGCAGGCAGTGGTTGTCTTCGGGCACTCCCTCGTGTGGTTATCGGCGGCAAGCCCATCTGTGGGGCCGCGTGGACGTCCATCACTTCGACCGACAATGAGAGAGATTAACAAGGTGGATTCTTCTCGGTCCGTGTTACAGTAGGTCTTGGTGAGATGCCCTCCCACCGACTCAAAGTGTGTGTGGGGGGGGGGGGCACTACTCCGTACGTCCTGAACCTCCGTGGGGTCGGGGATGTCCGGATTGCGAGGCGCATGTGCCACATCAAAGTTGTGAAATAGGTATTTAAATATCACACCACCATTTTCATACATTGCGACCGGCAGGTGGTTCGTAGTCTCACCCATCCCGCGCGCACAAGCACATTTGTGGGCCCGCGTGGTCCACCTTGTTGTCCAAAAGTGAGAGGGGGGTGGGGGTTGACCATGAGAGATTCCTATAGGTTTTGTGTTGTAGTGGGGTGAGATGCTAGACCTAGCTATTTGGGGGCATGCTTTCATAGCTATGATTCCCCTCCCGCCGACACGAAGTGGGGGCCGGACGAGCATAACTGTGCGCTTTGTGAGACAGGTGCCACATCAAAGTTGTGCATTGATATTTGAACATCAAACCCCCCCCCCTTTCATACATATATTTGGTCCACATGCAGGTGTGTTTGTGTTCTGACCCTTTCCCGCGTTTTTTGCCAAATTTATAGACGCAACCGACACGGTTCCCTCAGAGTACCCGTGTGCCAAGCCCGTGCCCCTGTCACATCAGCACCGTCGATTGGGCTCCATGAGGCTTCCCTCGCAATCTCAAAAATATCTACCCGCGTGGAGGATTTTTTTGTTTGATAGCACACGATTATTATGTTTGGGCTGTGTGCGATGTTTGTTGCTCCCGCTCCGCTTCAATCCCGTCATCCAAATTTTTAGTAGCCCCGGCATTTTACTCCCGCCTGCATCCCTCACAATCTCAAAAATATCTACCCGCCTGGAGGGTTTTTCTGTCTGATTGCACATGATTATCATGTTTGGGCCGTGTGCAATGTTTGTTGCTCCCGCTCCGCTTAAAAATATCTACCCGCCTGGAGGGTTTTTCTGTTTGATAGCACACGATTATTATGTTTGGGCCATGTGCGATGTTTGTTGCTCCCGCTCCGCTTCAATCCCTTCATCCAAATTTTTAGTAGCCCCGGCATTTTACTCCCGCCTAGTAAATTTTCACTAACCGCGGCATTTCCTCAAACATCACCTTGGCCCCCCTCCACACACACACCCCAGCCAAAACCTCCGCTCACACACACACCACCCCTCCCTCGCTCGAAACCCTAGCTAGCCCGCCGCCTCGCCTCGACCGTCAACCTCTTCCGGTCTGCCCGTGTAGGTTACCCACCGATCTCCATGCCCTCGCCGCCCTGAGTTTCTTAGATGACGCCTGTGAAACACCCCATTTCATACAGATCCCCATCCCCCTCCCCCAATCTAGAGCGTCGCAACATAAGCCTGGCTACGCTTCCTGGGGAGCTCGAGGAGCGAATGGCCAAAAAGAGGTTTATCGCGGCCTCTTCGCCCGATGATGGCGAGGTGGCCGCCGAGGCCGCCAAGGAAGCTGATGACAATGACTCGCTGGAGGCTTTCCATCAGCAGTGTTGCATATATTGGCATCTCATGGATGTCGGCTACGACATCGAGGTCGTCGACAAAGGCGGCTTGACACGGGCTATGTCACATGTTAAGTGGCCCACCCCCAACCCCTCGGGTTCAACCGTCATCGATCTCACCCATGGCCCCGCCGCTGATCTCCTATGCCTTGCTGTCAAGAATTTGCCATCCTTCATCGCCATCGAGTCCCTTTTGTCATATCTGAAGGACACGTTCTGCGCAGCTGGCTTGGGATCCTCAACTGCCAAGTCAGACCTCATCGATGGCGACCACAAGGAGGGCACCCTCTCCGGATCTTCCAAGGGGAAAGAGCCCATCTACGACATCAGGGAGGGCACCCTGCAGTCGTGCTCTTCCAAGGGGAAGGAGCCCATCTGCGACAATGGGGAGCACACCCAAAGTCCGTGCTCTTCCAATTGGTAGGAGCCCATCTGTGACAAGTGAGGAAACCCATGATTTGTTCTGTCGTGCCTCTTCCAAGGGGGAACATCATATGATTGCGCTCGTAGCTTTTGCCATGCTATGTTTTAACCATGCCGTGTTTCAATTGCTATATTTGGTTGTTTGTAGTATGCCTTGTTTATTTCAGGTATTCACAATGTGATGTTCTATATGTCCAAGAATGTACTGTGCAGTTCAATTTTATCAACACCAGTTTCAACGGCCAAAATTGGTTCCTGTTGAAGCTGGTGTAGTTAACACGCCCCATGTTTATTTCAGTTTTCTCACAATGTGATGTGCAATCATGCAATTTGATGTTTAAGCACAAGCTTAGTTCTATGCAATTTCAACAATACCACTATGAGTGACTATATTTGGTTGCTGTTAAGCCTGTTGTAGTGAGCATATGCATTGTTTAATGGTTTTTGGTTGTTAGGTTGTTTGTACTGAGCATATGTCCAATTTCAATTGCTAAATTTGGTTGTTTGTAGTATGCCTTGTTTATTTCAGTTATTCACAATGTAATGTTCTATATGTGCAAGAATGTACTATGCAGTTCAATTTCATCAACACCAGTTTCAACGGCCAAAATTGGTTGCTGTTAAAGCTGGTGTAGTTAACACGCCCCCTGTTTATTTCAGTTTTCTCAAAATTTGATGTGCAATCATATAATTTGATGTTTAAGCACAAGCTTAGTTCTATGCAATTTCAACAATACCACTATGAGTGACTATATTTGGTCGCTGTTAAGCCTGTTGTAGTGAGCATATGCATTGTTTAATGGTTTTTGGTTGTTAGGTTGTTTGTACTGAGCATATGTCCAGTTTCAATTGCTATATTTGGTTGTTTGTAGTATGCCTTGTTTATTTCAGTTATTCACAATGTGATGGTCTATATGTGCAAGCATGTACTGTGCAGTTCAATTTCATCAACACCAGTTACAACGGCCAAAATTGGTTCCTGTTAAAGCTGGTGTAGTTAACACGCCCCCTATTTATTTCAGTTTTCTCAAAATGTGATGTGCAATCATACAATTTGATGTTTAAGCACAAGCTTAGTTCTATGCAATTTTAACAATACCACTATTAGTGACTATATTTGGTTGTTGTTAAGCCTGTTGTAGTGATCATATGCCTTGTTTAACGGTTTTTGGTTGTTTGTAGTATGCCTTGTTTATTTCAGTTATTCACAATGTGATGCTCTATATGTGCAAGTATTGACCACGCAGTACAATTTGGTTGTTGTTAAGCCTGTTGTAGTTAACACCCCTTTCCATTTCTATTTTACAATAACTAGTGTGCATAAACCTGCACAATACGAGTTTGAATGACTATATTTGGTTGTTGTTAATTGTTAGGCCTGTTGTAGTTAACACACCTTTCCACTTGTTTGCTTAACTAGCGTGCTTATACCTACACACTGAAGCTATCATTTGGAGATTACGTTGTCTACCATGGATATATTTGGTTGATGTTTAGCCTGCTGTGCTTAACATGCCTTTCGATGTACTTACACAGGACAATATTGGGAATGACTGTTGTTGTCCATCGAGGTTAGTTTCATCCCATGGCTTATATATACTCCCTCCGTCCCATAATATAAGATGTTAATTCATCCGATATGTGAGTATATATTGGATGTAATAAGATCTTATATAATGGGACGAACGGAGAATTGTACTACATCATTGAGCAATTGCAGTTTAGCTTCTAATATTGACTTGGTGCTTGTAGGTACATATGTCATTGGTAAAGATCCGCGCTTCGACCCTTTTTGCGTATGGGGCAATGAGATATTCATGAACCAGCATCAAGTGAGGAAACTGATAAAGATTGTTAGTAAAATGGGTCAAAAGTTGGCAATTAAACTATTTGTTTACACTTTATCCAAGACAACAGTGAACTGCAGGATGGTAAGTAAGAACTCTGCAGGCTTCTTTTCACTGCCCATAATGAGTTGGATGTTAGATGACAATGTCTGAATCTTTTTCCTTTGCAGTGGTTCCCAAAGTAGTTTACTCAAGATTACCTCTCAAACTACATGATTGGTGGGCATGCAAAGGTTAAAGTATTTGTACCAGACTACAATGACTATCTAGAAGTCCTCATGAAGACAGTGAAGGATGGACGGTCGGCCATCACAAGGGGTTGGACTAGAGTCGTGCGTGCCTTCGGCATGGAGGAGGGCACAATATGGGCATTCCGCTTCACCTTGTTCGGCAACCAAAAGGTCTTTCGCCTCTTTCTTTACCGTCTTTAATACAAGTATACAACCCTGGTTCATCATTCTTTATTTTGGTGCTTATGTAATTCTTTTTTTGAAGTAATTCTTGAACATATGTACCTATGAATCGAATAATGCATTGGTTCTTGAACCTGATGGATATGAATAAAGTTATTGCCTACTTCCAAATTCAAATTCAAATTCGGTACAATTTTAAATTGCAGCGATTAAATTAGGGTGAAAATCCGCTCTGCAGGTCATTACGCCGCACACGGTCTGTAAAGCACAACGTGTGTGATATACCTCATAATCCGACACGTTTCATAGAGAGAAAACATGTGCGACCATGCACACAATTGCCGTTTGCAAAGCGTGTGTGATGTCAGACAATATCACAAACGGTGCGAGCAAACCAAATGTTTGTGATAGTCGCCTTATCGTACATGCTTTACAATCATCAATTGTTTTCGATGTCGTACGCATCGTAAACGTTGCACCACAGAATAGCGTGTGCGATAGTTATCCCATCCAACACTCGTACGACAGTCGGACGTTTCATAAACTCATCAGACATATGTACGATGATTAACTTATCTTCTTAGTTATATAATCGCATACGGTTTGGGAAAAGTGAATGTGCGTGATAGTCTCCTTATCATACACATTTTACAATCGTGAACTGTTTGTGATGGGGCGAGCATCGTAAACGTTGCACCACAGAATACCGAGTGCGATGGTAATGTGAGCACACACGAGAAGCAAGGACGGAGCGTTTGGGAAAGATGCGGGCATCACATACGCTTAGTTCTGCGAAATGTATGCTTGCGTGCTCCCTATTGCCCACGGTTTCTGGGTTGTGTGGGAAGGACCCACCCCCCTATCGCACACACAGGCAAGGCGACGGTTTAAAACTCTGTCGCGGAAAGGGGGTAAAAACCATTTGTATAGCACGTCGCAGCACCAGTGATAGGTAATCATGAGTTATTATTTGGAGGCGAAACATTAAGCCCCTATCTTCCTATGGGTTTGACTGAAACGGTTTGTTCTAAAAATATGCTTTGAGTGTCAGCAATCATGGAAAACTATATGATAGTTGAGTATGTGGAATTTGCTAAACAAAGCCCTTACATAGACCCTTCCTGAAAATAAGATGAATTGCAATTGTTTGATGACTGAGAACATAGTTTGTTAGTTTTCAACAAAGTTTATGGTCTATACTTTAACATGTGAATAGCTTGCTACTTGATCATGAGAAGTTTTATGAGAAATGAGCTGTTGTTTATGATATATAATGATGCTAAAAAGTGATTAAAATTATCATTGATCAAACTTATGAACTATGCTAGCATTCACACTTCATAAATTATTTCTTTTATCATTTACCTACTCGAGGACGAGCAGGAATTAAGCTTGGGGATTCTGATACGTCTCCAACGTATCTATAATTTATGAAGTATTCATGCCATGTTTACAATAATTTTATATGGTTTTGGTGCACTTTTATATGATTTTCATGGACTAACATATTAACCTAGTGCCCAGTGCCAGTTGTTGTTTTCTGCTTGTTTTTGGTTTTCCAGAAAATCCATACCTAATGAAGTCCAAACGCGACGAAACTTTTTGACGATTTTTTTTGGAACATAAGAGACCCCCGAAGCTTCGTGGGAGGACCAGAAGAGCCACGAGGCGGTGACAAGGCAACCCGGCCCGCCCTGGCGGGGTGGCCGTGTGCTGTTGCCTTGTGGGCCCCTCGTAACTCCTTTTCGCGTGATTCCAACACTGAAAATTCTTATAAATAGAGAAACCCCCAGAAATAAACCTAGAACTTCGACTCCGCCGCCACAACCCTCTGTTCCGAAGAGATCCCATCTGGAGGCCTTTTTCGGCACCCTGCCGGAGGGGGAAATCATCATCGGAGGCCATCTTCATCATTCTGACGGTCTCCATGACGAGGAGGGAGTAGTTCACCCTCGGGGCTGAGGGTATGTACCAGTAGCTATGTGTTTGATCTCTCTCTCGTGTTCTCGATTTGGCACGATCTCGATGTACCGCGAGCTTTGCTAATATAGTTGGATCATATGGTGTTCTTCCCTCTCTATCTTGTTGTGATGAATTGAGTCTTTCCCATTGAGGTTTCATTGTTATCGGATTGAATATTTTGGATTTGAGAACACTTGATGTATGTCTTGCATGTGGGTACCCGCGGTGACAATGGGGTATTCTATTGAGTCACTTGATGTATGTTTTGGTAATTAACTTGCGGATTCCTGAGGTGACATTAGGGTAATCTAGGCATAGGGGTTGATGCTCGTTTTCGTCCTACTTTCTCCGATAGAAATTTTGGGGTACTCTTTGAAGTTCTTTATGTTGGATTGAATATTATGAATCTAAAATTGTTTGATGCATGTCGAATAATTAACTCACGGATACTTGTGGTGACATTGGAGTATCTAGGTGACATTAGAGTTAATTGATGTGTATCATATGGTGTTATTTTAGTACGAACTCTAGGGCTGTTTGTGACACTTATAGGGATGGCTCAATAGATTGATCGGAAAAGATAACTTTGAGGTGGTTTTGCTACCTACAACAATTTCTTCTTATGTTCTACGTTTGCTAGGAACTTTGGAGTTTTTCTTTGTTGCACATTGAGGGATTGTTATATGATTCAATTATGTTAGCACTGTTGAGAGATTGCACTAGTGAAAGTATGAACCCTAGGCCTTGTTTTCAAGCATTGCAATACTGTTTGTGCTCACTTTTGTTACTAGCTACCTTGTTGTTTTTATTATTTCAGATTACAAAACCCTATATCTACTATCCATACTACACTTGTATCACCATCTCTTCGCTGAACTAGTGCACCTATACAATTTACCATTGTATTGGGTGTGTTGGGGACACAAGAGATTGCTTGTATTTGATTGCAGGGTTGTTTGAGAGAGACCATCTTCATCCTACACCTCCCACGGATTGATAAACCTTAGGTCATCCACTTGAGGGAAATTTTTTGTTGTCCTACAAAACTCTACGCTTGGAGGCCCAACAGAGTCTACAAGAATAAAAGTTGCGTAGTAGACATCAATAGGCTTCACCCAAAGATCCAACCGTTACAAGTCTTTGACCCAACTCGGTGACACCGGACCAAAATCTCAGTGAGACCGACTAATGTAAATGATTCGAACGTTGGAAGTCTCGGTGAGACCGGTCAGAACATCTCGGTGGGACCGAAGTGCAATCGCTAGGGCAGAACCTCATTTCGGTAATTCCGGTCAGTTCATCTCGGAAATTCCGAAGTGAAGTGACATTGTTACAGAAACTTGGTCACACCGTCTCGGTGAGACCGAGAGCGGTTTCGGTTGCACCGAAAAGCTAGGGTTTGACTTAGGCAATATGTGTGATCAACTCAGTGAGTCCGGGATGTGGAATTTTGGTGGGACCGAGATGATACTTTAGGGTTTTGGGTTGATGTGATGTGGAGAAGTGTTTGAGGATTTTGGAGCAATACCACTAAGCACTTGAGCAACTGAGTCATGATCAAAACCTCATCCCCTTTTAATAGTATTGGCTTTCCTATGGACTCAATGTGATCTTGGATCACTAAACCAAAAATGAAGAGTCTTGGAGCTTTGCCAATTCTTGTCCTTAGCATTTTGAGGGGTCCACAATCACTAGTCCTTGCCATGCCAATCATTGATCTTCTCTGAAATCTAATATCAATGAGCATTAGATCAATGGCATATATGTTGTTATTAATTACCAAAACCACCTGGGGATTAGTTGCACTTTCAGCTTGCTTATCCACTGTTCGCTCCAAATTATCAGATCTATATTAATGCTTACATTAATGTAGAATAAACCCAATGCTTATGAAGAAGTTTAGCTCTGCATCGTTCTTGTAAGTACCTGTTGTCCTTTATCACTTTACTTATATTAACAGCTAGTTGTTCATGTACCATCACTCTACAGCTTATTTCCCCTTGCCCTCCATTTTCTAGACCTTATCAGATCTATATTTACTCTTACTAAAATGTTGAATAAAACAAATGCTACAGAAGAAGTTTAGCTCTGCATTGCTCTTGTCGGTACCTTTTTGCTTATACCGTTGTACTTACATTTATAGCTAGTTGATTATGTAGCATCACTCTGCATCTTAGCTTAAATATTCTTCATTTGTTCCTATATTATCACATCTATATTTACGCTTAACAAAATGTAGAATAAAGGCAATGCTTATGAAGAAGATTCTGTGGTAAACTACTTGAATTGCCCCCGCCATCAGCATGGACAAGGGCTTTATAGAGCCAGTCTTCACTACTAATGTAAGTTTGTCCTTCTCGAGCCTTCAAACTTTGGTGTGTATATTTGGATAGGCATGACTGCAACTGCTGTTTATTTTTCACGTTTGCATCAAATTGCATGTTTAAAGTTTATTATGAAGAAGTTCATAAACATAAGTTTGTCCTTCTCAATTTCAGTTTTTAGTTGTACAACCAAGTTCCTTATTCATACCTTGTAAATTAAACAAAACAGAGCAAGTGATCTTCTTTAGATTGCATGCATGCTTGTGTTCTTGATCTGTAATCTAGTGGTGTGGTGAAACTACCACTCCAGCAAAATGTCATATCCTGCTATGTCTTAACTATGAACTATGCCATATTATGTTAATGTTATTTAAATCGTGTCTCTTTAGCACTGCATGTATGCTTGTGTTCTTGATCTGTAATCCAATGGTGTGGTGAAGCTGGCCACTCCTGCACAATGCCATTTCCTACCATGTCTTAACTATGAACAATGCCATATGATGTTAATGCTATTTTAAACCGTGTCTCTTTATTTGCCAATAAGAAATGGGATGAATTGACAACATTGATGCTTATACGTGCAAAACCTGTTATCTATTTTCTTGTTTGTCTTTCAGAGTGATATCTCTAATGCAAGGAAGAACTGCCACAATGATAGTGAGATGAACCCATTGCTTGTCCCTCTAACATATATTGCAGGGAAGAAGGCAACACATCTTGGAGATAGCGATACAATCCCAAAGTCATGTCTTGATGTAGTGTTCAAGTTACTCACTAATAACAGTGACACAAGCAAGATGAAGTCGCCACCTGAATCTGTTCGACTTCTTCAGTCTCAACTTCAAGCAGAAAGACGTGGCTCAGCTCAACCTCTACTGGAACTCCAATCTCTATGGAAGATCAACGAGAAGTATAGTGCGTCCATTGATGCTATGCAGCTAGAGTTGGCGGATATAAGCGTCAAACAAGCGCAGTCTCATCAACTTGCTCAGCTGCTTGTGCTGCACCTGCCGTGCAGGGCTAACCTTTCTTAACTGTGTTGAAGTGTTGTTGGTTCTGTATATTATTTTGTCGACACGTTTATTTGCACTGGTGGCGACCTATGATGCCCAGTGTATGTAATCTGCTGTCTGGTTGTGCTTTATTATCACTGGTGGCGAACTTTAATGCTCAGTGGATGTAAAATCCTGTTATTTCTTTGTCGTATAGTCTAGGTTTATTCTTAGTCACTATGCTGTAATTTATTTACTGTATATGCTATCATCACTAGGCTGCAAGCTTCGACGGAGATCAATGGACCAAAATGTTATTGGTCCGTCAGTGGTATTTATATAAAAAAAATTAGACTACGCAAACGGGCCGACCCGCAACTCTATATATGGGTTGAAACGTGGGCCCACAATCATCTCGGACCATTAGCAGGCCGGAACATAAACCGGGCCCAAGTAGTTTAGGGCCTTTAACAGGCTGAGTAAACCGCGGGTCTTAGTTGGGCCAGAAAATACAATGGGCTTTTAACAGGCTGAAAATGAGATTGGGCCTGAATTGTGCCGAACAATTCACGGGCCGACAGCAGGCCGAAATATACCTTTGCCCATGATTGGCCGTTAACAGGTCAAAATTTATCTCGGGCCTTGGTTGGCCCGATAACATTATGGGCTGTAAGCAGGCCGGATGCAAAGTGGGCCATAATGTGACCCCCGACTCAATCGTGCACTAATCATACACGCAAATGCACACGATCAAGATCAGTGACTCACGGGAAGATATCACAACACAACTCTAGACACAAATAAAAGTCATACAAGCTTTATATTACAAGCCAGGGCCTCGAGGGCTCGAATACATAAGCTCGAGTTACACAAGAGTCAGCGGAAGCATCAGTATCTGAGTACAGACATAATTAGACAAAGGTTGCCTTAAGAAGGCTGAGCAAAACAACGACATCTAGATCGAAAAGGCGCAGGCCTCCTGCCTGGGAGCCTCCGAACTACTCCTCGTCGGTGGTCTCCACGTAGTAGTAGGCTCTGTCGTGGTAGTAGTAGTCGTCGACGGGGTCAGCGGCCTCCGGGGCTCCGTCATCTGATCGCAGCAATCGGGTATGGGGGAAAAGGTAGCAAAGCAACCGTGAGTACTCATCCAAAGTATTCGCAAGACTTACATCAGAACTAGTCTATTTATGCATCGGTATCAAAAGAGGGGGCTATATCTGTGGACTAGACTGCAGAAATGCCAGAATAGAGAGGAAGGCCTAGCCTATCGAAGACTAGCATCTTGCAGCGTCTTGCAGCATTAGAAGAGTGCAGATTAGCATTTATAAAGTAGTAAGTAAGTAGTAGCAATGCCCAGAGATCCTTCCTCGATTCCCTACGAGAAAGCAATCCCGGAACTAACATCATATTAAGCATCACAAGTATCCAGTTCTAGTTGTAGTAGATCGGGATACTCTCTGAGCGTCCGTTACCGTGGACACGGCTATTCGAATAGATATACTTCCCTGCAGGGGTGCACTGACTTACCCAAGACGCTCGATTAACTCTGGCCAGACACACTTACTCGGGTCATGCCCGGCCATGGCTGATCGACACGCCGTAGCCCTACCTAGGCTCAGCAGAGAGGCCAGCACGCTGGTCTAAATCCTAAGCGCTCGGGAGTCTTGGGCCCACCGCCCTTTGCACTCCTGCGCGTTGCGAACGCTGTCGGGATTAGACCTAGCCCCTGTATACACACGTAGGCTGTCCCGGACCACCCGGGCGCGCGCCGCTCAGTTGCTGACGTCTGAAGAACTTCGGCTGAAACATATGACGCCGAGTGCCCATGCTTTTCCCGCATGGTGGTTAGTGTGAAAAGGCCAGAGGCCTACTCAGATCACATATCCTAACCCATTAGTGTGTTGGGAGCTCACGGTGATGATCAGTGCTCCTGTCACCCCGTCTCGAGGACTTACGGCAAGGGCCAGGCCCATCCCTCTCCTGGGGCGGTCTGCCTGCCCGGCCGTGCCTCGTATTATCTCGCGGGTACCCTCCAGGTCAACCCGACTCCACAAGAGACTGTCAGGAACTCAGGTCCACCTCTACCGGGTTGGTACCGCCTGTTCCTTCAGTCTTGCAGTAATAGTTAAAAAAGGGGCGACAGTTAAAGGTAACGGTGTGTGTTTATCATCAAAGGGGAAGTCCGAGGAATCACCCTCGATGGACGCCCACTCGATGTATCCGTCAAGGTGAACTTGGAGGAATCACCCTCGATGGGTTCACACTTGAGGGGCTGCATGACAAAGGCATCATCGGAGGTGGTGAAAGAGGAACCACCCTCGGTAACCCACAGCCGACTAGCTACGCTACAGAGATATCATCAGAAGTGCGGTAGGAGGTTTCACCCTCGACACTCGGTAGTAGCTCTGCAGAGTCGTACAACTAAGGGGGTGTGCGGTGATGTGTCGGTCTCTGCACCTCGATCATATTGATCGAGTCATCCGGTAGCAAAGCGGGGCAACACGGACAAGGGTGCGGGGCCACTGATGGATCACTAACCAACCTACACTAAGCATATAGGACAACAGATAAAGTATCAACAACAGGTTACAAAATCAGGCTATGCATCAGAATAAGATGTACGGACAATAGTAGCAAATTCTAATGCAAGCGGGGGAGAGAAAGAATTGGGCGATATTGAAATGATCAAGGGGGTTTTGCTTGCCTGGAAGCTCTCCGGAAAGGGGCTGGACGTCAGAAGTGTAGTCGTAGTCTGGAGCAGCGTCGGTCTCGGGGTCTACCGGAGAGAAGAGGGGGAAGAAACAATAAATATAAAGCAAACAAATGCAACACAATGGAAGTCATGGCAATATGCTGTGCTAGGGGTGACCTAACGCAGTGCTACACGTTACAGACGGAGCGGGAAAATATCTGGGAATATTTTCTCGGTTTTAGGCATCAGTCAGACAGATGAACCGGAGGGGAAGGTTCCATGTTTGCACTGTTGGAGGCATGTGACAGCTACATGGAGGGCATATTCAGATTTGTCTTATTTTTCTGATCATTTTTCATATATGAATTATTTTGATCCGAGATACGGTTTAATTTCTATGATTTTTCAAAGTTTCAATCATTTTCTGGAATTTCTGGAATTATTTTAATTCGAATTATCCAAATAGTAAAATGCTAGGGGTACCCAGAATTGTACCCAGCTGATCAGCAGAGAGGCTGACCAGTCGGCCCAGTTGACTGGGTCAACTGCCCAGTCAGCAGTGGCTGACTGGTGGGCCAGTTGCCCAGTCAGCAGGCTGACTGGTCAACCCTATCCACTGGAACAGTGGACAGGGCCCACACGTCAGTGACACAGGGCTAATCTGGGTTTATTTTAATTAAACTGAGTTAATTAGAGGGTGGGACCCCTATGTCAGTGACTAAACTAATTACTAGATTAAGTTAAATTTAATACTGGATTAATTAAGCGTGTGGGGTCCACCAGTCAGTGACCGGGGCTGCCCAGTCAGCACGTTGACTGGGTCAACACGGTCAACTGGGCCCCTGGGACCCACTGGCAGTGACCCAGGGTGGGCCCCAGGTGACGCCAGGTCAGCAGCGGCCGGCATTTCGCCGTCGGCGGCCAAAAACGTGGTGGCATGCACGGGAGCTCGTCGAGATTCGACTACGGGCGGCGGTATCGAACGCGGTTGGGCTCGTTCGAACGAGCGGAGCGAGCCGCGTCGAACGGTGGCGGTGGTGGAGGCTGGGGTGACCCCTAGCGACGGCGACGACCAGCGCGGCGGACGGCCGGAATCGGTCGAGCTCGGGAACGGCGCTTCAGGGCACGGCAAGGCAAGCGAGCGGCGGCATTGGCCTCCTTGGGGTGTGCTAAGCACGACTACGTGCTCAGTTGAGCTTGCCAGGCACGGTAGCGAAGGTGACGAGCACGGCAACGGCGGCGAGCTCCGGCAAGAATGGCGGCAGCAGCTAGGGGGCACACGCGGGCACAGAGAGAGAGGGGAAAGAGAGAGGGCTCACAGTGAGCCTGCAGACGTGCTCAGTGGGCTCGGGGGAGGCTCGACGGCGCCGGAATCGACGGCGGATGGCGGCGGGGATCCGAGGAAGAAGACGATGCTGGCGACGGCGCTGGTGCTCCTCCGCTCGAACGGCTTGGCGTAGCCGACGTAGAGGACGACGGTGAAGCGGATGGACACGGCAGCGCGGCGCGGTGAGGCCAGTGGCCACTGAATCGACGCGGTGACGGCGATGGCCGCGTCGGGCGAGCCCGAGAACGAGCGAGGAGGGCGAGGGGAGAAGGGGATGAGGACGGG
Organism: Elymus sibiricus; assembly: GCA_039707655.1. NCBI lineage: Eukaryota > Viridiplantae > Streptophyta > Magnoliopsida > Poales > Poaceae > Elymus > Elymus sibiricus. Next base: position 152,664,301 of record CM077670.1, on the reverse strand, counting down.
CGCGAGTGCCCAAGGCCGCGGTGGCGTTCTTATCCCCTCCCGCGGCGTTGTAGCGGCGCGGAGCGGCGAGCCGGTCCGGCGTCGGTCGTGCGCGCGCCCAGCCGACACGGGGAGGAGGGAGACGGTGGTAGTGGGCTGCGCCACACTGTAGCCACTTAAGCCCACAAGCACAGTAGGTTTAGGCCTTTTCCCTTTTTCTTTTCTGTTTTCTTTTTACAGTGAAGGTTTTGCAATATTTTGAGCTGCCAAATAAATTTTGTAAAATCTGGGACTTGGCCACATAATTACTTTGCAATTTTTGGCACTGCCACAAAAAGTTTGGGAGGCATTTGAATTTGTTTGAATTTTTCATAAATGGAAAGGCATTTAAAAATGTTGTTTTGGCACTGTTTTAAATGCTATAGCCCATTTTAGCAACTAAGTGATGTTGTTTTCCTGAACAAATAATTGTTTTGGAATATTTGCTAAATGATGAACTATTTTGCAGCGACTTTTGTGCAACTTCAAATTTCACTTACAATTCGAATTGAATTCAGTGGTGGAATTTGAAATGAGATATGAATTCACTGTGCTCATGCATTGCAAATCAAGGTGACTTAGCATAATCATTAAGGATCACTGTAGTTCATTACACAGGGGTGTTATAATTCTCCTCCTCTAAAAGAAATTCTCGTCCCGAGAATTAAGAGGTACAAGGGAAAAGATCGGGGTATTCTTCACGAAGACGATCCTCACGTTCCCAGGTGGCTTCATCTTCAGTGTGATTTGACCACTGCACTTTAAGGAACTTGGTTGTCTTCTGACGGGTCCGTCGTTCAGCTTGATCAAGAATGCGGATCGGATGCTCCTTATAAGATAGATCATCTTGCAATTCGAGCATTTCATGATCCACTGCACGGTGTGGATCCTTGAAGCAACGGCGGAGTTGCGACACATGGAAGACATCGTGGATGTGAGAGAACTGCGGTGGCAACTCCAATTTATAAGCCACCCATCCATGTCTGGCGAGGATGCGGAAGGGACCAATGTAGCGAGGAGCTAACTTGCCCTTGATTCCAAAATGATGAGTGCCCTTCAAAGGAGTGACACGCAAATAAGCTTGCTCACTAGGTTGATAGGTTGATCCCTAATGTTTACGATCATAATTGCTCTTCTGGCGGGACTGGGCCGCATTGAGATTTTCCCGGACAATACAGACTTGCTCTTCAGCTTGTTGGATAATATCCGGACCAATGAGCGGCCGTTCCCCAGTTTCTGACCAATTCATAGGGGTTCGACACTTACGTCCATATAGTACTTCGAAGGGTGCCATCTTCAAACTGGCTTGATAGTTGTTGTTGTATGAGAATTCAGCATATGGGAGAGATTCTTCCCACTTCTTGCCAAACGACATGACACAAGCACGCAGCATATCTTCAAGCACTTGATTAACCCGTTCAACTTGACCTTGGGACTGGGGGTGATAAGCTGTGCTCCAGGTTATATGAGTTCCCATAGCTTCTTGGAAACTTGCCCAGAACTTTGAGGTGAAGAGGTTGCCATGGTCTGAACTGATCTCCTTCCGAATACCGTGGAGTGTCACAATTCTGAAGATATACAAGTCTGCTAACTGACTAGCAGTGATCGTCTCCTTGACTGGCAGAAAATGTGCAACTTTGGACAATTGGTCGACGACGACAAGAATAGCATCGTGGCCTTTCTTTGATTTGGATAGGCCAGTGATGAGATCCATTTGAACCTTGTCCCATTTCCACACAGGGATAGGAAGCGGTTGTAGGAGGCCAGCTGGCTTTTGATGTTCTGCTTTGACGCGACGGCAAACGTCACATTCAGCAACATAGCGAGCAATGTCTTGCTTCATTTTAGACCACCAGTACCTTTGACGGATGTCGTGATACATCTTGGCACTACCCGGATGAATAGACAGCGGTGTATCATGTGCCTCCTTCATAACTTTATCTGTCATAAGTTCGAACCGAAGTACCACAAGGCGATCTCTGAAGTACAAGGTTCCATCTTCAGCAATCGAGAAATCTCTGGCTTTCTCAAAAGCAAGATCCTATTTCATCTGATCAACTTCAGCGTCTTTTGCTTGCGCATACTTAATAGCTTTCTCGAGAGTTGGTTCCAGGACAAGGGCATTGAGACAACCCTGTAGAACAATGTGGAGGTTCAACTTGCGAAGTTCTTCATAAAGAAGAGGTTGAGCTCGTTGAACCATGAGATTGTTGCAATAAGACTTGTGACTCAAAGCATCGGCCATTACATTAGCCTTACCAGGGGTATATGTAATACCGCAATCATAGTCTGTAATCGTTTCCATCCATCTCTGTTGACGAAGATTCAGATCCGGCTGAGTAAACAGATACTTCAGACTTTGATGATCCGTGTAGATCTCGCAATGATTACCAGGAGGTAACGTCGCCACAACTTCAATGCATATATAACTGCAGCAAGTTCGAGATCATGAACTGGGTAGTTCTCTTCATGAGGACGCAGTTGCCACGATGCATAAGAAATTACCTTGCGCTCTTGCATTAGGATACAACCTAATCCTTGACGAGATGCGTCACAATAAATCACGAAGCCTTTGCGGGAATCTAGAGGAGCAAGCACTGGTGCAGAAGTCAGCTTGTCCTTGAGAGTCTGGAAACTTTCCTGACATTTGTCTGTCCACTCAAACTTAACGCCTTTGTCAAGTAGATTAGTCAGAGGCTTGGCAATCTTTGAAAAGTTCTCGACAAAATGGCGGCAATAGCTTGCGAGTCCGAGAAAACTTCTCACTTGCTTGACGTTCTTCGGGGGAGTCCAGTCAAGAATAGCCTGAACTCGCTCTGGGTTGACAGCAATACCATCCTTAGAAATCACATGACCAAGGTAGGTCACTTCGGATAACCAGAATTCACACTTGGAATATTTGGCATATAGCTGATGCTCTCAAAGTTTTTCCAGAAAAAGACGAAGATGTTCAGCATGGTCTTCCTTATTCTTGGAATATACCAGGATATCATCTAGATAAACCACGACGAACTTGTCGAGGTAATCCATGAAGATATAATTCATCAATTGAGAGAACATTGCTGGAGCATTGGTTAACCCAAAGGACATGACGGTGTACTCGTATGAACCATAACGAGTAACGAAAGCGGTCTTGGGAATATCCTCTTCACAAACTCGGATCTGATGGTAACCCAACCTCAAGTCGAGTTCAGAGAATACTGATGAACCAGCAAGTTGATCATACATATCATTGATCCGAGGAAGCGGATACTTATTTTGAATTGTTGCCTGGTTAATGGGCCGGTAATCTTGGACTAACCGGTTCGTACCATCTTTCTTCTTGACAAAGAGAGAAGGTGCTCCCCAAGCAGAGGAACTTGGACGAATGAAACCCTTGCGAAGTGATTTGTCAATTTCCTCCTTAAGTTCAAGGAGTTCATGCGGCGGCATCTTATAAGGTCGTTTCGCAATAGGAGCAGTGCCTGGTCTCAAGTCGATGACAAACTCGACAGCTCTAATAGGGGGTACTCCTGGGAGTTCTTCTGGAAAGACATCTTGGAAGTCACGAATGACTGGAACGTTTTCGATTCCCTCAAGAGGTGAAGCGTTCAATGCATTCAAAGCATAAATCTGGGCTTCAGCATTTTGAATGAGATGAGCATGGTAGTTTACTATCTCATCCGAGGGGTGCAGGAGTTGAACGACTTTGGTGGCACAATGGATTGAGGCGGTATGAGCCTTCAACCAATCCATACCCAGTATGAGGTCGATTTGGGAAGACTTCAAAATAATGGGAAAAGCATGGAACTCCAGCCCTTCAATTTCAATGGTAACATTGGGGCTGAACATGGAGGCTTGGCATTGGCCCGTGGGAGTGTTTACCACTAACGGATGGTGCAACTTTTCATATTTAATGCCATGCATGTATGCAAAATCTTCGGATATGAAAGAATGTGATGCTCCTGAATTAAATAAAACAGAAGCTGGTACTGAATTAACAAGAAGAGTACCCATCACAGTAGCTGGTTGGTCTTCAGCTTCAGCCATATTAACATGATAAGCCTGACCACGACCATAAGAAGGTCTGGCATTGATGTTGCGAGGCTGATTGTTACCACGGCCATTACCACGGCCAGCAGATGGAAGTGCCAACCGATTCTGATTCTGATGGCATTCTTTGGCACGATGACCTGGACGTCCACATGTGAAGCACAGACCGTCATTGGGACGGGGAGCAGGAGCTCGAACCAGTGGAGCTTGAGGTCTTGGCTGCCTCGGCGGTGGAGGAGGCAGACGAGGTGTGATACATCTCCAACGCATCTATAATTTATGAAGTATTCATGCCATGTTTATTATAGTTTTGTATGATTTTGGTACACTTTTATATGGCTTTTATATGATTTTTATGGACTAACATATTGACCTAGTGCCCAGTGCCAGTTGCTGTTTTCTGCTTGTTTTTGGTTTTCCAGAAAATCCATATCAAATGAAGTCCAAATGCAGCGAAACTTTTTGATGATTTTTTCTGGAAGGAAACAGACCCAGGAAGCTTCGGGGGAGCAGCAGAAGACCCACAGGGGCCCCACAAGCCACCAGGGTGCGCCACCCCACCCAGGCGCGCCCTGGTGCCAGGTGGGCCCCCTGTGGCACCTCTTTGCGTGATTCCAACGCTGAAAAATCATATATATTAAGAAACCCCCAAAATTTAACCTAGATGAGTTTTTACGCCGCCGCAAGCCTCTGTTCCGAAGTGATCTCATCTACAGCCCTTTTCCGGCACCCTGTCGGAGAGGGGAATCATCACCGGAGGCTATCTTCATCATCCCGGCGGTCTCCATGACGAGGAGGGAGTAGTTCACCCTCGAGGCTGAGGGTATGTACTAGTAGCTATGTGTTTGATCTCTTTTTCTCGTGTTCTTGATTTGGCACGATCTTGATGTACCACGAGCTTTGTTAATATAGTTGGATCATATGGTGTTTCTCCTTCTCTATCTTGTTGTGATGAATTGAGTCTTTCCCTTTGAGGTTTCGTTATTGTTGGATTGAATATTTCAGATTTGAGAACACTTGATGTATGTCTTGCATGTGGATACCCGTGGTGACAATGGGGTATTCTATTGGTTCACTTGATATATGTTTTGGTGAACAACTCGCGGATTCCCGTGACCTTGGGGTGATCTAGGCATAGGGGTTGGTTTCACGTTTTCATTATCTTTTCTCCGATAAGAAACTTTGGGGCACTCTTTGAAGTTCTTTGTGTGGATTGAATATTATGATTATGAAGTTGTTTGATGCATATCGTATAATCAACTCACGGATACTTGTGGTGACATTGGAGTATTTAGGTGACATTAGAGTTGGTTGATGTGTATCATATGGTGTTATTTTAGTACGAACTCTAGGGCTGCTCATTACACTTATAGGAATAGCTCAATAGATTGATCGGAAAGGATAACTTTGAGATGGTTTCGTACCCTACAACAATTTCTATCTTATGTTCTCCGCTAATAGGAACTTTGGAGTGATTCTTTGTCGCACGTTGAGGGATTGTTATATGATCCAATTATGTTAGCATTGTTGAGAGATTTCACTAGTGAAAGTATGAACTCTAGGCCTTGTTTTCAAGCATTGCAATACCGTTTGTGCTCACTTTTGTTACTTGCTACCTTGCTGTTTTTATATTTTCAGATTACAAAAACCTATATCTACTATCCATACTACACTTGTATCACCATCTCTTCGCTGAACTAGTGCACCTATACAATTTACCATTGTATTTGGTGTGTTGGGGACACAAGAGATTTCTTGTATTTGATTGCAGGGTTGTTTGAGAGAGACCATCTTCATCCTATGCCTCCCATGGATTGATAAACCTTAGGTCATCCAGTTGAGGGAAAATTGCTGCTGTCCTACAAAACTCTGCGCTTGGAGGACCAACACGAGTCTACAAGAATAAGTTGTGTAGTAGACATCAAGCTCTTTTCTGGCGCCGTTGTCGGGGAGGTGAGTGCTTGAAGGTATATCTTTAGATCTCGCAATCGAATCTTTTAGTTTCTTGTTTTATCACTAGTTTGGTTTATAATAGAAAACTACAAAAATTATGGAATTGAGGTTGCCTCATATTATTCATCTTTATAATGTCTTTCTTGAAAATGATGGAGCGGAAAATTGTGCTCAATTGATAGAAGAAGAATTCAATAAAATGTTTGGCATAAAATCTTTGAATGATGAGCCTAATTGCAATGTTGTTAGTATGAATTCTATGAGTATCCATGATGCTAATAATATGCAAAGCCACAAGCTTGGGGATGCTATGTTTGATGAAGATGATGTTTTTAGTCCCCCAAGTTTTGATGAGAAAATTTATTATGATGACTGCATGGCTCCTATCTATTGTGATGACATGTATGCTATAAATAATAATGATAACCATGAAACTTGTCATCATGATTTTAATTTTCAATTGGATTATGCCAATCAAGTATCTCATGGTAGTTATTTTGTTGAGGTTGCTCCCACTATTATGGATGAGAAGAAATTTGCTTATGTGGAGAGTAATAAAATTTCTATGCTTGTGGATCATGAAAAGAATGCTTTATGTGATAGTTATATTGTTGAATTCATTCATGATGCTACTGAAAATTATTATGAGAGAGGATCATATGCTTCTACATGTTTCAATAATATCAAGTTTTCTCTCTATGTGTTGAAAGTTTTGAAGTTATGCTTGTTTTGCCTTCCTATGCTAGTTGATTCTTGCTCGCATAAACTATTTGCTCACAAAATCCCTATGCATAGGAAGTGGGTTAGGCTTAAATGTGCTAGTCATATGCTTCATGATGCTTTCTTTGTGTTTCAATTCTTTACTTTTATGCGAGCATCATTGAAATCATTATGCCTAGCTAAAAGGCTTTAAAGAAAAGCGCTTGTTGGGAGACAACCCAATATTTGTACCTACTGTTTTTGTGTGTTCACATGATTAAGCTACTATAGTAATCATGTTTTATATGTTTTCTTTCAATAATGTGCCAAGTAAGACCTTTGGGATAGTGTGGATATTTGTTGATTTGATTCTGTGCAAAAACAGAAACTTTTGCGTCCAGTGCTGGAATTTCTATTATGTACTGGAGCGTGATAAAATTCTGAAATTTTAAGACAGTATTGGGTTATAAATTTTTTACGTTTTCCTAATTTTTCAGAATTTTTGGAGGTACATAAGTATGATTTTTAAATCGCTTACTACACGCTGTTCTGTTTTTGATAGATTCTGTTTTCGATGCATAGTTTGCTTGTTTTAGTGTTTCCATAGCTTATATTGAGTAATATAAATTGTGGAAATGATATAATACTGTAGGAATTATGTGAGAACAATTATGAATCTTTTCTTGACAGTACCTAAGTGGATGATTTATTTTTATCATACTAACCTATCTCACGAATTTCGGTTAAGTTTTGTGTGATTGAAGTTTTCAAGTTTTGGGTGAGATATCGATATGAGGAGAATAAGGAGCGGCAAGAACCTAAGCTTGGGGATGCCCAAGGCACCCCCAAGGTAATATTCAAGGAAGACCCAAGCAACAATGCTTGGGATGCCCCGGAAGGCATCCCCTCTTTCGTCTTCAACATTATCGGTAACCTCACTTGGAGCTATATTTTTATTCGTCACATAATATGAGTTTTGCTTGGAGCATCATTTTATTTTGTTGAGATTTGCTTTATGCTATCAATAATCATGTTTTGTATCTTGTAGTTCAATAAAATGCCAATTATAGCCTTTACCATGCTCAGTTTGCAAGTTTATGTGTTGCTGTTTGAAAACAGAAAGTTTTCTGTTATGTCCTAAATTTTTGTGAATTCTCAGAACATGATAAAAATCTGAAATTTTTACACAGTAAGCATGCATAAGTTCTCTGTCACGTCGTAATTTTTCAGATTTTTTGGAGTTAGGGAAGTATGAATTTTAAATCCCACTTTACAGACTGTTCTGTTTTGGCAGATTTCGGTTATAGTTGCATTGTTTGCATATGTTGCTTGTTTAATGTTTCTATTTGTGGATAGGAGTATTAAATATGCAGAGGCATTTAGTATGCAATGTTTAATTATAATTTTAGTAATTTTCTACAGTAGGGAATGTTAAGGTTTTGAGTTGATTTATACTAACTTATCTCACGAGTTCTTGTTGAGTTTTGTGTGGATGAACTTTTTAAGATTTAGGAAAACCATGATATGAGAGGAATTAAGGAGACACAAAAGCTCAAGCTTGGGGATGCCTCCAAGTTAATATTTCAAGAAGTCTCAAGCATCTATGCTTGGGGATGCCCTGGTAGGCATCCCACCTTTCTTCATCAACAATTATCGGTTAGTCTTGGTTGAGCCTAAGTTTTTACTTCTTCACATGAGATGTGCTATTTTTGGAATGTCATTTTATTTGTTTTCTTTGATGTTTGAATAAAAATACTTAAGATCTGAAATTTTTAAATGAGAGAGTCCTCACATAGCTACCTATGTACTTAACTACTCATTTGGTCTTCACTTATATCTTTTTGGAGTAGTTTGTCATTTACTCTTGTTCTTCACTTATATCCTATGAGTAAATTGTTGAAATGAATTGATTGTGAGCCCCCATTTACTCTTGTTCTTCACTTATATCCTAAGTAGTAGCAGTGTAGCATAGGACGGCCTTGGTGCAGGAACAGTCAAATGGTACATGCTGTGAGGAATCCAAATACGGCGCTTCTGCGAAGATGAGCCCAAAGATGAGCCCGCATCATGGGTGCGCTTGAGCGTGTCCTTGTGATCCTTCAGACCAGTCTCAACCTGAATGGCCTTATTCACTAAGGTGGCGAAGTCAGCGAAGTCTTGGACAAAGAGTGCTAGCTTGATATCAGGGTTGAGCCCTTCGCGAAACTTCTCCTGTCTGCGGGCATCAGTGGCGATATCTTCTTCAGCATAGCGGGATAATTCAATAAACTCCCGCTGGTAGACTTCCACAGTCTTGCTGCCCTGAGTGGGGTTGCGGAACTCACGTTTCTTCCGGTCCATGACTCCCTGGGGAATGTAGCGGGAACGGAAAGCAGCCTGGAACTCCAGCCAGGTGATGATTGTTCCAACAGGCAGTGTGCGTCTGTGGCTGTCCCACCATTGAGCTGCGGGACCCTTCAGAAAGTAGGACGCAAAAGTGACATAGCTGGCAGGGGCAACATTTGCCGACTCCATCTCATTTGTGATGTCACGGAGCCAGTCATCAGCGTCAAGCGGCTGAACTAAGTTGCGGAAGACAGTCGGGTTGAGGCGCATGAAGTCTTGCAAGGTTATTGGGGCTGGCTACTGGTTAGCATTTGGACGAGGAAACTGATCCATAATCCCTTGCATGAATTGACGATTCAGCTCAAACTGTTGCATCATTCCAGCCATGTAGTTGGGCGGTGGTGGATTGTTGGCACCACGGCCATGACCTGCGAGTCTAACCATCCTGCTAAAAATTAACAGGGGGTAGTTTAGCAATGAGCAATTGCAGAAGTATGGAATCATTCATGAAGTAACACGCACAACAAAGGAAGTGCAATAGATACATCACATCAGTCAAACATGACATACAGATACATACATAGAGTCGGTTACAAGCCAGCATTACAAGAACGGAAAGGAAATCTAGACATCTAGGCGGCACGCAGGCACACGGTGGAGGGATACAACAACGGGACATAGCAAAGGCTACGTCAACGTCGGAGAAAACCACTGAAGCCAGGCAACTGCAAGTGACGATGCAGGGTGTCCTCAACACGAGGATCCTGCACTCCGTGAACACTCTGGTGCAGAACCTGGTCCCGGACTGGAAGAAGAGGACCACGTGGAGGAGTAAGACCTCCAACGGCAGGCCACTCAAGACCTGTCGGCATCTCTGTCCTGTCCGGGTAAAGGATGAACTCAGGATGCATCCCTGCACTGACTGCTGGTAGCAACTATGTCAGAGCATCGTAAAGACGAGCACGAGTGGCGTACAACTCGACAGCAAGGGCTCGGGCTGTGTGATCCAGAGCCTCAGTGTACTGGACCAGAACCCGCGGGTCATAACGACGTAGCACATAAGGAGTACAGACAGCAGTGTAGCATCCACTCTCATCCCCAGCGGGGACATACGGGATGTATCTGAATCCAGTCTCCTCCAAGCAAGGGTGCTCTCCACGGAGATGGGCAATAGCAGAATAGGCAGCATCATGGACTGCCATGTCAACAGTCCCTCCAATACCATGAAAGGTGTGCAACTCAGTGATGGAGTTATTCTGCCGATCAAAGATTCGAACCACAGCGCGGTACTGCTCCTGGTTGAACTCGTGGTAGTCCTCGTAAACAGTGTACTCGGGGAACCAGGGATATCCCAGCCTGGTCAAGAGGTCGACCAGGATAGCAGGGAATCCAGTCGCATCAACAGCCATAGCCTGGCATACGAGCTACGGTGCGGGACGCATCTGAAACAAGGAGTTCAAGGATGTCAAATAACAGTGTGTGTATCATACATCATACATTCCAAGGAATAGTTGCTGATAATCCTGATCTCCGGGTTGATGTGATCACGAGATCCTAATGTTAGAGTTAGTAAAATCTTTAACCCGAATAGAAGAGAGATCAGAGTCCCACAGTAAAGAAGAGGAATAAAAGATCCTAATCCCAACCATTGGCGACGTGGGCCCGTAAGCCACACAGCCATGTTAGTAAAACAGTTTTTCAAAGACTAGACTCAACTTCGGCCAAGGAGTTGGAAAGGGGGCTACCTACAGGGAGTCGGCTCTGATACCAACTTGTGACGCCCCGACTCAATCGTGCACTAATCATACACGCAAATGCACACGATCAAGATCAGAGACTCACGGGAAGATATCACAACACAACTCTAGACACAAATAAAAGTCATACAAGCTTTATATTACAAGCCATGGCCTCGAGGGCTCGAATACATAAGCTCGAGTTACACAAGAGTCAACGGAAGCATCAGTATCTGAGTACATACATAATTAGACAAAGGTTGCCTTAAGAAGGCTGAGCAAAACAACGACATCTAGATTGAAAAGGCACAGGCCTCCTGCCTGGGAGCCTCCGAACTACTCATGGTCGGCGGTATCCATGTAGTAGTAGGCTCCGTCGTGGTAGTAGTAGTCGTCGACAGGGTCAGCGACCTCCGGGGCTCCGTCATTTGATCGCAGCAATCGGGTATGGGGGAAAAAGGTAGCAAAGCAACCGTGAGTACTCATCTGAAGTACCGCCTGTCCCTTCAGTCCCGCAGTAACAGTTAAAAAAGGGGCGACAGTTAAAGGTAACAGTGTGTGTTTATCATCAAGGGGGAAGTCCGAGGAATCACCCTCGATGGACTCCCACTTGATGTATCCGTCAAGGTGAACTTGGAGGAATCACCCTCGATGGGTTCACACTTGAGGGGCTGCATGACAAAGGCATCATCGAAGGTGGTGAAAGAGGAACCTCCCTCGGTAACCCACAACCGACTAGCTACGCTACAGAGATATCATCAGAAGTGCGGTAGGAGGTTTCACCCTCGACACTCGGTAGTAGCTCTGCAGAGTCATACAACTAAGGGGGGTGTGCGGTGATGTGTCAGTCTCTGCACCTCGATCATATTGATTGAGTCATCCGGTAGCAAAGCGGGGCAACACGGACAAGGGTGCGGGGCCACTGATGGATCACTAACTAGCCTATACTAAGCATATAGGACAACAGATAAAGTATCAACAACAGGTTACAAAATCAGGCTATGCATCAGAATAGGAGGTACGGACAACAGTAGCAAATTCTAATGCAAGCAGGGGAGAGAAAGAATTGGGCGATATTGAAATGATCAAGGGGGTTTTGCTTGCCTGGAAGCTCTTCGGAAAGGGGCTGGACGTCAAAAGTGTAGTGGTACTCGGGAGTAGCGTCGGTCTCGGGGTCTACCGGAGAGAAGAGGGGGAAGAAACAATAAATATAAAGCAAACAAATGCAACACAATGAAAGTCATGGCAATATGTTGTTCTAGGGGTGACCTAACGCAGTGCTACACGTTACAGACGGAGCGGGAAAATATCTGGAAATATTTTCCCGGTTTTAGGCATGTTTTAGGCATCTGTCAGACAGAAGAACCGTTGGGGAAGGTTCCATGTTTGCAGTGTTGGAGGCATGTGACATCTACATGGAGGGCATATTCGGATTTGTCTTATTTTTCTGATTATTTTTCATATATAAATTATTTTCATCCGAGATACGGTTTAATTTCTATGATTTTTCAAAGTTTTAATCATTTTCTGGAATTTCTGGAATTATTTTAATTCGAATTATCCAAATAGTAAAATGCTAGGGGTACCCAGAATTGTACCCAGCTGATCAACAGAGAGGCTGGCCAGTGGGCCTAGTTGACTGGGTCAACTGCCCAGTCAGCAGAGGCTGACTGGTGGGTCTGTTGCCCAGTCAGCAGGCTGACTGGTCAACCCTATCCACTGGAACAGTGGACTAGGCCCACATGTCAGTGACAAAGGGCTAATCCGGGTTTATTTTAATTAAACTGAGTTAATAAGAGGGTGGGTCCCCTATGTCAGTGACTAAACTAATTACCAGATTAAGTTAAATTTAATACCGGATTAATTAAGCGCGTGGGGTCCACCTGTCAGTGACTGGGGCTGCCCAGTCAGCACGTTGACTGGGTCAACGCGGTCAACTGGGCCCTTGGGACCCACTGGCAGTGACCTAGGGTAGGCCCCAGGCGACGCCAGGTCAGTGGCGGCCGGCATTTCACCGCCGGCGACCAAAAACGCAGCGGCGTGCATGGGAGCTCGTCGGGATTCGGCTACGGGCGGCGGTTTCAAGCGCGGTTGGGGTCGTTCGAATGAGCGGAGCGAGCCGCGTCGAACGGTGGCGGTGACGAAGGATGGGGTGGCTCATAGCGACGGCGGCGACCAGCGCGGCGGACGGCCGGAATCGGTCGAGCTCGGGAACGGTGCTTCAGGGCACGGCAAGGCAAGTGAGCGGCGGCATTGGCCTCCTTGGGGTGTGCTGAGCATGACTACGTGCTCAGTTGAGCTTGCCAGCCACGGTAGCGATGGTGACGAGCACGGCAGCGGCGGCGAGCTCCGGCAAGAATGGTGGCAGCAACTAGGGGACGCGCGCGGGCACAGAGAGAGAGGGGAAAGAGAGAGGGGCTCACAGTGAGCCTGCAGACGTGCTTAGTGGGCTCGGGGGAGGCTCAACGGCGCCGGAATCGACGGCGGACGGCGGCGGGGATCCGAGGAAGAAGACGATGCTGGCGACGGCGCTGGTGCTCCTCCGCTCGAACGGCTTGCCGTAGCCGACGTAGAGGATGACGGCGAAGCGGATGGACACGGCGGCGCGGCGCGGTGAGGCCAGTGGCCCCTGAATCGACGCGGCGACGGCGATGGCCGCGTCGGGCGAGCCCGAGAACAAGCGAGGAGGGCGAGGGGAGAAGGGGATGAGGACGGGCGCGAGTGCCCGAGGCCGCGTTGGCGTTCTTATCCCCTCCCGCGATGGCCGCGTCGGTCGTGCGCGCGCCCAGCCAGCACGGGGAGGAGAGAGAGGAGGGAGACGGCGGGAGTGGGCTGGGCCGCACAGTAGCCACTTAAGCCCACAAGCATAGTAGGTTTAGGCCTTTTCCCTTTTTCTTTTCTGTTTTTTTTACAGAGAAGGTTTTGCAATATTTTGAGCTGCCAAATAAATTTTGTAAAATATGGGACTTGGCCACATAATTACTTTGCAAATTTTGGCACTGCCACAAAAAGTTTGGGAGGCATTTGAATTTGTTTGAATTTTTCATAAATGGAAAGCCATTTAAAAATGCTGTTTTGGCACTGTTTTAAATGCTATAGCCCATTTTAGCAACTAAGTGATGTTGTTTTCCAGAACAAATAATTGTTTTGGAATATTTGATAATGATGAACTATTTTGCAGCAACTTTTGTGCAACTTCAAATTTCAGTTACAATTTGAATTGAATTCAGTGGTGGAATTTGAAATGAGATATGAATTCACTGTGCTCATGCATTGCAAATCAAGGTGACTTAGCATAATCATTAAGGATCACTGTAGCTCATTACACAGGGGTGTTACACATAATTAGGCCCAATTATATAACGGGCCTTTAGAAGTGATGTCTACTACGCAACTTTTATTCTTGTAGACTCTGTTGGGCCTCCAAGCGCAGAGTTTTGTAGGACTGTAGCAAATTTCCCTCAAGTGAATGACCTAAGGTTTATCAATCCATGGGAGGCATAGGATGAAGATGGTCTCTCTCAAACAACCCTGCAATCAAATACAAGAAATCTCTTGTGTCCCCAACACATCCAATACAATGGTAAATTGTATAGGTGCACTAGTTCGGCGAAGAGATGGTGATACAAGTGTAGTATGGATAGTAGATATAGGTTTTTGTAATCTGAATAAATAAAAACAGCAAGGTAGCAAGTGATAAAAGTGAGCACAAACGGTATTGCAATGCTTAGAAACAAGGCCTAGGGTTTGTACTTTCACTAGTGCAATATCTGAACAGTGCTAACATAATTGAATCATATAACAATCCCTCAACGTGCAACAAAGAATCACTCCAAAGTTCTTATCTAGCGGAGAACATAAGATGAAATTGTTGTAGGGTACGAAACCACCTCAAAGTTATCTTTTCCGATCAATCTATTGAGCCATCCCTATAAGTGTCAAAAACAGCCCTAGAGTTCGTACTAAAATAACACCATATGATACGCATCAACCAACTCTAATGTCACCTAGATACTTCAATGTCACCACAAGTATCCATGAGTTGATTACTGGATATGCATCAAACAACTTCAGATTCATAATATTCAATCCACACAAAGAACTTCAAAGAGTACCCCAAAGTTTCTATCGGAGAAAAGGAGATGAAAACGTGTACCAACCCATATGCCTAGATTACCCCAAGGGTCACGGGAATCCGCAAGTTGATTACCAAAACATGCATCAAGTGATTCAATAGAATACCCCATTGTCACCATGGGTATCCACATGCAAGACATATATCAAGTGTTCTCAAATCCAAAGTATTCAATCCGACAATAACGAAACCTCAAAGGGAAAGACTCAATTCATCACAAGAAGATAGAGAGGGAAGAAACACCATATGATCCAACTATATTAACAAAGCTCGCGGTACATCAAGATCGTGCCAAATCAAGAACACGAGAGAGAGAGAGATCAAAACACATAGCTACTGGTACATACCCTCAGCCCCGAGGGTGAACTACTCCCTCCTCGTCATGGAGACCGCCGGGATGATGAAGATGGCCTCCGGTGATGATTTCCCTCTCCGGTAGAGTGCCGGAACAGGGCTCCGGATGAGATCGCTTCGGAACAGAGGCTTGCGGCGGCGGCGTGGAAGTTCTAGGTTTCTTTTTGGGGTTTTATATTTATAGGATTTTTCAGCGTTGGATTCACCCCAGGCTTGTCGCTTACTTGTGAGGCTTCTGGTCCTTCCTCGAAGCTTCGGGGGTCTCTTTTGGTCCATAAAAAATCACCGTAAATTTTCAGCCCAATCTGAGAACTTTTATTTCTGCACAAAAAACAATACCACGGTAGTTCTGCTGAAAACAGCGTCAGTCCGGGTTAGTTCTAATCAAATCATACCAAAACCATATAAAAATTGTTGTAAACATGGCATGAGTACTTCATAAATTATAGATACGTTGGAGACATATCAGCATCCCCAAGCTTAATTCCTGCTCGTCCTCGAGTAGGTAAATGATAAAAGAAATAATTTCTGAAGTGTGAATGCTAGTATAGTGCATAAGTTTGATCAATGATAATTTGAATCACTTTTTCTAGCATCATTATATATCATAAACAGTAGCTCATCTCATAATACTTCTCATGATCAAGTAGCAAGCTATTCACATGCTAAAGTATAGACCATAAACTTTCTTGAAAACTAACAAACTATGTTCTCAGTCATCAAACAATTGCAATTCATCTTATTTTCAGGAAGGGTCTATGTAAGAGCTTTGATTTAGCAAATTAAACATACTCAACTATCATATAGTCTTCCATGATTGCTGACACTCAAAGCATATTTTTAGAACAAACCATTTCAGTCAAACACATAGGAAGATAGGAGCTTAATGTTTTGCCTCCCAACTTATTTATCTCAGGGATAATGTCAACAATAATAACTCACGATCACCTATTCAACTGGATATATGTGCCTGGATCTTTCCCCACCACATGATGCTTGCCAAGAGAGAAAATAAAAACAGAATAGAGAAGAACGCTATTGACTCTTGCATAAAAGTAAATACATAAAGTAAAAGATAGGCCCTTCGCGAGGGAAGCAGAGGTTGTCATGCGCTTTTTATTTTTGGATGTGCAAGCTCTTAATGCAAAGGAACGTCACTTTATATTGCCCCTTGTGATAGCAACCTTTATTATGCAGTCCGTCGCTTTTATTTCTTCACCATCACAAGTTCCTACAAAGCTTATTTTCCCTTACAATAAAAGATCATACATATTTAGGAGCAATTTTTATTGCTTTTGCACCGATGACAACTTACTTGAAGGATCTTATTCAATCCATAGGTAGATATAGTGGACTCTCATGGAAAAAAACTGGGTTTAAGGGTTTTTGGATGAACAAGTAGTATTTCTACTTAGTACGAAATTTTTGGCTAGCAAAATATTATGAGGAAGCACCACATGTTAGAGGATCCATGACAATATAACATCTATGTGAATATAAACAAACATAACCCATTACGTTGTCTTCCTTGTCGAACATCAACTACTTGATCAAGTTTGAAAATAATTAATGGGGGCTCACAATCATAGAAGATGTCCAAGATAGTATATTTATATGTTAAATCTCTCTTCCTTCAAAATTCTTTCATGAATTGTTCAAGTGACGAATGCTATGTTTGCTAACTTTCAATAAATTTTACCAATTATACTTCTTATATGTGAAGTCATTACTCCCCATGGGACAAGCATATGAAACATATATAATTTCAGATTTATGATATTCAATTCATTAAATAATTCACTCTTAGGATATAAGTGAAGCACGAGAGTGAATGACAAACTACTCAAGAAGATATAAGTGAAGATCAATGAATAGTTAAACAATTAAGTAGCTATGTGAAGACTCTCTCCAAATAAAGATTTCAGATCTGATAATTTTATTTACACAGCAAACAAAATGAAAATAAAAGGACACTCGAAGAATAGCACATATCATGTGAACAAGTAAAAACATAGGCTAACCGATAGGTGTTGATGAAGAAAGGTGGGATGCCTACCAGGGCATCCCCAAGCTTAGTTGCTTGAGACTTCTTGGAATGTTATCTTGTGGAGCCTTTGGCATCCCCAAGCTTGAGCTCTTGTGTCTCCATAATTTCTCTCATATCATGGCTTCTCCTAAATCTTAAAAAGTTCATCCACACAAAACTCAACAAGAACTCGTGAGATAAGTTAGTATAAATCAACTCAAAACCTTAACATTCTCTACTTTAGCAAATCACTGAAATTATAATTAAACATTGCATACTAAATGCCTCTGCATATTTAATACTCCTATCCACAAATAGAAACATTAAACAAGCAAACATATGCAAACAATGCAACTATAACTGAAATCTGTCTAAACAGAATAGTCTGTAAAGGATGGAATAAAAAGTATACTTCCTTAACTCCAAAAATTCTGAAAAATTACCACGTGACAGAGAACTCATGCATTATTACTCTGTAAAAATTTCAATATTTTATCATGTTCTGACTATTCACCAATATTCAGGACATAACAGGAAACTTTCTGTTTTCAAACAGCAACTCGTAAACTTGTAAACTGAGCATGGTAAAGACTATACTTGACATTTTATTGAAATAAAAGATACAAAACATGATTACAGATAACAGAAAGCAAATCCAAATAAAAGAAGATGACGCTCCAAGAAAAACACATATTATGTGACGAATTAAAATATAGCTCCAAGTGAGGTTACTGATAGTGTTGAAGATGAAAGAGGGGATGCCATCCGGGGCATCCCCAAGCTTAAATGCTTGAGTCTTCCTTGAGTATTACCTTGGGGTGCCTTGGGAATCCCCAAGCTTAGGGTCTTGCCATTCCTTATTCTCCTCATATCGATATCTCACCCAAAACTTGAAAACTTCAATCACATAAAACTTAACGGAACTCCGTGAGATAGGTTAGTATGAAAATAAATCATCCACTTAGGTACCGTCAAGACAAGATTCATAATTGTTCTCACATAATGCCTACTGTATTATATCATTTCCACAATTTATATTACTCAACATAAGCTATGGAAACACTAAAACAAACGAACTATGCAATAAAAACAGAATCTAAGAAAAACAGAACAACATGTAGTGAGCGAATTAAAACGCATACTTCTGTACCTCCAAAAATTCTGAAAAATTAGGAAACGTAAAAAATTTCTAACCCAATACTGTGTAAAAATTTCAGAATTTTATCACGCTCCAGTACAGAACAGAAATTCCAGCACTGAACGCAAAAGTTTCTGTTTTTGCACATAATCAAATCAACAAGTATCCACACTATCCCAAATGCTTTACTTGGCACATCATTGAAGGAAAACATATAAAAAATGATTACTATAGTAACTTAATCATGTGGACACACGAAAATAGTAGGTATAAATATTGGGTTGTCTCCCAACAAGCGCTTTTCTTTAATGCCTTTTAGCTAGGCATGATGATTTCAAAGATGCTCACATAAAAGTAAAGAATTCAAAAATAACGGAAGCATCATGAAGCATATGACTAGCACATTTAAGACTAACCCACTTCCTATGTATAGGTATTTTGTGTGCAAACAATTTATGGGAGCAAGAAACAACTAGCATAGGAAGGCAAAACAAGTATATATTCAAAACATTCAATACATAGAGAGGAAACTTGATATTATTGAGATATGTAGAAGCATATATTCCTCTCTCAAAATAATTTTCAGTAGCATCATGAAGAAATTCAACAATATATCCATCACACAAAGCATTCCTTTCATGATCCACAAGCATAGAATTTTTATTACTCTCCACATAAGCAATTTTCATCTCATTCATAATAGTGGGAGCAACCTCAACAAAATAACTATCATGAGATACTTGACTGGCATAATCCAATTGAAAATTAAAATCATGATGACAAATTTCATAGTTATTATTATTCTTTATAGCATACATGTCATCACAATAATCATCATAGATAGCAACTTTGTTGTCATAATCAATTGAAACCTCTTCCAAAATAGTGGAATCATCATTAAATAAAGTCATGACCTCTCCAAATCCACTTTCATAATTATTGCCATAAGATTCAACACCCTCCAAAATAGTGGGATCATTAGAACCTAGAGTTGACACTCTTCCAAACCCACTTTCATCAATATAATCATCATAAATAGGAGGCTTGCAATCATCATAATAAATTTGCTCATCAAAACTAGGGGGACTAAAAAGATCATATTCATCAAACATAGCATCCCCAAGCTTATGGCTTAGCATATCATTAGCATCATGGATATTCAAAGAATTCATACTAATAACATTGCAATCATGCTTATCATTCAAAGATTTTATGCCAAACATTTTATTGAATTCTTCTTCTAACACTTTGGCACAATTTTCCGATCCATCATTTTCAAGAAAGACATTATAGAGATAAAGCATTTAAGGAAACCTCAATTCCATTTTTTATAGTTTTCTTTTATAAACCAAACTAGTGAAAAACAAGAAACTAAAAGATTCAATTGCAAGATCTAAAGATATACCTTCAAGCACTCACCTCCCCGGCAACGGCGCTAGAAAAGAGCTGGATGTCTACTACGCAACTTTTATTCTTGTAGACTCCGTTGGGCCTCCAAGCGCAGAGTTTTGTAGGGCAGTAGCAAATTTCCCTCAAGTGGATGACCTAACGTTTATCAATCCATGGGAGCCGTAGGATGAAGATGGTCTCTCTCAAACAACCCTGCAATCAAATACAAGAAATCTCGTGTGTCCCCAACACACCCAATACAATGGTAAATTGTATAGGTGCACTAGTTCGGCGAAGAGATGTTGATACAAGTGTAGTATGGATAGTAGATATAGGTTTTTGTAATCTGAATAAATAAAAACAACAAGGTAGCAAGTGATAAAAGTGAGCACAAACGGTATTGCAATGCTTAGAAACAAGGCCTAGGGTTCATATTTTCACTAGTGCAATCTCTCAACGGTGCTAACATAATTGAATCATATAACAATCCCTCAACGTGCAACAAAGAATCACTCCAAAGTTCTTATCTTGCGGAGAACATAAGATGAAATTGTTGTAGGGTACGAAACCACCTCAAAGTTATCTTTTCTGATCAATCTATTGAGCCATCCCTATAAGTGTCACAAACAGCCCTAGAGTTTGTACTAAAATAACACCATATGATACGCATCAACCAACTCTAATGTCACCTAGATACTCCAATGTCACCACAAGTATCCGTGAGTTGATTACTCGATATGCATCAAACAACTTCAGATTCTTAAGAGTACCCAAAGTTTCTATCAGAGAAAAGGAGATGAAAACGTGTACCAACCCATATGCCTAGATTACCCCAAGGTCACGGGAATCCGCAAGTTGATTACCAAAACATACATCAAGTGATTCAATAGAATACCCCATTGTCACCACGGGTATCCACATGCAAGACATATATCAAGTGTTCTCAATTCCAAAGTATTCAATCCGACAATAACGAAACCTCGAAGGGAAAGACTCAATTCATTAGAAGATAGAGAGCGAAGAAACACCATATGATCCAACTATATTAACAAAGCTCGCGGTACATCAAGATCGTGCCAAATCAAGAACACGAGAGAGAGAGAGATCAAACACATAGCTACTGGTACATACCCTCAGCCCCGAGGGTGAACTACTCCCTCCTCGTCATGGAGACCGCCGGGATGATGAAGATGGCCTCCGGTGATGATTTCCCCCTACGGTAGAGTGCCGGAACAGGTCTCCGGATGAGATCGTTTTGGAACAAAGGCTTGCGGCGACGGCGTGTAAGTTCTAGGTTTCTTTTCGGGGTTTTCTATATTTATAGGATTTTTCAGCGTTGGATTCACGCCAGGGAGCCCACGAGGGAGTGACAAGCTCGGTAGGCGCGCCCCCCAGGCTTGTTGCTTCCTCGTGAGGCTTCTGCTCCTTCCTTGAAGCTTCGGGGGTCTCTTTTGGTCCATAAAAAATCACCGTAAATTTTCAGCCCAATCCGAGAACTTTTATTTCTGCACAAAAAACAACACCACGGTAGTTCTGCTGAAAACAGCGTCAGCCCGGGTTAGTTCTAATCAAATCATACCAAAACCATATAAAACTATTGTAAACATGGCATGAGTACTTCATAAATTATAGATACGTTGGAGACGTATTAAGAAGGCCGATAGTAAAAGTGGGCTGAAATTTATCCACGGAGACCACTGGCCATTAAGAGGCCGAAAGTCACTTGTACCAGAAATGGGCCCAAATGATGCATGGGCCGTTAAGAGGTCGAAAGTCACTTGTACCAGAAATGGGCCCAAATGCTGCACGGGCCGTTAAATGGCCAAAAGTTAAACCAGGCCGAAAACGGCCCAAGTGCATGAAGGGCCGCTAATAGGCCGAAACAATCATCGGGGCAAACTGGGACAAACTGTTCAATGGGACTATAACAGGCCATAATACAAATCGGGCCTTAAATGGGCCCAAAACACAGTGGACTGTTAACAGGCCATTCTGATATGGGTCGTAATTTGGGCCAAAACATGGTAGGCTGTTAACGAGCTGGCCCACTAGTATCTGACGAAATCTTGTGGGCCTTTGGCTGAGCTGGCCCGTTTAACCTGAATGGGCCACTATTGGGCCGTGCCACATGTAACACCCGCTGTAATTAAGCTACAGTAAACCCCTGCAAATTATGCCAAGTCATCTGGTCTTGCAATGCCACTTGTCATTTGGCTTTAGCACAAATTCAAATTCTAAATTCAAATAGCAAGGAAATAAACCCTTCAATAAATTAAGCAAAAGTGTTCATAATATTGCAAAAATTCCCATAGCAATTATAAAAATAAAACCAACATTATTAAAATTCCCAAGTTGACCCTAGCATCCAAAATAGTACCAAACAGCACCCTTTTTAGCCATTAATTTGCAAACTAAAATTCAAATGAATTCAATTGAACCCCAAACCTTTTTATGGTAGTGCAGAATAATGTAAAGTAATTTTGAGTCAAAGTCCCATATTTAACAAAAGTCTTTAGCTATTAAATTTAATTGCAAAACAGTGGGGAAAGAATAATCCAGAAAAAGAAAAAGGAAAGGGTTGAAGTCTACTGTGCCAGTGGGCTTAAGTTCAACAGTGGCTGGCTCGGCCCGCGCAGCGTCACCTCTTACCTCCCTCCCCAGCTGTCGCCATGGCCGAGCCCGCGCGCGTGCGCCTGCGCGCTGCTCGACACCGAGGCACTACAGGGCGCCGGGAGGGGATAAGGATCCCGCGCACCTCCCCCTGGCGAACCCTAGCCCCTCAGATCCCCCTCCCTCACTCGCCTTCTTCCTCCCCGCGACGAGCCGATCCCCTCTCGCCATGGCCGACCTCAACCGCGCGCCCACTTAGCTCCCCGCCGTCTCTGCTTACACCAGGAGCATCGCCGCCGTCTGCCACATCGCCTGCGCAATCGGGCTCGAGCCGGGCGCATCTCCTTCGACCGGAACGAGCTCGTCTTCAACCTCGAATCGCCACCGTTCGTCGTCGAATCCGGCCACACCGAGCCTCCCCCGAGCTCGCGTTGCACCTCTGCAGGCTCCCAGTGAGCCCTCCTTCCCTCTCCCTCTTCCTTTGCGCTCGCGCACGCCCGCTAGCTACTTCCCGCCATTGCCGAGCTCTACTCCGCCGTTGAGCTCGCCGTCGTCATTGCGGTCGTCCGTTGGACGAACCGAGGGCATGAACGTGCTCCTTGGTATCCCAGGCAGCGCGTGGCACCCTAATTGGTCGCTGGCGAGCCTCGTTGCTCGATCCCGTGCACCTCCCGTTCCGGTCACAACCAGCGCTCGCCGTTGCCGTCGCTACCGTCCACCTGAGCTCGCGCCGGTGGCACAGATCAACGCGGCGTGCTCTCCTCGTTCGAACGCGCCTAGCCCCGCATCCAGACGTGGCCTGTGGCCGATTTCCGGCGAGACCCGGGCCGCGCTGCCGCGAAATGAGGTCGCCGACGTTTAAACGCCGGCGCCGCTGACGTGGCTCCGCCTGGGGCCCACCCTGGGTCACTGACCAGTGGGTCCCGCGGGCCCCTTTGACCGAGTTGACTAAGTCAACTATGCTGACTGGGCAGCCTAGTCGCTGACATGTGGGCCCCCCACCGTTAATTAACTAAATTGAATTTAAACTTAATATGCTAATTAAATTAGTCATTGACAGATGGGACCCACTAGCTAATTAACATTTTTGGTTAAATTAAACCTCTGTTAAAATATTTAGTCAATGACAGGTGGGTCCCACTAGTCAGTTTGACCAGTCAAAGTCAAAAGTTGACTGCTGACTGGGCAGTCAACTGGGGCCCACTGTCAACCTCTGATGTACATTTCTGCGTACACATCTGTGTACCCATAGCAATTAATATTTAAATGATTTTCGAATTTAATTAATTCCAGAAATTCCAGAAAATGATTAAAACTTTGAAAAATCATATAAAATAAACCGTAGCTCGGATGAAAATAATTTATATATGAAAAATGATCAGAAAAATAAGACGAATCCGAATATGCCCTCCATGTAGCTGTCACATGCCCACAACACTGCAAACATGGAACCTTCCCCTCCGGTTCATCTGTCTGACAGATGCCAAAAGCCGGGAAAATATTCCCAGATATTTTCCCGCTCCGTCTGTAACATGTAGCACTACGTTAGGTCACCCCCACTACAGTATTTTGCCATGACATGCATTGTGTTGCATTTGTTTGCTTGTATTTATTTTGTTTCCTCCCCCTCTTCTCTCCAGTAGAACCTGAGACCGACGCTGCTCCTGAATACGACTACGTCATCAACGACCCTTCTTCCCTTTCTCCAGAGCTTCCAGGCAAGCAAAACCCCTTGATCATTCCTATATCGCCCATTCTTTCTCTCCCATGCTTGCATTAGATTTTGCTACTGTAATTGAATGCTCCTATTCTGATGCATAGCCTGATTTTGTAACCTGCTATTGATACTTTACCTGTTGTCCTAAATGCTTAGTATAGGCTTGTTAGTGATCCATCAATGGCCCCACACCCTTGTCCTTGTTGCCATGCTTTACCACCGGTGACTCAATCAGTGTGATCGATGTACAGAGACTGAACACAGCACCGCACACCCCCTTAGTTGTACGACTCTGCAGAGCTACTATCGAGTGCCGAGGGTGATACCTCCTACCTCACTCCTGATGATATCTCTGTAGCGTAGCTAGTCGGTTGTGGGTTATCGAGGGTGATTCCTCGTTCACCACCTCCGATGATGCCTCTGTCGTGCAGCCCCTCAAGTGTGAACTTATCGAGGGTGATTCCTCCAAGTTCACCTTGACGGTTACATCGAGTGGGAATCCATCAAGGGTGATTCCTCGGATTCCCCACGGTGTTATGGACACACAGGTACTTTGACCTTCACCTCATTCCTTTGGGAAGTCGGGTTGGCCAGGAGGGCACCCGCGAGAGATTATTGTGGCGGAACGACAGGGCAGGTGGAGACCACCTAGGAGAGAGGTGGGCCTGGTCCCTGGTCGTTGGACCGCGGATTACCAAGTCGGTGCGACAGGGTGTCGGAGGTGAGCCTTGAGCCCTGTTCGTGTCCACGAGATACTAATAACACGCTTAACAGATTTGGGTATTTGATCTGAGTTGGCCACTGGCCTATACGCACTACCACCACGCGGGATAATGGTTTAACGGGGCCCTATGTATCAGCCGACGGCTCTGTCAGACGTCCAGTTCAGCATTGCGGCATGGCCGGGTCGGCGCCATCCATGACAGAGGTGGTGCCTGGATCGCCCTACTCGCAACGACCCGGAGTGCAAAGGGCGATGGGCCCAAGACCCCTGAGCACTTAGGATGTAGACCGGCGGGGACCTCTCTGCGGAGCCTAGGTAGGACTACGTCATGTCGATCAGCCGCGGCCGGGCATGACCGAGAAAAGTGTGTCCGACCAGAGTTAATCAAGCATGTTGGGTAACAGTAGTGCACCCCTGCAGGGAAGTTATCTATTCGAATAGCCGTGTCCACGGTAACAGGACCCTCAGTGTTGTATCCCGATCTACTACAACTTGAACTGGATACTTGTGTTGCTTAATAATTTGATAGCTCCGGGATCACTTTCTCGCAGGGAGTCGAGGAATGATCTCTGGGCATGGCTACTATTATACTTGTTATTAATAGTTTAATACTATTATATGCTAATCTGCACTCTTCTAATGCTGCAAGATGCTAGTCTTCGATAGGCTAGGTCTTCCCCTCTATTCTGGCATTTCTGCAGTCTAGTCCACTGATACAGCCCCTTCATTTGATAACGATGCATAAATAGAATAGTTCTGATGTAAGTCATGCGAGTACTTTGGATGAGTACTCACGGTTGCTTTGCTACCTCTTTTCCCCATACCCGATTGCTGCGATCAGATGACGGAACCCCGGAGCCAGCTGACCCCGTCGACGACTACTACTACCCCGATGGAGCCTACTACTACGTGGAGACCGATGACCAGGAGTAGTATAGGAGGCTCCCAGGCAGGAGGCCTGCGCCTTTTCGATCTAGATGTCGTTGTTTTGCTCAGCCTTCTTAAGGCAAACTTGTTTAACCTTTATGTCTGTACTCAGATATTGTTGTTTCCGCTAACACTTGAACTCGAGCTTATGTATTCGAGCCCTCGAGGCCCCTGGCTTGTAATATAAAGTTGTATTAATTTAATTTTTGTGTCTAGGGTTGTGTTGTGATATCTTCCCGTGAGTCCCTGGGCTTGATCGTGCGCATTTGCGTGTATGATTAGTGCACGGTCGAGTGGGGGCGTCACAAGTTGGTATCAGAGCCGACTGCCTGTAGGAAGCCCCTTCCCAACTCCTTGGTCGAAGTTGAGTCTAGTCTTTGAAAAACTATTTTACTAACTATGTTGTGTTGCTTACGGGCCCACATCACCAATGGATGGGATTACGATCTTTTATTCCTCTCCTTTACTTTGGGACTCTGTTCTTTCTTCTATTCGGGTTAAAGTTTTGCTAACACTAACATTAGGTTCTTGTGATCACATCCACCCGGAGATTTGAATCAACCCTTCTTTGAATTGTGGGCCAGGTTCTGCTTCACAGTGTTCACGGACCGCAGGATCCTTTTATCGAGGGCACCCTGTGTTGTCACTTGCAGATTCCTCGCTCAAGTGGTTTTCTCCGACGTTGACGTAGCCTTTGCTATGTCCCATTGTTGTATCTCTCCACCGCGTGCCTGCGTGCCGCCTAGTTTGTCTAGCTGCGTGTCTTTCCGAACTCATGTTGTCCGTTGTATCCAACTCGGTGCAAGGATCTGTATGTCTTTAATGACTAGTAATATGTATCTAATGCACTTCTCATTCATTTTTCATATTACATCATGAATGACTCCATACACTTGCAGTTGTTCTTGCTAAACTGCCCCTGTTGTTTTTAGCAGGATGGCTGGTGATCCTCCGCCTCCACCCTATATTGCCGCAATGATGCAGCAGTTTGAACTGAACTGTCAGCTCAACGAGAGTCTGGTAAATCGCTTAGAACGCAACGATGCTCGTCAGGAGCTTGGCCCGATCTCACTGCAAGATTTCGTGCGCCTCAACCCGTCCACCTTCCGTAACTCGACTGATCTAATGGATGCTGATGATTGGCTCCGTGACATCACCTTTTAGATGGAGTCGGCTAATGTTGCCCCTGCCAGTTATGTCAACTATGCGACGTATCACCTGAGGGGTTCAGCTGCTCAATGGTGGGTAAGCCACAGGCGTATGCTGCCTGCTGGAACTGTAACTACTTGGCAGGAATTTCAGTCAGCCTTCCGTGCACGACACATTCCTCAAGGTCTGATGGACCAGAAGAAGAAGGAATTCCGCAAACTCACACAGGGCAAAATGACTGTGGATGAATATCAGAGGAAATTCCTTGATTTATTCCGCTATGCTGAGGATGACGTCTGCAATGACGCGCGCAAACAGGAGAAATTCCGTGAAGGACTGCGTCCTGATATAAAGCTCGCACTTGTTGTCCATGATTGTGCAGACTTTGCGACCCTTGTCAGCCAAGCTTTTTGAGCTAAAACTGGTCTGACTGAGTACCAGGAGTTGCTCAAGCGCACTCGAGATGTTGGCCCATCCTCGGGTCAGCCTACTCAGAAACGTCAAGTCTGGATTCCGCACAATGTTCATCACCGACATGCTCCAACCCCAAGGCCGTCTTATGTTGCACCTCGTCTGCCTCCGCTGCCAAGGCAGCTAACGATTCAGGGAGGACAACCCAATGCTATGGCTCCTCCCCATAATGATGGTTTCTGCCGCAAGTGTGGACAGCCAGGGCACCTTGCTACCAACTGTCACCAGGGTCAGCCTCAGAATACACCACATCCTCCTGTTGGCCGTAGGAAGAGCCGTCGAAGCCATCAATGCAGAAACGATAATGCCAGGTCGTTTGCAACCGGTTGTGGCCAAGTCACCCATGTCAAGATTGAAGAAGCTCGGGAGGCCCCAAAAATCGTGATGGGTACCCTTCTTGTTAATTCAGTGCCAGCTGTTGTTCTCTTTGATTCAGGAGCATCGCATGCCTTTGTGTCCTTAGCTATGGAATATTTGCCCACTCCGTTATCGGTTCAATCTCCGGGATCCAAGTGGCAAACCACAATGGTAAGCCCTCACAACCAAATCGAAATTGGAGGTCTACATTTTGCAGCTTCTCTCACTGTGCTCGGACCTTCCAACATAGACATCATTCTTGGTATGGAATGGTTGGCAGCCTATAATGCTTTGATCAACTATGTCGCCAAGACAGTCCAGCTCACACACCCTTCTGGCCAGGTGATCAACTACTCAGCCAAGATAATCCAGAATGCCAAGAGCCAGATATTTGCTCTGAATGCATTGAATGCTTCACCTCTTGAAGGCATAGAGAACATTCCAGTCGTTCGTGAATTCCAAGATGTCTTTCCTGAGGAACTTCCAGGAATACCCCCTGCTAGAGCTGTCGAATTCGTCATAGACTTGAAACTGGGCACTGCTCCTATTGCCAAGCGCCCATACAAGATGCCGCCTCATGAACTCCTTGAACTTAAGGAGGAAATTGACAGGTCACTTCATAAGGGTTTTATTCGCCCCAGTTCTTCTGCTTGGGGAGCACCTTCTCTCTTTGTTAAGAAGGATGGAACGAATCGGTTGGTTCAAGATTATCGACCTATCAACCAAGCAACAATTCAGCACAAGTATCCGCTTCCCAAAATCAATGATCTGTATGATCAACTTGCTGGTTCCTCAGTATTCTCTAAACTTGATTTGAGATTGGGATACCACCAGATCCGAGTTCGCAAAGAGGATATTCTGAAGACAGCCTTCATTACTCGCTATGGTTCTTACGAGTACACTGTCATGTCTTTTGGCTTAACCAATGCTCCAGCAAACTTCTCTCGGTTAATGAACTACATCTTCATGGATTACCTCGACAAATTCGTCATGGTATATCTGGATGATATCCTGGTATATTCGAAGAATGAAGAAGAACATGCCGAACATCTTCGGCTTGTACTAGAGAAGCTGCGTGAACATCAACTGTATGCCAAGTACTCCAAGTGTGAATTCTGGTTATCTGAAGTGACATACCTCAGCCACGTGATTTCCAAAGATGGCATTGTTGTTAACCTAGAATGAGTTCAGGCTATTCTTGAATGGACTCCCCCGAAGAATGTCAAGCAAGTCGGAAGTTTTCTCGGACTCGCCAGCTATTGCCGCCGTTTTGTCGAGAACTTCTCTAAGATTGCCAAGCCTCTGACTAATCTGCTTCACAAAGACATTAAGTTTAATTGGACAGAAAAATGTCAGGAAAGTTTTCAGACCCTCAAAGACAAGCTGACATCTGCCCCAGTGCTTGCTCCTCTAGATTCTCGCAAGGACTTCATGATTTATTGTGACGCATCCCGTCAAGGATTAGGCTGTGTCCTAAAGCAAGAACGGAAAGTGATTGCTTATGGCTCTCGACAGTTGCGTCCTCATGAAGAGAACTATCCAATGCATGATCTTGAACTTGCAGCAGTTATTTATGCATTGAAGTTATGGTGATATTACCTACTTGGTAATCGTTGCGAGATCTACATAGATCATCAAAGTTTGAAGTACTTGTTCACTCAGCCATCTCTCAACCTCCGTCAGCAAAGATGGATGGAGGCCATTACAGACTATGACTTGGGTATTTCTTATACCCCTGGCCAGGCTAATGTAATGGCTGATGCTTTGAGCCATAAATCCTACTGTTGTGAACTTGAAGTTCAGCTACAGCAACCACTCCTGTATGAAGAGCTTCGAAAGATGAACATCGAGATAGTTCCTCAAGGATATCTAAATACCTTGGTTGTTGAACCAGTTCTCAAACGTAACATCAAGACAAGGCAGAAATATGACTCTGAAGTCGAGAAGATTAAGAGCTATCTCTCCAAAGGAAATTCATCGTTCTTCATTGTTGATGATGATGGTGCCTTGTTCTTCAAAGGCCGCCTATTGGTCCCCAGAAAGGACAATCAGTACTCGCGCTCGGATGTCATGAAAGAAGCACATGACACACCTTTGTCTATTCATCTGGGTAGTACCAAGATGTACCAAGACATTCTTCAGCGGTACTGGTGGCCTGATATGAAATGAGACATTGCTCGATATGTTGCTGAGTGTGACGTTTGCCGTCGCATCAAAGCAGAACATCAAAGACCCACTAGAACTCTGCAACCACTTGCTATTCCCAAGTGTAAATGGGAAAAAGTTGAAATGGACTTTATCACTGGATTTCCCAGATCACAGAAGGGTCATGATGCTATTCTTGTCGTCATTTATTGATTCTCCAAGGTTGCTCATTTTCTGCCAGTCAAGGAGACAATCACTGCTAGTCACTTAGCAGACTTGTATGTTTCCAGAATTGTGTCACTCCACGGTGTTCCGTTGGAGATCAGTTCAGACCGTGGTAGCCTCTTTACCTCAAGGTTTTGGGAAAGTTTCTGTCGGAGTCTAGGATCTGTGTCCAAGAAACTTCTCCAAGAACTTAGGATTTAAACTCTCGGGGACTTCGCTTGGCGACCTACGACACGACGGCAACTACGGCGGGATCACGACGGGCTCACTGGCTCTAACCGGACATGAATGGGACGCGCGAGCTACCTAGGTTCGGGCCACCGTGCGGTGGAATACCCTACTCATGCTTGTGTTGGATTGCTCTGTAGTGGAGAGCTTGTGGCTCGAGGTACACGAGGTGTGGGGGAGAATCAATCGATCCCCTTACATGGAAGCGGCCCTGCCCCTTTTGTAGTGCCTTGGTCCTCTTCCCCGAAAATATGAGCGGGAAAGGGTGGCCACAGGGCGGCCATTCAAAGAGGGACAGGCGCCCAGGCTTATCCTGACTAAAGGTGGTCTCCGCCTGCTAAAGTTGCTATCCTGACGCGCTGGTGGGCTCGGCGATGACCTCCATCCTGGCGTGCTGAGCTATCCTGGTCTTCTTTGCTTTGGAGGGGGGCAAACGCCGCCGCTCCCTTGCACCAAAGAGGAAACTGGTCTCGGTCGCGTCCTGCCATATTTATCCTGACAGCAGGACGTCACCCACGTGATGGGCACATGCCACGTGACTGGCGCCGCGCAGCCTCCTTCGTGGGGTGGCCCTCATGAGGCAGCCCCTCATGAGGCCTCCCCTCACGAGGCCGCCCCTCTAGGGGCAGCCCCTCACGAGGCCTCCCCTCATGAGGCCGCCCCTCACGAGGCTACTTGCCACTTGTTGATTGCAACGTTCCGCCTGGCGATGAAGGGGCCACGTGAGGCTGGCTCCTCACGAGGTGACTTGTTCCGGAGAGCCTAAGGCAGAGACGTCCTTCGTGGGCCGCCCCAAGAGTTGCCTCCTGGGCCGCAGGCAGATGGGCCATGGTACCCTTGTTCCCACTGGGCCGACAGTAGCCCCCGGGCCCGCGGCGCGCATGTTCCGCCTGTTAGGAACGAAATGATGTGGGGCCCAATGAACTGTCGGGCCCTGGGAACAACGCCTAGCGGCCTCCACTCCCCCATGATGCCTAGGGGGGTTCTCGGTCGCGCCCTCCCAGGTTGTGCCTCTGGAGGACGAGGTGACCCTTGGGGTGGAGGGCGACGCGCTTCGCGAGGAGGATGCGCTCGCCGAGGCCACGGGAGGAGGCCCCGGCAGGCCCCCCGCGCGAGGCCTCGGGAGTCAGCTCGAGCGAGCCCCGAAGGAGCGGTAGCGGCAGCTGGTCTGGCGTGAAGCTGAAGAAGAGGCAGTGGGCCCCTACGGACATGTAAGTCCCCTCGTCCTGTCCTTTCCCTTTACGCTTACTCTTCTTCCTCGTGAGGCATGGGCTGAGACCCCTTGGCGGTGCAGGGACCCTCCGTCGAAGAAGAAGGAGGCCTCCGGGGCAGAGGTGGCCGCGAGGAAGAACGCACCCCCGCGGGGGGTGCGGATTGAAGAGCCGCTGGAGCCCCCGCCAAGCCTGGCCGAGCCCCTTGAAGGGCTCCGCGGCGGCTGGGGCGGTAGGCGCAGATGCATCGGCCGCAGTGAGCCCCGAGCGCCCGCCAGTGCACCAAGAGCCGAAGGCGACCGCGCCAAGCCCCCCACACGTGGCGGATTCGTAGGCAGAGGTGGAGGCTATGGAGAACCCCCAGCATCTGACGGGGGGTGAAGCCCCTGCCGGCGGAGACATCGTTGGGCTTGGTGGAGCTGCAACCCCCGGGCCTCTCGCGGCCAGCGGGGACGGACTAGGAAGATGGGCCGGACGCGTCCCTGGCCATGGCATTCGTAGGCCACAGTACTCTGCTGCGGAGCAGGACTCTGCGCCACGCCCGGTCGGCCCTCATCACCCTCGAGACCGACCTCATGGCCGAGGAGGAGGACCTCCGCCAAGAGCGAGTGCGCCTTGCGGAGGGCTGGTGGCAACTGGAAGTGGCCGTCAAGTTAGGCCGCCGGCGAGATGGCGTCGTGCGGGAGGAGCGTGAGGAGGCCACCTCAAAGACCAAGGAGCTCCTTGATGGGGCAACCCAGGATGCGGAAGAGGCCACCCGGCTACTTGAGGAGGCGAGGGCCGCGAAGAAGGCCTACATGGAGCGCGCCGCGACTTGCGAGGCCTAGCTTGCCCCTCACGAGGAGGCGCTCAGCGGGCGCGAGAGCATGGTGGCGGTCTGGAGATTGGATAGGGAGATCCGGGAGCACGAGCTCGCCCTGATCACCACCGAGCAGGAGAAGGGGCGCGAGCTCCTAAAGAACCTGGAGCGCACCGTGGTAGCCGCCGAGGGCGGAGGCATCGCTGGCGACGACGGCGCTGACAATGGCTCGTCCGCTTGAGTCTTTACCTTTTGTCTCCTGTCATTGAGTAGACGTGGCCCCGTGGGGGTGTGAAGATGTCGCCTAGCACTTTTGATTGAAGTACTTTAATATTTGTTGTGTTTTCATCTCCTCATGAAGTCTTTCTTCCCTTTTTACGTGGCCCTTGTGCCCTGCGTCGCTGGGACATAGCCTTCGAGCGGGCTACGACCGTCGCTGGTATGCTGGAGCGCGCACTCAGCAAGGCCAGAGGGTGTAGGGATCTTAGGGCTGGTAGGAGTTCCCGAGGCGCGATGCTCAAGGATCTCCCCCTTGATGCACAGGCGGCTCGTGCCAAGGAAAACAAAGATGCTTCGAGGGGAAAGCAAAAGGAAGAAAAATCGAAGGGTGCTACCAAAGCCTCAAGCGATACTAGACTTAGCTTTTTAGCAGCACGCGACTTGGCGTGGTGCCGCCCGCAGTTGGTGGCTCGTGAGGGGCGCTTGCTCGCGAAGCCCCCTGCTCACGAGATGTCGCTCATGAGGCCTCCTGAGGAGGACCTCCTGAGGCCTCCGGTGTCGCGAAGACCCCTGCTCACGAGACGTCGCTTGTGAGGCCTCCCTGAGGAGGAGCTCCGGAGGCCTCCGGTGCCCTACATCAGCGAGATTGCCAAGTTTTTGCAAGTAATGCAGCGGAGCGCGCTCGTGAGGTCGCCTGTGGGTGTCATGCGAGGAGACAAGAGCACCAAGGACCTTGGTGAGGTGACGTGCCCGGGAGCGGGCCCGCGAGCCAGAGCTCAGTCACTTGGGTTTTTGCGGCGCTGCTGGGACTGACCTGAGCACAGGCACCGTGCCCAGCCCCCGCTCGCGTGATACGCATGGGGGAGATCGTGAGCGCGCGCCCTTCATGCTGCCGTGCTCGACAAGGGTTAGCTTGAGGATGCGATGGCCAGGCGGCCCCTCAGGTAAGTAGTCCGCCAGCGCTGAGCATGGGGCTTCCACGAGAGTGGGAGGGAGCTCTCGTGTGCCGGTGGCAGCGCTGGTAGAGAGAGCTCCGGAGCATGTACAGCTCCATTTTGTGCTGTCGTGCTCGACACGGGTCAGCTTGAGGATGCGATGGCCAGGCAGCCCCTCAAGTAAGTAGTCCGCCAGTGCTGAGCATGGGGCTTCCACGAGAGTGGGAGGGAGCTCTCGCGTGCCGGTGGCAACGCTGGTAGAGAGAGCTCCGAAGCGTGTACAGCTCCATTTTGTGCTGCCGTGCTCGACACGGGTCAGCTTGAGGATGCGATGGCCAGGCTGCCCCTCAGGTAAGTAGTCCACCAGCGCTGAACATGGGGCTTCCACAAAAGTGGGAGGGAGCTCTCGCGTGCCGGTGGCAGCGCTGGTAGAGAGAGCTCCGGAGCATGTACAGCTCCCTTTTGTGTTGTTGTGCTCGACACGGGTCAGCTTGGGGATGCGATGGCCAGGCGGCCCCTCAGGTAAGTAGTCCGCCAGTGCTGAGCATGGGGCTTCCACGAGAGTGGGAGGGAGCTCTCGCGTGCCGGTGGCAACGCTGGTAGAGAGAGCTCCGAAGCGTGTACAGCTCCATTTTGTGCCGCCGTGCTCGACACGGGTCAGCTTGAGGATGCGATGGCTAGGCGGACCCTCAGGTAAGTAGTCCGCCAGCGCTGAGCATGGGGTTTCCACGAGAGTGGGAGGGAGCTCTCGCGTGCCTCATGGCAGCGCGGGTAGAGAGTGCTCCGAAGCGTGTACAGCTCCGTAAGTACTCCGCCAGCGCTGAGCATGGGGCTTCCACGTGATTGTGGGCGAGAGCTCTCGCGTGCCTCATGGCAGCGCGGGTAGAGAGAGCTCTGGAGGGTGCGACGGGTCGGCCTCGAGGGTGCGGGGGCGTATGTTGCGGCTGTGGTAGCAACGCAATGCCTGCTGGCATCTTGCCTTGCGGAGGTCAGCCTGGCGGCATGCCCCATCGAGGACGAGCGGGTCATCCTCCTGCAGGCCATCCTGACGGGCCTCTTGAGAGCCGTGGGGAACCAGTTCGCCATGACTCGGTCATCCCACTTCATGGCCTGGATGCTGATGGTGTAGAGCAGCAAGAACTCCGAGGGATTGGCGCTGTCGTCATAGCGCGGAGGGAGCTCTGGCTTGAACTCGTTGGGCCACACAAGGCGGCGCAGCTCGGGGGTGAGGGCCGGGTAGCCCCCGTTGGTGACGGCGCCACCGTCAAGGGCCGCGCGGTTCTGGCGCCAAGCCATGGCGACGTCGTGTAGGATGCGGTCCTGGCGGTTGCGTGCCTTCTCGAGGACCGCGCGCATGTCCGGGGGCGTGCGGCGGACGATCTGGTAGCTGACGCCATCACCATCCGGCGCGAGTGAGCCGTGGGACGGCTCCAGGGCGCGCGCTGCGGAGTGGCGCTCGGCCACGTCGCTGTCCGGAGGAGGAGGAGGAGGCGCCTCGCGCCCGGCCCCGTCGGCACGGGATGGCAGAGCAGGCAAGGAACGGGAGGGCGTCTGGCCGTCGCGCGCGGCGTCGACGAGCTCGGCGATGCGCCCGAGCCAGGCGT
This sequence comes from Elymus sibiricus, assembly GCA_039707655.1. Lineage (NCBI taxonomy): Eukaryota > Viridiplantae > Streptophyta > Magnoliopsida > Poales > Poaceae > Elymus > Elymus sibiricus. The sequence continues at coordinate 152,629,175 of CM077670.1, read as the reverse complement.
TGTAGCCGTCCTCGGTGGGACGATAGCGCAGCAGCTCCTGCGCCATGAGCAGCGCGGCGCGTGGAGCGGGAGGATCGCGACGTGCAAGTGAGGAGGTGGCGGCAGAGCGACCGTGCGCCTGCTCTTTCACCGACGGGTGGGCGGAGAAGGCCACCCAATCCCCAACAGGCTCGGTGGCAGCGCGAGGGCACCGCCCAGGGGCACTGCGGGCGGTGGGTGCCGCACGGACCCTGGCGGTGGCTCGGCGCGCAGCGCGTTCCTGGCGAGCGGCGGCGGCGTCCATGTCGATGCTGGCGTCGAGGTTGAAGGCATGAAGACAACAAGTCCCCCTACCTGGCGCGCCAAATGTCGGAGTCTAGGATCTGTGTCCAAGAAACTTCTCCATGAACTTAGGATTCGAACTCTGGGGGACTTCGCTTGGCGACCTACGACACGACGGCAACTACGGTGGGATCACGACCGGCTCACTAGCTCTCACCGGACATGAACGGGACGCGCGAGCTACCTAGGTTCAGGCCATCATGCGGTGTAATACCCTACTCCTGCTTGTGTTGGATTGCTCTGTAGTGGAGAGCTTGTGGCTCGAGGTACACGAGGTGTGGGGAAGAATCAATCGATCCCCTTACATGGAAGCGGCCCTGCCCCTTTTGTAGTGCCTTGGTCCTCTTCCCCGAAAATATGAGCGGGAAAGGGTGACCACAGGGCGGCCATTCAAAGAGGGACAGGTGCCCAGGCTTATCCTGACTAAAGGCGGTCTCCGCCTGCTAAAGTTGCTATCCTGACGCGCTGGTGGGCTCGGCGATGACCTCCATCCTGGCGCACTGAGCTATCCTGGTCTTCTTTGCTTTGGAGGGGGGCAGACGCCGCTGCTCCCTTGCACCAAAGAGGAAACTGGTCTTGGTCGCGTCCTGCCATCCTTATCCTGACAGCAGGATGTCACCCACGTGATGGGCACATGCCGCGTGACTGGCGCCGCGCAGCCTCCTTCGTGGGGTGGCCCTCACGAGGCCGTCCCTCACGAGGCAGCCCCTCACGAGGCCTCCCCTCACGAGGCCTCCCCTCATGAGGCCGCCCCTCACGAGGCTACTTGCTACTTGTTGATTGCAGCATTCCGCCTGGCGATGAAGGGGCCTCGCGAGGCTGGCTCCTCGCGAGGTGACTTGTTTCGGAGAGCCTAAGGCAGAGACGTCCTTCGTGGGCCGCCCCAAGAGTTGCCTCCTGGGCCGCAGGCAGACGGGCCGTGGTGCCCTGGTTCCCACTGGGCCGACAGTTTTCAAGAAGCTATGGGAACTCATCTGTCCTTTAGCACCGCTTTTCACCCCCAGTCCCAGGGTCAAGTTGAAGGAGTCAACCAAGTGCTTGAAGATATGCTTCGCGCATGTGTCATCTCCTTTGGCAAGAAATGGGAGGAATCTCTCCCATATGCTGAATTCTCTTACAACAATAGCTATCAAGCTAGTCTGAAGATGGCACCATTTGAAGTTCTTTATGGACATAAGTGCCGAACTCCTCTGAATTGTTCAGAAACTGGGGAACGGTCACTCTTCGGTTCGGATATTATCCAACACGCTGAAGAGCAAGTCCGTATCGTTCGGGAACATCTAAAGACTACTCAGTCTTGTCAGAAGAGCAATTATGATCATAAACACAAGGTAATGGTATATCAACCTGGCGAACAGGCTTATCTTCGTGTCACCCCGATGAAGGGCACTCACCGTTTAGGAATCAAGGGCAAGCTAGCTCCTCGCTACATTAGCCCCTTCCGTATTCTCGCAAGACGTGGAGAAGTGGCATATCAATTGGAATTGCCATCGAACCTTCCTCAGGTTCATGATGTCTTCCACGTGTCGTAACTCCGCCGATGCTTCAAGGATCCGATCCGAGCAGTGGATCATGAAGTGCTTGAATTGCAGGATGACCTGTCTTATAAGGAGCATCCGATCCGTATTCTTGATCAAGCTGAACGTCGAACCCGTCAGAAGGCAATCAAGTTCCTTAAAGTTCAGTGGCCGAATCATTCAGAAGATGAAGCAACTTGGGAACGCGAGGATCGTCTTCGTGAAGAATACCCCGATCTTTTCCCTTCTACCTCTTAATTCTTGGGACGAGAATTTCTTTTAGAGGAGGAGAATTGTAACACCCCTTGTAATTAAGCTACAGTAAACCCCTGCAAATTATGCCAAGTCATCTAGTCTTGCAATGCCACTTGTCATTTGGCTTTAGCACAAATTCAAATAGCAAGGAAAATAAAACTCCTTCAATAAATTAAGCAAAAGTGTTCATAATATTGCAAAAATTCCCAAAGCAATTATAAAAATAAAACCAACATTATTAAAATTCCCAAGTTGACCCTAGCATCCAAAATAGTACCAAACATCACCCTTTTTAGCCATTAATTTGCAAACTAAAATTCAAATGAATTCAATTGAACCCCAAACCTTTTTATGGCAGTGCAGAATAATGTAAAGTAATTTTGAGCCAAAGTCCCATATTTAACAAAAGTCTTTAGCTATTAAATTTAATTGCAAAACAGTGGGGAAAGAATACTCCAGAAAAAGAAAAAGAAAAGGGCTGAAGTCTACTGTGCCAATGGGCTTAAGTTCAACAGTGGCCGACCCGGCCCGCGTAGCATCACCTCCTACCTCCCTCCCCAGCTGTCGCCATGGCCGAGCCCGCGCGCGTGCGCCCGCGCGCTGCTCGACACTGAGGCACTACAGGGCGCCGGGAGAGGATAAGGACCCCGCGCACCTTCCCCTGGCGAACCCTAGCCCCTCGGATCCCCCTCCCTCATCCGCCTTCTTGCTCCCCGCGATGAGCTGATCCCCTCTCGCCATGGCCGACCTCAACCGCGCTCCCACTTAGCTCCCCGCCATCTCTGCTTGCGCCAGGAGCATCGCCGCCGTCTGCCACATCGCCTGCGCCATCGGGCTCGAGCCGGGCGCCTCTCCTTCGACCGGAACGAGCTCGTCTTCAACCTTGGATCGCCGCCATTCGTCGTCAAATCCGGCCACACCGAGCCTCCCCCGAGCTCGCGTTGCACCTCTGCAGGCTCCCAGTGAGCCCTCCCTCCCTCTCCCTCTTCCTTTGCGCTCGCGCACGCCCACTAGCTGCTTCCCACCATTGCTGAGCTCTGCTCCGCCGCTGAGCTCGCCATCATCGTTGCGATCGTCCGTTGGACGAACCGAGGGCACGAACGTGCTCCTGGGTATCCCAGGCAGCGCGTGGGCACCCTAATTGGTCGCGGGCGAGCCTCGTTGCTCGATCCCGTGCACCACCCGTTCCGGCCGCCGCCCGCGCTCGCCGTTGCCGTCGCTACCGTCCACCTAAACTCGCGCCGGTGGCACAGATCGACGCGGCGTGCTCTCCTCGTTCGAACGCGCCTAGCCCCGCATCTAGTCGTGGCCTGTGGCCGATTTCCGGCGAGACCCGAGCCACGCTGCCGTGAAATGAGGTTGCCGGCGTTTAAACGCCGACGCCGCTGATGTGGATCCACCTGGGGCCCACCTTGGGTCACTGACGAGTGGATCCCACTGGCCCCTTTGACCGAGTTGACTAAGTCAACTATGCTGACTCGGCAGCCTAGTCACTGACATGTGGGCCCCCCATGCTTAATTAACTAAATTGAATTTAAACTTAATTTGTTAATTAAATTAGTCACTGACAGATGGGACCCACTAGCTAATTAACATTTTTGGTTAAATTAAACCTCTGTTAAAATATTCAGTCAATGACAGGTGGGTCCCACTGGTCAGTTTGACCAGTCAAAGTCCACAGTTGACTGCTGGCTGGGCAGTCAACTGGGGCCCACTGTCAGCCTCTGATGTACATTTCTGGGTACACTTCTGTGTACCCATAGCAATTAATATTTAAATGATTTTCGAATTTAATTAATTCCAGAAATTCCAGAAAATGATTAAAACTTTGAAAAATCATATAAAATAAACCGTAGCTCGGATAAAAATAATTTATATATGAAAAATGATCAGAAAAATAAGACGAATCCGAATATGCCCTCCATGTAGCTATCACATGCCCACAACACCACTGCAAACATGGAACCTTCCCCTCCGGTTCACCTGTCTGACAGATGCCAAAAGCCGGGAAAATATTCCCAGATATTTTCCCGCTCCGTCTGTAACGTGTAGCACTACGTTAGGTCACCCCCACTACAGTATTTTGCCATGACATGCATTGTGTTGCATATGTTTGCTTGTATTTATTTGTTTCCTCCCCCTCTTCTCTCCGGTAGAACCCGTGACCGACGCTGCTCCTGAGTACGACTACGTCGTCGACGACCCTTCTTCCCTTTCAGCAGAGCTTCCAGCCAAGCAAAACCCCTTGATCATTCCTATATCGCCCATTCTTTCTCTCCCATGCTTGCATTAGATTTTGCTACTGTAATTGATTGCTCCTATTCTGATGCATAGCCTGATTTTGTAACCTGCTGTTGATACTTTACCTGTTGTCCTAAATGCTTAGTATAGGCTGGTTAGTGATCCATCAATGGCCCCACACCCTTGTCCTTGTTGCCATGCTTTACCACCGGTGACTCGATCAGTGTGATCGATGTACAGAGACTGAACACAGCACCACACACCCCCTTAGTTGTACGACTCTGCAGAGATACTATCGAGTGCCGAGGGTGATACCTCCTACCTCACTCCTGATGATATCTCTGTAGCGTAGCTAGTCGGTTGTGGGTTATCGAGGGTGATTCCTCGTTCACCACCTCCGATGCTGCCTCTATCGTGCAGCCCCTCAAGTGTGAACTTATCGAGGGTGATTCCTCCAAGTTCACCTTGACGGTTACATCGAGTGGGAATCCATCGCGGGTGATTCCTCGGATTCCCCACGGTGTTATGGACACACGGGTACTTTGACCTTCACCTCAGTCCTTTGGGAAGTCGGGTTGGCCAGGAGGGCACCCGCGAGAGATTATTGTGGCAGAACGACAGGGTAGGTGGAGACCACCTAGGAGAGAGGTGGGCCTGGTCCCTGGTCGTTGGACCACGGATTACCAAGTCGGTGCGACAGGGTGTCGGAGGTGAGCCTTGATCCATGTTCGTGTCCGCAAGATACTAATAACACGCTTAACGGATTTGGGTATTTGATCTGAGTTGGCCACTGGCCAATACGCACTACCACCACGCGGGATAATGGTTTAATGGGGCCCTCGGCACCATATGTATCAGCCGAAAGCTCTGTCAGACATCCAGTTCAGCATTGCGGCACGGCCGGGTCGGTGCCATCCATGACAGAGGTGGTGCCTGGATCACCCTGCTTGCAACGACCCGGAGTGCAAAGGGCGATGGGCCCAAGACCCCTGAGTACTTAGGATGTAGACCGGCGGGGACCTCTCTACGGAGCCTAGGTAGGACTACGTCATGTCGATCAGCCGAGGCCGGGCATGACCGAGAAAAGTGTGTCCGGCCAGAGTTAATCGAGCGTGTTGGGTAACAGTAGTGCACCCCTGCAGGGAAGTTATCTATTCGAATAGCCGTGTCAACGGTAACAGGACGCTCAGTGTTGTATCCCGATCTACTACAAATTGAACTGGATACTTGTGTTGCTTAATAATTTGATAACTCTGGGATCGCTTTCTCGCAGGGAGTCGAGGAAGGATCTCTGGGCATGGCTACTATTATACTTGTTATTAATACTATTATATGCTAATCTGCACTCTTCTAATGCTGCAAGATGCTGCAAGATGTTAGTCTTCGATAGGCTAGGTCTTCCCCTCTATTCTGGCATTTCTGCAGTCTAGTCCACTGATACAGCCCCTTCATTTGATACTGATGCATAAATAGAATAGTTCTGATGTAAGTCTTGCGAGTACTTTGGATGAGTACTCATGGTTGCTTTGCTACCTCTTTTCCCCATACCCGATTGCTGCGATCAGATGACGGAACCCCGGAGCCAGCTGACCCCGTCGACGACTACTACTACCCTGACGGAGCCTACTACTACGTGGAGACCGATGACCAGGAGTAGTTTAGGAGGCTCCCAGGCAGGAGGCATGCGCCTTTTCGATCTAGATGTCGTTGTTTTGCTCAGCCTTCTTATGGCAAACTTGTTTAACCTTTATGTCTGGACTCAGATATTGTTGCTTCCGCTAACGCTTGAACTCGAGCTTATGTATTCGAGCCCTCGAGGCCCCTGGCTTGTAATATAAAGCTTGTATTAATTTAATTTTTGTGTCTAGGGTTGTGTTGTGATATCTTCCCATGAGTCCCTGGGCTTGATCGTGCGCATTTGCGTGTATGATTAGTGCACGGTCGAGTGGGGGCGTCACACCACGTGTCGACGTATCATAGGCGTCTCTCATCCAATGAATGGATGACATCTGTCACAATGCCGAGCTGACACGTGGTTCCGTTGGCGAATGAGAAATTTACACGTGGAAAATCGCCATTGGTCCTGGCTGTTAACGGGTTATCGGATCCAAAACCGAACCCGATTGCTTAACGGCGACCCGTTATGGTGGAAGCCACGTGTCGGTTACCCTTGATGAAAGCACTTCCATGACGCGGCAATTATCGTCATGGAAGTGGACACTTCTGTGATGATAATTTCAGTATTGTCATGGAACACTCCACGACAGTACAGGTATGACTATCTTGATTCTGTCATAAAATCATCACGGATGTACATGCACGACAGAAAACGTGACATACTGTGACAAACACGTATCATCATGGAAGTGTTTTTTTTGTAGTGTCAGGTGGCGCCCCCCCCCCAAGGGCGCGCCAGGTGAGCTCGTGGCTCTCCCGTAGGGCTTCTAGCCTCCTCTCGAACCTTCTAGGGTCCCTTCTGGTCCAAAAAAATCATCATACAGTTTCATCACATTTGGACTTCGTTCGGTACTGATTTCCTAAAAAAACCAAAAACATGCAAAAAAACAGCAACTGGCACTGGGCACTGAGTTAATAGGTTAGCTCGCAAAAATGACATAAAATTGCATATAAAGTATCCAAGATTGATAATATAATAGCATGAAACAATCAAAAATTATAGATACGTTGGAGATGTATCAGCATCCCCAATCTTAATTCCTGCTCGTCCTCGAGTAGGTAAATGATAAAAACATAATTTTTGATGTTGAATGCTACCTAGCATGTTTATCATGTAATCTCTTTTATGGTGTAAATATTGAGAAACGATAATTGAAATCAACATAATAATATCCATGAATACAAGAACATAATCATTAAATTTTCAAAATGTACGATGCTCAACGAATGTTATCCCTACTCATTGAATTATGTAAGCATGGCATGACTCTGCCTTCACCGCATAAATATAAATCATGAGCACCCCGGTGTCAAACTAGGCAATTGTATCATACTTTTTAACATGCTTCAGCATTTTCAACTCCACTCAATACATGAGCGTGAGACATGGACATTAGCACTATATGTGGAATAGAATGCAGTGGTAAAGATATATTGGAGAAGTCAAAAAGGAAGAAAGGCTCGCATCAACTCAGCGGATCAATAGGCAATGAAGAAGCCCATCAATCGATATCAATGCGAGGAGTAGGGATTGCCATGCAACGGATGCACTAAGAGCTATAAGTGTATGAAAGCTCAATGGAAACTAAGTGGGTGTGCATCCAACTTGCTTGCTCATGAAGACATCGGGCATTTGAGGAAGCCCATCATCAAAATATACAAGCCAAGTTCTATAATGAAAATTTTCCACTAGTATATGAAAGTGATATCTCAGGAGACTCTCTGTATGAAGAACATGGTGCTACTTTGAAGCACAAGTGTGGTAAAAGGATAGTAGCATTGTCCCTTCTCTCTTTTTCTCTCATTTCATTTTTTCTTTTTTTAGAACAATCTCATGGACCTCATCCCCTCATTTTGGAGGACTCGTCAGTCTCCATCATTCATTTCCTCACTAGGACAATGTTCTAATAATGATGATCATCACACTTTTATTTACTTACAACTCGATATTACAACTCAATAAACTGATACAAGATGACTCTATATGAATGCCTCTAGCAGTGTACCAGGATGTGCAATGATCTAGCATAGCATAACATGTATAACAATGATGAACGGTGGCTTTGCCACAAATATCATGTCAGCTCTATATGATCATGCAAAGCAATATGATGATGAACACACATGTCATGACGGAACAATGGAAGTTGCATGGCAATATATCTCGGAATGGCTATGGAAATGCCATGATAGGTAGGTATGGTGGCTGTTGTGAGGAAGATATAAGGAGGCTTATGTGTGATAGATCGTATCATATCATGGGGTTTGGATGCACCGGCGAAGTTTGCACTGACTCTTGAGGTGAGAAAGGGCAATTCACGGTACCGAAGAGGCTAGCAAATTGCAGAAAGGTGGGAGTGTGTAACTGTCCATGAACTCACATTAGTCATAAAGAACTCATATACTTATCGTGAAAGTTTTATTAGCCCTTCAAGCAAAGTACTACTCGCATGCCCCTAGGGAGGAGGTTGGTAGGAGCTAACCATCGTGCACCCCCGATTATGACAGCACTCAAGGATTTCAATCAGACATAAAAATGCTCAAACATCCCCCACCATGCCATAATGGACACTTAAATGAGTAGTGCACAACAAGCTTTAATCTCGATATTTCTACTAACCAATGATCATGAACTAATACCCTTTCATATTATGATATCAATATAATTAAAACATACGTTTTCATATTTAGTGATCTACATGAAAGTTTTTATTATACCACTCTTGAATACCTATCCTTTTTGGTCTAATCTCATAACTCATGCACATTGCCACTTCCTATTTAAGACACTCAAAAAGATTTAAGTGAAGCATGAGAGTTCAATCATTTCTATAAAATATAACCACCGTCATGCTATAAAAATTATAAGTGAAGCACAAGAGCAACTACCTAGCTCAAAAGATATAAGTGAAGCATATAGAGTATTCTAACAAATCACGATAAATGTGTGTCCCTCTCAAAAGGTGTGTCCAACAAACAACGATTGTGGCAAACTAAAAGTAAAACAAAACTATGGCACAAGACGCTCCAAGTAAAACTCATATCATGTGATGAATAAAAATATAGCTCCAAGTAAAATACCGATAGATTGTAGATGAAAGAGGGGATGTCATCCGGGGCATCCCCAAGCTTAGATGCTTGGGTCATCCTTGAATATTACCTTGGGGTGCCTTGGGCATCCCCAAGCTTAGGGTCTTGCCTCTCTTTATTCCTTCATCCATCATGATCTCACCCAAAACTTGAAAACTTCAGCACACAAAGCTTAACAGAAACTTCGTGAGATCCGTTAGTATAATAAATCAATCATCCACTTTAGGTACTGTTATAAACTTATTCATAATTGTTCTTGCATAATACCTACTGTATTCTAACTTATCCATGACTTATACCCCCCGATATAATCCATAGTTTCATTAAAACAAGAACACTATGCAATAAAAAAATAGAATCTGTCTAAAACAGAATAGTATGCAATGAGAGAATATTTATCCATACTTCTGTAAATCCAAAAAAATTGAAACGTTAGGACAACGTAAAAAAAAATTACCCCAATATTTTGTAAAAATTTCAGATTTTTTTGACGTTCCAGTAATAAACTAAAAATCAATTACTGGGCGAATTTTTTTCTTTTTTCAAACAGCATCAATTATACTATCATTTAAATCATCCCAAAGGCATTACTTGGCACAAACACTAATTAAAAGATAAAAACACAATCATTATAGTAGCAATAATTGTGTTACTCAAGAAAATAAAAATTGCAATAAAGATAAATATTGGGTTGCCTCCCAACAAGCACTATTGTTTTATGCCCCTAGCTAGGCATATTGCATTCTTTCAAGTATTGTCATCCTTCAAATTAATTCCATAGGTAGCTCTCATAATGGATTCATATGGTGGTTTAACCCTCTTCCTTGGGAAGTGTTCCATCCCTTTCTTTAGTGGAAATTGGAACCTTATATTTCCTTCTTTCATGTCAATAATAGCACCTATGGTTCGTAGGAAAGGCCTACCAAGTATTATAGGACAAGACGGATTGCATTCAACATCAAGCACAATGAAATCCGTGGACACATAATTTCTATTTGCCATTATAATAACATCATTAATTCTACCCAATGGTTTCTTAATAGTTGAATCCTCTGAATGCAAGTTAAGGGAACATTCATCCATATCGGTGAGACCTAGCACGTTGCATAAAGATTTAGGTATAGTAGAGACGCTAGTACCTAGATCACACAAAGAATTACATTCATAATACTTAATCTTTACTTTAATAGTAGGTTACCATTTATCATGTAATTTTCTTGGTATGGATACTTCCAATTCTAACTTTTCTTCATGAGCTTTAATCATTGCTTCCACGATATGTTTAGTAAAAGCTTTATTTTGTTCATAAGAATTAGGTGAGTTTATCATGGATTGTAACAAGGAGATACATTCAATCAAAGAGCAATTATCATATTTAAAGTACTTGTAATCCAAAGTAGTGGGCACATTTCTATTTAAAGTCTTAACCTCTTCAAACCCACTTTTATTATTTTTATCATTAAGATCATCACCCTCCAAACAATTGGGATGCCTTCTAGCTAAAGTTGACTCATCTTCAGTCCCTTTTATATCAAGTTTTATACTATTAAACAAAGATTCAATAGGTGTCACACCAATCATTTTAACATCTTCATCATGATTATGATAAAAACCGGGTGGAATCACTTTTTCTAAGAATTCACGCTTAGCTCTAATCCTTGCGATTCTTTCTTTACTTTCATTCATGGTGACTTGGATAGACTTTAAGGTTTCAGTAGCATCAACTTTAAGTGGCATAATTTTAATTTTAGGAGTTTCCACATCATGAGCAATTCTATCCATGTTTCTAGCCATATCATCAACTTTATGTAATTTTTCTTCTACCATGGCATTGAAAATCTTTTGAGAACTAATAAATTCTTTAATGTTGTTCTCAAGTTCAGTAGGTATCCTATTATTATTATATGAATTACCATAATTATAAGAGGAATTACCGGGATATGGTCTAGGATTGAAATTCCCTCTATAAGCATGATACGTCTCCGACGTATCTATAATTTTTGATTGTTCCATGCTATTATAGTATCAATCTTGGATGTTTTATATACACTTACAAGCAATTATATATCATTTTTTGGGACTAACCTATTAACTTAGTGCCAGTGCCAGTTGCTGTTTTTTGCCTGTTTTTGGTTTTTCAGAATATCAGTACCAAACGAAGTCCAAATACCACGAAAGTTTTTGGAGATTTTTTTCTGGACATAAGATACACTAGAAGCTTCGGGAGAGGGCCAGAAGACAGAGGAGGTGGCCACGAGCCACCAAGGCACGCCCCAGGGGGGGTGGCGCGCCCTGGTGCCTCGTGGGCCCACCTCTGCTTCGTTTGACCTAATTCCACCTCTATTAATACACTAAAATCGGGAAACCAACAGGAGTCCATGAAAAAAAAAATCTGCCGCCGCAAGTTTCTGTTCTCGAGAGATCCCATCTGGAGGCCTTTTCCGGCACTCTGCCGGAGGGGGATTCGATCACGGAGGGGCTCTACATCAACCTTGCTTCCCTTTCAATGATGCGTGAGTAGTTTACCATAGACCTTCGGGTCCATAGTTAGTAGCTAGATGGCTTCTTCTCTCTTTTTGATCTTCAATACAATGTTCTCCTAGATGTTCTTGGAGTTCTATCCGATGTAATCACTTTTTGTGGTGTGTTTGTTGGGATCCGATGAATTGTGAGTTTATGATCAGATTATCCATGAATATTATTTGAGTTTTCTCTGAACTCGTTTATGCATGATTGTTATAGCTTTGTATTTCTCTCCGATCTATTGATTTGGTTTGGCCAACTAGATTGATTTATCTTGCAATGGGAAAGGTGCTTTGTAATGGGTTCTGTAACACCCCGATTTTTAGCCCTTTCTTTTTCTTTTGGTTTTTTTTTGTTTTTTTTTTTTGCTCTGGTTTTCTTTTTGGAGCAGTTCTATGGACTTGAAACCTGGGAGATCATCACTTCTTTTTCTCCCAAGTTGTATTTCATCCTTGTATCTCTCCCTAGATCATGGTATCTATATTCTAGCCCAACTCCTAAATTTTTTCCTTAGGGAATATTCCTTTTTCTTATTAAAGGAATAACCCTATTTGACCTAGGTTGTGAAGCAACCTATATTTATGTCATTCCAAAAATTCCCAAATAATTCTCATAAGTTCTTTGGAGCATATATTCCCCAAATATGTCCAAACCCTTCCTTGCCTAGTTCAAAAATAATTCAGGAATATTCCTTTTTCCATTCTGTCCAGCTTGGCACTTTGTGAAGGAAGTGCCAATTATATCTTCCTGATTGCCCTCAAAACTTTTGGACACTCTTTCCTATCCAAATCGGTACCACATGACAAAATTCAGCTCCATTTGCCTAGTGCATCTTCCTCAGCAAATTCCCAAACTTTCTGTCCAGAGAGAAGCTTTGTGAAGGAAGTACTAGCTAGGAGTATCCTCTTGAGCTGAAATTTTGCCAGGTTATTCATATGCTCAAATGATTCCCCTCCACCAAATATTAGCTCCATCCAACAATCTATATGAGCACACCTTCCAATCTTTGGTTCTGGTCAAATTTTCAGTTTATGAAGCAACTACATTTTATATTGCTTCAAAAATTCTGAAATTAATCCAGGACCTAAATACCCATATATCCTTTGAGCATGCCAAATTTCACATTAGTTTGCCAAGTCATTTGCTCTGCAATATTCTCCCAAGATTCTATGCAGTAAGGACCTTTGTGAAGGAAGTACCATCTAGGTATTTCCAAATGGCATGAAATTTTGCCAGTATCTGCATGGTCCTAAATGATCATCCTATACCAAATTTCAGCTCAATCCCACACTCCATGTGAGTGCATCTTCCTGATCTAGTTTTTGTGTTGTTTTGGGCAGTTGTATAGCAACCATCTTCAAAACTTATCCAAACCATCTCAAAATTCACTGGACTGTAGTCCTTCCTATCCTAAATCCTTGAGACATCCCCTTTGGTCCATTGGTCAAGTAACTTGACCACAACTTCTAACCCAAGTTGACTACAGAAAGTTTCATCTGATGCATCCCATCTTCCCACAGTCACTTTGATCGATCCATCTCATCAGGGAGGTTGTAGAATGGGTGAACAAAACTGTGGACATTTTTTGCCAGGCCTACGTGCCCTCCCCGTGGCCGTGCACGCGGTGACCGCGCTGTGGGCACACGGGCGCGCGTGCTCTGCATGCAGCGATCGCGCTCTGGGTGTCGCCGAGCTGCGGGCTTCTTCTCGGCCGCGTCCGCGTGTCCGAGGGCACCGCACTCCCTCTCCGGCGTCCACCTAGCCGCCTAGCCCCGTCCCCCTCCTTCTTTCCCTCTCCTCGCGTCATGGCGGCTCTGTCATCGCCGCACCCGCGTGCATAGTGCGCTAGTGGCCGACCGCGCGTGCTCAGCCATCCCGCGTCCGCTTTCTGCCATCCCGCGTCACTGGCCCGCCTCTCAGCCTCTCTCCCGTCGCTGCCCAAGCTCACACGCGTGCCTGGACCCCTCACCAGAGCTCGCCCGTCTGGTCGCGGCGGCATTTGGTCGGGCACCTCTCCCCGCCTATATAAGTCATCCCCGACCGCGGCTCGTCTCACCACTCCACCTCCTCCTCACCTAATCGACCCCAGCGCCACCGAGCCGAGCCCTGGAGCTCTTCTTCCTCCTCTCTGGCCAAAGCTCCGCCGTTCGGCCACCTCCTCCTCGAGCTCATTCCGAGCCACCCCAGACCCAGCTGAGTCCACCATCGAGCCCCCCTCACTCACCTGGTGCTCCTCAGTCTCTCTCCCAAGTCAATCGTCGCCGGAAACGTCAACCTCGCCGGCGCCCGAAGTCTGTTGCCGTCGGAGAGATTGATTCCGACGCCGTCTTTCGAGGAGCCACGGGTACAGGCGGGTGCGCCGTCGAGTGCCCGTTCCATCCCCGCCCTCGCCCAGCTCCGCTGACGTCTCTATGCCGGCGAACGGCCGCCGGTGAGCCGCCTCCTCTCTGTTCCCTCCCCTCTCTCTTTAAAACTGACAACCCGGCCCCACACGTCAGCCACAGCGAGGCCGCCCGAAACGTTTTTCAAGTGGAGGCGTAAGCTGGCTTTACGCCTTCGACGTGGCCTCCTGGGGAAATTCCAGAAATTTGTTTCTAAATCTATTTTAAATCCAGATTTGACCAAACTTTGACCTTGAATAACTCCTAAACTACACGTCCAAATGAACTGATTCTTTTTGCATTATTTTTCTTTTGAGCTCCTCTATTTTCTGGTAGAGTTTGGTATTTTTCTCTTCTGTCTAGAATTTCTGGACAAAAGTATTTGCTTTTTGTGTTATTTACAAATGCTTGCAAAAACATTTTTCAGAGTGTTTGTGGTGTGTTGGTGAAGGCCAGGAGCTCTTCCCCTCTCTTTTGGAGCAAGGCAAGCCACACCCTCCATTTGCATGATTGCAATGCAATGACATGGTTAATTTGAATTAATTTTTGCTTAATATTGCATTATTTAGAAATGATTTATTCATGACATTATGAATTGATACATGGGAGTTTGCTACTGTCATAATGATGCTTGGATGTCTAGGACTAATGCTTTGCAGATTGAGGATGACATATTGTTTCCGGATTACTAGTAGCAGTAGTCATGCTTTATTCTTGGTCATATTGAATATTATGTTATTGGAATTCATGCTAATGATATGGATATATTATGCTTTGGATTTGGGATGGATATTGTTAAGCTTTGAATCACAGTTTGATATGTAGTACCGGAGTAACAGTTCTATCACAAACTTATCTTGGGGACAAATTCTGTCATTTCGTTGGTCAGGTGCCACCGAATCGAGCTCACCAGTGCAGCCACACTTGCCTGGATGGGGAGGACCTAATTCGGTCTATTGTCATGCCTCTCGCCGGTGCCTCCAACTAGGGAAGGTTATGTGCTCGTGCTGCCCTGGCCCGGTAGGCGGTCATAACCTTGTGTGCCCAAGTTGTGTTGTACCCGGGTGTCCCCGTTTGGGACGAGATTGTTTATGTTTGGCCACGACGATGGCGGCCACAGAGGTGGCGGATGTCACGAGATGACATCGGGGCCACCCAGGACATAGCCCAAAGGGGAGTTTGTCGGGAGTGGCCAGGAGAGTGTCATGCAATAGATTGGTTTGTCGGAATATCGTTGGTCCACCCTAATGGGAGCATGAGGCCATGAGTTCCGTTGTGTGGGTACAGTGTACTAACCTCTGCAGAGTGTATAATCTATCGATAGCCGCGTCCTCGGTCATGGACACAGTTCGTTGTAGGTCACACCGTTCGATCAACGCCCACAATGACGGAATGACTTATATTATGGCTTATAGTTGTGTATGGACAAGAAACAGTTTGGCAGGATGCTGATGTTGACATTTGGATGATCTTGAGATTGTGTTGTGGTCATGTGGTGATCACAAGGTTGTATTGATCACGAGGTGATCGAGATGATATGTTGCTTGGGCGGATATTCAAGAATGACATGGTCCCTGTGACCCAAGATAATGGTTTAGCAATGATTTTAGTCTTACCATATTACTTTGAGTAATATTTTCTTCCACCTCATAGCAGTTGGTAATAGGTAACTTGTTAATGCTATGTTGTTGTGTTGCCTTAATGCTTTTGGTTGTTGTGACCTTGCGAGTACATTCAAAGTACTCACCTGGCGTGTCATGCCAGTTTGCAGGAGATGCTGTGATTGATTACTTGTCGAGGATTCCGTTCGTGCAAGCTAGACCGTGTCCCAGCCAGAGTCCCTGCGGAGTGGAGTTTACCACCGTCGTTGATGTTCCACTGCTACGAGTTGTTCCGCTGCTAGCATAGATCTACCTTAGCAGGCGTAGCGTCGCCGTGCCGTTGTAATCTTTGTAATAGTAGACCCTTGTACCTTATCTTTTGTATTAAGAGTTGATTTGTTCTATGCCAAGCAGTGTCGTATTCCAGAAGACTTGATTTCTGGGCTGGAATACGGGGCGTCCCGGTCCCTCTGAGCCGGGGTGCCACAGGTTCGATCTTGCGGTGCTCAATCCTAGTGGCAGAAGGGGACATGACACGTATGTATCGTTACTATTAAGGGTAAAAGGATGGGGTTTTATTCAAGCGTGAGTTTACTTTGTCTACATCATGTCATATTGCTTAAGGCGTTACTCCGTTCTTTATGAACTTAATACTCTAGATGCATGCTGGATAGCAGTCGATGTGTGGAGTAATAGTAGTAGATGCAGAATCGTTTCGGTCTACTTGTCTCGGACATGATGCCTATATACATGATCATTGCCTTGGATATCGTCATGATTATTTGCTTTTCTATCAATTGCCCAACAGTAATTTGTTTACCCACCGTATGCTATTTTCAAGATAGAAGCCTCTAGTGAAAACTATGGCCCCCGGGTCTACTTTTATAATATATTGAAAATCCCAAAAATACCTTGCTGCAATTTTACTTTATTTATTTTATTTTGTATTTTTGTTCGATCTATCTATCTATCACCATACAATTTAATCTTGTAATTAATCGCCAAGGGATTGACAACCCCTTGTTCGCGTTGGGTGCAAGGATTTGTTATTTTGTGTGCAGGTGCTGCTAACGAGTTGTTGCGTGATTCTCCTACTGGATTGATAACCTTGGTTTCATTACTGAGGGAAATACTTATCTCTACTATACTGCATCATCCTCTCCTCTTCGGGGAAATACCAACGCAGATCACAAGTAGCAGGAAGAATTTTTGGCGCCGTTGTCGGGGAGACATCATCAACATCTATCAAGTACCTACGCATAAACTTTCATCTCCTTGCATTTATTTTATTTGCCTTTGCCTCTCATTTTCATCTCCCCCACTTCTATTTTTTTTTTTACAAAAACACAAAAATATTTTTGTTTTCTTGCTTGCTTTTATTGCCTTCATGACAACACACAAAAACAGAAGGTGAAAGCAAAAATCTATTGATATGGATCCTCATCCACTTGCTAATCTTTTCAAAAGATCCAATTATGATGAACCAATTGCTAGTGAGTTGAGTGCACTTGATTATCTCTATGAAGTTTTGCTTGAAAATCATGAATCTGAAAATTGTGATGAAGTGTTAGAAGAAGAAATTTATAAAGTGATTCATGATAGCTCCTTGATTGAAAAGCATGATTGCAATGATGTTATTATAAATTCTATTAATGTCAGTTGTGCTAATGATATGCAAAACTACAAGCTTGGGGATGACAATTTTGTTATGTCCACTACTTATTGCAATGATCGCGATTGGGGTGATAATACTTCTTATGATCTTGAAAATTTATTTAAGCCTCATGATGAATATGTTATCGATAATAATGATTGCAATAATATTGAAAGTGGGTTTGGAAGAGTGTCAACTTTAGGTAAAAAGAATCCCACATATTCGGAGAGTGTTTAATCTTATGAATTTTTTGATAAATGTGGGTTTGGAGGGGTCATGACTTTAGTTGACGTTAATCCCACTATCTTGGAAGATTATAAAACTTTTATGCATGTGGATCGTGAAGAGAATATTTTATATGATAGCTATATTGTTGAATTTGACTATGATCCTACATGTAATTATTATGACAGGGGAAAATATGGTTGTAGAAATTTTCATGTTACTCAATTACCTCTCTTCAAGTTCAAATTGTTAATGCTTCGTTCTTCTTCCTTGCATATGCTAGATACTTTTTGTCTTGACAATTTGTTTGCCTATAAAATGCCTATGAATAGGAAGTATGTTAGACTTAAATGTGTTTTTCACATGTTTCATGATGCTCTCTTCGTGTTTAAATTACTATTTTTCATGTGAGCATCATTGAAATCTCAAGCCTATCTTAATGGCTATAAAGAAAGAGCTTGTTGGGAGGCAACCGAATGAATAAAATAAATTTTTGCTTTTTGTTTCTGTTTTCTTGAGTGCACACAATTATGCTACTGTTATGATTGTGTTTTTATGTTTTAATTAGTGTTTGTGCCAAGTAATGCCTTTGGGATGATTTGGAAGATAGTATAATTGATGTTGTTTGGAAAACAGAAAGTTTTGCGTCCAGTGCTGGAATTTTAATTCCGTACTGGAGCATCCGAAAAATCTGAAATTTTTACACAGTATTGGTATATGAATTTCCCACGTTATCCTAATTTTTTAGAATTTTTTAAGTTACAGAAGTATATCTTTTAAATAGATCTTTACAGACTGTTCTGTTTTAGACAGATTCTGTTTTTGTTGCATAGTTTGCTTATTTTGATGAATCTATAGATCGTATCGGGGGGTATGAGTCATGGAGAAGTTGGAGTACAGTATCATTATGACAATATTAAATATGAATCAATTTACTACAGTACTTAAATTTAAAGATTTGTTTGTTATACTAACGGATCTCACGAAGGTTTTGTTAAGTTTTGTGTGATTGAAGTTTTCAAGTTTTGGGTGAGATCACGATGGATGAAGGAATAAGGAGTGGCAAGAGCCTAAGCTTGGGGATCCCCAAGGCACCCCAAGGTAATATTCAAGGAAGACTCAAGCAACTAAGCTTGGGGATGCCCCGGAAGGCATCCCCTCTTTCTTCTACCAACTATCGGTAATTTTACTTGGAGCTATATTTTTATTCGTCACATATCATGAGTTTTGCTTGGAGCATCTTGTATTATATGAGTCTTTGCTTTGTTTTCTTTTTAGTTTGTCACAATCATCCTTGCTGGACACACCTATTTGAGAGAGCCACACATTTATCATGATTTGTTAGAATACTCTATGTGCTTCACTTATATCTTTTGAGCTAGGCAGTTGCTCTGGTGCTTCACTTAAATTGTTTTGAGCACGGTGGTGGCTATATTTTGAAGAAATATTTGCACTCTCATGCTTCACTTATATTATTTTGAGAGTTTATAAGATTAAATTTTGAAGAAATATTTGCAATCTCATGCTTCACTTATATCTTTTTGAGAGTTGATAATAGTAATGGTAATTTGCACAAGATATGAATTTGGTCCCAAAGTGATGAATATTCAAGAGGGATATAATAAAAACTTTCATGAAAGATCATTGGATATGATAAGTTTGATTCCTTGCAATAGTTTTGCGATATGGAGATGATAATATGTGAGTCATGTTAGTGAGTAATTGTGATTTAGTAAGAATATTGGTGTTAAGGTTTGTGATTCCCTATGCATGCACATAAAGTCAATAGTTATGCAATGAAATTATATCCTACTTATGGTGCATTATTCGGTGTTAGTTATGTTCAATGCATGTTTATGACCGTTTTTGCTTTTTGGTTGGTCGCTTCTCAATCTATTTGCTAGCCTTCATTTGTACTAAGCGGGAATACTGCTTGTGCATCCAACTCCTTAAACCAAAGTTGTGCCAAATGAGTCCACCATACCTACCTATATGCGGTATTTCCTCACCGTTCCAAGTAAATTTGCATGTGCCAACTCTAATTTTTCAAAGTAATTTTCCGTTTTGTGTGCCCGTACCGCTCATGAAGCGGCAGGGGGTGGCCAATATTTTCCATGCTAGGTGTGTTATTCTCACGATGAGTGTTTATTCACTTGTCATTGCACGAGAGAGTGGCAGGTAATAGGGATGCCCAGTCCCGAAATGAAAAAAATTAATATTATGTTAATAATAAATTCCTTGGAAAGTGTTGGTATGGAAGGCACCCGTGGATACGGCTAGCCATGGATTATGAAAGAATGGTGGAAAGGAAATAAACTTTATTTTCTGTTTGGGAACCGCCTATAATGTGTCTAGCATGGAAGATATTGGGAATTCTCGGTCATTTTCGTTGACAGGAAAAAGCATGCCTCTCAAAATAATTTTATCTCTCTAATTTAAACCTTGAGCTCTGGCACCTCTGCAAATCTCTGCTTCCCTCTGCGAAGGGCCTATCTATTTACTTTTATGCAATTTTTATTTTTATTTTGAGTCTCCATCTTATCTTACAAAGCATCAACTAGAGAGCACTATTGTCATACTTGTGCATTGTGTGTAGCTAATATTGGGTGTGTTTCATGAATGGATCAATGATTGAGCATAATGGGCTAGGGATAGCTTTCTTTAGCGTTGATATTTTGAAAGACATGGTTGCTTGTTAGTATGCTTGAGTATTTATGTCTTCATGTCAAATTATAGACTATTGCTTTGAATCATTCAAGTCCAAATGTCCATGCTACAAAATAAAAGAGTATATGATGAATATGATAGGTAGCATTCCACATCAAAAATTATGTTTTTATCATTTACCTACTCGAGGACGAGCAGGAATTAAGCTTGGGGATGCTTGATACGTCTCCAGCGTATCTATAATTTTTTATTGTTACATGCTATTATAGTATCAATCTTGGATGTTTTATATACACTTACAAGCAATTATATATGATTTTTTGGGACTAACCTATTAACTTAGTGCCCAGTGCCAGTTGCTATTTTTTTGCCTATTTTTGGTTTTTCAGAATATCAGTACCAAACGAAGTCCAAATGCCACGAAACTTTTTGGAGATTTTTTTCTGGACATAAGAGACACTAGAAGCTTCGGGAGAGGGCCAGAAGACAGAGGAGGTGGCCGCGAGCCACCAGGGCACGCCCCAGGGGGGTGGCGCGCCCTGGTGCCTCGTGGGCCCACCTAATTCCACCTCTATAAATACTTTAAAATCAGGAAACCAACAGGAGTCGATGAAATACTTTTTCCGCCGCCGCAAGTTTCTGTTCTCGAGAGATCCCATCTGGAAGCCTTTTCCGGCACTCTGCCGGAGGGGGATTCGATCACGGAGGGGCTCTACATCAACCTTGCTGCCCTTCCGATGATGCGTGAGTAGTTTACCACAGACCTTCGGGTCCATAGTTAGTAGCTAGATGGCTTCTTCTCTCTTTTTGATCTTCAATACAATGTTCTCCTCGATGTTCTTGGAGTTCTATCCGATGTAATCACTTTTTGCGGTGTGTTTGTTGGGATCCGATGAATTGTGAGTTTATGATCAGATTATCCATGAATATTATTTGAATTTTCTCTGAACTCTTTTATGCATGATTGTTATAGCTTTGTATTTCTCTCTGATCTATTGATCTGGTTTGGCCAACTAGATTGATTTATCTTGCAATGGGAAAGGTGATTTGTAATGGGTTCGATCTTGCGGTGCTCAATCCCAATGACAGACGGGGACATGACACATATGTATCGTTGCTATTAAGGGTAAAAAGATGGGGTTTATTCATGCATGAGTTTACTTTGTCTACATCATGTCATCTTGCTTAAGGCGTTACTCCGTTCTTTATGAACTTAATACTCTAGATGCATGCTGGATAGCAGTCGATGTGTGGAGTAATAGTAGTAGATGCAGAATCATTTCGGTCTACTTGTCTCGGACGTGATGCCTATATACATGATCATTGCCCTTGATATTGTCATGATTATTTGCTTTTCTATCAATTGCCCAACAGTAATTTGTTTACCCACCGTATGCTATTTTCAAGAGAGAAGCCTCTAGTGAAAACTATGGCCCCCGGGTCTACTTTTATCATATATTGAAAATCCCAAAAATACCTTGCTGCAATTTTACTTTATTTATTTTACTTTGTATTTTTGTTCGATCTATCTATCTATCACCATACAATTTAATCTTGCAATTAATCGCCAAGGGATTGACAACCCCTTGTTCGCGTTGGGTGCAAGGATTTGTTATTTTGTGTGCAGGTGCTGCTAATGAGTTGTTGCGTGATTCTCCTACTGGATTGATAACCTTGGTTTCATAACTGAGGTAAAGACTTATCTCTACTGTACTGCATCATCCTCTCCTCTTCGGGAAATACCAACGCAGATCACAAGTAGCAAAGCATTGTTGTTGAAATTATTTCTAGCGACAAAATTCACATCAATAGCATCATTATTTTGCTCAATCAAGGTAGATAGTGGCACATCATTAGGATCAACATGAGCATTCTTACTAGTAAGCATATTCATAAGAGCATCCATTTTATCACTCAAAGTAGAAACTTCTTCAACAGAGTTTACCTTCTTATCAGTTGGAGCTAGTTCAGTGTGCCATTGAGAATAATTTTTCATCATATTATCGAGAAGCTTCGTTGCCTCTCCTAATGTAATTCCCATAAAGGTGCCACCTGTCGCAGAGTCTAGAAGATTTCTCGACATAAAGTTTAGTCTCGCATAAATTTTTTGTATTATCATCCATAAGCTTAATCCATGAGTGAGACAATTTTTAATCATCAATTTCATTCTCTCCCAAGATTTTGCAACATGTTCTTGCTCAAGTTGCTTAAAGTTCATGATTTGATTTCTAAGTGAAATAATCTTAGTGGGAGGAAAATACTTGATAATAAAAGCATCCTTACATTTATCCCATGAATCAATACTGTCGGTGTACTAAAGTTTGGGTCTTTTAGTACCCTATACTTGTGCACGGACGGTTGTAGCCATACCAGTGGCAAGGCCTGCCGGAGAACAGCTGCAAACATATACCAAGGATATCAAGAAGGCATTCAAGCCGATGATCAAAGATAGAAGACCGAAGGCTGGCTTCCCGGCAAGACCTTGCCGGGAAGGCTCGCGAAGGCCCGGCAAGGCTTCGCACCCGGCAAGATCCCACCGAACAGCCACCGCTCCAGCGCAGTGACCAGTCCGTCGTTTAGGGCTTGTCCTCCTGGTTGCGTGTCATGGCACTGACCGCGGATGGGGTTAAGCGGTGCTGATGGGACGGGCCCTTTTTCCGTCCCCAAGAAAGTTAGGGACACCTAAGTGAGGCATTTAATGCGTTTTGTCCTAAGTCGTCAGTAGTAATCATGTAACACTGTAGCAACTTTACACCTCTTGTACTCCTGTCTGCCACTGTTGGTGACCCCTTGGACGTATAAAAGGAGGCCCAAGGCGGAGCTACAGGGGGGAGAGGACCTTCTGGCCCATTCTACATGCGTAGCCACTTCTTGAACGTATTGTTCATCGCAAGCGCTCCGTGTACTTGAGGTTAAGAACATCCACAATAAATAACAGCAGGAGTAGGGTTTTACGCTTCTCAGCGGCCCGAACCTGGGTAAAGATCCTTGTGTTGATCGTTGGATCCGCTCTTTGTGTGAATCTTTTCCCCCGCCGAACTGTAAAGGGATCCTCTCGATCCCATAGGTGTCGTACGCCGACATCTTTGGCGCGCCAGGTAGGGGGAAAGGTTGCGCGAACCCGATCTAGCGGTCAGCGTGCCAGTTCTTGATCACTTTCATCGCCATGGCTCCCAAGAAGAAGGGTGCGACAGCGGTGGATCCATCCGCGTCCGGCCTACCCGTACCAACACAGACGGGCGCTGGTGGAGGAGGTGGAGGTCTTGAGCCTCCACGACGTTCTCGCGACCAGAGCCAGGCGAGCGGCGTCGTTCGCAACGGCGCTGCCGGGTCTAAGGACGGAGCCGTGCTGCCTATAGGTGGCCCAGCGAACTCCAAGGACGGGACGGCGCCTTCCAAGACACCCACGCCGGCGCACGCGCCGCGGCCTTCTCAGGTTGCGCGCGACGGACAGCGCCGCGACGTTGGTGGTTCCAGGCGCTCCCATGGAAAAACCTCTGCGCATCACTCCCAAGATGCGCAGGGCCAAGATCCACGCCAACATGCCGGCGGAAGCAGGGCGCGATTGCAGGGCCGTGATGGAGCTCGTTCTAACTCAGTTAGGAGTCTGAGCACCTCATGTTCTTCGCATCTTTCAGCACCGCCTACACCGGCAGAAGCGTTGGCACGAGCTCAGCTGCTCCTAGACTTCCCTCCCACTGTGGAGAAGCTAGATGAATGGAGATCTGCTATCCAAAGCCTCATCGGCTTGGCTAACGACGACAGGCCGCAGCAGGCGAAGCCTTCGCGGCGGCAGTCCACTGAGCCGGTGCGTGCTGGTGGCGAAAAGACCGGAGGCGGTACGACTATATTCCCCTCCGCTACGACAAGAGCAGTCGCTAACTCGGCGGATCGACGCCCGTGATGACGATTCCACGGCGTCGTCTGATCCGTGGGTTCGCCGCGATCAACGTCAAGTTCTTCGGGAACGGCACAAGGAGGACGCTCGAACTACCATCGAGCGGCGGCGGGAAGCGCGCCGTCAATCCAACAGGCACGCGGGACCCACTGTCGATGAGCCTGCGCCGGGGTATTCTGGTAACTTGCCTTATGAGGTGGGTTGTCCAGCTTTTACTCGTGAGCTACGGCGAGTCCAGTGGCCCAACTCCCGAACTTTCAAGCCGGAGGTGCCGGAGAAATACGACGGCAAGACCCACCCGTCAGAGTTCTTGAGCGTCTACACCATTGCGGTGCAGGCTGCCGGAGCTCGCGAAGACAAGATATTCGCCAACTACTTCCCGTTGGTGCTTAAGCCCAACATCAGGTCGTGGTTGATGCATCTGCCAGAGAATTCCATTTCCTCCTGGGCAGATCTGTGTCATGAGTTTGTTGGCGCCTTTACAGGAGGCCACCAGGCTCCTGGCCAGGAGAGTGATCTACACCTCATTCCCCAGAAAGAAGGCGAAACCTTGCGCAAGTACATCCAGAGATTCAGCCGTATTCAGCACAACATCCCAGACGTTCATCCTGCCGCTGTCATCAGCGCGTTCCATCAGAATGTGCGCAACTGCAAGATGCGGGAAGAGCTGGCGATGAACAAAGTCAGGGATGTCGCCGAGCTCTATGCTCTGGCCGACAGATGTGCTCGGGCCGAGGAGGGAAGGAGATTCCCCGGCGAGGACGCTGGCGCGGAACTCGACTCTAAAGCCGAAGACGCCACCACCTCGGCAAAGAAAGGCCGACGGCGGAACAGGAAGCGCAAGGGCAAGGCCATGCTTGCCGTCGAGGGGTCCGGCAACCCCGGCACCGCCAAGAAGGTCAAGACTGATGGCCCCGGCAAGGAGGTTGCCATGTGTGCCGCATGTCAGGCCTTGGCGGCTGCCGACAAGCCGGAGGGCTCCGACAAGCAGTACTGCAAGATCCATCGCACCAAGAGTCACGACCTCCAAAACTATCGGCAAGTTGAGCAGCTTGTCGAGAAGCAGAAAGCCGAGTATGAAAGGCGAGACAAGGAGAAGGCCTAGGATGGCGCTGAGGGATTTGGCAAGAAGCGCGGTGGTCGAGGAGGTCGCCGCGGCAAGGCCAAGCAACAGAAGGAGAGGCCCGCTCGAGGCCGTGATAAGGAGCAGGGGGTGACGATGATGATGAAGACGGCGACGAGTCCAGCGAGCACGAGTTCCAGAAAGCCACAGAAGCCATGTGCGTTGACGGGGGCGCCTCGTTGCATTCCTCCCACCGCCGACTCAAACAGTGGGCGCACGAGATCAATGCGGCAGAGCCGTCGGTCGATGCCCGGAAACCTTTGAAGTGGTCCCACACGCCTATCATCTTTGACGCCGAGGATCACCCTGATCGCACAACTGCGGTCGGGTGTTTGCCATTGTTGGTTTCACCAATGATCTGCAACCTCAAGGTGACAAAGATGTTAGTTGACGGTGGGGCCGGTTTGAATTTGATCTCGCCTGATGTGATCAAGAGATTGCAAATTCCTGACGAAGATCTCGAAGAAACGGGCACGTTTCAAGGGATCAATCCAGGAAGGAGCCAGCCGAAGGGCAAGATCATACTGCCGGTAACATTTGGTAGTGAGCTGAACTACAGGACGGAGAAGATCATCTTCGACGTCGCCAAGATTCCATTGCCGTATAATGGGATTCTTGGTCGCCCGGCGCTGGCCAAGTTCATGGCGGCATCACATTACGCCTATAATACACTAAAGATGCCCGGGCCGATGAGTGTCATCACTATCAACTCCGACAAGAAGGATGCGCTTATCTGCACCGACCAACTCTACCAGGAGGCAGTCGCAGCACCTGCCGCCAAGGCACTTGCTCCTGCCGCCGAAGCTCCCGGGGGGAAGAAGACCGGCAAGACCTCTAGCACACACTCCGACAAGCGCACCTCCTCGAAGTGTTGCGCTCCCGTTGAGGATGTGCCGAAGAGCTCCACCGGCAAGAGCAAGAAATCCAAGGTAGCTCCACCAGCGACCAAGAAGGTGCCCGCCAAGGAGGACGGTACGGGAGGAACTTTCACCATAAGTTCCACCCTCGATGACAAATAGGAAAGCGCGCTCATTGCCTTCCTGCGGGCGAATATCGATGTGTTTGCATGGCAACCGTCTGATATCCCCGGTGTTCCTAGGGAGGTAATCGACCACCACCTTGCTGTCTGCCCTCATGCGCGGCCCGTCAAGCAGAAAGTTAGGAAGCAAGCTTTGGAGCAGCAAGAATTTATTGCCGAAGAAATCAGGAAGCTAGAAGCGGCAGGTTTAGTCAGAGAAGTACTCCATCCAACATGGTTGGCCAATCCAGTTGTAGTGCGCAAGGCGAATGGAAAATGGAGGCTATGTATTGACTATACAGATATCAATAAAGCCTGTCCAAAAGATCCTTTTCCCTTGCCGCGCATCGACTAGATTGTGGACTCCATTGCTGGCTGCGATTTGCTATCGTTTCTTGACGCTTATTCAGGGTATCACCAGATTTTCATGTCAAAGGAAGATGAAGAGAAAACCGCATTTATCACCCCATGTGGCACGTATTGCTTCATACGCATGCCTTTCGGGTTGAAAAGTGCTGGTTCAACGTTTGCAAGAGCGGTCCAGATTGGTTTTGAGCCCCAGCTACATAGAAATATGGAAGCTTATATGGATGACATAGTGGTCAAAACTAAGGACAAGGCAACGCTCATACAAGATCTAGAAGAGGCGTTTGCAAATCTGCGCAGGATCAATCTTAAGCTCAATCCTGAGAAGTGTGTATTTGGCGTTCCATCCGGCAAGCTTCTCGGGTTCTTTGTATCTCAACGTGGAATTGAAGCCAATCCCGACAAGATCAAGGCAATTGAGCAGATTGAAGCACCAAGACGTGTCAAAGATGTGCGTCGACTTGCCGGCTGCGTGGCTGCTCTAAGCAGGTTCATCTCCAAATCCGCTGAGCGCGCCCTGCCTTTCTTCAAAATCTTGAAGAAAGCCGGTCCAATGAAATGGACTCCGGAAGCGGAGGCAGCGCTGCAGGACTTGAAGAGGTACCTCTCCTCTCCGCCAACACTAGTCGCGCCTAAACCGCAAGAACCGTTGCTGCTATATTTAGCGGCAACGAATCAAGTGGTTAGTGCTGCGTTAGTGGCGCAGAGAGAAGTAGACGAAGAAGCAGCAGCAACGGCAAGCCCGTCAAGCGACAAGCTGGTATCCTCCGCGGCAGAGTCTGGTGCTGACAAGACAGGATCCGCGCAGCCGAATGATGCAACGCAGAAAAAGAAGATGGTGCATCGCCCAGTCTATTTTGTCAGCTCCCTGTTGCAGGGGGCTAGGTCAAGATATTCTGGTGTGCAGAAGTTGCTCTTTGGCCTTCTTATGGCCTCAAGGAAGCTGCGCCATTATTTCCAGGCACATGAAATCACCGTCGTCACTCGCTTCCCGTTGCAGCGGATTTTACGAAATCCAGATGCGACCGGCAGAATTGTAGAGTGGGCGTTGGAACTGTCGAGCTTTGATCTCAAATTTGAAAGCACTTCAACTATTCAGAGCAGAGCCTTGGCAGAGTTCATTGCAGAATGGACACCGACGCCGGACGAAGAAATTCAAGAGACAACCGTCCCCGGCAAGGAAACAGATCGAGTATGGATTATGTACTTTGATGGGGCTTTTTCGCTGCAAGGCGCCGGTGCTGGCATGCTGCTTGTCGCACCCACCAGAGAGCACCTCAAGTATGTAATTCAGATGTACTTTCCCCGGGAGAGATCAACAAACAACATTGCAGAATATGAAGGGCTGCTTGCCGGTCTCAGGATCGCGGCAGACCTTGGGATCAAGAAGCTCATCGTCAGAGGTGACTCACAGCTTGTTGTCAGGCAAGTCAACAAAGATTATCAGAGCCCGTTGATGGAAGCATATGTAGATGAAGTGAGAAAGCTGGAAGAGCGTTTTGACGGGTTGCAAAAAGAGCATGTTCCTCGTGCTGAGAACAACATTGCCGATGACATGTCAAAGCGTGCTGTCCTCAAGTTACCTGTGGAACCAGGAACTTTTGTGCTCCGCTTAACTCAGCCATCCGTAACACCATCGACGAGGCAAGATAAAAGAAGGAAGTTGAGTTCCGGCCAGTACTTTCTGGGAGAGCTTCCAGAAGCCGCCGGCAAGGAAGTTGCCGGGAACGACACGGTTGCCGGTGAGCAGCAGCTTCGCGCAGAACCTCAGGTTCTTGCCGCAGAAGCAAGCGCTACCGCGGCCGAAGATATGCCTTTGGTCCTTGTTGTCGAGCCGCAGGCTCCAACATGGGCGCAGCACATCGTCCAGTTCCTTCAAATAGGAGAACTCCCTGAAGAACAGGAAGAAGCGGAGAAAGTAGCCCGTCAGTCTAGTATGTACCAGTTTGTCGACGACGTCCTGTACAGAAAGAGACCGAACGGTGTGAAATTGAAGTGTATTCCTCGGGAGGATGGACTGGAGCTGTTGGCAGAGATACATGGAGGCATATGTGGTTCCCACATAGGCTCAAGAGCTCTTGTCGGCAAGGCATTCCGGCAAGGTTTCTTCTGGCCCACTACTCTCCAGGATGCAACTGCACTAGTAACCAAGTGTGAAGCGTGCCAGTTCCATTCAAAGCAACTACATCAGCCAGCTCAAGCTCTTCAGACAATCCCTCTTTCCTGGCCATTTTTGGTCTGGGGGCTCGACATATTGGGCCCCTTTCCCCGCGCTACCGGGGGCTTCGAGTACTTGTACGTTGCTATCGACAAGTTCACGAAGTGGCCGAAAGTGGAAGCAGTGAGAAAGGTGACAGCACAGTCAGCCGTCAAGTTCTTCAAGGGAATAGTGTGCCGTTTCGGTGTGCCAAACAGGATCATCACCGACAATGGCACGCAGTTCACGAGCCGCACCTTCATGCAGTACGTCCAAGACCTTGGCGGCAAAATCTGTTTTGCTTCTGTTGCTCACCCGAGAAGCAACGGCCAAGCGGAGAGGGCAAATGCTGAAGTGCTGCGAGGTCTCAGAACAAGAACTTTCGACAAGCTGCGCAAGTGCGGAAGACGCTGGATTGATGAGCTGCCAGCGGTTCTCTGGTCAATCAGAACGACACCAAATCGAGCTACTGGCCAGACACCCTTCTCCCTGGTCTACGGGGCAGAAGCAGTTCTCCCCACGGAACTCATATACGGGTCACCTCGAGTGCTCGCTTATGATGAGCTCGAGCAAGAGCAGCTACGCCAAGATGACGCCACGCTCCTTGAGGAAGATCGTCTTCGGGCTACTGTGCGAGCTGCACGCTACCAGCAAGCCTTGCGCCGCTATCATAGCCGCAAGGTTCATGCCCGAAGCCTTGAGGAAGGCGACCTTGTTCTTCGGCGCGTTCAGTCGGCCAAGAATTCTAACAAGTTGACGCCGAAGTGGGAAGGCCCTTATCGGGTAGTACGAGTCACCAGGCCCGGCGCAGTCCGCCTGGAGACCGAAGATGGCATTCCAGTGAGCAATTCCTGGAATATCGAACACCTTCGTAAGTTCTACCCATAAGGCGCGGTTGCCGGGTCACCCGGCAACCACCTTTTGTACAAGTTTTGCCGGCAAGGCATATGATCCTTTGTACAAAGCCAGGCGCAGACCCTGTGCATAGTTGAATAAAATTAAGCGTTTTACAATTCTTGTCGTTTTTCATGGCATTTTATATGCATGCTTATCTGAGATATTGTAGTACACCTGCTTCCGGTAAGCACTAATGAACCGCCAAGGTTCCATATCTCTATTTTCTCTTCTTTCTTTTTCTCAAAGGACAGAAGGTTCCCTCACGTGCAAGTTTGCCGGGTGGGAATGATGGTATGGATACCGACAGGCGACGTTCAAGTTGACATCTTGCAATAAGGAGTACAGCAACAAAAAGCTAAGTTGCAAAACTCTAAAGCAAATTTTTATTGTAAAGTTATTTTCCTTGAACGATTTCGGCTTTTGTATGGAAAACATGCACGCGAAGGAACCTTGTCGTGATTGGTTGCGCCCTTACTTTGTTTCGAGTCCGCTCAACAGTTTAAGTGGCTGCACTAAAAACATCAAGGTATCTTGTCGGCAGCGACACCTCCAGCAGGCTGCTAAGGATCCGTTCCTCAAAGCGCTCGCGGCAAGGGTGTGCATGCCGGCAAGTTCCCGATAAGCGTAGGGCATAAACCATACAGAAAGAAATCAGACAAGGGAAATAGCATACATTCATCCAAAATATAGCAACTTATATTACATCGATGATCGCCGCGATTCTAACTTAAGATAAAACTGTCTTTGGCATGGAATGGTGGCGACAAAATGGAGCGAAGCGGCTAGTCTCTGCGCTGGCCTTCGACCCTCTTGACTTGGCTCACTCGGTCAACGATGGGCGCGACAAGCTCTTCGAGTGCCTGGAGGTCTACATCCTTCGGCAAGCTGGCAAGAATGTTGGTGAGGTTGATGCCAGGGTTCTTGTGCACCACTTTGACGAGCACCTTGTGGAGGACGGCCCGGCAGAGTTTGCGGGATTCATTGGCGAGCTGGGTCTCTCGATTAGACTGGAGCAGTTTGAGGGCATCAACGACACCCTCGAAGAACATGGTCAGCTTGGCGCTCGAAGACACCCTCTCGTCAGAAGAGTAGCTGAAGTTATCCAAGCCCATGGTGGACAGTTCCGCGGCAAGCCTTTCTGCGACGTCGACAAGGCGCTCAGTCCAGATCTTCACGCCTCTCTCAAAGTCATTATAAGTGGCGGCAGCGCTATTGAGCAGACTCTTCTCACTCTGGAGGTCTTTCATCAAAGCCCTCTCGCGAGCCTTGCCATTCTCAAGGGACTCCTCCAGCGTCGTCAGCTTTAGTTTCAGATCAGCAATGGATTCATTGGCTGAGGAGAGCTCCTTGGTCTTGTCGGACATGGCGGCTTGCATCTCCGCTAGGCTGAAGAGAGTCTTCTCTCTGTTGGCTTTGAGCGTTGAGATCTCCTTGCCGTGGACCTCAAGATCTGCTTCCAGCCTCTTCACTTGATCGCCCAGCTCGTTCTTGGTGGCCTCTGCAGCTTCGGCAGCATCGATGGCTTCCTTTAATTTGCCGGCGTGATCTACGGCCAGAGCTTCGAGCATTTCCTTGTGTCTCTGCTCCAGCTCCTGGGTTCGCTGCGCGACAAGCTTCTCGATCTCTTCATCCTTGCTGCGGAGCTTGACGGCAAGCGCCTCCTCGCGAGCAGCAAGGTCTTCTTCATAAGCATCAAGCCCGACGCGGCGTTCTGTTAGGCGAGCTTCCTCTGCAGCAGCCTGTTGCGCAGCCTCCTCCTGTGCCTTCTCAGCGTCGGCCTGCTTCAGGAGGAACTCGCTCCAGCTTTGATTCAGCTGCTCCCGGCTAGCCGTCAGTTCCTGGAAAGCTTCGGCGTACCAGACTTGTGTCTCTTCGACGCGCTTCTGGAAATCTGCCTCCGCTGCTTCAACAACTGCCGCCCTAGAGTCCAACTTCTCCTTTCGGGCGCGGTGAAGCGCCTGGAGCTTTTGAAAGTTGTCGCCCATGGCTTGGAGGAGCTATTCTTCCTTGGACCCGCTGCTGCTGGTGCGTGGCTCATTAACGATCTTGAGTCCAGTGGCAGCGATGACGTCTTCATCAAAGGTTTCTCCTTCGGTTGGTGCCCCGGTGCTTGCCGTCCCTGGTATGTTGACGAACAGGTCGTCGCCAACCTTAAGATATCTGCTTGACGGGGGGGGCGTCGGATGTTGACGGCTGATCCTCGACAACCGCCTCGCCGGCTACTGGGGGCTCCATGACCGGTGTAGCGCCAGGCGCTCCTGCGGCAGGAATGCCGTCAGTGTGGTCGCTGGACTCCTTGCCCGCCCCCTCAGCAGATCCCTTGGCGGTTTCTTCCTGTGCGGCCTTGGCGGCCTCGGCAGTTGCGATCCTGTCGGCTTCGGCGGCAGCGTCCTTGGCGGTCTCTTCGATGGCAACGTCAACATCCATTTGCTCCACCGAAGGGAGATCTGAAGACCAGGAAAGGAAACAAGATGAGATCAAGGTTGAAGTTCAAGAAGACAAAAATAAAGAAAGAATGACAAGTGCATCAAGGCAAACGGTTTACCTGTGCCGAGCTGTTGAGAGGTGGCTTCTCCTTTCCCGGCAACATTGGTTGCCGATGTAGGATTGCCAGTGCCCGTGCTTGCCGGCTACTCTTCAACTCGAACGGGCTCGCCGGTGGAAGTTCTCGCCGAAGGTTCATCTCTGGGTGGCGTGGTCGACGGAGACGGCACGTCAGGGACGGTCTCCAATGGCTCTCCTTGTTGTCGTTCTTCTCCTACAAGCCCGGTGATGTCAGTAGTGAAGATATTCTCCCCAACGCTCGCCAGCGGAAAATGAGTAGTGGACTCACGCTGGGGGCTGGGTTGGAGGCTGCGTTGAGGGCTGGGCTCCGGGCTGATGATGATGGGCTCTGGCGCACCTACGGTGCTTGCCGAAGGCTCATCACCAGTTGAAGTCTTCGCCTTCTTCGCCATCCTTTGCGCCAACGTTTCCGTATCTCTGTGGAGACAGGCCAAAGCAAAACAAATGAGTTAAGTGAAACCAGGAATTCAGAAGCTAAAAGATGCGGCAAGGACCCTTACTCTTCTCTTTCCGGACTAAAAGAGGAGATGTCAAAATCAACCTCCTCTACAATGTCCGTGCGAGGGGGAGGAGAAGGGGTCCTGGGACGCTTGGCTGCAGCAGAAGTAGTAGGCTGATGTGATCCTGCTGCTCCAGCCGTCGGTGCCGTCATATGGGATGCCCCTGACGCACCAGTTGTTGCCGCGGTCAAGCGTGTCGTACGTTCCGCGGGTTGCTGTCGGGCTTCTTGCCGCTGTGCAGCCTTGCCGGCCGCCCCCTTGCCAGAACCCTCACTACTCGAGGGAGGCTGACGTGTTGGGATGCCAGAGACGGCTTTTCGAAGAACACGTTTCTTCTTCTCCGGAATTGGGGGCTCCTCGTGCAGCTGCTCCTCGGCTGTGTCTTCGACAGAAGGGCCCCCGGCAACCATGCCACTCTGTTCCCCGGCAACTTCACCTTCCTCGGCAAGGGCCTCCTCTAATGTTATTTCTTCTTCACCGGCTTCCTCTTCCGCGAAGCCAAAGTTGCCGGCCTCCGCGGCTAGATTCGCCTCTTCCGCCCTGCTAGCGATGTAAGCCACTTCTTCATCAGTGCTGGGGCGGATGAAAGTTGGCTCTTCCCAGATGGTTTTCTCCGACAAGCTGTCAAAGAACTCCTGTGCACGCTCTGAGGATGGCTCTTCCCAAGTTCCGTCAGGGCCGTGGGCATTACACACCGGCATCATGGCGATGATTGAGCCCAAAGCAGAGTTGTTGCACAAGGGAACTATGCCAGCCGGCAACTTAAATTTCCCGTCAGGCCTGAACAGTTTGTGGCAGAGGGCTGTGTGCTGCAAGATTGTCAAGTTGTTGTTCAGACCAGGGCGCAGCCTCATGATATCTGCTGCATTCTTGAAGTCCCAGGCTGGTCTCCCTTTATTCTGCAGGGGGGCGATGCGGCGGCGGAGGAAATCAGCGCCGACCATTTCTATTGTGAGCCCGGCAACCTTGAGACGGTGGATCCTGGTAACTGTGATTGCGAGCTTCTCATCCTGAGGATCGAGGCCGCTCCAGTCCTTGCCGCGAACCACTTTCGTTTGCCGGGGTGTACAGAACGGCTGAGGATCTTTCTCCTTAATCCAGCACCACTGGTCCCGCCATTCATCCCACTTCTTGCGGTAGAGACCATCTGGGTATATATCCTTATTCCATGCATGCCCTTGGAATCCAAGTGATAGAACTAGAAAGGGCGTCTCCCGTCTCGATACGAGGAACAAAGTAATGGCGGAAGAGGGCTGTGCAGGGTGCTACTCCGGCGAAATTTTCACAAAGATGAGCAAAGACTGACATGCATGTCACGGCATTCGGCGTGAAATCAAAGAGACGGAAGCCGTATGTGTACATGATGTCGATGAAGAAATCGGAAAACGGAGGGCAGAGCCCGCAATAAAAGTAAGCGGCAAAGAAAGGGAATTTATCTGGGCCGCCCTCGACGGAAGATGGAAGCAGGCGAGTTCTAGGGTGAGCCTTCGTCTCCTTCCCCCACATACACATGTACCGCTCAACCAGGGTGCGCATGTCGAGCGTCGGGGCGAAGACGGCGTGCTCCTTCCGCATCTCCACCAGATCGATCTTCTCCGCCTCTGCGTCCGAATCGACGGCTTTCACCGCTTTGCCCTTGCTTGGTTTGGGCGGCATGGCGACTGTGGAAGCGGAGGCCGAGGATGATGAGGGCGTGGGGGTGGCGGATGGATGGGAGAGGCTCTGTTTCAGGCTCGAGGAAGAAGGCGACGGCGGTTTCCAGATTGGAAGAGACGAGAGGTAAATGAGCAGCACCTCTGCGGATTCCTTTTTGTAGGGAAGGCGCGAGGCTGGCTCTTTACTGACCGATGTGAAAGCATTTTTTACAAGCGCACTACTGCGGCCGTTCCGCGCACGTATCCCATGTCCCGCATTTAATGCGCGTCGTGGGGGAGCACAGTAAATGAGATGATTATTACAGTTAACTCCTGCCACGCGTGCCCGTGCACTGTTTGGGCCTAGCCCAACAACGCCTCGCACCCGTGTATGGCCTAGGCCCGGGGGCTCCTGTCGGTGTACTAAAGTTTGGGTCTTTTAGTACCCCATACTTGTGCATGGACGGTTGTAGCCATACCAGCGGCAAGGCCTGCCGGAGAACAGCTGGAAACATATACCAAGGATATCAAGAAGGCATTCAAGCCGATGATCAAAGACAGAAGACCGAAGGCTGGCTTCCCGGCAAGACCTTGCCGGGAAGGCTCGCGAAGGCCCGGCAAGGCTTTGCACCCGGCAAGATCCCACCGAACAGCCACCGCTCCAGCGCAGCGACCAGTCCGTCGTTTAGGGCTTGTCCTCCTAGTTGCGTGTCATGGCACTGACCGCGGATGGGGTTAAGCGGTGCTGATGGGACGGGCCCTTTTTTTGTCCCCAAGAAAGTTAGGGACACCTAAGTGAGGCATTTAATGCGTTTTGTCCTAAGTCGGCAGTAGTAATCATGTAACACTGTAGCAACTTTACACCTCTTGTACTCCTGTCTGCCACTGTTAGTGACCCCTTGGACGTATAAAAGGAGGCCCAAGGCGGAGCAACAGGGGGGAGAGGACCTTCTGGCCCATTCTGCATGCGTAGCCGCTTCTTGAACGTACTGTTCATCGCAAGCGCTCCGTGTACTTGAGCTTAAGAACATCCACAATAAACAATAGCAGGAGTAGGGTTTTACGCTTCTCAGCGGCCCGAACCTGGGTAAAGATCCTTGCGTTGATCGTTGGATCCGCTCTTTGTGTGAATCTTTTCCCCCGCCGAACCGTAAAGGGATCCTCTCGATCCCATAGGTGTCGTACGCCGACAAATACTATTGCGAGGTAAGGATGAAAAACCAAGTTTTAGCGCGATCTCTTAGTGAGAAAGGAAATAATTTCAACTTAATAATATCATTATCCACATCTTTTTTCTTTTGCATATCACATAACTCAACGAAGGTATTAAGATGGGATGCAGCATCTTCATTAGGGTTTCCTGCAAATTGATCTTTCATAATAAGATTTAGCAATGTAGCATTAATATCATATAACTCCGCACTAGTGGCGGGAGGAGCGATTGGAGTACTAAAAAAATCATTATTATTAGTATTTGAGAAGTCACACAACTTAGTGTTTTCTTGAGACATAGTGACAATTCAAGCAAGCAAGCAAAATAAAATATTTTTGTGTTTTTGATTTTTTTAACAAGACTAATAAAAGCAAATAAAAAGTAGAACAAGTAATTGATAATTTGTGTGAAGGGACCTGTAGGTATTTGATGATGTCTCCCCAGCAATGGCGCCAGAAATTCTTTCTCCTACTTGTGAGCTGCGTTGGGATTTTCCCCGAAGAGGAAGGGTGAAGCAATATAGTAGCGGATAGTATTTCCCTCGGTGAGAACCAAGGTTATCGAACCAATAGGAGAACCAAGAAAATCCTAGTCAAGCAGTACCTACACACAAGAGAGCAAATACTTGCACCCAACGCGGGCAAGAGGGTTGTCAATCCACTTGAACTCGTTACTTGCAAGGATTAAATCTGATAGTGATAGATATATAAATTGAAAAGTAAATAAAAAGTAAAATAATTGCAGCAAGGTAATTTAGGGTTTTCTAATATAATAAAAGTAGACCCGGGGGCCATAGTTTTCACTAGTGGCTTCTCTCTCGAAACATAGCATACGGTGGGTAAACGAATTACTGTTGGGCAATTGATAGAAAAGCGCATAGTTATGATGTTATTCATGGCAATGATCATGTATATAGGCATCACGTCCGTGAAAGGTAGACTGACTCCTTCCTGCATCTACTACTATTACTCCACCAATCAACCACTATCCAGCATGCATCTATGGTATTAAGTTCATGACAAACAGAGTAACGCTTTAAGCAAGATGACATGATGTAGACAGAATAAACTCAAGCAACATGAATAAACCCCGTCGTCTTACCCTTAATGGCAACAATACAAATATGTGCCTCGCTACCCCTTCTGTCACTGGGTGAGGACACCGCAAGATTGAACCCATCACAAAGCACCTTGATGCCCCAAAAGTATAGGGGATCAATCGTAGTCCTTTCGATAAGTAAGAGTGTCAAACCCAACGAGGAGCGGAAGGAAATGATAAGCGGTTTTCAGCAAGGTGTTTTCTACAAGCACTGAAATTATTGGTAACAGATAGTTTGATAGCAAGGTAATTCGTAACAAGTAACAAGAATAATAAAGTGCAGCAAGGTGGCCCAATCCTTTTTGTAGCAAAGGACAAGCCGGAACGATCTCTTATATAAAGCAAAGCATTCTCGAGGACACATGGGAATTCTCATCTAGTCAGTTTCATCATGTTTAGTTGATTCACGTTCGCTACTTTGATAATTTGATATGTGGGTGGACCGGTGCTTGGGTGATGTTCTTACTTGAACAAGCCTCCCACTTATGATTACCCCCTCTCGCGAGCATCCGTAACTATGAAAGAAGAATTAAGATAAATCTAACCATAGCATGAAACATATGGATCCAAATCAGCCCCTTACGGAATAGCGCATAAAGTAGGGTTTAAGCTTCTGTCACTCTAGCAACCCATCATCTACTTACTACTCCACAATGCCTTCCCTTAGGCCCAAATATGGTGAAGTTTCATGTAGTCGACGTTCACACGACACCACTAAAGGAAGCAACAACATACATATCATCAAAATATCGAACGAATACCAAGTTCACATGATTACTTATAACAAGACTTCTCCCATGTCCTCAAGAACAAAAGTAACTACTCACAAATCAAGTTTATGTTCAAGATCAGAGGGGTATTGAATATCATTAAGGATCCAAACATATAATCTTCCACCAAATAAACCAACTAGCATCAACTACAAGATGTAATCAACACTACTAGCAACCCACAGGTACCAATCTGAGGTTTTGGGACAAAGATTGAATACAAGAGATGAACTAGGGTTCGAGATGAGATGGTGCTGGTGAAGATGTTGATGAAGATTGGTCCTCCCATGATGAGAGGATCATTGGTGATGTCGATGGCTTCGATTTCCCCCTCCCAGAGGGAAGTATCCCCGGCGGAATCGCTCCTCCGGAGAGCAAAAGTGCTCCTACCCAGGTTCCGCCTCGAGGCGACAGTGCTTCATCCCGAAAGTCTTCTCTTCATTTTTTTCTAGGGCAAATAGCCTTATATAGCAGAAGATGGGAGCCGGAGACCTGCAAGGGCCCCACAAGCTCGTGGGGCGCGCCCAGGGGGTAGGGCGCGCCCCCCAGGCTTGTGGCTTCCTGGTGGGTCCCCTTCTGGTATTTCTTCCACCAATATTTTTTATATATTCCAAAACAATTCTCCGTAAATTTTCAGGTCATTTGGAGTTGTGCAGAATAGCTATCTCTGTTGTACCCCTTTCCAGTCCAGAATTCCAGCTGCCGGCAATCTCCCTCTTCATGTGAAACTTGCAAAATAAGAGAGAAAAGGCATAAGAATTGTATCATAAAGTGAAATAATGATCCAAAACGTAATAAATAATAGTAGGAAAACATGATGCAAAATGGACGTATCAACTCCCCCAAGCTTAGACCTCGCTTGTCCTCAAGTGAAAACCGAAATCGAAAATCATGACCACATGTTTAGAGAGAGAGGTGTCGATAAAACAAAATACGGACATGAAAGCATCATGATCATTATTATAACAGCAATATATTATCATAAAACTTCTCATGACAATTCATCCACAAGATAAAGTATGAACCATAAACCATATTGAAAACTAACAAACTATGATCCCAGTCACTGATGCAATTGCAATTCATCATATTATCAGAAAGAGTCTATGTAAGAGCTTTGTTTAGCAAGTTCACATACTCAACTATCATTTAGTCTTCTATGATTGCTGATACTCACGGCATACTTATGGAGCAAAAGCTTCAGTCAGATGCATAGAAAGATAGGGGCTTATAGTTTCGTCTCCCAACTTGTTTACCTCAAAGGGTAATGTCAAGAATAATAACTCATGATCACCTACATCCAACTGGATATATATGCCTGGATCTTTCCCCACCACATGATGCTTGCCATGTAACACCCCCAGTGTCCATGCTACAGTGACCTCACACTAATGATGCCAAGTCATCATCATTATGCCCTAAGAAAAACAATTAAGAAATAATTCAACTCAAATTCAAAATTCAAATAACAAGTGAAATTAGAAAAACTCCAAACTTGCAAGCAAAATAGTTCATAATATTGCAAATAATCCCAAAGCAATTATAAAAATAAAACCAGCATTATTTAAATTCCCAAATTGACCCTAGCAACCAAAACAGTGGACCAGCAGCAATTTATTTGACCTTTTCAATTTCTAAAAATATTAAAACCATTCCAAATGACCCCAAACTTTTTGTGCCACCCTAGAATGTTGCTAAGTATTAATGGGACAAGTTTCACATTTAACAAAATTCATTTAGTAGCAAAAATAAATAGAAAACAGTAGCTAAAATGGAAATAGAAAAAGAAAAAGGGAAAATGCCTAACGCCTACTGTGCCTACGGGCCTAAGTCGAACAGTAGGCGGCCCAGCCCACCCGCACCTCTCCTTCTACCTCTCTCCTCGCTGTCGACCGCAGCGCTCGCGCACGCCATGGCCCCCCTCCTCGCGGCTGCCGACGTGTGCCCGCTCGCCTGGGAGGAGATAAGGGCGTCCCCAACCCCCCTGCTAACCTAGCGCCCTCTGTTCCTCTCCCTCGCCTCGCCCCCTTCCATTTTCTTCGAGGCCGGACGCATCCGTCGCCGCCGCTCGCCATTGCCGATGTGTCCAGGAGGATCACCGTCGCCCGCTACGTCCTCTGCACCACCGGAGTGGAGCCGAGAGCCCCCATCTTCGTCGCCTGCTTCGATCCCCTCCGCTACGGCCGTCGTGCTCCACCGCTCGTCGTCGATGACCTTGACCTCCCCGGCCTCCCCGAGCTCGTCAGCGCGTTCACCGTGAGCTTGCGCACCTCCTCTCCCTCTTCTTTCGCTCGCGCGCGTGCTCTAGCCATGGTTTTGCATAGCGCCGCCCATCACCGCCGCGGGAGCTCACCGTTGTCGTCATTGCCAGCTACCCTAGCCCACGCCAGTCGCGCAGAACGACGCGGTGCGCTCCCCTCGCTCGAATGGTGCCCGCGGGTGGCCTCTTTGTCGACTGGGCGCCAAGTCCGGCGCGTCGCCGCCGTTCGGGTGGTCGCCAGAGGCCACCGTCGGCGCGCGCTGGTTTAAACCAGTGGGCCCCGGCCATTAGCTAGATAATTATGGGCCTAAGCACTAATTAGTACTAACCCGCTGACCCTAATAGCCACTGACACGCGGGCCCGTTTACTGTGACGTTTTAATTAACTCCAGTCACTGACTTGTGGGCCCCCCTGCTAATTAACTTAATTAAATTAACCTAACCCTCTGTTAACTCTAACAGTCACTGACTACTGGGTCCCACTGGACCAAGTTGACTCAGTCAACTGCTGACTGGGCACCCCCAGTCCATGACAGGTGGGTCCCACTGGACCTAC
This sequence comes from Elymus sibiricus, assembly GCA_039707655.1. Classification (NCBI taxonomy): domain Eukaryota; kingdom Viridiplantae; phylum Streptophyta; class Magnoliopsida; order Poales; family Poaceae; genus Elymus; species Elymus sibiricus. Next base: position 152,588,928 of record CM077670.1, on the reverse strand, counting down.
TGTCTAGTCAACGTTGACCCAGTCAATTGCTGACTGTGCAGTTGACTGGGCCCACTGTCAGCCTCTGGGTGCATTTCTGTGTGCAATCAGCTGGGTACCCGTAGCAATTTAATATTTAAATAATTTTTGAAATTAAATTAAATTCCAGAAAATGATTAAAACTTTGAAAAATCATATAAAATAAACCGTAACTCGGATGAAAATAATTTATATATGAAAAATGATCAGAAAAATAAGACGAATCCGAATATGTCATCTGCACTCATGTTATAACCCTCTTAGTAGATGAACATGGAACTTTTTGCCTGTTTCCGATAGATGAATAGTGCCTGACCTCCGGTAAATAATTCCAAATTAACTCCTAAATTAACTAAAATGGTTTAGGGATGTATTAGGTCACCCCTGCATTGCATATTGGCATGTCATGCATAGTGATTGCATTTGTATGCTTGTATTTATCTGTTTCTTCCCCCTCTTCTTCTCCGGTAGACTCCGAGACCGCTGACGAACCGGGGGTCGACTACACCGTTGAAGATTCCTTTTCACCTGCAGAGTAACTAGGCAAGCAAACCCCCTTGATCATTCCTATATCACCTATTCCTACTTCCCCGTGCTTGCATTAGAATTTGCTACTGTAATTGATTACTCCTATTCTGTTGCATAGCCTAATTTTGTAACCTGCTGTTGATACACTACCTGTTATCCTAAATGCTTAGTATAGGCTGGTTAGTGATCCATCAATGGCCCCACACCCTTGTCCTTGTTGCCATGCTTTACCACTGGTGACTCGATCAGTGTGATCGATGTACAGAGACCGAACACAGCACCGCACACCCCCTTAGTTCTACGACTCTGCAGAGCTACTATCGACTGCCGAGGGTGATACCTCCTACCTCACTCCTGATGATATCTCTGTAGCATAGCTAGTCGGTTGTGGGTTACCAAGGGTGATTCCTCTTTCACCACCTCCGATGATGCCTCTGTCGTGCAACCCTCAATTGTGAACCCATCGAGCGTGATTCCTCCGAGTTCACCTTGACGGATACATCGAGTGGGAATCCATCGAGGGTGATTCCTTGGATTTCCCCTTGATGTTTCGGACACATGGATACCTTGAATTTACCTCAGGCCCCTGTTTGAAGTCAGGTCGACCCCGAGGGGTACCCGCGAGAGGTGTAAAGTCGGGTTGACCATGAGGGTACCCGCGAGATAATTACGTGGCACGGCCGGGCAGGTAGACCGCCCCAGGCGAGGGTTGGGCCTGGCCCTTGTCGTAAGTCCACGAGACGGGGCGACGGGGTCACATGATCGTGGATCTCTGCTCGTTTCCGCGAGCTCCCAATGCGCTTAACGGATTTGGGTATTTGATCTGAGTTGGCCACTGGCCTATACGCACTACCACCACGCGGGATAATGGTTTAATGGGGCCCTCGGCGCCGTATGTATCAGCCGAAAGCTCTGTCAAACGTCCAGTTCAGCATTGCGGCACGGCTGGGCCGACGCCATCCAGGAGAGAGGTGGCGCCTGGATTCGCCCTGCACGCAACGACCCAGAGTGTAGAGGGCGATGGGGCCAAGACCCCTGAGCACTTAGGATGTAGACCGGTGGGGACCTCTCTGCGGAGCCTAGGTAGGACTACGTCATGTCGATCAGCCGAGGCTGGGCATGACCGAGAAAAGTGTGTCCGGCCAGAGTTAATCGAGCGTGTTGGGTAACAGTAGTGCACCCCTGCAGGGAAGTTATCTATTCGAATAGCCGTGTCCACGGTAACAGGACGCTCAGTGTTGTATCCCGATCTACTACAACTTGAACTGGATACATGTTACATTAATATGTAAGCTCCGGGATCGCTTTCTCGCAGGGAGTCGAGGAAGGATCTCTAGGCTTTGCTACTACTTGCTTACAACTTTATAATATGCTAATCTACACTCTTCTAATGCTGCAAGACGCTGCAAGTTGCTAGTCTTCAATAGGTTAGGCCTTCCCCTCTATTCTGGCATTTCTGCAGTCTAGTCCACAAATACAGCCCTTATTTTGAAACCAATGCATACATAGAGTAGTTCTGATGTAAGTCTTGCGAGTACTTTGGATGAGTACTCATGGTTGCTTTGCTTCCCCTTTTCCCCCTACCCGATTGCTGCGATTAGATGGCGGAGCCCCGGAGCCAGCTGATTCCGTCGACTACTACAAACCCACCGGTGGAGCCTACTACTACGTGGAGACCGACGACCAGGAGTAGATTTGGAGGCTCCCAGGCAGGAGGCCTGCGCCTTTTCGATCAGATGTCGTTGTTTTGCTCAGCCTTCTTAAGGCAAACTTGTTTAACTTTATGTCTGTACTCAGATATTATTGTTGCTTCCGCTAACGCTTGTTCGCGAGCTTATGTATTCGAGCCCTCGAGGCCCCTGGCTTGTAATATTAAGGTTGTATGACTTTTATTTGTGTTTAGAGTTGTGTTGTGATATCTTCCCGTGAGTCCTTTGGCTTGATCGTGTGCATTTGCGTGTATGATTAGTGCATGGTCGGGCCGGGGGCGTCACAAGTTGGTTTCAGAGCCGACTGCCTGTAGGAAGCCCCTTTCCAACTCCTTGGCCGAAGTTGAGTCTAGTCTTTGAAAAACTATTTTACTAACATGGCTGTGTGGCTTACGGGCCCACATCGCCAATGGGTGGTATTAGGATCTTTTATTCCTCTCCTTTACGTTGGGACTCTGATCTCTCTTCCATTCGGGTTAAAGTTTTAGTAACTCTAACATTAGGTTCTCGTGCTTACATTCACTGGAGAGCTGGATTGTCTGCAATTATTCCTTTCCATTGGTCTGTTTAATCTGATCATCACATTTTCCTTTCCATTGGTCTATTTAACCTTTCTTGTAATCTAGCTTTTATCTAAGCAGTAATGATTCCCTACTTATGCAAACACCTTGGCGTACCACTCTATCGGTAGCACCATGTTACTATTGTTGTTGGCATTCAGGTAACCGACGGTGGATGAGAACTTTGCCTATTGTTCCGCCTCGTCTTAACGAGCGGGAAAATCGTTCTCTTCGTCCCTCGCCCATGGTACCGACGTTGTTGCCAACCTAGCTGACAAACTATCCTCTGACATGCCTTACTATCATGGCCGTGCAAGATGTCACCGCCCTTCCTACTTTTAACCCACACTAACCACAGTTCCACAGGATCGAAACCTGACTCTCCTGTACATCCTTGATCCCGAAGATACCCCTAGCCCCACCTCTTAAATCTCGGGACGAGATTTCTTGTAGTGGGGGAGATTTGTAACACCCCCAGTGTCATGCTACAGTGACCTCACACTAATGATGCCAAGTCATCATCATTATGCCCTAAGAAAAACAATTAAGAAATAATTCAACTCAAATTCAAAATTCAAATAACAAGTGAAATTAGAAAAACTCCAAACTTGCAAGCAAAATAGTTCATAATATTGCAAATAATCCCAAAGCAATTATTAAAATAAAACCAGCATTATTTAAATTCCCAAATTGACCCTAGCAACCAAAACAGTGGACGAGCAGCAATTTATATGACCTTTTCAATTTCTAAAAATATTAAAACCATTCCAAATGACCCCAAACTTTTTGTGCCACCCTAGAATGTTGCTAAGTATTAATGGGACAAGTTTCACATTTAACAAAATTCATTTAGTAGCTAAAATAAATAGAAAACAGTAGCTAAAATGGAAAAAGAAAAAGAAAAAGGGAAAATGCCTAACGCCTACTGTGCCTACGGGCCTAAGTCAAACAGTAGGCGGCCCAGCCCACCCACACCTCTCCTTCTACCTCTCTCCTCGCTGTCGACCACAGCGCCCGTGCATGCCATGGCCCCCCTCCTCGCGGCTGCCGACGCGTGCCCGCTCGCCTTGGAGGAGATAAGGGCGTCCCCGACCCCCCTGCTAACCTAGCGCCCTCTGTTCCTCTCCCTCGCCTCGCCCCCTTCCATTTTCTTCGAGGCCGGACGCATCCGTCGCTGCGGCTCGCCATTGCCGCGGTCCCGGCCACTCCCTCGCCATGCCGACGTGTCCAGGAGGATCACCGTCGCCCGCTACGTCCTCTGCACCACCGAAGTGGAGTCGGGAGCCCCCATCTTCGTCGCTTGCTTCGATCCCCTCCGCTACGGCCGTCGTGATCCACCGCTCGTCACCGACGACCTCGACCTCCCCGGCCTCCCTGAGCTCGTCAGCGCGTTCACCGTGAGCTTGAGCACCTCATCTCCCTCTTCTTTCGCTCGCGCGCGTGCTCTAGCCACGTTTTTGCGTAGCGCCGCCCGTCGCCGCCGCGGGAGCTCGCCATTGTCGTCATTGCCGGCTACCCTAGCCCACGCCAGTCACACAGAATGACACGGTGCGCTTCCCTTGCTCGAATGGTGCTCGCGGGTGGCCTCTTTGTCGACTGGGCGCCAAGTCCGACGCGTCGCCGCCGTTCGGGTGGTCACCGGAGGCCACCGCCGGGGCGCGCTGGTTTAAACCAGTGGGCCCCGACCATTAGCTAGCTAATTATGGGCCTAAGCACTAATTAGTACTAACCCGCTGACCCTAATAGCCACTGACACATGGGCCCGTTTACTGTGACGTTTTAATTAACTCCGGTCACTGACTTGTGGGCCCCCCTGCTAATTAACTTAATTAAATTAACCTAACCCTCTGTTAACTCTAACAGTCACTGACTACTGGGTCCCACTGGACCCAGTTGACTCAGTCAACTGCTGACTGGGCACCCCCAGTCCATGACAGGTGGGTCCCACTGGACCCACTGTCCAGTCAACGTTGACCCAGTCAACGTTGACCCTGTCAACTGCTGACTGTGCAGTTGACTGGGCCCACTGTCAGCCTCTGGGTGCATTTCTGCGTGCACTCAGCTGGGTACCCGTAGCAATTTAATATTTAAATAATTTTCGAAATTAAATTAAATGCCAGAAATTCCAGAAAATGATTAAAACTTTGAAAAATCATATAAAATAAACCGTAACTCGGATGAAAATAATTTATATATGAAAAATGATCAGAAAAATAAGACGAATCCGAATATGTCATCTGCACTCATGTTAGAACCCTCTAAGTAGATGAACATGGAACTTTTTGCCTGTTTCTGATAGATGAATAGTGCCTGACCTTCGGTAAAAAATTCCGAATTAACTCCTAAATTAACTAAAATGATTTAGGGATGTATTAGGTCACCCCTGCAATGCATATTGGCATGTCATGCATAGTGATTGCATTTGTATGCTTGTATTTATCTATTTCTTCCCCCTCTTCTTCTCCGGTAGACTCCGAGACCGCTGACGAACCGGGGATCGACTACACCGTTGAAGATTCCTTTTCGCCTGTAGAGCAACCAGGCAAGCAAACCCCCTTGATCATTCCTATATCACCTATTCCTTCTTCCCCGTGCTTGCATTAGAATTTGCTACTGTAATTGATTGCTCCTATTCTGTTGCATAGCCTAATTTTGTAACCAGTTGTTGATACACTACCTGTTATCCTAAATGCTTAGTATAGGCTGGTTAGTGATCCATCAATGGCCCCACACCCTTGTCCTTGTTGCCATGCTTTACCACCGGTGACTCAATCAGTGTGATCGATGTACAGAGACCGAACACAGCACCGCACACCCCCTTAGTTGTACGACTCTGCAGAGCTACTATCGAGTGCCGAGGGTGATACCTCCTACCTCACTCCTGATGATATCTTTGTAGCATAGCTAGTCGGTTGTGGGTTACCGAGGGTGATTCCTCTTCCACCACCTCCGATGATGCCTCTGTCGTGCAACCCTCAATTGTGAACCCATCGAGGGTGATTCCTCCGAGTTCACCTTGATGGATACATCGAGTGGGAATCCATCGAGGGTGATTCCTCGGATTTCCCCTTGATGTTTCGGACACACGGATACCTTGAATTTACCTCAGGCCCCTGTTTGAAGTCGGGTCGACCCCGAGGGGTACCCGCGAGAGGTGTAAAGTCGGGTTGACCGTGAGGGTACCCGCGAGATAATTACGTGGCACGGCTGGGCAGGTAGACCGCCCCAGGCGAGGGTTGGGCCTGGCCCTTGCCGTAAGTCCACGAGACAGGGCGACGGGGTCACATGATTGTGGATCTCTGCTCGTTTCCGCGAGCTCCCAATGCGCTTAACGAATTTGGGTATTTGATCTGAGTTGGCCACTGGCCTATACGCATTACCACCACGCGGGATAATGGTTTAATTGGGCCCTCGGCGCCATATGTATCAGCCGAAAGCTCTTTTAGACATCCAGTTCAGCATTGCGGCATGGCTGGGCCGGCGCCATCTAGGAGAGAGGTGGCGCATGGATTCGCCCTGCACGCAATGACCCGGAGAGCAAAGGGCGATGGGCCCAAGACCCCTGAGCACTTAGGATGTAGACCGGCGGGGACCTCTCTACGGAGCCTAGGTAGGACTACGTTGTGTCGATCAGCCGAGGCCGGGCAGGACCGAGAAAAGTGTGTCCGGCCAGAGTTAATCGAGCGTGTTGGGTAACAGTAGTGCACCCCTGCAGGGAAGTTATCTATTCGAATAGCCGTGTCCATGGTAACAGGACGCTCAGTGTTGTATCCCGATCTGCTACAACTTGAACTGGATACATGTTACATTAATATGTAAGCTCCGGGATCGCTTTCTCGCAGGGACTCGAGGAAGGATCTCTAGGCTTTGCTACTACTTGCTTACAACTTTATAATATGCTAATCTACACTCTTCTAATGCTGCAAGACGCTGCAAGTTGCTAGTCTTCTATAGGTTAGGCCTTCCCCTCTATTCTGGCATTTCTGCAGTCTAGTCCACAGATACAGCCCTTATTTTGAAACCAATGCATACATAGAGTAGTTCTGATGTAAGTCTTGCGAGTACTTTCGATGAGTACTCACGGTTGCTTTGCTTCCCCTTCCCCCCCCCCCTACCCGATTGCTGCGATCAGATGGCAGAGCCCCGGAGCCATCTGATTCTGTCGACTACTACTACCCCACCAGTGGAGCCTACTACTACGTGGAGACTGACGACCAGGAGTAGATTCGGAGGCTCCCAGGCAGGAGGCCTGCGCCTTTTCGATCAGATGCCGTTGTTTTGCTCAGCCTTCTTAAGGCAGACTTGTTTAACTTTATGTTTGTACTCAGATATTATTGTTGCTTTCGCTAACGCTTGTACACGAGCTTATGTATTCGAGCCCTCGAGGCCCCTGGCTTGTAATATAAAGCTTGTATGACTTTTATTTGTGTTTAGAGTTGCATTGTGATATCTTCCCGTGAGTCCTTTGGCTTGATCGTGTGCATTTGCATGTATGATTAGTGCACGGTCGGGCCGGGGGCATCACATGCCAAGAGAGAAAATAAAAACGGAATAGAGGAGAATAGTATTGACTCTTGCATAAAAGTAAATACATAAAGTAAAGGATAGGCCCTTCGCAGAGGGAAGTAGAGGTTGTCATGTGCTTTTTATTTTTGGATGTGCAAGCTCTTAATGTAAAGGAACATCACTTTATATTGCCCCTTGTGATAGCAACCTTTATTATGCAGTCTGTCGCTTTTATTTCTTCACCATCACAAGTTCGTACAAAGCTTATTTTCCCTTACAATAAAAGAACATACATATTTAGAGCAATTTTTATTGCTTTTGCACCGATGACAACTTACTTGAAGGATCTTATTAAATCCATAGGTAGATATGGTGGACTCTCATGACAATGAAACTGGGTTAAAGGGTTTTTGGCTGCACAAGTAGTATCTCTACTTAGTACGGAATTTCGGCTAGCAAAAGATAGGGAGAAAGCACCACATGTTAGAGGATCCATGACAATATAACTTCTATGTGAATATAAGCAAACATAACTCATTACGTTGTCTTCCTTGTCCAACGTCAACTATTTGACATAGAATATTTAATGGGGGCTCACAATCATAAAAGATGTCTAAGATAGTATATTTATATGTGAGACCTCTCTTCCTTTATTACTTTTTCATGAATTGCAACAATGACCAATGCTATGTTTGTTAACTTCCAACAAGTTTTATCAATTACACTTCTTTTTATGTGAAGTCATCACTCCCCATGGGATTAGCATATGATCTCCTTTTTATTCTCTTTATTTTATTTCTAAGATTGGATCATTAAAAGTAAAACAACTCAACTCAAACTACTCTTTATTATATAACCCTCACACTCGATTACATAGATAGATAGATCACAAAGCAAACACTCAAAACTAAATCATATTAAAACTTTATTCTTCTAAATCATGAAATAACTAAGGATCGAACTAAGATAGATAATTATGATAAAAGTGATGGTGATACGATACCGGGGCACCTCCCCCAAGCTTGGCACAAGCCAAGGGTGGTGCCCATACCCTTGTACTCAAGTCTCCTTCGGTGGTGGTGGTGATGGTGTAGTGGGCCTGCTTTTTATTACATCAATTATGATCTCCCTTAGGCTCTGAATTTCCCGGAGTACATGCTGGATCATCTCCGCATTCTTTTGGACTTCGGCCATAATATGTTTATTCTCTGGACCCCACGCTTTCTTCCTTGCATCACTTTCACTTGGACGAGAGATGTCCCAATTGGAAGGTATGTGCATGCGAGGAGTATTCTCCAATCCATAATTGTGAACCAAATTATGAAAATTGTTCCGTTGTAACCTATGTAAGGGCCTCCTAGGGGGAATGCCTTCTTGTACCTCTGGACTCCCATGGCTTGTTGTGCTTCTCATGGCTTGATGAGGATTTGGACTTGTGGAGATGCCGGCAAGGGTACCTCTCTCGGAAGTAGGAGGGTGGACCTCCAGCGAATCTCCATCATCCTCTTCCATGGTGACCTCTTCTTCCTCCTCTCTCTTGAGTTCCATCTGAAGCAACCAGACGTCATCTCCCACGTTGTTGGAAGAAGAGGAAGACATGATGCCTGGGCTCAAAAATCTGACAGAAAACAGCACGAAACAAGAACAGAGGAGAAACTTGCGATACGGTGGTCAAAACATCCGAGAGTATATATAATGAATGTTTTTCGTGCAGAACAAGTAATATGGAAGAAAAACGGAGTCAGGAAAGTCCATGGGGGAGCCACAAGCTCGGTAGGCACGCCCTGGGGGGTAGGGCGCGCCCCCCAGGCTTGTCGCTCCCTCGTGCACTTTTCGGACTGTTTATTATTTTCCTAATTTTTATATATTCCAAAACGAACAGAAAGTGCTTTTATGGAATTTTTGGAGTCGGTTTACTTACCACACCACATACCTACTCCTTTTCAGGGTTCTAGAGCATTCTGGAAGGTTTCTTCTATGTGCTCCTCCGGTGTCATTGTTTGAATAATATTAGTTTCAGCATTAATGGGCGTACCTGAGATATAATGTTTAATTCTTTGCCCATTAACCACTCTCGGATTAGTGCCTTCGGAGTTGTTTATCTTGATAGCTCCGGAGCGATAAACTTCTTCGACGATGTATGGTCCTTCCCATTTAGAGAGAAGTTTTCCTGCAAAGAATCTTAAACGAGAATTGTATAATAGAACATGATCACCCACTTTGAATTCCCGTTTTTGAATTCTTTTTTCATGCCATCTTTTAACCTTTTCTTTAAACAACTTGGCATTTTCATAGGCATGTGTTCTCCATTCATCTAGAGAGCTAATATCAAATAACCTCTTTTCGCCGGCAAGTATAAAATCATAGTTAAGTTATTTAATTGCCCAATATGCCTTATGTTCTAGTTCAAGAGGTAAATGACATGCTTTTCCATAGACCATCTTATATGGAGACATACCCATGGGATTTTTATAAGTAGTTCTGTAAGCCCATAATGCATCATCAAGTTTCTTAGACCAATTCTTTCTGGATCTATTAACAGTCTTCTAAAAAATTAACTTTATTTCTCTATTAGTCAGTTCAACTTGACCACTAGACTAAGGATGATAAGGTGATGCAATTCTATGGTTAACATCATATTTAGCAAGAAGTTTACGAAAAGCACCATGAATAAAATGTGAACCACCATCAATCATGAAATACCTAGGAACTCCAAACCTCGGAAATATAACTTCTTTAAGCATTTTAATAGAAGTGTTATGATCATCACTACTAGTTGGAATAGCTTCTACCCACTTAGTAATAGGGCTGGACGAAAAGCTCGTTACTCGCGAGCTTAACGAGCACTCGGAAGCTCGACTCGTTAAGGCTCGTGCTCGTTAGTTAATGAGCCGAGCTGAACATCAATTTTAGCTCGTTAATATTAACGAGCTTAATGAGCTAGCTCGCGAGTTTAACGAGTAGCTCGTTTGGCTCGTTATTTTTCACATCAGTACTTTTTAGTTTTTACTAAATGCAAATGCTTAGCTCAGCCCGGCCCAATGGACACTGGTCGACTACAGCCCATCTCCTCCCAGTCCCCCACATTCGCATCTAGACAATTGATGAAGAGAACTAGAGAAGTACAGAACAGATACGAAGAGACGAGAGGAGACTACGGAGCTTAACGAGTACTCGTGAGAGCTCACGAGCTTAACGAGTATTTAACGAACCGAGCCGAGCATGAGTTTGAGCTCATTACTGTTAACGAGCTTAACGATCACGAGCTTAACGAGCACGAGCTTAACGATCACGAGCTTAACAAGCCGAGTAGCTCGTTAGTCCAGCCCTACTTAGTAACATAATCAACAGCAACTAAGATATGAGTATACCCATTAGAGGAAGGAAAAGGTCCCATGTAATCAAATCCCCAAACATCAAATGGTTCAATAACAAGTGAATAATTCATAGGCATTTCCTGTCGTCTACCAACATTACCGTTTCTTTGACATTCATCACAAGAGAGGACAAACTTACGTCCATCTTTGAAAAGAGTAGGCCAATAAAAACTAGATTGTAATACCTTGTGTGCAGTTCTGTCTCCCGCATGGTGTCCTCCGTATTCCTCGGAGTGACACTTCCATAGGATTTGTTCCTGTTCATGCTCAGGTACACAATGTCTAATAATACCATCTACTCCTTTATATAAATGTGTGATACGTCTCCAACGTATCTATAATTTTTGATTGTTCCATGCTATTAAAGTATCAATCTTGGATGTTTTTATATGCAATTATATATCATTTTTGGGGACTAACCTATTAACCTAGTGCCCAATGCCAGTTGATGTTTTCTGCTTGTTTTTGGCTTTTCAGAGAAACAGTACCAAATGAAGTCCAAATGCCACGAAACTTTTTGGAGATTTTTTCTGGACAAAAGAACCCTTGGAAGCTTCGGGAGGAGGCCAGAAGCCTCATGGAGGCTTCACAAGGCAACAGGGCACGCCCCAGGGGGGCGCGCCGTGTTGCCTTATGGGGCCCACGTGACTCCGTTTGACCTAATTCCACTTCTATAAATTCACGAATATTGGGAAACCCCCAGAGAGCCAGAAGAAATAACCTTTCCACCGCCGCAAGCCTCTGTTCTTCTGCAATCCCATCTGGAGGCCTTTTCCGGTACTCTGCCGGAGGGGGAATCGATCATGGAGGGCTTCTTCATCAACCTTGCTGCCCTTCCGATGATGTGTGAGTACTTTACCACAGACCTACGAGTACATAGCTAGTAGCTAGATGGCTTCTTCTCACACTTTGATCTTCAATACAATGTTCTCCTTGATGTTCTTGGAGTTCTATCCGATGTAATCTTCTTTTGTGGTGTGTTTGTTGGGATCCGATGAATTGTGAGTTTATGATCAGATTATTCATGAGAAATATTTGAGTCTTCTCTGAACTCTTTTATGCATGATTGTTATAGCTTTGTATTTCTCTCCGATCTATCGGTTTAGTTTGGCCTACTAGATTGATTTATCTTGCAATGGGAGAGGTGCTTTGTGATGGGTTCAATCTTGCGGTGCTCAATCCCAGTGACAGAAGGGGACATGACACGTATTTGTATTGTTGCCATTAAGGATAAAAAGATGGGGTTTATTCATATTGATTGAATTTGCTTCTCTACATCATGTCATCTTGCTAGAGGCGTTACTCTGTTTTCATTAACTTAATACTCTAGATGCATGTTGGATAGCGGTCGATGAGTGGAGTAATAGTAGTAGATGCAGGCAGGAGTCGGTCTACTTGTCTCGGACGTGATGCCTATATACATGATCATTGCCATGAATCCGTCATAATTATTTGCTATTCTGTCAATTGCCCAGCAGTAATTTGTTTACCCACCGTATGTTTCTGTGCTCGAGAGAGAAGCCTCTAGTGAAAACTATGGCCCCCGGGTCTATCTTTATCATATTAAGAACCCAAAAATACCTTGCTGCAATTTATTTACTTTTATTTTATTTAGTATTTTATTTTAGCTATTTACCTCTATAATATTTAATCCTTGCAAGTAACCGCTAAGGGGATTGACAACCCTCTTATTTGCGTTGGGTGCAAGTGTTTGCATTTGTGTGTGCAGGTGCGCTTAACGGAATTTTGCTTGGTTCTCCTACTGGATTGATAACCTTGGTTCTTAACTGAGGGAAATACTTATCTATATTGTACTGCATCATCCTCTCCTCTTCGGGGAAATACCAACGCAGACTACAAGTAGCAGGAAGAATTTCTGGCGCCGTTGCTGGGAAGACATCATCAAAATTACCAAGTACCTTCGCACAAATTATGATTCACTTGCATTTACTTTATTTACCTTTTTTTGCATTTACCTCTCGTTTTCATCTCCCCCACTTCTATTTTTTTTTACAAAAACACAAAAATATTTTATTTGCTTGTTTGCTAGTTTGCTTGCTTGCTTCACCATTATGACTAGCTTTACCATCCCTCCTTTGTCTCCGGATTTTGAAGTTCTTTACTTCAAACAGATACAAGGAGAAAATTTGAAAGATGCTTGGTATAGGATAATTGAATCCTATCGTGTCTGCACTATAAAAGGGGATAAGAAAATTTTGTTGCGAAACTTCTATGTGGGGTTAACTATGCCCAATAGGCAACTCCTGGACTTTTCTACCGAATGAAATTTTATTGATAGTGATCCTAATACAGCTTATGAATTAATAGAGGGAATAGTGGGATCCCCACCATTCCAAAAAGGATCTAATTATACTCAAGAAGGGATTCAAATTTTAGAAAAGCTAGGTGACATACAAAAAAATTTGGTGTAGTTACAAAAGTCTAATGAACCTCTTAAAAATGTTAGCGGTAACCTCGATCGTATGAACAATCTCCTTACTATTTGCAATAAAAAAATAGACACTTTAGATAGTAAAATTGCCTTATTCTATGAAAATCATGGGAAGCGCAAGGAGCCTCCCGGGTTCGAGACCAATCCTTCTAAAGTATAAAAAACCAAGGATGACAACACTTGAAACTATGCATTATGCCTAGCTAGGGGCATAAAACAATAGCGCTTGTTCGGAGGCAACCCAATGAATACAATAAATTTTTGCTTTTACCTACTGTTTTTGTGTGTTTGCATGATTATATCTTCTATTATGATTGTGTTTTTATGTTTTAATTAGTGTTTGTGTCAAGTAATGCCTTTGGGATGATGTTGATGATAGTATAATTGATGCTGTTTGGAAAACAGAAAGTTTTGCGTCCAGTGCTGGAATTTTATTTCTGTACTGGAGTGTCAGAAAAATCTGAAACTTTTACACAGTATTGGCATATGAATTTTTTACGTTGTCCTAATTTTTCAGAATTTTTGGAGTTAAATAAGTATGGCTTTTAAATAGATCTTTACAGATTGTTCTGTTTTAGACAGATTCTGTTTTTCTTGCATAGTTTGCTTATTTTGATGAATCTATGGATCGTATCGGGGGGGTATGAGTCATGGAGAAGTTGGATTACAGTAGCATTATACCAATATTAAATATGAATCAATTTACTACAGTACCTAAAGTTTAAGATTTGTTTTTTATACTAACAGGTCTCAAGAGGTTTCTGTTGAGTTTTGTGTGCTGAAGTTTTCAAGTTTTGGGTGAGATTACGTTGGATAAAGGAATAAGGAGCGGCAAGAGCCTAAGCTTGGAGATGCCCAAGGCACCCCAAGGTAATATTCAAGGAAGACTCAAGCGTCTAAGCTTGGGGATGCCCCGGAAGGCATCCCCTCTTTCGTGTACAATCTATCGGTAACTCACTTGGAGCTATATTTTTATTCATCACATGATATGTGTTTTACTTGGAGTGTCTTGTGAAATAGTTTGTTTGATTTTTAGTTTGTCACAATCATCTTTGCTGGACACACCTTTTTGAGAGGGACACACATTATTCGTGATTTGTTAGAATACTCTATGTGCTTCACTTATATCTTTTGATCTAGGCAGTTGCTCTAGTGCTTCACTTATATCTTTTAGAGCACGGCGGTGGTTATATTTTAAAGAACTAGTTGCACTCTCATGCTTCACTTATATATTTTTGAGAGTCTCATGATAGCAATGGTAATATGCACGGGTTATGAATTTGGTCCTGATATGATAGGTATTCAAGAGGGATATAATAAAAACTTTCATGTAGATCACTGAATATGATAAATTTGATTCCTTGCAATAGTTTTGTGATATTAAGATGGTAATATGTGGGAGGTATTAGTAGATAATTGTGGTTTAGTAAGAATAATTGTGTTAAGGTTTGTGATTCCCGAAGCATGCACGTATGGTCTGTCATTATGCTAAGAAGTTGGAGCATGAATTATTATTGATTGTCTTCCTTTGTGTGGCGGTCGGGGGCGCGCGATGGTTAACTCCTACCAACCTCCCCCCTAGGAGCATGCGTAGTAGTACTTTGCTTTGAGGGCTAATAAACGTTCGCAATAAGTATGTGAGTTCTTTATGACTAATGTGAGTCCATGGATTATACGCACTCTCACCTTTCCGTAATTTGCTAGCCTCTTCGGTACCGTGCATTGCCCTTTCTCACATCGAGAGTTGGTGCAAAATTCGCCGGTGCATCCAAACCCCGTGATATGATACGCTCTATCACACATAAGCCTCCTTATATCTTCCTCAAAACAGCCACCATACCTACCTATCATGGCATTTCCATAGCCATTCCGAGATATATTGCCATGCAACTTCCACCGTTCCGTTTTTATGACATACATCATCATTGTCATATTGCTTTGCATGATCATATAGCTGACATAGTATTTGTAGCTCAGCCACCGTTCATCATTTTTATACATATTACGCTAGCATCATTGCACATCCTGGTACACTGCCAGAGGCATTCATATAGGGTCATATTTTTGTCCTAGTATCGAGTTGTAATGTTGAGTTGTAAGTAAATAGAAGTGTGATGATCATCATTATTAGAGCATTGTCCCAGTGAGGTAAGAATGATGGAGACTGATGAGTCCTCGAAAAAGTAGGGATGAGGTCCATGCGATCGTTCTAAAATAAAATAAAATAAAAAGAAAAGAAAAAGAGAAAGAAAAGGAAAAAAAGAAAAGGAAAAAATGAATAAATGAGAGAAAAAGAGAGAAGGGGCAGTGTTACTATCCTTTTTCCACACTTGTGCTTCAGAGTAGCACCATCTTTTTCATATAGAGAGTCTCCTATTTTGTCACTTTCATATACTAGTGGGAATTTTTCATTATAGAACTTGGCTTGTATATTCCGATGATGGGCTTCCTCAAATGCCCGAGGTCTTCATGAGCAAGCAAGTTGGATGCACACCCACTTAGTTTTCATGTTGAGCTTTCATACACTTATAGCTCTTAGTGCATCCGTTGCATGGCAATCCCTACTCCTCGCATTGACATCAATTGATGGGCATCTCCATAGCCCGTTGATTAGCCTCGTCGATGTGAGACTTTCTCCATTTTTGACTTCTCTTATCTATCTCTACCACCATATTCTATTACACCCATAGTGCTATATCCATGGGTTGCGCTCATGTATTGCGTGGGAGTCAAAAAAGCTGAAGCGCGTTAAAAAGTATGAACCAATTGCTTGGCTAAAACCGGGGTAGTGCATGATAAATATTTTTGTGTGAAGAAGATGGAGCATGACAGGATTGTATGATTTTGTAGGGATAACGTTCTTTAGCATGTTTATTTTGAAAGACATGATTGTTTATTAGTATGCCTGAGTATTGATGTCTTTATATCAAATTATAGACTATTGCTTTGAATCATTTGGATCTTATTATTCATACCGAAAGAGAGATTACATGATGAAACATGATAGGTAGCATTCCACATCAAAAATTCTGTTTTTATCATTTACCTACTCGAGGATGAGCAGGAATTAAGCTTGGGGATGCTTGATACGTCTCCAACGTATCTATAATTTTTTATTGTTCCATGCTATTATAGTATCAATCTTGGATGTTTTTATATGCAATTATATATCATTTTTTGGGACTAACCTATTAACCTAGTGCCCAGTGCCAGTTGCTATTTTCTGCTTGTTTTTGGCTTTTCAGAGAAACAGTACCAAATGAAGTCCAAATGCCACAAAAAAAATTGGAGATTTTTTTCTAGACAAAAGAACCCTTGGAAGCTTCGGGAGGAGGCCAGAAGCCTCACGGAGGCTTCACAAGGCAACAGGGCGCGCCCCAGGGGGGCGCGCCGTGTTGCCTTATGGGGCCCACGTGACTCCGTTTGACTTAATTCCTCTTCTATAAATTCACAAATATTTGGAAACCCCCAGAGAGCCAGAAGAAATAACCTTTCCGCCGTCGCAAGCCTCTGTTCTTCCGCGATCCCATCTGGAGGCCTTTTCCGGTACTCTGCCAGAGGAGGAATCGATCACGGAGGGCTTTTTCATCAACCTTGCTGCCCTTCCGATGATGTGTGAGTAGTTTACCACAGACCTACGGGTCCATAGCTAGTAGCTAGATGGCTTCTTCTCTCTCTTTGATCTTCAATACAATGTTCTCCTTGATGTTCTTGGAGTTCTATCCGATGTAATCTTCTTTTGCGGTGCGTTTGTTGGGATCTGATGAATTGTGAGTTTATCATCAGATTATTCATGAAAAATATTTGAGTCTTCTCTGAACTCTTTTATGCATGATTTTTATAGCTTTGTATTTCTCTCCGATCTATCGGTTTAGTTTGGCCTACTAGATTGATTTATCTTGCAATGGGAGAGGTGCTTTGTGATGGGTTCAATCTTGCGGTGCTCAATCCCAGTGACAGAAGGGGACATGACACGTATTTGTATTGTTGCCATTAAGGATAAAAAGATGGGGTTTATTCATATTGATTGAATTTGCTTCTCTACATCATGTCATCTTGCTTAAGGAGTTACTCTGTTTTCATTAACTTAATACTCTAGATGCATGCTGGATAGCGGTCGATGAGTTGAGTAATAGTAGTAGATGCAGGCAGGAGTCGGTCTACTTGTCTCGGACGTGATGCCTATATACATGATCATTGCCATGAATCCATCATAATTATTTGCTATTCTGTCAATTGCCCAGCAGTAGTTTGTTTACCCACCGTATGTTTCTGTGCTCGAGAGAGAAGCCTCTAGTGAAAACTATGGCCCCCGGGTCTATCTTTATCATATTAAAAACCCAAAAATACCTTGCTGCAATTTATTTACTTTTATTTTATTTAGTATTTTAGTTTAGCTATTTACCTCTATAAGATTTAATCCTTGCAAGTAACCGCTAAGGGGATTGACAACCCTCTTATTTGCGTTGGGTGCAAGTGTTTGCTTTTGCGTGTGGAGGTGCGCTTAACGAAATTTTGCTTGGTTCTCCTACTGGATTGATAACCATGGTTCTTAACTGAGGGAAATACTTATCTCTACTGTACTGCATCATCCTCTCCTCTTCGGGGAAATACCAATGCAGACTACAAGTAGACATGTGGGTCATCCCAAAAGCAATGTCGTAAATCAAAGAAGAATTTTTTCTTTTGTTGATATGTAAAACTAGGTGGTATATATTTAGCAACAATGTAATTAGCATAGTCTGCATACCAAGGAGTATTACGAGAAGCATTTATAATAGCTAATTGTTCATCAGCAAAACTATCATCAATAGGCAGTGGGTCATCATGAACATTTTCCATTCTAGACAAAATATCAGCTACGGGATTCTCAGCTCCCTTTCTATCAATTATATGCAAATCAAATTCTTGTAGCAAAAGAACCCACCTAAAAAGTCTAGGTTTAGCATCCTTCTTTTCCATAAGGTATTTAATAGCAGCATGATCGGTGTGAATAGTTACTTTAGAATCAACAATATAGCATCTGAATTTATCACATGCAAACACAACTGCTAAAAATTCTTTCTCAGTAGTAGCATAGTTTCTTTGAGCAATGTCTAGAGTTTTACTAGCATAATGAATAACATTTAATTTCTTATCAACTCTTTATCCTAGAACAGCACCAACAGCATAATCACTAGCATCACACATAATTTCAAAGGGTAAGTTCCAATCAGGTGGTTGAACAATAGGCGCAGAAATTAAGGCTTTCTTAAGTATTTCAAAGGCTTCTACGCAATCATCATCAAAAACAAATGGAACATCTTTTTGCAAGAGGTTAGTAAGAGGCCTAGAAATTTTAGAGAAGTCTTTTATAAACCTTCTATAGAAACCAGCATGACCAAGGAAACTTCTTATACCTTTGATATCTTTAGGACATGGCATTTTCTCAATTGCATCAACTTTAGCTTTATCAACTTCAATACCTCTTTCAGAAATTTTATGCCCAAGGACTATACATTCATTCACCATAAAGTGGCACTTATTCCAATTCAAGACAAGATTATTTTCTTCACATCTCTGCAAAACTCGATCAAGGTTGCTTAAGCAATCATCAAAAGAAGTTCCGTAAACGAAAAAATCATCCATGAATACCTCAACAATCTTTTCACAAAAATCAAAAAATATAGTAGTCATACATCTTTGAAAGGTAGCAGGTGCATTACATAGACCAAAGGCATACGACGATAAGCATAAGTTCCAAAAGGACAAGTAAAAGTGGTTTTCTCTTGATCTTCTTTTGATACGGGTATTTGAGAGAAACCA
This sequence comes from Elymus sibiricus, assembly GCA_039707655.1. NCBI lineage: Eukaryota > Viridiplantae > Streptophyta > Magnoliopsida > Poales > Poaceae > Elymus > Elymus sibiricus. The sequence continues at coordinate 152,569,973 of CM077670.1, read as the reverse complement.
GAATATCCATCTAGGAAGCAAATGTGTGTATGTTTAGACAATCTTTCTAACATTTGATCAATAAAAGGCAAGGGGTAATGATCTTTCCTAGTAGCTTTATTTAATTTTCTAAAATCAATTACCATCCTATAACCAGTTACAATTCTTTGTGGGATAAGTTCATTTTTATCATTAGGAACAACGGTAATACCTCATTTCTTAGGAACACAATGAACAGGACTTACCCATCTACTATCAGCTATAGGATAAATTATAGCTGCCTCCAGAAGCTTTAATATTTCAGTTCTTACCACATCCTTCATTTTAGGATTTAATCTTCTTTGATGATCAACAACTGGTTTAGCATCAGGTTCCATATTAATCTTGTGCTGACATAGAGTGGGACTAATGCCCTTAAGATCATCAAGAGTATACCCAATAGTTGTACAGTGCTTCCTCAGGGTTTTAAGTAATCTCTTTTCTTCATGCTCTGAAAGGTTAGCACTGATAATAACAGGATATATCTTCTTTTCGTCAAGATAAGCATATTTAAGTGTATCAGGTAGTTGCTTTAATTCAAACACATGATCACTCTTAGGTGGAAGAGGATCTCCAAGAGTTTCAACAGGCAAATTATGTTTAAGGATAGGTGCTTGTTTAAAGAATATTTCATCTATTTCATTTCTTTCATTCATATGCATATCATTTTCATGTTCTAGCAAGTATTGTTCTAAAGGATTAGTAGGAGGCACAGCAATAGAAGCAAGACCAATAATTTCATGTTTATTAGATAATTATTTCTCATGTGGTTGTCTACGGAACTTTGAGAAATTAAATTCATGAGATACATCGCCAAACTTATCTCTAACCTTTTCTTTAACACAATCAATTTCAGCATTAACGGTATTCAAGAAAGGTCTACCAAATATAATGGGACAAAAAATATCTTGTTGTGAACCAAGTACTAAGAAATCAGTAGGGTATTTGATTTTACCACACAAGACTTCAACATCTCTAACAATCCCAAGTGGTGTAATAGTATCTCTGTTTGCAAGCTTAATAGTGACATCAATATCTTCAATCTCAACAGGTGCAATATCATTCATGACTTCTTGATATAAAGAGAAAGGAATAGCACTCACACTAGCACCCATATCACATAAACCATGATAGCAATGGTCTCCAATTTTAATAGAAATAACAATCATGCCAACTACGGGCTTGTTCTTATCTAACATGTCTCGTTCATTTCTAACAGGTTTAGCAATTCTAGCAGCCTCTTCGCAAAAGTAAATAACATGCCCATCAATATTATCAACTAATAAATCTTTTACCATTGCAATATTAGGTTCAACTTTAATTTGTTCAGAAGGTTTAGGTGTTCTAATATTACTTTTATTAACCACAGTCGTAGCTTTAGCATGTTCTTTTATCCTAACGGGAAAAGGTGGTTTCTCAATATAAGCAGTAGGCACAATTGGGTCAATATTGTAAACAATTGTTTCTTCTTTAACACTAACAGGCTCTTCATTTAATTCAATAGGTGGATGAAACTTAAACCATTTCTCCTTAGGGAGATCAACATGAGCAGCAAAGGATTGACAAAAAGTGGCTACTATCTCAGAGTCAATTCCATATTTAGTACTAAACTTATGAAAAGCATCAGTTTCCATAAAAGATTCAACACAATCAAACTTAAGATTTATACCTAACTCTTTACCTTTGTCGATTTCCCAATCTTCAGAGTTGCGTTTAGTTCTTTCAAGAAGATCCCATCTAAATTCAATAGTCCTCTTCATAAAGGAACCAGTAGAAGAAGTATCGAGCATGGATTGATCATTATGAGAAAACCGAGCATAAAAGTTTTGTATAATTATTTCTCTTGAGAGCTCATAATTGGGGCATGTGTGCAACATATATTTAAGCCTCCTCCAAGCTTGAGCGGTACTTTCTCCTTCACGAGGCCAAAAATTATATATATAATTCCGATCATGATGAACCAAATGCATTGGATAAAACTTCTGGTGAAATTCCAGCTTCAACTGGTTCCAATCCCATGTTCCAGTATCATCACATAGCCTATACCATGTCAAAGTCTTTCCCTCCAAAGATAAAGGGAATACCTTCTTCTTAACTCCATCCTCGGATAAACCTGCAAGCTTAAACAATCCACAAATTTCATCTATATATATCAAGTGCATATCAGGATGTACCTTTCCATCTCCTGCATAAGGATTAGCTAGTAGTTTCTCTATCATACCTGAAGGAATTTCATAATAAATATTTTTAGTAGGTTCAATAGGTTGAGGGGCAACTCTTAGTGCTTTCGGTCGAGGTGAAGATACCCCGAACAAGCCCCTCAAAGGATTACTTTCCATAGTGACAAGTGACAATAAATTTCAGCACATAATATAAATGGTTCCTTACCAAATTCCACTTACCAAAGGCGCTTCACTCCCCGGCAACGGCGCTAGAAAAGAGTCTTGATGACCCACAAGTATAGGGGATCAATCGTAGTCCTTTCGATAACTAAGAGTGATGCGAAGCATCCTACGGTCATCCCCATGGATCCACCTACGTCTCCCAAAGCACCAAGAGGACCAATGACTCGAGCACGTGCGAGAGCTCTCGAAAATGAGGTGACATCACTCCTTACTGAATTTCCATATGACGCATGCGAGACATGGATGCTACCTTATTCCGAAACACTATGTGTGCTTAGGTACCAAGAGGACCCTCTCGGAGAAGCCTGGAACAATGGACAAGATGGCAAGGACACCAAGCGTGGGAAACAAGAAGGGGAGCCGGCTGGAAACTACAGTCACCGGACGACCGGCACCTGTCGGACGTCCGACGCCTGGAGCATCAGCCACCCAGAAGACTCAGCCGACGACCGACACCCTCCAGTGACCGGACGTCCGACATCGTCCGGAAATCCGGAGCTGCATCAACAGAGAGTAAACGTCGAAAGTCCGAAGCCTACCGGACAACCGACGCACCGGACGTCCGGCATCGTCCGGAAACCCGACAGCGGCCAACAGAGCATAAACATCGAAAGTCCGATGCATACCGGACGTCCGGACTCTCATGAGCCACCAGACGACCGGTAAGTACCGGACGTCCGACGCCTGTCGTCCATCACCTCTCGGGCCCGAGGCCCATGTACCCCTTTACCCCCCCCCCCCCAAGACTATATATACTCGTCTCTTACCTATGTTTTGGGGTTAGCACTGTGATAGCTCATTTTGGAGATAGAACTTTGCTCATCCACTTGTACCCCTACTCCATTGGAGACCAAGACCTCCTCAGAGAAGATCCCCCAAGTGGATTCAAGACCCCATCGTGGGAAGATCCATTTCGGATTCAAGACCTCAACTCCTCACGGATTGGGAAGAACTACCCTTTGTATCCTCTTGTGTTGACTTTGGATCGTGTACCTCGTTATGTGTATGTGGATCTATCATATGTGTGATTAGACCTTGTCGATTTGAGTGTTTTCTCTCGTGTTTCCCTCTCATGTTCTTCGTGTTCTTCGCGGGATCCCCTCCAATCATGAAAGATCGACACCGTTAGGGTTCCACCCTACATCATCTTGGTATCATGAGCCACGTTGATCACGATTTTGGAGTTTCCCTCTTCGTTTTCTAGCCTAATTTTGCTCTATTTCGTCCCAATTTTGAATATCCCCACAAAAATAGCCATACCAAAAAAATTGTGATTTGTTGGTTTGATGATGTTTTGTTGATTTTGATCCATGGATTTGCTTGGTTTCGGGTGGATCTAGCTTTTCCCCACTTTCTCTACCATTTCCATCCACGAAATTCCTCGATTTTTGCCCCAATTTTTTCTTCTCCACCTTTATCAACGAGTTCGTCCCGCAGCCAAAATCGCCAGTTACCGGCCATCCGACAATTACCAGACGTCTGACAAACACCGGACATCCGACAATTACCGGACGTCCGGCCAAGCCTGACGCAATTGAATTTTGTGCCAGCAAATTTCAGCCATCTCCAACTTCCACATTACCACCTCCGATTTCTACCACCACAGTTCCGCAATACGCATAATCGTGTGACTCCACCACCAACTTCCGCAAACACCACGCATTTTGTCCATTTGCCATTTGAGATTTTGAGTCGCGGCTTCCGTTTCCTAACGTGTTTCGGCTACTTAGGAACGGTTCGACATCGACATCTCCGCCGCTCATCATCGCCACGGACTCGTCATCGGCAACACCAATTCCACCTTTGTGACACCCTAACCGTAAGCAAGGACGGTAACATCGACGACAACTTGTTCATACCCTTGCCATTGCATTGTGAAACCCTGAGACCATCTTTTGCGTAGCTTTCCTACGAGACTAGCCATTTGAGTATTGCCGGGCAAAGCTACTTGTGCACTTTAGTGATACCGTTCCGCATAGCTATCATAGATACATCCACATATCATCTCTTGTGCCAAATTTGGTTCCCGCATATACATCATTGCTACCATCGTGAGAGCATTGCGCATAAGTGGCCAAAAAGGAAAAGAGCAAAAGAAAGAAAGCTTTTAAGCAAAAGAGAAAGAGCAACAAGCTTGTAAGCAATAGACATAGCATATTTGATCATCTTGGATCATTGTGACAAGTTCACCGGGACTCATACATACATAGCATAAGTGAGATAGACAGCCATACGTTTTGTCTCTTTTAGGTTGTGCACAAGTTCGTATCCGCCTATCGAGCAAGCGTGCTAGCGTCTCTCTAGTGTTGTGCAACAAGAGCATTTTCCGTGGATTCCTCATTTTCCGCTCATTCCTTGGTTGCACAACCTCATTTATCTATCCGTGCGTGTGTTTCCGTGTGCTACGTATTGCTATTGGTCTACTCGTTACACTTGTGAACTTGTGAATCTTTTTCAACATTATTGATATCTTACTTGAAAATTGCATAATTTTGTGCCACCATCCTAACCAAACTCCTCCAAAAGCTTTACTTGTGTAGTTGTGAGAATTGACAAGATCTGGTACCAATTGTGCTATTTCCATAATACAATATCGAGTGATCATTGATCCAACTTCAACATCGGATAAGGTACATTTGGTCTAGTTCTTTCCTTTCTTCCACTCACATATTTGCTTGTAATGATGGATAGGCCAACTACTTCTTCCAATCCACTCTTCATCGAGCAAGAAGAGGAACCGAACAACTACGTCACAAGGAATCACCTTTTCGGCGCACAAAGAGCTTTGCATCAAGAGAATGAAGAATTGGGCGACCGCATCGACCAGCTCGCCACCGACTTGCGACAATCCGAGCAACGTACAAGAGACTACTTCGACACATCGATGGCATCTCTCAAGGAAGACATACGAACCATGATGGCCAATCGCTCTTCATCCACGTTGTCATCATCAAGACGGCGCCATTCAAGTCGATACTCTTCCGACACGTCTTCGAATGCAAGTCCTCCATGAGCTCGTCCGCCTCGTCGCCAAGACCATGAAGCTCACCAAGCTCCACACAACCCATTTCATGGCAACGGGTTACAAGACCGCCTCCGGGAACGTGAACGACTACGTCGCCAAGCTAAGGATCAACTGGACCAAGAGCAAGCTCCACAACGCCAAGATCACCACGAGATTCATGATGATGACGCCCTTCAACAAGAGCGACAACACCGTGAGGAACAAGCCCTGGAAGCCCAACGTGCGCTACAAGAAGCCACAAAAGCCGTCAATGAACGCAACCGCCGTGTGCGCGAACAAGAAGAGGCCCTCCGACGAGAGCGACAAGATGAAGCCGCACACCGCGAGGAGCGCCAAGAGATGAGGAACCGTGCGCGAATCCCACGCCCTCAACGCCAAGTTCATCAAGAGGAGCACGAGGAGCAAGCGGATCAAGATCTTCCACCACGGCACGAGCGTCATCACCATCGACCAAGACATGATGAGGAACAACGATTCGCCAAGCTCAAGTTCACCATGCCCAAGTTCCATGGCGGCAACGATCCCGAAGAATATCTATCATGGGCATTGAAGGTCGACAAGATTTTTCACCTTCACAACTACGACGAAGAAAAGAAGATCGCCATGGCATCTCTAGAGTTCCAAGACTATATTCTCATTTGGTGGGAGCAAGTGATCGCAAGACGTCAAGAGAAGGGCAAGCCACCCATCACGACATGGAACCAAATGAAGGATGTCATGAGAGCTCGTTTTGTGCCTACACATTACAACCGCGACCTCTTCAAGAAACTCCAACTCCTCAAGCAAGGAACCAAGACGGTTGAAGAATACTATCAAGAGATGGAAGTTTCCATGATACGAGCCAATGTCAAGGAAGATGATGAACAAACTATGGCGCGTTTCTTGAATGGCCTCAACCATCCCATCAAGAAAATAGCGGATTTCCAACCGTACTCAAACCTCCTCGAGCTAGTGCACCAAGCAACCAAGGCGGAGCGACAAGTGCAAGAGGACTACAAGTACTCCAAGTTCTCTTCCAAGACCTACGGTTCATACACTCAAGCTTCAACGACTACGACAACTCCTTCCATGACTCGAGCTACACCAAGTACCGGCGACAAGTCACGCTACAAGCAACCTTCGACATCTTCGAGTCGTCTTCCTCCTACCACAAGCAGCTCCAAGCAAAAGCCTTCATCTTCGACACCTCCTACGGATGCCAACAAGACAAGTGACATCCAGTGCTTCACTTGCAAGGGCCGAGGCCACAAGTCCTTCGAGTGTCCAACCCGACGCACAATGATCCTCAACGACGATGGCACCTATGAATCCATGAGTGAAGATGAAATGGAAGCCCTCGAGCATGTGGCTATGCACTGACAAGTGAATGAAGACGAAGATGCACAAATTTATTGCGACAATGATGCGAGCCCCGCTCTTGTTGTCTCCAAGGTTTTGACACTTCAACAACATCAAGATGAAGACCAACGTTGCCACATCTTCCATACCAAGGCGGGTATCCAAGGACGTTCCGTCAAGGTCATCATCGACGGCGGAAGTTGCCACAATTTGGCAAGTGAAGAATTATGCTCCAAGCTACAATTGGTCAAGAAGAAGCACCCTCGCCCCTACAAGGTCCAATGGCTTAGCGACTCCGGCACAATCCAAGTGGAGCACACCATCCAAGTATCCTTCAAGATCGGCGCCTACGAAGATACCTTGGAGTTTGATGTGGTTCCTATGTCCGTATGCCACGTCCTACTTGGGCGACCATGGCAATTCGATCGTGGCGTAGTCCACAACAGACGGACCAACCACTATAGTTTCAAGATGAAGGGCAAGGAATTCGTTCTTCGGCCAATGTCTCCAAGTCAAGTCCTCGCCGACAATCAAGCATCGGGCCATCGTGGAGAGACTAGTGAGAGAGTGAACCACCACAAAGAGAGTGAGCGCCACAAGCCAAAATTGAGTGACTCCACGATGAGCGACAAGAAAAACTTAGTTCTACTAGCCACCAAAAGAGATTTGAGGGATGTGAGTGAGAGCCCATCAAGTGTTCTTCACTTTGTGCTTGTGTGCAAAGATGAAGTGGTGTGGACTAATACTTCACAACATCTTCCTTTGGTATTGTCTCATTTATTGCAGGAATTCGCGGACGTGTTTCCCGATGAGCTACCTCCTGGACTTCCTCCTCTACGCGGAATCGAACACCGCATCGACCTCATTCCCGGCGCACCTCTACCGAACAAGGCACCGTACCGCGTCAACCCCGAAGAAACCAAAGAGATACAAAGGCAAGTGCAACATCTCATGGAGAATGGGTATGTACCCGAAAGCTTGAGTCCTTGTGCCGTTCCGGTCATTCTCGTGCCTAAGAAAGATGGTACGTATCGCATGTGTTCCGATTGCCGTCCTATAAATGCTATCACCGTTAGATATCACCATCCCATTCCACGCCTAGATGACATGCTAGATGAACTTAGTGGAGCCACAATTTTCTCTAAAATTGACCTTAAAAGTGGCTATTATCAAATTCGCATGCAAGAAGGTGATGAATGGAAAACCGCTTTCAAAACTAAATTTGGCTTGTATGAATGGTTAGTCATGCCTATGGGTTTATCACAAGCTCCTAGCACTTTTATGCGTGTGATGCACTATGTTCTTCGCAAATTAATTGGCATTTGTGTTGTGGTTTACTTTGATGGCATCCTTGTGTTTAGTGGAACTCTCGAAGATCATGTCAAACACCTTAGAGAAGTATTGCAAATTCTTAGAGACGAGCGACTTTATGCTAACATGGAAAAATGCACTTTTGGTGTTGATAAGCTTGTTTTCTTGGGTTTTGTTGTCTCATCTAAGGGTGTTCATGTTGATGAAACAAAAATTGATGCTATCAAGAATTGGCCACAACCAACCAATTTGCTTCAAGTGCGTAGTTTCCTTGGCTTAGCCGGCTTTTACCATCGCTTTGTGAAGGATTTTCGCACCATTGCATCACCATTGCACGCATTGAGTAAGAAGAATGCACCATTTGTTTGGGGTCCATCTCAAGATGCCGCATTTCATGAGCTTAAGAATTTGCTTACACATGCTCCATTACTTGCATTACCCAACTTTGAGAAAACTTTTGAAGTGCATTGTGATGCTAGTGGTAATGGTATTGGTGGTGTGTTAATGCAAGAGAAACGACCTATTGCATATTTTAGTGAAAAACTCTCCGGCACGCAACTTAACTATCCTATCTATGACAAAGAGTTATATGCTTTGGTGAGAGTCTTGCATGTGTGGGAACATTATCTCCGTCCACGTGAATTTGTCATCCATACGGATCATGAAATGCTTAAGTACCTTAAGGGTCAAACTAAATTGAATAAGCATCATGCTAAGTGGAGTGAGTTCATTGAGTCATTTCCTTATGTTATCAAGTATATCAAAGGTAAGGAAAATGTTGTGGCGGACGCTCTTTCCCGCAAATGCATGTTAGTTACTAAACTTGAGTTGAATGTCATAGGATTTGAGCACATTAAAGACTTGTATGAGCATGATTCGTCATTTGCAACTCCTTATGCCAAATGTTTACCTCATAAAACTTGGGAACAATATTACTTGAAAGATGGTTATCTTATGAATGCTAACAAACTTTGTATTCCCGAGTCTTCTCTTCGTTTGCTACTTTTGCAAGAAGCTCATGGTGGAGGACTCATGGGACATTTTGGACGTGACAAGACATTCGCTACGCTCTCCAAGAACTACTTTTGGCCAAAGATGTTTCGAGACATCTCACGCTACACCAACCGGTGCTCTACATGCTGCAAAGCTAAGTCAAAAGCTCAATCTCATGGTTTATATATGCCACTTCCTATTCCATATCACCCATGGGAAGATATTAGTATGGATTTTGTGCTTGGTTTGCCTAGGACTCGTAACGGCAAAGATTCGGTATTTGTTGTTGTGGACCGTTTCTCTAAGATGGCACATTTCATTCCTTGCAACAAGATAGACGATGCTTCACATGTTGCAAATCTCTTTTGTAGGGAAATCTTGAGATTGCATGGAGTGCCCAAGACGATTGTATCGGACCGCGACGTCAAGTTCCTAAGCTACTTTTGGAAGACCCTATGCGCCAAGCTCGGAATCAAGCTCCTCTTCTCTTCGGCATATCACCCACAAACCGACGGCCAAACGGAGGTCACGAACCGGACGTTATCCACACTCCTTCGCGTGTTGATCAAGAAGAACATAAGGGAGTGGGAGGAATGTTTGCCCATCGCCGAGTTCGCCTACAACCGAGCAAGACACTCTACTACCGGCAAGTCCCCCTTCGAGGTCGTCTACGATTTCCACCCTTTGTCACCTTTGGACATCCTACCGCTACCGCTACAAGAGCGCACCGACATGAACGCGAGTGCACGAGCGCGCTACCTCAAGAAGATGCACGAAGATACAAGGCATGCGATCAAACGCCAAGTACAACGTCTCGCGACCAAGGTCAACATCAACAAGCACCCCATGGTGTTCAACCCCGGAGATCTCGTGTGGCTACACCTTCGCAAGGAACGCTTCCCCAACGAACGCAAGTCCAAACTACTTCCTCGAGCCGATGGACCATTCAAGGTGCTAGCACGCTACAACGACAATGCATACAAGATCGACATCCCTCGTGACAAGTACAACGTGAGCGACATCTTCAATGTCAAGGACTTATCCCCTTTCCATGGTGATGCGGATTCCGATCCGAGGACGGATCTTTTCCAAGAGGGGGGAGATGATGCGGAGCATCCTACGGTCATCCCCATGGATCCACCTACGTCTCCCAAAGCACCAAGAGGACCAATGACACGAGCACGTGCGAGAGCTCTCGAAAATGAGGTGACATCACTCCTTACTGAATTTCCATATGACGCGTGCGAGACATGGATGCTACCTCATTCCGAAACACTATGTGTGCTTAGGTACCAAGAGGATCCTCTCGGAGAAGCCCGGAACAATGGACAAGATGGCAAGGACACCAAGCGTGGGAAACAAGAAGGGGAGCCGGCTGGAAACTACAATCACCGGACGACCGGCACCTGTCGGACGTCCGACGCCTGGAGCATCAGCCACCCAGAAGACTCAGCCGACGACCGACACCCTCCAGCGACCGGATGTCCGACATCGTCCGGAAATCCAGAGCTACATCAACAAAGAGTAAACGTCTGAAGTCCGAAGCCTACCGGACAACCGACGCATCGGACTTCCGGCATCGTCCGGAAACCCGACAGCGGCCAACAAAGCGTAAACGTCGAAAGTCCGATGCATACCGGACGTCCGGACTCTCATGAGCCACCAGACGACCGGTAAGTACCGGACGTCCGACGCCTTTCGTCCATCACCTCTCGGGCCCGAGGCCCATGTACCCCTTTACCCCCCCCCCCCCCCCCAAGACTATATATACTCACCTCTTACCTATGTTTTAGGGTTAGCACTGTGATAGCTCATTTTGGAGATAGAGCTTTGCTCATCCACTTGTACCCCTACTCCATTGGAGACCAAGACCTCCTCGGAGAAGATCCCCCAAGTGGATTCAAGACCCCATCGTGGGAAGATCCATTTCGGATTCAAGACCTCAACTCCTCACGGATTGGGAAGAACTACCCTTTGTATCCTCTTGTGTTGACTTTGGATCGTGTACCTCGTTATATGTATGTGGATCTAGCATATGTGTGATTGGACCTTGTCGATTTGAGTGTTTTCTCTCGTGTTTCCCTCTCGTGTTCTTCGTGTTCTTCGCGGGATCCCCTCCAATCGTGAAAGATCGACACCGTTAGGGTTCCACCCTACATCAAAGAGTGTCGAACCCAATGAGGAGCAGAAGGAAATGATAAGCGGTTTTCAGCAAGGTGTTTTCGGCAAGCACTGAAATTATCGGTAACAGATAGTTTGATAGCAAGGTAATTCATAACAAGTAACAAGTAACAAGTATAATAAAGTGCGGCAAGGTGGAACAATCCTTTTTGTAGCAAAGGACTAGCCGGAACGATCTCTTATATAAAGAAAATCGTTCTCGAGGACACATGGGAATTCTCATCTAGTCACTTTCATCATGTTCAGTTGATTCGCGTTCGCTACTTTGATAATTTGATATGTGGGTGGACCGGTGCTTGGGTGTTGTTCTTACTTGAACAAGCCTCCCACTTATGATTACCCCTCTCGCAAGCATCCGCAACTACGAAAGAAGAATTAAGATAAATATAACCATAGCATGAAACATATGGATCCAAATCAGCACCTTACGGAATAGAGCAAAAAGTAGGGTTTAAGCTTCTGTCACTCTAGCAACCCATCATCTACTTACTACTCCACAATGTTGTAGGGGAACGTAGCAGAAAACAAAAAAATTCCGCACTACGAACATGCCCAGGATCATTATGGAGATGCATACAAGGTTTTTGATCTGATCATTACCGACTCGTAGCGCAGCGGAAGTAGAGTCGATGAATATCGTCAGTGTAGATCCCCGCAGCTAGGATTTACAACCTCCCAACTGCGAGGATGTTCTCCCTTTCCAGCTTACTGGACGGGTCCTCAGACAGCCCTTCGGGAGGCCTCTGGACAGTCCCTCGGATAGTCCCACCGGATGGATCCTCGGACAGCCCTTCGGGAGGCCTCTGGACAGTCCCTCGGATAGTCCCACCGGACGGTTCCTCGGACAGCCCTTCGGGAGGACCCTCGAACAATCCCTCGGACAAAAGATCAAACCTACGACCTCTCTACGGGGTTGCACACATACGGTGTCAGCTATCCGGCAGGGCTTCGCCATCCAGAACTAGTTCCCACCAGAACCCAGACAGCCTTTCGGCTCTACGAAACTATTTCGTGGGAGGGAGAGAGAAAGCCAGATCATGCATGGCATTTGTATGAGAGATTTGAGTGAGTATGGAGAGCACCTCTCCACCTGTATTTATAGGCCAAGCCCAAGGGGTAGAGGACACTTGGAAATACCAAAATTCCCTGAGATATTTTCATCCACTATTCATGACACTATTCATGAGATGAAATAACCAAAATGCCCTCAGATATTTTCATCCACTATTCATGAGTTTTTTCGCGACCGTTTAATCCGAAAAAATTCTCGAAGGTCCAGAACATTTCTGGCACCCACTTAAATAATTCTGTATGCGTTCCGAAACATTCCCGGTAGGATGATTTTTCTCTGCGAAAAGCAACCAAAGCATTTCCGGCAGCTCCGAAACATTTCCGGTTTTTTTTCTCCGAAAAAATTCCAGAAGTTCCCAGAACAATTCTGGCACCCTCCAAAAGTCCCAGGCGCATGCCGAAACCTTTTTTCTCAATGGTTTACTCCGAAACAACTTTTCGGTTTTACGGAAACTTTTCCCGTGTTCTCTCCCGGAACTTTTCCGTTGTCTCCAAAACTTTTCCAGTGACTTTCTCTCAGACTCCCTGTCTAGTATTCAGCAGATAGATGACCCTTAAGCATGTGACCCTGTAGGTTCGGTGAAGTATAGACATGGCCGGAACACTTTCCGATCAATGATCAATAGCGGAACCGTGGACATCCATATTGATCCCTATACCCACACGAATGAATATTCGAGTGAACCTGTGGTTGTTGTGTGCAATTCATGTTGCTTCGCGATATGTTACAAACACCTGAGGTGAGACTTATCGGCATCCCCGTGGATCAACAACTTGTCCACTATGACAGTTACCTCGTTACCGGTTTTGTTCTCTTTTCTCGTTTTCGCGTTCCGGCATCCCAGTGATCATATCACATTGTGTCTGGCTAGACGATGGTGGATACCATAACACCAAGAGGGCCCTAAGAATATCTCTCCATCATTGGAGGAGCAAATCCCAATCTTGAGCTATCAAGTTACTTGTCATACTTTTCTATGAACCCGTAAGCCGCCGTAATAGCCACCCTGTTACAGATGACGTTTAACAAACCCCAAAGTTCACGAAGCAAGTACGAAGGAACTCGATACTCTCATGGTCTAAGGAATTATGCAAACGTTAACTTTCTCTGTGTTATTAACCATTTACTTGTGACGAATGTATCTCATAGCATAACATCAATTCGGGTCGATTCAACACAAATGTTCTTCTAACATTGTGCCCTCAAAAGTTGCCGGCATAGACATGCCCATGATCAGGAAAACATGATCATCATACAACACTTGAGCAAGTCTTAGAGGCTTGACTAGGAATACTTTTTACCATTTATAATTCCACACATGCATATGAGTTTTCCTCCGAGCCTCGTGGGTATTGTAGACTCAAGAACCATAACAGTTATAGCATGGAATATAAACATAATTACGAACATGGAGATAAATAATAACATTTATTATTGCCTCTAGGGCATATCTCCTATAGACTCCCACTTGCACTAGAGTCAATAATCTAGTCAATGCTAATGCTCTTTACACCTATGGCATACTGGTGTAAAATATGCTTCGCTTGTGGTATAGTCTTTGTCCAACGGATCCGACAACTTCAGGCCCGTGTGTATCTTTGCATGTCCTCGCATTTTCACGCACTCACAAAATTCATATTTTGTGTGGACTTGGCTTTGTATATATGTGAATCACTGGTCAAATCATGATTCCTCAGACTGAGCTATGGAGCAAGTATCTACAATAGTGTTCCATTGACCAAAGCCTTCTTCGAACCATACTAAGTTCATGAATGAACTATATGATTCAACATCTTCTTTGTCGCTTCTAAAGCGTCAACATAGTTAGCCCTTGTTATAGAATTCACCACAGTAACCTGTTTGGAACAATTCTAAATTACCGTGCCACCATATCATGTTTTACACAAAACCCTTAACTTAAATCAAAAATTGCTTGGAGCATTGATGAAGACTATATCGATGTAATTACTTACAAAGAGCACTTCATAATCTCCGCTTGCGAGAAAACATGTCATCAGTGCTACTATAGTACTCAACAACATTTTTCACTGTTGTCCCATGATCAGTACTTTGATCACTTTGGTATCTATACTCGCAACTGCTTGGGAGTACCGGACATATCTGGTTGTTTTACATACCATGGAATACATGATTAATCCAAAACACAAAGGTGTGTGGAATCTCCATCATGTATTTTGCTCATCAGTGTTTTAGGACACTGAGTCTTGCAAAACTCTTTCCATGTGACTTCGGCAAGAATCACTTCTAGGTGTTCTCATGCTAAACCATTTTAGCATCTTGTCAATATGTATTCTTGGCTTAGCCTATTAGGCAATTTTATCTCCATATATAATTATGCCTAATATCGAGGCTACCTAGCCCAAGCACTTCATCGAAAAACTAATTTTTAATGAAGTCCTAATTCGTGTCAAGAAATTTATATTATTTCCAATTAACAATGTGTCAAGCACACAAGGTTTTAGAAATATTATTATGCCCCCACTTATTTTCTTGTAACCACAAGCATCTTCGCTATCCATTGATGAAATCAAACTCTTTTGACTATTTCATCAAAACGAAGATTCCAACTCCATTATGCTCTCTTCTGTCCATTGTTGGAACTCTGAAGTTTGCACATTCACTAGCATCCTCTGGATTGACAAAATTACTTTGGATTGTATCACATGCAAGTCCTAGGTTGTATTTCCATCTCATGGAAATCCTTTTGTCATCCATGTATCGTATCTCATGATTGAAATATGTATTAATTGCTAGTTTAACCCGAATTGACTTTAAGCATCGCTACGGAGAGACAATCTCTCCGCAGTTAATTCCTTGAATTTGTTATAAGCAACAAGTCGAGCTTTATGGATAAAACATTTTTATCCATATCAGTTTATAGTTCCATTAATATTCATTAGACTCTAAGTCTTTCGAAGGATTTATCAAGATCTAGTCTTGAATCATTTATATGGATACTATCTCGGATTATATTGGCATTTAGCCAATTCCGGAGTCAGGGCCCATCATCACTTCCTTGATTATCGTAGGTATACTATTGTCTAACAACAATATCTCGTTTGCGCACCTGAGAGGTTTGCACGAGTTTTGCCTACGTGGTTCAGCTGCATGCCAGTTCGACCGAAGTCCATACATCTCATGTAGAGGCTTCCGTATTAGTCGTAGTAGGAAACACTGGAATTACTTCCAAGGTTTCTTTCCCTTGACCTGATGACGAAGATACTGTTATCTCGTTGAGTTGCACTGTCCTCCCACTCACCTTTTTGCAAGAACCATTTTCTTCAAAATCATACCGCTCTTTGTGGCAAACATTTTTGCCTCGGTATAGTGATGGAGGAATACCCAATAACTTGGGATAACCTAGAAAGTAGCACTTGTCTGATTTGGAATAGGTTTGTAAACATTTTACACAAGCCCCATACTCCAAATGTTAAGAAAAGATATAACATGGTTGGGTGTACCATACCATGGCGTCATTTCAATAGATCTGATGGCGCTCTTTTCAGTGTAAAAGCCGCAGTCTCTAAAGCATTACTTTAAAAGGGATAATGGCAAATTGATTTATGTCATCTTTGATCTTACCATTTCATAAATGGTTTGATTACATCTTCACGGACATTCCACTCACAGTGGTGTTCCAGGAGGTGTAAGTTATGAAACTCTTTTCACAACTCATCGGACATTTGCTAAACTTGTATCTCAAATATTCCTTTCTGCGATCTAGTTTGCAGAAACATATTTTTTCTTGTTACAATAATTTCTACTTCATTTTGAGAACCTTTTGAATGATTTCAAAAGATCCAGACTTACATCTCATCAAGTAAATATCCATATATCTACTTGAGTCATTTCAGAAGATAGACAAATCCACTGCTAGCAATAACCTTTATTGGACTACACACATCATAATGTATGATCACCAATAAGTTTGTTGCTCGTTCCTTATTGCCTGTGAATGGTATTTCAGTCACTTCACTTTTCGGACGAAAGTTGCAAGTGTCAGATGATTCATAATCAAATGACTTCAAAATCCATCATTATGGAATTTCTCCATGCGGGTTTCTCCAATGTGACCAAATGCAGTGCCACACATATGTGGTATTCTTTTAGTCTTGCAACATTTAGCATCAGTGTTATGGATGTATCATATCATTGTCAATGTTCATAACATACATTCCATCCATGATGGAAGCATGTCCCTTATGTTATTCATAACACCGAACAATAATTGTTCTATCATGAACAACCTCTTGCAACAAACATTATGCAATGGGCTAGAGTGTATAAAACTCTAAAATGAATTATGAAAATAAATACAGAGGTAATACACCGATGGAAGGTATAGTAACTTTTACTATGTTCCTAGCGTGTATCTTAACTTGATTATTGGCAAGTCTTTTAGGCCATAGTAGTTCTTGCATCGAGTCGCAACTGAATGCAATCGAGCGGGTATCTCTGTGATCAACTTTTAATCACAATACCCAAGAATCAGTGATTAACATGTTTAACCATAATTCCCAAGAATTATATCTTTGACCTGCCTTCCATACATCTAGAACTCGTATGACACTCATACATGAGCTGGACATTC
This sequence comes from Elymus sibiricus, assembly GCA_039707655.1. Lineage (NCBI taxonomy): Eukaryota > Viridiplantae > Streptophyta > Magnoliopsida > Poales > Poaceae > Elymus > Elymus sibiricus. The sequence goes on along the minus strand of CM077670.1, from coordinate 152,553,018 downwards.
CAGTCTTCTTTCTTTTGCCTTTATACTTCTAACAGTTTTACTTCCAATATTTCTCCTACTCTCAGAAGAAGCACCCAATTTTAAGAGTGGCTTTTGACCCGGACTTCCTAGGCGTGAATGTCTCACTAACACCCTTCGGACATTTCCCTTCTCTTTAAGTTGTTGTTTTATTCACCTTCATCATATGACAGGCGTTCTTCTGGATCCCTCTCTTATCAGTTTAATGCATAGTAAATACTTTACTAATAATTTGCAAACAAACATTGCTTTGGATATCTCATATCTTTTAGCCTTTGTTTGTATCTGAAACCAATTTTCAATTCAATGAATATCGCATAACTATCTCAAACTTTTGAAGTTCGGGTCTCATGGAAGCAAACACATTGCACTTGACCGTAACGGAATTCTAGCTTTTGGATCAATGGACGAGAGTCACATCATCCATAGCATTAGCGGGAGAATACTGAAAGCATGCGATAGGACAAAGTCCTTCTCGGCACTCTTGAGGACAATCCTCACATTGCGTTACCAATCGTAAAGATTTAACCAGATAAATAACAGCTTATTCAATTTTAATATGGAAGGTGGAAACGCTAGCCAATATTCTATAACTATTATGCAAATTGCACTTAGACTATGTCCATAACTAATTGCACCAAGAATTAAACAAGTTAATTCTATAGTGCGCTCCCACTCAAATCAATATCTCTCATAATTGATTGCGAGTGATACAAGACCCATATTTCAATTCAACGCCATTGAACGAGATGAACACCGATGGCGCGAACTTCAATCGGTAGGCAAACTTGCCGATCACATCTCTATGTGACTCTTGTTCATCTTTCGATGGGCGTGTTCCGAGCTCAAGGAGATCCTTCCAGAATGTCAAGACAACCAAGTGATCTCACTGCGAGGTCTCAACTCACCCGCCTCACACTTCTCTAATCGCTCGTACCCAGGGAGATCCTGTGATACCCCGAAGAGATAGGTGCCGTGACGGTGCTACACTTGGAAGAACACTAACTACTTGATATTTTAAGTAAGAGACCACCCTAATAAAAAGCGACTACCGCGCAATCAAAAGGGTGCAACATAAGGGATAAACATCTCAGGCAATTCAGAATAGCATGATATGGTATAGCCCTTTCTGACGGAGAAGTCTTTATTTTCTTCGTCTTCGGCATTTGCGTCAGTGTTCACCTTCGCGAAGATTGCCACCACCTTGTCGATGCACTAGATAATATTGCTATCTCTATAGCTAATAAAATAATGCATTACAAGGTTGACACACAGGTCATTTAAAATGACAATCATATGGCTCCAGCCATCATGCCAAATCATGACACGCAGGTCATGTTAATTAATTTACATTATATAGTCATCTCATACATAATCAAATTAATATGAGAACTGCTATACCACATCACATGTCATCCTGCAAAACCAAGTTAGACGCCTCTAATCGGTTTATGCAAAATTTTATTTTACGTGGCTTCTAAGGTTTTAACTTAAACCGCAGCAACCAACGTATATCATCAAGTATGATTATTCAAGTCACTAGATTAACTTTGCGGGGAGTATGAAACACAAGATAATAAAATCTCGAGCCCCATACTGAACTTCGTCATACGCAAGAACCCCGTGCAGATCATATCTGCATTGCCCTTTAGTCTGCGAAACATCCATCTTTCTTTAACTATGGTAGAACCCAAAGACACTGAAGCACTTCTTTCATCTGTCAACCAGCATACTCAGGAGCAGCATGGAAGGATCGCGGATTGCCAGAACTTTGTAAGAATCCACCATGCCATCAAGATCAGGACTACACAAATTCAAGGGAAGCAACAAGAACATCGGGTAATAGATTTCATCTACTACCCGCACAAATAATTTTCAGCAATAGAACTCATCTACTACAAAATTATATTGTGCAATACCCATACATCTCTATGTATTCTACATTGTAACCTGCATCTATGCATAGCACGGCTCATGATGCCACTGTAGGGGAACGTAGCAGAAAACAAAAAAATTCCGCACTACTAACATGCCCAGGATCACTATGGAGATGCATACAAGGTTTTTGATCTGATCATTACCGACTCCTAGCGCAGCGGAAGTAGAGTCGATGAATATCGTCGGTGCAGATCCCCGCGGCTAGGATTTACAACCTCCCAACCGCGAGGATGTTCTCCCTTTCCAGCTTACCGGACGGATCCTCAGACAGCCCTTCGGGAGGCCTCTGGACAGTCTTTCAGATAGTCCCACCGGACAGATCCTCGGACAGCCCTTCGGGAGGCCTCTGGACAGTCCCTCGGATAGTCCCACCGGACGGATCCTCGACAGCCCTTCGGGAGGACCCTCGAACAGCCCCTTGGGCAAAAGATCGAACCTACGACCTCTCTACGGGGTTGCACACATACGGTGTCAGCTATCCGGCAGGGCTTCGCCGTCCAGAACTAGTTCCCACCGAAACCCAGACAGCCTTTCGGCTCTACAAAACTATTTCGTGGGAGGGAGAGAGAAAGCCAGATCATGCATGGCATTTGTATGAGAGATTTGAGTGAGTATGGAGAGCACCTCTCCACCTCTATTTATAGGCCAAGCCCGAGGGGTAGAGGACACTTGGAAATACCAAAATGCCCTCAGATATTTTCATCCACTATTCATGACACTATTCATGAGATGAAATTACCAAAATGCCCTCAGATATTTTCATCCACTATTCATGACACTATTTATGAGATGAAATTACCAAAATGCCCTCAGATATTTTCATCCACTATTCATGAGATGAAATTACCAAAATGCCCTCAGATATTTTCATCAACTATTCATGATACTGTTCATGAGATTTTTTTTTCGCGACCGTTTAATCCGAAAAAATTCTCGAAGGTCCAGAACATTTCTAGCACCCACTTAAATAATTCTGGACGCGTTCCGAAACATTTCCGGTAGGATGATTTTTCTCAGCGAAAAGCAACCAAAGCATTTCCGGCAGCTCCGAAACATTTCCGGGTTTTTTTCTCCAGAAAAATTCCAGAAGTTCCCAGAACAATTCTGGCACCCTCCAAAAGTCCCAGGCGTGTGCCAAAACCTTTTTGTCTCAATGGTTTACTCCGAAACAACTTTTCGGTTTTACGGAAACGTTTCCCGTGTTCTCTCCCGGAACTTTTCCGTTGTCTCCGAAACTTTTCCGGTGACTTTCTCTCAGACTCCCTGTCTAGTATTCAGCAGATAGATGACCCTTAAGCGTGTGACCCTGTAGGTTCGGTGAAGTATAGACATGACCGGAACACTTTCCGATCAATGATCAATAGCGGAACCGTGGACATCCATATTGATCCCTATACCCACACGAATGAATATCCGAGTGAACCTGTGGTTGTTGTGTGATATTCATGTTGCTTCGCGATATGTTACAAACACCTGAGGTGAGACTTATCGGCATCCCCGTGGATCAACAACTTCTCCACTATGCCAGTTACCTCGTTACCGGTTTTGTTCTCTTTTCTCGTTTTCGCGTTCCGGCATCCCAGTGATCATATCACATTGTGTCTGGCCAGACGATGGTGGATACCATAACACCGAGAGGGCCCTAAGAATATCTCTCCATCATTGGAGGAGCAAATCCCAATCTTGAGCTATCAAGTTACTTGTCATACTTTTCTGTGAACCCGTAAGCCGCCGTAATAGCCACCCTGTTTTTTTTTTTGAGGGGTCAATGACAGTGAGGGAATCCCTCACTGACCTTTTTCTATTAAAGGGTTAAAAAGTCTGTCATACATTATTTACATGGGGGGGAGAATAAGAGTGAAGAGGGGGGGAGAGAGTTGTCTATACTACTAGGTCAAAGAGTACATAAGTCGGTCAGAGAGGTTAGTGGGGCAGCAGCCACACTATGATCTAACTTACACCGAAGCTACAAATTGAGTGATGAAGTGTCCTAGACTCTCCTTTGTTCTGTATTTGAGGAGCACAAAGTCTTTCCTAAACCTCTCGAGCCAAGCAGCATGCGTGGGCAGAACACTTCTAAAATGTTTGTTGTTTCGCTCCTTCCAGATGCTCCAAGCTGCAACCACGAAAATTTCCATGAATAGAGGTCTGGTCCAGGCTCTCCTGGCTGCATGTATTTTCTGCAGTCTGTCCCCCCCCCCACTCTCCCATTCAATTCCCAGAGTGTCCCAGCATGCTGTGCTGAATGGGCACTCAAAAAAAGAGATGCTCGAGTGTTTCTTCGGGTGGGCTAGCACACAACAGGCAGCTATAATTATTGTTTTGGACAATGTAGTTCCTATGACGGAGCATGTTACGGGTGTTCAATCTGTCAGCTAGCAAGAGCCAGGCAAAGACCTTCCATTTCATTGTGCACTTGGTTTTCCAAACCCACTGAAATGCCTCATCAACCGGCATGTCCTTATATCAAAATTTGTAGAACCCACTGGCCGTGAATCCCTCTTCTCCCCAAATGCATTTCCAGTCGTCGGCTTTGCCCTCACTCAGCACCACCTGGGCAGTCACATCTTGCAGTCCAGCGATCTCCTCACGTGCCTGAATAGATAGTGGGAGATGGAAGTTTTGAGCCAAGTTTTGCGAGGTCAGCAGTTTTTTTACAGATACATCCTCATCTTTGGCGAAGGAGAAGGCTCTAGGTTTACTATCAGATAGTATATCTTGGAGCCATAGATCTTTCCAAAACAACACTGTGTTGCCATCTCCAACGGTGACTCTGGTGACGCCCCTGTAGATCGACGAGAGTTGGAGCACGTCCCTCCACCAGAACGAACCGCAGTTGTCCACAGCATGAGGAACTTTGTCTGAATAGTAAGCATTCCAAACAAGCTTAACCCAGGGGACGTTAGCATGATTATAAAATTTATGTAGCATCTTCAGCAACAGCCCTTGGTTCTGAACCTGCAGGTTGATTATGCCCAGTCCACCCTTGTCCTTCGGTCGGCAGACCAGATCCCAGGAGGCAAGGGAATTATTTTTAACCCCATTCTCTGTCTTTTTATTCCACAAACAGAATCGCCTCAACTTATCCAAGTGTTCCAGGATTTTAGGGGGGATTTTAATTGAGCACATGGCATATATCGTCAATGACGTGATCACAGAGTTCACAAGTGTCAACTTGGATCCATAATCCAACAGTGAGGAAGCTGTGGAGAGCCGTCTCTCGACCGAGGCGACCAAGGGCATCAGGTCGGACACTGTTGGTCTAGTTGTGCCCATCGGCAATCCGAGGTAAGTGAACGGCAATGTCCCGATCGTGCAGCCAAAGGTATCAGCCAGGAGCCTAGTCAGATCATTGGAGGTGTTGATAGTCACTAGCGTCGATTTCTGGAAGTTAATCCTAAGCCCCACCGACGTGGCGTAGTCCTGCAAGATGTTCTTCATGTGCTCTGCTTGCTCCACCGCTGCCGGCATGATCACAATTGTGTCGTCGGCATATTGAATTACCGGGTAGTCTCCGTCAGGCGTTGGAATCGGGAGCTGAAGGAGGCCTCTGGCGGATGCATCATTGACAGCAGCTTGCAATAGATCAGTGGCGAGGACAAATATCAACGGCGATAGGGGATCCCCTTGACGAACTCCTCGTTTACAGAGAAATTGCCTACCCGGCGTGCCGTTGAGCAAAACCGAGGACCTACCGGTGGAGAAAATGCACTCGATCCACCCCAACCATTTCTCATTAAACCCCATACACTTCATGATCTCGAGCATAGGTGCGTGTTCGATCGTGTCGAATGCTTTAGCAAAATCCAGTTTAAGCACCGCAATCTCACGACCAGAGGCCTGGCATTGGTGGATGAATTCGAACGCCCAAGCCAAGTAGTCTTGGATCGATCGCCCCTTGAGGAAGCCATATTGGTTACGATGAACAATGCACATGATTAGCCTCTGTAGACGATTAGCAAGTAATAGCCACCCTGTTACAGATGACGTTTAACAAACCCCAAAGTTCACGAAGCAAGTACGAAGGAACTCGATACTCTCATGGTCTAAGGAATTATGCAAACGTTAACTTTCTCTGTGTTATTAACCATTTACTTGTGACGAATGTATCTCATAGCATAACATCAATTTGGGTCGATTCAATACAAATGTTCTTCTAACATTGTGCCCTCAAAAGTTGCCGGCATAGACATGCCCATGATCAGGAAAACATGATCATCATACAACACTTGAGCCAGTCTTAGAGGCTTGACTAGGAATACTTTTTACCGTTTATAATTCCACACGTGCATATGAATTTTCCTCCGAGCCTCGTGGTTATTCTAGACTCGAGAACCATAGCAGTTATAGCATGGAATATAAACATAATTACGAACATGGAGATAAATAATAACATTTATTATTGCCTCTAGGGCATATCTCCTACAAATGCCTTCCCTTAGGCCCAAATATGGTGAAGTGTCATGTAGTCGACGTTCACACGACACCACTAAAGGAAGCAACAACATACATATCATCAAAATATCGAATGAATACCAAGTTCACATGATTACTTATAACAAGACTTCTCTCATGTCCTCAAGAACAAAAGTAACTACTCAAAAATCATGTTCATGTTCAAGATCAGAGGGGTATTGAATATCATTAAGGATCTGAACATATAATCTTCCACCAAATAAACCAACTAGCATAAACTACAAGATGTAATCAACACTACTAGCAACCCACTGGTACCAATCTGAGGTTTTGGGACAAAGATTGAATACAAGAGATGAACTAGGGTTTGAGATGAGATGGTGCTGGTGAAGATGTTGATGAAGATTGGTCCTCCCATGATGACAGGATTGTTGGTGATGTCGATGGCTTCGATTTCCCCCTCCCGGAGGGAAGTATCCCAGGCGGAATCGCTCCGTCGGAGAGCAAAAGTGCTCCTGCCCAGGTTCCGCCTCAAGGCGGCGGCGCTTCATCCCGAAAGTCTTCTCTTCATTTTTTTTCTAGGGCAAATGGCCTTATATAGCAGAACATAGGAGCCAGAGGCCTGCCAGGGGCCCCACAAGCTCGGGGGGCGCGCCCAGGGGGTAGGGCGCCCCCCCCAGGCTTGTGGCTTCCTGGTGGGTCCCCTTCTGGTATTTCTTCTGCCAATATTTTTTATATATTCCAAAATAATTCTCCGTATATTTTTAGGTCATTTGGAGTTGTGCAGAATAGCTATCTCTGTTGTACCCCTTTCCGGTCCAGAATTCCAGATGCCGGCAATCTCCCTCTTCATGTGAAACTTGCAAAATAAGAGAGAAAAGGCATAAGAATTGCATCATAAAGTGAAATAATGATCCAAAATGTAATAAATAACAGTAGGAAAACATGATGCAAAATGGACGTATCACACCTCTCCCACTGAAGATAAATCAATCTAGTTAGCCAAACCAAACGGATAGATCAAAGAGAAATACAAAGCTATAACAATCATGCATAATAAAGTGCAGAAAAGACTCAATTACTTTCAATGAATAATCTGATCATAAACCCACAATTCATCGGATCCCAACAAACACACCGCAAAAAATAAGATTACATCGGATAGAACTCCATGGAGATCATGGAGAACTTTGTATTGAAGATCAAAGAGAAAGAAGAAGCCATATAGCTACTAGCTATGGACCCGTAGGTCTGTGGTAAACTACTCACACATCATCGGAAGGGCAGCAAGGTTGATGTAGAAGCCCTCTGTGATCGATTCCCCCTCCGGCAGATCGTCGGAAAAGGCCTCCAGATGGGATCGCGGAAGAACAGAAGCTTGCGGTGGCGGAAAAGTTATTTCGGGTGGCTCTCTGTTGGTTTTGGGATTTATGGGAATTTATAGAAGTGCAATTAGGTCAAATGGAGCTGCGTGGGACCCATGAGCTCAGGTGGCGCCCCCCCCCCAAGGGCACGCCAGGTGAGCTCCTGGCTCTCCCTTCTGGTCCAGAAAAAATCATCGTAAAGTTTCATCACGTTTAGACTTCGTTTGGTACTGATTTCCTAAAAAACCAAAAACAGGCAAAAAAACAGCAACTGACATTGGGCACTGAGTTAATAGGTTAGTTCCCAAAAATGATATAAAATTGCATATAAAGCATATAAAATATCCAAGATTGATAATATAATAGCATGAAACAATCAAAAATTATAGATACGTTGGAGACGTATCATGCCACTCCCGAACGGATTTTGGGAGATCAAAGGAAAAGAAGGTGGAATTGGGGCAGAGCTGTAGGATGGCTCCCCCGAGGTCGCAGACCGCGCCCTCATTCGTTTGAACGCATACACGGAATAAATGCCGGAACAACTCGAAATCGGGGGCTGTCCCGAGGAAACACTCACAGAAAGTGATGAAGTTGGCAATGTGGAGCACTCTGTTAGGAGGGATGTGGTGCAGCTGGCAGCCGAAGAACCAAAGAATGCCACGCACGAAGCTATGGAGGGAAAATCCGAGCCCCCTCCGAAACCCTGAGGAGGGCGCCGAAGACCTTCTTATCCGTCAAGGCAAGGGCGGCGGCAGAGAAGATCGGATCTATCTCTCTGGAAACCCTAGACCTCCATCGACTATATAAGGGGAGGTCAGGGAGCCCTCATTCCCATCTAATCTCAGATAGGATACTCTCGGTAGCAACATCATGCACCATTGTAATCTCTCGCACGAGGTATCCCTCCACCATGAATAAACAAAACAAGCAGGATGTAGGGTATTACTCTACGGAGGCTTGAACCTGGGTAAAACCCTCGTGTGATCTCCGATCCCAGACTTCTAGTCGCGCTTGGACCCCTACCGAGGGATCTGGCGGTATTTCGCACCGTCAGAGTGTGTGGCCTTCAGCTATTATGATCTGCCCGGATGGTGTGTTTTGACATGTGTGCCAGGGCTTTGGACGATGCACCTAGCCGGATGGCTTGTTTTGGAATCTCTCATTTGTCGGGGGAGGGGGGGTTTGTGCGATCGGGCATTCTATCAATCAGCTCGTTGGGTTTGCCCTGGCCGGCCAACGAAGCACATGGGCAACAATCGTCATTGTCTACATTTGTTGGCGTTAATGACTTACATAATTAATACTTGCATAATCAGATGTGCTTCACATGAGCAAATTAATTGGTCTCTTCGAACTGTTCACATGGCCATAGAGGGCAATGATCATCGTCAAGGCAAATAAGAACACAATATGAGCATAATCATTTGCGGACGGTTAAGGAAAATTTTCTTTAAATAGTTAGCTTAACTTCACTGGCCTGTAGTTGGTCTCTGCGCCAACTCTTCAAACACCTCACTTGAGTTCCATTTTATGTTTCACATAGTTCACTTAACTTCCTGGCTGCAGTTGATCTCTGCGCCAATTGTCGCAATGGGTCATCTAGTTGTTACAAAGGATACTGCAACAACACACACTATGAAATCTCGATTGGATTTGTACGAGGTGACAGTTTTAATCATAGTTAGACAAAATGGAAATATATCTTCATTGGTTGGTGGCAAAGAATAACATAGTTCCATCTATTTCCTCACTGGAGCTTCCACTTTCTTAGTTCTTTGTACCAGACTCAGTTGGATGGAGAAGCGAGCTCATTATTAGGAGGCTTATATGAAGAAAAACATGTGGATTGTGGATCTATTTATACATGGACAATGACCTCTTTTGCCACATGGATCAAATCACGTTTTCATGGAGAAATTGAAAAATATTAGCCCCCCCACATCGCCCTCCTCTGGCGACACGGGGGGCGACTCCCAGCGACAGCCACCGCCCTCCCCTTCTCCTCCCTCGTTGCGCTGCCGCTTGAGGCGCCGCTGGTGAAGCCCAGGCAGGCTCAAGTGACGGCGACGGCGGGGTGTTTCCCCGAGGCCTCTTCTTCCCTTTCATCTTGGGAGCATCTGGCGGCTCGAGGAGGGCCACAGGCGCTTTGATCTGGACTTGTGGGCACGGCGACCTAGGGGTGCGGGGTCCCGTGGCAGGCGCTGGCCGGGGGCTGGCGGGGCTTGGATGCTCCGGCGGGTGGCTAGATGGTGCGGTGGAGGTCAGTTCCTCTACCCAGATCTGGTCGGGGCGCGGCGGCGGTCGGCTCTTGGTGGTAGTCTCGGCTGTCGTGGAGGGCGTGGTGGTGCTCTCTTGGGGAGGGCTGGTCCGTGCTGCAGGCGGCGGTGCGGCCAGCGTCGGCCTTGGGAGGAGAGGGTCGTGGGCTGCGCTGGGTACAGGCGGTCGCCTCTGCCGTGACATCGGCTGGTGGGGGTGACGGCGTAGCTACGATGGTGGGCATCCCCTTCCTCTTCTCGGGGGGAGGTGGCGGCTTCATGGTGGTGGTGCACCCTGGGTGGACGGTGGTGGCGGCGATCCGGATTGGCACCGACCCTCATGGCCGTCCCGTTCAGGGGTGCGGGTCGTGCTCGACCTGGACTGCGGGCGGCCGCCCCTACCTCGGCACTCGGCTGGTGAGGGTGGCGGCGCATCAGTGGCGGATCTGGCGGGCGTGCTGGCCGGGTTCTAGCTGGATCCGACAGCTGGACGATGACTGGCGGCATGGATAGGCTCCCTGGTGAGCAGTCTTGACGGTAGGCGACGACGGTCTTTGGGCCCCCCTTGCCGGTGGCCGGGCGCTCGTTGGTGGCCTTGCGTGGATGTGCATCGGCCGCCGCGGTGGGGCGGCAAAGGGGGTGTTAGGTGGGGAGGTTCGCTGGAGCGATGGGCGGCGCCGACGCTAGGGCTGCCTGTCACCGACACAGGGATGTGTCGGTCGTGGATGCGTCCGCTCCACCTCCTCCCCTTTCCCCGCCTGTGTGCTCGCTACAGCTTCAGCGATGTTCAAGGCAGGATGTGGGCTGAGGTTTCGTCGGTCAGGGGCGTCCCTTTAGACCAAACCTAGTCCCTTTGGCTGGTCATGGGGGTGTCTGATTGTAGGGCGGCGGACCTGTCGGCGGGAGGCGCAGCGTTCGTGGGCAGAGTGTGCGTCTCAAGTGCGGGCAGGCAGCCTAGCCACGTGGGTGGCGTTGTTGCGGGTGGTTGACGGAGCTAGGGTGCGACGGTGGGGTGTGAGCGCCGGGGTACATCACTTGCCTAGTCCCTGTACGGGCCGACGGTGGCCACGCCCGTTGACGTCGTATCTTTCCTGAAGGCTCCGTCGTGATGTTCCCACTCCTTTCATCTTGCTCTGGGTGAAAACTTGACCTACGGGATCGGGCAGTCTGGCTATCCGTGGTCGTACCCTTGTGGGAGGCACCGCTTTCGAGTCCCGCCTGTTGACACACGAACACGTCACGTGTACCCTCGACACCGGGGGTGATGCACCGCAGCTCACGTCGAAGGAGGTCCATTCGGCAGCACGATACGCAAGACAGCCGGCAGACGCTTTTGAAGACCCGAAACCCCACACGCCCGGGAGGGACCCCGTCAGGGAGTGCGGCGGCTATGGGCTGCTCTAGGTCGATTCGCCCGCCCCTAGAGCCTCGGGATTTGCAGCTCTCAAACTTGAAGAACAGCGAAGAACGAGAGAGAAAAACGATGGAGAGATAAAACGTAGATGAAAAAGTAGTATATTGATTTGCTCGATTGTGTGTTGTTCAATCGGCCGTCACCCCCAACATATATAAGAGGCGGCTGGACTTCCCGTACAAGTAAAGGATTCATCTAGGCTTTCCTTACAAGAGTATTACATCAATTCACGTCCTAAAAAACCCTAGTTCTAGTCCAACTTGGATTTGGCTCGGATCTGTCCCATACTTCTGTCCTGCTTCTTGTGTGGGCTGTAGAAATCGCATACTAATGGAGTCGAGTCCAACATTAAACTTGTCTGCCTTGAAGATCTGCATAGGACAACGCGGGCCACTTCTCCTTCTAAGGCCATCTTGATGACTTTTAGGGCTCATCTTTAACTTCCAGTCGGACTCGGTCATGCAGTTTGAACTGTCCGAGTCTTGTAGCAACTCTGCAGGCCATATACTATCTCAAATGATGATGACTCCAAAAGCAAAGTTGATCGTTTCGATGATGCGCATAACTCCCGTGTAGAACACTTTTCCATCCGAGGTCATCTAGATAATCTTTTGAGCCCATCTTCAGCTTCTGTTTGGATTCTCACTCAAACCGGCAAGCCTTCGAGAACCGGCAAGCACTCATTTCCGGCAAGCACTCATTTCCAGCAAGCACTCAAAACCGGCAAGTACTCAAAACCGGCAAGCATTTCCGGCAAGCACTTATTTCCGGCAAGCAAAACTTTCTGGCTAGCAAAACTTTCCGGCAAGCACTTATTCGGCCGGCAAGGCCGAATAGCTCGCGCGACCCATCAAACATCACCTAGGTAGGTGTCTGGTACCTCACGCCACTTTTACACTCAGGACCGGTCCATAGAGTATTGCCTCTAAATTTTGCATACGAACTTGGATTGGGATGATTTTTATATCAAAATCAACCGATTCAATGAGACGAAGACAATTCATGTAGAAAGTTTTCTCATATTAGGCCGTCTTGAGGGCGTAATTGGCCGAACAGTACTCTGAGTGCCAAAATCTCAGTATTTCAAGCATAGTTTCGGCCTTTTAGATGGGATCGGATGATGATGACCCAAACTTCAAAGATGTCCATGTCGATCATACGAAACTTCTTCATGTAGATCACTTATTCATTTGAGGTCATCTTAAACGCTTTTCTTCCATGCCAAAATCTGATGTCAACACATGCCCCCCTGTTTTTCGGCAAAACTTGTATGCCGAAAAATAATTTGCATTGTGCTTATTCTAAGGACGATGTCAACACTCCATCGGCCATTTTAAATTTTCTTAGGGCGATAAGCATGTATCAGCCATGTTTTATGCTAAGGGCGATAATCATATATCGGCCATTGGCTACTGAGGCTTCTTGCCACACACTCGGGTGGTACTTCTTCAAATATTTGCCATTGAGAGCTCGTGGTAGCAAAGCCCTTTGAATGGATTCCACCAAATATGAGTTTCCGGAAACTACTCTTGTAACCTTAAAAGGACCTTCCCAGCTTGGAGATCACTTCCCGAATTTTCTATCTCTTGAACCAATCGGCAAGACCACCTTCCACACGAGATCGCCAACTTGAAAGTTCTTCAACTTAACCTTTTTATTGTAAGCCTTTGCCACCCTCAACTTGTCTCTCTCTATGGCCTTTAAAGCAACCAAACATTTATCGATAACCTCATCATATTGTCCATCATCAAGTTATAAAAGTCCACTGCCGATAAATCATTTTGTTTGGCTATCCTCAAAGCTTTCAGATTCACTTCCACTGGTAAAACGGCCTCTTGACCATATACTAGCTCATACGGAGTTACCTTTGTGGCGCCATGTCTTGAGATTCTATGTGCCCACAAAGCTTCGGACAACAACTCATGCCATTTCCTTGGATTATCCTCAATCCTTTTCTTGATGAGCTTGATTAATATTTTATTGCTAGACTCAACTTGTCCATTAGCTTGGGCATAATATGGAGAGGAATTGAGCATCTTTATGTTATAAGATTCGGCAAATTCTCTAACTTGATGTGACATGAAAGATGAACCTTGATCTGTAGTTAATGTTTGAGGAATGCCGAATCTATGAATAATATGCTCGGTTATGAATTGAATTACCTCCGTATGTGTCATGTTCTTGAGAGGTATTGCTTCAGACCATTTAGTGAAATAATCGGTTGCCACCAATACGAACCGATGCCCCTTTGAGGAAGATGGATGAATTTCTCCAATGCTCTAAAAGGCCACGGTTTGATAATAGGATGTAACATAGCAGTAGGAGCCAACTGAATATCACCAAACTTTTGACAAGCTTCACATCCTTTATAATACCTGAAGCAATCATTGATCATAGTCGGCCAATAAAACCCAGCACATCACAGTAACCATTTCATTTTGGGGGCCGACTGATGAGTGCCACAAATTCCTTCATGGACCTCTCCCATAGCAACTCTCTCTTGGTCCTCGTCCAAGCATTTTAATAGAACATCATCAATAGTTCGGCGGTAGAGATCACCATCTCTCATTGTAGATTTGAAAGCCATACGCCGAACGGTCCTGTCAACCCTTTCACTCAGATTACAAAGATATTCAATAATGGGCCTCCTCCAGTCTTGATTTTCACCTGCACTAGATTGCATGTTAGTGGCCGAAGCAGTGGGCTCTGGTTCGGCCTCTACACTTACAAGGCTAGACATCGGCTTTTGAGAAATATGAAACATGCCATGATCAACATGATAGCCGGATGCCTGCTGTGCCAATTCATTTGCTCTCCAATTATCATGCCTAGATATATGAGCAATGCTAAAATAATCTAGAGTAGAAATTATATCTAGACATTTATCAAGATAAATATTAAGTGATTCATCAAAACATTGAAAAACTCTGGATATTTGTTGCACTACCAATAACGAATCACCAAAAGCCTCAATATGTGTAGCACCTATAGCCAACAACATCTCTAGGCCAAATAACAATGCTTCATATCCAGCCTGGTTTTTTGTGCAAAAATATTCTAAGCGGCATGAGGCTTGAAAGACAGCACCATGAGGAGATATATAAACAATACCAACACCTTGGCCATTGCTACAAACTGAACCATCAAAATATAATCTCCATGGTACTAACGAGACAAGCTTTATATCAATATCATGCTTGTCATCAATCCGATGTTCAACGATAAAATTAGCAATGATTTGGCCTTTCATGGATTTCAGAGATTCATAGGCCAAATCATATTCAATTAAAGCATAAGCCCACTTGCCAATTCTACCACTAAGAATTGGCCTATGCAACATGTATTTGATGACATCGGTTTGACAAGCTATTATGCAAGTACTAGGCACTAGATAATGTCTTAACTTTGTGCAAGCATAATATAAGCATAGGCATAATTTTTCAATAAATGTATACCTCGTCTCGGCGTCCAACAAGCGTCGTCTCAAATAAGTGATAGCATGCTCTTTTCCTTCGGTCTCTTGAGTCAAAACAGCACCAATAACACCTTCCTCCGCTGCAATGTAAAGCCTAAAGGGCTCCTTATGCTTAGGTGCTTTCATCACCGGAGGAGTGCACAGATAATTCTTGATCATATCAAATGCTTCTTGTTGTTTTGCCTCCCAAGTAAAATCAACATCATTCTTTAACCGAAGGATAGGAGTAAATGCATCAACTTTCCCTGACAAATTAGCTATGAACCTCCTCAAATAATTGACCTTGCCGAGGAATTTTTGCATATCTCTCTTGCATGTTGGAGCCTCCACTTTTTGTATAGCTTCTATCTTTTTGGGATCAATCTCTATGCCATCTTCATGAATAATGAAACCCAAAAACTTGCCAGCCGACACACCAAATGCACACTTCAAAGGATTCATTTTCAATCCGTATGTTTTCATTTTTTCAAAAGCTAAACGCAAATCGGCTAGATGAGATTCAAAAGCATCCGATTTGACAACAATATCATCAATATAGACCTCAAGTATAACACCGAGTAAATCATGAAAAATTAAATTCATAGCCCTTCGATATGTGGCGCCGGCATTCTTTAATCCAAAGGTCATCACCATCCACTCAAATAAACCAAGGAAACCGGGGCACCGAAAAGCAGTTTTGGACATGTCCTCTTCGGCCATAAAAATCTGGTTATATCCCGCATTACCATCAAGAAAGCTAATGACCTTATGTCCAGAAGCATCATTAATAAGCATATTGGCTATTGGCATGGGATACTCATCTTTGGGTGTAGCTCTATTCAAATATCTGAAATCAATGCACACCCTCAACTTGCCGGAGCCTTTCTTCTCCACTGGCACAATATTAGAAATCCACTCAGCATACCTGCAAGGTCTAATAAAATTAGCTTTAAGCAAACGACTGATCTCTTCCTTGATCTGGTCATATGTTTTTGGATTAAACTTTCTGGCCGATTGTTTGTACGGTCTAAAACCGGCTTTTATAGGTAACCGATGCTCCACTAGCTCTCGGCTTAAACCTGGCATTTCATGATATTCCCATGCAAAACAACAAACATATTCTTTCAATAGCTCGATTAACTTAGCTTTACAATCGGCTTTCAAATTTTTGTTTACAAATGTCGGCCTACGAACTGAACCATCCCCAATATCTATTTCTTCTAATGGATCGGCTGACGTAAAACCTTGTCCAAGTTTATCCATATCATCTAACTCTTCTATAGACTCATACATATCGTTCTCACTGGACCGATATTCTATAAGTCGCTTTTGTAACCACTTAGAGTTAGGATCCATTTAAATACATTATACTTTGGAGCCGATTGCCACCAACCGGCTTTAAAGAAATGGGCACAAAACCACTCTAGGTGGCGCTGAGAAAATCAAACTCTGATAAGTCCCGTCCTGTCAAGCAAGTAGCATTGGGATGTTGCCAATCCACCGATGCATCGACCAAAGCAACGCAGGCCGAGTTATCCGCATGAATGACTTCCACTTCATCATCAACCCACTGGATTAAAAATTGGTGCATGGTAGATGGCACACATTGGTTTGCATGAACCCAATCACGGCCTAGTATGACGTTGTAGTTACCTTGTACCTTGGCGACAAAGAACGCAATAGCCAAAGTTTTGCTCCCAACCGTAAGCTCCACGTACATCACACCTTTGGCTTCGGTTTTCTCTTTGCCTTCAAATCCATTAAGCACCATATTGGTCTTGATCAATTCTTCATCGGGCAAACCCAAATTCTTGAAGACCGAATAGGGCATGAGATTCACCACAGCACCACCATCAACAAGCATCCGAGTAAGTGGCGATCCATTAATATGACCTCTGAGGTACAACGGTTTCAAGTGTGTCACTGGCTCTTTTGGCTTCTCAAATATTGCATTCATAGGGCCAAAATCCAGCTGAGCCACCTCCCCTTCTTCATCTACAACACGAAACTCAGCGGGTAAGTAATACACCATATTGATACCCATACCTTCGTGGACCGGTGTAGGCTCATAATCCAACATATCGTCTTCCTCCTCGGGCGTGTTCATCAATTCTGAAATCTGTCCGAGCGAAGTGAAATCAATAGGTGTTGCGGACGATGTAATAGCGGTGGCATCGTCCTCCTTTGGTGGTGAACGTGCTACTGTGACAGATGTAGAAGCCACTGCACCTTGTATTTGTTTAGGCATCCATACTTGTTTTGTAGGTACCATGGGCCGAATGTCATTGAACAATTTATCTCTTTGCTTCTCGGCCTCCTGTTCTGCCATCTCTTGACTCCTTAACCTCTGTAGTTTCCTCTTCCGTGTTTTTGTTAGCCCTGGAGGACACCACTTAGGTTGCGTATATTTTGGATCTTTTGGCTTGGCCTTGCTTGTGCTAGCTTCATGCTCATTAGCCGAGTGCTTTGGCGCGATAGCAAGTATCGGCTCAGTCGGGTTGCTATGCACAGTCGGCTGCTGTATGGTGAATGTTTCGGTGCCCAAGATGAGTGAGTCGGCATCGATTTTTTCCTTGCCTTTTCCCGACTCAACTGCTGCAGCACTTGGTGACCACACTTGATTGCTGACCCTTCTTTGATTATCTTGCACTAGCCGATTGACACCATTGTTCAAACGGCCTCAGATGGGGTAAGAAAGCCTCTCACGAGCGGGCCTCCTTGGTTCTGCCCACCCCGGATGAAATGCATAAGGGTCCATTGGGGGTTGCCCCATCCTCCATTGAAGTCTCCCATTTAGTATGGCGCATAGGGGGGTGGCCCCATCCATGGTCCTGGTGCCCATGACCCATATGGTCTTGCATGATGCTGAAATTCTTGCCTCAGAGGTGATCTTGAGCGTTTCAAATTTGATGACCGGTTAGAGCTAGAACCGGCCGCTTGACTGGCATATTTGGACAGCAACATATCAAAAGTTGGCTTGATTTTCTTGAGCTGCACTTTAGCTTCATTCGTCTTCCACTTGCCAACCTCTGGACTCTTGGGTTTAACAAATTTGACATGAGTGTTCTCTTGCACTTGTGGTTGCCCCCCGAGTGTAGGATTCTTGATGGTGATTTTGATTACTTCCTTGCCATCGGGTTGCTTGTCAAGCACAACCTGTCTCCCCAAAACCTTGTTGTCATCCTTGCTTTTCCTGGGCTCACCTATAACAACATTTGATTTATTATCAGATTCGGCTACTTCCGGCCGAATGAGCAACTTCTTCCCCTCCATATCCATGGTGTTCATTGGAAAGGGCTGCTTATCAACTTGCATCTCAAAAAAGTTCAAACGTCCGTCATTAATGGCCGATTGTATCTGTCGTCGAAAAACATTGCAATCGTTAGTAGCATGAGAAAAAGAATTATGATACTTGCAATAAGCACGCCGTTTCAGCTCTTCAAATGGCGGTAAAGTATGAGATATCCTAATATTTTTAACTTTTAGCAAAGCATCAAATATTTTATCACATTTAGCAACGTTAAAAGTAAACTTCATCTCTTCATCACGATTCTTATGAATCGGTTTCACGTCATTGCAAGTAAACGGTTTGGCCTTAGACGGCCAAACAAATTCAGTAGCATAAATATCACTCTCATCGTCCGAGTGATCACTATCATATTCAACCATATTCATCTTAGGACGATCAACTTTATATCTATGCACTTCTTTGAGATCTTTGCTTCGGCTTTCCTGAGCCAAAGCCCTCTATAAGACTTGGTTGATATTTAAAAACTCATAACCTTCCAGCTTCTCTCTAATGTGAGTTTTCAAACCACTAAGCATGAGGTCTGCCAAGTCTCTCTCGGTTATCACCAAACTATAACATCGGTTTTTTGTCTCTCTAAATCTCTTGACGTAATCGAAGACCGATTCATCATGCTTTTGCTTAACCGATGTAAGATGTGACAACTTAAGTTCATTATCGCCGCTATAAAAATGATCATGAAATTTCTGTTCTAGCTGCGACCATACACGAATAGAGCCATGCGGCAAAGAATAAAACCATGAAAATGCGGTGCCAGTCAATGATAAAGGAAATAAACGCACTTTCAATTCATTTAGTGAGCCTGCTTCACCTAATTGTGCCAAATATTGACTAACATGCTCCCATGTGGTTTTCGTGCCCTCTCCATTGAACTTAACAAAATCTGGAATTTTATATCCCGGAGGGCACTGGATTGCATCAAAGTACTCGGGATACGGTTTGTGGTAAATCCGATTCCTAGGTAATTCAACACCAAAATTTTCCCGAAGCATCTTAGCCATCTCTTATCTAAAATTAGCTAGAGCATCGTCCGTAGTAGACGATGAAATTTGTTGCAGTGGCATAGGTGGAGTAGGATTGCTAGCTGTAGGTAGGAACTGTGGCATGTACGCCGAACCATAGTTCGGTTGTGGCCTAGCAGCGTTTGCACCTATAGGTAGGGTTTGGTTCGGTGTTGCCACCGAACTTGGCACATTCATGACAGGACTAATAGGTGCAACCACAATTTGATTTGTATGGGTAGGATAATAATTCATTGGCATGGGAGGTGCCGATGAAAGAGGTAAAGCTTGACTAGGGTTTTCTGCACTAGGAAGCACACCAATATTACCGCTAGACGATTGAGGCATATTTTTCTGAGCATTAGTATTCTCTAAGAAAGTTTGATAAACCAGATTATTACCATCAGCAATACGACTCTCAATCTCAGTCCACTGCTTAGGAGAAAAGGTAGTACTTACAGAGGGTTTAACCTGCTCGTCATGAAGAGGAGGGAGCTTGATTTCTCCAATCGGAGTGATATTGCCTTGGCGATCCTTCTTAAAGTTTCCAAGAAATTCCTGCAGCTCCTTCTCTTCACGCGCCTTCGTGTACTCCTCATAAATTTGGCGATGGTCGGCCGATAGTTCATCAAGACTTGGCTTAATGATGTTATCGGCGTTTACCTCAGATGGCTTGGGAAGATCGGACATGATGGATGATGATGATGATTGACCTTTAGTCCCCAGCGGAGTCGCCAAAAAGTGTGTTGACACACGAACACGTCACGTGTACCCTCGACGCCGGGGGTGATGCACCGCAGCTCACGTCGAAGGAGGTCCGTCCGGCAGCGCGATACGCAAGACAGCCGGCAGACACTTTTGAAGACCTGAAACCCCACACGCCCGGGAGGGACCCCGTCAGGGAGTGCGGCGGCTATGGGCTGCTCTAGGTCGATTCCCTCGCCCCTAGAGCCTCGGGATTCGCAGCTCTCAAACTTGAAGAACAGCGAAGAACGAGAGAGAAAAACGATGAAGAGATAAAACGTAGATGAAAAAGTAGTATATTGATTTGTTCGATTGTGTGTTGTTCAATCGGCCGTCATCCTCAACATATATAAGAGGCGGCTGGACTTCCCGTATAAGTAAAGGATTCATCTAGGCTTTCCTTACAAGAGTATTACATCAATTCACGCCCTAAAAAATCCTAGTTCTAGTCCAACTCGGATTTGGCTCGGATCTGTCTCATACTTCTGTCCTGCTTCTTGCGTGGGCTGTAGAAATCGCATACTAACTCAGATGGAGTCGAGTCCAACATCAAACTTGTCTGCCTCGAAGATCTGGATAGGACTACGCGGTCCACTTCTCCTTCTAAGGCCGTCTTTATGACTTTTAGGGCTCATCTTTAACTTCCAGTCGGACTCGGTCATGCAGTTTGAACTGTCCGAGTCTTGTAGCAACTCTGCAGGCCATATACTATCTCAAATGATGATGACTCCAAAAGCAAAGTTGATCGTTTCGACGATGCGCATAACTCCCGTGTAGAACACTTTTCCATCCGAGGTCATCTAGATAATCTTTTGAGCCCATCTTCAGCTTCTGTTTGGATTCTCACTCAAACCGGCAAGCCTTCGAGAACCGGCAAGCACTCATTTCCGGTAAGCACTCATTTCCGGCAAGCACTCAAACCGGCAAGCACTCATTTCCGGCAAGCACTCATTCGGCCGGCAAGGCCGAATAGAACGCTAGACCCATCAGACATCACCTAGGTGGGTGTCTGGTACCTCGCGCCACTTTTACACTCATGACCGGTTCGCAGAGTATTGCCTCTAACTTTTGCATACGAACTCGGATTGGGATGATTTTTATATCAAAATCAACCGATTCGACGAGACGAAGACAATTCATGTAGAAAGTTTTCTCATATTAAGCTGTATTGAGGGCGTTATTGTCTGAACAGTACTCTGAGTGCCAAAATCTCAGTATTTCAAGCATAGTTTCGGCCTTTTAGATGGGATCGGATGATGATGACCCAAACTTCAAAGATGTTCATGTCGATCATACGAAACTTCTTCATGTAGATCACTTATTCATTTGAGGTCATCTTAAACGCTTTTCTTCCGTGCCAAAATCTGATGTCAACACCGCCTTCGTCGTTGTCCGTCTCGTCGGCTCCAAGCGGTCTTCCTCGCACAAATGTGTTTGCTTGGTAGTCGGTGGGGTGGTGTGTCGGTGCCCGGCACCTTTGTATCTTGCCTTGGGTGTGTTTGTTGTGTGCGGTGGTGGCGTGTGTTTGTATCGGTCTACTCGGATATACTCGGTGATGGTTGCTTTATAATATAAAATGGGGGAGACCCTTTTTCGTCAATCAAGTTTTCATAGTTTTGCTGCTGAGAATCATGGGTTTGTCTGGAAATCTGGATGCATTCATTTAGTGTTGATGATTGTGAGAAAGAATCCTACCCATGAGTCATGCTACACATGGGATCTTTATTCTCTTGGTTGAATGTGTTTCCCAAACAAAAAAAGTACTCCTAGATGTAGATTTCATCAAGATAAGAGGCAACAAAACAATAATGTATTAAAATGGATAATCAAATTGCAACCTCGGCAGACTACTAGACACATTCTATATTTTTGACTGTTTCTTCCTCCGTTCATAATTACTTGATGGGTTTGTCCTAAGTCAAACTTTTTAAAGTTTGACCAACTCAACGAAAATATAAATCTACGACAACAAATTAGTCTCATTATAAATATATTTGCATACTATATTTTTTTATGTTACAACGTTTAGCACTTTTCATGTAGATTCAGTCAAACTTAAAGAAGTTTAACTTAAAACAAACCCAAAGTTTCAAGTAATTTGGAATAGATGAAATATGCTCTATAAACTTACTAATTGTTGCCCTCCATAAGATAGTAGCATCATCCTAGTACTATATTCCAAATGTATGGTTGATTCAGGATAGCAATGATTGCACAAGTGGGAGCTTAATAATCCAGCGCTGGAAACCACACCTGAAATATATTTGCCTTTTCTGTGAGGAAAATTCCATTTTATCTGCTAGAGGTTTTCTGCAACAACCATACAACATACACATGAATGAAAAGTCACATACGTCGACACAACACGAAACAATCAAAGCCCAAATCGAGTCGCCTCGGAGAAAAATTCCACCAAAAAGTAAATATATATAGTTAAATAAATAAGATAAAACTCCCCTAATCATTTCACCACCTGTCTCACCTCACATACACACGGGCTCAGAGTAGTTACCAGCTATGAAGATAAATATTTCCACGTGCCGCGAGCCCATTGGCTAGGAGGTCCCGACCTACCCATTATTCTCTCGCCCCGTCCTTCTTTCTCTCATAAACAAAAAAAAAACTCCTATAAATAAATAAAAAGGGAGCCCGGAGCGGCAATAAGCCAATATACACAAACGCCTCTCGCCGACCTCCCCCACCCCCAGATGCCGGCCACGGCGAGCGGCGGCGCGCGGGCGGAGGAGGCAGCATCCCCGCCTTTGGAGTCTTCCTCCGCGCCTTTCTGCATGGGGACGAGGCCGGAGGAGCTTGCGGCCAGGCTGGCGGCCGGGGGCCCAGGCGGCGTCGGCGGACCAGGAGGAGGAGGACGCGGAGAGGGAGGGGAGGGGGAGCACGAGCGGGTGCTCGCGCTGCGCGAGATCAAGAACCAGATCATCGGGAACCGGACCAAGAAGCTCCTCTACCTCCGCCTCGGCGCCGTGCCGGCGGTCGTCGCGGCGCTGGCCGAGCCCGGCGCGTCTCCGGCCGCGCTCGTCCAGGCGGCGGCCGCGGCGGGGAGCTTCGCTTGCGGAGTAGACGATGGCGCGCGGGCTGTGCTTGCTGCTGGCGCCGTGGGGCACCTTACGCGGCTCCTCGCCCACCCCGACGACAAGGTCTGCTTCCTTCACTTGCTTGTTTCCTTCATTTCGTGTATGCCTGCTGGGTTTGGGGGCTCCAAAGCTCTATTGGGTAGCAAATTTTATTTTTCTCGTGGAGTTCTTGCTCAATTGGGAAAATATCTGTTGCGTGGAGAAGAGCTGGTTGGAGGAAACGGGCGGCAACCAGCAACTGCTTGCTGATTGATATCATTGCGCCAATTTGGGGCTTGCTAGCAATTGTGCTTGTCCCTGAACTGTAGACGAAAAAAAGACAGTGCTAAATTGATCAATGTTTTGTGTGGGAATTAGTTTGTACATTGGTGAATGGTATCTGTAGTTGGGATGGAAAAACAATTAGAGGCTCCTGGTGAAGAGTGCCCGGTAATTGCGCCGAGAAGATATTTGCAATCCACTTGGCATGAAGATATTTGCAACAAGTGTTCGATCCGAGTAAGCACTTGGAAATAGATCATGGTTGGCTTGTGAAATTGTCAAAAGGAGAACTTTGTAGTAGGGAATCACTGTTGAAGGTTTATGCTTGGAATGAGGAGAATTATCTGAGCCAAAGGATTGCAGGACATGTCAGTTTAGTTAAGGCGAGAGAAACTGGTGGTAGTTGTCATTTCTTTTTCTTTTGTCCTTTTCCTTTATCATTTTCTTGGTTGAAATAGTGAAGATATTGCTCATTCATTTGTGGAGAGTTTGGTATTGGGTCAAAAGTTAGGTGTGTTGGTGGGCATAAATGTGCTGGAAAGTTGTCTTTTTATGTTTGGGTTACTGATGAATTTGTCTGAACTAATAAACTGGATTGGCTGCCCTGGTTTGAACATGAATAATTGGTGACGGTAAAACTGTAGCTCATGTTATATGCTTGAGCTAAGAATTTGGCGGTAGGAGGTGATTTCTTAGTGGCTTCTCCATGTACAGGTTTGCATGGGAGATCCTATTGGTCTGTTGCGAAGTGAGAATTTCTTGTTTTGCGGAGTATTATTTGGAGGTTTATACCTGACGTTGGAGGCACCTTTAGGGTAAAAAACCTGACATTAAATAAGACCATGATTGCATTCAAACTTGCGATATCTTCTGTAATACTGAATGGTCCTAATCAGATTAGCCTCTTTCGGATGCATCAGACTTATATTTTCCCTCCACGTGGAATGGGTAGAAATCTGAGCCTAATTGTTCACATGATCCATGAACATACAGTGGGTGAATGATTCTAGAGGTGTTATTGCACATGCAACCCTTTTTTATATTGTCTTGCCTAGATTACCTTTTGTGCCTTGTACAACGTGACTATTAAAGCGGGGAACATGCCATGGTGAACGAGATGACAAAAGAAAAGCGGAACAAGTGACTACTTTGGTAGCTCTCTTTTATCACATCTCAATGTCCTTTCCTAACCACTCTGTCGGGGGTTAATCATTTCAGGACTCATTATGACATGCCTATTTATCTTCCTTTCCCCCCTCAGACTACCTAGGAAGATATCTTCTCGTTACAGAAGAAATATGCACCGAAATTGGAGCTGATCAGGACACAAACCTATGTGATGGGGGGTTATACAATCACAACTCCGCGCATGCCCATTTATCTCATATTTTTTTTTTAGCATTTGCTGTGTTGCCCCTTTTCTAGTCCAGTATACAGGAAACTAGTTTTTTCTTCTGATGTTCATAATTTGAAAATGTCTCCTGTGCATATTCAGGACATAAATATTGTGTTAGGCCACAATATCCAGTTCACCTAATAATATTAGTCGCTATGATTGACTAGCTTGATTCTGAGCTTTTCACTTTGACGTTCTCTTTTGGAAATACAGATATGTTATGATGTCAGGAAACGTCCACGATATGTTTAATTATGGCATACTTGTGGTCTCATCTCTCCAACGTTGTTATGGAATTTATAATGCTCTGTAGTTACTAAACTGCATCTTAAGAATCTTGCATTTTTATTCATGTACTTTACCGATGCATGGATGCATAAGAGTTCAGTCCAAGCTCCTGTTTGTTCATTGAATCCAGGTTACGCAGTGTGAATAGGCACTGTATGTGATGTGCTGGTTGTTTCATGCTATATTGAATAGTTGTAACCACTGACACATGGTGGTTAATCATTGGCCTGTTCTAAAGTTTCCACCTTGATTACAGGTTGTCGATGCATGTGCCCGTGCTCTCAGAATGATATATCAATCAAAACAAGCTCCAACGTTTGATGTCAATAATGAGAAAAATATGGACTTTCTTCTTTCCCTTTTGGACAGCGAGAACGAAAATGTTACTGAGCTGGCTGCTAATATTATATCATACTCTTGCGATAGCAATACAGAACAATTAGCACTATGTAGTGCTGGAGTTCCGCAGAAACTTGTTAGTCTTTTTGGAGGTTCTATGAATCTACGGGATGCTTGTTTAGAATCTATGACTGCAGTCATAAGAAATAACTGGGAAGTTGCTTCAAGGTTCGCATCAATGGATCACGGAAAAGCTTTCCGTTCAATAGTTGGGTTAATACACGATCGGAGCCCGCGCACAAGGCTACTTGCTTGTCTGTGCTTGATTGCACTTGGTCATGCTTCTCCCTGTCATTTTCCGGACAGACAAATTAAAACGAAGTTGATTCTGGTCTTACTTGAGCTCATCGAAGAACCTGGTCATGTGGGAGATGAGGCTCCCTTGGCACTAACTACCCTTATAAAGGACAGTGTAGAACTGCAGAAACAAGCCTTTTCAACAAATGCAGTTGCGAAGCTTAGCAACCATTTGTTAGCAAATACATTGGAGACAAGGCGGGCAGTGACCATATTGCTTGCTTTAGCTGAACTTTGCTCAAAACAAGAAGAGTCAAGATCTCAGCTTATGTCAGGCCAGGTATGTGAAGCTTCTGCAAGATGGTACTTCTGATTAATGCGCTGGTTACCTGTTGAGTTGTTAATTGAGGTTCTGTAGAGTCCTGTTATTAGTGCAAATTCCTGATAAGACAATACACTGATTCTTGACATTTGACCTGAAAAAAGCCAATATTTGTATCTAATAATATAATTCGCTTAACAGGTATCAACCTTGATACTTGATGCGTTGAAGCACGATTGTGCGGATATTCGTGTTGCAGCATGTTCATGCCTGAAGAATATTTCTAGGTCATCGAAGGTAAGGTGCATGCTTCTTTACATCTCAACCTTTTGTGTTCACCCAAATGATTCAGTTAATGTGGTTAATTTGCAGGTGCTAAGTGCAGGCCGCTTATCCTGTGATACAGTTATTGCCCCCTTAGTCCAGCTTTTGTACGACTCATCTACTTCAGTTCAGGTAATGTGAATCAGGCAATCTTCACTGGCATTTTCCCAAACTGGATTTTTACTTGGTTGCACTTAAAATCTTCCTTGATTCTTCCAGAGGGCTGGTCGCTTGAGTGTGTGGGTTTTATCAAAGATGATTGATATGTAATGCTTGGGGTGTTAACTTATCTGTTTGTACGAAAATCTGGCCCTCTTTGATATTGTTGATGAACTTTTACTGTATTTGCACTCATCAAAGTACCCTAAGGAAGAAATACTAGTAATGGTTATGCTGTAAAACTACACAGCATGTAAATAGTCAATTCTATAACACCAATTTTAACAACACCTGCGGGTTAACTTAGGAGGTATACCTTTGGTAATTCACTAATTTGTAATGCCCTAGCACTTCCTGGCTTCATTGATGGAGCAAAGTTTGATCATTGGAGCCAACACTATATTGGTGTCAATTAGCTATGTTGTGACTGTGAAAAGGTTCTTAAGACATCAGGAGTTGATACTTAGATAAGAGTATCTACTGTCTCACCTATGTACTATCTTTGTCACAGATTGCTGCCCTTGGTGCTATTTGCAACATTGCAGTGAATTTGACACCCAGGAAATCGGTTCTTCTTCATTCTGGGGTCGTGTCCCAACTTGTTAATTTATCCAAGTCGATGGATCCAACATTGAGACTAAAATCTGTGTTGGCTCTTAGGAATATTATGTTCCTTATGAATCCGAAGGATAAAGACCTCATTCTGAAGGAGCTAACCGTATCTACTCTCTCAAGCCTCATATGCGGTACGTGTAGATGCCCAGATATGATACTTGGCAACTGCTAAATTAGTTTCACTGCTAATTGCAACATGTTCTGCAGATTCTGAACATTCTGTTCAGGAACAGACCTTGGCACTGGTACAGAATCTTCTTGATGGATATGTGGACTCTGTTAACTACGTCATTGGTGAAGATGGCATGGTTATAAATGCAATCTCAAGACAACTGAACAGTGCATCTGCCACAGGAGTTTGCATCCAGGTCAGTTTCCCTTAAACTGCATTATAGTTGGTTACTTTATCTGTATTTGCTATATTTATTTTACCACATGCATGCATGTAGCTTTGTAGGGAAAAAAGAACATCTTTTCTGACATAACTGCATAATTTTGTATCGCATTTTGCTTTTTAAATGTGTGCTTCTATGGGATATTATTTCATAAAAGAAAGCAAATATCATTGTACGATGAATTATCGATCTTTCAGTTTCTTCTCTTCAGGGTATGTTGGTGCTTGCAAATATGGCAGCTGGAGATGAATTAAACAAGGAAGCTGTAATGGATGTTACTGTTCCTCACCGGGCAGATCGCATCAAACCATCTTTTGTGGTTAACTTTCTGCAGAGCAAGGATAAACAATTGAGAGTTGCAACCTTGTGGTGCATTCTGAACTTAATTTACCCAGACAGTGATTCTTCATCTACTCGAGTAGCCCGACTCCAAAATGCTGGTGTAATTTCACAAGTAAAAAACATGATAAATGACCCCTGCTTGGATTGCAAGGTACTGCTTTCCCTTCTTAATCTTGAGATACTGCATATTCTTATTTTTGAGCGAGTGTCATGACCACTTTTAGTAGCTATGTAGCTGTTAATTCCATTCATGTTTGCGACTGCTGACTCGGTTGGGAGCCTTATCTACTAGGATGCATATTATATTTTTTGTGACAAAATGCTCATCAAAAGCTACTGCTGCAATCTTAGCTGAGCGGATTTAGCTATATAAGAATCTTAAATGAACCAACAAAATGCAAAAAAAAATAAAAAAAATGTTACACACACGGTTGGTAGATGGTAAATATTTGTCGACATATGTTCTTTAAGCTAACCCCAGAACATTGTTTAGCGTTCATCTGACGCCTCAAGATGCTCTTTGTTGTGCAGCTTAGAGTACGTATGGTGCTTGAACACTGCTTAGACAATGCTGCCGCCGGTTTCATGTGATGCGTCGGCAAGCCATTGAAGTTTACGGAACACCATACACCATACAACAATCGGGCAAAGGAAAGCTGGGCGTGCTTGGCACCGCGATGCATGCCATGAGCGCGAAGTCCTTACTGGTCTCTCCTTGTATTGAGCCTATCACTGTAATTTTTTTCTCACGAGAACTCAATGACAACTGGTTTCTGTTGCGGAAAGGCTGGCACGTCCCTTGTTGTAAGTTTGTAAGCATGCCACTTGGTGAACTTGAGTTTGTGAGTATGCCACCTTGAGAACCTGAGCTGCGACCTGAAGGTCATAGGCACCAGGTCCAGAGAATCCCATTTTGTAGTGCCACAAGAACCTTTGGGTTGTGTTGTGACGAAGAGTGTATAATCAATCCACCGCTGTTGCTGTTGTAAATTGCAGTTTTCTTTTGCAATAATCGGTCTGTTTTATCGCCTGATGTGGTCCGTCTTTTCCAATTGAGTAAATGTCTTGTCGCTTGATTTACCTGCTCCCTCAACTTGGTATGCGGCAGCTAAATTATACATGCTGGAAGTGACGTAGCATCCAATCTTGTATTCATTGAGCATTGCCCGAGCCATTTAAATCAAGGTGCCTTCCTTTCTCTTCACATCTCTATTTGTAGGTGGTAGAGAATTCATGGTTGATTCCTTCTTCATCGAGAAAGACATCACGTCCCGTTGTCGTTTCTTATCCTCTTGATCTTGACTACAGATTGGTTTTATGCCTTCTTGGCAAGGCTTTTGAAATGGTCTTGGGTTTTACCTTAATCTGCCTTTGGTACACGTGAGAAATCAGCTAGATATAGATTACCTTTCCTTATCCTAGTGAAGACCATTTTGAAGACCATTGAATAGGCATCACTCTTGAAAAACTTGTCAATCTTCCTTAGTTGGGCAACAAACAATAGATTGTATCCAAGAGACATGACATACATAACACTAGAGACAAATATGTCCTTGGATATTACAACCTTACCTAGTCACATTACCTTTCTTTTAGTGTTATCTTTGAAGGTGAATGTTCTGTTTAGGTGTAGTAAGAGGATCAAAATAATGGAACATCTTATCGCCGCTTATATGATTGGTGTGTCCACTATCAAGCACCAATTCTATCCCACCAATGGAGTAACTATAAGAAATAGTTCCTTTTAGATAAGGGTCCTTCTTTGTTAGGGACAACAAGAGGTTTGGGTTCAGGAAACATAGGTGCAATAATGTTCTTAGGAGAAACTTTCTTGGTGGGACATCGACCACATGGTCAATGTACTTGCATAGGTATGACCATTCTTGTCTTTGCTAAGAGTGTGCATGGGATCAAAATCACAAAGCACCATCATTGTGAACACAATGTTCCTCGGAGTGAGCGGACAAATTGTACTTTACTTTTCTAAGCACAAATTTTGCATTGGGGTGTTGCTCATGATCTGCGGTTCTTTTTTCACCTTGCATTGCCAGGAAAGTCCAACACCTTCTTTGTGAAAGTAGTGACTTTGCATGCTCAAGAGTTCATTGAACTTCTTAGTTCTCTTTTGGCACTTTAGCACACAATAAGAGAATCATTATCGAACCGAAGTTGCCCACTGATTAGATTCATGATATTGCTTCCTCTTCAGATAACCAAGATTTAACTTCTCATGACCCCGCACAAACTCTTCAAGGGACTCAGTGAGATTTTGATAACTTGACTTGAGTTTTCAAGCTCCCTAGTCAAGGCCTCTATCGATGTATAGGAAAACGGGGTTCCCCGCGCACACCAAAATGGGCCTCCCAAAAATTATTTCCACAACTTAAACAAGTTAAGTTGGCCTATGTTGAAGAAGCTCGGCCTCATCTAGTTGTGCTATGAGCTAATCAAGCAAATCATAAATCATTCACAAGAGTTGAAGAAGATGCCCCGAGCAAGACACCTGGCACAACTAAAAGATTGGTGGCACCTCGATGCATTCCCGAGCACTACCAGGCTCTCGAGCATGGCTACCTTGAGCTCAAGAGACTGGGTCAGGTAAAGCGAATTTTCCCACAACGCATTTAATAGGAAGAAGGGGGTGGCCGACCAGGCATTAAATGCCAGGTAGGCTATCGACTGAAGCCCGCAATAGGCTACATATTTTAGGGGAATGATGATGCTTTCACAGGGTGGTATCGCGACTCCATGCGTGATAAGGGGGCAGTTTATCACACTGACACGACTACACAAAGCCACTTTTTGACTATGGCTCAGACACCCTGACAAGAGCTGCAGCCGCCATCAACTATCAGACGTTGATGTGTGGAGCCCAGGATGACGACCATGACCAGGTGTATCTCTTGACCAGAGATACACGGGATCCAATTTATCATTTACTTGCCCCTCTTGGTGGGCCCGCGATGGACGCATGAGCAACGGAGGCTAATGTAACCTTTTACCTTTTTACTTAAGGAGCAATTGTAGGTCCTCCCGAACTCTATACAAGGGAAGGACCATGGCCAGTAGAGGGGGGACTGATCCCAAGAACTTGATAGCTAGCTTTTAGAAAAAGAGCTAGGGAGAGGAAGAAGAAATGGGTGCTCGGGGTAGCTGAAAACCCGCCCAAGCACTGCCCAAGTTAGTTGCGAGCACCCCACTCAAGCTTCTAGTTCATCTTCATATCATCCATCGTACACACATAAAGCAGGAGTAGAGTATTACACCTACGGGTGGCCTAAACCTGCATAACTGCTCATGTCATTAGTGCATAGAGAGCTCGAGGAATATGTGAGTGCTTTACCCCCTAGCCGAACAACTAAAAGGGGGTCTCTAATCCCTGATCTTGACGATCACACGTCGAGAGCCTTGTTTTTTTTCTTCATTGCATTGACAAGCAAATTCATTATTTTTCGCACACGTTACCAAGTTGGTCATAACTTGGGAAGTCTTCCCCCTCATCAAGAAGATCATCTTCATTGCTATCAAAGTATTCTGGATGTTTTACCTTGGGGCCCTTGGCCATGAAGCAAGTGAAAGAATCTTCTTTGGGGGAGTCATAGAGAGACCTTGTTGTCTTGGATGGATCAAATGATATCCCGCCGGAGTACAAAAACCCTAACAGAGAGGGCACCGTGTAGGAGAGGAACCTAGTAGTCACCGGAAACAAGTTGCTTCACTCCAATGACCCCAAACCCGCCGTGACCACATCGATGTGATCATGCCGCATCTCCCGCAGCCACTCACACCATAGTGTTCTTAATGTGGATGAGATTGAGGTCTCACGTGGACAAGTACATGAGGACTCTCTGGAGATACATAAAGATGTTGCTCCTCAGTCTGATTTACCTCTGGTAGTTTGCCTTTCACAGAAGGGAAGGGGGTGAGCTTGGAAGGAGTTCTTTTGCCCCACCTCTAACAACCAAAACTCTATTCTTGTTCCAAGAACTTGGGAAGATTTCATCACAACTAAACTATTGACTCCTGCTGATCTTGAGTGGGCCAGGTCCATCCTAAAATCCAAAGTATGGCAAATCATTGTGGAAGGCTATCATGGTTCTGTTTTCAGACAATATGTTGTAAATGCCCTGTAATTGCACCACCCATATGCTACCTCACTGCTGCTTGTCAGGATGCTAGCAAGGGTTTCTCCACTCCTCAGGCCACCAAGACCATACCCTCTGCACCTGTTGAGATGTTTATCACCTCTGCTGTACATATTAGGAAGAGAAACAATAAGACACCACTAGTTATATCTGAAGTTAGGAGTGATAGAATCAAGCTTTTACACAAAGGATATAAGGGGAAGACCTGCTTTGATAAAAATTGCTTGGCTTGTTCTGCAGCTGCCCCTATTCTCAATAAAGAAGTAGTAAAATGCCTCTATGACAAATTTGGCCTGGCTGTCTCTCGGCCACCAAGTCCAAGGAAATCCAAGAAAGTAGACAAGAAGAATGAAGATGCTCACAAGTCAAAGAAGCCCAGGAAGAAGTGAAGCTCTGCTAGACCCATTTGCCATAGTGCAAAATCTTAAGTATTTTGTAATTTATTTTCTGCAAATCAGAACTTTGATGGATATCAGTGTATGCACCTCATTTAAGTGGACATGTACTTTTTGGATTTTTCTCCTTGTTATGTTCTATTTTGTGCTGGCTATTTTTTGGTGGGTCTCTCTCTGCTGGATGGCCTGGTCCAATCCATGCCTATTCTTGCATGTGTTTCACTGAGATTTTACCAAAACATGACTACTCTACTGTTCTGATTGGACAGTACCATGAGACTTCTTTGTGGTATTCCTTGTATGTTGGTATCATACTATACCCATTTCATACATTTCCTTGGTTAAAGCCTGTCTGAGAACTCTGATTCATAAGGAACTTGAGTGGCTGGGGTTTATGACCCCTTGTCACCGTTAAACCCCTTTCTGATCCAATGGTAGCATAATCTTGGAAAGTGTTGAATTGGAATATAAGAGGCCTCAGTTCACCTGATAAATGGTTACATATTCAAAATAAAATCACTGATAGTGGATGCACCATTGTTTGCTTTTAGGAAAAAAATAAGTTATTGATATGAATTTTATAAGGAAATTCTGCCCCCCCCCCAGGTTTGATTCTTTTGCATATACTGCCTCTGTGGGCAGGTCGAGAGGCATTTTAACAGTCTGGTGTTCTAGTCAGTTTAAAGGTCAAATGTTATTTCAGAACAATTATGAGTCTTGTTGCTGCAATCTACCAGATGTGGGAGTTGCTGGACTTTGACTAATATATATGCTCCTTGCCAAGATGACAAGAAGCTTGAATTTCTTGCTTAGTTGGAAGGTACACAGATCACAGAAGATGCTGACTAGCTAATTCTGGGAGACTTTAATCTAATTATAAGTCTGGCTGATAGAAACAAACCAGGAGGTAATATTAATGAGATTTTGTAGTTTAATGCTGTTATCCTACGATCGGTTCAAATTCCACTAAAAGGAAGGAAATTTACTTGGAGCAATATGCAAGACAATCCCCTACCTGAGAGGCTTGATTGGTTCTTCACCTCTGCCTCATGGACAAATTCCTACCCTAATACCATGACTTTTCCATTAGCAATGAGCACCTCTGATCATGTGCCTTGTGTTATCCAAATTCAGAATTCTATGCCACAAAGCAATACATTCATATTTGAAAACCGGTGGCTAAATTAAATCATGTTTTTATGCCTCTTGTTGAAACTGTTTCGAAGCAGAGTATCCATTATGCAGATGCTGCCAAGAGGATCAATGCCAACATGAAAATCTTAAGGAAAAGCTTGAAGACTTGGGCTAAAGCTCTTTCTAACTTGAAGGAAGATATTGCAAATGTCAATGCCCTGATTGAAATGTTGGATGCGATTGAAAATTTCAGACCTCTCACACCTATGGAATCTAATCTTAGGAAATATATCAAAATTTAATTGGACAGATTATTACAACAGCAAAAGGCTTATTGGCAACAGAGAGGGAAAATTAAATGGGTTACTCTAGGAAGTGAAAATTCACAATTTTTCCATGCTATGGCCACAATGTAGCATAGTCATAATTATATTACTTCTTTAACTGGGTCTGATGGGGCTGAGGTTACAAATCATGCTGCCAAGGCATCACTCTTACATGAAGCTTTTGAAGATATATTGGGTAAATCAGAAGTTCAGAACACTACAAGATCCCTCTAGAGTTGCTTGATCTTTTGCTAGTTCACAATGATCTTTACTTTTTGGAAGAGCCCTTTACTTCAAAGGAGATTGATGCCATCATCAAGCACCTCCCATCCAACAAATCACCAGGACCTGATGGCTTCAATACAGACTTTATCAAGAAATGATGCCAATCATCAAACAAGACTTTTATGATCTCCGCCATCATTTTATAGAGGGGAAGTTTGTTTGCAAAGTATTAATAACTCTTTCATCACCCTCGTCCCAAAGAAAAATGGTTTCTCCTGTGTTAATGATTATGGACCAATTTCGTTGCTCAGTTGCACTATCAAATTACTCACCAAGCTTCTTGCTAATAGATTACAATCCATCATCCTGGACTTAATTCATGTCAACCAATATGGCTTCATCAAAACTAGATCTATTCAAGATTGCATTGCATGGGTTTATGAATATTTATTTCAATGCCATAAGAGCAAACAACCTACAGTGGTGTTAAAGCTAGATTTTGAAAAGCCTTTGATAAGATGGAACATGGTATGATTATGGATATTTTGAAAAAGAAAGGTTTTTGAATGAGATGGTGCTCCTGGATTAAACAAATATTGAGCACTACCACTTCTGTTGTTCTCCTAAATGGGGTCCCTGGTACTTCCTTCAAATGCAAAAGAGGTGTAAGGCACGGAGACCCTCTCTCCCCCTTCCTCTTTCTGTTAGCAGCTGATTTCCTACATGCCATCCTAAATAATGCCATGCAGAGAGGAGTCATCAAGCCCCCAATCCATTCTTGTCCCGATTTCCCTATCTTAGAATATGCTGATGATACTTTGATCATCATGCAAGCATGTCCAGAACAGTTATAACAACTTCAGCAGTTGATGAATCTTTTCTCTCAAGCCTCTGGATTAAAAGTTAATTACCATAAATCCAGTATTTTGCCTATCAATGTGCCTGATAACATTTTGCAATAACTCTCAACTCTACTGGGATGCACTATTGGCACTTTTCATTTACCTATTTGGGTACACCTCTAAGCTTTACCAAGCCAAAAATGGAATTTTTCATGTACATAATTGAAAGAATTCAAAAGAGACTAAATGTTTGTTCACAATTCTTGACTTATGATGGTAGACTCTTGATGGTTAATGCAATCTTCTCTTCCTTACACACTTTAATAATGAGATGTTTACTACTGTACAAAGGGATAATTGAGCAAATAGACAAATATAGGAGACATTTCGTTTGGAGTAAAGATCTAGAAAAGAAGAACCCACCTTTGGCAGCCTGGGATTTAATATGCAGACCAAAGGATAGGGGAGGGCTTGGTATCCTGAATCTGCCCATCCAGAACAACTGTCTTTTGCTGAAAATGGTCCATAAATTCATTAATCATATTGACATTCCCTGGGTTAACCTTTTGTGGGAAGGGACTATCAGAATGGTTTTATTTCAAATCATATGACCAGCTGCTCTTTCTGGTGAAGAGATTGCATGAAACTCCTTCCAATATATAAGGAACATGCAGTTGCCATTACGCAAAATGGACAGACCCTGGATTTTTGGTCAGATGCCTGGAATGGAGCACCTAAAGTTGAAACATGGCCACACTTGCATTATTTTGCTATAAAACAGAATATTTCAATCTTTGAGTTGCATCAAGCAGAGGATTTAACTGCACTTTTCCATTTGTCCCTGTCTAAAGAAGCCTATGTGCAATTCCAAGATTTTGAAAATTTTGTTCAGGATTTGGTGCTCAATGAAGATACAGATCAATGGCAATTTCCTGCAGGCTCTGCTCAATATAAGGTCTCTAAGGCATATAGATTGCTTATCATCACACCTAAGGTCCAACTAGTTATCAGAAGGTTGTGGAAAACATGTTGCCAACTCAAACACAAGAAATTTTTTTGGCTTGTGGCAAACAATAGGTTAAACTCCAAAGCTCTTTTACAGCGCAAGATTTTTTATACAGGACTATACGTCTATACTTGTGCATTGTGCAATTTGCAGGTTCTAGAAACAAGGGGTCGCCTTTTTTTTATTTGCCCATTTGCACAATTATGTTGGTCATACATCTATCCTACATGGGCACCTGCCAGATTGGGCCTACAAGAGGAGATTAATCATCTGCAGTAGCTGCTAAATGTCCCTTTTTCATTGGATATTATCAACTTGGTTGCTTGGGCCATCTAGACCACTCGGAATGACTTTATATTCAAACACAACATTCCCAGCGTATACACTTTGCATGAGAAAATTCAAAGAAGAAATTCAGTGGATCACATTCAGAGCAGAGGAAAGATTACAGTGGCTTAGAGCTTTTAGATGACTCTTTCTTGTATAATGATTGTTTGTTGTTGCTTTTGTATTCTTTCCTTTTGCTTTCTAGCCTAGCTTTTTGTATAGATCCTTTTGTTTTTCTTTCTTTCTGTATAATAACTCCGTACTATTTATTTGAAAACTAAAAAATACGTAGCAGAGTCCTGTTGTTTTCTTTAAAAAATAGCTTTTAGATGACTAGCTCTTTCTTGTATAGTTGTTGTTTGCTGTTGCTGTTGTATTCTTTCCTTTTCCTTTTTTTTGCATGGTAATATGAGTCTCATTTATATAAAAATGATCATAATACAAGTCATGTACACACCGATCAGACAAAACTGAAAAGACAACAGAACACTAGTCTTTGCACAAAGGAACATCAGCCAAGAAGGAAAAATACAATCAAGACCGAAGAATCCTCTGAACTTGACACCAACGCCCGTCACTTGCCTCTGACGCCACCACAGCAGCCACCAAAGGAAAAAATGACGGATCACCTTCTCACCCGAGCTTGACGCGGCTCCATCGCTAATATGCAGCTTTGCGGAACTCCAAGGTGGCTCACCAAAGACGAAACCATTACCGTTGAACGAATCAGACCGGGGCACCACCCCGGACACGCCATCGAACTCCAGATCTAGCACCCCGCACGACTAAGACGTCAGAGGAGGAAATCATACCTGCCAACGGCGAAGCCACGTTATAGCTGTGGGGTCAGCTGACTCCACAGGTTTTTGGCTGCCGATGGAACCCCAGCTATGAGTCCTCCTCTGAACCCACAGGTCACAGTAGTTGACCCCACTGTCATTCACTCATACGGTGAAAATTTTGGGCCATCTAGCAAGAAAGCCATCCCATCTCACGTGCTCTCTCTCTCTCCTAAATATCGAATCTCCAATCTCTCTTCCCGTGCAAGGCTCAATCCCCTTTTTATTCCTCAAATACTTAATCTCCATCAAGCTAAGAAGATTATGAGATACTACTTCTAGGAGCCGAGTAGGCGGCTGTTGATTGCGTTGCCAGAGCCGTGAACATGGAGGCTGCAACGAGCTTGGGGGAGAGGAGCCAGAGCTCGTTGACCGCTGCCCGCCGAGTCAGGTTGCCTCGCTAGCCCAGTGTCCACGGTAGCAAGAGGAGGGGAAAGATGGCCTTCGTGAGTATTGTAAAGCTTTGACCCCACAGATATTTTTTCCTGGCGCCGTCGTTGATACCTGCCATGAGTGCCATCCACGAATCTCGAACCCAGCACACGATCCATCATCTTCCAGATGTCGTTGATGCAGATCAAAATCTGCGTCCGCTCCTCGATTACCTTCCCAGCTCCGCGCCGGCGCTGGAGCAAACGCCGTCGCAACGGCGGAGCCCGAGGACACAGGTCCACCACGAGGATGCCGCAGTTGCTACGCCATCCTTACTTGAACAGACTAGTTTCCAAATCCATCCCCAACCATAGGACCGATCGCCTCGTCGGAGAAGGATCTGAAGAATCTTTATTCAGCGCCGCCATCACCGCCATCGCCGCCGCCGAAGCCGAGAAGAACAACCTAAAAAACCTGGACTACGAGGGCATAAAAACGATCCACACGCGTGGATCCGGCGACCTCCCTCACCACTGATGACCGAGGTCGTCGGCGGAGGGGAGCCGCCGGAAGGTTGGCCTCTCCTCGCGGCGGCTAGGGTTCCGGCCGCCAGGCACCGAGAGGAAAACTGTCTTAGTGGCATACGGCTTTCCTTTCCTTTTCCTTTCCAGCCTATAGCTCTTTTTGTTTTTTCTTTGTCTCCATACAATAACTTTGTACTATTTATTTGAAAATTAATAAAAATACATAGCAGAGTCCTGTCGTTTTCTTAAAAAAATTGTGACCCGACTAACCGCCTGCATGGCGCATGCATGCCACAAGCTTGGCTAGCTTGGAATCGTGTCCGAACGTATGGTGGCCTTTGGCGGCGACAGTGATCGCCATTAAGCTGCGCTGCCAAGTTCGTTCGTTGATTCTTTGCGAGAGCAACTAATTAAGGAGCGCTTCTTCGGAGCCTCCCCAACGATCACTTGAGGTGGGCTGAGAGCACGCCACTTGGCGCGCTCTCAGCCACCGCCACGTGTCGCGTTCTGGGCGC
This sequence comes from Elymus sibiricus, assembly GCA_039707655.1. NCBI lineage: Eukaryota > Viridiplantae > Streptophyta > Magnoliopsida > Poales > Poaceae > Elymus > Elymus sibiricus. Next base: position 152,514,624 of record CM077670.1, on the reverse strand, counting down.
TCCCTTCGGATTTTGTTTTTTTATTTTTCCGCACGCGTTTTCGACTTTTTAAACGGTTTTCCCCTCTTTTTTCGGCTTTTTAGTTTTCCTTAGCTTTTAGACAAAAAAAAAATCAGGAAAAAAAATTTACGCGAAAAAACGCGTTTTTTTTTGCTTCCCCGAGAGGCACGGTTTTGCTTTCACGAGAGGCACGGTTTTGTTTTCGCGAGAGGCACAGCCGTGCCTCTCGGAAACGGGAAAAAACGCGTTTTCTGTTTTTTTTTCCTTCGCCGTGCCTCTCGAAATGAAAAAAAATGCGTTTTCTGTTTTTTTCCCTTCCGTGAGAAGCACGGTTTTGCTTTCGTGAGAGGCACGGCCGTGCCTCTTGGAAACGGAAAAAAACGCGTTTTTTGTTTTTTTTTCTTCCGCGAGAGGCACGGTTTTGCTTTCGCAAGAGGCACGGCCGTGCCTCTCGGAAAATGGAAAAAAAGTGTTTTCTGTTTTTTTTCCTTCCGCGAGAGGCACGGTTTTGCTTCCACGAGAGGCACTGGTTTGCTTTCGCGAGAGGCACGACCGTGACTCTTTCGGAAAGGGAAAAAAAACGTGCTTCCGGTTCGGTTTTTTCGTCTGGTTTTTTTCGTTCGGTTTTTTTCGTGAAAAAAAAGTTCGTCAAAACCTATCAACATGGGATCTAGTTTTGAAGATCTCGACACGAGGAATCCAATGATGAAAACAGTTCGAGATTTGGACGCACGGTTTAGTAGATAAAACATTTTGAATAAACAGATCTACGAAAAAAGGAAAAATTCTCGGATAGGTGGGAGTGATCTTTGAAAGGAGTATTCCTTAATTAATGATTTCGATTCTTTGCGGCTAATCAATCGGCGGTCGAGGTCCTCAGCCCACACGAACATGAGGCCCATGGGGGAGGAGGGGTTAGCGCAGTGAGCGGGTGGTTCGGTTTGATTATCCAAAAATCGAGCAAACCAGGAAAAACCAAAAAGGTCAAATAAACCAGCCAACATTGCGGGCACAGTCAGCATTGCAACAAGAATAAAAAATGGAGTTATTTGTGGCACAAGTTTGCTTAAATTGCGTAAAATGTGGCAAAACTGCTATATGGGGTAATTGTTGTCACAAACGTAAAACTTTGGGGTAAAGAATGTAATTCACTCATCTTAAAACCACTCAGTGCAGCAAAAGATCAAATTTCATACGCTCTAGCATTCGAGAGACCAAAAATTTATAGTATTAGAGTACAGTGACCATACTTCAACTTTGGCAGTAGTTGAGGACTAAGAAGAAAAACAAAACCTTTTTCATTTGACTATGAACCTTCTTGGCGCATTGATAGTCACACGTTCGCAGCCAGGAAAAGCGTGTGAACAAGGAAAAGGGATACCGTGGTACTGCTAGCTCGCCACATTTTTCTTTTCTTTTTGAACGTAGCAACATTGCTTCACATGCTAACTCGCCGCTACAAGCGCACCACGAGCCTCCGTATTTGATCTCCTTTGTTGCCTATCAGTCCGCTTCCTGCTACGCCACAGTAGGCGAATAGGTGTGCCCGGGAATCCAGCGTCAGACCGGAGCTGCTTGTGCATGTACCGCCGATAAGGCTCAGGGAAGAGTTTTGCGTCATTGACGAAGAGAACAAACGTTGGTGGACGAACAGCAGCCTGCAGGAGAAAAACAAGATTCCTTCGGCTCAGAAGAATGAAAATGCTGCAAGGTAGTTTGGAGATAGAACTGTACAGACTGAAAGAAGTGAGGATCATCTCTTCCCAAATAGGTCACCTGTGTTGTGTAATAAACACGGCCTCTTTTGCCACCTCTTGTTCGTGGTGGTGCTTTGAATGCTACAGCTTCTCTAACCACTTGGTTAAGAATAGAGGTGCCAAGTCTTCTAGACCTTTCCTTTTCAACCAAAGAAGCAGCAGAAATAATCCTGAGAACAAATCCATACAGCATATATTAGAGAATGTCAATACAGGACAATATTATATATGCGGTGCTGGTGTCTAGAACAGGAAGAGGATACTAATACAGGGATAGACGACTCATCAAGGGGGGAAAGTGGGAATCCAGCAAATTTTGCATGTCCAGTAAGCACAGAAAACTTAGGCAAACATAAGTTCATAGAGGAAACACATGTTTCATATGTCAGTTAGAGGAAACCTAGTCACCCACAACACCAGCTCTTGGCATTACAGATCTACTAGTTCATAAGATTCTTGTTGTAGGGACTTTGAAGTACTCCCTCCGTAAAGAAATATAAGAGCATTTAGATCACTTAGTGATCTAAATGCTCTTATATTTCTTTACAGAGGGAGTATGTAACAAAATATGGAAATGATGTTCTAGAAGAAGAAAAATGGAAATGGTTGGCCGCTTCAGGCAGCGCACGTAAATTAATCGTTGCAGAGGTATAACCCAAAAGGGTGAAATGTACACACTAAAGCCTGTAGGAGGGTATATACAGCTAATATCTGAACGAACGACGAAGTATCAAAAGACTGAGATTCTAAAACTAAGATTAGGGTTTTACTTTTCAACGCTGTTCCCATTTATCGCAGAACAGTAAACAATAGGTGCCCAGTCAAGTACACGAAGCTTCTCTCTTACATCCTGTTCATAATGTGTAGTACTCTCATTGTTCTTGTTTGGGATTGTATCCCATTTGTTCACAACAATGACGCATGCCTTTCCCTCTTTCTCAATCCTTTCTGCAATTTTATAATCCTTGGTACCGCAAAAAAAAAAATGACGGTGTTAGAATAAACTATATATCTACATGAAATGTTTGTGTGCACATGTGAATGGATTGTTGAGATAAATACCTGCTCCGAGACACAGGCCATCGCTTCAATAACAAGGGCAACTACATCAGATCGACGAATTGCACTAAATGCACGTTTTACTGAAAGTGTTTCAGTTATGCTGCCAGCAGAAGCAACTGCTGCTCTCCGTCGGATGCCAGCCGTATCGATGAGTTTGTATTTCTGCGGCATTCGAAATATCAGCATACCGGTGTTGGCTGTGTACTGCGCTAATGAAGCAGCTCTGGTGCTTAAAGGCTCAAGAGTCTTATGAACAAACCTGCCCATCCTCTGTGGTTAACTCGGTATCAATGGCATCACGGGTGGTACCACTAACTGGGCTCACAATAGTTCTATCTTCTCCAACCAAAGCATTTAGAATGCTACTTTTCCCAACATTTGGTTTTCCAACAATAGAAATAGCAGGAACACGGTTTTCGTCTTCTTCAACATCATCCAATCCTTCTAGTCGCTGTAATGCCTAAACTTTATATCAAAAAGAACTTCGTGAATGTGCCCAATCATTAAGAGAGATGAGTATCATCATGCATGCATGCAAGGCAAAATATTATCTGAACAAATATTACCTCGAACTTTTTCAGTTCCGAACAGACCATATCCAGGAGCTCTCCAGTTCCAGTGCCGGTAATAGCAGATATTGGTAAAGGTGTAAACCTAGCAGGAATAGAGGAAAGATGAGCCGAGCAGCAAATAAATATAAATACGGCCGACTGCATAGCTAAAGAAAAAAAAATCAAACTTTATGGTAAGAGTGTAACCAGAGTTGGAAGACAATTGATTCTAGCATAAGTTATTGATATTAAATTCTGATACTTTATGCTGTTAAGGTCTATATACAATTTAAACAAGACTAGTACGGTATGTTGTTTGTCTCTTTTATTACAGCAGCACAATCACAAAGATATCAGTGTTAGTGTCAAGTTTTCATTAGTCGCTATTGTCCAAAATATAACCTAAAAGATCATTCCAACATTGTGTAATCTTTTCGAAATGCAAATGAACTGAATCAATGTAATCACCGTGTGGGCATAGTTTAAGTTGTGCTTTAGGCTCACCCTAATGACCAAAATTCTAATGCTTGCATTTGCCCTTTCCGTGGCGATTCACACTTGTTTACAGCAAGTATGATGCACTTGTGTGAGAAGTTGCGACGTAACCAATCAGCAATTTCTATATCAGCTGCCACAAGACCAGCCTGGAGGAATTTTGAGACCATCATGTTAGTGAAAACAAGCTTTGGAAGTTTATAGTAACAATGTACAGGTAACTAAAAATGATAGTATACTATCACTGGCAAGTTATGCATTTTTTTGTCAAGAAGAATTTTCTCAGGAGCATGAATCAAGAAAAGGCACCAGGGAAACAAAACTTGAGTCGTTAGGAGGTAAATGTTGAGCCGTTCATATTATAATAAACCGCGCTAGTACGACTAGAAGATCTAATAACAAAAGTAACAGATAAAATAGTTGCTCAAAATATAAGATGATACAACTATAATCGCCTAAACCTGCCTGACCATCAACAAGGAAAAGAAGGACAGCTGCTTCTTCAACGGCAGCAACAGCTTGCTTCTCAATCATTGATGGCATCCTAGCAATAGCAGCTTCTCGGGAGGCCATTGGAATCCCATCCATACCAACAGTAGTTGTGATGGCAAGTTCTTCCATTACACCTGCTTGAGACTTCGATAGAGTAATCACACCCCCAGTATCAATAACCATAAACTCTTGATCACCCCAATAAGATCGTCCATACAAACGATCCCTTGTTACACCAGGTTCATCAACAACTATAGCCCTGTTGCCCTGTTAGATATCAGAACACAATACATATCAATTTTTGCATTCGGATCAGACATACAATGGTGTACATTGCAGAAACAAACTGAAGTTATGTTCGTGTAAGTAAGTGGAATACCCCGACAAGCCGATTGAATAGTGCAGATTTACCCACATTAGGTCTACCAATAACAGCCACCTTTGGAAGCTTACTGTCTGGGATCTGAGTCATGGATTGAACAGTAAATCGGTTAACTTTGTTTTCCACAATCCACATTACAACAGTGTCTTCATTAGCATGTCAACTAGACGACTCATTATTAGAACATGAAAATACACCGACATGTTTAGATGTTGATGTCTTATCCCTCATGGTTCTTCTTTTCTCCCGAACATCACCATCTGAAAAATAAAAATGTCGACATGTAGTCTATGAACCAAGTGAAGTGGATGAAGTAAGCTTTTAGAGGAAAAAACCAGCACATCAGTCTATTCTACTTGAAAAACATAACATTTATAGTTAATAATGTGATTTTGTTGCAATACTTTGAAACTAAAGGCAAAAGTGTCTATAATTGTCTTGCTATCAATTGATCCATCAAATCTGTCACCACCGAACTTATCCTCAACCCTACACCTGGTTCATCACAACCGGCATTTACTTCGCACCGGAGCACATCATTTTCTTTTCTCCCGCTGCAAGTTTGCTACACATGGACATATGTGCTACTCCCTCCGATCTACCAAGTATAGTTACTAAAAATAAGAATTGCCCAACTCTTAACACGTCAGGGATACACATGTTCTACATTGGTGCTATATATAACCGGCGACCTGGAGAGCGTTAACAGCGGCGAAGGATAGTAAATTACTAGTACTAGATTGCAATGTTGGACTAGTAATAACAAAAGACAAGGCCCTGGTGAGGCTTCATCTGCCATATATGTATATATATTAGGAAGGAGGAGGGTGTTGTAGTCCCCTTCGTCACCAGCATACTTGCTTCATAGTCGCCACTCAGTAGTACATGAGCTGCTGCTGTTGCTGCTGCTGCTGAGGGTTGATACTCTGGAAGCCCCCGTCATAGATGGCCTGGCTGGCGCCGGCGCCCATACCCATAGCGGCCTGCCTCAGGGCGGCATGCTGACCCATCAGGGCCGGGTTGGCAGCCATCTTGCTCAGAGCAAGGGATCGCTCGTAGGAGATGAGGTCAGCTTCCGACACGCCAGGAGCGTATGGCGCTAATGCCGGAGGGGGCAGAGGCGCAGATGCTGTCCATGGTGGAGTTGGTTTGCTTCCCCAAGAGCACTGCATGATATGGAAACTCAATCACTACAACCCTTTTGTCCTCTGTTATGTCCGAGGAACTAAGGTAACCAAGAGAAATGGAATTCATTGGTGGGGATGTCAATGTCTAAAGAGAGTACCTTGATCTGCCTCCCTCCAATAAGTTGGCCATTACCTGTCTGTATTGCCTGTGCAGCTTCTTCATGGGTACTATATCTCACAAAGCCAAATCCTTTATCGCGAGTTACACGGACCTCCTCAATTGAGCCAGCCCCGAGTAAATGGAAAAATCGATGCACATCATTGCTGTTGATCTAATAAACAGAATTGACAAGTTAGTCATGAGCAAACACTATGCATAACCAAAAAAGAACAATGCAAAATTGAACAGGAATCAAGAAAGTACATCATGGGGAAGATTGCCAACATAAACAGTAGTATACTGTGGGTTATTTTCAGGACCATCTTCATTTGCATTCTCCTTGCCAGCCTCTGTAAAACAGGAACAATGAAAATACTTCGCTAGTCGTAGTTACCACAAAGGATTTCACAAGGTTATGTAGCTAGATTCTGTGAGAAGCAAATATTATTTTAATTCCTAGTCTACTAAGGATTAAGACTGGAACCCTTATGTTGAAGTGGAGTTGCAAATGTAACAGACTATGAAGTAAATTCAACTCCAAGGGTAATAGATAAAGATTAGAATTTAGAAACCTACACTCCCACAGTAATGATAACTAATAGTTCAACTTGTTGCTAGCCGATTGTTCCAGATCATATAACCTTAAATTAAAACAAACACCTAAGGAACAAGTGCATATAGATTCACCTGATGAGCCGTTTATCAACTCCACCATACCCTTGGAGTCTGTACTTTGCTTCTCTTCACCAGCATTAGCGCCCTTTGTTGCCCAATTGCAACGAATTTGGCGGTTGCCAAGCCACTTTCCTGAACACAAGAAAAACAAACATACATTATCATCACATCACTGAAGCTGATTTGTTAACTCCAGAATTAGACATAGCTAGCAATAAGCAACAGGGAGCGCACCATTCAACTCATTTATGGCAGTTTGTGCATCCTGTCAATGAATAACAAAGGAAGATGATGAATAGCAGTTCAAATAAACTCAGCTTTAGTTCTGAGTCCAGACTAATGTTTTAAGTTGCCATGGTACACTACCTGCTGATTCCTAAAAGAAACAAAACCAAACCCTCTGGATCGTCCAGTCTGCTGATCCCACATAACTCTAGCATCTCTGCACAAGTTACCAAGCTGAAGTGGTAAGGCAGAATATGCTGTACAAATGGGATGAAGTACACAGAGCTATCTAACACTTACGAACAGGTAGAATATGCCGAGAAAAAAGCAAACAAAGCAACATCCGTAACCTCCGGGCAAAGATCCCCGACGAAGATGTTAAAATGACCTGCAAGAATAAATAGCCAGACCAGATCTCAGTTATAACAGTCTCACATCTAAGAGGATGCACATACACTGGAAAAAAAACAAGTATATATAATGGAACATTTAGACCATATTTCAGTACCAGACCTGATGTATCCTCTCTCTGGGTACTTGCATATGCCCAATTGACTTTTATTGGCTGGCCAAACCTGGTTATCCAGTATTATAAGAAACGTTAATGTAGAACATGGGACACTGCATTAATATCTGTTCATAGATAATTAATATTGAAAGAAAACACTTACAGTTGTCTACCGTTGAGTGACACAATAGCAAGTGCAGCATATCTACGGTCATAATAGTCAACAAAACCAAAAGATGACTGCGAGATGAAAAGAACAAAGATGGATAAAATATTAACAGAAGCAATACGACTAATCCAGCATTAGCTGTTCTACAACGAATTGTAGTGGTGAACTAAGTAAATAACACAAACAAAAATGCAGCATCTTTTTTCAAGAGATAGAAGACGGGGTCACTAAAATATCAAGCTAATAGTCCTAACAAGAAGCCAATTGAGTTATTTATCTACCTATCCCATGTGAGCATTTGTTAATTGTACACAGTCATCAACATTTGAAAGCTTCCTTGCAGGTAGTTGCTCAGAACTGGGGTTGATGGCACTTATCTACCATGCCAATTCAAACAAATAGTCCAAAACAGTCCCTTACAGCTTTCACACAGTAGGGTTCTGAGATCCGTAACCATTATGCACAAAAATAAACACTGTTATACAAACAGATTGAACATTGACTATTGATACCATAAACCCTTCCGTCTGAGAGCATGCATTGTGGATGGCTGTCTACGTCATGCCAGAATGCAACACACGGCATTATCTGATACTATCGAATGAATGCCTTAAACTTGCACCAAATACAAAGTACGACAATGGCATATATTTTTAAAAAGCACAAGTTACCTTTTCTTTCCTGATGAGCTTACACCCTTCAACTGGACCAATACTCTGGAAAACTTCATGCAGTAGTGAATCTGTTACTTGAAGATGGATGTTGCCAACATACCTATTCAGAATAATAATATTGAGTAGTGAGTAACATAAAGACATGATGTGCAGTTTGATGTAAAAATAAGCAGAAGAGAACTTGATCCATGTCATCAGGCGGTCCTAGAACATATTCAGTTTGGAGTTTACTAAACGAGAATGTAAAAGATGGAGCACACATTTTACAAAGAAGTATCGTGTTTTGTACAAATTTATATTTAATTTCAGTAAGACGGCACGAGATAACTGGAAGGTTCAAATAATCAACCACTTACACGCTGCGGCATGTGCTTGAATCAAACCCAGGAGGCAGGTTCCCACTAACGATGGGCTCTATCTGCAAAATTACATGTGTCACAAACAAGGAATACAGCCCTAACATTTTGAAGGAAAAGAAGAGTCAAACAAACAGTAGAAGTGAACATATGTAATATCAAAAATCAAAATCAAACAAAACAATACAAATGCAATAAGGTATGCAATGAAGACCAAGCTAGGCCCCTAGTCCAGAGGACACGTGATTCAGCAACGCTGTACAGATCTACAATATGTCGCTGCATGCAAGATCCCCCAGATGAGCATTGCAGAAAGGCCAATGTCTATTTTCTACTCATTTTAGTTTTCCTGTGGATTTCTTGCAGCTACTGAATTATGTGCGGAGACAAGCTGAAAGGAATCGCCGTACAATACTACCAACATGCAAAGACACACTTAACTGTACTCAGTGAAAGGCAGTACTTGCAGTGTTGCACTATTGGAAAACGCATCTACTTTGAACATGTTTACCAGAACTTTGCACAACTGACTCTTAGAGATGCAATCGGATTCACTAACTAGCACTTGGATCAGCTACATGTATAAGAAACCATGTCATGCAAGTATTAATACTCCCTCCGATCCATATTATTTGTCGCTCAAACAGATGTATCTAATTGTATTTCAGTGCTAGATACATCCGTTTGAGCGGCAAGTAATATGGATCAGAGGGAGTAGAAATGGAGTTTAGCATTAATGCAACCTATGCACTAAAACTCAAAATTGGAGTACCCTCTGAACTGACAAACAGGATGAAAAAAGGAAAAGGAATGAGCATAATTATGGTACATTCACATTTCAGTCACCACTAAATGTGCACTTATTTATGATCAGAGACAACCAAAACGTAACCCACATCTCTAAATGGTGACTTGTTTAGTCGTCATCAGACAAATTCCACCTGACCTTGACAGACACTACGAGCTCATTCACAGTTCTCGCTGCATATTTTCCACTTCACATTTAAGAAACTAACACGTATTTAGCACTATGACGCTTACAATATCACATAAACTCCAGCACAAACATATTTATCTCACTATTGTCACTGATTAAACTTGCCTGTAATCTTAATTGTAAATCACAACCACATGCACCTAATTCCACGCGTACTCAAGCATAAATCCTCTAAACAGTAGTTTTTTTTTTGGTAAAGTAGCTACTTAGCTTAGAATACCAGAGAAGATGTGAAATCCAGTCAGAAACGACCTCCTAGAGACGACCCGGTCCGATCAAAACCCTAATTCGACAAACAATAAAAAAGACAAAGTAAAGTTTTCCCCACGAGCAAGCTCAAAACGAAGAGAACCAATAGACTCCCCCTAGAAGAACCGACGAAATGAAAAATCGCAACAGCGAAGCAACCAAATCCCCACCATTTGAACCGAATAACCCAACCGAGAGACTCCAACCCTAGAACACGGAGCCATGCCAGCGAAACCCCTAGCTGTCACCAACACCGCGGGAAACCCCAAATCGAACCCCGGACACCTCCAGAGGCCACCAACCCGGCGCAGACGAAAGCGATCGAGCAAGGAGTAACCACGGGGGGAGCAAGATAAGGAGCCCACATGCGGCGCGGCGAGGAGGCCCGGGCGCGCGTGGTGCGGCGGGAACATGGGCGGCACCGCAGCCGCCGCCGCCTGCTGCTGCTGCTGGTGCACGAGCAGCGCCTGCTGCATCATCTGCTGCTGCTGCTGCGCCGCTACCGCCGCCGCCTGCTTCATCCTCTGCTGCATGGCGATCGATCCCCGGCCCGTCTTCCCGGGTCAGGGAGATCGATTATTAGGGTTTGGTTCAGGGATTAATCCAACCCAAACTGGACGAAGAAGGAAATCGAAATGAAAAAAAGAAAAGGAGAAGAACAAAAAAAGGAAAAAAAAATATTCTCAAAAAAAAAAGGAAAAAAATAGAGAAAAAAAAACCCTCAAAGCCGAGGGAGGAAGTGAAGAGGAGAGAGGTGAGAGTGGGGGTGGGCGAGCAGGGGAAAGAAGAAAAGGATATTTTCTTGCGGCAAACAACATTTCCAGAACACCCCCTAAATTGTACGAGTTCACATATAAGTTCATAGTCGAGTGGAGCATCGAAGAGAGCTTTGTGCGCGAAGTGAGACAATGATTGGTGCAAGGCTATTTATGTAATTATGAAACGCCCAATGGTGTACATGGTAAATTTTCTTGTCTGCGGAGCACGGGCGCTGCGGTGGAACGGGTGGGAAGACCCGGTGTTCGTGCGCCCAGTGGCTGACGAACGAGGGCGGCGCGGCAGGGCAAGAGAGCCAGGGGGCGGGTCGCCCCGGTGTTTGTGGACGAGAAACATGGAAAGATCTGTCAGGATCTGCTACGTGTCAGAAGTCTCCGCGCCCCCGTGCGCTCTGTTGTTGGGTATTTACCGGCCGAGCAGACTGCACAATACAGTAATGCATACGATTTTTGTTGTCTATCTCTATTTTAGAGGGCGGTTACTACGGATCATCCAGATCCCAAGGAAACTTAAACCGCCGCTCGATTAGGCTGCGTTGGATCGTTGGATTAAAACTTCGGCTCGTTTTTTCTCGCACATGCACGTTTGTACTCGCTCACTACCCAAACTTGTTGGCGCTGCTGTTGGAGAAGCGCTGCTGGATTAAAACTGCCTCGTCAACTCGTCGTCGTAGCCGCGCCCGGCCGTTGCAGAAGAGTTGTTGTTGTCGCGACAACATCATTGTCATTGTAGAAGCACCCTCGAGGGCCTACCCGGCCACAACACCCATCAACGTCATCGTGGTCATTGAAGTATCGCCACGACAACTGAAGCACGCCTCGTTGCATGGCCGCGGTCATCGACGCCGTCACGGCACACCTCGTCATGGTGGTCGTCGAAGCATTGCCGCGGCCATCGTGGTCGAAGCATCGACATGACCATTGAAGTGAGCCTCGTTGCACTGTCACGGCACACCTCATCACCGTGGTCATCGAAGCATTGTTGCGGCCGTCATCGTCGAAGCATCGCCACGCCATTGAAGCACGCCTCATTGCATGGCCATGGTCGTCGACGCCGTCACGGCATGCCTCGTCGTCGTCGTCGTCCGCGGTCGTCGTCGTTGAAGCACCGCGACGACCATTGAAGCATGCCTCGTTGCATGGCTGCGGTTGTCGACGACGTCACGGCACACCTCGTCGCCATGGTCGTCGAAGCATTGTCGCGACCATCGTCGTCGAAGCATTGCCGCGGCCGTTGTCGTCGAAGCATTGTCGCGATCGTTGTCGTCGAAGCATTCCCGCGATTGTCGTAGCACGCCTCGTTGCATGGCCGCGGTCGTCGATGCCGTCACAGGCACGCCTCGTCGCTGTGGTCATCGAAGCATTGTCGTGACCATCGCATCGCCACGACCATTGAAGCACGCCTCGTTGCATGGTTGTGGGTGTTGATGCCTTGTCGTGGGCATCAAAGCATTGTCGTGGCTGTCATCGTCGAAGCATTGCCACGACCAATGAAGGACGCCTCGCGATATGGCTAGAGTTGACGCCCTCACAACAGGCCTCGTCGCCATGGTCATGGAAGCATTACACTGGCCGTCGTCGTTGAAGCATTGCCATGATGGCGGAAGCATGACTCACAGCATGGCCGCAGTTGTCGACGTCGTTACACGACACGCCTCGTCGCCATGGTCGTCGAAGCATTGCGGCGGCCGTCGTCGTCGAAGCATTGGCATGATCACTGAAGAACGCCTTGTAGCATGGCTGTGGTCATCGACAGCATCACCAGACGCCTCATCGCCATGGTCGTTGAAGCATTGCTGCACCGTGGACTTCGTCATGGTTGTCGAAGCATTGGCACGGTCCCTAAAGCATGCCTCGCAGCATGGCCGCGGTCGTCAACACCGTCACGACACGCCTCGTCACCGTGGTTGTCGAAGCATTGCCATGGTCACTGAAGCACACCTCGCAGCATGGCCCCCGTCGTCGACACCGTCACGACACGCTTCATCGCCGTGGTCGTTGAAGCATTGCCGCAGCCGTCGATGTTGTCGTGATCGTCGAAGCATTGCCACGATCACTGAAGCATGCTTCACAGCATGGCCACGAACATCGACGATGTCACGGCAAGCCTCGTCATCATGGTTGTCGAAACATTGTTGTGGCCGTCAACGTGGTCGTCGAAGAAGCATTGTCGTGGCCGTCGACATGGTCGCTAGTGTAGCACATGCTTGCAACAGCCGCATCGGCAACCTTGCCCCGACCAAGCATGCCGCACCACAGCATCCACATGACTCCGACGAGCAGACGCACCAGGCTAGCTAGCAACAACACTGTTGTGTCGATCCGACGCGACATCTGTACCGGCAGTCGCTGACCGACAGCCGCACACGATGCTCCATCACAGCGCTGGCAGCCACGCATGGAGGCTCCATCGCAGCACATGCCATCCGCGCTCGCAGCACCCGTTGGCCTACAGCACCGGTGGTCCGACTCCGCTTGCCAGCAGCGCGCCCGCTTGCCGCGCGTGTAGATGGAGGAATTGTTGTTCTAGTCTGTAGGTAGGAGAAAGAAGGATGTGTGGAGGAGAAAGTCCCGGGAAGATAAGGTTAAAGAGAAAGAAGAAAAGGTTGTGGGCATTGGAAAGATCAGTGGGTGGGTGAAAGCACATTTGCTCCCTTGGTGGTTTTGGTAATTTATGCCAACATACATGTTGTTGGACTAATGCTTTTATCTAGTGAATTTCAGACAAGTTCAACAATGGCGTGGCGTGGACAAGAGGACGTGGAACCCCTTCAAAATGCTAAGGACAAGAATTGGCAAAGATCAAGACTCTACATTTTTGGTTTAGTGATCCAAGATCACATTGAGTCCATAGGAAAGCCAATACTATTAAAAGGGGATGCGGTGTTGCTTAATGGTCCTTTTGCTCAAGTGCTTAGTGACAGCATTCCTAAACCCTCAACCACTCTCTCAATCCCAAATATGTCCTAAACCTAAAGTCTAACTCGGCCCCACCGAAATTTCCAATCCGGCCCCACCTAGTTCATCCAAGACTTAGCCACTGCCAAACCCTAACAAATCGGATCCACCGAAATGGATCTCGGTCCCACCGAGATGGCCTTGCCAACTCTCTGTAATCGTTTGCATTTACTTCGGTCTCACCGAGTTTGCAAATCGGTCTCACCGAGATGGCTTGCCAACTCTCTGTTGCCTTATTGCTTCACTTCGGTCCTACCGAGTTGATGCAATTGGTGCCACCGAGATGAGGATTGCAAATCTAACCCATGTAGGAAGATGAACTACAAAAGATAGGATCTCTCCCAACTTCAACTCAAGAGCATCTACATCAAGTTCAACTACATGATGGACTTCACCAAATACCAATGTAAGTTCTCACATCTTAGAGAAGCTTTACTCAAAGACATGAGCTAAAGCAACTCAACAAGGTGTGAATACATTGAAAAGCTTAAAGGAAAAATGGCAACCCCATTTTGAGCTTAAACGTTGAGTATGACCTATGATCAAGTGTTTTCACTTGACTCCTAAGTCAAAATACTCTAACATAGGTGACCTAGTCGCCGACCCATCTAGATGAAGTTCTCTAGTGTCTCTTCTGCTTGTTCTCTTCTTGCTAGAGTGTTTCTTTTCAAAAAAAAAACTTCATCTAGACGTTTCTTTGCTTCTTTTCTGTTTCTTCTCTTTTAGCTTGATTCGCAGTTAATTCTTTGCAAATCCTTGTGAGATTTCCTTGCCTAGTGAGCTGAGTTGACAAAATATTCCATTGCATCAAACTCGGTTCCACCGAATTGTCTCAACTCGGTGTCACCGATTTTGACTGCTCTAAGGAATTTTCTGTCAAATTTTCCCTGAGTTTTTCTGCTCCAGCTCCACTCGATGATTCTTATCCTCTACATGCATCTAGCTGTATTTCTCAAGGACCAAACTCACTTAATCAATAACCTTGAAGACCCTTCTTGGAAATTGATGTCAAAGGGGGAGAGAGGAATACATCAAAGCTTAAGCTTATCTATTCAAAACAAAAGATGCACCTTACAAGAGGAGAGAATGTTACATGTTTCTAAGAGGGGGGAAACATGATTAGTGATTAGTTTGTTCTTTGGCCGTTCTAGTTTTCTCACCCTACCTACTCCCAATATCCATGTCATATTCGGGGGGAGAGGAAGTTCTTTAAGGGGAGACAACTATTTCTTTTGGGGACATGTCTGCTTCAAAGAAGTATTCACCTAGTGATACTCTCTTCTACATGTCATCCCAATCTTGGTTTCTTGTTGATCTTGTGTCTTTTTCTTGAAGAAATTATCTTGTGTTATCTAACCCTGTTTTCTCAAATGTATTTCTTCAGGTACTTGATCAAGAACTTCAAGGTAAGTATATGCATCACACTCATGTACATGGTTGACCTCTTGCTAAGTATATATTGTTTGCAAGGAGAAAATCTTGTACATGTGGATACCCTAATGTCACATATATATATTGCTCTGATGCATATAGCCAAGATACATGTTGCATGTATATTTCCCATAAGATATCATCATGTTATGCACATCTTCAGGGGGAGTTCAAGGGAGATCATACATGTTACATGTTTCCTTCAAAGCTTTCATACATACCTCTGCTAAATCTTTATTTAAAGCTTTGATGTATGTTGTCATCAATTACCAAAAAGGGGGAGATTAAAAGCACATTTGCTCCCTTGGTGGTTTTGGTAATTTATGCCAACATACATGTTGTTGGACTAATGCTTTTATCTAGTGAATTTCAGACAAGTTCAACAATGGCGTGGCGTGGACAAGAGGACGTGGAACCCCTTCAAAATGCTAAGGACAAGAATTGGCAAAGATCAAGACTCTACATTTTTGGTTTGGTGATCCAAGATCACATTGAGTCCATAGGAAAGCCAATACTATTAAAAGGGGATGAGGTGTTGCTTAATGGTCCTTTTGCTCAAGTGCTTAGTGACAGCATTCCTAAACCCTCAACCACTCTCTCAATCCCAAATATGTCCTAAACCTAAAGTCCAACTCGGCCCCACCGAAATTTCCAATCCGGCCCCACCGAGTTCATCCAAGACTTAGCCACTGGCAAACCCTAACAAATCGGATCCACCGAAATGGATCTCGGTCCCACCGAGATGGCCTTGCCAACTCTCTGTAATCGTTTGCATTTAATTCGGTCTCACCGAGTTTGCAAATCGGTCTCACCGAGATGGCTTGCCAACTCTCTGTTGCCTTATTGCTTCACTTCGGTCCTACCGAGTTGATGCAATCGGTGCCACCGAGATGAGGATTGCCCTAAGCCATTGCACTTCGGTCCATCCGAGTTGTTCGTATCGGTCCCACCGAGATTCCCAAAGTTCATATCTTTTACACAGTTCGGTGCTACCGAGATTATCGTTTCGGTGCCACCGAGTTGGGTCAAAAGTGTGTAACGGTTGGATTTTGTGTGGAGGCTATATATACCCCTCCACCCCATCCTTCTCAGTAAGGAGAGCCATCAGAACGTGCCTACACTTCCACCATTCATTTTCTGAGAGAGAACCACCTACTCATGTGTTGAGATCAAGATATTCCACTCCTACCATTTGAACCTTGATCTCTAGCCTTTCCCAAGTTGCTTTCCACTCAAATCCTTCTTCCACCATAGCCAAATCTGTGAGGAGTGATTGAGTGCTGGGAAGACTATCATTTGAATCACAAGAGCAAGGAGTTAATCAACAACACACCGTCTATTACCTTTTGGAGAGTGGTGTCTCCTAGATTGGTTAGGTGTCACTTGGGAGCCTCCAACCAGATGTGGAGTTGAACCAAGGAGTTTGTAAGGGCAAGGAGATCGCCTACTTCGTGAAGATCTACCCCGAGTGAGGCTAGTCCTTCGTGGACGTAAGCCATGGTGGAATAGACAAGGTTGCTTCTTCGTGGACCCTTCGAGTGTGGAGCCCTCCGTGGACTCGCGCAGCCGTTACCCTTCGTGGGTTGAAGTCTCCATCAACGTGGACGTACGATAGCACCACCTATCAGAACCACGCCAAAAACCACCGTGTCTTCATTGCGTTTGATCTTCCATACTCTACCCTTTACTTTCCGTACTATTGCATGCTTTACTATTTCCGCTGCTCAATCTCTAGATATGCATGTGTAGAAAGTATTGGAGTGATCTTAACTTGTGCCAAAATCTGCCTAAGTTCCAAGAGATATTAAAAACTGCTAATTTGGCTGGTTAGTAGTCTATTCACCCCCCCTCTAGACCCATCTCCTCGATCCTACAATTGGTATTAGAGCTTTGGTCTCCATTGCTTTGGTTTCATCACCATTGGAGGGAGATGGATATGTCTACGTTCGGGAGTATTAGACGTAGAGTGCCTATTCTCAATGGGGAGTATTACAACTTTTGGAGGGATGAAATGCTTGATATCTTTGATGAGTTTAACTTGAGCAAGTATATTCATAATCCTTATGTGCCCCCTATTGATCCCTTGCATCCTACTCATGAAGAGGAAATTGACATGCTTCGTAATCTTAGAACCGTCAATCTTATCATTAGAGGATTACCTAAGATTGTGCTTGGTTGTATGCGAAACTTTGCATGTGCTTATACTCTATGGCATGATTTAGAAAAGCAATATCACGATTATTCTCTAAAGAGTCTTGATAAGATTCTTCATAAGGTTGTTGCTTTTCACAAGATGAGTCCTAATGATCCTAAGTTTGATGATTGCTTGTTTGAGCTTCGTGATCTCATGCATGCCAGAGGAGATGTTAGAACTATTAGCAATATTATCATGGAAACTGTTAGAATTCATAAACTTGAACATTGTCATGATCATGAAACTAATGAATCTGTTAATCACATGCATGATGATGATGTTGAGCACGGCTATTATGATGAAGACGAAGACTTTGATATTGAATTTGAGAATACCATGAGGAATCTCAGTCTTATGGCAAATCTTCGAGATTATATGGCCGGAGGAAAAGAGTGGATTCTCGATAGTGGATGTACCGATCACATGACCGGAGATAGAGACATGTTTCGTGAGCTTACAAAAAATGATGGTCCACGCAAGTATGTGACTTTTGAAGACAACTCCAAGGGTAAGGTACTTGGCCTTGGTAAGGTGGCCATATCCAATGATAGCTCCATACAAAATGTTATGCTTGTTGAATCTCTTGGTTACAATCTTCTTTCCGTATCTAGACTAGCCGGTTTTGGTTTTAATGTTCTATTTACCAAAGTAGATTGCCAAGTGTTTCGCCAAGATAATCATAATATAGTCTTTACCGGCATTCGTAGAGGTGATCTATACATTGTTGATTTCACTAAGAGAGCCCAACCTCGTACATGTTTAATTGCAAAATCTTCTAAAGGTTGGTTATGGCATAGAAGACTTGGACATGTTGGTATGCGTAACCTTGATAAACTTGTTAAAGGAGATCACATTCTTGGAGTAAAAGATGTTATATTTGACAAAGATCGACTTTGTAGTGCTTGCCAAGCAGGAAAACAAGTTGGAGGAAGCCATCCCGTAAAGAACATTATGACCACGAGGAGACCACTCGAGCTACTTCATATGGATCTGTTTGGTCCCAACGCCTATAAGAGTCTTGGTGGTAACTCTTTCGGTTTAGTCATTGTTGATGATTTTTCCAGATTTACGTGGGTGTTCTTTCTTGATGACAAATCGCAGGTACAAAAGATCTTCAAGAACTTCGCAAGAAAAGCTCAAAATCAATTTGAAGTGAAGATCAAGAAGGTTCGGAGTGACAACGGAATGGAGTTCAAGAACGCAAATGTGGATACCTTTCTTGATGAGGAGGGTATTTCACATGAGTTCTCGGCTACGTACACACCTCAACAAAATGGAGTTGTTGAGAGGAAGAACCGTACACTTATTGAGATGGCAAGAACAATGCTTGATGAATACAAGACGCCAAGACATTTTTGGGCAGAAGCGGTTGAAACAGCTTGTCATGCAACAAACCGACTCTATCTTCACAAGCTTCTTGGTAAAACGGCGTATGAACTGCTCACCGGTAACAAACCACAAGTTGGATACTTTCGAGTATTTGGCTCAAAATGTTACATTCTTGATAAGCATCGTCGTTCAAAATTTGCTCCTAAATCTCATGAAGGTTTCCTACTTGGTTATGGATCGAACTCTCACACTTACCGTGTCTACAACAACTTCACTCGAAAAGTTGAAGAGACGATAGATGTGAAGTTTGATGAGACTAACGGCTCGCAAGTCGAGCAATTGCCACTTGATGTAGGAGATAAAGAACCATCGGAAGCAATCCAAGACTTGCCCATTGGCAAGATTCGCCCCGTGGAAGTAAAGGAGAGTATCTCGTCTATTCAAGTGGAAGCCCCAACTTCACATCAAGGTGAACGACAAGTTGATATGGAGGCATCCACAAGTGGAACACGTCAAGACGATGGGAATGAGGAAGTGCAACAAGATGATCCACCTCAACCTCCTTCTCCACCTCCACAAACAAACAACGACAACATCAACGAAGAAGAAGAAGATGATGATGAGGAGGAAGCCTCACCACAACCCAAGAAAAAGCTACCTCGAGTTAGAGCAAGAATCGACAAGGATCATCCCGTCGAACAAATACTTGGAGATATCCAAACCGGGAGAATTACTCGCTCTAAATCTCGTCTAGCTAACTTTTGTGAGCATTACTCTTTTATCTCTAGTGTTGAACCCTTGAAGGTAGAAGATGCTCTCAAGGACCCCGATTGGGTGAATGCAATGCACGAAGAGATACACAACTTTGAGAGGAACCAAGTGTGGACATTGGTTGAGAAGCCTAAGGAAGAGCAAAACATCATTGGAACCAAATGGGTGTTTCGGAATAAGCAAGATGAAGATGGACAAGTTGTACGCAACAAGGCTCGTCTCGTAGCACAAGGTTACACACAAGTCGAAGGTATGGACTATGGTGAGACCTATGCCCCCGTTGCAAGACTTGAGTCCATTCGTATTTTACTTGCTTATGCTAATCACCATGATATCACTCTTTATCAAATGGATATTAAAAGTGCCTTCTTAAATGGTAAAATTGAGGAGGAAGTGTATGTTAAACAACCTCCCGGCTTTGAGAATCCTAAGAAACCTAATCATGTGTACAAACTTCGTAAAGCCCTTTATGGTCTCAAGCAAGCCCCTAGAGCTTGGTACAAATGCTTGACAAAGTTTCTTCTTGAAAAAGGTTTTGAAATTGGGAAGATTGATTCAACTTTGTTCACTAAGAGGGTTAATGGAGAATTATTTGTATGCCAAATTTATGTTGATGATATTATCTTTGGATCTACTAACCCCTCTTTCAGTGAAAAGTTTGGAAGGCTGATGTCGGAAAAGTTTGAGATGTTTATGATGAGTGAACTCAAATTCTTTCTTGGTTTGCAAATCAAGCAAACTAGGGAAGGTACCCTTGTCTCTCAAACAAAGAATACCAAGGACTTATTCAAAAAGTTCAACATGCAAGGGAGTAAAGGTATGAAAACTCCCATGCCCACGAGTGGACATCTTGACTTGACCAAGGATGGCAAACCGGTTGATCAAAAGGTTTATTGATCTATGATTGGTTCATTACTATATCTATGTGCCTCCCGACCCGACATTATGCTAAGTGTGTGCATGTGTGCACGATACAAGCGGCACCAAAAGAGTGTCACCTTAAGGCAGTGAAAAGAATTGTGAGATTCTTGATACATACACCAAACTTTGGCATATGGTATCCCAAAGGATCTTCTTTCAATCTTGTTGGCTACTCCGATTCGGACTATGCCGGAGACAAGGTTGACAGAAAATCCACTTCGGGTACATGTCAATTTCTTGGTAGATCTCTTGTGTTTTGGTCCTCCAAGAAACAAAATTCCGTATCTCTATCTACTGCCGAAGCGGAATACATTGCCGCGGGATCATGTTGTGCTCAATTACTATGAATGACACAAACTCTTAAAGATTATGGTGTGCATGTGAGACATGTACCATTACTTTGTGACAATGAGAGTGCTATTAAGATAGCACACAATCCCGTGCAACATTCTCGAACTAAGCATATTGAGGTTCGTCACCATTTCATTCGAGATCATGTTGAGAAAGGTGATATTGACCTTAAACATGTTCGTACTGACAAACAATTGGCGGACATCTTTACCAAACCACTTGATGAGAAAGTGTTTTGTCACTTGAGAAGTGAATTGAACATCATTGATGCTTCAAACGTGAACTAGAGGTTCATGTGGATGCATACAAGGGCATGAGCATTCTTGACTAACCCATGATATCCTTCATGATCATTTTATATCTTGGACATTTTGCTCCCTTGTATGGTATCTAACTTTTTGTAGGTACTTGGACAAGCTTCATGTCACAAGATTGCATCACACTCTTATCTTGAGCAATCTTGTATAACTCAAGTATCAACAATTGATGGAGTAACAAGGAACAAGACAACCTAAACATATCCTTTGACAACATTTGAGTTTTGCTTCATTCTTGTCATTTTGGATATACATGTTGTTCCTTGCAAATTAACCCATGTAGGAAGATGAACTACAAAAGATAGGATCTCTCCCAAC
This sequence comes from Elymus sibiricus, assembly GCA_039707655.1. NCBI lineage: Eukaryota > Viridiplantae > Streptophyta > Magnoliopsida > Poales > Poaceae > Elymus > Elymus sibiricus. The sequence goes on along the minus strand of CM077670.1, from coordinate 152,493,379 downwards.
TTCAACTCAAGAGCATCTACATCAAGTTCAACTACATGATGGACTTCACCAAATACCAATGTAAGTTCTCACATCTTAGAGAAGCTTTACTCAAAGACATGAGCTAAAGCAACTCAACAAGGTGTGAATACATTGAAAAGCTTAAAGGAAAAATGGCAACCCCATTTTGAGCTTAAACGTTGAGTATGACCTATGATCAAGTGTTTTCACTTGACTCCTAAGTCAAAATACTCTAACATAGGTGACCTAGTCACCGACCCATCTAGATGAAGTTCTCTAGTGTCTCTTCTGCTTGTTCTCTTCTTGCTAGAGTGTTTCTTTTCAAAAAAAAAACTTCATCTAGACGTTTCTTTGCTTCTTTTCTGTTTCTTCTCTTTTAGCTTGATTCGCAGTTAATTCTTTGCAAATCCTTGTGAGATTTCCTTGCCTAGTGAGCTGAGTTGACAAAATATTCCATTGCATCAAACTCGGTTCCACCGAATTGTCTCAACTCGGTGTCACCGATTTTGACTGCTCTAAGGAATTTTCTGTCAAATTTTCCCTGAGTTTTTCTGCTCCAGCTCCACTCGATGATTCTTATCCTCTACATGCATCTAGCTGTATTTCTCAAGGACCAAACTCACTTAATCAATAACCTTGAAGACCCTTCTTGGAAATTGATGTCAAAGGGGGAGAGAGGAATACATCAAAGCTTAAGCTTATCTATTCAAAACAAAAGATGCACCTTACAAGAGGAGAGAATGTTACATGTTTCTAAGAGGGGAGAAACATGATTAGTGATTAGTTTGTTCTTTGGCCGTTCTAGTTTTCTCACCCTACCTACTCCCAATATCCATGTCAGATTCCGGGGGAGAGGAAGTTCTTTAAGGGGAGACAACTATTTCTTTTGGGGACATGTCTGCTTCAAAGAAGTATTCACCTAGTGATACTCTCTTCTACATGTCATCCCAATCTTGGTTTCTTGTTGATCTTGTGTCTTTTTCTTGAAGAAATTATCTTGTGTTATCTAACCCTGTTTTCTCAAGTGTATTTCTTCAGGTACTTGATCAAGAACTTCAAGGTAAGTATATGCATCACACTCATGTACATGGTTGACCTCTTGCTAAGTATATATTGTTTGCAAGGAGAAAATCTTGTACATGTGGATACCCTAATGTCACATATATATATTGCTCTGATGCATATAGCCAAGATACATGTTGCATGTATATTTCCCATAAGATATCATCATGTTATGCACATCTTCAGGGGGAGTTCAAGGGAGCTCATACATGTTACATGTTTCCTTCAAAGCTTTCATACATACCTCTGCTAAATCTTTATTTAAAGCTTTGATGTATGTTGTCATCAATTACCAAAAAGGGGGAGATTGAAAGCACATTTGCTCCCTTGGTGGTTTTGGTAATTTATGCCAACATACATGTTGTTGGACTAATGCTTTTATCTAGTGAATTTCAGACAACTTCAACAATGGCGTGGCGTGGACAAGAGGACGTGGAACCCCTTCAAAATGCTAAGGACAAGAATTGGCAAAGATCAAGACTCTACATTTTTGGTTTAGTGATCCAAGATCACATTGAGTCCATAGGAAAGCCAATACTATTAAAAGGGGATGAGGTGTTGCTTAATGGTCCTTTTGCTCAAGTGCTTAGTGACAGCATTCCTAAACCCTCAACCACTCTCTCAATCCCAAATATGTCCTAAACCTAAAGTCCAACTCGGCCCCACCGAAATTTCCAATCCGGCCCCACCGAGTTCATCCAAGACTTAGCCACTGCCAAACCCTAACAAATCGGATCCACCGAAATGGATCTCGGTCCCACCGAGATGTCCTTGCCAACTCTCTGTAATCGTTTGCATTTACTTTGGTCTCACCGAGTTTGCAAATCGGTCTCACCGAGATGGCTTGCCAACTCTCTGTTGCCTTATTGCTTCACTTTGGTCCTACCGAGTTGATGCAATCGGTGCCACCGAGATGAGGATTGCCCTAAGCCATTGCACTTCGGTCCATCCGAGTTGTTCGTATCGGTCCCACCGAGATTCCCAAAGTTCATATCTTTTACACAGTTCGGTGCTACCGAGATTATCGTTTCGGTGCCACCGAGTTGGGTCAAAAGTGTGTAACGGTTGGATTTTGTGTGGAGGCTATATATACCCCTCCACCCCATCCTTCTCAGTAAGGAGAGCCATCAGAACGTGCCTACACTTCCACCATTCATTTTCTGAGAGAGAACCACCTACTCATGTGTTGAGATCAAGATATTCCACTCCTACCATTTGAACCTTGATCTCTAGCCTTTCCCAAGTTGCTTTCCACTCAAATCCTTCTTCCACCATAGCCAAATCTGTGAGGAGTGATTGAGTGCTGGGAAGACTATCATTTGAATCACAAGAGCAAGGAGTTAATCAACAACACACCGTCTATTACCTTTTGGAGAGTGGTGTCTCCTAGATTGGTTAGGTGTTACTTGGGAGCCTCCAACCAGATGTGGAGTTGAACCAAGGAGTTTGTAAGGGCAAGGAGATCGCCTACTTCGTGAAGATCTACCCCGAGTGAGGCTAGTCCTTCATGGACGTAAGCCATGGTGGAATAGACAATGTTGCTTCTTCGTGGACCCTTCGTGGGTGGAGCCCTCCGTGGACTCGCGCAGCCGTTACCCTTCGTGGGTTGAAGTCTCCATCAACGTGGACGTACGATAGCACCACCTATCGGAACCACGCCAAAAACCACCGTGTCTTCATTGCGTTTGATCTTCCATACTCTACCCTTTACTTTCCATACTATTGCATGCTTTACTATTTCCGCTGCTCAATCTCTAGATATGCATGTGTAGAAAGTATTGGAGTGATCTTAACTTGTGCCAAAATCTTCCTAAGTTCCAAGAGATATTAAAAACTGCTAATTTGGCTGGTTAGGAGTCTATTCACCCCCCCTCTAGACCTATCTCCTCGATCCTACAGTGGGGAGGACGCGTGTCGCTCGCGCAAGGCGGTTGACGCCCGACGTATAATCAGCCGGTTGATTCAAATCGTTTTCCTATTTTATTTTACTAGCAAATATGCCCGTGCGATGCAACGGGAGAAAAAAAATCACCCCTTTATACACACATTGGACGATATCAGCAAATCTCTTGAAATCCTCACACAACAAACAACATGATAAATGGTGTTGCGCAAAAACATAATGGTTGGATGATTTTTGAAGTGTACTCAAGGTGTTTCCAAAAATCTGTATGGGCATAATTTCAAAAAATATGGAGATCAACATTAAGCCACTTGGTTACATAAAGCTCGTATCAACAGTGTCGTGTACATCATCGTATATTGGTTGGCTATATTGTGCACGATGGAAAATAGGATGACTATGTACCTATTGTAACCTTTAGCATATGGTAGTTGGTAGGAATCAATCTTTCGTGAGAGCAACAAACTATCATATCTACTCAAGTTAAATGGGGTAGGAAACATATGTAATAGGCATTTCAAAAATACCCCATATAGAGAAGGTATTAATTAAGGTTGCACCATAAACTTAATTTTAGAAATGATTAACATGCAAAATGATAGCATATTTAAAATCTACACATTTTTCTGAGGGATTTTCATATATAACTTGTTAAATTTGGAGTTAGGATTTGAAAGATATGAATATTTTAAAAAGCATTTGAATATACAAAAAAGAGAAGTGAAAAAAAGAGGAGCAGGCCCTGGGGTCGAACCCAGGTCTCCAAGGTCGTGGAGTAATGCTCTTGCCAATGGTCTGACTGTGTGGTTGTGGTAAATTAAGGATCGCATTGTATATAAACCTAAGGAAACGGCTTACGGGTGGCATAGTGGGTAATTCTTGTCAATTTCGAGGGTAATTTAGATGACGGTGAACGGGCAGAAGCAATACATGCTTTATTATTAGGTAAAGATTTTGCGATAAAACTTCTAATCTATTCATCTTCAATCAATCGTGGCAGTACAGTGAACACCAAAAATAAAACCTATCCAGATCCGTAGACCACCTAGCGACGACTACAAGCACTGAAGCAAGCCAAACGTGCGCCGTTGTCATCGCCCCTCCCTCGCCGGAGCCACGCAAAACTTGTTGTTGTAGACAATCAGGAAGTCATCGTGCTAAGACCTCATAGGACCAGCACACCAGAACAGCAACCGCCGCCGTTCAAGAGTAGCGTAGATCGGAAGGATCCAACTTAAAAACACACAAACATAGACGAACTACGATCAGATCCGAGCAAATCCACTAAGGACAGATCCGCTGGAGACACACTTCCACATGCCCACCGACGATGTTAGACACACCACCGGGACGGGGGCTAGGCGGGGAGAACCTTACTCCATCTTCAGGGAGCCGCCACCGTCTCGTCCGCCTAATAAAATTCGAAGAAACATCTAAAAACGAAGCCCTCTCGCTGGCAAGGGCCTGGATCCACCGCGCGCCCATGGCCCTAAGGCCACTGGAGATGAGGCGGACCGGCGGTGGTGGCGCCGGCAGGAGGTAGTGGAACCCTAGATTTATTTCGGGGAGGAGGCGGCTGCGTGTCTCTTGAATTAACCGTCTATCTATATATCTATACTAACTAGTTAAATGTTCGTGCGTTCCTACAGGCTTCAATTAGATTTAGCAAAAAGCAGCGGAAGAACAACATGGGGACCATCAGAAGATCAAAGAAAAAGAAGAAAACGGCAACCCTATTGGCTGTAGAACAACACTGCACTTGCACGGTGGATCGCCATCCACCCACAACAGGACAACGCATCTCTGACTCCGGCGGAGAACTACGGGGAACTAGGCAAGGCTGGCGTCATGGAAGATCGCCGAATAGACCACCTGTCGCCCATCATCGTACACCACCGGAGCCCGCACCGCAGCTTCGACTTCACAGCAACAAGCAACTGAGGTAATCTCACGGACACGCCGGGGAAGAGCCGACTACCACGACCAATGCCACGCCTCCAACAATGCTCACCACCGTCATCGTTGCCACAGAAGCCTAACCGCCCTATTCCCAGACGGACACAACCAAGCAGCATGAACAACATCCCCCACCTATCACTGGTCCCTTTGGCCGGTAAGAAGCTCCTGGAATGATGCACCAAAAGGTGTGATGCACGTCGCCATCATCTCCCGATCCCTGGGGATCAAGGGTTTCCCCCGAGTTTCCTTGCGTAGTGGAGCGAGTAGAAACGCCTCAGCGACGCCTTCCAGAAGGATGCGGCGCCCGCAGGCGTTGCCATCACCTGTCCCGACCCAAAGACCGGCAGCAAGGTCTTCACCCGATGCTGCACCGCCAACCACCAACCCGGGCCAGACCACCACCGCAGTCACACACCAGGCGGCCGCCGGCCCCACGCACCCAACATCCACTGCAACCACCTTCATATCTGGACGACGGGGCCCAGATCTCCATCGTTGCTACCAGCCCATGCCGGATAACCGCCCGCCCGATGCGCCCGACGGTCATCGCAACCACCCGTAGAACAGGACATCAGGCCCCGATCTGCCACATGTTTCCCCTTGGAGCCCATCAAGCCCACGGCCGCCGACGCACAGAGCCGCCTATAGCCCGTGCGCTGCCGAAGAACTCGCTCCCGCCTGACCCTTCTCCACTGCCGCAGCGCAGACTGTGAGCCCGCTCGGCGGAGGCCCTCCTCCGATCCAGCTGGAGCTCGCCCTGGCGCGGCGCGCCAACGCACCGCGCGACCGCCGCGTGCTCCAGCCTGCAGCTCGACGTGTCGCCGCCAGCCTGCGTCGCTCACCAGCACAGCTCCAGGCCAGAGGAGCTCTCTCATCGCTACGCCAGATCTGCGCCCTGCGCCCCGCGCGCCTGCACCTCCGTGAACCACCCCGAGCGCGCGCAGCCGCTCGAGCTCCCGTCGAAACCACCGGCCCACGCCAGCCATCTCCGGACAGAAGGAGGTAAAAGGGCCTCACCGCCACCGAGCCGCGCGGGCTTTGCCCGATGACTGCTGCCAGTGGCGGCAAGGGGAGAAAGGATGGTGGGTGGGTTGCTGGAGGCGGCTAGGGTTTGCTCTCGAGCTGCTCGCGGGAGCGACACGGGAGCGTAACCATCTGGTAATTTTGTTATCTGCCCCCAAAAGCAAGCTAGCTCTAGCGTTTAAGCAGAAGGGCATTCAATCAACAAGGAACACAACTGATGATAACCAGCGATACTATAATACATTCCTTTGCAATGAAGTAGCAACATCGTCACATCTGAAAATCACAAGGTTGCAAAAAAGAGAAGGTTGCAGCATTACCTAACTACCAAAAAATTGATAGAGAACAAACAAGATTGCAAGAGGTGTTGCATAACCAATATCTGAGAAAGATTGATGAACTTTCATTTGTGAAGCAAGGATACTAATAACTGGGAAGAAAGCAAGACAATACAACCATATGCCCGTGAGCTTGAAAATGGGAAAATAAGGGATGTTACCATCATCTATCTATTATCTTCACAACACACGACATGTATATAATAGTAATTTCGCATTTACTCCCTCCGTCCGCAAATAAGTGGACGTTTAGCACCCAAAATTTGTTCACAAAAGAGTGTACTTCTATCTTTCCAATGTACTTTAAAGTAGAAAAAAAATACTTCTCTCTAATCACACGGGAATCAAGACCAATAACATTCAACACATGCTCTCCTCACTTTCTACATGCACTTAGCTAATTGGAGGTGAGGTAATTAAAGAGAAGAGAGATGGTGTCTTGCACCTTCCTAATGCATTTTCTACTTCATTTCATAATTTGTCTTAAAAATTTCTATATGTCCACTTATTTGAGGAAGGAGTGAGTAGATATGAACTACGTCAACCATATGATCTCAAATTCAAATATTTGAATCCAGTTTATGTTGAATTCATATAATAATACATTTCAAGCTCTGACTAGATATTCGGAATCTAAACCATGTTTCATATGTATAATGTGTTTACTACACACAGTATATGGTCCCCCTCCCACACATACACACATTTAGATGTGAGCTGAAAAAGCCACGCATTATCTTAAATTCAAATTGTAGTCTCCATGGATCGATGCAATGTGATCAAACGATGCCTGCCATCGGTATCTCAAATTCAAATGATTTGAGCTTGTTCAATGTATATATGGTATAGTATGTCCAAAACCACACCACGCATATCTCCATTATATTCATGCATGGGTTACAAACACCATGATCTCTTATTAAAATATTTGAATCCACCTTTATATTGAACTAAGATCTGTGTGAGTCTTTTTACACCACCATTCCTCTTCTCTTCCTAGCCAGCACTAACTTTCTCACATGCACGTACACACACACTGCCCCCCTCTGCATTCTATCTATCTTGCACACATGTTGTCTTTCTTTTGGTCGGTCTCTCACGATCTCTAAGTCTCTCCATCTCCCTCTTTCCCACACACATCGATCGATATACCCCTTTAGTTAGGTCTGCCTACCACACACACATTGTCCCTTCCCCCCTCTCACCATCCGTGCCTCATGCCCTAACTCTGAGACGTGTGCGCGCACACACACATGCTCTCGCCCCCTCTCTTATTATTGATCTTGCACTCATACACTCATTTCTTCTCTCTAACTAGTAGGCCTCTCACACCATCTCCTAGGTAGCCGCACCCCCACCCTTCTCCCTCTCTTCATCTCTCCGGGCCTTCTTTCTCTCCTACACATGCATGGACACCGATCGATTTTCCTCTCTATATAGCTAGGTCTCTCCCTATTTTCTCACACACACCAGTCGATCTACCTCTCTAGTTAGGTCTCCCCCTCTTTCCCACATACATCGATCGATCTACCTCTCTAGTTAGGTCTGCATACCACACACACATCATCCCTCTCCCCCTCTCATCATCCATGCCTTCTGTCTTATCTCTCATACGCGCGCACCCATGCACGTTCTCGCCCCCTCTCTTCATCAATCTCCCACTCGTACACTCCTTCACAGTCTTCGTCTAATTGGTCTCTTGCACCATCTTCCAGCCCCCCTCCCCGCTCTCCCTCCGTCTCTTCGGGCCTTCTTTCTCTCTTACACGTGCATGCACACCGATTGGTCTCCCTGTATATATAGCTAGCCCCCCCTCTTTTCCACACACACCTATCGATATACCTCTCTAGTTAGGTCTCTGCCTCTTTCCCACACACAACTATCGATCTACCGCTTTAGCTAGGTCTCCTACCACACACACCCTACCCCTCTCACCACCCACCAGTAGGTCCTCCCGCCCTATCCCTCAGACGCATGCACACAGACACATTCGCCCCCTCTCTTTGTCGATCCCGCACTCGTACACTTCTTCCCTCTATCCGTCTCTATCGATATCTCACGCAGACGATCCCTCCCCTCTCTTCTCGTATATCTCCCCCTCCATATACATATATCTAGGCCTCTCGTTCACACACATTGCACTGACACGTATTCCCTCTCTATTTCTCACGCACACACGTACATATACTCACGAATATCTCGTGATTTCTCGCACACACCATCTCTATCTCTCCCTCTCTCTCTCTCTCTGACACACACACACACACACACACGTAGGTGCAGTACATGCACGAAGAGAAGAGGTGCAAGTATGCACCTCTTCCTTCAGACACATGTGCGGGTACACAATGGAGCACATTCCTATATGAAGAGGCAGCCCACGTGATAATTTGACATGTGTAGTAGTTTTTTTAGAAAGTGTAGTAGTTGTTGAATTACACTAGTGCAGAGACACCCTAAGACGACACATCTATCGCACACCACTCGACCGAACTGTGTGTGATGCATGAATCACAAACAGTATGGTAATAAACCGTCCCCATGAAAATGAACTGTGTGCGATGGCTGATCCATCAAGCACGATTCAGATAAGAGTTGCGCGTGCAATACGTGGCATACAGTTGATCCGTTCGAACTGTTTGCGATGAACCAAAATAACACAAACGGTTATCCAACTCAAGATGTGTGCGATAGACTACATATGGGTCACTCGGATGAACTATTTGCGATGATCCAGAATAACACAAATGATTTATCACAACAAGATGTGTGTGATACCCGATAAATAGGTCAGTAATCAGAATTGTGTGTGAAGACCGATAATAACACAGAAGATTCCTGCTAATAAGCTATGTGTGTTGTGGGCAAACGCTTACTAGTAAACAATTATCTGTGATTGTTGAAATCATCACCGACGAGTTTCTTAGTTTAATCATATGCAATGTGATTTGCTCTGTCTGCACAACATCTATGCTCTGTCTACATAACAACAACACACACACACACACACCCACACACACACACATACACACACACACACACACACACACACACACACACACACACACACACACACACACACACACACATATATATATATATATATATATACAGCCGGTCTATTTTGCCAATATTGGCAGAATAGTTATTCTGCCCACACTTCCGAACTGCACGCTCAACGCGAGGGCACTGCACTTTCTGAAGCAAACACACTGCAGTACTGAGACTAGTGAACTTCTCGTCGAAAAAACTGTACGCGGTGTTTTTCGGTACTGTTTTCGCTCCAGTTTTTAAACCGTTTGTCGGAATGAGGCGTGTAATATACCGTTGGAAAGCTATGGATTAGGCGCAACTTCGCCATGTTGAATTTTTTTCGAGATTCCTCGCGGTTTAAGAGCAGTTTCAAAAACGGTGGGCGCCCGACGAGTGGCAGCGAGCGTATTTTCGCTTTTTTTGCAAACTGCTTGTCGGAATGAAGCAAATGATACGCCGTTGGAAAGATATCATCAAGGCGTAACTTTTTCATATATATTACTTTCTCTAATTCCTTACGGTTTAAGAGCAGTTTCAAATTTACTAAATCGCGGAATTCTGTTTTTTCAAATTTTTGTAATTTTTCGGTACTGTTTTCGCTCCAGTTTTTTAACCGTTTGTCGAAATGAGGCGTGTGATACGCCGTTGGAAAGCTACGGATGAGGCACAACTTTCATATGTAGAAATGTTTTTGAGATTCCTTACGGTTTTAAATTAATTTTGAAAATGGTGCGGCGGACGACGGGTGGCAGCGGACGTTTTTCCGCGAATTTTTACAAACCGCTGGTCGGAACAATTCAAATGATACGCCGTTGGAAAGATATCGATGAGACGCAACTTTTTCATGTAGAACACCCTCTCTAATTCCTTACGGTTTAAGAGCAGTTTTGAAATTACCGAAATGCGGACACTCTGTTTTTCGCGACACCAAAATCGACGAGTGAACCGCATCGGACAGAAAACCGCACTTCTTCAGACTGAAAACCGCACTGCATCAGACGGGCAAGCGAACTTCATGGTTTTCTTTTTTTGAGATGTAAATTTTCCAAGCCGAGCAAGTAGACCGCGCTTCACGTCAGGCGTAAGTGAACCGCAACACTATCGAGAAGTGAACCACATTACTTTTCTTTGTCGTTTCGGTAACAATTTGCTGCACTTCACATTGGGCGTAAGTGAACCGCGACACTACCGAAAGTGAACCGCACGAGTTTTTTGTCTTTTTTCATACTTATTATTTTTTACGTGCGTAGACCGACCGAGTGAACCGCAGGGACTGAGGGAGTGAACTACATCTAATAAGAAGCGAGCTTCTTTCAGATGTTTCTAATAAGAATTCCGGCAAAAAAAATGTTTCTAATAAGAAGCGAGTGAACTACATCGGGCGTAAGTGAACCATAACACTACCGAGAAGTAAACCACGTTACTTTTTTTACGTTTCCCTAACATTTTTTTGCACTTCACATTGGGCTTAAGTGAACCGCAACACTACCTAAAGTGAACCGCAACACTCTCGGAGGTGAACCGCGTTAACTTTTTGGTATCGAACTTTGAATCTCTTTTTTAATCATCCCACAAACAAACAAACTTCATTAGAAAAAGAAGTGAACCTTCCATGGGAATTTATTTTTTTATTTTTTAAAAATGTGAACCACCGACCACCACAAAATGGAACCCATCATATTTTCTCCAAGTATATAGCATGAAAAATACCGTTCGACAACAAACGAACCGAGGGAACGATCAATAGCGAACTGCAGTCCACTTGATTTATTTTCTTAAAAAATACAAACAGACACAAAAACAGCGAACAACAGTGCACACGAACACGGGTGAGAAGCCGTTGTGGAAGCGCCTTGGAGTAGAGAACATCCTCTCCTCTCACTTGTCGGGTGCCAGCTCCGGCGGTGGACGGCGAACTGCATGTCAGGCAATGGCCGTTGGGCGAAGGGGACTGCACCGGCAACCAGCCAAACTGCATCAGGAGCGCATCTGCACTGGTCACTCGAGGATGCAGTTCTTTTTTCTCTTTTTTTGATGTTCTCCCCTCTCCGGCAAAAATCTGTAAACTGAACCGCAAGAACATGAATATACATTTGCAGTGCACTGGACGTTATCTTTCAAAAACAAACAAAAAACGAACTACAACAACAGCAACGCCGCTAAAGCGCACTGCACGCGCACCCTCCAGAGGACAGTGGCACACACGAAATAGAACTGCACTGCAACCGGGGGTGGAATCTTGCTGGAGACGAGCCTCGCCGGTATTATTCTACTAACACCACCTGGATGGGATGCGCACAGCGAACTGCACGACGTCGCCATCGGTACTGCATGCCGTGGGTGGCTGTGACCTCTCCGGAACATGAAGAAGGTGAGGTTGGGAGAGAGTTTGGGGATCCAGCCTACCGGAGGCGCCAGAGGCAGCGGGCGTGCGGGAGCCAGATCCGTCAGAAGTGGGGGGGGGGGTTGGAGCGAGATCCGCGAGGATCGACTTCGGAGCTACGTGTGGACTGCCAACGGCTGGAGGTGGCGGGGGCTCCTGGATCCACGCCGGAATTGAAGTGAGGGAAGGGGTGAGAACATGGGCGGCCGGAGCTATGGCGTAGGAGAGGGTGGGGCAGCGCGGGAGGGGCCGTGGCTGCCTCGGATCCAGCGTAGGGGAGGGTGGGGCGGCGCTGGAAGGGCCATTGCCGCGTCGGATCCGAGGCAGGGGAGGGTGGCCGGCGTGGGAGGGGCGGGGGCGCGCGAGGCCATGGATGTGGTGAGTTCAGTGCCGGGCGGCGGGATCGGGGGAGGTGTGGTCGGAGTGGGTGGGGGTGACCTCCGCGCGTCCGGGGAAGAAGGAAAGAGGGGAGGGAAGGGGTGGCGCCAGGGGAGTAGACTGGAGGGGGGCGGCGCCGGGGTAGGAGGCCGGAGGCAGGTGTCAGGCACGTGGCCGGCGGCGCGACCCTTGGCCCCCGGCGGCAGAAGCTAGGAGGTCGGGAAGAAGGTGTGAGATAGGTGGGTGGTTGTCCGGGCGGCCAGGGGGGATTTTTTATTTTGTAGCCGCGGTTCGTTTGGGGTGGGTAGGGTGATCGGTTCGGTGTTTTTGGCTGTGCTAAAGTGTTGGCAGAATAAGCATTTTCTGGTTAGAATAAGGTCTTAAGGGTGTTGGCAGAATAGACCCACCCTATATATATATATATACACACACACTTATAACAACATGATTGCATAACCAAAATAAACATCCAATTACATAACTGATTACAGATAACATTTGCACACCTCAATAAATAATTAGTGGCGAAGGAACCATAGCTCTCGCTTTGCATATGTGATGAATACTATTTGGAACAGACACATGTATTAAATCTGAAGCATTCGCGATGAGAAGGAATACATGTCGCTCGGCGAGTGTTTTATTCAGAGAAAAGCCTTGATGATTTTTTTAGTTAATTTGATAGGGTTGTATCAAAACACTCAATTGATCAAACCATAGATTTCATTCAGTCACACTGTGACTTTACATTCATACGAGAAAAATACAATATTAAAACAAAAATACTAATTGCGGCGGCGGCGGCGGCTTCCTGCGCGGCGTGCTGTGCCCGTGTTGGTATCCTCCGGGACGCCGTTTGTCAAGTCTTCAAGCCATCCCAGAAAGTTCTGGACTTCCGCCTCAAAGAGTCGGTTGACGCGCGATCGACGGGCGGGGGCGGGGGGATGGCCAGTTGCGGCGCTGCGAGGAAGCGGTCGACGATGGCATCCCATGCCGCCGAGGTGGGCACGGGCACGGGCGTGGTGGGTGCAGGCATGCGCACGGGGACCGGCGCGATGCTACTTGTACTCTGCATTGGTATTTCACCGAAGAGGAGAGGATGATGCAGTACAGTAGAGATAAGTATTTCCCTCGGTTAAGAACCAAGGTTATCAATCTAGTAGGAGAACCAAGCAAAATTCCGTTAAGCGCACCTGCACACACAAGAGCAAACACTTGCACCCAACGCAAATAAGAGGGTTGTCAATCCTCTTAGCGGTTATTTGCAAGGATTAAATCTTATTGAGGTAAATAGGTAAACTAAAATACTAATTAAAATAAAAGTAAATAAATTGCAGCAAGGTATTTTTAGGTTTTTAATATATGATAAAGTAGACCGGGGGCCATAGTTTTCACTAGAGGCTTCTCTCTTGAACACATAGCATACGGTGGGTAAACAAATTACTGTTGGGCAATTGATAGAAAAGCAAATAATTATGACGGATTCATGGCAATGATCATGTATATAGGCATCACGTCCGAGACAAGTAGGCTGACTCCTGCCTGCATCTACTACTATTACTCCACCCATCGACCGCTATCCAGCATGCATCTAGGGTATTAAGTATGAAACAGAGTAACACCTTAAGCAAGATGACATGATGTAGACAAAGTAAACTCAAGCAATATGATTAAAACCCATCCTTTTATCCTTAATGGCAACAATACAAATACGTGTCATGTCCCCTTCTATCACTGGGATTGAGCACCGCAAGATTGAACCCATCACAAAGCACCTCTCCCGTTGCAAGATAAATCAATCTAGTAGGCCAAACCAAATCGATAGATCGGAGAGAAATACAAAGCTATAATAATCATGCATAAAAGAGTTCAGAGAAGACTCAAATATTTCTCATAAATAATCTGATCATAAACTCACAATTCATCGGATCCCAACAAATACACCGCAAAAGAAGATTACATCGGATAGAACTCCAAGAACATCGAGGAGAACATGGTATTGAAGATCAAAGAGAGAGAAGAAGCCATCTAGCTACTAGCTATGGACCCGTAGGTCAGTGGTAAACTACTCACACATCATCAGAAGGGTAGCAAGGTTGATGTAGAAGCCCTCCGTGATGGATTCCCCCTCCAGCAGAGTACCGGAAAAGGCCTCCAGATGGAATCGCGGAAGAACAGAGGCTTGCGGCGGCGGAAAGGTTTTCTCTTTTGGCTCTCTGTTGGTTTGGGAATATTTGTGAATTTATAGCAAAGTAATTAGGTCAAGAGGTGCCACGAGGGGCCCACAAGCCCGGGGGCGCGCCCTCCAGGCTTGTCGCCTCCTCGTGACTCTTCTGGTCTTCTCCCGAAGCTTCCTGGGTCTCTTCTGGTCCAAAAAAAATTAATCCAAAGTTTTTTTCTCGTTTGGACACTTTTTGATAATGATTTTCTGAAAAGGCAAAAACAAGCAAAAAATAGCAACTGGCACTAGGCACTAAGTTAATAGGTTAGTCCCAAAAAAATGATATATAATGGCATATAATTGCATATAAAACATCCAAGATTGATACTATAATAGCATGGAACAATCAAAAATTATAGATACGTTGGAGACGTATCACGCAACAGGTGCAGGGGCGCGCACGGGCACATGCACGGGTGCCGGCGCTGACACGTGCGCAGGGAAGATCACTATGTTCGGCATAGGCGCTGTCAGGTACACAATCTCAAACGGGTCAGCGAGGACCTCGCTGACGCCCGCGGCTTCTAGCTTTGCGATGGTGCTCGGCGCCTGATACGTCCATTTTGCATCATGTTTTGCTACTGTTATTTATAGTATTTTTAATCAATATAACACTTTTTGGAGCAATTCTAATGCCTTTTCTCTCTTAATATGCAAGATCTACACAAGGAGGGAGAATGCTGGCAGCTGGAATTCTGGACCTGAAAAAGCTATGTCAGAGATACCTATTCTGCACATCTCCAAATGAGCTGAAATTTCACGGAGAATTATTTTGGAATAAATAAAAAAATACTGGAAGCAAGAAGTACCAGAGGGGGCCACCCAGGTGCCCACGAGGCACCAGGGCGCGCCACCCCCCCCAGGCGCGCCCTGGTACCTTGTGGGGCCCCTGGACAGCCTCTGGTCCCCATTTTCTGGTATATAAGTGCATTTGCCCTAGAAAAAAATATAGAGAAGACTTTCGGGATGGTGCGCCGCCGTCTCGAGGTGGAACTTGCGCAGGAGCACTTTTGCTCTCCGGCGGAGAGATTCTGCCGGGGAAACTTCC
Source organism: Elymus sibiricus (assembly GCA_039707655.1). Taxonomy (NCBI): domain Eukaryota; kingdom Viridiplantae; phylum Streptophyta; class Magnoliopsida; order Poales; family Poaceae; genus Elymus; species Elymus sibiricus. The sequence goes on along the minus strand of CM077670.1, from coordinate 152,478,031 downwards.
CTCCGGGAGGGGGAAATCGTCGCCATCGACATCACCAGCGATCCTCTCATTGTGGGAGGACTAATCTTCATCAACATCTTCACCAGCACCATCTCATCTCAAACCCTAGTTCATCTCTTGTATTCAATCTTTGTCTCAAAACCTTAGATTGGTACCTGTGGGTTGCTAGTAGTGATTATTACATCTCGTAGTTGATGCTAGTTGGTTTATTTGGTGGAAGATTATATGTTCAGATCTATTATGCTATTCAACACCTCTCTGATCTTGGGCATGAATATGATTTGTGAGTAGTTACTTTTGTTCTTGATGGTATGGGAGAAGTCTTGTCATAAGTAATCATGTGAATTTGGTATTCGTTCTATATTTTGATGATATGTATGTTGTTGATTCCCTTAGTAGTGTCGTGTGAACGTCGACTACATGACACTTCACCATCTTGGGCGTAAGGGAATGCATTGTGCAGTAGTAATTAGATGATGGGTTGCTAGAGTGACAGAAGCTTAAACCCTAGTTTATGCGCTATTCCGTAAGGGGCTGATTTGGATCCATATGTTTAATGCTATGGTTAGAGTTATCTTAATTCTTCGTTCGTAGTTGCGGATGCTTGCGAGAGGGGGTTAATCATAAGTGGGAGGCTTGTTCAAGTAAGAACAACACCCAAGCACCGGTCCACCCACATATCAAATTATCAAAGTAGCGAACGTGAATCAAACAAACATGATGAAAGTGACTAGATGAAATTCCCATGTGTCCTCGAGAACGCTTTACTTACTATAAGAAATCGTTCTGGCTTGTCGTTTGCTACAAAAAGGATTGGGCCAACTTGCTGCACTCTTTGCTACTATTGCAACTTGTCACTTGTTACAAATTATCTTACTATCAAACTACTCGTTACCGATAATTTCAGTGCTTGCAGAAACTACCTTGCTGAAAACCGCTTGTCATTTCCTTCTGCTCCTCGCTGGGTTCGACACTCTTACTTATCGAAAGGACTACGATTGATCCCCTATACTTGTGGGTCATCAAGACTCTTTTCTGGCGCTGTTTCCGGGGAGTGAAGCGCCTTTGGTGAGTAGAATTTGGTAAGGAAACATTTATATTACGTGTTGAAATTTATTGTCACTTGTCACTATGGAAAGTAATCCTTTGAGGGGTTTGTTCGGGGTATCTTCACCTCGACCGGAAACACAAATAGTTGCTCCTCAACCTACTGCACCTACTGAAAATACTTATTATGAGATTCCTCCGGGTATGATAGAGAAACTGCTAGCTAATCCTTATGCAGGAGATGGAACGGTACATCCTGATTTGCACTTGATCTATGTGGAGAAATTTGTGGATTGTTTAAGCTTGCAGGTTTATCCGGAGATGGAGTTAAGAAGAAAGTATTCCCTTTATCTTTGGAGGGAAAGGCATTAATGTGGTATAGGCTATGTGATGATACTGATACATGGGACTGGAACCGATTGAAACTGGAATTCCATCAGAAATTTTATCCTATGCATTTGGTTCATCGTGATCGGAATTATATATATAATTTTTGGCCTCGTGAAGGAGAAAGCATCGCTCAAGCTTGGGGGAGGCTTAAGTACATGATGTACACATGCCCCAACCATGAGCTCTCAAAAGAAATTATCTTACATAATTTTTATGCTCGGCTTTCTCATGATAATCAAACTACGCTCGATTCTTCTTCGACTGGCTCCTTTATGAAGAAAACTATTGAATTCAGATGGGATCTTCTGGAAAGAATTAAACGCAACTCTGAAGATTGGGAACTCGACAAAAGTAATGAGTCAGGTATAATACTTGAGTTCGATTGTGTTAAATCTTTTATGGCCATCGATGCTTTTCATAAGTTTAGCACTAAATATGGACTTGACTCTGAGATAGTAGCTTCCTTTTGTGAATCATTTGCTACTCATGTTGATCTCCCTAAGGAGAAGTGGTTTAAATATCATCCCCCTGTTAAAGAAAAGATTGAGGAACCTGTTAGTGTTAAAGAAGAAACAACTGTTTACCATGTTGATCCAGTTGTGCCTACTGCTTATATTGAGAAACCACCTTTTCCTGTTAGGATTAAGGATGTAACACCCCCATGTATTAGCAGCAGTGATCACCCTTTTGATAATGACAAGTCACCATGATTAATAGTGCTTGATCATCATTTGTTTCATATCTCATTTCAAATTCCAATTCAAATTGAAATTCAAATATAAATTGAAAATAAAAGTTGTTCCAATTTGGAAACTAAAATGTTCATAATATTGCAAATATTCCCAAAGCAATTATAAAAATAAACCCAACATTAATTGGATTAGTTAAATGACTCTAACATCATGAAACAGTACCAAAACAGAAGTATTGAATCCATTTTCATTTAAATAAATTTCAAATAAAAACATCTGGACTCCAAACCTTTTTCTGACGGTGCTAAATATGGCAACATATTTATGTGGCATAACTCCCTATTTTACAAAAGTTAATTTGGGGCCACACATTTTGCAAAACAGAAAAGCAAAAGGAGAAAACAGAAAACAGAAAAGAATAAAAGAAAAAGGTCGCAACACCTGGGCCTAAGTCAAACCAGAAAACGGCCCGGCCCAACTCCCCTTCTCCTTCCTACTGCTCACCCGCGGCCGCCCGCGCACGCCCGCGCCCGTCGCCGGCTCGCCGTTCCCGCCGCATCCACTCGCCCCCACGTTGCTACAGGAACCCTGGGGGATAAGATCGATGCCGTGGATCTCGGGGACACGGCCGAGATCTTCCCCCCCTCTCTCTCCCTCATTCGCTCTCTCTCTCCCCCGCACCCGAGAGCTCTCATCGCCGTTGCCGTCGAGGTCGCGGCCACCGCCTCCCTCTCGCCGCTGCAACGTGTCTACGAGCCCCGCCTCGCTCGGCTACGTCGGCTGGAGCCGTCCATTCGAGTAGGGCGCCCCCACACCGACCGCATCGAGCTCGCCATCTCGTCGGGCACCGCCGTCCACCGCCGTCGATCCCCTGCACTGCAGCTACTAAACCCACCACCGGACCACCATGCGTCCCCTAGGTGAGCTCCACCTTCTCTCTCCCCCGTCCGTGCTCCGTATCCACGGCCGTAGCTAGCTATGTGCGACGCGCCGCCATTGCCGTAGCCCCGCCTTGCTGTCGAGCTCGCCGCCGTTGCTCCCGACGTCGTCATGGCTGTCCGAGCTCACCAGTGTGCTTGGGGCACTCCCGTAGCACGGCCAGGCCCTTTCAAACCGCTCGCGTGCGTGCTTTTTGCCGTTCCTGCGTAGTGCCCGTAGACCACCGCCGCCGCCGTCGACGCTCCGCCCTGCTCCGGCCGTCTCCGACTGCGGCACCACCGCCAAACGACGCGGCGCACTCCCCTCGTTCGAACGCGACCTCTCGCGCGTGATTTGGTGCCCTGTACACGAAATCCGACCGCCGCCCAACGCACGCCGCCGCGCGTAGTGCTCGCCGGAGCTGTCCCGGCGCCGGCGCCGACGGCGCTAATGTGGCGCCCACGTGGCACCACCCTGGGCCACTGACGTGTGGGCCCAGTGGGACCGTTGACCTGGTTGACCCAGTCAACTGCTGACTGGGCACCCGTGGGCCACTGACATGCGGGCCCCACCCCGTTTAAACGTTTTTAAAATAAATAAAAATGCTAATAAAAATGTTAATTAATCTGTTAGTTAATTAGTTAAATAAACAGTCACTAACAGTGGGTCCCACTGGTTAATTAGTTAAATTAGTTAGTTTAATCTACTGTTTATTTAGTCTAGTCTATGACAGATGGGCCCCACCTGTCAGGTTGACCAGTCAACCGGCTGGGTTGACTGCTGACGTCATCATGATGTTCTGCTAACGTCACCTAATACTGTTTCGGATAATTCGAATTAAATAATTCCAGAAATTCCAGAAAATGATTAAACTTTGAAAAATCATATAAATTAAACCGTAACTCGGATGAAAATAATTTATATAGGAAAAACGATTAGAAAAATATGACAAATACGAATATCCTACCCACATACCTGCCACACCTCTCTAACATACTGAACATGGAACTTTTTGCCCGTATTTGATAGATGAATAGTGCATGACCTTAATAAAATAATTCCAGATAAATTCCTAACTTATCTAAAACAATTAGGTAGGCATTATATCACCTCTGCATATCATTTAGGCATGTCATGCATCGCTGTCGCATTGTTGCTGTGAATTTATTGTTTCTTCCCCCTCCTTCACTCCCGATAGACGCCGAGACCGCCGCCGACGCAGCTGAGTACGACTACGCTCCAGACGAGCAGCCTTCAGACGACCAGCCCCTCTCAGCAGAGCTTCCAGGCAAGCAAAACCCCCTTGATCATCCAGATACCGCCCATTCCTTCTCTCTTATGCTTGCATTAGAATTGCTTCTGTTGTTATTCCGATAGCTCCTAATCTGATGCATAGCCTAATTTTGTCGCCTGCTGTTTATACCTATCTGTTGTCCCATGATGCTTAGTTAGCTAGGCTATTGATTCATCTGTGTCCTTCACCCTTGTCCGTTTTGCCATGCTTGTTATCGGGCCGTGATCACTCTGGGTGACGATCACGGAAATGTTTACATTGCAATACTTAAACTGTTAAAGTCGTGCTGGCCCCAAGGGTGCCCGCGAGAGAATACTATTAAAGACGGGTCTGCTCCAAGAGGACCCGCGAGTCGTGTGATATCAAGTCAGAGCGACAGGAACCCTGTTCGTCTCTGCGAGTTACTAAATACGCCTAACGGATTTGGGTATTTGATCTGAGTGGGTCGTTAACCCTATACGCACTACCACCATGTGGGATAATGGTTATGGGACCCTCTACGTCGTATGTATCAGCCGAAGCTCTTCAGACGTGACAGCTCAGAGATGCGGGTTGATCGTTGGGGTGGGCTGGTTACGTCACTGGTGTATTCAGTGTCGCGCCTGGGCCCCGACCAGCCACGTAACGTGCAGGAGTGCAAAGGGCGATGGCCCAAGACCCCTTCGCACTTAGGATTTAGACCGGCGTGTTGACCTCTCTGCTGAGCCTAGGTAGGACTGCGTCGTGTCGATTACCCGAGGTCGGGTATTACCCAGCAAGTGTGTCCGGCCAGATGTAATCGAGCGTGTTGGGTAACAGTAGTGCACCCCTGCAGGGAAGTAATCTATTCGAATAGCCGTGTCCACGGTAACAGGATGCTCGGAGTTGTATCTTGATCCGCTACAACTACAAATGGATACTGTTACAATAATAAATTGTTACTACTGCTCTCGGGATCACTTTCTCGTAGGGTAGACGAGGAAGGATCTCAGAGCATTTCTAAAATATGATTGCTATTATATGTTACTATACTCTACTCTCTCCTGATGCTGCAAGAATGCTTCAAGATGCTAGTCTTCGATAGGCTATGCCTCTCCCCCTCTATTCCAGCATTTCTGCAGTTTAGTCCAAAGATATAGCCCCATTCCTTTGATACCAATGCATAATTAGTATAGTTCTGATGTCAGTCTTGCGAGTACTTTGGATGAGTACTCACGGTTGCTTTGCTATCTCTTTTTCCCCCATACCCGGTTGCTGCGATCAGACGATGGAGCCCAGGAGCAGGAGATCCCCGGAGGCCACTACTACTACGTTGAGCCCGCCGACCAGGAGTAGTTCGGAGGCCCTAGGCAGGAGGCCTTCGCCTTTTCGATCAATGTCGCTGTTTGTGCTAGCCTTCTTAAGGCAGACTTGACTAACTATGTCTGTACTCAGATATTATTTGTTTGTATGACTTATGTATTCGGGTCCTCGTGACCCCTGGTTTGTAATATGAAGATTTATGATTAAATTTGAGTTTAGAGTTGTGTTGTGATATCTTCCCGTGAGTCTCTGATCTTGAGCGTGCACGTTTGCGTGTATGATTAGTGCACGGTCGAGTAGGGGCGTCACAAAGGAACATGCTAAAGCTTCAACTGTGGTTAACAAAAGTAATATTAGAGCACCTAGACCCTCTGAACAAATTAAAGTTGAACCTGATGTTGCTATGATTAAAGATCTCTTAGTCGATAATATAGATGGGCATGTTATTTACTTTTGCGAGGAGGCTGCTAGAATTGCTAAACCTGTTAGAAATGAACGAGATATGTTAGACAAGAACAAGCCCGTAGTTGGCATGCCTATTATTTCTGTTAAGATTGGAGATCATTGCTACCATGGTTTGTGTGATATGGGTGCTAGTGTGAGTGCTATTCCATTTTCCTTATATCAAGAAGTACTACATGAAATTGCACCTGTTGAGATTGAAGATATTGATGTTACTATTAAGCTTGCGAATAGAGATACTATTACACCACTTGGGATTGTTAGAGATGTTGAAGTCTTGTGTGGCAAAATGAAATACCCTACTGATTTCTTAGTACTTGGCTCACAACAAGGTAATTTTTGTCCCATTATATTTGGTAGACCTTTCTTGAATACCGTTCATGCTGAAATTGATTGTGTTAAAGAAAAGGTTCGAGTTAAGTTTGGTGATATATCTCATGAGTTTAATTTCTCCAAGTTTCGTAGATAACCTCATGATAAAGAATTGCCTAGTAAAGATGAAATTATTGGTCTTGCTTCTATTGCCGTACCTCCTACTGATCCGTTAGAACAATATTTGATAGACCATGAAAATGATATGAATATGAATGAAAGAAATGAAATAGATAGGATGTTCTTTGATCAACCACCTATCCTTAAACATAATTTGCCTGTTGAAACTCTTGGAGGCCCTCCTTCGCCTAAAGGTGATCCTGTATTTGAACTGAAGCAATTGCCCGATACATTGAAATATGCTTATCTTGATGAAAAGAAGATATATCCTGTTATTATTAGTGCTAACCTTTTAGTTCATGGAGAAAAGAGATTACTAAAAAGTCTAAGGAAGCACCGAGCTGCTATTGGATATACTCTTGATGATCTTAAGGGCATTAGTCCCACTCTATGTCAGCACAAAATTAATATGGAGCCTGATGCTAAACCAGTTGTCGACCACCAACGACGATTAAATCCTAAGATGAAGGAGGTGGTAAGAACCGAAATATTAAAACTTCTGGAAGCAGGTATAATATATCCCATAGCTGATAGTAGATGGGTAAGTCCTGTTCATTGTGTCCCTAAGAAGGGAGGTATTACCGCTGTTCCTAATGATAAAAATGAACTCATTCTACAAAGAATTGTAACTGGTTATAGGATGGTAATTGATTTTAGAAAATTAAACAAAGCTACTAGAAAAGATCATTACCCCTTACCTTTTATTGATCAAATGTTAGAAAGATTGTCTAAGCATACACACTTTTGTTTTCTAGATGGTTATTCTGGTTTTTCTCAAATACCCGTATCACAACCCGATCAAGAGAAAACCACCTTTACTTGTCCTTTTGGAACTTATGCTTATAGACGTATGCCTTTTGGTTTATGCAATGCACCTGCTACCTTTCAAAGATGTATGACTGCTATATTCTCTGACTTTTTTGAAAAGATTGTTGAGGTTTTCATGGATGATTTTTCCGTTTACGGAACTTCTTTTGATGATTGCTCGAGTTTTGCAGAGATGTGAAGAAACTAATCTTGTCTTGAATTGGGAGAAGTGCCACTTTATGGTGAATGAAGGCATTGTCTTGGGGCATAAAATTTCTAAAAGAGGTATTGAAGTTGATAAAGCTAAGGTTGATGCTATTGAGAAAATGCCATGTCCTGAAGATATTAAAGGTATAAGAAGTTTAGTTGGTCATGCTGGTTTCTATAGGAGATTTATTAAAGACTTCTCTAAAATTTCTAGGCCTCTTACCAATCTTTTGCAAAAAGATGTTCCATTTGTTTTTGATGATAATTGTCTAGAAGCCTTTGAAACACTTAAGAAAGCCTTAACCACTGCACTATTGTTCAACCACCTGATTGGAACTTGCCTTTTGAAATTATGTGTGATGCTAGTGACTATGCTGTTGGTGCTGTTCTAGGACAGAGAGTTGATAAGAAATTAAATGTTATCCATTATGCTAGTAAAACTCTAGACAGTGCCCAAAGAAATTATGCTACTACTGAGAAAGAATTTCTAGCAGTTGTGTTTGCATGTGATAAATTCAGATCTTACATAGTTGGTTCTAAAGTAACTGTTCACACTGATCATGCTGCTATTAAATATCTTATGGAAAAGAACGATGCTAAACCTAGACTCATTAGGTGGGTTTTATTGCTACAAGAATTTGACTTGCATATTATTGATAGAAAGGGAGCTGAGAATCCCGTAGCAGATAATTTGTCTAGAATTGAAAATGTTCTTGATGACCCACTACCTATTAATGATGATTTTCCTGATGAACAATTAGTTGTCATAAATGCTTCTCGTACTACTCCATGGTATGCGGACTATGCTAATTACATTGTTGCTAAATACATACCACCTAGTTTCACATACCAACAAAAGAAAAGTTCTTCTTTGATTTAAGACATTACTTCTGGGATGACCCACATCTTTATAAAGAAGGAGTAGATGGTATTATTAGACGTTGTATACCTGAGCATGAACAGGAACAAATCCTACGGAAGTGTCATTACGAGGCTTACGGAGGACACCATGCGGGAGACAAAACTGCACACAAGGTATTGCAATCTGGTTTTTATTGGCCTACTCTTTTCAAGGAAGCTCGTAAGTTTGTCCTATCTTGTGATGAATGTCAAAGAATTGGTAATGTTGGTAGACGTCAGGAAATGCGTATGAATTATTCACTTGGTGTTGAACCATTTGATGTTTGGGGATTTGATTATATGGGACCTTTTCCGAAATCCAATGGGTATACTCATATTTTAGTTGCTGTTGATTACGTTACTAAGTGGGTAGAAGCTATTCCAACTAGTAGTGCTGATCATAACACTTCTATTAAAATGCGTAAAGAAGTTATTTTCCCGAGGTTTGGAGTCCCTAGATATTTAATGACTGATGGTGGTTCACATTTTATTCCTGGTGCATTCCGTAAATTGCTCGCTAAATATGATGTCAATCATAGAATTGCATCTCCCTATCACCCTCAAACTAGTGGTCAAGTTGAATTGAGCAATAGAGAAATAAAATTAATTTTGCAAAAAACCGTCAATAGATCTAGAAAGAATTGGTCTAAGAAACTTGACGATGCATTATGGGCTTATAGGACTGCTTATAAAAATCCTATGGGTATGTCTCCTTATAAAATGGTTTATGGAAAAGCATGTCATTTACCTCTTGAGTTAGAACATAAAGCATATTGGGCAATTAAGGAACTAAATTATGATTTTAAACTTGACGGTGAAAAGTGGTTATTTGATATTAGCTCATTAGATGAATGGAGAACCCAAGCTTATGAAAATGCCAAATTATTTAAAGAAAAAGTTAAAAGATGGCATGATAGGAGAATTCAAAAACGGGAATTTAAAGTAGGTGAGCAAGTTCTATTGTACAATTCTCGTTTGAGATTCTTTGCAGGAAAACTTCTCTCTAAATGGGAAAGACCGTATATCATCGAAGAAGTTTATCGCTCCGGAGCCATCAAAATAAATAACTCCGAAGGCACTAATCCGAGAGTGGTGAGTGGGCAAAGAATTAAGCACTATATTTCAGGTACCCCTATTAATGTTGAAACTAGTATTATTGAAACAATTACACCGTAGGAATACATAAGAGAGACCTTCCGGAACACTCCAGAACCCTGAAAAGGAAGAGTATGTGATACGGTAAGTAAACCGACTCCAAAAATTCCATAAAAATATTTTCTGTCAGTTTTGGAATATTAGAAAAATACAAAAATAAGAAACAGCCGAGGGGACCCACCTGGTGCCCACGAGGCACCAGGGCGCCCCACCCCCTGGCGCGCCCTGGTGGCTCATGGGCCCCACGTGAGCTTTCCCGACTCCGTTTTCTTCTGGATTACTTGTTCTGCAAGATAAACAATCTTTATATATACTCCCGTATGTTTTTACCACCGTATTGCAGAAATCTCCTCTGTTCTTGTTTCGTGCTGTTTTCTGTCAGATTTCGAGGCCAGGCATCATGTCCTCCTCTTCTTCCAACAATGTGGGAGACGACGCTTGGTTGCTGTAGATGGAGCTTAGGAGGGAGGAGGAAGGAGAGGTCACCATGGGCGAGGGTGATGGAGATTCGCTTGAGGTCCACCCTCCGGCTTCCGAGAGGGGCACCCTTGCCGGTATCTCCACAATCCCGAATCCTCATCAAGCCATGAGAAGCATTACAAGCCATGGGATTCCAGAGGTTCAAGAAGGGCTTCCCCCTAGAAGGCCCTTACACAGGTTACATCAGAACAATTTTCATAATTTGGTTCACAATTATGGGGTTGAAAATACTTCTCATAGACACATACCCTCCAATTGGGACATCTCTCGTCCAAGTGAAAGTGATGCAGGAAAGAATGCTTGGGGCCCAGAGAATAAGCATATTATGGCCGAAGTCCAAAGGAATACAGAGATGATACAGCATGTGCTCCGGGAAATCCAGAGCCTAAAGGAGATCCTAATTAATGTCATGGAGGACAAGCCCATCACTTCATCACCACCACCATCACCGAAGAAGGAGACTTGATCACATGGGTATGGGCACTCCCCTTGGCTTGTGCCAAGCTTGGGGGAGGTGCCCCGGTATCGTATCACCATCACTTTTATTATCTTTACCTATTTTTAGTTCGATCCTTAGTTATTTCGTGATCTAGTTGAATAAAAGTTTAGTATGATCTATTTTCGAGTGTTAGCTTCATGATCTATCTATGTAATCGAGTTGAGAGTTATATAATAAAGAGTAGTTTGAGTTTTTGCTCCTTTACTTTCATGTTCCAATTCTAGCAATGAAAATAATGGAAAAGATCATATGCTAATCCTATGGAAAGTAATGAAATTACATAAAGAAAAGTATAAGTGGTAAAATTTATTGGAAGTTAACAAACATAGCATTAGTCAATGATGCAATTCATGAAAGAATTAATAAGGGAAGAGAAGATTCACATGCAAATATACTATCTTGGACATCTTTTATGATTGTGAGCCCCCATTAAGTATTTTATGCCAAATTGTTGACGTTGGACAAGGAAGACAACGTAATGAATTATGTTTGTTCATATTCACATAGAAGTTATATTGTTATAGATCCTCCAACATGTGGTGCTTGCCCAATATCTTTGCTAGCCAAAAATCCGCACCAAGTAGAGATACTACTTGTGCATCCAAAACTTTTAAACCCAGTTTCATGTCATGAGAGTCCACTATATCTACCTATGGATTGAATAAGATCCTTCAAGTAAGTTGTCATCGGTGCAAAAAGCAATAAAAATTGCCTCTAAACATGTCTGAACTTTTATTGTAAGGGAAATAAGCTTTGTACGAACTTGTGATGGTAAAGAAATAAAAGCGACAGACTGAATAATAAAGGTTGCTATCACAAGGGGCAATATAAAGTGATGTTCCTTTGCATTAAGAGCTCTTGCATCCAACAACAAAAAGCGCATGACAACCTCTGCTTCTCTCTGCGAAGGGCCTATCCTTTACTTTTATGTATTTACTTTTTATGCAAGAGTCAATAGTGTTCTCCTCTACTTCCTTTTTATTTTTCTCTTTTGTAAGCATCATGTGGTGGGGAAAGATCTAAGCATATATATCCAGTTGGATATGAGTGATCATGAGTTATTATTGTTGACATCACCCTTGAGGTGAATAAGTTGGGAGGCGAACTCACAAGCCCCTATCTTTCTATGTGTCTGGCTGAAACTTTTTGTTCCATATATATATCGTGAGTGTTAGCAATCATAGAAGACTAAATGATGGTTGAGTATGTGGACTTGCTAAAAAGATCCTACATGAGACCCTTCCTAAAAGTATGATGAATTGCAATTGCATTGTTGACTGAGAACATAGTTTGTTAGTTTTCAAGAAAGTTTATGCCTTATACTCCATTGTTGTGATGAATTGTTACTTGCTCATGAGAAGTTTATGATAATAAATATTGCTGTTATAATAATGATCATGATGCTACTATGTCCGTATTTTGTTTTTATCGACACCTCTCTCTCTCTCTAAACATGTGGACATGATTATTGATATCGGCTTTCGCTTGAGGACAAGCGAGGTCTAAGCTTGGGGGAGTTGATACGTCCATTTTGCATCATGTTTTGCTACTGTTATTTATAGTGTTTTTAATCAATATAACACTTTTTGGAGCAATTCTAATGCCTTTTCTCTCTTAATATGCAAGATCTACACAAGGAGGGAGAATGCCGGCAGCTGGAATTCTGGACCTGAAAAAGCTATGTCAGAGATACCTATTATGCACATCAATGAGCTGAAATTTCACGGAGAATTATTTTGGAATAAATAAAAAATACTGGAAGCAAGAAGTACCAGAGGGGGCCACCCAGGTGCCCACAAGGCACCAGGGCGCGCCACCCCCCCAGGCGCGCCCTGGTACCTCGTGGGTCCCCTGGACAGCCTCTGGCCCCCATTTTCTGGTATATAAGTGCATTTGCACTAGAAAAAATATAGAGAATACTTTCGGGATGGTGCGCCGCCGTCTCGAGGTGGAACTTTGGCAGGAGCACTTTTACTCTCCGGTGGAGAGATTCTGCCGGGGAAACTTCCCTCCGGGAGGGGGAAATCGTCGCCGTCGACATCACCAGCAATCCATTCATCGTGGGAGGACTAATCTTCATCAACATCTTCACCAGCACCATCTCATCTCAAACCCTAGTTCATCTCTTGTATTCAATCTTTGTCTCAAAACCTCAGATTGGTACCTGTGGGTTGCTAGCAGTGTTGATTACATCTCGTAGTTGATGCTAGTTGATTTATTTGGTGGAAGATTATATGTTCAGATCTATTATGCTATTCAACACCTCTGTGATCTTGGGCATGAATATGATTTGTGAGTAGTTACTTTTGTTCTTGAGGACATGGGAGAAGTCTTGTCATAAGTAATCATGTGAATTTGGTATTCGTTCGATATTTTGATGATATGTATGTTGTTGATTCCCTTAGTGGTGTCGTGTGAACGTCGACTACATGAAACTTCACCATCTTGGGCCTAAGGGAATGCATTGTGGAGTAGTAATTAGATGATGGGTTGCTAGAGTGATAGAAGCTTAAACCCTAGTTTATGCGCTATTTTGTAAGGGGCTGATTTGGATCCATATGTTTAATGATATGGTTAGAGTTATCTTAATTCTTCGTTCGTAGTTGCGGATGCTTGCGAGAGGGGGTAATCATAAGTGGGAGGCTTGTTCAAGTAAGAACAACACCCAAGCACCGGTCCACCCACATATAAAATTATCAAAGTAGCGAACGCGAATCAAACAAACATGATGAAAGTGACTAGATGAAATTCCCATGTGTCCTCGAGAACGCTTTACTTAGTATAAGAAATCGTTCCGTCTTGTCCTTTGCTACAAAAAGGATTGGGCCAACTTGCTGCACTCTTTGTTACTATTGCTACTTGTCACTTGTTACAAATTATCTTGCTATCAAACTACACGTTACCGATAATTTCAGTGCTTGCAGAAACTACCTTGCTGAAAACCGCTTGTCATTTCCTTCTGCTCTTCGTTGGGTTCGACACTCTTACTTATCGAAAGGACTACGATTGATCCCCTATACTTGTGGGTCATTAGCGCCCAGCCCGTCAATGCCACGGGGATGGTCGCTGACGCGGGTGCGGGAATGGGAGCTGGGACGGGCGCAGGGGCAGCATCCGCCGTGGCCTCGTTCATGGCCATGTTCATGAGGTCCCATTCCTCTTTATTTTCTATCTCCTCCGACTCAGAGCCGACTTCACCAAACAGGAAGACTAGGGGCAGATGATCCTTGTGTGCCATGGCGTAGGTGGAGGTCTGGATGATAGGAGGTGGGCGAGAGGGGAATCAGAGGCGAAGATAGATGATTGCGTAGAGCGAGCGGGCGGTAAGGCCGCTTATTAAATAGCGACTCCAGCGCCATTAATGGGGCAGTTCGAAGCGAGGCGGGCGACGGATGGAGGTCAAATGCGCAGCTGACTGCTCGCACGCCTCCTGTCTACTCAGACAGTTGCCCGCACGGCACCTCCTATCCAATAAATAGTGGGACGCATGGCGACACGTATATAGTTGGCATAACACCCACGGTTTAAATAATACAACCGTTTGCGATGATAACGTGACAACTCTTTGTTCCAAAATGCCTTTGTTGGCTGATAATGTGTACACCTTCTCTCAAATTGGACACGAAAAATACCACGGCATATTTGTGCAATATAATGACACCATGCCCAATTTCATGTGAGTTTTGGATTTATTTGAATTTAAACCAATATTCTCAATGTTGGCTCCAGGAAAAAAAATTAAAACTTGTCTCAAATTGTAAAACAAAAATTACCATGGCCTATACGTGCCATGTCATGACACCATGCCAAGTTTCATGAATTTCAAGCGAGTTTTGGATTTACTGGAATTTAAAAACCAAGATTTTCAATGTTTGCGGCCGAGCCACGACGCCGAGATGTTTGAAATTCATTCCCATTTATTGACTTTTCAACCCATTTTGGTGCACTGTAGCATGTGCATGTAGTTCAAATTTGAATTATGCATATTAAATGCCTAGAAAACTCAATTAATGTATAAAAAGGCTAAACGGACCCTAAATAATTCCAAATTTTAACACGGCGCTCCTATTGGTCTATGTTGCCTCTAGAAAAAAATCAAGGGAAGAACAGGCAGCGTATGTCGTTTCGCCCACAAAGGTGACACGTTCCCTATCGGAACAACGAGGCTTCTTGTGAGAAGCTCCGGGTTGTAAGAAGCTTATACCAAAACTTGTCCCAAATTGGACAATTTTTTTACCACAACATGTTGTTGTCATGTCATGACACCCTTCCAACTTTCATGAATTCCAGGCGAGTTTTGGATTTACATGAATTTAAAAAACAAGATTCCCAATGTTTGCGGCCGAGCCATGACGCCGAGATGTTTGAAATTCATTCCCATTTCTTGCATGGGACCTAAACATGCACTCAAGGACACATATATGATTTTTCAAACCATTTTGTGCACTGCAGCATGTGCATGTAGAATTATGCACATTAAATGAATAGAAAACTCAATTAATGTATAAAAAGGCCAAACGAACCTGAAGAATTCCAAATTTTAACATGACACTCCTATTGGTCTACGTTACCTCTAGAAAAAAGTTCAAGGCGAGAAGAGGCGGTGAATGTCATTTCGGCCACAAAGGTGACACGTTCCCTATTGAAACCACGAGGCTTCTTGTGGGAAGCTCCGGGTTGTAAGAAGCTTATACCAAAACCTGTCCCAAATTGGACAATTTTTTTACCATAGCATGTTGGTGCCATGTCATCACACCATGCAAAGTTTCATGAATTTCATGCGAGTTTTGGATTTACAGGAATTTAAAAACCAAGATTCTCAATGTTTGTAGCCGAGCCACGACGCCGAGATGTTTGAAATTTATTCTCATTTCTTGCATGGGACCTAAAAATGCACCCAAGGACACATATATGATTTTTCAAACCATTTTGGTGCACTGTAGTTCAAATTTGAATTATGCACATTAAATGCCTAGAAAACTCAATTAATGTATAAAGTAGGCCAAACGAACCCTGAATAATTCCAAATTTTAACACGACACTCCTATTGGTCTATGTTGCCACGAGAAAAATATTCAAGGGGAGAAGAGGCAGCGAATGTCATTTCGCCCACAAAGGTGACACGTTCCCTATCGGAACCATGTGGTTTCTTGTGAGAAGCTCCGGTTTGTAAGAAGCTTAGACCAAAACTTGTCCCAAATTGGACAATTTTTTTACCACAGCATGTTGGTGTCATCACTACTACAGGCGACCGCTAACGCGACACATGAATCAGAGACCTCGCGACCAAACTGTGTGCGATGCATGAATCACAAACGGTGTCGTAAAAAAACCGTCCCCAATAAGACGAACTGTTTGCGATGCAGGATACATAAAAAATGATTCAGATTAGAGACGCGTGTGCGATACGTGGCATACAGTTGATCCATACAAACTGTTTTCGATGAGCCAGAATAACAGAAACGGGCAGCCAGTTCGAGGTGTGTGTGATACACGGCATACAGTTCACTCAGATGAACTGTTTGTGATTACCCAACACAACAGAAACGGGCAGCCAGTTCGAGGTGTGTGCGATACACGGCATGCGGTTCACTCGGATGAACTGTTTGCGATGATCCAGAAGAACAGAAACGATTCGGCGTAATAAGATGTGTGTGATATCCGGCAAACAGGTCGGTAATCAGAGTTGTGTGCGATAATTATTGACAGCGCATACGATTGTTTGTTGTGAATTGTGTGCTTGACAGGGCACACAATTCAAGAAACCAACTGTGGGCGATAAAGTAAAAGATCTCTGTCGAATACGTATTGCTAACCGTCTGAGATGAGATTGACAAGGGACACAGATTAATATGAGTGAATGGCAACAGAGATATACGGTCTACTTAATTTAGTCCTTCTTCTTCTTGTTGTTGTTGGATGGCTCCGCGACATCGTCTTGGCGAGGATGCTTCTTGCAGCTGACCATTGGCTTTTCATCGCCGCCGCTGTCGTCTTCGTCGTTGATGTCCTCGTCGTCATCCTCCTCATTCGAACATTCCTCCTCCTCATCATCATCGTCGTCATCTTCATCGTCCTCCGACGGGTCCTTGTCTGTCTGGTCGTCGTCCGACGACTCGGGCGGCGGCGTCCTGCTACTTGTAGCTTGCGTTGGTATTATCCCCGAAGAGGAAGGGATGATGCATCACAGTAGAGATAAGTATTACCCTCAGTTATGAAACCAAGGTTATCGAACCAGTAGGAGAATCACGCAACACCTGCACACAAACAACAAATCCTTGCACCCAACGCAAACGAGGGGTTGTCAATCCCTCGGCGGTTAATTGCAAGATTAAATTGTATGTGATAGATAGATAGATTGAAACAAAAATACAAAATAAAATAAATAAAAGAAAACGGCAGCAATATTTTTAGGGTTTTAGTAATATGATTTAGATAGACCCGGGGGCCATAGGTTTCACTAGAGGCTTCTCTCGAGAAAATAGCATACGGTGGGTAGACAAATTACTGTTGGGCAATTGATAGAAAAGCAAATAATCATGACGATATCCAAGGCAATGATCATGTATATAGGCATCACGTCCGAGACAAGTAGACCGACTCCTGCCTGCATCTACTACTATTACTCCACACATCGACCGCTATCCAGCATGCATCTAGTGTATTAAGTCCATAAAGAACGGAGTAACGCCTTAAGAACGATGACATGATGTAGACAAGATAAACTCACGTATGAATAAACCCCATATTTTTACCCTTAATAGCAACGATACATATGTGTCATGTCCCTTTCTGTCACTGGGATTGAGCACCGCAAGATCGAACCCATTACAAAGCACCTCTCCCCATGGCAAGATAAATCAATCTAATTGGCCAAACCAAATCAATAGATCGGAGAAGAAATACGAAGCTATAATAATCATGCATAAAAGATATCAGAGAAGACTCAAATAATATTCATGGATAATCTGATCATAAACTCACAATTCATCGGATCCCAACAAACACACCGCAAAAAGTGATTACATCGGATAGAACTCCAAGAACATCGAGGAGAACATTGTATTGCAGATCAAAAAGAGAGAAGAAGCCATCTAGCTACTGCCTATGGACCCGAAGGTCTGTGGTAAACTACTCACGCATCATCGGAACGGCAGCAAGGTTGATGTAGAGCCCCTCCGTGATCGATTCCCCCTCCGGCGGAGTACCGGAGAAGACCTCCAGATGGGATCTCTCGAGAACAGAAACTTGCGGCGGTAGAAAAAGTATTTCATGGATTCCCCTGAGGGTTTCTGATTTTTTGGGAATTTATAGTGGAGGAATTAGGTCAAACGGAGCTCTGTGGGCCCCACGAGGTACCAGGGCGCGCCTGCCCCCCGAGGCGCGCCCTGGTGCCTCGTGGGCACCTCCTGGGGCTTCTAGCCTCCTCCCGAAGCTTCTAGTGTTTATCTTGTCCAGAAAAAAATCTCCAAAAATTTTCGTGGCATTTGGACTTCGTTTGGTATTGATTTTCTGTAAAGTAAAAAACATGGAAGAAAACATCAACTGGCACTGGGCACTAGGTTAATAGGTTAGTCTCCAAAAATGATAGATAATTGCTGTAAATGCATATAAAAACATCCAAGATTGATAATATAACAGCATGGAACAATAAAAAAATATAGATACGTTGAAGACGTATCACGTCCCTTCCATGATCCGGATAAAATCGAGGTCAGGGCTCGACGCCGGACTTATGGAAGACGAGCGGGATGATTCCAAGGTTGACCTATCATCGGGCGGAAGACTGCTGGCGGAACTGTCGTCCTCACTATCGCTCGACATGGCTGCGGTACGTACACAAAGCGAGATTGCAGAATGTGTGTAAGTGTGTAGCACGGCCGGCTGGGACGATGAAGATGGTGGAGACTGAAGCGGGGTATGAAGAAAAGAGGAATGACAATTGAAGCGGGGGATTGACGGTTTTTATTGGCGCCTTGGCAGGCGGTTAGAATCCTGATATAATCAACCGCAATTATTAGTACCCAGTCACTCCAAATTCCCGCGGTTGCGTAGTTCTCAATGTGATAATTACACACATAGGTTGGAGCGTCCAAATCTGAAACAAGCAGTTTTCATAGGACAGTTGTCAAGCAATAGATGAGCTCTGCTTATTGATGTAGCCAGTAATAATCAAACAAAACCCCTAATCATCATTACAAACAAGAAGATGGCTAATGCGACAACTACAACTACGCATGCTAGTTCCTTCTTGTCTCTTGCTTTCATCTGTTGCCTGTGATTGAGTCTTTCTTGCTTCACCGTAGTGATTGTACACTCCAAATCAGTCAGTTTCTTCTTCAGCTTTACGTTATCTTTTGCGAGCTTGGTGATAACACTCCGAGCCCTGCCATGCCATTCATCATCCAACCAGTTAACAAAGGCACAAGCCTCATATCCCTGCCAATGTTAAATATTCAGGATGGGCGGGGGCATTAACTCAACTTAAATGATGAACTTTGCACTAACCTCTAAGGGGCAACTGAGCAACCGTCTGCCAATGTCAAATCCCTCCGTGCATACATGTCGAGCGGGAGTGTGTCCGTGCGCACAACTCAGCTTTTGGTACTTCTCGATAGCACAAAACTCGGAGTCAAACTCATGTTGTGGGAGTCTGGAGTCATACTCCAGATCCGGCGGTTGATCGCTTTCCTGGGTGGGGGAGCGGGGGTCATTGAGGACGGATTGAGCAGGGAGCTACTTTAATTTGGACATGCTAAAAAAGATCGGGATTGATTGGAACCTGGCAAGACGATTCGGATCCGTAGTACACCGGCCTTCTGATGACCTTAGGCAAGCGCTCGGCGGTGACCGCCATCGTGGCGGCGCCGCCCATCGCGCTGCCGAGAGCGACGATACGAGCCGGAGCAGCCACACCGAAACCATTAGCACCACTCGTCCGCATTCCCCCAATGTCAGCGCCATGCGAGGGAATTTGGGGGCTATCTAGGGATTTGGGGGAAATGGGGAAACTGTGGGGATCTGATAACGGTCGGGAACTACTTATCGCACTCTGTTGTAAATGGCACACTGTTTGTACATATCGTTTGTGTTCGATATTACAACTTCACACACGATTTCCACACGAAACCGTGTGAGAAGACAACGTGCGTGGCACACGGTTCCCGTGACATAACCGTATGTGATGTATTACCCGGTACATATGGGGATGCAATAATGGAGTTAATACTGTAAACAGCTGCTCTGCGGATACCCGTCAAAAAATAAAAACAGCTGCTCTACATAGAGATGGGGGCGGCGGCCGAGGCAGCGGCTACCGGATAGGAGGTCAATCCTCGGTCGGTTGGTGGTGGCGGCGTGATAGGAGGTCAATCCTCGGTCGGCGGTGGGAGATAGGAGGAGATCTCAATCCTCGAGGTCGGCGGCGGCGTGATTGGAGCACATCCCTCGCGGTCGAAGGCGGGATAGTGGAGCTCGTACTTCAGGCGGATGCCCCACTAAGCTTTGCTCATCGACCTTGCTGTCTCGGCGTGCCGCGGCATCGTGCTTCTCTGTCCGCTGGGTGAGGTCGCCGCATGGCTAATTAATTAAGGTATTCTTTTCGTTGAGTGGCTTAATTAAGGTATTCAATTCATAAGGGTAGTATACTGTACTCTGCGTGTAAATTGACTGGTCATTAATTTGTGTCATCGCACGGCTGGATAAAACAATATGGAGCACCCTCCGTAAATTATGAAAATAAAATCTTGTGATTTATGCACGCATCTTTGGGCATCAATTAATCCATTTATTAATGCTTTTTTGAATTACCCCTCGTGTGGTGCAGATGGAATGATCTGAATGGATGAAGGATCGGAGAAGCTCAAAGTTTGCGAGTGGCGTGACGGAGTTCATCACTTTGGCTGAAAGGACAAAGAAGAGAGTCCATAACGAGGATTACATCCTATGTCCATGCAAGGATTGTGGCAATACATAGTCACATAAAGTTACAGATGTCGAGTACCACTTATTCAAGCGGGGATTCATGGATGGATATACACGTTGGACTAGACACGGTGAAGAGCCAGTCATGGATGAAGGTAACCAGGGCGGTGAGATGCCAAACCCCGATCAGAGTCACATGGATGTTGAATCTAACCTCGGGGCTCAGACGTTAAGCTACCAACGGAACAGAGACAATCGAAAAACCCCACTGGAAAACCAAGACGGCGACGAAGACGACGACCTTGATGGTATGCCAGATTTTGCTGCTATGATTGCAGATTTCTAGGGCCCAGATAAAGAAATGGTTGGCTACAAGGATCTGCCAACCATTGATGCGGACTCAAAGAAAGATTTGTATCCAGGTTGCAAAAAGAAATATTCCAAGTTGAGTTCCACACTGGCGCTTCTCAGATTTAAAGCACAAAACGGTCTATCAAACAAGGGCTTCACAGAGTTGTTAGGTCTTTTCAAAGACATTCTTCTAGAAGATAATGTGCTCCCCAAAAGCACGAACGAAGCGAAGAAAGTTGTTTGCCCAGTGGAACTTGAAGTCCAGAAGATACACGCTTGTGTACATGATTGTATGTTGTACCGCGGTGAGTACAAAGATTTGCGTGCATGTCGCATATGCAAGCATCCACGATACAAGCGCAGGAAAGCAAAGGACAAGGACAAATTGGATGACGAGATCAAGACAGGAATCCCATTCAAGGTTGTTTGGTACTTGCCTTTAATTCCAAGGTTGAAGCGTTTGTTTGCAAACCCTAGAGAGGCAAAGAGGTTGCGGTGGCATCATGATGAGCGAATTGCGGATGAATATTTGAGGCACCTGAAAGATGGGGCTCAGTGGGAGTCAATCGAGGAAAAGCATAAAGACTTTGCCATGGATCCTAGAAGTATATGGCTCGGGGAGTGTACTGATGGGATGAATCCATTTGGCGATATGAGCACCAAACACAGCACATGGCCGGTGCTTCTGTGCATATATAACCTTGCTCCTTGGTTGTGTATGAAGAAAAAATACATCATGATGTCAATGATTATCCAAGGCCCGAAGCAACCTGGAAATGACATCAACATTTACTTTAAGCTACTGGTAGAAGAACTGCTGACATTGTGGGTAAAAGAGCCTGGTGTAAAATGTTATGATGCTTACAAAAAGGAGATTTTCGATCTACATGCGTTGCTGCTGCACACAATTCAAGATATGCCGGCATTAGGCAACACGTCGGGGCAGAAAACAAGGGGAGATGTAGGATGTATCACATGCATGGATAGGATAGCGAGTAGATTTCTTCCCAACTCGCACAAAACCATGTATTTGCGTCATCGTAGATTCTTACAGAGAGAGCACCCATACCGAAAGATGAAAGCTGAATTTGATGGTATGGCAGAGGTAGGTTTGGGCCCAAGACCTTATTCTGGGAAGGAGGTCCACAGAATGGCTAAAGAAATTGAAGTTGTGCTTGGCAAGGGACCCGGTTCGTCGTCGAAAAAAACACCCAGGACGCAAGTGTTTAAGAAGAAATCAGTGTTCTGGCAATTACCTTACTGGGAGATTTTAAGTGTACATCACTGCATCGATGTCATGCACGTAGAGAAGAACGTATGTGAAAGCATCCTTGGTACTCTGCTCAAGATTAAAGGTAAAACAAAGGATGGTGACGGAGCACGACTCGATATGCTTGGTGATCAAACAAAACGCATGAATGAAGCAGGAGATGGTGACAAATTCCTCCACGTTTGCCAGAGTTACAATTTCACTGCAAAAGAAGCAAAAGAGTTCTACAATTATTTGTTGTCAATTAAGACACCCTCTTCCTACTCCGCAAACATCAGAAGTCTCGTGGATGTGAGCACGGGTAAAATGAAGTTGGCACACATGAAGTCACATGATTGCCACGTAATGTTGACACAAATCCTCCCGATGGCCATCAGGAATTTGATGGACACAGACATAAGAAACACACTTATTGATCTCTGTGATTTCTTCAACCAACTATCGCAGAAAGTGGTAAATCGTGAGGAGCTGGATCATATGCAAGAGGATATTGAAAGAATATTGTCCAGCCTAGAGATGTTTTTCCCAACATCATTCTTTGATGTCATGGTCCATCTCACTGTGCACCTTGTCGACGAGATAAAGTACTATGGTCCTGTGTTTCTTCGCAACATGTATCCCTTCGAGCGGTTCATGGGAATATTGAATCGCTATTGTCGGAACCGATGTCATCCAAAGGCAAGCATCCTACAAGGTTATACCGCGGATGAGGTGGTTGAGTTTTGCACCGAATACATGAAACAAAGACCTATAGGTTTGTCCCTCTCTCGCCACGAGGGAAGGCTGGCTAGTAAGCCAGTCCTTGCTGGCGCGCCACACGCTGCACCCGGAGATGAGACCGATAAAGCCCATTTGACGGTACTGCTTAACAACCCAGTTCTTGACTCTTATGCTGAAGAACACTTGGCAGAGATACGATGAAGCTTCTTACCCATGGTGCATCCATTAGATGTCATGATGAAGGCGCACAATAAGATCTACGTCAGATGGCTGGAGGATCGTTTGTCACATGGATCCATGGATGACATTGCAACGTGGTTGGCACAAAAGTCATCACCTACGGTATTGAGGTACCAAGCGTATGACATAAATGGCTACACGTTCTACACTGAGGAACGTGATAAGAAGACCTCATATCAGAACAGCTCCATTCGAATAGAATGCATAACTGTAGATGAAGCTGATAAAAGGGTATACTATGGAACCATCGAAGAGATTTGGGAGCTTAACTATGTGAAAGTTAATGTGCCATTATTCAGGTGCAAATGGGTCCCTCTTAGTCAGGTAAAGGTTGATGAATACAGGAAGACCTGTGTTAATTAGACAAAGATGGCATATCACAAGGACCCGTTCATTCTTGCCAGCGATGCAACCCAGATTTTCTATGTGGAAGACCCCTTGCATAAGAACTACCATGTAGTGATGCGTGGGAAGAGGAGGGTACTGGGCGTCGAGGGTGTTGCTGATGAGGACGAGTACGATGAATTTGCTGAGATGCCAGCGAAGGGATCACGCACCAAACATAAAGAGCGGCTTAAAATCATCAGAAATCCTAAGTTCATTCGGGGTCAACCTAATGATCCCAGTTCTCCCATGTACATGGGAATTAATACGTAACACTATTTATTATGTCTACTCTGCAACTTAATTCATTCAATTAGAACTGTCGCATGTACTGAATTGTGAGTTATGTCCGGCCTTCTGTTGATCTAAGAACGATTAATATGTTGACCTTGATATGTTGTCAGCACAGGCAATGAGAGTTTGAACTATTTATGATTGTATACCCTATAGCTAGCACACTCAATTGATGTCACTCCAGTATGTATGAACATAACATATGCAATCTGGTTTGCAAATAGCACACAGTTCATTCACGAAAGCCGTGTGCCTACCAAACCGTGGCTGATGACCCCTGCTGCGCGCGATGTGAGTCGTGTGTTCTGATTCGCCAGAACCCAAATCCCACGGATCGTACGTCTGCACCATTGGATGCACACAGATCGAACGGCAATCCTCATCCCGTTCATCACCACATGCAGTTGCAGTTGGGATTTGTTTTATATGCACTAAATGCCTGATAAATGCAAAAAATGGCTTGAATATAGCAAAGGAGCCCCGTTATGCGCCAGAAAATCAAACCTAGGGTATAATAGTGATTGCGTACTGTGGAAATTTTTTGAGGCAAAACGATGAAGTCGCCAGCGACTGGAGTTCAAATTGCCATGTCTCCTTTTGGAAACTATGATCCTTCTTGTGAGATGCTCCGGTTTCCAAGGAGCGATCATCCAAACTTGTGCCAAACTTTACCAAATTTTTTCCACGGGGTCTTGAGAGCACGCCATGGCGGCACACCGATTTTCGTGATTTTTGGACTCCGTCTGCATTTCCTGTAATTAAAATACCAACAAGACCAACGCCGGTGGCCGCATCTCGCATCCGAAATGTTTGAAAATTCTTCCCATTCCTTGGACATGAATGAAAACATGAAAAGCGACACACAAATGATTTTGTAGACCTGCTTTGCAAGTAGCCCACATGTAGTTGCGGTTGGGATTTGATTTATATGCACAAAATGCATGATAAAAATGCAAAAATGGCTTAAATATAGCAAACGAGACCCGAAATGCGCCTGAAAATCAATACTTGGGTGCAATGGTGATTGTGTACCGTGGAAAAATTTCCGACGCAAAACAATGAAGTCACCGACGATTGGAGTCTGAATTGCCACGTCTCCTATTGGGAACTATGATCCTTCTTGTGAGATGTTCCGGTTTGCAAGGAGCGATCATCGTAACTTGTGCCAAACTTTACCAAAAAATTTCCACTCGGTATTGAGATCGCGCCACAGTGACACACAGATTTTCATGATTTTCTAAGTCCATCCGCATTTCCTGTAATTAATTTACCAACAAGCCCTACGCTGGTGGCCGCATCTCGCGGCTGAAATGTTTGAAAATTCTTCCCGTTTCTCGGACAATGAATTAAAACTAGCAAAGGGACACATAAATGATTTTTACACCTTCTTAGCTAACACCCACATGTAGTTGCAGTATAGTTTTGATTTATATAAACTAAATGCATGGTAAATGCAAAAAATGTCTTAAATGTAGCAAACGAGACCTGAAATGCCCCAGAAAATCAAACCTAGGGGTATGATGGTGATTGCGTACGGTGGAAAAAAGTTGTAGGTGAAACGTTGAACTCACGTCTTCGTTTCAAAATTACCACGTCTTCATTTCAAACGAAATTATGCTACTCCTTGATGTAGATGTTTTCCAATAGCACACGGTTCAGTCACGAAAGCTGTGTGCCTATCAAACCATGGCCGATGACCCCTGCTGCACGCGATCTGAGTCATGCGTTCTGATTGGCCAGAACCCAAACCCCACGGATCGCACGTCTGCACCATTAGATGCACCCAAATCGAACGGCGATCCTCATCCCTTTCATCACCACATGCAGTTGCAGTTGGGATTTGATTTATATGCACTAAATGCCCGGTAAATGCAAAAAATTACTTAAATATAGCAAAAGAGCCCTGAAATGCGCGAGAAAATCAAATCTAGGGTATAATAGTGATTGCATACCATGGAAAATAATTCGAGGCAAAACGATGAAGTCACCAGCAATTGGAGTTCGAATTACCATGTCTCCTTTTGGAAACTATGATCCTTCTTGTGAGATGCTCCGGTTTCCAAGGAGCGGTCATCCAAACTTGTGCCAAACTTTTCCAAAAAAATTCCACGGGGTCTTGAGAGCACGCCATGGTGACACACTGATTTTCGTGATTTTTGGACTCCATCTGCATTTCCTGTAATTAAAATACCAACAAGACCTACGCCAGTGGCCGCATCTCGCATCTGAAATGTTTGAAAAATCTTCCAATTCCTTGGACAATGAATGAAAACACGCAAAGCAACACAGAAATGATTTTGTAGACCTTATTTGCCAACACCCACATGTAGTTGCGGTTGGGATTTGATTTATATGCACAAAATGCACGGTAAATGCAAAAATGGCTTAAATATAGCAAACGAGACCCGAAATGCGCGAAAAAAATACTGGCATGTAATGGTGATTGCGTACCATGGAAAAATTTTCGAGGCGAAACGATAAAGTAACCAACGATCGGAGTCCGAATTGCCACGTCTCCTATTGGGAACTATGATCCTTCTTCTGAGATGCTCCGGTTTGCAAGGAGCGACCATCGTAACTTGTGCCAAACTTAACCAAATTTTTTCCACTCGGTCTTGAGATCGCGCCACGGTGACACACCGATTTTCGCGATTTCCGAAGTCCATCCGCATTTCCTGTAATTATATTACCAACAAGCCCTACACCAGTGGCCGCATCTCGTGGCCGAAATGTTTGAAAATTCTTCCCGTTTCTCGGACAATGAATAAAAACTAGTAAACCGACACAAAAATGATTTTTACACCTTTTTGCTAACATCCACATGTAGTTGCAGTAGGGATTTGATTTATATGCACTAAATGCAAGGTAAATGCAAAAAATTTCTTAAATGTAGCAAACGAGACCTGAAATGCGCCAGAAAATCAAACCTAGGTTATGATGGTGATTGCGTACCATGAAAAAAATTTCGAGGCGAAACGTTGAACTCACGTCTTCATTTCAAAATTACCACGTCTTCATTTCAAACGAAATTATGCTGTTTGTGCACACGGGCTCGTAGAGGCTTCCGTTTGCATAGGCCTTTCCGCGCCGCGACTCGCGCCCTTTTTTCACCGAAGCCGCCAACACCCCCCACCGCCCGCCCCCGTTTCACTCAACAATCCGCATATTCTACCAAAACTCCATCGCCAGTTCCCCCCTCCCCCAGATCCACACCAGAACCCTATCCGGCGCCGGCATGCTCAACCCGGCCGTGTGCCCGCTCTTCGGCGTCAACCCTACCTTCGCTGCCGTTCCCAACACGCAGCTGCCCGCGCCTTGCCGTCTTCGTTTGCTCGCCAGCCGCCCTTGACCATATCGATCCTGTACCCCTCGCCTCTCCTGCCGGGTTTGCACAAAAACCTATCAGTTACCGCTCTCCATCGAGGTGAGGCATATTTCCTCGTGATCCCTCTTCCAATTTGGTTCTGTATGTTCCCAAATTGGCTATACAATAACGGAGAGCGTATATATGTTCATTATCTACCTTCCTAACTTGTACATATAAGCTGTATTTGTTCCAATTAGTTATTGTCGATTTACAGATCATGGGCGCCCGAGTCACTCAAAATGAACAAATTAGCCATACATTTTCCAAATTATTACATGACATGTCTAGACAGCTTGCTACCAAGTTGTTAGCATTATGCTTATCCCCCTTTTTTGAATTTCGCATTTGTTCTCTGTAGATGCCGAGTGATACGTCTCCAACGTATCTATAATTTTTGATTGTTCCATGCTATTATTGTATCAATCTTGGATGTTTTTATATGCAATTATATATCATTTTTTGGGACTAACTATTAATCTAGTGCCCAGTGCCAGTTGCTGTTTTCTACTTGTTTTTGGATTTTCAAAGAATCAGTACCAAACGAAGTCCAAATGCCACGTAACTTTTTGGAGATTTTTTTGGACAAAAGAGACCCTGGAGACTTGGAGAGGAGGCCAGAAGGTTCACGAAGCCTCCACAAGGCAACAGGGCGCGGCCCCAGGGGGGCGCGCCCTGGTGCCTTGTGGGGCCCTCGTGGCTCTGTTTGACCTAATTCCACTCCTATAAATTCACAAATATTCAGAAACCATCAGAGAGCAGAAGAGAAAACCTTTCCGCCGCTGCAAGCCTCTGTTCTTCCGCGATCCCATCTGGAGGCCTTTTCCGGTACTCTGCCGGAGGGGGAATCGATCACGGAGGGCTTCTACATCAACCTTGCTGCCCCTCCGATGATGTGTGAGTAGTTTACCACAGACCTACGGGTCCATAGCTAGTAGGTAGATGGCTTCTTCTCTCTCTTTGATCTTCAATACCATGTTCTCCTTGATATTCTTGGAGTTCTATCCGATGTAATCTTCTTTTGCGGTGTGTTTGTTGGGATCCGATGAATTGTGAGTTTATGATCAGATTATTCATGAGAAATATTTGAGTCTTCTCTGAACTCTTTTATGCATGATTAAATATAGCTTTGTATTTCTCTCCGATCTATCAATTTGGTTTGGCCAACTAGATTGGTTTATCTTGCAATGGGAGAGGTGCTTTGTGATGGGTTCAATCTTGCGTTGCTCAATCCCAGTGACAGAAAGGGACATGACACGTATTTGTATTGTTGCCATTAAAGATAAAAAGATGGGGTTTACTCATATTGCTTGAATTTGCTTCTCTACATCATGTCATCTTGCTTAAGGCGTTACTTTATTTTTATTAACTTAATACTCTAGATGCATGCTGGATAGCGGTTGATGAGTGGAGTAATAGTAGTAGATGCAGACAGGAGTCGGTCTACTTGTCTCAGACGTGATGCCTATATACATGATCATTGCCATGAATCCGTCATAATTATTTGCTTTTCTATCAATTCCCCAACAGTAATTTGTTTACCCACCGTATGTTTCTGCGCTCAAGAGAGAAGCCTCTAGTGAAAACTATGCCCCCCGGGTCTATCTTTATCATATAAAAACATAAAAATACCTTGCTACAATTTATTTACTTTTATTTAGTTTAGTAATTTACTTTATCAATTTATCTCTATCAGACTTAATCCTTGCAAGTAACCGCTAAGAGGATTGACAACCCTCTTATTCGCGTTGGGTGCAAGTGTTTGCTTTTGTGTGTGTAGGTGTTGTTAACTGGATCTTGCTTGGTTCTCCTACTGGATTGATAACCTTGGTTCTTAACTAAGGGAAATACTTATCTCTACTATACTGCATCATCCTCTCCTCTTCGGGGAAATACCAACACAGTCTACAAGTAGCAGGAAGAATTTCTGGCGCCGTTGCCGGGGAGACATCATCAAAATCTATCAAGTACCTTCGCACAAACTATCAAGCACTTGCTTTTATTTTATTTGACTTTTCATTTGCATTTGCCTCTCGTTTTCATCTCCCCCACTTCTAAATCAATTTTACAAAAAATACAAAAAAAATTGTGTGCTATCTTTGCTTGTGTTGCCATGTGCCTTCTATTTGCTTGCATCTTCGCTTGGTAAAAATCTAATGATATGGATCCTCATCCACTAGCTAATCTTTTCAAAAGATCCAATTATGATGAACAAATTGCTAATGAGTTGAGTGCACTTGATTATATCTATGAAGTTTTGCTTGAAAATCATGAATCTGAAAATTGTGATGAAGTGTTGAATGAAGAAATTTATAAAGTGATTCATGATAGCTCCTTGAATGAAAAGCATGATTGCAATGATGTTATTATAAATTCTATTAATGTCAATTGTGCTAATGTTATGCAAAACTACAAGCTTGGGGATGATAATTTTGTCATGTCCGCTACTTATTGCAATGATGATGATTGGGGTGATAATGTTTCTTATGATCTTGAAAATTTATTTAAGCCTCATGATGAATATGATATTGATAATAATGTTTGCAATAATATTGAAAGTGGGTTTGGAAGAGCGTCAACTTTAGGTAATAATGATCCCACTACTTTGGAGAATTATCAATCTTATGAATTTTTTGATAAATGTGGGTTTGGAGAGGTCATGACTTTAGTTGATGTTAATCCCACTATCTTGGAAGATTATAAAACTTTTATGCATGTGGATCATAAAGAGAATATTTTATATGATAGCTATATTGTTGAATTTGATTATGATCCTACATGTAATTATTATGAGAGAGGAAAATATGGTTGTAGAGACTTTCATGTCAATAAACTGCCTCTCTTTGTGTTGAAATTTTTAATGCTTCGTTATTCCTATTTGCATATGCTACATATTGCTTGTCTTGATAATATTTTTTCCTATAAAATGCCTATGCATAGGAAGTATGTTAGACTTAAATGTGTTTGTCACATGTTTTATGATGCTCTCTTTGTGTTTCAATTATTATCTTTCATGTGAGCATCATTGAAATCTCAAGCCAATCTTAATGGCTATAAAGAAAGAGCTTGTTGGGAGGCAACCCAATGAATAAAATAAATTTTTGCTTTTACCTTCTGTTTTTGAGTGTTTGCATGATTATAGCTCTGTTATGATTGTGTTTTTATGTTTAAATTAGTGTTTGTGCCAAGTAATTCCTTTGGGATGATTTGGAAGATAGTATGATTGATGCTGTTTGAAAACAGAAACTTTTGCGTCCAGTGCTGGAATTTCTAATTTTCTCTGGAGTGTCAGAACCTTCTGAATATTTTACACAGTATTGGAATATAAATTTCCCATGTTGTCCTAATTTTTCAGATTTTTTGAGTTACAGAAGTATGACCATAATTCAGATCTTTACAGACTGTTCTGTTTTAGACAGATTCTATTTTTGCTGCATAGTTCGCTTATTTTGATGAATCTATGGATCGTATCGGGGGTATGAGTCATGGAGAAGTTGGATTACAGTAGAATTATGCCAATATTAAATATGAATCAATTTACTACATAACTTAGAGTTAAAGATTTATTTGTTATACTAACTGATCTCACGAGGTTTCTGTTGAGTTTTGTGTGCTGAAGTTTTCAAGTTTTGGGTGAGACTATGATGGATAAAAGAATAAGGAGTGGCAAGAGCCTAAGCTTGGGGATGCCCAAGGCACCCCAAGGTAATATTCAAGGAAGACTCAAGCGTCTAAGCTTGGGGATGCCCCGGAAATATTCCCCTCTTTCGTCTACAATCTATCGGTAACTCACTTGGAGCTATATTTTTATTCATCACATGATATGTGGTTTACTTGGAGCGTCTTGTGATATAGTTTTTTTGATTTTGTTTGCTTATTAGTTTGTCACAATCATCTTTGCTGAACAAACCTTTTTGAGAGGGACACACATTATTCGTGATTTGTTAGAATACTCCATGTGCTTCACTTATATCTTTTGAGCTAGGCAGTTGCTCTAGTGCTTCACTTATATCTTTTAGAGCACGGCGGTGGTCATATTTTAAAGAAATAGTTGCACTCTCATGCTTCACTTATATATTTTTGAGAGTCTCATGATAGTAATGGTAATATGCACGGGTTATGAATTTGGTCCTGATATGATAGGTATTCAAGAGGGATATAATAAAAACTTTCATGTAGATCACTGAATATGATAAATTTGATTCCTTGCAATAGTTTTGCGATATTAAGATGGTAATATGGGGGAGGTACTAGTAGATGATTATGGTTTAGTAAGAATAATTGTGTTAAGGTTTGTGATTCGCGAAGCATGCACGTATGATCTGTCGTTATGCTAAGAAGTTGGAGCATGATTTATTATTGATTGTCTACCTTATGAGTGGCGGTCGGGGATGAGCGATGGACCTTGTCCTACCAATCTATCCCTCTAGGGGCATGCGTAGTAGTACTTTGCTTCGAGGGCTAATAAACTTTCGCAATAAGTATGTGAGTTCTTTATGACTAATGTGAGTCCATGGATTATTCGCACTCTCACCTTTCCGCAATTTGCTAGCCTCTTCGGTACCGTGCATTGCCCTTTCTCACATCGAGAGTTGGTGCAAACTTCGCCGGTGCATCCAAACCCCGTGATATGATACGCTCTATCACACATAAGCCTCCTTATATCTTCCTCAAAACAGCCACCATACCTACCTATCATGGCATTTCCATAGCCATTCCAAGATATATTGCCATGCAACTTCCACCGTTCCGTTTTTTCTATGACACACATCATCATTGTCATATTGCTTTGCATGATCATATAGCTGACATAGTATTTGTGGCTCAGCCACCATTCATCATTTTTATACATGTTATGCTAGCATCATTACACATCCTGGTACACTGCCAGAGGCATTCATATAGAGTCATATTTTTGTTCTAGTATCGAGTTGTAATATTGAGTTGTAAGTAAATAGAGGTGTGATGATCATCAGTATTAGAGCATTGTCCCAGTGAGGAAAGGATGATGGAGACCATGATTCCCCCACAAGTCGGGATGAGACACCGGACGAAAAAAAAGAGAAAAAAAGGAAGGCGAAAAAGAGCCATGAAAAAAAATATAATAAAATGAGATAAAAAGAGAGAAGGGGCAATGTTACTATCCTTTTCCACACTTGTGCTTCAGAGTAGCACCATGTTTTTCATATAGAGAGTCTCCTATTTTATCACTTTCATATACTAGTGGGAATTTTTCATTATAGAACTTGGCTTGTATATTCCGATGACGGGCTTCCTCAAATGCCCGAGGTCTTCATGAGCAAGCAAGTTGGATGCACACCCACTTAGTTTTCATGTTGAGCTTTCATACACTTATAGCTCTTAGTGCATCCGTTGCATGGCAATCCCTACTCCTCGCATTGACATCAATTGATGGGCATCTCTATAGCCCGTTGATTAGCCTCGTCGATGTGAGACTATCTTCTTATTTTTGACTTCTCTTATTTACCTCTACCACCACACTCTATTCCACCCATAGTGCTATATCCATGGCTTGCACTCATGTATTGAGTGGGAGTTGAAAAAGCTGAAGCGCGTTAAAAAGTATGAACCAATTGCTCGGTTTGTCATCGGGGTAGTGCATGATAAATACTTTGTGTGAAGAAGATGGAGCATGACATGATTATATGATTTTGTAGGGATAACGTTCTTTAGCATTTTTATTTTGAAAGACAAGATTGTTTGTTAGTATGCCGGAGTATTGATGTCTTTATATCAAATTATAGACTATTGCTTTGAATCATTTGGATCTTATTATTCATACCGTAAAAGAGATTACATGATGAAACATGTTAGGTAGCATTCCACATCAGAAATTCTGTTTTTATCATTTACCTACTCGAGGACGAGCAGGAATTAAGCTTGGGGATGCTTGATACGTGTCCAACGTATCTATAATTTTTGATTGTTCCATGCTATTATAGTATCAATCTTGGATGTTTTTATATGCAATTATATATCACTTTCTGGGACTAACCTATTAACCTAGTGCCCAGTGCCAGTTGCTGTTTTCTGCTTGTTTTTGGCTTTTTAGAGAATCAGCACCAAACGAAGTCCAAATGCCACGAAACTTTTTGGAGATTTTTTTCTGGACAAATGAGACCCTGGAGACTTGGAGAGGAGGCCAGAAGGTTCACGAAGCCTCCACAAGGCAACAAGGCGCGGCCCCAGGGGGGCGCCCTGATGCCTTGTGGGGCCCTCGTGGCTCCGTTTGACCTAATTCCACTCCTATAAATTCACAAATATTCGGAAACCATCAGAGAGCAGAAGAGAAAACCTTTCCGCCGCCGCAAGCCTCTGTTCTTCCGCGATCCCATCTGGAGGCCTTTTCCGGTACTCTGCCGGAGGGGGAATCGATCACGGAGGGCTTCTACATCAACCTTGCTGCCCCTCCGATGATGTGTGAGTAGTTTACCACAGACCTACGGGTCCATAGCTAGTAGCTAGATGGCTTCTTCTCTCTCTTTGATCTTCAATACCATGTTCTCCTTGATGTTCTTGGAGTTCTATCCGATGTAATCTTCTTTTGCGGTGTGTTTGTTGGGATCCGATGAATTGTGAGTTTATGATCAGATTATTCATGAGAAATATTTGAGTCTTCTCTGAACTCTTTTATGCATGATTAAATATAGCTTTGTATTTCTCTCCAATCTATCGATTTGGTTTGGCCAACTAGATTGGTTTATCTTGCAATGGGAGAGGTGCTTTGTGATGGGTTCAATCTTGCGGTGCTCAATCCCAGTGACAGAAATGGACGTGACACGAATTTGTATTGTTTCCATTAAGGATAAAAAGATGGGGTTTATTCATATTGCTTGAATTTGCTTCTCTACATCATGTCATCTTGCTTAAGGCGTTACTCTGTTTTTATTAACTTAATACTCTAGATGCATGCTGGATAGCGGTCGATGAGTGGAGTAATAGTAGTAGATGCAGGCAGGAGTGGGTCTACTTGTCTCGGACGTGATGCCTATATACATGATCATTGCCATGAATCCGTCATAATTATTTGTTTTCTATCAATTGCCCAACAGTAATTTGTTTACCCACCGTATGTTTCTGCGCTCAAGAGAGAAGCCTCTAGTGAAAACTATGGCCCCCGGGTCTATCTTTATCATATAAAAAACATAAAAATACCTTGCTGCAATTTATTTACTTTTATTTAGTTTAGTAATTTACTTTATCAATTTATCTCTATCAGACTTAATCCTTGCAAGTAACCGCTAAGAGGATTGACAACCCTCTTATTCACGTTGGGTGCAAGTGTTTGCTTTTGTGTGTGTAGGTGCTGTTCACTGGATCTTGCTTAGTTCTCCTACTGGATTGATAACCTTGGTTCTTAACTGAGGGAAATACTTATCTCTACTATACTGCATCATCCTCTCCTCTTTGGGGAAATACCAATGCAGTCTACAAGTAGCAACGACAACACTCATGCTTCTGGCGATGTATCTTTATCTGAGTCCGACAACCCTAGGTCTCCAGCAGATGATCAAGGAACAAGTAATCTGGAACGGGATAGAGCTGCCACAATCATCCTTCCAGCCAGGACACAGAAGAACGCTCCAAGAAAGCCCACACACCAGCCTAAAGGTGTGTATGAAGTAACCGACATCGATTTAAAGTCTTGGGCTCCAACTAAACCAGATAAAGCACGCACGAGGTTCAGGAGTGTGTGTGGATTTGTTGGCAGGGCAAGGCTCAACATTAATCTGCCAGGGTTTCGAAAGGCTGACACAGAAACATGGCATAGGATAGTCTGGGAGATCATGGAACACTTCAACGTTCCAGAGCAGTGGAGAATGCAGGTGGAACACGCTGCACTGAAGAAGGCCAGGGATGCTTGAAGAAACTGGAAGCACGTGTTGTACAAGAAGTACTTGAGTGAAGGCAAGGACCCAATACCTGCATACCCCCAAATTACAAAGGCAGACTGGGCAGAATTCAAAAGGGTCAGGGCAACTGTAGATTTTACCAATAAGAGTGCCAAGCAATCGGAACTTCATAAGAGGAACACACACCCCCACCGTATGGGTGTGGCAGGATACTACGGCATGAAACCAATATGGGACCAGGAGGACAAAGAAGTAGTAGCTGCGGGTGGAAAACCGGCCTTTAGTGAAATCAGGGGCGAACGCGCTAGAGACTACTTGCGGGCACGCGCAAGGAGGCGTGACGACGGTTCTTATTACTTTGAAAACTCACATGATGAAGAACTGTATCGCGTGATGTTAAAGGCTTCCACCAGCAACCCTGAAAGGTTCTACAGGAACTCAGGGCCATGTGACATTCTGTCCGATGCTCTGCCAACAAAAGAGCCCCCTGGTCGTGCAAGGGGTATAGGTGTCAATGTCCCGCACAAGAGGGCTTTCACACTCAGCAAAGAAGAGAGGCTCGCCATGAAAAAAGCGAGGAGTGAATAGAAGAAGGAAGAATTGTATGAAAGGTTGAGGATGGACATGTATCCGAAAGTTCGAATGGAAATTGAGGAGTCAATGATGATGCAGAAGACTCTAACACTGAGAGATAGCCAACAGACGGGAGGGGAGGCGGGCATGGACGATGCTGCTTATTGCGCGACAACACCACACAAGAGTAGCTGTGCATCAGCTGACCCCAGCGACACTGAGACTGCAGCTGTGCATGATGATGCTATATCTGATATATCCAGAATGAAAGACAAACCGAGGGGCGTGCTGACACATTATGAAGGTACGTTAAAATGTGCAACCGCCTAGGTTTTGCCCCCCACTCTGAAGGGGGCCTCTTGTTGGACAATGTGCCATTGAAGCCATGCTGTGTGAAGTGCTACGTGACTGAAGTAAAGCCTGGATTCAATAAATTTGCCCTAAAGAATGTCCTAGGGGACTGTGATGAGGAGAGGACCTTGCAAGAAACACTGTTAAATCATATCCAGTGGCCATGAAAGGAAATAGACTTCATAGATGAGATCCCTCAAGCCCCGCCAAGAGCAATCAATGTCGCCCTTCAACCGGTGACTCTCTCCTTGCCACAGCAGCTCTCGCGTGCTTCCCCCGAGGAACCTAATACTCGTAATCCGACGGCTGATGCATCAACCTGTTATCAGCCCGCCCAACATCGTGCCGTACAGGCCATGTCATCGTCCGCCCCTGAGCAGCCAGTGGCAAGGCCTACAACTGCTGAAGACGCACCACCGGTTTAGATGCCGGCCACTGAAGCAGCAGGGGGAGACACAACGACACCGCATGCTCAGCAGACCAACCCGGTGGAACGGACTGCTAAGCAGTCAGAAGGTCCGGAACCGCCTGCTCATCAGTCCGTCGGTTCGCAGCCGCGTGATCAGCATACCGATGCGTCGGCACTGCCTGCTCAACAAACCAACGCGTTGGCACAACCTCCTCAGCACACCGATGTGTTGGCACCACCTGCGCAGAAGCCCGACATAGCTTCACCGCCTGGTCAGCAGTCCGACGCCTCTGCTCCTACAGCTCAGCAGTCCGTCACAGCAGCACCGCCAGCTCAGCAGTCCAGCGTAGCTAAACTGTCTGCTCAACAGCCCGTCGTATCTTCACCGCCTGCTCGGCAGCCCGTCTATCAACGATCCAGACCTTGCACCAGAAGTGCTTCAAGTACCAAGAGGAAAGCAGCCACGGCCACACCCGCGAGGAAGCGGCCCCTGAGACCGAGGAAGAATGCGAATGATAGCCTCTTACTAAAAGCACTCATCGCCCAGAACCAAATTACCAGCAAGTCGTTCAAATCGGAGAGTTATACTGGTTCTGACAGCTTGCCCGATGAAGAAGTCGAAAGGATACTTGCTAAAAATAAAGCAGACGTACTTGTAGCACGCAAGTACATCCACAGCCAGCCATTTCTTGTTGACGAATACTTAGAGGAGTGCAGTTCCAGTTGCCGCAAGTTACATAAATATTGCATGGATGCAATGTCAGAAGGTCATAAGGGTCTGCTAGTCCACTACGACAGTGATCATTTCAGTCACGATCAAGGAACCATCAGTGTGGGTTTCGAGGACTTTCATCTCTTCTTCAACTTCGATGTGCTCGATATGACTCTTGTTAAATGCTTGATGTTGTAAGTACTTCACCAACTCTGATCAACTTCTCCATACAAGGCTGTAAACAAAAAAAAGCTAACTGTATTGTATTCCTCTCAGGGGATTGATCACGCAAAGAAAAATGGAGGCAGTTTATTTCATAGATCCTCACGTAGCAAATGGCATATTATTACGTGGTGGCACAGATGATCGGGAGTGGGCCATTGGCAAGGTCGCCAGTATCTTGTGTCACACGCCCCATGCAGAACTCTTTCTCTGGCCATATCATGAAGGGTAAGTCAAATAAGCAACCACACATACATTGACCGTCTTTCACATTTTGTCATAGTTCATAAGTTCATGGTTTTCTTAATCTGTAGCATTCACTGGATCTTGGTAGTCATTGCTCCAAACCAGAACAGAGTTTACTACCTGGATTCTCTCAGAGATTCAATAAAGCCTTAGGATCTGATGCATCTTCAGCAATTCATGGATAGGTATTGAATTCTATGATGTTAAAATTTGCATTCATATCTGGTTCAAGAACTGAGTATGTGGAAATTCATCTTCATTTGTAGTGTGTTGGCATCATGCATAACTAAACGAGGGAACCAGTTCAAGAGTGCACTACCTCTGCAGCACGAGATCGTTTATCCGGTAATACACCGAAATCCGTTATTTTTGGAAAATGTATCCAAATGTTTGCAAATACCTTTTCTTACGCTAGTCTAATGTTCAAGTTTCTAAATAAACCTCTTTCTATTTCTCTCCGAAGAAAAAATAAACATCTTACACCGGTTAGGTTGCTCCTAACAGGGCAAATACATGACTAATTCTGTACAAAAAATTTCAGTGTCCTCAGCAACAACCAGGGACCAACCTTTGTGGATACTATGTCTACAGACACAAGATCTCCATCTTCAAATCTACTGATTGCTGTAACGATGCACGCAATTTAGCACCAGTAAGTTTGTATCTTAATTAATATCTTCTACTTCACTTGTATGCACATTCTGATCTAAAAATCCTACAGCTCATCTTCGAACCGATGACCCCTGAACCGCTCCTCCCTGGTGAATTGATGGAGGTTAGGAGATTTATCAGCAACTTCTTCC
Source organism: Elymus sibiricus (assembly GCA_039707655.1). NCBI lineage: Eukaryota > Viridiplantae > Streptophyta > Magnoliopsida > Poales > Poaceae > Elymus > Elymus sibiricus. The sequence continues at coordinate 152,439,670 of CM077670.1, read as the reverse complement.
TGAATCACTTCATCAATCCCACTGGTGATAATGAAGATTTCAGCATGGTTGTTCCTGAAACAATGAGTAAACATTCAACACGAGTTAGCCGCTAAACATATACGCATGGATGCATTGTTTTCCATGTGATGAGGTCTTCGTATTTTGTACACTATGATTATGTACTGCATTTGTCGATAAATCAGTGGAATTTAGCTAGCATTTGTTCAATTGCATATTGTTGCGAATTCTGATGAATGTTCGTCCTATGGACACTATTTGTTCAATTGCATATTGTGGCGAATTTGCTATTTGCAGGGCAATTCAAATGCGCTATTTTTGCTTTAACCTGGCCATGGATGCGCACATGGTTCGACTAAATGAGTGTGTGCGATCCAGAAAGGAAAGCACACGCCACTCATAGCGGAACCGTCAGTGATACACAACAAATCGCAGACGGTTTTGAGCACTTCTACGTGTGCATAGGGGCTCTTGAACCGTTTGTGATAGCACATTATCGCACACGAGAGCTTAGAGGAAACCGTGCCCAATGCAAAATACAATCCCACTCGTAAATTGTTTAGGAAACGTGTGCGATGATGTCATGCATGGCAGATGATTGCCATATAATACTTGTGTGCGACGGGCCACATATCGCACACAGTTTCTATGATGGCCCATTTGCCTTAGTGAAAGGATCGATATGGTTGACTAGAGGGGGGGGGGTGAATAGGCAACTACTAATTTTTAGCTTTTCTTAACAAATTAGGGTTAGCAACAAAATAGGTTGTCTAGATGTGCAACTAGGTGACCAACCTATATGATGCTAACAATCACAACACAAGCAAGCAAGCACAAGATGCAACACAAGTAAAGCTTACACAAAGTAAAGGTAAGAAGTAACCACAAGTGGAGCCGGTGAAGACGAGGATGTGTTTCCGAAGTTCCTTCCCTTTGAGAGGAAGTACGTCTCCGTTGGAGCGGTGTGGAGGCACAATGCTCCCCAAGAAGCCACTAGCGCCACCGTATTCTCCTCACGCCCTCACACAATGCGAGGTGCCGTGATTCCACTAGTGGTGCCCTTGAAGGCGGCGACCGAACCTTTACAAACAAGGTTGGGGCAATCTCTACAACTTAATTGGAGGCTCCCAACACCACCACGGAGCTTCACCACAATGGAATGTGGCTCCGAGGTGACCTCAACCGTCTAGGGTGCTCAAACACCCAAGAGTAACAAGATCCGCAAGGTATTAGTGGGGGGAATCAAATTTCTCTTGGTGGAAGTGTAGATCGGGGCCTTCTCAACCAATCCCTAAATAAACAACAAGTTTGATTGGCTAGGGAGAGAGATCGGGCGAAAATGAGCTTTTTGGAGCAACAATGGAGCTTGGGGAGGAAGAGGTAGTCTTCTTGGGGAAGAAGACCCCTTTATATAGTGGGGGGACAAAACCAACCATTACCCAGTTTTCAGCCCGCACAGAGCGGTACTACTGCTCACGCGAGCGGTACTGCCGCCCTGGCGGTAGTGCACAAAGTGCAGTGCAAAAGAGCGCGGTAGTGCCGCCGGAGCGGCACTACTGCTCTCCCCAGCAGTACTACCGCTGGGGTTGCAGCACATGACACTCGGAGAGCAGAACAGGACAGAGGGACAGCCGCACCAACGGTACTACCGCTGTGGACAGCGGTAATACCGCCTACGCGCGGTACTGCCGCTCGCCACTGCCGCTCTACTACCGCTGAGAAACAGGGGAGGGCACGGAGAGCAGCGCCGCTAGTGGAAGTGGCAGCGGTGGTAGGCGCGGTACTACCGCTTACAAGCGGTACAACCGCTCCTACTGCCGCTGCTACTGCCGCTTGCCCGGTTGGGTCAAAAAGGGGTCAGCGGTAGTATGCCAGTGGTACCACCGCTGGACTACCGCTGAACCCGACACGAAAAATCGTGCCCCGAATCAAGGCGGTAGTACGAGCGGTACTGGGAGCGGCACTACCGCTTACAAGCGGTACTTTCGCTGCCAGCCGCGGTAGTACCGCTGGCAGCTCTCTGAGCACTCCAAAGTACCGGAAAGCGAAACTCCAATGAAGCGGAAAGGAACGAAGGGCGCAAATGAAAGTGTGTACGTGTTGATTCCACCCAAACCTTTCCGAAGCGGACCCCCTCTTGATAGTACGGTATTTCCTACGACTCAAGTCCACCGAAAATGAAACGAAGGAAAATAAACCGTCTTCACTCTAATACATCGAGGGGCATCAATCGTCTTGTGCCAAATGATGAAGTATCTGAAATGCTCAATGCACACGATTAGTCCGCAAAAGCATTGTCATCAATCACCAAAACCACTAAGGGAGAAATATGCCCTAACAATCTCCCCCTTTTTGGTGGATTGATGACAACACGGGATTTGCACAAGGGATAAAACAAGATAATAAGCAAACCCAACATCTACAAAATATAGACGGGCTCCCCCTAGATGTTTGCACTATTTAGGTATGCTTTTGGAATGCAAAGCACACACATACTAGGATCAACACTCCCCCTATATTTTATAGACCGGCAACTTGCATCAATAACATAAGAGAGATAGACAAGGATGCAAGGAATAGCATGTGAGCATAAAGATAGGGCACAAGATAAGCATAATATCTCACAAACTAACATAGTACTTGACATAAAGAAGGATAAGGTAGCATATGTCTCACACCATATGACTTAGACTTCAGGTCTCATAAACACAAACCAAAGCAAACGATCGATAAAAGAGTTCACGAGAGATAAAAGCAAAGCAAATACGACACACTCGTGACTCGGCAAATCCCTAAACTCTCTCCCTCTTTGGCATCGAGACGCCAAAAGGGCAAAGAGTGCTACAAAGATCACAAGTGATAGCAACGCCAGAGATCCTCATCATCAATACTCTCCGTGGTCGCTCGCGTCCTCATCAGCAGCAGCCGTAGTGGTGGTCTGATCAACATCTGAGTCCGTCTAGTGACAGTGTTGAGTGGTCCACTCCTCTTCATCAGTGATCCGATCTTCTGACCCACTGGCAACCTCGACCCCAATCTGCCTCATGATGAGCTTGTCACGACCTCGGGATTTCTTCTCTGCCACATGTGCCATGTACTGCCCGTGAGCCTCCATACAGAATAGCTTCTTCATCTTTAGCTTGAGCCTCTTAGCCCAAGATGGTCCACTCGAGCTGGCTCGTAGTCAGGCTCGTCATCATCATCAGCTATATCCTCATCCATAGGAGTCTCCGTCTCCGGAACAGGAGTGCCCCAGTTCTCCTTCTGTCTCAGTCGAATGATCTCATGAGAGATCAAGTCACCAGTCACGAGCATCTCATCAGGGTAAGTGAAATCCCATGCCTTCTCAATGAGCAACATCAGGTAAGGACCATAGATGGGACACTTGCGCTCAGTGATGGCGGAAAGAAGCTCCGACCACATGATATGAGAAACATCCAAAGATTGCCCCGTGTTTGTCTCCTTCTCATTCTGACAGAAGAGCAGCAAGTCCACTAGGTAGGAGTGTACCTGATCCAAGTTCCCAATCCGAGGGAAGAGAGTGTGCCTGAAAATGTGATGCAGGATGTCCAAGAAAGGGCTAAGCTCATATGTCTTCTTCTGGGTGGTTGGAGAAACCTTCAAAGTGCTGTAGGGCCAGAGAGCAGACTTGTGCGTAGCACCCGCCTCCTTGTGAGGACGGAATCCAACCGGGTTGTCAAGCCCCTTATCCTCATAGCCCAAAAGTTCCATGAACGCCTTCCACTTGACAGAAAGTAGCTTGCCGTTGGTCATCCAAGTCAGAGTCCTCTCCACATCAGTACCTAGGTGAACCGTGGCATAGAACTGAGCCACGATGTCTGCCTCAAAATCCTTGTTGAACTCCATAAGCTTGATGATGTCCAGCTGATTGCACAGCTCAAGAGCCTCTCCAAAGTACGGCATGTCCTTCTGCATATGAGGGATATCAATGGTTCTAATTGACACAAACAGATTCTTCTTCGCTTTGAGCACATCCAGATAGATAGAGCGCTGCTGCTTGGTCCAGAAGGGACGATTGATAAGAGCTGGATCTTGCTTGTGACGGTACGGGTTACGGCGGCGAAACACACAAAACTCCTTAGCATTCATCTCAGTCACAGACTTGACCTTCTCCTTTGGCTTGCTTGCAACTTGCTTGGTTCTTTGCATTGGCTGAGCAGTTGTAGTTGCACTGGCATCCTTAGAAGTGCGATAGCGCTTGCAACCCCCTCGACGTTCTGGATTCTTGCGATGGGCCTGATGCCCAGCACTGCTATCACCGGCATCCATGGCAAGAGGAGAAGGTGGGGAACCATCCCACCGGACGGAATCGTGGAAGACGGCACGGAATCGGCGGCCCGACGGCGGCCCACCGGAGCTTGTTCATCGCCTGTGAGAGGAGAGGGCGTGGGAGAGACGAATGGGTATGGGGGAGTTGGAACTCCCCCTGCCCGAGTCATAACCCCCCAAACCTGCCACAGAGCGGTAGTACCGCTCAGAGGAGCGGTAGTACCGCCCCGGTACTACTCCGCGGCAGGAGGCCGGGTAGTACCGCTCGGGCGGTAGTACCGGGGTGATAGGGTGGTAGTACCGCTTATAAGCGGTAGTACCGCCCAGACACCGCGGTAGTACCGCGCAGGCGACAGCAAGCAAGATCAAGTCAAAAATGGTGGCTTATGCAAATTTAGAGAGGTTGTAGATGAGATGGCTTGGGTTGGAGACTCGAAACACCAGCAAATGGGAAGAGACACTCCAAGTTCAAAAAGAGAGAAAAAGGAGGAGCAAACTTGGAGCGACTCAAAGCACAAACAAAGTCCTAACGACAAAAACTCTCAAAGAGAGGGCGGTGGCCGAAGCCACCTATTTTTGAGTCAATTGGTATGGCACCACAAAGATTTCAACCTTGGGTCCATGACCAAAACTCATCTTTGAAGCACATGAACCATCAAAAAATGGCTAAAGTGAAAGATTTGATCAATTTATGCATAATGGGGGGAGGGAAAGTTCATTGAGAGAACAACACTCCCCCTATTTCCATGCCTACATCTAGAACAAGATAATCATGATGAATGTGGTGGGGTGTGACGAGATTCAAGACACGTTGCTCGAATCAATGATATTTAGCTCATGCCTTAACTCGCGAAACCTTGCTTCATCCAATGGCTTCGTGAAAATATCTGCAAGTTGCTCTTGAGTGCCAACATGAATAATATCAATCTCCCCACGCTTGACGTGATCCCGGATGAAGTGATGGCGAATCTCAATGTGCTTTATCTTGCTATGTTGCACCGGATTGTAGGAGATCTTGATTGCACTTTCATTGTCACAGAAAAGAGGCACTTTGTCACAAGTGACACCGTAATCCTTTAAAGTTTGCCTCATCCATAGCAATTGGGCACAACAACTTGCGGCGGCCACATACTTGGCCTCGGTGGTGGAGAGAGACACACAATTTTGCTTCTTCGAAGACCAACTTACCAAAGAGCGACCAAGGAATTGGCACCCTCCGGATGTTGACTTCCTATCCACACGGTCTCCCGCCCAATCCGAGTCTGAATATCCCATGAGATCAAAGCTTGCTCCTTTGGGGTACCATAAGCCAAAGTTTGGGGTATGAGCCAAATATCAAAAGATTCGCTTGACCGCCACAAAGTGACTTTCCTTAGGCGCGGCTTGAAACCGTGCACACATTCCCACACTCAACATGATATCCGGCCTAGATGCACAAAGGTAAAGCAAGGATCCAATCATGGAACGGTATACCTTTTGATCCACCGCTTTACCATTGGGATCGATGTCGAGTTGGCACTTGGTAGGCATTGGAGTCTTGGCCAGCTTGACATCTTCTAGCTTGAATCTTTTGAGCATGTCTTGGGTATATTTGGCTTGGTTGATGAAGGTTCCTTCTCTTCTTTGCTTGACTTTGAACCCAAGAAAGAACTTCAACTCTCCCATCATAGACATCTCAAACTTCTCGGTCATGAGTGCGGCAAACTCATCATTGAAAGCTTTGTTAGGAGAACCAAAGATAATATCATCAACATATAGTTGGCATATGAACAAATCCCCTTTAACCCTCTTAGTAAAAAGAGTGGGATCGATTTTCCCAATTTCAAACCCACGGTCTTGCAACAACTCGGTAAGGTGCTCATACCACGCACGTGGGGCTTGTTTAAGGCCATAGAGTGCCTTATCGAGCTTGTATACATGATTGGGGAACTTGGGATCCTCGAACCCCGGGGGTTGTTTGACATATACCAACTCATTAAGAGGACCATTAAGAAATGCACTCTTCACATCCATTTGTTGCAACTTAAAATCATGATGAGAAGCATATGCAAGCAACATACGAATAGATTTAAGACGAGCAACGGGAGCAAAGGTTTCACCGTAGTCGATACCCTCGACTTGGGAGTAGCCTTGTGCCACCAATCTTGCCTTGTTTCAAGTGACAACACCGTTCGTATCTTGCTTGTTCTTGAAGATCCATTTGGTTCCAATGACATTATGATTCTCCGTTGGCCTTGGCACCAATGTCCACACTTTGTTGCGCTCGAAGTTGTTGAGTTCATCATGCATGGCTTCAAGCCAATCCGTGTCCTCGAGCGCTTCATGTACCTTTTGGGGTTCAACACAAGAAACAAACGCGTGATGCTCACAAAAGTTTGTTAATTGTCTACGAGTGGTTACCCCCTTCTTTAAGCTTCCATAGACATTCTCCAAGACATGTTGTTGATGCTTGAGTTTGGAAGCAATCTTGGCGGCACGACGCTCCAATAGTTCCTCCGAGGTCGCTTGAGGAGGATCGTCTTGAGCATCTTGAGCGTCATCTTGAGCTTGCTCTTGATCTTGAGCTTGTACTTGATCTTGAGCTTGCTCGGAGTCGTGATCTTGATCTTGGGCATCATTTGGTGCATCACCATCATCTTGAGGTTGATCTTCCCCTTGATCTTGATCACTTGGTTGAGGGCCTTTGGTTTGTTCTTCAGAAGCGTGTGGGTCAATGGTTGGTGATGGCTCCACTTGCGTAGAGCATTGTCCTTCTCCTTCGGCCACAAGGGGTTCCTCAATGGGGAGTATTTGACCAATTCCCATTCTTCTTATGGCTTGGGGAGGAATTTCATCACCTACATCACAAAGACCACTTTGCTCCACTTGGGAGCCATTATTTTCATCAAACTCTACAGTACACGTCTCCTCAATAAGTCCGTTGGACTTGTTGAGGACACGGTAAGCATGAGAGTTTGTAGCATAACCAACAAATATGCCCTCTTGAGCTCTAGATTCGAATTTAGACAAACGTGTACCTTCTTGAGAATGAAACACTTACATCCGAACACCCGGAAGTACTTGAGGTTGGGCTTGTTACCGGTAAGTATCTCATATGGAGTCTTGTTCAAGCCTTTGCGGAGGTAGAGCCGATTGGATGCATGACATGCGGTGTTGATGGCTTCGGCCCAAAAGTTGTATGGAGACTTGAATTCCGCCATCAATCATGGTTCTTGCCGCGTCCATCAACGTCCGGTTCTTCCTCTCCGCCACACCATTTTGTTGAGGGGTATATGGTGCGGAGTATTGATGCTTGATCCCCTCATCACTAAGAAACGCATCCAAGGTGTAGTTCTTGAACTCGGTACCATTGTCACTTCTAATCATCAAAATCTTTGCCTCATGTTGACGTTGAGCTTCATTGGCAAAGTCGATGACGGTTTGTTGGGTCTCGCTCTTCCTCTTGAAGAAATATACCCAAGTGTATCTTGAATAGTCATCCACAATCACCAAGCAATACTTTCTTCCCCCAAGACTATCAAAGGATGGAGGTCCAAAGAGATCCATGTGAAGGAGCTCCAAGGGCCTCTTCGAGTAGATGATAGTCGCGGGTCGGTGAGCCGTCTCATGTAGCTTTCCTTCGATACAAGCACTGCAAGCACGATCTTTGGCAAAACTCACATTTGTTAGTCCACGAACGTGATCTCCCTTGAGGAGACTTTGCAAAGATATCATATTGACATGGGCTAGTCGGCGATGCCAAAGCCATCCCACATCAACTTTAGCCATTAGGCAAGTCGCGGTCTTAGTTGGTCGCTCCGAGAAGTTAACCACATAGAGACCGTTCTCGACATGCCCAACAAAAGCTACTTTAAGAGTCTTGCTCCACAAAAGGGCCACGGTATCAAGGTCAAAGAATGCGGCAAAGCCCATAAGTGCAAGTTGACCAACGGAAAGTAAATTGTATGCAAGGGTCTCAACAAGCATGACTTTCTCGATTGATAAATCATGAGAAATCACAACCTTGCCAAGACCCAATACCTTAGATGTTGAGGCATCATCGAATTGAACATGGGTGGGCATAGATGAGCTTGGTTGCATGTCCACCACCAAATGCTTGCTCCCGGTCATATGATTTGTTGCTCCACTATCAAGTAACCATGATCCTCCACCGGAAGCAAACTCCTACAAGAGATCAATGCTTGGTTTTAGGTACCCATTCTCGAATGGGTCCTTTGATGTTAGTAACAAGGGTCTTAGGAACCCAAATAGACCATTCTATGTACTCATAATAAGAACCAACAAATTTGGCATAAACATGCCCATCACTTGCACGGCATAAAACATAAGAAGGGTTAAAGTCGCCGGCTTTGTTCGATGGAGTGTGTTTGTCCTTCTTGACATTTCCACCCACCACCTTGTTCTTCTTCTCCTTATGAGCACCCTCTCCCTTCTTGACAAATACCTCTTTGAGAGGGAGAGGTTTCTTGATCTTGATCTTCTTCTTCTTCTTCTTCTTTGACTTGGGCACAAACCCAAGTCCCTCCTTTGCCACAACTTCCTTTTGATTGCTCAAAAGTTCGTTGAGGTTCTTCTCGCCTTGGATGCAAGTCACAAGGCCTTTCTTGATTTGCTCTTTCAACTTGGCATTCTCCTCCACAAGATGCTCATGCTCACAACAAGGGTTAGTAGCAATGGCATTATCAATTAAAACGAACGGAGGACAAGTGGCTATTTCCGTTGTTAGTTTCACTTGGAGTTGATCATGAGACTCTTTGAGAGAGCCATGAGCACTCTTCAAAACCTTGTGGGCTTTGTCAAGTAGCTCAAAATCCTCCTTGAGTCTAGCATGGACAACTCCATGGTCAACCTTATCGGATTTGAGCACACGAGTAAGAACTTGAGCATGTTCAAGATCTTTCTTTAGTTGAGCTAGGTCAACGTTGTGTGACTCCTCAAGAGCCAAATGAAGACCTCGCTCTTCCTCAAGAGCAATGGAAAGATCCGCAATCTCATCGGCATAATCACGACTATGGCCTTGCAAGTTAGTGATAGTCTCTTCGTGAGACTCAATGATATCATTGGCCTCACCAAGTTGTTCCAAGAGAGCAACAAAGTGCTTCTTGGTCTCACCTTTGAGCTTACTCAAGAACTTATCAAACTCGTTCTCATCAACCTTTACCATCTCACTATCATCCACACAATCCAACAATGAAGGAGTAGTAGTGGTAGTGGTTTTGATGTTGGAGGTTACCTTGTTGATACCTTTGGCCATGACGCACTTGGCAATGATGTTTTCATTGGGGGCGCCGAAGAGAGACACCTTGGTTGGGGAAGAGGTGGCAATGGCCACGGTTGCCGTTGCCATTCCTTCACCACTTGTATCTTCATCATCATCATCAGAGATGTACTCTTCTTGTGCCACCAAGCCCTTTTGAGGTATCTTCTTGGTGAAGTTGTTCTTGTTTGAGAAGGACTTGGCCTTGTCTTTGCGGATGAGCTTGCCACCATTGTCCTCCCTCTTCTCATACGGACAATCCGCCACAAAGTGACTCACATTTCCACAATTGTACCAAGTCCTTACACGTTGCTTGCCCTTTGAGTTGTTCTTGGAGGAGTTGGGCCTTGTGTTTCTCTTATTGCCCCAAAATTGCCTTGACGCAAGAGCCATGTGCTCGTGGTAAGCATATTTGGTGTCTTCGGGGCAACTCTCTTCTTCTTCCTCTTCTTCTTCTTCCAGAATACCCTTGGCCTTCAAAGCAAGGTTAGGTGAGGCTTTCTTTGACCGTTGGACACGAGCTAGAGCATTGTCGGCGGTCTTGTTCATAATGTTCATGGCAATAAACTCATCCAACACTTCACTTGAAGTCAAGGTGTGGAAGTCCGGTCTTTGACGGATCACGGAGGACATGGCCTTGTTGAATGGCATGATGGCCTTGAGAAACTTGCGCTTGATCCAATTATCATCCGTATCCTTGCTCCCATGATCTTGAAGAGAGACCGCAAGAGTTGTCAATCTCTGATAGAGATCCCGAGGATCCTCATCTTCATTCATCACAAACTCATCGGTCTCATCAAGCACCACTTCAAAGTTGGACCATTGAATGCTTGAGCTCCCCTTGTACAAAGATATGATGTGTTCCCAACAATCCTTTGCACGAGAGAAGGGGCGCAAGTGAGCTAGATCTTCGGGAGGCACTGCGGATTGAAGGATGAACAATGCGGAGTGATTGTATTGATTGTCCGCCTCTTCTCTTGGAGTGAGGTTGCTTGGGTCATGTGGATAGAAGCCTTGCTCGATGATTCTCCAAAGATTTGTTGAGCTGTGATTCAAATGAGACTTGATACGAAAAACCCAATTAGCAAAATCACCCTTCACAAGCTTAGGAGGAGGACCAAGGTTTTTAATATGCGGTGTAGGAACCGGTCCTCCATAGACCGGGGGAGGGGGAACTGAGGCGTAGGTTCCCGTCCCATTCTTACCATGAGGGGAAGAGGTTTGAGTGCCTTTAGCCGCTTCCTTGCCAGAATTGGCCTCCGACACCGATGCTGTGGGATTAACCACAAGAAAAGGATCGGGAGTAGACTTCAACCCCTCAAGGAGTTCTTTAAGCATGGACTTGACCTCGGCCGTCATAAACGTCTTAAGTGAAGCCATAGCTTCATTTAAGTCATCTCGGGTGACCGAGTTCAACTCCACGGCCTTGGGCACTTCCTCATCCCGATCCCCGTCGTCAACCATACTCTTCGGGTGGTGAAACCCTTAATAAAGAGACGAGGCTTTTGATACCAATTGAAAGGATCGATATGGTTGACTAGAAGGGGGGGGTGAATAGGCAACTACCAATTTTTAGCTTTTCTTAACAAATTAGGGTTAGCAACAAAATAGGTTGTCTAGATGTGCAACTAGGTGAGCAACCTATATGATGCTAACAATCACAACACAAGCAAGCAAGCACAAGATGCAACACAAGTAAAGCTGGCACAAAGTAAAGGTAAGAAGTAACCACAAGTGGAGCCGGTGAAGACGAGGATGTGTTTCTGAAGTTCCTTCCCTTTGAGAGGAAGTACGTCTCCGTTGGAGCGGTGTGGAGGCACAATGCTCCCCAAGAATCCACTAGGGCCACCGTATTCTCATGCCCTCACACAATGCGAGGTGCCGTGATTCCACTAGTGGTGCCCTTGAAGGCGGCGACCGAACCTTTACAAACAAGGTTGGGGCAATCTCCACAACTTAATTGGAGGCTCCCAACACCACCACAGAGCTTCACCACAATGGAATGTGGCTCCGAGGTGACCTCAACCGTCTAGGGTGCTCAAACACCCAAGAGTAACAAGATCCGCAAGGGATTAGTGGGGGGAATCAAATTTCTCTTGGTGGAAGTGTAGATCGGGGCCTTCTCAACCAATCCCTAACGAATCAACAAGTTTGATTGGCTAGGGAGAGAGATCGGGCGAAAATGAGCTTTTTGGAGCAACAATGGAGCTTGGGGAGGAAGAGGTAGTCTTCTTGGGGAAGAAGACCCCTTTATATAGTGGGGGGACAAAACCAACCGTTACCCAGTTTTCAGCCCGCACAGAGCGGTACTACTGCTCACGCGAGCGGTACTGCCGCCCTGGCGGTAGTGCACAAAGTGCAGTGCAAAAGAGCGCGGTACTGCCGCCGGAGCGGTACTACTGCTCTCCCCAGTGGTACTACCATTGGGGTTGCAGCACAGGACACTCGGAGAGCAGAGCAGGACAGAGGGATAGCCGCACCAGCGGTACTACCGCTGTAGACAGCGGTACTACCGCCTACGTGCGGTACTGCCGCTCGCCACTGCCGCTCTGCTACCGCTGAGAAACAGGGGAGGGCACAGAGAGCAGCTCCGCGAGCGGAAGTGGCAGCGGTGGTAGGCGCGGTACTACCGCTCCTACTGCCGCTGCTACTGCCGCTTGCCCGGTTGGGTCAAAAAGGGATCAGCGGTAGTATGCCAGTGGGACCACCGCTGGACTACCGCTGAACCCGACACGAAAAATCGTGCCCCGAATCGAGGCGGTAGTACGAGCGGTACTGGGAGCGGCACTACCGCTTACAAGCGGTACTACCGCTGCCAGCCGCGGTACTACCGCTGGCAGCTCTCTGAGCACTCCAAAGTACCGGAAAGCGAAACTCCAATGAAGCGGAAAGGAACGAAGGGTGCAAATGAAAGTGTGTACGTGTTGATTCCCCCCAAACCTTTCCGAAGCGGACCCCCTCTTGATAGTACGGTATTTCCTACGACTCAAGTCCACCGAAAATGAAACGAAGGAAAATAAACCGTCTTCACTCTAATACATCGAGGGGCATCAATCGTCTTGTGCCAAATGATGAAGTATCTGAAATGCTCAATGCACACGATTAGTCCGCAAAAGCATTGTCATCAATCACCAAAACCACTAAGGGAGAAATATGCCCTAACACTTAGGTACTATTTCGCAAACGGTCCAATGTGAAACACTGTTTGGTTTCCCTGCGCAATTAGAAACGTTTGACTCACCAATCCCACACATGTGCCAAAAATATAGTGTGTGCGATATGTTCGTGCATCGCATACGATTACATTTGACGAGGCGTCTGCATCAGCGCTCCCTATCGTGGACGGTTTCTGGGTCGTGTGGGAAGACCCCCCCTATCGTACACACAGGCAAGGCGACGGTTTAAAACTCTGTCGCGGAAAGGGGGTAAAAACCGTTTGTATAGTAGCTCGCTGTACCAGTGCATGTCATGACACTATGCCAAGTTCCATGAATTTCAGGTGAGTTTTGGATTTACTGGAATTTTAAAACCAAGATTCTCAATGTTTGCGGCCTGCCACGATGCCGAGATGTTTGAAATTCATTCTTATTTCTTGAATGGGACCTAAACATGCACCCAAGGGCATATATATGATTTTTGAAACCATTTTGGTGCACTGCAGCATGTGTCTGTAGTTCAAATTTGAATTATGCACATTAAATGCCTAGAAACCCAATTAATGTATAAAAAGGCCAAACGAACCCTGAATAATTCCAAATTTTAACATGACACTCCTATCGTTGCATGTTCACTTCAGATAGATGTTCTAGCAATTCAAACACCGTCCTTTGTTGCTGTAACCCCATTTTGTCTTCAAATCAAAATGAAATCAAGTACATCACACACAGTTTATGAGCACCCTCATACATGGCTTACGCCCGAAGCTTCGTCGACTACAGTCCACCGCCGGCGTGTCAACCGCACTCGCTCCCCAATCCCATTTTACTGTTCAATCATCTCCAGTCAAAGATGGGGACGTGGACTCGCGTCGTGAGGGCAACTTCGGTGGCCCACTCTGGCCCGAGCGTGGCCGCAGCTGCCATGAGCATGGTCACAACCTCCCTGAGCATGGCCGCGATCTCTGATAGGGCGGCAGCCAAAAGGGCAGCCGCAGTAGCTGAGATGGCGGCAACAATAGCTGTGATGGGGATAGCAAACGGCGAAAATGACACAGCGGCTGCGCGTTCCTAGGCGGTCGCCGTAGCCTTGATGGAGGCCGCCCACGCCCATGTCGAGGCCACCAAAGTTCAGCTCGTGGCGGTGACCGCACAAATCACAACGGCCTGCTTCGATACTGGTCGGTAACCCACGTCCGAAGAGTTGGCAATCGCCAAGAGCGCTCGAGCAATCGTCTGTTCCTTAGCGGCCTCCGTAGCTGAGATGGAGGCCGTCCATGCCCGGACTGCGGCAGCCCACACCCAGCTCATGACAGCCTTTTCCAAAGAGATGGCAGATGCGGACGGTGAGATGCTTGCCGAGTATGTGGCGATGGATGCCATGGAGCCCTTCCCTAGGAGGTCGTCGAGCGCGAGCTGGACATGGAGGAGGCGGCAGAGATCGACGAGAGCCAGGCAGAGTAGTAGTCTTTGTTTAGAGCGCTGGTCTTTTGTTAGAGCAATGTTTAGGTCAACTAGCTCTATTTAATTACTGAACTTGCTCGATTAAGTAAATGTGGGTTGTGTTGTAGGCTCTTTTGTGTACCGAAATTAGCAAGTGATGTTAAATTATACAATGACATGGATGACCACTGTAACCAGGGAAATTTGGACCAAAATTTGTACATTCAAACTCATCACACACGGGTAAGCTATAGGAATCATTTGTGATGGCTAGATATCGCACACAGTGTTGAAGAAGGGATCATGTCCGATGACACTTTGCGCAACAGTTTTTCACTGCATTGAGCGAAATTTTTTGGCAACCGCGGAAATATCTATCTCCCCCTCCTCCCGACCAAAAGCCATATTTCTCTTGTTTCCTCCTTCCTTTCCAAGTTCAAACCTTCACTGCTTGCTTGCTGTGCCGCCTCCTCGCCGGCGACGCTAGTTCCTATTTCTCGCCCTCGTCGATCTAATTAGGTAATCCACCCCCTCCTCCTCCTCCTTCTCCTTCTCCATCCCACATGCCCCGACCACCGGTGCGCCACATTCCACCCAAATCACCGCCCCATCCTCCAAATAATCGCTGCACAAAGCCATGGTGCACGTAGTATAGCCAGGAGCTCAAGGTGCATTAAGCAGCGGAGAAGCAAACCGCGGCCTGCTACTTGTGAGCTGCATTGGGATTTTCCCCGAAGAGGAAGGATGAAGTAGTACAGTAGAGATAAGTATTTCCCTCAGTGAGAACCAAGGTTTATCGAACCAAAAGGAGAATCACGCAAACCCTAGTGAACAACACCTGCACACACAAAAGCAAATACTTGCACCCAACGCGGGCAAGAGGGTTGTCAATCCCCCTTGAACCCGTTACTTGCAAGGATCAAATATTGTATAGGTAGATAGATAAATTGCAAAACAAAAGAAAAGTAAATAAATTGCAGCAAGGTATTTTTGGTTTTTACAATATGTTTAAATAGACCCGGGGCCATAGTTTTCACTAGAGGCTTCTCTCTCGAACACATAGCATACGACGGGTAAACAAATTATTGTTGGCCAATTGATAGAAAAGCGCATATTTATGACGTATTGATGTCTACTACACAACTTATTCTTGTAGACTCGTGTTGGGCCTCCAAGCGCAGAGTTTTGTAGGACAGTAGCAATTTTCCATCAAGTGGATGACCTAAGGTTTATCAATCTGTGGGAGGCGTAGGTTGAAGATGGTATCTCTCAAACAACCCTGCAACCAAATACAAGAAATCTCTTGTGTCCCCAACACACCCAGTACAATGGTAAATTGTATAGGTGCACTAGTTCGGCGAAGAGATGGTGATAAAAGTGTAGTATGGATAGTAGATATAGGTTTTTGTAATTTGAAAATATAAAAACAGCAAGGTAGCAAGTAACAAAAGTGAGCACAAACGGTATTGCAATGCTTGAAAACAAGGCCTAGGGTTCATACTTTCACTAGTGCAATCTCTCAACAATGCTAACATAATTGGATCATATAACAATCCCTCAATGTGCGATAAAGAATCACTCCAAAGTTCCTATTCGCGGAGAACATAAGATAGAAATTGTTGTAGGGTACGAAACCACCTCAAAGTTATTCTTTCCGATCAATCTATTGAGCTATTCCTATAAGTGTCACAAACAACCCTAGAGTTCATACTAAAATAACACCATATGATACACATCAACCAACCCTAATGTCACCTAGATACTCCAATGTCACCACAAGTATCCGTGAGTTGATTATACGATATGCATCAAACAACTTCATAATCATAATATTCAATCCACACAAAGAACTTCAAGGAGCACCCCAAAGTTTCTATCGGAGAAAGGATAATGAAAACGTGCATCAACCCCTATGCATAGATTACCCCAATGTCACCTCGGGAATCCGTGAGTTGAGTGCCAAACATACATCAAGTGAATCAATATAATACCCCATTGTCACCATGGGTATTCATATGCAAGACATACATCAAGTGTTCTCAAATATGAAATATTCAATCCAACAATAACAAAACCTCAAAGGGAAAAGATTCGATTCATCACAACAAGGATAGAGAGGGAAGAAACACCATATGATCCAACTATATTAACAAAGCTCGTGATACATCAAGATCGTGCCAAATCAAGAACATGAGAGAGAGAGAGATCAAACACATAGCTACTGGTACAAACCCTCAGCCCCGAGGATGAACTACTCCCTCCTCATCATGGAGACCACTGGGATGATGAAGATGGCCTCCGGTGATGGTTTCCCCCTCCGGCAGGGTGCCGAAAAAGGGTTGTAGATGAGATCGTGGAGGTACAGAGGCTTGCGGCGGCGTAAAAACTCATCTAGGTTAACTTTCGGGGGTTTCTGAATATATATGATTTTTTGGCGTTGGAATCACGCGAATAAGGGCTACAGGGGGCCCACGAGGCACCAGGGCACGCCTGGGGGGGGGGGGGGGGGTGGCGCGCCCTGGTGGCTCGTGGAGCCCCTGTGGGTCTTCTGGCCTCCTCCCGAAGCTTCTAGTGTCTCTTATGTTCCAGAAAAAATCGTCAAAAAGTTTCGCTGCATTTGGACGTCATTTGATATAGATTTTCTGGAAAACCAAAAACAAGCAGAAAACATCAATTGGCACTGGGCACTAGGTCAATATGTTAGTCCATAAAAATCATATAAAAGCCATATAAAAGTGCACCAAAATCATACAAAACTATAATAAACATGGCATGAATACTTCATAAATTATAGATACGTTGGAGACGTATCAGCATCCCCAAGCTTAATTCTTGCTCGTCCTCGAGTAGGTAAATGATGAAAGAAATAATTTATGAAGTATGAATGCTAGCATAGTGCATAAGTTTGATCAATGATAATTCCAATCACTTTTTCTGGCATCAATATATATCATAATCAGTAGCTCATCTCATAAAACTTCTCATGATCAAGTAGCAAGCTATTCACATGTTTAAAGTATAGGCTATAAACTTTCTTGAAAACTAACAAACTGTGTTCTCAGTCATCAAACAATTGCAATTCATCTTATTTTTAGGAAGTGTCTATGTAAGAGCTTCGATCTAGCAAATTCCACATACTCAACTATCATTTAGTCTTCCATGATTGCTAACACTCAAAGCATATTTTTAGAACAAACCGTTTCAGTCAAACACATAGGAAGATAGGGGCTTAATGTTTTGCCTCCCAACTTATTTATCTCCGGGATAATGTCAACAATAATAACTCATGATCACCTATATTCAACTGGATATATGTGCCTGGATCTTTCACTACCACATAATGCTTGCCAACTAAAGAATAAATAGAGCAGAATAGGGATGAACATTAATGACTCTTGCATAAAAGTAAATACAGAAAAGTAAAAGATAGGCCCTTCGCAGAGGGAAGCAGAGGTTGTCATGCGCTTTTTGTTGTTGGATGCACAAGCCCTTAATGCAAAGGAACGTCACGTTATATTGCCCCTTGTGATAGCAACCTTTATTATGCAGTCCGTCGCTTTTATTTCTTTACCATCAAAAGTTCGTACAACTCTTATTTTCCCTTACAATAAAAGATCATACATATTTTAGGAGCAATTTTTATTGCTTTTTGCACCGATGACAACTTACTTGAAGGATCTTATTCAATCCATAGGTAGGTATGGTGGACTCTCATGGCAATAAACTGGGTTTAAGGGTTTTTGGATGCACAAGTAGTATCTCTACTTGGTACAAATTTTTGGCTAGCAAAAGATCCTATGCAAGCACCACATGTTAGAGGATCCATGACAATATAACTACTATGTGAATATAAACAAACATAACTCATTACGTTGTCTTCCTTGTCCAACGTCAACTACTTGATCAAGCTTGAAAATAATTATTGGGGGCTCACAATCATAGAAGATGTCCAAGATAGTATATTTATATGTGAAATTTCTCTTCCTTCAAAATTCTTTCATGAATTGTTCAAGTGACCAATGCTATGTTTGTTAACTTTCAATAAATTTTACCACTTATACTTCTTGTATGTGAAGTCACTACTCCCCATGGGACAAGCATATGAAGCATATAAATTTTAACTTTATGATATTCAATTCATTTCAACAATTTACTCATAGGATATAAGTGAAGAACAATAGTAAATGACAAACTACTCCAAAAAGATATAAGTGAAGACCAAATGAGTAGTTAAGTAAATAGGTAGCTATGTGAGGACTCTCTCTCATTTAAAAATTTCATATCTCAAGTATTTTATTCAAACAGCAAAGAAAAAAAAATAAAATGACATTCCAAGAATAGCACATCTCATGCGAATAAGCAAAAACTTAGGCTCAACCGATACTAACCGATAATTGTTGATGAAGAAAGGTGGGATGCCTACCGGGGCATCCCCAAGCTTAGATGCTTGAGACTTCTTGGAATATTATCTTGGGATGCCTTGGGAATCCCCAAGCTTGAGCTTTTGTGTCTCCTTAATTCCTCTCATATCACGGTTTCCCTAAATCTTAAAAACTTCATCCACACAAAACTCAACAAGAACTCATGAGATAAGTTAGTATAAATCCACTCAAAACCTTAACATTCTCTACTGTAACAAATCACCAAAATTATAATTAAACATTGCATACTAAATGCCTCTGCATATTTAATGCTCCTATCCACAAATAGAAACATTAAACAAGCAAACATATGCAAACAATGCAACTATAACAGCAATCTGCCAAAACACAACAGTCTGTAAAGGGTGGATAAGAATTCATACTTCCCTAACTTCAAAAATTCTGAAAAATTACCACATGACAGAGAACTCATGCATGCTTACTGTGTAAAAATTTCAGATTTTTATCATGTTCTGACTATTCACGAATATTCTGGACATAACAGAAAACTTTCTGTTTTCAAACAGCAACACATGAACTTGCAAACTGAGCATGGTAAAGGCTATAATTGGTATTTTATTGAACAAAAAGATACAAAACATGATTATTGATAACAGCAAGCAAATATCAACATAAGAAAATGACACTCCAAGCAAAACTCATATTATGTGACGAATAAAAATATAGCTCCGAGTGAGGTTACCGATAGTGTTGAAGACGAAAGAGGGGATGCCTTCCGGGGCATCCCCAAGCTTAGTTGCTTGGGTGTTCCTTGAATATTACCTTGGGGTGCCTTGGGCATCCCCAATCTTAGGGTTTTGCCGCTCCTTATTCTCCTCATATCGATATCTCACCCAAAACTTGGAAACTTCAATCACACAAAACTTAACGGAACTTCGTGAGATAGGTTAGTATGATAAAAATAAATCATCCACTTAGGTACTGTCAAGACAAGATTCATAATTGATCTCACATAATTCCTACTGTGGTCTATCATTTCCAGAATTTATATTTCTCAACATAAGCTATGGAAACACTAAAACAAGCAAACTATGCATCGAAAACAGAATCTGGCAAAAACAGAACAGCATGTAGTGAGCGATTTCAAAACCATACTTCTATACCTCCAAAAATTCTGAAAATTTAGGAAAACGTAAACAATTTGTAAACAAATACTGTGTAAAAATTTCAGAATTTTTTCATGCTCCAGTACAGAATAGAAATTCGAGCACTGGACGCAAAAGTTTCTGTTTTTGCACAGAATCAAATCAACAAGCATCCACACTATCCCAAAGGCTTTACTTGGCACATTATTGAAATAAAACATATAAAACATGATTACTACAGTAGCTTAATCATCTGGACACACAAAAACAGTAGGTAAAAATATTGGATTGTCTCCCAACAAGTGCTTTTCATTAATGCCTTTTAGCTAGGCATGATGATTTCAATGATGCTCACATAGAAGTAAAGAATTGAAACATAATGGGAGCATGTGAATCATATGACTAGCACATTTAAGCCTAACCCACTTCCTATGCATAGGGATTTTGTGAGCAAATAACTTATGGGAGCAAGAATTAACTAACATAGGAAGGCAAAACAAGCATGACTTCAAAATTTTCATCACATAGAGAGGAAACTTGATATTATTGCAACACCTACAAGCATATGATCCTCTCTCATAATAATTTTCAGTAGCATCATGAATGAATTCAACAATATAGCTATCACATAAAGAATTCTTTTCATGATCCACAAGCATAGAAATTTTACTACTCTCCACATAAGCAATTTTCTTCTCATTCATAATAGTGGGAGCAAACTCAACAAAATAACTATCATGAGATACTTGATTGGCATAATCCATTTGAGCATTAAAATCATGATGACAAATTTCATGGTTATAATTATTCTTTATAGCATACATGTCATCACAATAATCATCATAGATAGCAACTTTTTTATCATAGTGAATTGAAACCTCTTCCAAAATAGTGGAATCATCATTAAATAGAGTCATGACCTCTCTAAATCCACTTTCATCAATATAATCATCATAAATAGGAGGCATGATATCATCATAATAAATTTTATCATCAAAACTTGGGGTGCTAAAAATATCATCTTCATCAAACATAGCATCCCCAAGCTTGTGGCTTTGCATATCATTAGCATCATGGATACTCATAGAATTCATACTAACAACATTGCAATCATGCTCGTCATTCAAAGATTTTATGCCAAACATTTTATTCAATTCTTCTTCTATCAATTGAGCACAATTTTCTGCTCCATCATTTTCAAGAAAGACATGATAAAGACGAATAATATGAGGCAACCTCAATTCCATTTTTTTTGTAGTTTTCTTTTATAAACCAAACTAGTGATAAAACAAGAAACTAAAAGATTCGATTGCAAAATCTAAAGATATACCTTCAAGCACTCACCTCCCCGGCAACGGCGCCAGAAAAGAGCTTGATGTCTACTACACAACTTATTCTTGTAGACTCGTGTTAGGCCTCCAAGCGCAGAGCTTTGTAGGACTGTAGCAATTTTTCCTCAAGTGGATGACCTAAGGTTTATCAATCCGTGGGAGGCGTAGGTTGAAGATGGTATCTCTCAAACAACCCTGCAACCAAATACAAGAAATCTCTTGTGTCCCCAACACACCCAATACAATGGTAAATTGTATAGGTGCACTAGTTCGGCGAAGAGATGGTGATAAAAGTGTAGTATGGATAGTAGATATAGGTTTTTGTAACTTGAAAATATAAAAACAGCAAGGTAGCAAGTAACAAAAGTGAGCACAAACGGTATTGCAATGCTTGAAAACAAGGCCTAGGGTTCATACTTTCACTAGTGCAATCTCTCAACAATGCTAACATAATTGGATCATATAACAATCCCTCAACGTGCGATAAAGAATCACTCCAAAGTTCCTATTCGCGGAGAACATAAGATAGAAATTGTTGTAGGGTACGAAACCACCTCAAAGTTATTCTTTCCGATCAATCTATTGAGCTATTCCTATAAGTGTCACAAACAGCCCTAGAGTTCTTACTAGAATAACACCATATGATACACATCAACCAACCCTAATGTCACCTAGATACTCCAATGTCACCACAAGTATCCGTGAGTTGATTATATGATATGCATCAAACAACTTCATAATCATAATATTCAATCCACACAAAGAACTTCAAGGAGCACCCCAAAGTTTCTATCGGAGAAAGGATAATGAAAACGTGCATCAACCCCTATGCATAGATTACCCCAATGTCACCTCGGGAATCCGCGAGTTGAGTGCCAAAACATACATCAAGTGAATCAATATAATACCCCATTGTCACCATGGGTATTCATATGCAAGACATACATCAAGTGTTCTCAAATATGAAATATTCAATCCAACAATAACAAAACCTCAAAGGGAAAAGATTCGATTCATCACAACAAGGATAGAGAGGGAAGAAACACCATATGATCCAACTATATTAACAAAGCTCGGTGATGAACTACTCCCTCCTCATCATGGAGACCACCGGGATGATGAAGATGGCCTCCGGTGATGGTTTCCCCCTCCGGCAGGGTGCCGAAAAAGGGTTGTAGATGAGATCGTGGAGGTACAGAGGCTTGCGGCGGCGTAAAAACTCATCTAGGTTAACTTTCGGGGGTTTCTGAATATATATGATTTTTTGGCGTTGGAATCACATGAAGAAGGGCTACAGGGGGGCCCACGAGGCACCAGGGCACGCCTGGGGGGGGGGGGGGGGGTGGCGCGCCCTGGTGGCTCGTGGAGCCCCTGTGAGTCTTCTGGCCTCCTCCCGAAGCTTCTAGTGTCTCTTATGTTCCAGAAAAAATCGTCAAAAAGTTTCGCTGCATTTGGACTTCATTTGATATAGATTTTCTGGAAAACCAAAAACTAGCAGAAAATAGCAACTGGCACTGGGCACTAGGTCAATATGTTAGTCCATGAAAATCATATAAAAGCCATATAAAAGTGCACCAAAATCATACAAAACTATAATAAACATGGCATGAATACTTCATAAATTATAGATACGTTGGAGACGTATCACGTATTCATGGCAATGATCATGTATATAGGCATCACGTCCGTGACAAGTAGGCCAACTCCTGCCTGCATCTACTACTATTACTCCACCAATCGACCGCTATCCAGCATGCATCTATGGTATTAAGTTCATGACAAACAGAGTAACACTTTAAGCAAGATGACATGATGTAGACAAAGTAAACCCAATCAATATGAATAAACCCCATCGTTTTATCCTTAGTAGCAACAATACAATATGTACCCCGTCCCCTTCTGTCACTGGGTGAGGACACCGCAAGATTGAACCCACTACAAAGCACCTCTCCCATTGAAGATAAATCAATCTAGTTGGCCAAATCAAACGGATAGATCAGAGAGAAATACAAAGCTATAACAATAATGCATAATAAAGTTCATAAAAGAGTCAATTATTTTCAATGAATAATCAGATCATAAACCCAAAATTCATCGGATCCCAACAAACACACCGCAAAACAAGATTACATCGGATAGAACTCCAAGAAGATCGAGGAGAACATTGTATTGAAGATCAAAGAGAGAGAAGAAGCCATCTAGCTACTAGCTATGGACCCGTAGGTCTGTGGTGAACTACTCACACATCATCGGTAGGGCAGCAAGGTTGCTGTAGAAGCCCTCCGTGATCGATTCCTCCTCCGGCAGATTACCGAAAAAGGCCTCCAGATGGGATCGCGGAAGAATAGAAGCTTGCGGAGGCGGAAAAGTTATTTCGGGTGGCCCTCTATTGGTTTGGGAATATATGTGAATTTATAGGTTTGGAATTAGGTTAAACAGAGCTGCAAGGGGCCCACAAGCTCAGGGGGCGCGCCTACCCCCCTGGGGCGCGCCCTGTGAGCTTGTGGCTCTCTCGTGTCTCTTCTGGCCTCCTCCCGAACGTTCTAGGGTCCCTTCTGGTCCAGAAAAAAATCATTTTAAAGATTTTATTTCGTTTGGACTTCGTTTGATATTGATTTTCTGAAAAGCCAAAAACAAGCAAAAAACAGGAACTGGCACTGGGCACTGGGCACTGAGTTAATAGGTTAGTCCCAAAAAATGATATAAAATAGCATAAAAATGCATATAAAGCATCCAGGATTGATGATATAATAGCATGAAACAATCAAAAATTATAGATACATTGGAACATATCAGCATCCCCAAGCTTAAGTCCTACTCGTCCTCGAGTAGGTAAATGATAAAAACAGAATTTTTGATGTTGAATGCTACCTAACATGTGTATCATGTAATCTCTTTATGGTATAAATATTGAGAAATGATGAAGTAACAATATCAACATAATAATATCCATGAATATAAGAAGCATAATCATTAAACTTTCAAATTATACGATCCTTAACGAATGATATCCCAACTCATTTTATCATTTTAGCATGGCATGACTCCGCCTTCATTGCATAAATATAAATCATGAGCACCCCGGTGTTAAACCAGGCAATTGGATCGTACTTCTAATGCGCTTCAACATTTTCAACTTCATGCAATACATGAGCGTGAGCCATGGATATAGCACTATAGGTGGAATAGAATGCGGTGGTAGAGATCAATAAGGGAAGTCAAAAAGGAAGAAAGCCTCGCATCAACTCGGCGGATCAACGGACTATGGAGATGTCCATCAATCGATATCAATGCGAGGAGTAGAGATTGCCATGCAACAGATGCACTAAGAGCTATAAGTGTATGAAAGCTCAACGGAAACTAAGTGGGTGTGCATCCAACTTCCTTGCTCATGAAGACCTCGGGCATTTGAGGAAGCCCGTCATCGGAATATACAAGCCAAGTTCTATAATGAAAAATTCCCACTAGTATATGAAAGTGACAACATAGGAGACTCTCTATATGAAGAACATGGTGCTACTCTGAAGCACAAGTGTGGAAAAAGGATAGTAACATTGCCCCTTCTCTCTTTATCTCTCATTTTTTTTCTCTTTTTTTGTTGGGCTCTTTTTGGCCTCTTTTTTTTTCTTTTTTTTTTCGTCCGGAGTCTCATCCCGACTTGTGGGGGAATCATAGTCTCCATCATCCTTTCCTCACTGGGACAATGCTCTAATAATGATGATCATCAGACTTTTATTTACTTACAACTCGATATTACAACTCGATAACTGAAACAATATGACTCTATATGAATGCCTCTGGCAGTGTACCAGGATGTGCAATGATCTAGCATAACATGTATAATAATGATGAACGGTGGCTGAGCCACAAATATCATGTCAGCTCTATATGATCATGCAAAGCAATATGATGATGAACACACAAGTCATGTGACGGAACGGTGGAAGTTGCATGGCAATATATCTCGGAATGGCTATGGAAATGCCATAATAGGTAGGTATGGTGGTTGTTTTGAGGAAGATACACTGAGGCTTATGTGTAATAGAGCGTATCATATCATGGGGTTTGGAGCACCGGCGAAGTTTGCACCAACTCTCGAGGTGAGAAAGGGCAATGCACGGTACCGGAGAGGCTAGCAAATTGCGGAAAGGTAGGAGTGCGTATAATCCATGGACTCAAATTAGTCATAAAGAACTCACATACTTATTGTAAAGCCTATTAGCCCTCGAAGCAAAGTACTACTCGCATGCCCCTAGGGAGGAGGTTGGTAGGAGTTAACCATCGCGCACCCCCAATTATAACAACACTCAAGGATTTCATTTCAGACATAAAAATGCTCAAACCTCCCCACCATGCCAGGACCAACACTTAGATGAGAAGTTAATAACAAGCTTTAATACCAATATTTCTACTAACCAATGATCATGAACCAATATTCTTTCATATTATGACATCAATATTATTAAACCACGCGTTTCATATTTAGTGATCTACATGAAAGTTTTTATTATATCCCCCTTGAATACTTATCCTTTTTGTACTAGTCTTATAACACGTGCAAATTGCCATTACTATTTATTAGACTCTCAAAAAGAATTAGAGTGCAATTATTTCTACAAAATATAACCACTGCCGTGCTCTAAAAGATATAAGTGAAGCATTAGAGCAATTGCCTAGCTCAAAAGATATAAGTGAAGCACATAGAATATTTTAACAAAGCATGATAAATGTGTATCCCTCTAAAAAAGGTGTGTCCAGCAAACAATGATTGTGGCAAACTAAAAAGCAAACAAAGAAAAGAAAACTATGGCACAAGACACTCCAAGTAAAACTCATATCATGTGATGAATAAAAATGTAGCTCCAAGTGAGTTACCGATAGATTGTAGACGAAAGAGGGGATGCCATCCGGGGCATCCTCAAGCTTAGACGCTTGGGTATTCCTTGAATATTACCTTGGGGTGCCTTGGGCATCCCCAAGCTTAGGGTCTTGCCGCTCCTTATTCCTTCATCCATCGTAATCTCACCCAAAACTTGAAAACTTCAGCACACAAAACTCAACAGAAACTTCGTGAGATCCGTTAGTATAATAAATCAATCATCCACTTTAGATACTGTTATAAACTCATTCATAATTTTTCTTGCATAATACCTACTGTAGTCTAACTTCCCCATGACTTATTCCCCCGATATAATCCATAGTTTCATTAAAACAAGTAAACTATGCAATAAAAACAGAATCTGTCTAAAATAGAACAATATGAAATGAAAAAATATTTATCCATACTTCTGTAACTTCAAAAATTCTGAAAAATTAGTACAAAGCTAAAAATTTGTATCCCAATACTGTGTAAAAATTTCAGATTTTTCTGACATTCCAGTACAGAATATAAATTATAGAACTGGGCGCAAAACTTTCTATTTTTCAAACAACATCAATTATACTATCATCCAAATCATCCCAAAGGTATTACTTGGCACAAATACTAATTAAAAGATAAAAACACAATAATTACAGTAGCAGAAATTGTGTGACCACACAAAAATAGAAAATATTGGGTTGTCTCCCAACAAGCTCTTTCTTTATAGCCATTAAGATAGTCTTTGGGATATTAATGATGCTCACATAAAAGACAAGAATTGAAGCACAAAGAGAGCATCATATAGCATGCAATTAACACATTTAAGTCTAACATACTTCCTATGAATATGCATTTTATAGGAAAACAAATTATCAAGACAAGTAATATCTAGCATATGCAAATAGGAAGAATGAAGCATTAATAATTTCAACACAAAGAGATATAATTTAGTGACATGAAAATTTCTACAATCGTGTTTCCCTCTCATAATAATTGCATGTAGGATCATATTCAAATTCAACAATATAGCCATCATATAAAATATTCTCTTCATGATCCTTATGCATAACGTTTTATAATCTTCCAAGATAGTGGGATTAACATCAACTAAAGTCATGACCTCTCCAAACCCACTTTTATCAAAAAATTCATAAGATTGAACACTCTCCAAATATGTGGGATTCTTTTTACCTAAAGTTGACACTCTTTCAAACCCACTTTCAATATTATTGCAAACTTTATTATCAATAACATATTCATCATGAGGCTTAAATAAAATTTCAAGATCATAAGAAGCATTATCACCCCAATCATGATCATTGCAATAAGTAGTGGACATAACAAAATTATCATACCCAAGCTTGTAGCTTTGCATATCATTAGCATGATTGACATTAATAGAATTTATAATAACATCATTGCAATCATGCTTTTCATTCAAGGAGCTGTCATGAATCACTTTATAAATTTCTTCTTTTAACACTTCATCACAATTTTTAGATTCACGATATTCAAGCAAAAATTCATAAAGATAATCAAGTGCACTCAAATCACTAGAAATTGGTTCATCATAATTGGATTGTTTGGAAAGATTAGCAAGTGGATGAGGATCCATATCAATAATTTTTAGGAAGCGGAGATGCAAGCAAATAGAAGGCACATGGCAGCACAAGCAAAGATAGCACACAAAACATTTTTGGTATTTTTGATTTTTTAGAGAAGTGAGGGAGATGAAAAAGGGAGGAAATAAAAAAGCAAATAAAAAGTAGAGCAAGTATATGGTAGTTTGAGTGAAGGTACTTGTAGTGATTTGATGATGTCTCCCCGGCAACGGCGCCAAAAATTCTTTCTGCTACTTGTGAGCTGCGTTGGGATTTTCCTCGAAGAGGAAGAGTGAAGCAGTACATTAGAGATAAGTTTTTACCTCAGTGAGAACCAAGGTTTAGCAAACCAAAAAGAGAATCACGCAAACCCTAGTGAACAACACCTGCACACACAAAAGAAAATACTTGCACCCAACGCGGGCAAGAGGGTTGTCAATCCCCCTTGAACTCGTTACTTGCAAGGATCAAATCTTGTATAGGTAGATAGATAAATTACAAAAGAAAAGAAAAGTAAATAAATTGCAGCAATGTATTTTGTGTTTTTATAATATGTTTAAATAGAACCGAGGGCCATAGTTTTCACTAGAGGCTTCTCTCTCGAACACATAGCATACGGCGGGTAAACAAATTACTGTTGGGCAATTGATAGAAAAGCACATAGTTATGACGTATTCATGGAAATGATCATGTATATAGGCATCACGTCTGTGACAAGTAGACCGACTCCTGCCTGCATCTACTACTATTACTCCACCAATCGACCGCTATCCAGCATGCATCTATGGTATTAAGTTCATGACAAATAGAGTAACGCTTTAAGCAAGATGACATGATATAGAAAAATTAAACCCAATCAATATGAATAAACCCCATTGTTTTATCCTTAGTAGCAAAAATACAATACATACCCCGTCCCCTTCTGTCACTGGGTGAGGACACCGCAAGATTGAACCCACTACAAAGCAACTTTCCCATTGAAGATAAATCAATCTAGTTGGCCAAACCAAACGGATAGATTGGAGAGAAATACAAAGCTATAACAATCATACATAATAAAGTTCGGAAAATAGTCAATTACTTTCAATGAATAATCTGATCATAAACCCAAAATTCATCGGATCCCAACAAACACACCGCAGAAGAAGATTACATCGGATAGAACTCCAAGAAGATCAAGGAGAACATTGTATTGAAGTTCCAAGAGAGAGAAGAAGCCATCTGGCTACTAGCTATGGACCCGTAGGTCTGTAGTGAACTACTCACACATCATCGGTAGGACAGCAAGGTTGATGTAGAAGCCCTCCGGGATCGATTCCCCCTCCGGCAGATTACCAGAAAAGGCCTCCAGATGGTATTGCGGAAGAACAGAAGCTTGCGGCGGCGGAAAAATTATTTTGGGTGGCTCTTTGTTGGTTTGGGAATATATGTGAATTTATAGGCTTGGAATTAGGTCAAACGGAGCTGCGAGGGCCCCACAAGCTCAGGGGGCGCGCCTACCCCCCGGGGCGCGCTCGATGAGCTTGTGGCTCTCTCGTATCTCTTCCGGCCTCCTCTCAAACCTTCTAGGGTCCCTTCTGGTCCAGAAAAAAATCATTTTAAAGATTTTATTCTGTTTGGACTTCGTTTGATATTGATTTTCTGAAAAGCCAAAAACAAGCAAAAACAGGAACTAGCACTGGGCACTGAGTTAATAGGTTAATTCCAAAAAATGATATAAAATAGCATAAAAATGCATATAAAGCATCCAAGATTGATAATATAATAGCTTGAGACAATAAAAATTTATAGATACATTCGAAACGTATCATGACCGCACGCGCAGATGAGGCTGCGATGGCTGCCATGCGTGCTGACCCCCGGATCTTGGAGGAGCACCTCGCTGTCGAGGCCACCGTCAACTCCTCGCGCGCAGACGCCACCATGCGATTGATACGTCCCCAACGTATCTACTTTTCCAAACACTTTTGCTCTTGTTTTGGACTCTAATTTGAATGATTTGAATGAAACTAACCTGGACTGACGCTGTTTTCAGCAGAACTACCATGGTGTTGTTTTTGTGCAGAAATAAAAGTTCTCAGAATTGGCTGAAATTTTTTGGAGAATTATTTTGGAATTAATAAAAAATACTGGCAAAAAGATCTACTGGAGACGGAATTTATTGATGACCCACAAACTCAAGCTCAGGTGGCGCGCTAATGACCCACAAGTATATGGGATCGCAACAGTCTTTGAGGGTAGTATTTCACCCAAATTTATTGATTCGACACAAGGGGAGCCAAAGAATATTTATGAGCCTTAGCAGTTGAGTTTTCGATTGAACACACCTGGAAAGTTATTTCTCTGTAGCAAAGTGTTTAGTAGCACAGTAATATGATAGTATGACAGTAGCAGTAGCAGTAGCAATAGTAACAGTAACGGCGATAGTAGCAGTTTTGTAGTGATTGTAACAGCAGCAACAACAATAGTAACTTAGCAAAAGACAATATGAGCAAAGCATAGGCATTGGATCAACGATGGATATTTAGATGGATGACATTCATCATACAACAGTCACAACCTAGAGCGATACACAATAGCTCCAATTCATCAATTCAATGTAGGCATGTATTCCGTATATAGTCATACGTGCTTATAATAAGAACTTGTATAACATCTTTTGTCCTACCCTCCCATGGCAGCGGGATCCATAAGGAAATCTAAGGGTAATTAAGGCCTCCTTTTAATAGAGAACCGGATCAATGCATTAACACATGGTGAATACATGAACTCCTCGAATTACAGTCATCCCCGGAGAGTATCCCAATTATTATCACCATGGGGTCTATGGTTCAGAACAATAACAAGTGCATACAACTAGCAGATAGGAACAAGAACTCAAATATATTCATGGAAACATAAAGGGTTCAGATCCGAAATCATGGCACTCACGCCCTAGTGACAAGCATTAAGCATAGCAAAGTCATAGCAACATCAATCTCAGAACATAGTGGATACTAGGGATCAAGCCCTAACAAATTGACTCGATTACATGAAAAATATCATTCATCTCCATCATCATCCAGCAAGACTATGAAGGAATTACTCACTCCCGGTGGTGAGCATCATGGAATTGTTGATGAAGAAGGGTTCATGGTGATGATGGCATGTGGCGGCGGCTCCAAATCACCCCTCCCGATGAAGAATAGGAGGTGGCGGCGGCTCCGTATCGTAAAACACGATGAAATTTCTTCTCTTATTTTTTTCTCTGGAAGACGGAATTTATAGGCTTGGAATTATGTCAAACGACCGCATGTGGGCCCGACAAGACATCAAGGCGCGCCCTAGGGGGGGTAGGCGCGCCCTATTATCTTGTGGACAACAGGTGGTCCCCCTCCGGTGGATCTTCGTTCCTGATAGAGGCAAAGGTGTCCCATCTTTCGATCAGAAGGTTGCTATCATTTTGGTGGAAGTCGACTTTGACAATCCGACTACGAACGTGCGAAGACGTCGCGCCTTAGCAATCGCTAAACCAACCCCGAGAGGTTATTAACCACGCCGGAGCACGATCAACCTGATCACGAGGGTCTATTTCCTGCAAGCAAATGAAGAACAAGGAAGAAACTAAGATTACAATCTGGATATTGCGAATATAAGAGGAAAGCTTTATTAATCTAGTGGGGTTCTGTGACGTCTTGGTTTGGTCGTTGAACACAAACGAAGTACGCGAAGTTGCAGCTATGGCGAACTTTTAATCTAAACAAAACCCAAAGTCTAAGTGCCTTAAGGGCTGTATTTGTAGGTGGAAAGAGAGGGGATTTCGTCCTCCCTTGGTAAGGTGGGACTAAATCACCTCCTAAGTCGTTTCCCCTACAATACGGACTCTAAAAAAATAGCCTATAAGTAGTATTTCGAAATTACATGGGCCTGGCCCAAAAATAAGGTGGCGCAACACCTATATTAAGCTATGGAAGAAATTTATGAAAGGGCATCTTGTATATTTCGTCCATGTCCTTGTACGTCATCATGGTGGCTCCAAAGTGCTAAAAACTCCACCAGAAACTCCGTTCTTGTTCCCCTTGCGCATGCCATCATCTTCATGCTTGATCATGCTCCAATGTTCATCCTTCTTGTCCAAGCTAGGCCCTTCATTTGTCAGCAAAACAAATGTATCCAATTTAGGCAGCATCATATTCTCATGAATATTAGAATCGTTACCAAGAAACGAAAGTACCTGGTAATTTAATTGGCGTGCGCGAGCTCTAGTAATTGGTCCCATGTATGTAACAGCAGGGGCTGTGGGTGTAACTGTGGTAGTGATGTCTTCATCATCCTCCCCTTCTTGAATTGAAGTCGTTCTCGATGGAAGCTCATATTCCTCACCCAAATAAGGCTTCAAATCTGCAATGTTAAAAGTGGGACTAACCGCAAAATCTGCAGGCAGCTCAAGTTTATATGCATTATCATTTATTTTCTCTAACACCTTAAAAGGACCATCGGCACGTGGCATTAGCTTAGATTTGCACAAATCAGGAAATCTATCTTTGCGCAAATGTAACCAAACAAGATCTCATGGTTCAAACACAATATGTCTCCTACCCTTATCGCCAACAAGTTTGTATTTAGCATTCATGCGCTCAATGTTTTCCTTAGTTAACTCATGCATTTTTAAGATCAATTCAACATGTTATTTAGCATCAAAATTAACCTTCACCGAAGATGGAAGAGGCAACAAATCAATGGGTGCACGAGGTAGGAAACCATACACAATTTGAAAAGGGCACATCTTAGTAGTAGAATACAACGAATGATTATAAGCAAATTCAATTTGAGGCAAGCATTCTTCCCACATTTTCAAGTTATTCTTCAAAAAAGCCCTAAGCATAGTAGACAATGTTCTATTGACTACTTCAGTTTATCCATCAGTTTGGGGGTGGCATGTTGTGCTAAAAAGCAGTTTAGTCCCCAACTTAGCCCATAAACATCTCGAAAAGTGGCTAAGAAACTTAGTATCACGATCTGAAACAATAGTATTTGGCACACCATGCAAGCGAATAATTTCATGAAGGAACAAATCAGCAATATTTACATCATCATCGCGTTTATGACATGGTATAAAGTGTGCCATTTTTGAAAATCTATCCACGACAACAAATATGCTATCCCTCCCCTTCTTTGTTCGAGGTAAACCTAAAACAAAGTCCATAGATATGTCCTCCCATGGAACACTAGGTACAGGCAAAGGCATATATAAACCATGAGGATTAAGTCGTGACTTAGCTTTCTGACATGTAGTGCAGCGAGCAACAAAACGCTCAACTTCCCGTCTCATCTTTGGCCAAAAGAAATGTGTAGCAAGTACATCCTCCGTCTTCTTCACGCCAAAGTGTCCCATTAGTCCTCCTCCATGCGCCTCCTGCAACAACAAAAGACGAACGGAGCTAGCTGGAATGCATAGCTTGTTAACACGGAACACAAATCCATCATTAATGATGAACTTGTTCCATGTTCTTCCTTCCTTACAATTCTGCATCACATCTTTAAATTCAGCATCATGCACATATTGATCTTTGATGGTCTCCATACCAAATATTTTAAAGTCAAGTTGTGAAAGCATAGTATAACGACGAGACAATGCATCAACAATAACATTTTCTTTACCCTTCTTGTGTTTAATGACATAGGGGAAAGTCTCAATGAATTCAACCCATTTAGCATGTCTACGGTTCAGTTTTGCTTGACTTTTAATGTGTTTCGAAGATTCATGATCAGAATGTATAACAAATTCTTTGGGCCATAAATAATGTTGCCATGTTTCTAAAGTCCGAACAAGAGCATAAAATTCTTTATTATAAGTAGAATAGTTCAGACTAGGCCCACTCATTTTTTTAGAAAAGTATGCAACAGGTTTACCATCTTGTAATAACACACCTCCTAATCCAATTCCACTAGCATCACATTCAAGCTCAAAAGTCTTATTAAAATTAGGAAGTTGGAGTAAAGGAGCATGTGTCA
This sequence comes from Elymus sibiricus, assembly GCA_039707655.1. Taxonomy (NCBI): domain Eukaryota; kingdom Viridiplantae; phylum Streptophyta; class Magnoliopsida; order Poales; family Poaceae; genus Elymus; species Elymus sibiricus. Next base: position 152,406,211 of record CM077670.1, on the reverse strand, counting down.
ACTTATCTTTCAATACCGTGAAGGCTTCTTCCTGTGCGGTACCCCAAACAAAAGGCACATCCTTCTTTGTAAGCTCATTGAGAGGTGCAACAATGGTGCTGAAATCTCTCACAAAACGGCTATAGAAACCAGCGTGGCCAAGAAAACTCCTCACTTGTGTGACCGTTTTGGGCTGCGGCCAACTCTCAATAGCTTCAATCTTGGCTTTATCAACTTCAATTCCCTGTGGAGTAACAACATAGCCAAGAAAAGATACTCGGTCGGTGCAAAAGGTGCACTTCCCAAGGTTACCAAACAAACGTGCATCACGTAGCGCAATAAAAATAGTACGTAAATGTTCCAAATATTCCTCCAAAGATCTGCTATAAATTAGTATATCATCGAAATAGATTACCACAAATCGTCCAATGAAAGCACATAAAACCTCATTCCTTAATCTCATGAAAGTACTAGGTGCATTAGTTAACCCAAAAGGCATGACTAACCACTCATATAAGCCAAACTTAGTTTTAAATGCTGTTTTCCATTCATCTCCCAATTTCATACGAATTTGATGGTATCCACTACGCAAATCAACTTTGGAGAAAATGGTAGAACCACTCAATTCATCAAGCATATCATCTAGCCTAGGAATAGGATGATGATAGTGAATAGTAATATTATTAATGGATCTACAATCAACACACATACGCGAGGTACCATCCTTTTTCGACACTAAAATAATAGGAACAACACAAGGACTAAGGGATTCGCGTATATAACCTTTATCGTGTAGCTCCTGTACTTGACGCATAATCTCCTTCGTCTCCTCTAGATTGGTACGGTATGGTGCACGGTTGGGTAGTGAGGCACCAGGAATTAAGTCAATTTGATGCTTAATCCCTCGAATAGGTGGCAATCCCGGTGGCACGTCTTGTGGAAAGACATCAGCAAACTCCTACAAAATGTTAGTGATAGCAGGAGGCAAAGAGGAGGGCATGTTCTTGAATGAAAATAATGCCTCTTTGCACACAAAAGCATAGCAAACAGATTTGCTGAAATCTAGATCATCAATATCAGATTTGGTGGCAAGCAAACATCCACTTTTCAATTTAATTTCAGAGGCAACATGAGATGATGGTTTGTTATTAGGCTTCAGTTGTTGCTCAAATTCTTTTGCTACAGTCTGATTTTCACTCTTGTTTTGCTCCTGTTTTGCTTTACTAGCTCTATTCATATCATCTTTCAAAATGTGTTCAGGAATCATAGGAAGCAAAGTAATATGTTTATCCTTATGAACAAGAGTATATTGATTGTTTCTACCATGGTGTACAGAATTTTTATCGAATTGCCATGGTCTACCAAGTAATAAGGAGCATGCTTGCATGGGTACCACATCACAATCAACATAATCAGCATATGTAGCGATACTAAAATGCACACGAACCATACGTGTTACCTTAACCTTGCCGCTGTTGTTTAACCATTGGATGTAGTAAGGATGCGGATGTGGTCTTGTGCTGAGAGACAACTTCTCCACCATCTCCATACTAGCCAAGTTGTTGCAGCTCCCTCCATCTATGATGACGCGAACAGAATGTTCCTTCACAACTCCCTTTGTATGGAACACATTGTGCCTTTGATTTTGCTCAGCTTGTGTGATCTGCACACTCAAAACACGTTGAGCAACTAAACTTTCATACCTGTCAGCATCTTCAGCAGCCATGTATTGCATCTCTTGTTCAGAATCACCTCCACCTTGTTCTTCACTAGCAATAAGAGCCAAGGTCTCCTCATCATAATCACTAGAGGACTCATACCCACCATCCTCAGTAACAACCATCACACACTGGGATGGGCATTTGCTCGCATAATGACCACGACCGCTGCAATGACGACATATAACATCATGTGTTTGCCCTGTCGATGCCATGGATGAAGAAGAGCTCTGTGCGGGACTCGGAGGGGTGCTCTTGGCGGAGGGTGGTGGTGCCTGTTTTCGTGTACCGCGGTTGGAGTTAGCGGCTGAAGTAGGGGGTGCTGCAGCAGGACGTGTGGAAGTAGATGATGTATGCGGTGTCCATGATGAAGATCGACCCGCAGAAAAATTAGTTCGTGCCAATGCCTGTCGATCCTGCACTTCACGTTGAGCTTTGCAAGCAAGATGGAATAAACGAGTGATATTTTTATACTCCTTATACTCTAAGATTATTTGAATTTCTCTATTTAGTCCACCCATAAAACATGCAAGCATAGCTTCATTATCCTCAACAATACCACATCTAATCATGCCAGTTTGTAATTCCTTATAATATTCTTCTACAGAATTTTCCCTTGTCTTAAACGCTGCAATTTTTGAAGTAATTCACGTTGATAATATGGTGGAACCCAACGAGTACGCATAGCAATTTTCAAAGCAGCCCATGTAGTGGGGATATTATCATGATATAATCGACAATGTTCAGACCACCAAATACAAGCAAAACTAGTGAATGCACAAACAGCAGCAGCAACATGTCTATCCTCAGGATATTGTAAGCATGTAAAACGTTGTTCAATTTCTAACCCCCAATTAAGATATACATCAGGAATGTATCTACCCTCAAATGGCGGAATATTTAATTTCAGTTTAGGGATATGGTCATGATCTCGTACCTGAGGGGGTGGTGCAGCCCTACCGTTGTGATCATATGCATGTGGATGACCTGGTGATGGTGCTGGTGGTTGCACGTAGTTCTGATTTTGAGCAACCTCATCCTCGTAATCGCCCGCGTAATCATCGTCCTCCTCGGCAGTAGCAGCAGGAGCCACATAAGCATCAACAACAGTAGCAGCGGCACCAGAATGTTGGCGTTCCTCAAGAGGAACACGCTGCGCTCGTCCTACTTGAGCGAGGCGACGTGGAGGTGGTCGGTGTTGGTTTTGCAACGGTGCAGCAGGGGCAGCAGGTGGTGGTGGTAGACATGCAAGCACTTCATCGAACTTGGCGTCCAACTTGGTGTCAATTGTCTTCTCAATGTCATCTATCCTCTCTAGTGCCTTTCCAAATCTGCTCATCACGTCTTGTACCTGTTCACCCAGCATTTGTTGAAATTTATCATGTAGTTCCTTCTTCGTCATGTTCTCCCAGTCGATCTGGTTCTCTTGTGATCCTGCCATGGTTAGCAGCAATAGAAACACACAAGAATATGTCCTACAGACTACTAATATGAAGTGGTGGAGAGTCACAAATCCGTCAAGTGAATCTAAAATTCTTACCAGTTCTTACCAAGCAGCAGGCGGTGAGCCGCAACTGTTGTAGTCAAAACGCCTCAAAGCTTGGATAGAGCGATTGCTAGGTGGTGTCAAACGCACAACGTAGAATGATGTGGAGCTGGGAAGGCTTAATATATGGTAGCAAAAAGGGTCCGTAATAATCAACTCAGAGATGCAAAATTGAATAAACGCTCAACGACGGTACTGTTCTGGTCCTAGGCTAGACCGTACTAGAGACGCGAGCCTAGAACACCAACAAAATCACGGCGCGGCACGTAATCAAGGGAAAAGCACACTCTGAATTTTTTTGGCACTTTTTTTCCGCTCTTTTTTGGCACAAGCACAATGTTTTCTCCACCAAACAGAAGCAAAATCACTAAACTCACTAGTTGCAGCCCTAACTCTTTTATCATCAGGAAAATCATGGCAAGCAAATTTTTGATCAACTAATAATTCCCAGTCAAGATAAATATCTGGATCATATTTCCCGTCAAAAGGAGGCATGACAAATTTAATTCTACCCAAAGAGTCGTCATGGCCACGTACCTCAGGATGATGGTGTCATCCCATACCTTGTTGATTATTGCGTAGTCGACGATGATCACAATCATTGTTATGGTTAACTGCATCAGGATCCTCGTAATCACCATCATAGTTGTCATCTTGGATGTCCTCATGCGGAGCGACTATCGAATTGGCGTTGCAAGGACGGGGCTGGTCGACGGCACTGGTGTATGTAAGAGGGTGGCTCGGGTCCCCTGGGAGCACCCGACGAGCGCGCTGTTGACCTGTGTTGGTGGCTGGAAGTCGCGAAGCGGTGGTGGAGGCGGCGCCCAGTCGGCCATCGTGGGCATCAAGACGTTCCATAATAGCTGCAAGTGTTTGAGTGATGGTCTCATTGCTATCCTCGGTCGACTTGAGATGCTTATCAAGTGCACCCTCGAACGCTATGAACCGCTCAGTGTATGCACGCACATCCTCCTCAAGGCGCGCCACTGTGGCATCGTGTTGTGTTCTTCACCTGCCATGGTTAGGATGGAACAAGAACAAAATCACAAGACCAGCAACTCGACACTGTAAAGGACTAGATGCTAAGAACAACAACTCGACACGATGATGCAACCGCAAATTCAACAAAGCAAAACACTGGAAACATTATGCAATGGCTCAGACTGGTTCGGATATGATGAACTAACCCTAATTTTTTTTGGCTTTTATGTGGACTATATGTATGAAGAACAGATGCGATCCAAACTATGAAAAACTGGAAAATCTCACCGAGCAATCTGGATATCCGATACCACTTGATAGAGGCAAAGGTGTCCCGTCTTTCGATGAGAAGGTAGCTATCATTTTGGTGGAAGTCGACTTTGACGATCTGACTACGAATGTGCGAAGACGTCGCACCTTAGCAATCGCTAAACCAACTCCGAGAGGTTATTGACCACGCTGGAGCACGATCAACCTGACCACGAGGGTCTATTTCTTGCAAGCAAACAAAGAACAAGCAAGAAACTGAGATTGCAATCTGGATATTGCGAATATAAGAGGAAAGCTTTATTAATCTAGTGGGGTTCTGTGACGTCTTGGTCTAGTCGTTGAACACAAACGAAGTACGCGAAGTTGCAGCTATGGCGAACTTTTAATCTAAACAAAACCCAAAGTCTAAATGGTGCCTTAAGGGTTGTATTTGTAGGGGGAAAGAGAAGGGATTTCGTCCCCCCTTGGTAAGGTGGGACTAAATCACCTCCTGAGTCATTTCCCCTACAATACAGACTCTAAAAAAATAGCCTATAAGTAGTATTTCGAAATTACATGGGCCTGGCCCAAAAATAAGGTGGCGCAACACCTATATTAAGCTATGGATGAAATTTATGAAAGGGCATCTTGTATATTTCGTCCATGTCCTTGTACGTCATCATGGTGGATCCAAAGTGCTGAAAACTCCACCAGAAACTCCGTTCTTGTTCCCCTTGCCCATGCCATCATCTTCATGCTTGATCATGCTCCAATGTTCATCCTTCTTGTCCAAGCTAGGCCCTTCATTTGTAAGCAAAACAAATGTATCCAATTTAGGCAGCATCATATTCTCATGAACATTTAATCGTTACCAAGAAACGAAAGTACCTGGTAATTTAATTGGCATGCGCGAGCTCTAGTAATTGGTCCCATGTATGTAACAGCAGGGGCTGTGGGTGTAACTGTGGTAGTGTTGTCCTCATCAGTTCCAGTATTTTTTATTTATTCAATATAAAATCTCTGCAAAGTTCATCCAATTCCGATTTTTTTTATTTTTGCACAAAAACAACACCATGGAAGGTCTGCTGAAAACAACGTCAGTTCGGGTTAGTTTCATTCAAATCATGCAAATTAGAGTTCAAAACAAGAGCAAAAGTGTTTGGAAAATTAGATACGTTGGAGACATATCGACTCCCCCAAGCTTAACTCTTTTGTTTCTGTTACTGTATATAAGCTTAACTAGTAACCAAGTTTTCAGCAAAGATCATGAACTAACCATGTGAATGATAACACTTAGAACTCACATTTACTCATATCAATGGCATAATCAACTAGCGAGCAATAATAATATATCTCGAATGCCAACAATTTGTCAAAACAATCATGCTATAATATGATAACATGGTATCTCGCTAGCCCTTTCTGAGACCGCAAAACATAAATGCAGAGCACCTCTGAAGTTCAAGCAGCCACTAAACATTGTAATTCAGGGTAGAAGAGATCCAGTCATGCTCACATCCAACATTAACTAGACTCAATGAATGTTAAACTAAGAATCACAATAGCGCTCTCTATGTTGGTGCTTGAATGAGAAGGTGATGACTCAACAATAAAAATAAATAACATGAAAGTAAATAGAAAGGCCCTTCGTAGAGGGAAGCAGAGATTTGCAGCCGTGTCAGATCTCATAGCTTAAAGCAGAGATGAGTACATTTTGAGTGGTGTGCTTGTCCTATCAGCGTCACGACAAAGGATTTGAACATCTTCCATGCTAAACACATTATTGGCGGTTCCCATGCAGAAAGGAAAAGTTTTACTCCCCCACAACCATACAAACACAAGCCATGGCTAGCCGAATCCACGGGTGACCTCCAAACAATCAACTTTCCAACGAGGAGAGAATGTAGATGAGAATGCAGGAGGGGCGACATGGGCAGGGCAGTATTTATTGGCTGCCGGAATCTAGATCGACAGGAACAGTACCCGTGCTGGTCGCCGGAATTTAGTAGTACTGTAGCTTGAATTACGCATGATTCCCGGAGCAAAAGCCGTGTGTGACTTGCATGGCTGATGGTTCCCAATACAGAACCGCGTTTAATTAATAACCCGCGCCACTCACCATCCAAACCCCGAAACACGAAATAGAGTGCCAATCATGTGGGGCCCAGTTGTCTTGCCATATATTTACATTTTCTTTCCAAATGTAATGCATGAATGCTTATTTGTGCTACTATGATATTATTGTAAAATGTAATACATAAATGATTTTTCCAAACCATGATGGTTTGCTGTTGCATGTACATTGTCGGTGTACTAAGACATGGGTGCCCTCGTACCCAGACTTGTGCACAGGCAGTTGTAGCCTCCCTTCCGGCAAGGGCTTGACAGAGGATAACTATGACTCAAGACTCAACACCAAGACCGTGAAGAAGACCTCAAGGCAGGTCATCGAGAAGTACTATTCTAGTACTGAGGATCGACGCTGCCCTTGCCTGCGAGCTCCGCCCCGTCAAGGTGAAGACCAAGACTCTGGTTGCTGGCAAGTCCCCTTGCCGGCAAGCAAGGCCCGGCAAGCTCCGTACCGGCAGGCTTGTTCTGTCCCATTACCGCTCCACCTCACCATCGACCAGATAGGCTCGTATGCTAGGTGTCGAGCGGGCAGGCAGTCAACATAGCCGGACAAGGCACGTGTCAGCATGCCACATCAAGATTAACTTTAATGACACCCGTCCCTGGGACGTGTCAAGATTACAGGAGGGCGCCAGGACCGGTGGTACAGATCTTTGGCCCAAGGCCTCGCCTCCCCAACGTAGCACCTAACGATGCATTAAATGCATTTGTCTTACCCCGTTGGAAGATAGACGTGGTGACGGTGCAAGTCACTATTCATACTCTGTAATGACCGTATAAGCCATTGTGGTGACCCCTTGGCCTATAAAAGGAGGCCCACGGCTACAGGTAGAATGGTCGACACCCAGCTCAATTACACGCGATAGCTGCATTTCCCACGCACCTTGCCAGAAGACTGCGGTCCCTGTAACTTGAGTTCATACACGATCAAACACAGAACAGGAGTAGGGTTTTACGCTCATAGCGGCCCGAACCTGGATAAACCCCTCGCGTGTTCTTGCACCTACTGAAAACCTGCTCTTTGTCCCATGCATGTCCCCTATGCGTACAACATCATCAAGATGCAGGGGCCGATGGGCCGATGGGGAAATGACTATCTATGGGACCGAACGGGTCCCTTTGAAATTCGGCTCAGGGGACATGCATGGGACAAAGAGCAGATTTTTAGTAGGTGCAAGAACACGCGGGGGATTTATCCAGGTTCGGGCCGCTATGAGGGTAAAACCCTACTCCTGCTCTATGGTTGATCGTATATGAACTCTGGTTACAGGGAGCACAGTTTTCCGGCGAGGTGCACTGGAAAATGCAGCTACGGCGTGTAATTGAGCTGGGTGTCGACCGTTCTACCTGTAGCCGTGGGCCTCCTTTTATAGGCCAAGGGGTTACCACAATGGCTAATACGATCATTACAGAGTATGAACAGTGAACTTGCACCGTCATCATGTCTATCTTCCAACGGGGTAAGACAAACGCATTTAATGTACCGTTAGGTGCTACGTTGGGGAGGCGAGGCCTTGGGTAAAAGATCTGTACCACCGGTCTTGGCGCCCTTCTGTAGTCTCGACACGCCCCAGGGATGGGTTTCATTAAAGTTACTCTTGACGTGGTGTGCTGACACGTGCCTTGGCTGGCTATGTTGACTGCCTGCCCACTCGACACCTAGCATACGAACCTATCTGGTCGATGGTGAGGTGGAACGGTAACGGGACAGGACAAGCCTGCTGGCACGGAGCTTGCTGGGCCTTGCTTGCCGGCAAGGGAGCTTGCCGGCAACCATAACCTTGGTCTCCACCTTGTCGGGGCAGAGCTTGCCGGCAAGGACATCGTCGATCTCATGTACGAGAATAGTTCTTCTCGATGACCTACCTTGAGGTCTTCTTCACGGTCTTGGTGTTGAGTGTTGAGTTGTAGTTATCCTCTGTCAAGCCCTTGCTGGATGGTAGGCTACAACCGCCTGTGCACAAGTCTGGGTACGAGGGCACCCATGTTTTAGTACACCGACAGGAGCCCCTGGGCCACACGTGCATGTGAGGCGTCGTTGGCTAGGCCCAAACAGTGCGCAGGCGGCGTGTGGCAGAGGATAACTATTGTAATCTTCTCTTTTACCGCACTCGCCCATGATGCGCATTAAATGTGGGCGTGGGAGAGGTGGAGCAGAACGGCGGCGGGAGGTGGTGCGCCTGAAAAGCGCGGCCACGTAGGACGGAAAAAGAGCCAGCCCCCGCTCCTTCCCCTTAAAAAGGGAAAACATGGAGGGCGCTGCTCATTTCGCCCGACTTCTCGCTTCCCCTTCCTCGATTTCTGCCATTAAGGGAGGTGAGGTGGCAGGGAGAGTAATCCCCCTAGGGCGCTATAAAAGAGGGCGGGGGGAGTGGCAATCTTCCTCACTCATCTTCTGCCTTTGCCATTCTCCTCCTCCAACCTTTCATTCATCCTTGCCTTCCTTGAGATCTACTACTGCCATGGCGAGGGGTGGAGGTCGGGCCCGCACATCTGCTTCCACCTCGAGGGTCCCCTCTCGGGGTCGGACGCGTTCCTCGGTGGTTGTCGTGAGTGCCAGCCCTGGCGCCCATAGCAGAGCCGCCCCCCACGGCCGCGGAGGGCGAGGTACTCGTGGACGAGGCGGGCGTGGCGGACATGGCGGGGCGGCCGCCCTTCCTCCTTAGGTGGAAGCCCGCACGGCGGTGATGGCGCACGAGTCCCACACGGCAGTGGCAGCACACGAGTTTGTCGTGGGGCTGCACCACCGGCTTCGCAGTTGGCTCCCGCTCCCGGATCCCTTTGCGAGGGTGATGGAGAATAGCAGGCCCTCGGGCCTGTGGATATAGGTGGATGGCTGCTGCAACGGCCCCTCCTGGGTGGTGGCCGAGTTTCCACCGCCGGCTCTCTATTGACGCGGGGGTGGAAGTCGTTCGCCCGCTCCTGTGGTCTAAGGCAGGGGTAGCTTCTCCAGTTTAGGTACGATGGAGCTGCCACACTCTTCGTGAAGTTCTTCGGGGTCTCCGGCGGCTGCATCGAATGCTGCGCGGAAAGTGAAAGCAGCAGCGACACCGACTCCACCAGCGAGAGCGAGAGCGAGAGCGACGAAACCTCCTTGCGTATCAAGAGTGAAGGCGACGACTCTGACTAGGCGCATAGTATTGCCCAAGTCGAGTCTTGAAGATGAGATGCGCTCCGCCTAGGCTCCTCTCCTTAGTACCTATATCAAAACCGATGTAACCCCGTGGGGGCATGGAAGATATCTTTTGCATCCAACCGTTTAATCAGTTGCCGTAGTTCGTATTTTGAATGGACGCATGCATGATTTTTGTACCCTACACTTGCCGGAGACTTGCCGGTGTGCACACCCTTACCGCACGTACCCGAGGAACAAGTCCTCAACAGCTTGCCGGAAGTGCCACTGCCGGCAAGATCATGCTTGCCAATCACAATGCAGCTACTTAGGTTGCCGAGAAGACTCGAAGCAAAGCAAGAGCGCAGTCGATTACAGCAAGGTTCCTTAGCGTGCAGGTTTCTCATACAAAGGCCAAAATTGTTCAAGGAGAGCCACAACCACAACAAAGAATTTATTTCAATGTTTTGCAACTTAGCTCATTCCTTGCTGTACTTCTTGCCGTAGGGCGATATCTTGAACGCGTCTTTTGGTATCCATAACCGTCACTCCCCCCGGGAAGTTTGTACGCAAGGAATCTTTCCTTCCTTTAGGAAAAAGAAAGAAGAGAAAAGAGGAGACTGGAACCTTGACGGTTCGTTAACCACCTTATGCAAGGCAAAGACTGTAACACAAGACTACATGCAACACATAAATAAATATGCATTTGGACAAATAATTGTGAAACACTTAATTTTATTTATTATGCACGGGATCTGCGCCCGGCTTTGTACAAAGGTTTACATGACGGCAAACTTGTACAAAATAGGTTGCCGGGCAGCCCGGCAACCGCGCCTTACGGGTAGAACTTACGAAGATGCTCAATATTCCATGAGTTAAGCACCGGAGTGCCATCTTCGGTCTCTAGGCGGACTGCACCGGGCCTAGGGACTCGGACTACCCGTTAAGGGCCCTCCCACTTCGGCGTCAACTTGTTTTTACCCTTCGTGGTTTGAATCCGATGAAGAACAAGGTCGCCTTCCTCCAGGTTCCTGGCATTCACTTTGCGGCTATGGTAGCAGCGCAAAGCTTGCTGGTACCGTGCAGCACGGACAGCAGCCCAGAAACGATCTTCCTCAAGGAGCATGGCATCGTCATGCCGCAGCTCATCTTGGTCCTCCTCATCGAAGGCCAAGACTCGAGGTGACCCGTATTTGAGTTCTGTGGGGAGTACCGCTTCTGCACCATACACAAGGGAGAAGGGTGGCTGGCCAGTGGCTCGATTTGGTGTCGTTCTGGTTGACCAAAGAACCGCCGGCAATTCTTCCACCCAGCGCCTCCCACACTGGTGCTGCTTATCAAAAGTCCTAGTCTTTAAACCACGCAGCACTTCTGCATTTTCCCTCTCTACCTGCCCATTGCTCCTTGGGTGAGCAACGGAGGCATAGTAGATCTTATTTCCAAGTTCTTGGCAATATGCTGTGAAGGCGCGGCTCGTGAACTATGTGCCATTGTCGGTAATGACCCTGTTGGGTACACCGAAACAGGCAACCAATCCTTTGAGGAATTTGATAGCTGACTGTGCCGTCACCTTTCTCACTGGCTCTACTTCAGGCCACTTTGTAAACTTGTCGATTACAACATACAAGAATTCAAAGCCCCTGGTAGCACGGGGGAAAGGGCGACAATGTCGAGCCCCCAGACCAAGAAGGGCTAGGAAAGAGGGATGGTTTGGAGGGCTTGAGCTGGTTGGTGGATGTCCTTGGAGTGGAACTGGCATGCTTCGCACCTGATAACCACCGCCAAGGCGTTTTGAAGGGCTGTCGGCCAGTAGAATCCTTGACGGAACGCCTTGTCGACAAGTGCGTGTGACCCAATATGAGAACCGCACATCCCTTCATGTATTTCTTCCAACAGTCTTTGTCCATCTTCCCGGGAGATGCATTTCAATTTTACCTCGTTTGGTCTCTTCCTGTACAAGTGCTGTCAATAAACTTATACATCCTTGATTGACGGGCCACTCTTTCTGCATCTTCTCGCTCATCGGGGAGGTCTCTTATCTGGAGGAATTGGACAATCGGCTACGCCCATGCCGGAGCCTGTGGCTCGACGACAAGAACTAAAGGCATTTCTTCCTCTGTGGGAGCGCTTGCTTCGATGACAAGGATCTGGCTTATCAGATACCGTGGCTCACCGGCGAAGGGCGGCTTGTCGGTGGTATCTTCTTTCTTGGCGGCTACGGGTAGCTCTGCCGAAAAGTAACCATCAACATCTTGTTTTCTTTTCTTCGTCAGCTTCGATGGTGTAATGGATGGCTGAGTTAGTTGGAGCACAAAAGTTCCTGGTTCCACATGCATCTTTTGGGCGGCAAGCTTTGACAGGTCGTCGGCAATCTCATTTCGGGCACGAGGAACGTGCTCTGCTTGCAGACCGTCAAAGTGCTTTTCCAACTTTCTCACTTCATCGACGTATGCCTCCATCAAAGGGCTTTGGTAATCCTTGTTGACTTGCCTCACCACAAGCTACGAGTCACCTCTGATAATCAGTTTCCGGATACCAAGGTCGACTGCAATGTGCAGACCGGCAAGCAAACCCTCATACTCAGCAGTGTTGTTGGTGGCCTGCTCCCTGGGGAAGTGCATCTGGACCACATACTTGAGGTGTTCTCCGGTGGGGGTGATAAGTAGCACACCGGCACCGGCACCTTTCAGCGTGAAAGCACCGTCAAAGTACATGACCCAATCATCAACTATTTCCTTGCCGGGGAGAGAGGTCTCTGGTTTTTCTTCATCTGGCGTTGGAGTCCATTCTGCAATGAATTCCGCCAAGGCTCTGCTCTGGATCGTCGGGGTGCTCTCAAATTTCAGATCAAAACTTGATAACTCCAGTGCCCACTCCACAATCCTTCCGGTTGCCTCTGGATTTCTCAAGATGCGTTGCAATGGAAAGCGAGAGACAACGGTGACTGGGTGTGCTTGAAAATAATGGCGCAGCTTCCTTGAGCCCATGAGAAGGCCAAAAACCATTTTTTGCACACCAGAGTACCTTGACCTAGCCCCTTGCAGGAGGGAGCTGACAAATTAGACTGGGCACTGCACCATCTTCTTCTTCACAACTTGGTGATCTGGCTGGCTGGCTGGCACAATCTCTGTCTTGTCGGCACCTGACCTTGCCGGAGAAGATTCTGGCTCGTTGAGTCATGGCTCTGCGGTTGCTACCTCTTCCTCATCGACCTCTCTTTCAGCCACAAGTGCAGCACTAACCACTTGATTCGTTGCCGCTAAATATAGCAGCAACGTCTGTTGCAGCCTAGGCGCAACTAGGACTGGCGGAGAGGACATGTACTGCTTCAAATCTTGGAGTGTGGCCTCTGCTTCCGGAGTCAAGTTTACTGGACCTGCCTTTTTCAATATCTTGAAAAATGGCAAGGCACGCTCTGCTGATTTGGAGATGAACCTGCTGAGGGCGGCAACACAGCCGGCAAGGCGCCTGACATCCTTGACGCATCTCGGTGCTTCCATCTGCTCAATTGCCCTGATCTTGTCGGGGTTGGCTTCAATCCCCCTCTGAGACACGAAGAAACCAAGAAGTTTGCCGGATGGAACACCGAACACACACTTCTCGGGGTTGAGCTTCAAGTTGAGCTTGCGCAAGTTGGCAAAAGGTTCCTCGAGATCCTGGATCAATGTTGACTTGTCTCTGGTTTTGACCACAATGTCATCCATATAAGCTTCCACATTCCTATGTAGCTGTGGCTCAAAACCAATCTGGACCGCTCTGGCAATGGTCGCTGCGGCACTCTTCAGTCTGAAAGGCATACGCAAAAAGCAGTATGTGCCACATAGAGTGATGAATGCGGTCTTCTCCTCATCTTCCTTGGCCATAAAAATCTGATGATAACTAGAGTAGGCGTCAAGGAAAGAGAGTAGGTCATAGCCGGCAGTGGAGTCTACAATCTGGTCAATGCGCGGCAAAGGGAAATGGTCCTTGGGACAGGATTTAATATCAGTGAAGTTGATACAAAGCCTCCACTTCCCGTTCGCCTTGCGCACCACCACCGGATTGGCTAACCATGTAGGGTGTAGCACTCCTCTAACTAGTCCTGCTGCTTCTAACTTCTTAATCTCCTCGGCAATGACCTCTTGCCGTTCCAAGGCTTGCTTTCTGATCTTCTGCTTGACGGGCTTTGCATGAGGGCAGACAGGAAGGTGGTGCTCAATTACCTCCCTAGGAACACCGGGGATGTTAGATGCTTGCCAAGCAAACACATCGACATTCGCCCGTAGGAAGGCAATGAGCTCGCTTTCCTGCTCGTCACTGAGAGTGGCACTTATAGAGAAAGTGCCGCTCGTCCCATCTTCTTTCACAGAGACTCGCTTGGTCGCCGGCGCAGAGGTCTTGGCTTTCTTGCTCTTGCCGGTAGAGCTCTCTGGTGTGTCCTCGACATGCATGCTGCACTCTGAAGTGCACTTCCCGGAGTCGTTCACAGATGTCTTGCTGGTCTTCTTCTTCTTTCCTTCCCTGGGAGCTTTGACGGCAGGGGCGAGTGCCTCGATGGCAGCCGCTGCCGCCGCCTCCCGGTAGAGCTTGTCGGTACAGATGATTGCGTCCTTGTGGTTTGACTTGATGGTGAGGACCCCCATTGGCCCCGGCATCTTGATGACGTTGTACGCATAGTGCGACACGCCCATAAACTTTGCCAGGTCTGGGTGGCCCAGAATCCCATTGTACGGCAGTGGCATCTTGACGACGTCGAAGGTAATCTTCTCCGTCCGATGGTTGAGCTCGCTGTCGAACGTGACCAACAACGTGACTTGGCCCTTCGGCTTGTTCCTCCCCGGGCTCATCCCTTGGAAACTGCCTGTCTCCTCGAGATCCTTGTCAGGGATCTACAGCCTCTTGATCACATCTGGGCAGATCAAGTTCAAGCCTGCCCCACCGTCAACCAGCATCTTCGTCACCTTAAGGTTGCAAACTGTTGGTGAAACCAACAATGGCAAACACCCGACCGTAGTGGTGCGATCAGGGTGGTCCTCGGCGTCATAAACGATGGGCGAGTGTGACCACTTGAGTGGCTTCTGTGCCTCCATCACCGACTCTGCTACATTGACTTCGCGGATCCACTACTTTAGTTGCCGGTGCGAGGAGTGCAAAGATGCGCCTCCGTCAACACACATGGCATCCACCGCATTTTGGAACTCCTTGCCGGACCCGCTTCCATCCTCTTCACTATCATCCTCTTTTTGCTGCCCTGAGCAGCCTTCTCTTTTGGCTGCTTGGCCTTGCCACGGCGCCCTTCGCAGCTATCATGGTCTTGCTTGCCGAACCCACCAGCACCATCGTGGGCCTTCATCTTGTCACGCTTCTCGTACTCCTACTTCTTCTTTTTGGCAAGTTGCTCTACTTGCCGGCATTGTTGGAAATCGTGGCCCTTGGTGCGGTGGATCTTGCAGTACGGCCCGCCGGTCTTGCCGGCCTTCTCGCCAGCCACAGCTTCCCGGCAAGAATCGCACCTGGCAACCTCCTTGCCGGGAATGTCTGCCTTCGGCTTCTTGGTGGTGTTGGTGTCGCCGGAGCTCTCGACGGCCAGTACAGTCTTGCTCTTGCGCTTTCTTTTACGCTTCTTGTTCTTCTTCTGTGGGGTTGATGCGTCGTCGTCCTCAGAATCGACGTCTGCACCCGCATCTTCCCCGGGGAGTCGCCTCCCTTCCTCAACACGTGCACACCTATCCGCCAAGGCGTACAGATCGTTGATAGTCTTGACCTGCTCGACATTCATCTCTGACCGCATCCTGTGGTTGTGCACATTCGTGTGGAATGCGGCAACAACAGCTGCGGGATGGATGTCGGGGATGTTGTGGTGCACACGGCTGAACCGTTGTATGTACTTGCGGAGGTTCTCTCCATCTCTTTGGGGGATCAGCTGCAAATCGCTGGGCTGACCTGGGAGCTTGTGGCCACCCTGGTGAGCGCCAATGAAATGATGGCACAGATCCGCCCAAGAAGAGATGGAGCCTCAGGCAGGTTCATCAACCACGACCTGACATTGGGCCGAAACACCAATGGGAAGTAGTTGGCGAGCACTTTCTCGTCCCGTCCCCCGGCAGCCTCCACCGCGATGGTGTAGATGCCAAGAAACTCGGCTGGGTTGAGCGTGCCGTCGTACTTGTCAGGCAGCTCCGGCTTGAAGGCACGGGTGGACGGCTAGTGAACTTGCCGCAGCTCATGAGTAAACGCTGGGCACCCCACATCGTAGGGCAAGTACCCAGCGGCTACTGGAGCGAGCACGTTCACTGCCGGCCTGGCACGGTCGTCAGATTGGCGGCGTGCTTCCCGGCGCCACTCGATCTTCATGCGGGCGTCCTCGTCGCACTGCTCGCGGAGCACTTGACGCTGATCTTGGCGGCACCGCAGATCCGATGAAGCCATAGACAGAACGTCATGGTCGTCTGATCGGTGGGCTGGCCGCTGAGATGGTGGGGGGTGCCGAGGCGACCGCAGCGTTTGCGCGGCGTCTCCGGCAAGGTAGCCGGAGGGTCCTGCCAGCATGGTGGGTGGTCGCCGCGAGGGCTCCACGTCTTGTGTTTTGCTGGGATCGGCAAAACTGATGAGACTCTAAATGGTGGCTCTCCATTCGTCCATCTTGTCTGGGCCTGGCGGCAAGTTCAAAAGTATTTGAACCCGCACCATGGCCTCTGCCGCCGTGGTTGGCATGGCTGGGAGCACAGAACGAGGCATCGCTTGACTCCTGGTGGAGCCAGAAGGAGCTTCGTTACGTCTGTGCCGCTGCGGCTCATGCTTGCCAAGAGGCGGACGCGGGGGTGGCGGCGGCGCTCCGTGAGCAATTGGAACTGCCAGCAATGTGGGGGAGCGTGTCATGCCCATCTTGTGATAGTCGCGGCATACGCCTCCCCGCGCCGTTGTTGGACGTCGCCGCTACGTTCTGGGACGTTGCGGCGGCTGGGTTCTGGGTCATGGCAGTAGGAACTATATTACTATGATGACTGCGCTCACCAGAATGTCTTGGAAGTTGACCGGCTATGACGTCGCCAGTCCTGTGGCTGGGCGCATCATCGTGGCGGGGGTGCTGGGCACCCGCACCACTTGCGCCTCCTGCGCCGCCCATCCCAACCGTAGCACCCACGCCAGCTGCACCACCTGCAGCCGCCTGGGAAGGTGGCTTGGACGTGGTAAGAGCCTTCGTGGCTCCACTCTTCTTCTTCGGCGCCATCGACGAACATGATGAAGTTGGTACTCACACTACCAAAGAACTGACTTGTGACACACAATCCCCCTACCAGGCGCGCCAAAGATGTCGTGGGGAATGACTATCTATGGGACCGAACGGGTCCCTTTGCGATTCGGCTCAGGGGACATGCATGCGACAAAGAGTAGATTTTTAGTAGGTGCAAGAACATGTGGGGGATTTATCCAGGTTCGGGCCGTTATGAGCGTAAAACCCTACTCGTGCTCTGTGGTTCATCGTATATGAACTCTGGTTATAGGGAGCGCAGTTTTCTGGAGAGGTGCATGGGAATATGCAGCTACGGCGTGTAATTGAGCTGGGTGTCGACTGTTCTACCTGTAGCTGTGGGCCTCCTTTTATAGGCCAAGGGGTTACCACAATGGCTAATACAGTCATTACAGAGTATGAACAGTGACTTGCACCGTCATCACGTCTATCTTCCAACGGGGTATAAGACAAACACATTTAATGCACTGTTAGGTGCTACGTTGGGGAGGCGAGGCCTTGGGTAAAAGATCTGTACCACCGGTCTTGGAGCCCTTCTGTAGTCTCGACACATCCCAGGGACGGGTGTCATTAAAGTTAATCTTGGCGTGGTGTGCTGACACGTGCCTTTGCTGGCTATGTTGACTTCCTGCCCGCTCGACACCTAGCATACGAACATATCTGGTCGATGGTGAGGCGGAACGATAACGGGACAGAACAAGCCTGCTGGCACGGAGCTTGCCGGGCCTTGCTTGCCGGCAAGGGAGCTTGCCGGCAACCATAACCTTGGTCTCCACCTTGTCGGGGCAGAGCTTGCCCGCAAGGACATCGTCGATCTCATGTATGAGAATAGTACTTCTCGATGACCTGCCTTGAGGTCTTCTTCACGGTCTTGGTGTTGAGTCTTGAGTTGTAGTTATCCTCTATCAAGCCCTTGCCGGACGGGAGGCTACAACCGCCTGTGCACAAGTCTGGGTACGAGGGTACCCATGTCTTAGTACACCGACACGCCTAGGCCGCAAGAGACGTTGCTGCTATACTTAGCGGTGACGAATCAAGTGGTTAGTGCTGCACTTGTGGCTGAAAGAGAGGCCGATGAGGAGGAGGTAGCAGCCGTAGAGCCACGACCTGACGAGCCGGAATCTTCTCCGGCAAGGTCAGGTGCCGACAAGCCAGAGATTGTGCAAGCTAGCCAACCAGATAAGCAAGTTGTGAAGAAGAAAATGGTGCAGCGCCAAGTCTACTTTGTCAGCTCCCTCCTGCAAGGGGCTAGGTCAAGTACTCTGGTGTGCAAAAGTTGTTTTTTGGCCTTCTCATGGGCTCAAGGAAGCTGCGCCATTATTTTCAAGCACACCCACGCTTTCTGTTGCAACGCATCTTGAGAAATCCAAAGGCAACCGATAGGATTGTGGAGAGGGCATTGGAGTTATCAAGTTTTGATCTGAAATTTGAGAGCACCTCGACGATCCAGAGCAGAGCCATGGCAGAATTCATTGCAGAATGGACCCCAACGCCAGATGAAGAAAAACCAGAGATCTCTCTCCCCGGCAAGGAAACAGTTGACAATTGGGTCATGTACTTTGACGGTGCTTTCACGCTGAAAGGCACCGGTGCTAGTGTGCTGCTTATAACACCCACCGGAGAGCACCTCAAGTACGTGGTCCAGATGCACTTCCCCAGGGAGTAGGCCACCAACAGCACTGCTGAGTATGAGGGTTTGCTTGCTGATCTACGCATTGCAATCGACCTCGGTATCCAAAAACTGATTATTAGAGGTGACTCGCAGCTTGTGGTGAGGCAGGTCAACATGGATTACCAGAGCCCTTTGATGGAGGCATATGTCGAAGAAGTGAGAAAGTTGGAAGAGCACTTTGACGGTCTGCAAGCAGAGCACGTTCCTCGTGCCCAGAATGAGATTGCCGACGACCTGTCAAAGCTTGCCTCCCAAAAGATGCTTGTGGAGCTAGGAACTTTTGTGCTCCAACTAACTCAGCCATCCGTTACACCATCGAAGCTGGTGAAGAAAAGAAAACAAGATGTTGATGGTTACTTTCCGGCAGAGATACCTGTAGCCACCAAGAAAGTAGATACCACCGACAAGCCGCCCTGTGCCGGTGAGCCGCAGCATCTGGCAAGCCAGATCCTTGCCGTCGAAGCAAGCACTCCCGCAGAGGAAGAAATGCCTTTAGTCCTTGTCGTCGAGCCACAAGCTCCGGCATGGGCATAGCCGATTGTCCAATTCCTCCAGACAGGAGACCTTCCCGATGAGCAAGAAGATGCAGAAAGAGTGGCCCGTCAATCAAGGATGTATAAGTTTATTGATAGCACCTTGTACAGGAAGAGACCAAACAAGGTAAAATTGAAATGTATCTCCCGGGAAGATGGACAAAGGCTGTTGGAAGAAATACATGAAGGGATGTGCGGTCTCATATTGGGTCATGCGCACTTGTCGGCAAGGCATTCCGTCAAGGATTCTACTGACCGACAGCCCTTCAAGACGCCTTGGCGGTGGTTATCAGGTGCGAAGCATGCCAGTTCCATTCCAAGGACATCCACCAACCAGCTCAAGCCCTCCAAACCATCCCTCTTTCCTGGCCCTTCTCGGTCTGGGGGCTCGACATTGTCAGCCCTTTCCCCCGTGCTACCGGGGGCTTTGAATTCTTGTATGTTGCAATCGACAAGTTTACAAAGTGGCCTGAAGTAGAGCCAGTGAGAAAGGTGACGGCATAGTCAGCCATCAAGTTCCTCAAAGGATTGGCTGCCCGTTTTGGTGTACCCAATAGGATCATTACCGACAACGGCACCCAATTCACGAGCCGCGCCTTCACAGCATATTGCCAAGAACCTTGAAACAAGATCTACTATGCCTCCGTTGCTCACCCAAGGAGCAATGGGCAGGTAGAGAGGGCAAATGCGGAAGTGCTGCGTGGTTTAAAGACTAGGACTTTAGACAAGCTGCACCAGTGTGGAAGGCGTTGGGTGGAAGAATTGCCGGTGGTTCTTTGGTCAATCAGAATGACACCAAATCGAGCCACTGGCCAGACACCCTTCTCCCTTGTCTATGGTGCAGAAGCGGTACTCCCCACGGTACTCAAATACAGGTCACCTCGAGTCTTGGCCTTTGATAAGGAGGACCAAGATGAGCTGCGGCATGACGATGCCATGCTCCTTGAGGAAGATCGTTTCCGGGCTGCTGTCCGTGCTGCACGGTACCAGCAAGCTTTGCGCCACTACCATAGCCGCAAAGTGAATGCCAGGAACCTTGAGGAAGGTGACCTTGTTCTTCGTCGGATTCAATCGACAAAGGGTAAAAACAAGTTGACGCCGAAGTGGGAGGGCCCTTACCGGGTAGTACGAGTCTCTAGGCCCGGCGCAGTCCGCCTTGAGACCGAAGATGGCACTCCGGTGCTCAACTCATGGAATATTGAGCATCTTCGTAAGTTCTACCCGTAAGGTGCGGTTGCTGGGCTGCCCGGCAACCTCTTTTGTACAAGTTTGCCGTCAAGGCATGTAAACCTTTGTACAAAGTCAGGCGCAGATCCCGTGCATAATAAATAAAAGTTAAATGTTTCACAATTGTTTGTCAAAGTACATATGTATTTATGTGTTGCAGGTAGTCTTGTGTTACATTTTTCCTTTCATAAGGTGATTAACGAACCGTCAAGGTTCTAGCCTCCTCTTTTCTCTTCTTTCTTTTTCTTAAAGGAAGAAAGGGTTCCTCGCGTACAAGTTTCCCGGGGGGGGGGGGGTACGGTATTGATAGCAAAGGACACGTTCAAGATGTCACCCTACGGCAAGAAGTGCAGCAAGGAATGAGCTAAGTTGCAAAACTTTGAAATAAACTCTTTGTTGTAGTTACGACTCTCCTTGAACAATTTTTGCCTTTGTATGAGAAACCTGCACGCTAAGGAACCTTGCCGTAATCAACTGTGCTCTTGCTTTGCTTCGAGTCCGCTCGGCAACCTAAGTAGCTGCGTTGTGATCGTCAAGCACGACCTTGCCGATAGTGGCACTTCCGGCAAGCTGCTGAGGACCTGTTCCTCGAGCACTCGCGGCAAGGGTGTGCACACCGGCAAGTTTCCGGCAAGCGTAGGGTACAAAAATCATGCAAAGACAGAATGGAATAAAGAGAACAACATGCATACATCCATTCAAAACATGAATTACAGCAACTGTTAATCACTTAGTGCAAAAGTTATCTTCCACGCCCCCACGGGGTTACATTGGTTTTGATACAGGGGCTAAGGAGAGGAGCCTAGGCGGAGCGCGGCTTATATTCAAGATTCGACTCGAGCACTACTATGCGCCTAGTCAGAATCATCGCCTTCGCTCTTGATACGCGAGGAGCTTTTGTCGCTCTCGCTCTCGCTGGTTGAGTCGGTGCCACTGCTGCTCTCACTCTCCACGCAGCATTCCGTGCGACCGCCGGAGACCCCGAAGAACTTCATGAAGAGGGTGGCAGCTCCATCATACTTAAATTGGAGGAGCTGCCCCCGCCTTAGACTGTGGGAGCGGGCGAACGACTTCCACCCCAGCGTCAAGAACAGGGAGCTGCCTGTGGAGAACTCGGCCACCACCCAGGAGTGGCCGTTGCAGTAGCCATCCGCCTGTAGCCACAGGCCCGAAGGCCTACTATTGTCCATCACCCTCGCAAAGGGGTCCGGGAGCCAGAGCCAACTGCGAAGCCGGCGGTGCAACCCCACGACAAACTCGTGCACTGCCACCGCCATGTGGGACTCGTGTGCCGTCACCGCCGTGCGGGCTTCCGCCCGAGGGGGAAGGGCGGCCGCCCCACCCCGCCTACCACGCCCGCCTCGACCATGAGTGACGCGCCCTCCGCGACCGCGGGGGGCGGCCCTGTTGTGGGCGCTAGGGCTGGCATTCACGATAACCACTGAGGAACGCGTCCGGCCCTGAGGAGGGACCCTCGACGCGGAAGCAGATGCGCGGCCCGACCTCCACCCCTCACCATCGCGATGGTAGACCTCAAGGAAAGCAAGGATGGACGAAAGGTTGGAGGAGGAGAATGGCAAGGGTAGAAGATGGGTGGGGAAGATCGCCACTCCCCCGCCCTCTTTTATAGCGCCCTAGGGGGATTACTTTCCCCGCTGCCTTGCCTCCCATAGTGGCAGGAATCGAGGAAGGAGATGCGAGAAGTCAGGCAAAATGAGTAGTGCCCTCCATGTTTTTCCTTTTTATGGGGAAGGCACGAGGGCTGGCTCTTTTTCATCCTACATGGCTACGCTTTTCAGGCGCACCACCTCCCGCCGCCGCTTCGCTCCACCTCTCCCACGCCCGCATTTAATGCACGTCGTGGGCGGGTACGGTAAAAGAGAAGATTATGACAGTTATCTTCTGCCACGCGCCGCCTGTGCACTGTTTGGGCCTAGCCCAACGATGCCTCGCATGCGCGTGTGGCCCAGGCCCAGGGGCTCCTGTCGGTGTACTAAGACATGGGTGCCCTCGTACCCAGACTTGTGCACAGGCAGTGATAGCCTCCCTTCCGGCAAGGGCTTGACGGAGGATAACTAGGACTCAAGACTCAACACCAAGACCGCGAAGAAGACCTCAAGGTAGGTCATTGAGAAGTACTATTCTAGTACCGAGGATCTGTAGGATCGAAAGTATGTCTACAGGGGGGGTGATTAGACTACTTGACCAAATAAAACCTAACCTTTTCCCAATTTTAGTTGTGGGCAGATTTTAGCAATAGTACATGTCAAGCATCACCCTACACATGCAATTCTAAGAGTATAGCAGCGGAAAGTAAGCAATTGCATATGTATGTAAAGGAGGGGATAGGAGATATCAAACGCAATGAAGACACGGTGGTTTTTGGCGTGGTTCCGATAGGTGGTGCTATCGTACGTCCACGTTGATGGAGACTTCAACCCACGAAGGGTAACGGCTGCGCGAGTGCACGGAGGGCTCCACCCACGAAGGGTCCACGAAGAAGCAACCTTGTCTATTCCACCATGGCTTACGTCCACAAAGGACTAGCCTCACTCGGGGTAGATCTTCACGAAGTAGGCGATCTCCTTGCCCTTACAAACTCCTTGGTTCAACTCCACATCAGGTTGGAGGCTCCCAAGTGACACCTAACCAATCTAGGAGACACCACTCTCCAAAAGGTAATAGATGGTGTGTTTTTGATGAACTCCTTGCTCTTGTGCTTCAAATGATAGTCTACCCAGCACTCAAACAACTCCTCATAGATTTGCCTATGGTGGAAGAAGGATTTGAGTGGAAAGCAACTTGGGAAAGGCTAGAGATCAAGGTTCAAATGGAGGGAGTGGAATATCTTGATCTCAACACATGAGTAGGTGGTTCTCTCTCAGAAAATGTATGGTGGAAGTGTAGGCACGTTCTGATGGCTCTCCTTACTGAGAAGGATGTGGTGGAGGGGTATATATAGCCTCCACACAAAATCCAACCGTTACACACTTTTGACTCAACTCGGTGGCACCGAAACAATCATCTCGGTAGCACCGAACCGTGTAAAAGATATGAACTTTAGGAATCTCGGTGGGACTGATACGAACAACTCGGATGGACCGAAGTGCAATGGCTTAGGGCAATCCTCATCTCGGTGGCACCGATTGCACCAACTCGGTAGGACCGAAGTGAAGCAATAAGACAACAGAGAGTTGGTAGGCCATCTCGGTGAGACCGATTTGCAAAACTCGGTTAGACCGAAGTAAGTGCAAACGATTACAGAGAGTTGGCAAGGCCATCTCGGTGGGACCGAGATCCATTTCGGTGGATCCGATTTGTTAGGGTTTTGGCAGTGGCTAAGCCTTGGATGAACTCGGTGGGGCCGGATAGGAAATATAGGTGGGGCCGAGTTGGAACGTTGGTTTAGGACATATTTGGTTAGAGAGAGTAGTTGAGGGTTTAGGAGTACTGTCACTAAGCACTTGAGCAAAATGACCATTAAGCAACACCTCATCCCCTTTTAATAGTATTGGCTTTCCTATGGACTCAATGTGATCTTGGATCACTAAACCAAAAATGTAGAGTCTTGATCTTTTGCCAATCCTTGTCCTTAGCATTTTGAGGGGTCCATATCTCTAGTCCATGCCATGCCAATCATTGAACATCCTGAAATCTTAACCTTGAATGGACATTAGTTCAATGAGATATATGTTGTTATGAATTACCAAAACCACCAAGGGAGCAAATGTGCTTTCAATCTCCCCCTTTTTGGTAATTGATGACAACATATAGATCAAAGCTTCAACAAATGATTAAATGAATGAAATACATCGTCGCTTTGAGAAGTATGTGATAAGCAAGAGCTCCCCCTAAATTTGTGCATTATTAAAAATTTGCGTTTGAATGCAAATGCACAATCGATTAGGCTCATGGGTCACTCTTCCATGTCACATACATCTTGGTGGAGCGCGCAAAAAGATATGATTGGAATAATAGGCACGCATCACCAACACAAATGAATGATCATACAAGATAAATGTTAAGATAAACATTGATCATCACAATAAGCATAGTATGATCAATCAACATAGTATCTCACAAGCATAAACGACAGAATATCACACAGACACTGTAGCAAGCACACACATCAAACAAAGTATGGACAAGCAAATAAGTAGCAAAAGAACTCTCGAGAGAAAAACCAACGACCAAAACACTCTCTCTCGAAGCCTATGATCTATACAAATTCTCCCACTTTGGCAACAAGTACCAAAAAGATCGAATAAGTATAGGTCTAGTCGGCACTCTAAGCACGGTCCTCCGAAGCTCCTGAAGGCGATCTCCTGCTGGCAGCTCCGGTGTGCGTAGACGGCGTGGAGAGGAGAGCATCCGCGAAGGCTTCTGCAGACGTTTGCTGGACTGGTGGAGTTGAGATCTGCGGTGGCACTGTTGCAGTAGCGGCTGGTGCAGATACTGTGGTCCTCGAATCCACAACTGGCACTGCAGTAGACCTGGCTGCTCTGGGCACTGTCTGAAATTGCTGTGTGGTTGGTCTGTCATCTCCACTATCATCTGATCGGGCTATCTTGACAGCATCAACATCACCCTGCAGCTGTTCCACTGTAGTCTGAATCTCTGTCACCTTGACATCTAGATCATGAAATTTAGTCTCAATAATCCGCTCAAAACTAGCCTGGGTCTGGGTGAGGTTGGCCAAACTTCGCTCAATCCTCAGAGCGGCTTCAAGCAGATATGTCATTTGATCCTTGGGTGTCTTGAGATTGGCAATTGGAGCATTGAGAGCTGATGCCTCCTGAGCTGCTTTTGCTTCCTTTGCTATGCGGATCTTCTCTTGGGCTTGTGCTGAAGTGGGATGCGAAGGATCCATCACTATCACATTGTCCTCAAAGTCTGGACGGAGTGGCAAGTGCTCTCGATCAAGAAGGTATGTGCTGGTTCCAACCTTGGAATTGATCAATAACTGAATATGTGGAGCATACCTGCACGATCTTTTCTGATCTGCTGCAGTCCTCTTGATAGTCTCTACTATCAGGCTCATCACCTTGAATTTCTGAGGTGTATCAAATAAATGCAGCAAATTGATGGAGTGGCCACGAATCATTTTGTCATCTCCTGACTTGGGTAGCAAGGTGTACCGCAGTATGGTGTTCGTGGTGGCCAGTCCTAGCAGCAAATGCTTCACTGATCCAAGTTTGTGTGTCTCTATATCCTTCTGAGGAATTGCAGTGTACATGTTGGCCATGGAGTTGTGATCCATCTTGAGCTTGGCATAAATGTCTATGTCATCATCCTCTTCCTTGGGTGCACCAAGAAGACTTGCCCACTCAGAGATGGTTGACTGGTACCTTATACCCTCAGTCATCCACACTATTCTGCCATCTAGATAGAAGTGTGCAGTAGAGTAGAATTGCATGACCATTTCGTCATTCCACTTGGTCAACTTCTTTCCAACAAACTCGTCAACTCCTGCAATCCTGAAGCTCTCATGGACATGGGGAAAATAATCTTCATTCTCATCGATGTATTCCCAGTCCACCCACTTCATGTCACTGACTATGGGCTTCTTATCAAGCAAAACTGTCTCATAAAAGTCCTGTTGTTCACGAGTGTGAAAGCGATAATCACATGCTGTCCTTCTCCTTATAGCATAAGGATCTGACTGTCTCCACTGACGCAGTCCTTTATCCTTTCTTAGCATCATGTTCTCTGCGACTGGGTGTGCATTGTCATGGTCTGGAATCTTTGGCTTCAACTTTCTAAGCACTAGTGGCTCTTCATCAACATTTGACTCAGGCACTGGGGCCTTGTTCTTTTCTGCAGCTGAAATGTTCCTGGTTGACCTCTTGGGTGCAGACACCTTAGGTTTGGACTTGGGGGCAGCAGTCTTGATTGCATCAGACATAAGTTTTTGAGACTTGGCTGGAGGTGCACTGGCTGCTTCCTCCTCTTCCTCTTCCTCCTCATCAATCATCATGGAGGGTCTGCCAATCACTCGGGCAGTAGTTTTCCTTACTCTCTTCTTCTTTGCTCCTGCAGCTGGTTCTGTGTCACTAGGCTCTTCAAGAGTGAATTGCATAGTCTGCTTTGGAACTTTTCTCACAGCAGTTCTTTCTTTGGCAGTAGAAGGTTTGGTGCTGTACTCCTTAGCAAGCACAACTCTATTTTTCTTGGTTGAAGCTTCACTTGCAACAAAATCCTCATCCTCACTGTCTGAGGTTTTCTTCTTCCTTGTTCTGGTTGTAGCTTTTGGAAGATCTGGAGAGCTCCTCTCTCCCTCATAGAAACTCTCATCAGGGCTTGACCCTTCACTTAGTTCTGCATACTGTTCAGACCTGTTCTGACTGTCACTGCCACTTGACATCTTGCTGAGCTGACCCTGTGAATAGATAGGTATGGGCAGAGTAGATGAGTCATCACAAAAAGCAGAGATTTTTCATAAAATTTGAGTTCAACTCTTAGTTTCAAGTTTTCACAGGATGCATATCGGATGGACCGAGTTGATCATCTCGGTGATACCGAAGCACACTACAAAAACCTTACACACCATTTCGGTCAGACCGAGATGGGTTTCGGTGTCTTCGAGTTGCTAGGGTTTCACTAAGATTTACTTTCGGTCTCACCGATTCGCACAACTCGGTGACACCGAGATGTACTAGTGCTATGGCCAGAGGCCAAATCGGTAGGGCCGAAAATTTCGAATCAGTCGGTGCGAGATGCATTCGGTGGAAACTTAAACCTAAAATTTTACCCGCATCTAATCTACGGAGTATGTAGTGTAACAGGAGTTCTCAATCCGTGGCATGAATTCAGGCAGTCCAATCGTGCATTGAATCGGAAATTGGAAGCACGAAAGGGATCGAATCTCACCCTAACTTGGTGGAGATCCTCTACGGCGGCAACGGCGGAGGAGATTTCCATTGACGGCGGCGGAATCCGGTGGCGAGGGCACGCTGGAGACGACGGCGAAGTCCGAAGACACAGGGCGACGGTAGCAACGGGGAGCGGGAACGAGTGGGGTCGAGAAATTTCAACCATTCGGTCCGCGTGATATATATACCCGTACGCTGTCGGTGGCGCCGAGTTGAACAACTCGGTGGCACCGATATGTGTAACTGCACGTAGTTTAGCACATCGGTGGCTCCGAAATGGTTCAAATCGGTAGCACCGAGATGGAAAACCTAGATCAATCTAAGTGATTTCGGTTGGACTGAGTTTGAGTGAATTGGTTTGGCTGAAATCATTTAGAAGGTTTTGGAGGTTTAGCCCTTTCAGATCGGTGGCTCCGAGTGCTCCTCACCCGGAGGGTCCGAAAATGACTTGTTCAATTTTTGTGATGCAGCAAGAATAGAATTTGAGACAAGAAAGCATAGATAGCTAGAGAAGGTACTTAGGCATTCTTGTACATCCACTTGGCCAGAAAAACCAAGACAATCAAAACAACAAATGGATGTCCTCGAATGATGAAAACATGCAATCCAACATGCTCACACAATAAGATAGCAAATGAAATATGTGTCAAACATGCTCAACCAATTCTAGCATCTATCAAGCAATGGCGATGACTAGGTCATCTATATATGAGTATATTGACTTAGGAGCCAAATGAGAACATTTGATCATAGGTCATACTCATCATTTAAGCACAAGTGGGGTTACCACTTTTATATAAAGCATTAATGTGTTCACACCATTAGAGTTGCTTTAGCTCAATTGTTTATAGCAAAGCTCCCCCTAGATGTGATATTCCCCCTAAGAGGGATGAACTAACCTTGGGTTTTGTCGATGATGACTTCATGTAGATGTTGAAGATGTGGATGCTCAATGTTGATGTAGACCATCAAGAGTTGGGAGCAATCCTTTGGAGTTTTGTGCTTTCAATACCTACATGGGTTAGTCCCACACAAGGAACATACAAGGATATCCATAGACATAGAGTGAAATACACATATGATGATGTCCATGAATGCATTGATTACCTTGTACCTTGCCTTACCAACAAGAGGGTTTGTGACTCCATGAACTAGTGCAAAATGTGGAAGTTGGTTGCACAAGTCCTTGCCATAAATAATATGAGTGAATTTTGTTGGTGGAGTCACCCTCAAGAACTCTCTAGTTCTTCTTCTTTTGGACCCACATCAACTTGATGGGAATCCTTGGAGTTGTAGTAGCACTTGATGAAGTAGAACTTGATGAAGTCTTGGGAACCCACTTGACCATGGCTTGAGGAGCTTCTTCAAATGAATCAATCTCTTCTTGAAGCTTGTCCTTGCCTTTTAGCTTGTGGTCTTGTGGTGGAAGATCTTCTTGAGCTTGTGTTCCCTTGAAGGAAGTAGGATCATACTTCTCTTGTTGAGGAATAAACTTCGTCTTGGGGTATTGATCTTCTTCCCACTCAACTCCATCGGCATTGAACTTTCGTTCAAAACCAATACCTTGGTTCTTCCGGTGCCTTCCTTGCTTGCGTACAATTTCCTCAAATTGCTTACTCCCGGCAAGGCTCTTGTAGACACCTTTTTTATAATTCCTTTCAATAGCACATTTTCTTGCTCAAGTGTAACTTGGCTAAGAGAATCATTAGTGGAATCAATAGAACTACTAGAAGTAACAATATTGGATTTAGCATTGTTATTGTTACTACTAGAGGTAGAACCATTTTTACCCTTGTTGCTAGTTTGCTTAGGTTTAACTTGTGGCATAAAGGTAGACAAGAGTAAACGCTTGGCAAGATATGAAGAACTCTTCTTTCGAAGATCGTCATTGATAGCTTTAAGAAACTCATGCTCTTGCTCTAAATTTAGCTTCTCGAAGCGTAGCTTCTCATGAGTTCATAGAAGTTCTCTATGATCCTTCTGAGTTGTTTCATGAGCTAACTTAAGAGCATTTAGTTCTTTAGTTAGACGCTCAATCTCCTTCATAGCATTGTCACTCGTTTCCTCTTGACTATCATGATTACTAGCATTTTCATTATAGCTCACATTACTATCCTTGTCAACAAGTAAATCATCATCACCAAGCAAATCATCTTCATCACTATTGAAATCAAGATACTCGGGGTGTGATACCTTGGGGCCTTTTGCCATGAAGCATCTTCCAATTCCTTAATTTGGTGAGTCAAATAAATCATAGGAGTTGGATGACACAAGTGCAAGTCCGGCAACACCTTTATCTTGACTATAGTCGGAGTTGGAGTGATAACTTCTCTCGGAGTGGTTGTCGGAGTCGGAGCTGGAAACCCATTCACCAACATGAGCTTGATGTCTTCTTCTTGTGTAGCTCCTTGATGACTTGTCCTTCCTCTCCGAATCCTTGCTTCTTCGAGAGTGTCTTCATTCATATCGATCATCTCTACTCCTTCTCTCCTTATGAGGTGATTCATCTCTTCTATGTCTTCCTCTTGGTGATTCGTCTCTTTTCTTGTAGGGAGCCGTACACTCATTAGAGTAGTGCCCGGGCTTTCCACAATTGTAACAATTTCGGTCACGACTTGATGATCTTCTCTCATAGTGTCTTGAGCTAGAGCTTCTTTCTTTTCCTTTGTTCTTGTAGAACTTGTTGAACCTTTTCACCATTAGGCTAATCTCTTCATTGGATACTAGCTTGTCACTTGAAATTGTTGGAGCATCGGTTGAGGCTTTGTAAGCACCACTTGATTTGTTGTGCAGCTCCTCTTTGTCCTTGAGTGACATTTCATGAGCTACAATCCATCCAATGACTTCCGTGGGCTTGAGATCTTTGTAATTTGGCATCATTTGGATCAATGTGCAAACGGTATCATATTTTCCATCCAAAGCTCTAAGTATCTTCTTGATGATGAATTTGTCGGTCATCTCTTCACTTCCTAAGCCGGCAATCTCATTTGTGATGAGAGCGAGCCTAGACTACATCTCAGCGACTCCTTCACCATCCTTCATCTTGAACTTGTCAAGTTGACTTTGAAGCACATCCAACTTAGATTCCTTGACGGACTCGGTACCCTCATGCATATCAACCAAAGTATCCCAAATTTCCTTTGCATTCTCGAGGCGGCTGATTTTGTTGAATTCTTCGGGACATTAACAGTTGAATAGAATGTCACAAGCTTGAGCATTGTATTGTAACATCTTCAATTCTTCCGGAGTTGCTTCACGATCCGGTTCCTTGTCATCCTCAAAGAAGTCACCTTGCAAGCCAACACGAACAACAGCCCAAACGGCGGGGTTATGACCAAGAATATGCATTTTCATCTTATGTTTCCAACTAGCAAAGTTTGTACCATCAAAATATGGACCCCTACGGTGATAGTTACCCTCACTAGACTCCATACTCTCCTAGGTTGTGAAAGCAAGGCTATGATCACCAAAGCAATGGAAATCAAGGCTTTACGGAGACCAAAGCTCTGATACCACTTGTAGGATCGAAAGTATGTCTACAGGGGGGTGATTAGACTACTTGACCAAATAAAACCTAACCTTTTCCCAATTTTAGTTGTGGGCAGATTTTAGCAATAGTACATGTCAAGCATCACCCTACACATGCAATTCTAAGAGTATAGCAGCGGAAAGTAAGCAATTGCATATGTATGTAAAGGAGGGGATAGGAGATATCAAACGCAATGAAGAGACGGTGGTTTTTGGCGTGGTTCCGATAGGTGGTGCTATCGTACATCCACGTTGATGGAGATTTCAACCCACGAAGGGTAACGGCTGCGCGAGTCCACGGAGGGCTCCACCCACGAAGGGTCCACGAAGAAGCAACCTTGTCTATTCCACCATGGCTTATGTCCACGAAGGACTAGCCTCACTCGGGGTAGATCTTCATGAAGTAGGCGATCTCCTTGCCCTTACAAACTCCTTGGTTCAACTCCACATCAGGTTGGAGGCTCCCAAGTGACACCTAACCAATCTAGGAGACACCACTCTCCAAAAGGTAATAGACGGTGTGTTTTTGATGAAATCCTTGCTCTTGTGCTTCAAATGATAGTCTTCTCAGCACTCAAACAACTCCTCACAGATTTGGCTATGGTGGAAGAAGGATTTGAGTGGAAAGCAACTTGGGAAAGGCTAGAGATCAAGGTTCAAATGGTAGGAGTGGAATATCTTGATCTCAACACACGAGTAGGTGGTTCTCTCTCAGAAAATGTATGGTGGAAGTGTAGGCACGTTCTGATGGCTCTCCTTACCGAGAAGGATGTGGTGGAGGGGTATATATAGCCTCCACACAAAATCCAACCGTTACACACTTTTGACTCAACTCGGTGGCACCGAAACAATCATCTCGGTAGCACCGAACTGTGTAAAAGATATGAACTTTAGGAATCTCGGTGGGACCGATACGAACAACTAGGATGGACCGAAGTGCAATGGCTTAGGGCAATCCTCATCTCGGTGGCACCGATTGCACCAAGTCGGTAGGACCGAAGTGAAGCAATAAGGCAACAGAGAGTTGGCAGGCCATCTCGGTGAGACCGATTTGCAAAACTCGGTGAGACCGAAGTAAGTGCAAACGATTATAGAGAGTTGGCAAGGCCATCTCGGTGGGACTGAGATCCATTTTAGTGGATCCGATTTGTTAGGGTTTTGGCAGTGGCTAAGCCTTGGATGAACTCGGTGGGGCCGGATAGGAAATATCGGTGGGGCCGAGTTGGAATGTAGGTTTAGGACATATTTGGTTAGAGAGAGTGGTTGAGGGTTTAGGAGTACTGTCACTAAGCACTTGAGGAAAAAGATCATTAAGCAACACCTCATCCCCTTTTAATAGTATTGGCTTTCCTATGCACTCAGTGTGATTTTGGATCACTAAACCAAAAATGTAGAGTCTTGATCTTTTGCCAATCCTTGTCCTTAGCATTTTGAGGGGTCCACATCTCTAGTCCATGCCATGCCAATCATTGAACATCCTGAAATCTTAACCTTGAATGGACATTAGTTCAATGAGATATATGTTTTTATGAATTACCAAAACCACCAAGGGAGCAAATGTGCTTTCAGGATCGACGCTGCCCTTGCCGGCGAGCTCCGCCCCGGCAAGGTGAAGACCAAGACTCTGGTTGCCGGCAAGTCCCCTTGCCGACAAGCAAGACCCGGCAAGCTCCATACCAGCAGGCTTGTTCTGTCCCATTACCGCTCCACCTCACCATCGACCAGATAGGCTCGTATGCTAGGTGTCGAGCGGGCAGGCAGTCAACATAGCCGGCCAAGGCACGTGTCAGCACACCACGCCAAGATTAACTTTAATGACACCCATCCCTGGGACGTGTCAAGATTACAGGAGGGCGCCAGGACCGGTGGTACAGATCTTTTGGCCAAAGCCTCGCCTCCCCATCGTAGCACCTAACAGTGCATTAAATGCGTTTGTCTTACCCCGTTGGAAGATAGACGTGGTGACGGTGCAAGTCACTATTCATACTCTGTAATGACTGTATTAGCCATTGTGGTGACCCCTTGGCCTATAAAAGGAGGCCCACGGCTACAGGTAGAACGGTCGACAACCAGCTCAATTACACGCGATAGCTGCATTTCCCGCGCACCTTGCCAGAAGACTGCGCTCCTTGTAACTTGAGTTCATACACGATCAAACACAGAATAGGAGTAGGGTTTTACGCTCATAGCGGCATGAACATGGATAATCCCCTCACGTGTTCTTGCACCTACTGAAAACTTGGTCTTTTTCCCATGGATCTCCCCTAAGCCGAATCGCAAAGGGGCCCGTTCGGTCCCATAGATTGTTGTTTCCCATGACATACATGTATTTCAAATTTGAATTACGGCCATTATATGGCTAGAAACTCACTTAATGTCTTAAAAAGGTCAAATGAGCCCGGAAATTTTCCAAATTTGAACATGAAAGTTGTATTCGTGCATGTTAATAGTAGAAAAAAATTGAAGGCCATAAGAGGCAGCGACCGTCGGTTCATCATCAAACATGCATTGTTCCCTCTCAGAACCACGAATCTTCTCGTGAGATGCTCCGATTTGTGAGCGGTATGTGTCAAACCTTTCGCCAAACAGGCCAATTGTTTTACCATGACATCTTGGTACCATGTCATGGCATCAAGCAAGGTTTCAAGTATTTCGGATCATTTTTGAATTTTTTGGAATTTTAAAACCATGGTTCTCAATGTTTGTGTCCAATCCATGACACCAATATGTTTGAAAATCCCTTCCAATTTACTGCACAGGGCATAAACTTGCACACAAGAACAAAAATATGATTTTCCAAACCATGATGGTTTGCTGTTTCGTGTACATGTAGTTCAAATTTGAATTACGACCAATATATAGCTAGAAACTCACTTAATGTCTGAAAAGGTCAAATGAGCCCTAAAAATTTCCAAATTTTAACATGACAGTTGTATTCGTGCATGTTAATGGTACATTTTTTTTCTTACAATTAAAACACCTTCCATTGCCACTGTACCCCAAATTAGTCTTTCAAAGCTAATACAAAAATCAACTACACCACACACAGTTGGTTATAGGAACCGTTTGCGACGAAAATTCATGTGTCTATTTATGTCTTCCTCCATAAGCTTCGCCGGCTTCGTCTGCTCAAGTGTTGTTCATCCCTGAATACACGAATCCACGATTCCCATTCCCCAACCCCTTCTTGCAAAGAATGACGCCATGTAGACGCTTCATGAGGGCCCGTATGGTCGCCTCGTCTGCCGAGAGTGATGAATGATATTTTTACACTCATTTCACCTTTGTTTAAGCCGAGATATTTCATTTAATAAGAGATATTCGCTCCGATATTATCACTAATGGCTAATAAGTGCAAGGGATTCCCCAAATCCTCTCTTTGATGTGTTTCCACAGGAAATGGGCTAAAAAGGGAAGAAATCAAGTGTGGAAATGGAATGGAAGGAGAATGGAGGAAGAAGCAATCAACATGAGGCGTTTCTGTGAAGACAGAACAATTTACGGCGTTCCATATGGGTGCAAGCACCCGTGGCATGAATTCCGAGGCAGATCGTCCACCTGAACAACTTTTATTAAAGGGACCCTGTTGAAATGTGAACAGAGCATCGAGCAGAAGGACGGGCACAGAAGCCAGAACCTCTTCTTCATCCACAAACCCTAGCCGCCACCATCTCCATCACCATAGCCATCTCCACCACCACCATAGTGCTCCTCCATCTCATTCATACTTGTAATCGTGCATCGCACAAGGTATCCATTGTAAAACATATTGCAATCAATCTCAAGATGTGTTCTTCAATGTTTTCTTCCTGTGATCTGATATCCATGTGTGAGTAGTTCGGAAAGGTATGGGTTGAGGCATAAGCCTTGCAACCCGAGGTATTTGTTGAGGGGATCAATGGAAGACTTTGATATAACGTCCCGTATGTGTGAAATAAAATTGTTCCATGAAGATGTCTCTTGTCTTGTCCGCGATCTTCATCCCTGTAGGTACCCAGGATCATGGAGATCGAGCACCGGTGAGGCTAGGAGCATGGAGACCGTGAAGTGTTATACCGAACACCGGTGACAGTAAGGTTCAGTAGGGTAACATGGACCATATCCTTGGGGAGAAATGAGGTGTAGTCATTAAACGCCCAAAGCTCTTGTCTGATTTCATTATCTTAATTATCGAGGTAACCCCGCGCGACGGATAGGGCCTGCGGTAGGACAACTGATTCTTTGTACAGGACTCGTGCTGGTCAAGATGTTATTTGGACACATCCCCCACTTCGATCCGTAACAAGCACATCTCGATGGGTGACTTCTAGTGCTCAAACTAGTATCTTATTTGATCCCAGCGCAAATACAAGGTTGTAAGCATAAGACCTCATACCCGTACCTCTTTTTATTATAAGTGTTTGAATCACTATTTCCTTGCTGATCCGGTCAGAAGCTGGATTTGACACTTTGACAAAAGCTAGCTAGAGACCATCGCTTCAAAGGAATCTTCCTCTCATCAGTTCGATAACCCAGGGTCACCTCTGGGGAAATAGGCGCGGGATACTCTTTTATGTTCCAATACCGGATCAATAAAAAGGAGATATCAGAGAGCGCGGCCGCATCCGCCGAGAGGGCGTCTGCGGCAGCAGATAGGGCAGCTGCAGCAGCCGAGATGGTTGATGACCCACAAGTATAGGGGATCAATCGTAGTCCTTTTGATAAGTAAGAGTGTCGAACCCAACGAGGAGCAGAAGGAAATGATAAGCGGTTTTCAGCAAGGTATTCTCTGCACGTACTAAAATTAGCGGTAACAGGTAGTTTTGTAACAAGGCAATTCGTAACAAGTAACAACTGACAATAGTAACCAAGTTGCAGCAAGGTGGCCCAATCCTTTTTATAGCAAAGGACAAGCCGGAACTTTCTCTTATAGTAAGCAAAGCATTCTCGAGGACACATGGGAATTGTCGTCTAGTCACGTTCATCATGTTTTGTTGATTCGCGTTCGCTACTTTGATAATTTGACATGTGGGTGGACCGGTGCTAGGGTGTTGTTCTTACATGAAAAAGCAACCCTCTTATGATTACCCCCTCTCGCAAGCATCCGCAACTACGAAAGAAGAATTAAGATAAATCTAACCATAGCATGAAACATATGGATCCAAATCAGTCCCTTACAGAATAACGCATAAACTAGGGTTTAAGTTTCTGTCACTCTCGCAACCCATCATCTACTTATTACTCCCCAATGCATTCTCCTAGGCCCAAATATGGTGAACTGGCATGTAGTCGACGTTCACATGACACCACTAGAAGAATAACAACATACACATCATCAAAATATCGAACGAATACCAACTTCACATGATTACTTATAACAAGACTTCTCCCAGGTCCTCAAGAACAAAAGTAACTACTCACAAATCATATTCATGTTCAAGATCAGAGGTGTATTGAATATGCTTGAGGATCTGAACATATAATCTCCGACCAAATAAACCAACTAGCATCAACTACGAGATGTAATCAACACTACTAGCAACCCATAGGTACCAATCTGAGGTTTTGAGACAAAGATGGAATACAAGAGATGAACTAGGGTTTGAGAGGAGATGGTGTTGGTGAAGATGTTGATGAAGATTGGTCCTCCCACGATGATAGGATCGTTGGTGATGTCAATGGCTTCGATTTCCCCCTTTCGGAGGGAAGTATCCCTGGCGGAATCACTCCGCCAGAGAGCAAAAGTGCTCCTGCCCTGGTTCCGCCTCGAGACGGCGGCGCTTCATCCCGAAAGTCTTCTTATGATTTTTTTTCTAGGGAAAATAGCATCTTATAGGAGAAGATGGGCCCCGAAGGCCCGCTGGGGGGCCCGCAAGCTCACAGGGCGCGCCCAGGGGCGTAGGGTGTAACGCCCAAGATGAGGCTCTATCGCAATCTCGTGGTGAAGTCGAGATCATGACAGAACCCCATTTTGGATCTCATATCAAGGTGGTTCTCAAATACATACAACCGAATGAACAGATGAGTGTACCAGATAAAGGCTTACACTCGCCACATGCTACAGCATAAATATATCATAATCATCATACAATCATCCAAATGAAAGACAGGGTCCGTCTATGGACGAAATCAAACGAGAAAACACCACCCTGCTATTCCCGGATCAACCGACTAGGCCCACTACTGATCATCTGGCATCGTGACGTACATACGTCCACGCTCATCATCATACTCCCAATAGAGCATCTCGGGCTCACCTGTGTCTGACTCAAGCGTACCTGCAACTGTTGTTATGTAGTAATCTGTGAGCCACAGGGACTCAGCAATCTCATCACCCAAGGTAACAAAACTATTTAAGCTTATAGGAATGGAAGTGGTAATGTGGTGAGGTTGCAGCAGCACTAAGCATGTTTAAGTGGCTAACTTACGAGTACAAGAATTAAGATGAGCATACTACGGATAATGGTCGCAAGTTTAATATGATCAAGAAGTGATCCTGAACACCTACTTATGGTTCAAACATAACCCCACCGTGTTCTCTTCCCGAACTTACTCGAAAAGAGACCATCACGGTTACGCACACAGTTGGTGTGTTTTATTAGAATTAGTGTCAAGTTCTCTACAACCGGAGGTTAAAAATATCCAAGTCGCCACATAACCGCGGGCACGGCTTCGCGTAAGATTTTAACCCTGCAGGGGTGTTCCAACCTGGTTCATCATAGACCAACACAAACTGCGGTGGAAATACCTCAACCTCGAGATAGCCCAAAGTATCCTCGGAATACCGGCACAAGACATTTCGACAATGGTAACACAAGTCCAGCAAGACCTCCCGACGTGCCGACACCCCGATAGGAGCCACGCGTATCTTGTCTCAGGCCACGACGGATGATCTACGCGTATGGTTAAAGCCAATAACCCAAGTTGCCAAGGGACGGCCCCGGACAGTGCTCTAGTTTGGACCAACGCTCATGAGGAGCACTGGCCCGGGTTGTTGATTAAGAATCCTCGGGTTAATTACTCCCTATGCAAGTTTTAGTTGTTATTAGGCAAATGGTAAAGCCAAAGTTGGGCCTTGCTGGAAGCGGTTATTCAAAGCGAATTATCAAGAGGGTCCCATTCCCCTGAGCATGTTAGGAACGCTAATCAAGGATCATAACACCGGTATTACGGAAACTAAGGCGGCATGAGTGGAACAAAACACTAGGCAAAAGGCCGAGCCTTCCACACACAACCAAGTATATAGATGCATTAATTGAATAAGAGATATTGTGATATCCCAACATATCCATGTCCCAACATGGGACAACCTGCACTGCACCAGAACTAGCAACGCTATAAGAGGGGCTGAGCAAAGCGGTAACATTGCCAAACAACGGTTTGCTGGGTAGGGTGGTTAGAGGCTGTATCATGGCATATGAGAGGCTGACATGTATGTGGTAGGAAGCGTGACATAGCAATAGCCACGAGACAGCTAACAAGCAAAGATAGTAGTGTTATCAAGGGTAATGATCATCTTGCCTGAAGTCTCTTCGGTAGGATAGTGAGACTGCTCCTCGAACACGTTCTCAACCGGTTCCTCGAACTCGGACTCGTCTCCCAGAACTACCCAAAGAGAGAACCAGCACCAAAATAAACAAACAATCATGGCATAGATGCACAAACAAAACGATGCATGCAAGACATGGTAAAATTGCGAGCATGACATGAATGAAGGAACGGTGCTACCGGGAGGACAGAAATGATAACGAGATGTGAACGGTGAAGCAAAAGATGGATAAGGGCAAAATCTTGGCAATCCAAGTATGCCACTGGAAAGAAGGGAAGATTTCAATTGAAATCAATATAAAGATCACGAAGAACGGATGCACGAAACTCAAATGGTGAGCAAAACAATATGCAATGCACAACTGAAGTTAACAGCAACATGGCATCTTATGAACATCAAAACAGCAAGCTATAGTACTCTAAAATGCTCATTCAAGAAATCTGGCTGTAGTACTCTAAATGCAGAGCAATACATTCCATAGGATCAAAATCATTAGCATCATAGGTAAATTGGAATGAAGACAACAAGATGCAAGAAAATGTTACAGCAGAGCATATGCTGGCAGAAATATTGACAGGCAGTATTCACATGGATGTTACAGTAGGCAAAACAACTCTAAAATGCAAGAAATTGGCATGCAGCTACAGTATACA
This sequence comes from Elymus sibiricus, assembly GCA_039707655.1. Classification (NCBI taxonomy): domain Eukaryota; kingdom Viridiplantae; phylum Streptophyta; class Magnoliopsida; order Poales; family Poaceae; genus Elymus; species Elymus sibiricus. The sequence goes on along the minus strand of CM077670.1, from coordinate 152,367,252 downwards.
TGGCATAGATCATTTCATTACATTGGCACAAATTCATATGAAGCATGGATTCAACAGAAATGAGCTCACAACATTCAACTTAATGTTGACAGAAAACTGCTACATTGACTAGGCATGTTTAGAGCAACAGTTATATATGCTATAGGAGTTTAACATGGCATCAAGTGGCATGGCATGAATTTACTACTGACAAAGACCAAATCGTGTTTACTGGACATGTCCAAAAGAGGCATAGATTAGTGGCTACCATCAAGGAAACATAGCAAGATTCAACAGAAATTTAACAAGTGTAAAATAGTAACAATGATAAGCATGTTTACAAGCTTGTAGCACCCCCATCATGGCATATCAAGGCATGAAATAAATAATAGCAGTAAGAAGATATGAAAATGCTCCAAACTCATGTTGACAAGATGCTCATATGACATTAACATTAATTCACACAAAAATAACAAAATGGCATATTATGCAAAAATGGCATGCATGCAAAAATGCTCAAAAGATAAATCTAATGCCACCAATGGATTAATTGGATTTTTCTACCCCAAAATCATATATTACATGCATATGTTCCCACAAGAAAAATGCTCAAAATGGCGCAATTACACTTAGGACAGAATTAAATTTAACCTATATGCCAGATTTGGCATATGCCAGAAACGGAGCGTACATAAATGGAAGTATGCCAGAAATGGAAAGCGCCCGATTTGGAAACCTGCCAGAAATGGAAAGCGCCAAATCAGGGAAAAGACAAACGGCGGCGACGGCTATGTGTACCCAAGGGGTACCTAACCGCCGTGGCTGACAGGTGGGACCCAGGGCCCACGTGGCGGTGCTGATGCGGCGAAGCAGAACAGGGCAACGGCGACGACTGGCGCACGGCGGCGACTCGCCGAAGTTGCGTTCCGGTGAGCAAAAGGCACGGCGGAGGGGTCAAATCGAACCACCAGTCGATTCCGCACACCCGCATGTGACTCCCACGACCGGACGCCGACGGAGGTGACGCCGGCGACGAGGAACAGAGGCGGCGGCGACGTGCTCGGGTCGGACGCTAGGGGGCGCGGCAGCGACTGCGAAGCGGCGAGGGCGGCCTAACGAACTACGACGAGCACGCAGGACACGCGCGGAAGACCTACGGAGGTCGGGGCACTCGCCGGAGACGAGGCCCGACGGCGGCGGGTACGGCTACACATGGCAACGGCGACGGAGGGCGCGAACGAGAGGGAAAAAGGCACGAGGCGACGCGGGTGCTCATGTAGATCAGGGCGGTGGAGTCGTACGGGCTTGGCGAAGCCGGACGGCGACGAACTTGGCCGGAGACGAGCGGCGGCCGTAGCGGAAGAAGATGAAGGGGACGGTGTCGAACTTGGCGTCCCGCGGGCCGTAGTGGAAGGAGGCGACGTAGTCGACGATGGGGAGGAAGATGGACAAGGTGCGGACGACGGCTACGGGGACGACATGGCCGCGCTCTCAGATGCGCTCGGGGCACGAAGAGGGCGGCGGATCTGGTGGCTCTCTCACCTGGCGGCGGCGGCGAGAGGGAAGAAGGGAACCCTAGAGGAGTTAGGGACAAGGAGAGGATCTATATAGGGGGCTAGGGCGACCGGGGCAGAGCTCGTGTGCTCTCGGGCTCGCGGTCCCCATGGCGCAGGACGATCTTGACAAAAAGGTGGGTGCCTACACTTCCACCATACATTTTCTGAGAGAGAACAACCTACTCATGTGTTGAGATCAAGCTATTCCATTCCTACCATTTGAACCTTGATTTCTAGCCTTTCCCAAGTTGCTTTCCACTCAAATCCTTCTTCCACCATAGCCAAATTTGTGAGGAGTTGTTTGAGTGCTGGGAAGACTATCATTTGAAGCACAAGAGCAAGGAGTTCATCAACAACACACCGTCTATTACCTTTTGGAGAGTGGTGTCTCCTAGATTGGTTAGGTGTCACTTGGGAGCCTCCGACATGATGTGGAGTTGAACCAAGGAGTTTGTAAGGGCAAGGAGATCGCCTACTTCGTGAAGATCTACCCCGAGTGAGGCTAGTCCTTCGTGGACCTAAGCCATGGTGGAATAGACAAGGTTGCTTCTTCGTGGACCCTTCGTGGGTGGAGCCCTCCGGGGACTCGCGCAGCCGTTACCCTTCGTGGGTTGAAGTCTCCATCAACGTGGACGTACGATAGCACCACCTATCGGAACCACGCCAAAATCCACCGTGTCTTTATTGCGTTTGATCTTCCATACTCTACCCTTTTACTTTCCGTAATCTTGCATGCTTTACCATTTCCGCTGCTCATTCTCTAGATATGCATGTGTAGAACGTATTGGAGTGATCTTAACTTGTGCCAAAATCTGCCTAAGTTCCAAGAGAAATTAAAAACTACACCTTTGGCTGGTTAAGTGTCTATTCACCCCCCTCTAGACCTATCTCCTCGATCCCACAATAACATGTTGGGCCACTAGACATATGCATGGCAAACCTTAGTATGAACTCCTACGTCCTAACTATGCAGAGGCGAGGAGTGGATGGTGGCGGAGCGCTGGGTGTACTCACGGCCGTTGTGTGTGCCCTCCTGGCACGGTTTGATACGTCTCCGTCATATCTATAATTTTTTATTGTTTCATGCCAATATTTTACTACTTCCACATACTTTTGGCAACAAATTAATGATTTTCTTGGACTAATATATTGATCCACTGCCCAGTGCCAGTTCCTGTTTGTTGCATGGTTTTTGTTTTGCAGAAAATCCATATCAAAGGAAGTCCAAATGCGATAAAATTTTACAGAGATTTTTTTATGAAATGTATGTGATTTTTGGGAAAACAAATCAATGCAAGACGGTGCCCGAGGGCCCCACAAGACAACAGGGTGCACCCTGATGTCTTGTGGGCACCTCGTAGGTCGTTTGGATCCCTTATTTCGCCGCAAGAAATATAATTTCCGGAGAGAAATCCCCTCAAAATTTCAGCCCAATCGGAGTTACGAATCTCCGGGAATATAAGAAACGGTGAAGGGCTCTGAAAACAAATAGAAACACAGAGAGAGATCCAATCTCGACGGGGCTCTTGCCCTTCGGGAGCCATGGCGGCCAATGACCAGAGGGGAAACCCTCCTCCCATATAGGGGGAGGCCAAGCAAGAATAAGAAGGAAGGGGATCTCTCCCCCTCTCTCCCGGTGGCGACGGAACGCCGCCGGCAGAACCATCATGTGACGGCGATCTACTCCAACAACTCTGTCATCTTCATCAACACCTCCATCACCTTCCCTCATCTATTATCAGCCAGCGGTCCACTCTCCCGTAAACCGCTGTACCCCCTACTTGAACATGGTGCTTTATGCTATATATTATTATCCAATGGTGTGTAGCCACCCTATGATGTTTGAGTAGATTCCTTTTGTCCTATTGGTTAATTGATGATCTTGATTGGTTTGAGCTGCATGTTTTATTTTGGTGCTGTCACACATGGCGGATTCCCACTCTAGGCTGTTGCAATATGTTCATGATTCGCTTATAGTGGGTTGCAAGAGTGACAGAAGCTTAAACGTGAGCAAGGGGGTCATTGCGTATAGGAGCAAAGGGGACTTTACACTTAAAGTTATGGTTGGGTTTTACCTTAATGATCTTTAGTAGTTGCGGATTCTTGCTAGAGTTCCAATCATAAGTGCATATGATCCAAGTATGGAAAGTATGTTAGCTCATGCCCCTCCCTCATATAAAATTGCAATAATGATTACCAATCCTGTTATCAATTGCCTAGGACAATTTCGCAAATCCTACCACCACTTTTCCACACTCGCTATACTAACTTAATTGTTCTTTTATTAAAATAGCACCTAACTTTTATTTTCACGTTCTTTATTATCTTGCAAACCTATCCCATTACACCTACAAAGTAATTTTATTCTTGTTTCTAGGTAAAGCAAACTTTGGTGTGCGTAGAGTTGTATCGGTGGTCGATAAAACTTGAAGAGAATATAAATCCTACCTTTAGCTCCTCGTTGGGTTCGACACTCTTGCTTACCGAAAAAGACTACAAACGATCCCCTATACTTGTGGGTTATCAATTTCTTTTTCTGGCGCCGTTGCCGGGTAGCAATAGCATGGGGTGAATATTCTCGTGTGCGCTTGTTGGCTTTATCTCTAAGTAGATTTTATTTTTTGTTTTAAGTTGTTTTATATCTTTAGTTATGGATATGGAATAGAAATACCAAAAAAAGTAGTTGTACTTGCTACTCATGGAGATGGGGAACCTCCTAAAACCCTCGATGCTGGTTATGTGGATAACACTAAATACTACTTTGATAATCCTGATAAATACCCATTCAACTTGATAATGGGAGATACTTTGGATCACCGAGAATACTTTAGGGATTATCACTTGTCTCAAAAAGGGAAATAGTTATGGGATCAAATTAACATGTTGTGTTGGTATGCTTGGAATTTGTGCTTAAAGTATAATTATACTTGTTGCTCTAGGATGAAGGCTCCACATCTTCCCTTTCAATGTGAGTTTAATGTTAATGAAGCCTTGGCTTCTTATGCTAATGGTGTATATGATAACTATGATGTGGAACAAAGAGAAGAATTTGTTGCTTTTAAGTGTGCTTATGAAATTGTATCTTTGTTTGAAAAGTATGAAGATTGTGATGATGCTCTTTACAGATCTGAAAATTATGCTATACTTAAATATTGCTATGAGAATTATAAATACGATGCCGATATTAATGAATTTATTGAGAAAGTCTCCGCTGTCCAAGAAGAGACTAATATTTTGCAGGAATCTATGGAAGAAGAAATTGCTGAAACTGTGAGCTGATTAGTTGAAAAAGATGAGCAGGAGAGTGAAGAACAAAAGGAGGAAGAGCGGATTGATCACCCGTGCCCACCTTCTAGTGAGAGTAACTCTTCAACTCATACATTGTTTAATTTCCCTTCGTGCTTACCAAAGGATGAAAGCTATGATCCCTTGGATTCATTTGAAATATCTCTTTTTGATGAACTTGATGCTTGCTATGCTTGTGGCCATGATGCCAATATGAATGATGCTTATGGAGATGAACTTGATATAGTTCCTTATGTTAAGAATGAAATTGTTGCTATTGCATCCACACATGATAGTCCTATTATCTTTTTGAATTCTCCCAATTACACTATATCGGAGAAGTTTGCTCTTACTAAGGATTATATTGATGGGTTGTGTTTTACCATTACACATGATGATTTTGATGGATATAATATGCATGTGCTTGCTGCTCCTAATTGCAATTATTATGATAGAGGAACCACACCTCCACCTCTCTATGTTTCTAATACGATAAAATTGCAAGAAACTATTTGTACTATGCATTGGCCTTTACTTTGTGTGCATGAATTGTTCTTTTATGAAATGCCGATGCATAGGAAGAGAGTTAGACTATGTTGTTCTATGATATATGTTGCTTTGTGCTCACTACTAAATTATAAATCATTGTTAATTAAAATTGGCTTTGATATACCTTGGGATCCAGGTGGATCGATTACTTGAGCACTGTATGCCTAGCTTAATGGCTTGTAAGAAAGCGCTGCCTGGGAGAAAACCTGGAAGTTTTAGAGAGTCATTTTATTCTATTGTGTGCTTTTAAAAAGTTTAAAGACAGAAAAATATAGAGGGGAATGTAAAAAAATTTCAAAAAGAAAAGTGAAAGTGAGAAAGACAAGCACCGTTGAAGTGGGAACTTTGTGAATCTTAAATTACAGAAACTTTGAAAAAACTAATTATCCCCTTGTACAAATCCATTGTATTATAAAAATAATGTGCCAAGATTTACCTTTAGGGTGTTTAAATTGCTTGTTTGGTGTGTGTTGTGCAAAAACATAAACTTTTGCTGTAGTGTTTGAACTTTGATATTTTACTGGAACGTGCAAAAATTCTGAAATTTTTACACAGTACTGCTATACAATTTTTTAATTACTTCCTAATATTCAGAATTTTTGGAGTTACATAAGTATATGTTTCATCTGCATCTTTACAGACTGTCCTGTTTTCATAGATTCCTGTTATAGTTTCTTTATCTGCTTATGCTTCCAATTTTGCCAAGCCCCATTGATGTGGGAGCATTAGAATTGTGTTAGCATACAGTAGGTAATGTTGGATTATAATTTTACAATATTGTTACAGCAAGAGTTGATGGGATTTGATGTTCTATGTACTAACCCGTCTAACAAAAGTTTGGTTAGGTTTGTGTGGATGAAGTGTTCGAAGACCGAGGAGACATCGATATGAAAAGAATAAGGAGAGGCAAGAGTTCAAGCTTCGGGATGCCCAAGGCATGCCAAGTAAATATTCAAGGAGACTCAAGCATCTAAGCTTGGGGATGCCCCAGAAGGCATCCCATCTTTCTTCCTCGACAATTATCGGTATGTCTCGGTTTTTTGTTTTGTTCACATGATATGCGTAAATTCATGGAGCGTCGTGTGCTTTTTATTTTCTATTAGTTATGCACCATGCTGGTATGAGATAGTCCTTGGTTGACATATAGAATGCTCTTTGTGCTTCACTAATATCTTTTGAGTATTGCTTTATAGAATGCTTCGTGTGCTTCACTTATATCGTTTGAAGTTTGAATGCTCGTTTCTCTACATTTGGAAAACCGTTATTTGTAGAATGCTCTTTTGCTTCACTTATATTTATTAGAGTGTGGTCGAGTCTTTTGAAGAAAGAATTAAACTCTCATGCTTCACTTATATCTATTTAGGGAGTTAACAAGAATTGGTCATTCACATGGTTAGTCATAAAATCCTGCATAAAACTTGTAGATCACTGAATATGATATGTTTGATTCCTTGCAATAGTTTTGTGATATTAAGATGGTAATATGTGGGTGTACTAGTGGATGATTGTGGTTTAGTAAAAATATCGATGCTAAAGTTTGTGATTCCCGAAGCATGCACGTATAGCCTCTAGTTTTGCGATGAAGTTGGAGCATGATTTATTAGAGTGGCGGTCGAGGATGAGCGATGGTCTTTTCCTCCCAATCTATCCCCTAGGGGTATGAAAGATCATGCTTTGATTCGAGGGCTAATAAAACTTTTTCAATAAGTATTTGAGTTCTTTATGACTAATGTGATGTTATTGGACTGAAGCACTTCCACCTATCCATATTTTCCTAGCCTCTTCGGTACCGTGCATTGCCCGTTCTCACCTCGAGACTTGGTGCAAACTTCGTCGGTGCATCCAAACCCCGTCATATGACACGCTCTATCATACATAAGCCTCATTATATCCTTCCTCAAAACAGCCACCATACCTACCTATCATGGCATTTCCATAGCCATTCCGAGATATATTGCCATGCAACTTCCATTGTTACTATTCATTACATGACTTGATTTCATTGTCATATTGCTTTGCATGATCATATAGCTGACATGATATTTGTGGCAAAGCCACCGTTCATCATTGATAAATATGTTACGCTAGATCATTGCACATCCTGGTACACCACCAGAGACATTCATATGTAGTCATGTTTTTCAGTTTTCGAGTTGTAAGTAAATAAAAGTGTGATGATCATCATTATTAGAGCATTGCCCCTGTGAGGAAAAGAATGGTGGAGACTAATGAGTCCTCGAAAAAGTGGGGATGAGGTCCATGAGACTGTTCTAAAAAAAAGAGGCCAAAAAGAGCCCATAAAAAAGAAAAAAGAAAAAGAAAAAGAGAAAACAAAAAAATGAGAGAAAAAGAGAGAAGGGGCATGCTACTATCCTTTTACCACACTTGACCATGTTCTTCATATAGAGAGTCTCCATGAGTTGTCACTTTCATATACTAGTGGGAACTTTACATTATAGAACTTGGCTTGTATATTCCGATGACGGGCTTCCTCAAATGCCCGAGGTTTTCATGAGCAAGCAAGTTGGATGCACACCCACTTAGTTCCATATGGAGCTTTCATACACTTATAGCTCTAGTGCATCCATTGCATGGTAATCCCTACTCCTCACATTAACATCGATTGTAAGGCCTCTCCATTGCCTAACGATCATCCGCGTTGATGTGAGACTCTCTTATACTTTTGTCTTCTCTTGAACCCCCATCATCATTCTCTTTGCCATCCAAAGTGCCAAGTCCTTGACTCACGCTCAAGTATTGCGTGAAGGTTGAAAAAGCTGAAGCGAAAAAAGTATGATTTGACTACTCGGCTTGTCATCGGGGTAGTTCATGATTAATATCTTTATGCTAGGAAGACTAAGCATGCTAAGTTATATGATTTTGTAGGGATAGCGTTCTATAGCATTCTTTATTTTGAAGGGCATGATTGTTTGTTAGTATGCCTGAGTATTGATGTCTTTATATCAAATGATAGACTATTGCCTTGATTCACTCGTATCCTAATATTCATGCCATGATTAGATTATTCGATCAAGATTATGTTAGGTAGCATTCCACATCAAAAATTATCTTTTTATAATTTACCTACTCGAGGACGAGCAGGAATTAAGCTTGGGGATGCTGATACGTCTCCGTCGTATCTATAATATTTGATTGTTTCATGCCAATATTTTACTACTTCCACATACTTTTGGCAACAATTTATATGATTTTCTTGGACTAATATATTGATCCAGTGCCCAGTGCTAGTTCCTATTTGTTGCATGTTTTTTGTTTCACAGAAAATCCATATCAAACGAAGTCTAAATGCGATGAAGTTTTACAAAGATTTTTTTGGAATATATGTGATTTTTGGGAAAAAAATCAACGCAAGACGGTGCCCGACGGCCCAACAAGACAACAGGGCGCGCCCTACCCCCAGGCGTGCCCTAATGTCTTTTGGGCACCTCATAGGCTGGTTGGAGCCCTTCTTTCGCTGCAAGAAAGATAATTTCCGGAGAAAAATCCCCTCAAAATTTCAGCCCAATCGGAGTTACGGAACTCCGGGAATATAAGAAACGGTGAAGGGCTCCGAAAACAGACGCGAAACAAAGAAGAAACGGAGAGAGAGAGAGAGAGATCCAATCTTGGAGGGGCTCCTGCCCTCTGGGAGCCATGGCGGCCAAGGAGCGAAGGGGAACCCTCCTCTCATCTAGGGGGGAGGCCAAGCAAGAAGAAGAAGGAGGAGGATCTCTCCCCCTCTCCCTCGGTGGCGCCGGAATACCGCCGGGAGAACCATCGTGTGATGGCGATCTACTCCAACAACTCCGTCGTCTTCATCAACCCCTCCATCAGCTTCCCTCATCTATTATCAGCGGTCCACTCTCCCGCAACCCGGTGTACCACCTAGTTGAACATGCATGGTGCTTTTTGCTATATATTATTATCCAATGATGTGTAGGCATACTATGATGTTTGAGTAGATTCTTTTTGTCCTATGGGTTGATTGATGAAGTTGATTGGTTTGAGTTGCATGTTTTATTTTGGTGCTGTCCTATGGTGCCCTCCATGCTGCGCACACGTGGGGGATTCCCGCTATAGGGTGTTGCAATACGTTCATGATTCGCTTATAGTGGGTTGCGAGAGTGACAGAAGCTTAAACCTGAGTAAGGGGGTCATTGCATATGGGAGTAAAGGGGACTTTACACTTAAAGCTGTGTTTGGGTTTTACCTTAATGATCTTTAGTAGTTGCGGATTCTTGCTGGAGTTCCAATCGTAAGTGCATATGATCCAAGTACGGAAAGTATGTTAGCTCATGCCTCTCCCTCATATAAAATTGCAATAATGATTACCGATCCTGATATCAATTGCCTAGGACAATTTCGCAAATCCTACCACCACTTTTCCACACTCGCTATACTAACTTAATTGTTCTTTTATTAAAACAACACCTAACTTTTATTTTTCACGTTCTTTATTATCTTGCAAACCTATCCCATTACACCTACAAAGTAATTTTATTCGTGTTTCTAGGTCAAGCAAACTTTGGTGTGTGTAGAGTTGTATCGGTGGTCGATAGAACTTGAAGAGAATATAAATCCTACCTTTAGCTCCTCGTTGGGTTCGACACTCTTACTTATCGAAAACAGCTACAAACGATCCCCTATACTTGTGGGTTATCAAGACCTTTTTCTGGCGCCGTTGCCGGGAAGCAATAGCATGGGGTGAATATTCTCGTGTGCGTGTTGGCTTTATCTCTAAGTAGATATTATTTCCTGTTTTAAGTTGTTTTATATCTTTAGTTATCGATATGGAACACGAAACACCAAAAAAATTAGTTGTAGTTGCTACTCATGGAGATGGGGAACCTCCTAAAACCCTCGATGCAGGTTATGTGGAAAACATTAAATACTACTTTGATAATCCTGATAAATCCCCATTCAAATTCATAATGCACTACAGGAATCAGAGAATTTCCCATCAGTCCTCTCTTTGTCGTTTGCTAGCGGACGGCACAGATGGTCTTTGCCGTCGGCTTCCATAAAGCAGACGGCAAATAAAGGCCTCATGGAAAAGATGGTTTTTGCCGTCAGTCCGTTCTTTGCCATCGGCTAGCGGACGGCAAAGAGCCTAAAAAGCGGACGGCATAGGCAGGCGGATGGCAAATAGCAAAATAGCAGACGGCAAAGAGCCCATCTGGGCCCCACTGGAGTGCGGCGTTGGTTAGGTCAAACGGACGGCCCAGATGCCGTCCGCTAGCGGACGGCAAAGAGCAGCAGACGGCAAAGAAAAATTTCACTAACTTTGTAACGGCCGCCGCGCGCGCCCGTCTCTCTCTCTCTCTCTCTCGCCGCGCCCCTCTCTGTCTCTCTCGCCGCGCCCCTCCACTCCCCTCTCTCTATCTCTCTCTCTCTCGCCGTCGCGCCCGTCGCCGCCGATGACCTACCGCCCCGCCGCCGACCCATCGCCCCACCGCACCCTGGTGCAGATCCACCGCCCCGCCGCCCCACCGTCCGCAGCGTTGCCGCCGCCGCCGCCCCAGTCCGGCGGCGCTCCGGCACTCCAGTGCTCCACTCCGGCGGACCCCGTTCCCCCTCCCCTCGTCCAACAAGGTGAGGACCCCATCCCCCCTCCCCTCACTGATTTTTTTCAAATTTGCTATGGATGATGATTTTGCTATAGATGTACTAGATGAATAGAATATGATTTGGATAGATTGTGCAAGTAGTAGTACTAGATGATTGTGCAAGTAGTTGTACCAGATGATTTTGCTATGGATGTACTAGATGATTTTGTTCTGGAAACACTTTGGGCATGCAGCAAGAACATTGATGTGATTTACCAAAAAGTCACACTAATATACTGAAATGATTTGTAGCAGATATAAATTTGCACATAGCAGCATTGATAAGTTTATAAAAAATATGAGCAATTCTGAAAGAAAAAAATCATATACCTTGACCTGAAATTGGGTAGTTAGTTTACAAAAATGCATTTGCTAGGCTAGGCTCCATGTTAGTTATTGGACACATGTAAATATATTTGCTAGATACAACTAGCTTGTTCATATGGCATAGCAGCACACATACACACAGGGTGGTTAATGGAGAAGGCTAGCATGTATGAATGCTATATAGATGTATGGGTGGATGTATGTATGGATTTTCATTAAAAAAATTAGTTTCTTTCTTGCTTATTTTCTTTATAGGTTAGATGTTGTTGAACTGCGAGATGATGTTGATGATGTTCTTATTAGATTGTTGTGCGAGTGCTTATGTTGGTTCTGCCGGTGCTTTTCATGTGCGAGTGCTTATGTTGGTTCTGCCAGTCCATTCTTTTTTTCATTTAATTGCGTTTACTCTTTGTCATGGCAGGTGTTGAAAGATGGTGGGCGCGGGTCCAGAGCGCTCCGCGGGTACTTCTTCGGCGGCGGCCCGCACGAGGGCTACTTCCATTCCACCCCTACCTCTCCGGAGAGCGTTGATAGAGAGTATGGGGACACCGGCGGGCGCTTCTTCATCGGCGTCGTTGACCACCGGGAGAGGAGGTCGGGGAGGGAAGAAGAGAGGTGGAGGACGTGGCCGCGGGAGAGGTAGGCAGACTGCTACGCCTTCCTCTCCGCTACCCACCAGCTCATTCACCCGAGCAGAGGACTGCTAGGGTGGACCCGTCTGAGGTGGAGGCTACGGGGACTCCGGACCACGAGCCTCAGGTCGACGGGCCTTTGGCCCACGAGACTCCAGTCCCAGAGGCTTTGGCCCATGAGACTTCGGCCCACGAGACTCCGGACCAGGACGGGGATCGGGCTACGTCCCAGGAGACGTCCGGATGGGGTACCTGGCCGGATCCGCCTGAGGGGCCAGGTGGCCATGCTGATGGTGGCGGGGATAAGTGTACTGATAGTGAGGGCGAGGTGGTTGAGGGGGCCACCGTGTACCAGCGTGGTGGTACAAGGCTCCCGCCCCTGCCGGCGACCCGCGAGCAGAGGCCGGTGATTAGGCCTGATGGGGAGAAGTAAGTGCATTTACTATTTTTGTACATTTTGCCTTCACGTTTCTTCAAATATCTAATGCGTTGGCCTTGTGATACTGCAGGGGTTGGGTACACGCCAGTGACGTCCGCAGGGCCAACACCGTCCTTGGTGTGCTTTGCCGGCAAAATTTCCCGGGGTTTGTCACGTTGCCCGGTGAGGGTTAGCTTCCAGAGCTAGGATTGAGCTGGGAGCACTACTTGGCTGCCCCGGCCCCGCCGGAGGAGATGATCGACGGTGTCTTGTGCCACACGAGGGCCGAGATGGTGATCAGAAGCTTTTGGGTAATTTCTCCTTTACACAATTAAAAATTAACAATAGCTAGTTATTGTACTAATCAGTGTTGTCTTGTTTGATTGCAGACCTTCTACAGGTGTGAGGAGGGATACGAGGAGGACGTGGCAAAGGTTATCGATACTGAGTGCAAGCACCTACTACAAAACTTACGTCACGAGGCTCGGCCGCAGGCTGTTCGAGACTACTACGCCAAGCGTGGTATTAAGAAGGACAAGCCGTCGTGCCGGGCTAAGTTTCTGAAGAAGGATCAGTACATGAAGGTAATTACCTATTCTTAAGGCATTGTACTTAGTTTCCTTGATTTGATTCGTAGGCGTAGCGCTCAAATTTCTCTTTACTAACTTAGGTGCCCCCGAGATGGTGTGCGGATAAGATGGATTGTTGGGAGGCGTTGGTGGATGAGTGGTGCCCAAATGCCGTCCACGACAATGCCAAGGATCGGCGTGCCCAAATGGTTGGTGTGCCACACCATCAAGGTAGCGCCAACTTATATCAGTTCGGGCGGAACTGGGTATGTGGTTTGCTTCATGATTCATGCAATTCATTCTTCATGCTAGCTTGAGCCCTTTACTAATACTTTGTTCCTCTCTTTTAGGCGCGACACAATAACACGGAGGTGCCTGAGGTGTACGACCTCTATGCCATGGCCCATACTGCCTCGTACAAGAAGGCCAAGGCATTCTCTGAGTCTGTCCTCGATCATCCAGAGAATTTCACCAACATCTCCTCCCACCACAAGCTCGTGAGGTACAACCAGGAGGGGAAGGCGAGGAAAGGGGAGAACTTTAACCCGAGCCAGAATCCTATTGATCCAGAGCTGGTGATGATATCTGGTAGCGGGAGGCCCCATGGCTCATTAGCCATTGGAGATGGACTGATACGTTGTCCTCGCACTCTCCCGGAGATCAAGGCGCGCCAAATGAGCTCCTGTCCTGAGATAAGGACTCGTCCACGGCCAGTCGATCTCGCCATCGAGGTTAGTTATACGGACTCAGATATCTTTCCTCCATTACATTGTGTGTGCGGCCATCGATGATTACAATGCTAACGAGGAGTGGTGTTGCAGGCTGCTCTTCAGAAAGAGAGAGCGACAACCCAGGCGCTTCTGGAGGAGAGGGACCGGGTGGCGGTGGAGAAGGAACTGCTGGCGGAGGAGAAGACGGCTAGGTTGTTGGAGGAGGAGAGGAATCGGAATGAGCTGGCTCACCGGGCCATGTACGAGCTCCTCGTGGTAAGTTTCTTCTGCATATTAGCCAAATCATGCACGTAATGTCCGTTTCATTACTAACTAATATGACTGACTCGTCAAAACCAAATGTGCAGTCTATGTGCGAGAAGACCAGTCAGACCCCTCCGCCGATGCCAGTCATTGCTTAGACGGGAACGGTGAGTTTCATTTGAATGGTCATTAGTTACTAGTCTTAACACTTGAGTGTCATCATGCTAACGAGACATTGCAAATGATCTTTGGTGCAGCATAACTCCCGAGCCACATCGCACACCCCTTCTCCAGGGCAACCTTCTCCAGGTGATCGCGACTGCCAGAGCAACGCCGGTGCTTGACCTCCGTGATGACGACGACGGTAAGTTTTCTCTAATGTTTTGCTTAACAAATGCATACTTAGCTTCGTACAAGCTAGTTAGCCCTAATATGCCACATATTTAGCTTATTTTCCCCAAAAAAGACATACTTAGCTAATTATCCTCTAAAATGACATAATTAGCTTATTTAGTTCATTTATGACATAATTAGCTTAGTTAGGTCAAAAAATGGCATAATAATAACCTTGGTTAGCTCATAAATGTCATATACTTACCTTATTTTCCTCCAAAATTGACATAATAAGCTTAGTTAGCTCTAAAATGGCATAATTACCTAAGTTAGCTCTAAAATGACACAAATAAGGAATAAGAAGAAGAAAAACAAGGAAAAGGAGAAAAAGAAAGAATAGAAGAAGAAAGAGAAGAAAAAGAAAGAATAAAGGAAGAAGAATGAGAAGGAAAAGGATAAAAAGATAGAAGAGAAGAAAGATGAGAAAAAGAGAGAACAAGAAGAAAATATATTCTTATTCTTCCTTTTTCTCTTCTTTCTTTTTCTCCATCTTCTATTCCTTCTTCTTCTTCTTCTTCTTCTTCTTCTTCTTCTTCTTCTTCTCTTTCTTCTTCTTCTTCTTCTTCTTCTTCTTCTCTTTCTTCTTCTTCTTCTTCTTCTTCTTCTTCTTCTTCTTCTTCTTCTTCTTCTTCTTCTTCTTCTTCTTTTTCTAGTCTTCTTCTTCTTCTTCTTCTTCTTCTTCTTCTTCTTCTAACTTTCTTACTCCCATTTTTGCTTAACAAATGCAGACTTAGCTTCCTACATGCTTGTTAGCCCTATTATGCTACATACTTAGCTTATTTTCCCCGAAAAAGACATACTTAGCTAATTATCCTCCAAAATGAGATAATTAGCTTATTTAGTTCATTTATGACATAATTAGCTTATTCATTTCAAAAATGGCATAATAACCTTGGTTAGCTCATAAATGTCATATACTTAGCTTATTTTCCTCCAAAATGACATAATTACCTAAGTTAGCTCTAAAATGACCTATACTTACCTAAGTTAGCTAAAAAATGGCATAATTACCTAGGTTAGCACAAAAACGACCTATACTTACCTTATTTTCCTCCAAATTGACATAATAAGCTTAGTTAGCTCAAAAATGGCATAATTACCTAAGTTACCTCTAAAATGACACAAATAAGGAAGAAGAAGAAGAAAAACAAGGAAGAGGAGAAAAAGAAAGAATAGAAGAAGAAAGAGAAGAAAAAGAAAGAATAAAAGAAGAAGAATGAGAAGGAAAAGGATAAAAAGATAGAAGAGAAGAAGAAAGATGAGAAAAGGAGAGAAGAAGAAGAAAATATATTCGTATTCTTCCTTTTTCTCTTCTTTCTTTTTCTCCATCTTCTACTCCTTTTTCTTATTCTTATTCTTCTTCTTTCTTTCTTTCTTTCTTCTTCTTCTTCTTCTTCTTCTTCTTCTTCTTCTTCTTCTTCTAGTCTTCTTCTTCTTCTTCTTCTTCTTCTTCTTCTTCTTCTTCTTCTAGTCTTCTTCTTCTTCTTCTTCTTCTAACTTTCTTATTCTTCTTTCTTTCTTTCTTCTTCTTCTTCTCCTTCTTCTTCTTCGTCTTCTTCTTCTTCTTCTTCTTCTTCTTCTTCTTCTTCTTCTTCTTCTTCTTCTTCTTCTAGTCTTCTTCTTTTTCTTCTTGTCTTCTTCTTCTTCTAGTCTTCTTCTTCTTCTTCTTCTTCTTCTTCTTCTTCTTCTTATTCTTCTTCTTCTTCTTCTTCTTCTTCTAACTTTCTTACTCCCATTTTTGCAGGTTTGATTCACTTCATGGAAGCAGGCATTGATGGACTGCTAGTGTTTAGTTTTTGTTTTGATTTGTATTGATGAACAATGTGAAACTATGTATGTATATATGGATGAACTCCGTGAAACTATGTATGTATTGGATCTTTTAATACCCTATGTGTTCTCTTGCATTCGATGGACTGCTAGATGTTGGATACATGGGCTATGCTTGAGGTTGAAACTATATATATCATATATGTCTTTTGAAAATGCAGGGATATAACAGAAAACATACAAAACAGTAACAATACAGGCACTTTGCCGTCTGCCAGCCGACGGCAAAGACCTTTGCCGTCGGTAGGCGGACGGCAAATGTGCCACGTGGCAGCAACCTGTTCAACCTGGGAGCATCAGGTCTGACCATTTGGTCATTCCGCCGTCTGCCAGCAGACGGCAAAGGTCAGCCTACAGACGGCAAAGACTAAGCAGAAGTGACGGTTAGCCACGGGTCTGCTGACGTCATAGGGCTGACGACAAAGTTTGCCGTCTGCCGGTAGACGGCAAAGTCTGCCGTTAGCCACCTAACGGGGCTAACCGTTATTCTTTGCCGTCCACGATCTTTGCCGTCAGCTTGGCCAGGAAAGCGTACGGCAAACTTCTTTGTCGTCAGCCGTTTTTATGCAGACGGCAAACAAAGTCATTACCGTGACTTTCAGTGCCGGAAGTGTTTGCCGTCCGTGGCAGACGGCAAAGACGTTTGCCGTCGGTGGCCTGGTCCTTTGCCGTCTACTATGGCAAACGGCAAATTAGCTGATTCTTGTAGTGATGGGAGATACTTTGGATCACTGGGAATACTTTAGGGATTATCACTTGTCTCGAAAAGGGAAACACTTATGGGATCAAATTAAAATGTTGCGTTGGTATGCTTGGAATTTGTGCGTAAAGCATGATTATACTTGTTGCTCTAGGATGAAGGCTCCACACCTTCCCTTTCAATGTGAATTTAATGATAATGAAACATTGGCTTCTTATGCTAATGGTGTATATGATTAGTATGATGTGGAACAAAGAGAAGAATTTGTTGGTTTTAAGTGTGCTTATGAAATTGAATCTTTGTTTGAAAAGTATGAAGATTTGATGATGCTCTCTACAAAACTAAAAATTATGCTATACTTAAATATTGCTATGAGAACTATAAATACAATGCCGATATTAATGAATCTATTGAGAAAGTCTCCACTGCCCAAGAAGAGACTAATATTTTGCAGGAATCTATGGAAGAAGAAATTGCTGAAACTGTGAGCTGATTTGATGGAAAAGATGAGCAGGAGAGCGAAGAACAAAAGGAGGAAGAGCGGATTGATCACCCGTGCCCACCTTCTAATGAGAGTAACTCTTCAACTCATACATTGTTTAATTTCCCTTCGTGCTTACCGAAGGACGAATGCTATAATCCCTTGGATTCGTTTGAAATATCCTTTTTTGATGAACTTGATGCTTGCTATGCTTGTGGCCATGATGCCAATATGAATGATGCTTATGGAGATGAACTTGCTATAGTTCCTTATGTTAAGAATGAAATTGTTGCTATTACACCCACACATGATAGTCCTATTATCTTTTTGAATTCTCCCAATTACACTATATCGGAGAAGTTTGCTCTTATAAAGAATTATATTGATGGGTTGCGTTTTACCATTACACATGATGACTTTGATGGATATAATATACATGTGCTTGCTGCTCCTTATTGCAATTATTATAAGAGAGGAACCACACCTCCACCTCTTTATGTTTCTAATACGATAAAATTGCAAGAAACTGTTTATACTATGCATTGGCCTTTACTTCGTGTGCATGAATTGTTCTTTTATGACATGCTGATGCATAGGAAGAGAGTTAGACTTCGTTGTTCTATGATATATGTTGCTTTGTGCTCACTACTAAATTATGAATAATTGTTAATTAAAATTGGCTTCGATATACCTTGGGATCTGGGTGGATCGATTACTTGAGCACTATATGCCCAGCTTAATGGCTTTAATGAAAGCGCTACCTGGGAGACAACTCGGAAGTTTTAGAGCGTCATTTTATTCTGTTGCGTGCTTTTAAAAAGTTTGAAAAGAAAAAAAATATAGAGGGGAACATAAAACCTTTTCAAAAATAAAAGTGAAAGTGAGAAAGACGAGCACCGTTGAAGTGGGAGCATGCCTTGAACGCATGCCCATGGAAACTTTGAGAATGTTAAATTACAGAAACTTTTCAACAACCATAATTATCCCCTTGTACAAATCTATTGTATTATAAAAATAATGTGCCAAGATTTACCTTTAGGGTGTTTAAATTGCTTGTTTGGTGTGTGTTGTGCAAAAACAGAAACTTTTGTTGTAGTGTTTGAATTTTGATATTTTACTAGAGCATGCAAAAATTCTGATGGAGCATGATAGGATTATATGATTTTTTACTGATAACTTTCTTTAGTATTTTTATTTTGAAAGACATGATTGTTTATTAGTATGCCTGAGTATTGATGTCTTTATATCAAATTGTAGACTATTGCTTTGAATCATTCGGATCTTTATATTCATACCGCAAGAGAGATTACATGATGAAACATGTTAGGTAGCATTCCACATCAAAAATTCTGTTTTTATCATTTACCTACTCGAGGACGAGCAGGAATTAAGCTTGGGGATGCTTGATACGTCTCCAACGTATCTATAATTTTTGATTGTTCCATGCTATTATAGTATCAATCTTGGATGTTTTATATGCAATTATATATCATTTTTTGGGACTAAACTATTAACCTAGTGCCCAGTGCCAGTTGCTATTTTTTGCCTGTTTTTGCCTTTTCAGAAAATCATTATTAAACGGCGTCCAAACGAAGAAAAAACTTTGGATTAATTTTTTCTGGACCAGAAGAGACCCTCGAAGCTTTGGGAGAAGACCAGAAGAACCACGAGGGAGCGACAAGCTCGAGAGGCGCGCCCTAGGGGGGTAGGCGCCCCCCCCATGCTTGTGGGCCCCTCGTGGCACCTCTTGACCTAATTCCAGCGCTATAAATTCTCAAATATTCCCAATATACCAGAGAGACAGAAGAGAAAACCTTTCCACCGCCGCAAGCCTCTGTTCTTCCGCGATCCCATCTGGAGGCCTTTTCCGGTACTCTGCCGGAGGGGGAATCGATCACGGAGGGCTTCTTCATCAACCTTGCTGCCCTTCCGATGATGTGTGAGTAGTTTACCATAGACCTATGGGTCCATAGCTAGTAGCTAGATGGCTTCTTCTCTCTCTTTGATCTTCAATACGATGTTATCCTCGATGTTCTTGGAGTTCTATCCGATGTAATCTTCTTTTACGGTGTGTTTGTTGGGATCCGATGAATTGTGAGTTTATGATCAGATTATTCATGATAAATATTTGAGTCTTCTCTGAACTCTTTTATGCATGATTGTTATAGGTTTGTATTTTTCTCGAATCTATCCGTTTGGTTTGGCCAACTAGATTGATTTATCTTGCAATGGGAGAGAGAGGTGCTTTTGATGGGTTCAATCTTGCGGTGCTCAATCCCAGAGACAGAAAGGGACATGACACATATTTGTATTGTTACCATTAAGGATAAAAAGATGGGGTTTAATCATATTGCTTGAGTTTACTTTGTCTACGTCATGTCATCTTGCTTAAGGCGTTACTCTGTTTTATACTTAATACTCTAGATGCATGCTGGATAGCGGTCAATGAGTGGAGTAATAGTAGTAGATGCAGGCAGGAGTCAGTCTACTTGCCTCGGACGTGATGCCTATATACATGATCATTACCATGAATCCGTCACAATTATTTGCTTTTCTATCAATTGCCCAACAGTAATGTGTTTACCCACCGTATGCTATGTGTTCGAGAGAGAAGCCTCTAGTGAAAACTATGGCCCCCAGGTCTACTTTTACCATATATTTAAATCCAAAAATACTTTGCTGCAATTTATTTACTTTTATTTTCTTTTGCAATTTAATTTATTTATCTATCACTATCAGAATTAATCCTTACAAATAACTGCTAAGAGGATTGACAACCCTCTTATTTGCGTTGGGTGCAAGTATTTGCTTTTGTGTGTGTAGGTGCTGCTAACGAGGTTCTGTGTGGTTCTCCTACTGGATTAATAACGTTGGTTCTTAAATGAGGGAAATACTTATCTCTACTGTACTGCATCATCCTCTCCTCCTCGCGGAAATCCCAATGCAGCTCACAAGTAGCAGTGTACTAGTGGATGATCGTGGTTTAGTAAAAATATCGATGTTAAAGTTTGTGATTCCCGAAGCATGCGCGTATAGCCTCTAGTTTTGCGATGAACTTGGAGCATGATTTATTATTAAGTGTCTACCTTATGAGTGGCGGTCGGGGACAAGCGATGGTCTTTTCCTCCCAATCTATCCCCCTAGGGGTATGAAAGGTCATGCTTGCTTCGAGGGCTGACATGATATTTGTGGCAAAGCCACCACTCGTCATTGATATATATGTTACACTAGATCATTACACATCCTGGTACACCGCCAGAGGCATTCATATGTAGTCATCTTTTTCAGTTTATCGAGTTGTAAGTAAATAAAAGTGTGATGATCATCATTATTAGAGCATTGCCCCTGTGAGGAAAAGAATGGTGGAGACTAATGAGTCCTCAAAAAAGTGGAGATGAGGTCCATGAGACTGTTCTAAAAAAAAGATAGAGGCCAAAAAGAGCCTTGCTACTTGTGAGCCGCGTTGGGATTTTCCCCAAAGAGGAAGGGTGAAGCAATATTGTAGCAGATAAGTATTTCCCTCAGTAGAGAACCAAAGTTATCGAACCAATAGGAGAAGCACGCGAACACCCTTCAACAGCACCTGCACACACAAGAGCAAATACTTGCACCCAACGTGGGCAAGAGGGTTGTCAATCCCCTTGTACTCGTTAATTGCAAGGATCAAATCTGGTAATGGTAGATAAATAAATTGCAGCATGGTATTTTTAGGTTTTTGTAATATGATTAAAGTAGACCCAGGGGCCATAGTTTTCACTAGAGGCATCTCTCTCATAAGAATAGCATACGGTGGGTAGACAAATTACTGTTGGGCAATTGATAGAAAAGCGCATAGTTATGATGTTGTTGATGGCATGATCATGTATATAGGCATTACGTCTGTGACAAGTAGACCGAAACGATCCTGCATCTACCACTACTACTCCACCCATCGACCGACTCATGCCTGCATCTATGGTATTAAGTTCATGACGAACAGAGCAATGCTTTAAGGAAGATGACATAATTTAGATAGAATAAAACCAGTCAATATGATTAAACCCTGTCGTTTTACCCTTAGTAGCAACAATACAAATACATGCCTCGCTACCCCTGCTTCACTGGGTGAGGACATCGCAAGATTGAACCTACTACTATGCACCACTTCCACTGAAGATCGATAGATCAACTTGGCCAAAGAATACCCATAGAATAGAAAGCATTACATAGCTATAACAATCATACATAATAAAGTACAACAAGGACTCAATTACTGTCAATGAATAATTTGATCATAAACTCACAATTCATCGGATCCCAACAAACACACCGCAAAAGAAGATTACATCAGATTGATCTCCGAAGAGAACATGGTATTGAAGATCAAAGAGAGAGAGGAAGCCAACTAGCTAATCACTATGGACCCGTAGGTCTGTGGTAAACTACTCACACATCATCGGAGGTGCAGCAAGGTTGATGTAGAAGCCCTCCGTGATCGATTCCCCCTCCGACAGTGTAACGACCCTGTTCCGATAAGGACCCGAATCTCCTGTGCTTCTGTGCTATCCCTGGATCAGTAGCTAGCACACACAGTACTCAATGAAATAACAGAATATCACATGTTATAAATAATGTAAATATTATTACCTTCTCTGGGGCTAGAATACACAGCAAAAACAACAAATATGTGGAGTCCCATCAACGCCAACGACAAGTTGAGTGTAGACCGTAACCCTATAACGTAACTCTTACTCATCGTAGAAATTCCTGCAACATGATAAGTTGCAGCCGTGTAGGTCAGTACATTGAATGTACTGGCAAGAACCTTGGGAAATAATAATAATAATAGTTGCTATCTCTATATGCAATATGGCTGAGGGAAAGGCTCTAAGTTTCAGGGGTTTTGCATAAAAGCTAATTTTATCCCGTCTCAAATTTATTCAGCATTATTACTACAAAAGAATCATTTGAAATGTTGAGATTGGGTCCTCCAACTCAAATCATTTCCCCAAGTTCATCATTATCCCAAATTCATTATTGTGATGAGATCAGTCAAAAACTTCACTTCTAGTAGCTCAAATTGTCCGTAACCGGGGGCACGGCTAATCGATTAGGTTTACACTCTGCAGAGGTTTGCGCACTTTTGCCCACAAGACTCGATCTCCTCCGTTGTAGTCCTTGCACTACCTGGTGTTTGAGAACCGGATGACCGAGACACAATTTTTCCGAAGTGATCCTCCTAGACCGGTTACCTACACTCCGCTACAGTACTGTCTCCCTGGAAAGGTCTCACACAACGTACTTCACTTTGCCAGAGCCCATAATGGCTTGTGGCTGCACACGGAAGCTTCTAGTCACAAAGTCCATCTTAATCCCTTTGAGCCTGGATGGAAAGAAAAGAGTGATCACCGGGTCTTCCGGGATACTCAGAGTGATCTCCTGGTTACTCCAGGGCACTCGGGAAAACCTGGCTTATCTAGGTACCCATGCATTCCACCCAGATAATCGATTTAAATTCTTCGTAGGAATCCTGATTACTATTCTCTCACATCTTACATGATTCACACATCACCCCTTCTAAAATTTGCAGGGCTAAGCAATCTAACAATATCAACATTTCCCGGGGTTGTCAAGGTCAAATAGGATCCTACCTCAAATTCTACCAAGTATGACCCAATCCAAAGCTATGCATGCAAGCAAAATTTATAGTGGTGGAACTAATGCATAGTAAAATATTGGGTACTTAACGAAAACATGATCAATGAGGTAACTTGCCTGGTACTTGTTGGTGAAGTTCATCGCTCTCACAAATCCTGATAGTTCTATCCGTCACACTCCGAGAAATCTATCGTAACCAAACAATTGCATTCATATAAGCAACCACTCTAACAATCAAAATAAATCCTCTAGTAAAATCACAAAGAAACACAAAAGAAAATCCAAAACAAAACCAAAGAAAACTTAAAAGAAAAACTTGGGAAAGTTCAACTCAAACAAATCAATCACAGCAGCACTAATTTGATCTAAACAAATAATTAACAGAAAAGAAACTACAAAAGTAAATACTTAATAACAAGTAATTTAATAAATAGTTAATTAGCAAAAAGAATTAGTTTAATAGCTTTTATAATAACAAAGTTATGGCCTAATCAATTATTAACTAGAATTGACTTAAAACAATTTTAATTAATTATAAAATTGTATTCTAGTTAATAACAGAAACTAAACTAATAGTGGCAAAAACAATTACTTTTAATATATTGAAACTAATTCTATTGAATTTTTAAACATGCATATATAGGTGCTGTTTTTAAATTACTTAAAACAAAAATTATTAAAATATAAAAATTATTATTATTATGCTACTGTAAAAACAAAACTAATACAAAACAGTAGCAAAAATAATTAAATTAAAACCTGTTTTTAATTAAAAGTTGTTAGCAATCTAGTGTTTAAAGCAAATTTGACCAAATACAAATTTAAAAACTTCAATTATGAATTTTTTTGGACTTAACAGAAACTTTGTATTTTTCTTAAGATAATACAAAAAGAATCACTCAAAAACATTAAAAACTCTAAAATATATAAAGAAAACAAAAACAGAAGCAAATCTGTAAAAGAAATAAAAACAGAAAAGAGAAAAATTGCTTCGGGTCGGCTAAGGGACACGTGGCGGGTTCTGATTGGCCCCGGCTATGCGTTAAGGCGAGTAACGGACGAAGGACCGAATGTTAACGGGAAAATGATTTGGCTAAATTAAAACAGAAAAACTGGCCGGTTCACTTAAGTTAAACCAGATCTAAATGAAACGGTGTCGGGGATCTAATCTACGCCGTAGATTTAAATCGGATGGAGGAGGGTGGCTCCGGTGGTCACCGCGGGGAAAACGACGGCCGAGGCGGAGGAGTTGACACCGGCGATGGTGGCGAGGTCCAGTTGATGCGTCTCTTCACGCCGCGTCCATGGGTGGTCGAGGTGGAGCTCAAAGATGTCGGAGACGAGCAGGGCGACGGGGCGGAGTTACGGGCACTCTGAGCTCCGGCGAACTCTCGGATGTGGATGTTGCGGTGGCTCCGGTGATCAAACGGCGTAGCGGAGACGTCTAGCGTGTTCGCGGTGAAGTGCTGGTTCGATTGGTGGTAGAGGAAGGGCGAGGGGAGGTGTGGTGGCGTCGGATTCGAGCGACTAGGGTTGCGGTGGACGGAGGTGGAAAGCTTGAGCTAGGGCTCCGGTGAGGGGGTTCGGGAGGGGGCTTTCGGGGGAAATCGAATGAGGGAGAGGTGGGGTATTTATAGGACAACCTGGCTTGGAGAGGGAGGCGACGGAGATACGGATCAGGCGAGAATCGGCATGGTGATCACTTGTCGTTCACGGGCGCGTGCTAGAAAGGAAGGTGGAAGAAGGTGGGCGCGGAGAAGATTTGGTCGGCCAGGTGGGATCCACGCGACAGAGAGAGTGAGAGATTAGGAAGGGGAGCGGTGGCCGATTCGTAGGGGATTCGGTGCGGGCTAGCTGGACTGGGCGTGCTGGCTAGTGGGCCAAAGGCTTCGGCCATTTTTTTTAAAATAAATAGAGAAGAAAAAAAAGGCTCCAACACAAAATAAAATGAAATCCAAATTAAATAAAAAAATTCACAAAAATAAATTGGCATATATAGGCCACGGTGCACATTTTATTTTGGCCAAATAAAATCTATAAAAATTAATAAACTTCCAACAGTGCTTGTGTTGCAATTAAAACCAGTAAAAGTCATTTTTAAAATACCAAAATTATTTCAAAATTATTTTCTCCAATTTTTCACTTAGAGGGAATCATTTTACCCTCATTTCTATATATTTTATTTTTGGAGAAAAATAATTGAAAATAACTCCAAAATGGCATTGAACTTGAATTTCAAATCTTTGTGTGATCAAATATGATTCAGAATTGCCTCTGTATTGAAGTGTCATATTACTTCTCTCATTTTGCATATTTTTAGAGTATTTTAAATTTGGAAATTCAAATAACTTCAAATTGAAAGTGGGTTTGAGAAAACTTCAAAGGGACTTTCAGAATGATTCTTTTAAACTTCCAACTCTCTTCCTTATAATTTGAAAATGTCATTTCATCTTCTCTCATGGAAATCATTGAGTTGCATAAAGTTTCTGATTTTAATGTTTCTTTAATGGAAGAAGTCATATTATCTTCACTCTAGGGTTTTTGTGTTGAAATGAATTTGAATTCATGGAAACCAAATGCAAGATTGAAAGTTTGGGAAAGTCCTTTTATTCCCTCTCATTTAACTTTCAAAAAGTTTCAAATTTCACTCAATTTCACACAACAATCACACAAGCAATCATTATTACTTAATTAATATAAAATTCCAAAATTTAGAAATTTGGGATGTTACAGCCAGAGTACCGGAAAAGGCCTCCAGATGGGATCGTGGAAGAACAGAAGCTTGCAGTGGCAAAAAAATTGTTTCGTGTGGCTCTCTGTCGTTTTTGGGATTTTAGGTAATTTAGCGCTGGAATTAGGTCAGGGGGCCTCTATGGGGGGCCCACAAGCTCAGGTGATGTGCCCCACAAGGGCGCACTGTGTGAGCTTGTGACTCACCCGTAGGTCTTCTGGCCTCCTCCCAAAGCTTCCTGGGTGTCTTCTGGTCCAGAAAAAATCACCGTAAATTTTTTATTGCGTTTGGACTTCGTTTGGTATAGTTTTTCCCAGAAACAATAAAACAAGCATTAAACGAAACTGGCACTAGGCACTAGGTTAATAGGTTAGTTCCCAAAAATGATATAAAATTGCATATAAAGTATGTAGAATTGATATAATAATAGCATGAAACAATCAAAAATTATAGATACGTCAGAGGCGTATCAGCATCCCCAAGCTTAATTCCTGCTCGTCCTCGAGTAGGTAAATGATAAAACAAAAATAATTTTTGATGTTGAATTGTAACATCGCCATGTATTAAGCTACAGTGATCACCCTTTTGATAATGCCAAGTCACCATGACTAACAGTGCTTGATCATCATTTGGATCATATCTCATTTCAAATTCCAATTCAAATTGAAATTCAAGTTTAAAGTGAATTTAAAAGTTGTTCAAATCCAGGAACTAAATAGTTCATAATATTGTAAATATTCCCAAAGCAATTATAAAAATAAAATCAACATTAATTGAATAATTTAAATGACTCTAACATCCTAAAACAGTACCAAAACAGCAATGTTTAATCCATTTTTATTTAATAAAAATTCAAATGAAATCAATTTCACTCCAAACCTTTTTCTAGCAGTGTCAAATATTGCAAGATATTTATGTGGCCAAGTCTCATATTTTACAAAAGTAGTATTGTGGCCAAACATTTTGCAAAACGTATGGGAAATAAATAAACAGAAAATATAAAAGGAAAAGGGCAGAGCGTACCTGTTCGTCTAGGCTTAAGTGGAACAGTAACCGGCCCAGCCCAACTTCTTCTCTTCTTCAACCTCTGTTCACATAGGGCGCGGTGGACGCCGCGCGCACGTCTGTGGCCGCGGATGACCATGCGTCGGTCATCCCGCGTGTCCCCGCGCTGGATAAGGCCACCCCCATGCCTTGGCCGAACCCTAGCTCGCTCATCCTCCTCCCTCGCGCCGTTTTTCTTCTTCCCCGCGCAAGACCGAGCAGCCGTCGCCATGGCCACGGTCGTCCGCGCACCCACAGTCCTCCCCGGCGCTTGAGAATGTGTCCGGCCGCTCCGCCGAGGTCGACCACGTCGTCTTTGCCCACTGGATCCAGCCGGGAGCCACCACAGCACCGGATCCATCGTCTTCTTCTCCGTCGGTCGCCGCCGCTTCACCGGCGATTTCGTCGCCATCACCGCATCCCGCGCCTCCCCGAGCAGCTCCCCGTCAACGCTGTGAGCTTGCGCACGTTTCCCCTCTCTCCCTGCGCTCTCTCTTTCTCACTAGCTCGCTTTTCCGCCGTAGCCGAGCTCGTCGCCGCCGTTCATGTCGTCGCCGTGCTCACTGCCGCTGCCGCTCGCGTCCGAGCACCGTGTCGTGCTCGTGGCAGCCCCAGGAACCCGCCCATGCCCTCAGTGCCGCTTCCCGTGCCCTCTGTCGACGAAACGGAGCTCGCCCGAGACCGCCGCCGCCTCCACTCATCGCCGGTGCCGTTTCCGGCCAACCCCGCTGCTGCCACCACCGCCATTCGACGCGCGACGCCGCGGGCGTTCGAACGCGCCTAGCCCCGCATCAAACCGAGGCCTGTGGCCGTTTTCCGGCCAGTCCGGCGAGGCCCCGCCGCATTTTGGCTCGCCGGAGCAACTCCGGCGGCCGTGGCGCCCACGTGTGGGCCCAGTTGACCCCGTTTCTGGGTCAACTGCTGACTGGGCTCGCACAGTCACTGACATGCGGGCCCCGCTAATTTAAACGTTTTAAAATAAATAAATAAATAAATAAAACACTAATTAATCTGTTAATCCTAATTAAGTTAATTAATTAACTAGTCTGACACTGACAGTAGGCCCCATTGACTAATTAACCTAAATAGTTGATTTTAACCCCTCTGTTAAAGCTACTGTGTATGACATGTGGGACCCACTGGTCAGGTTTGACCGCTGACGCAATGTTGATGTCATGCTGACGTCACCAGTCACTGTTTTGGATAATTCGGAATTAATAATTAAAATAATTCCAGAAATTCAATAAAACTTTGAAAAATCATATAAAATAAATCGTAACTCGGATGAAAATAATTTATATATGAAAAACGATCCAAAAAATATGACGAATCCGAATATCCTACCCACATACCTGCCACACCCCTCTACCCTACTGAACATGGAACCGTCCCCTCCGGTTCAGTGTACCGATAATCACCCGGAGCTGGGAGAACACTCCCGGATAATTTCCCGCTCCGACTAACTTGCGTAGTACTGCATTAGAGCACCCCTCGAATAACGTGCTGCCATGCCATGCATTTATGTTGCATTTGTTTGCTTTTTATTTATTGTTTCTCCCCCCTCTTCTCTCCGGTAGACCCCAAGACCGACGCTGCTGCCGAGTACGACTACGCCCCTGACGACCAACCCCTTTTAGCAGAGCTTCCAGGCAAGCAAACCCCCTTGATCATTCATATATCGCCTATTCTTCTCCCTCATGATTGCATTAGATTTTGCTACTGTAATTGCTTGCTCCTATTCTGATGCATAGCCTGTTTTTGTAACCTGTTGTTGTTACTTTACTTGTCATCCTAAACTGCTTAGAATAGTTTGGTTAGTGATCCATCAGTGACCCCTCACCCTTGTCCCTGTTGCCCCGCTTTGTTACTGGTACCTTGATCATTGTGATCGATGTGCAGATACCTTCACATCACCGCACACACCCCCTTAGTTGTATGACTCTACAGGGCTACTATCGAGTGCCGAGGGTGATACCTCGTACTGCACTCCTGATGATATCTCTGTAGTATAGCACATCGATGATGATTGCAGAGGGTGATTCCTCGCTCTCCCCTTCCCGATGATGAATCTGTCGTGCAACCCCGCAAGTGTGGACCATCGAGGGTGATTCCTCCTGGTTCTCCTTGACGGACTACATCGAGTAGGATTCCAACGAGGGTGATTCCTCGGATTCCCTTCGATGATATGGACACATGGTTACCATGACTTTTACCTCAGACCTTTGTTACAGGCGGGTCGACCCTGAGGGGTACCCGTGGGAAATGTGGAGTCGGGTTGACCTGGAGGGTACCCACGAGATAATTACGAGGCGCGGTCGGGCAGGCAGAGACCGCCCTAGAGAGGGATGGGCCTGACCCTTGTTGCACTTCCTCGAGACGGGACGACAGGAGTACTGATCGCCACCGCGAGCTCCCAACGCACTGACGGATTTGGGTATTTGATCTGAGTTGGCCGCTGGCCATATACGCACTACCACCACGTGGGATAATGGTTATAGGACCCTCTACGTCGTATGTATCAGCCGAAAGCTCTTCAGATGTCACAGCTCAGAGATGCGGGCTGATCGTTGGGGTGGGCTGGTTACGTCACTTGTGTATACAGTGTCGCGCCTGGGCCCCGACCAGCCACGTAACGTGCAGGAGTGCAAAGGGCGATGGCCCAAGACCCCTTCGCAATTAGGATTTAGACCGGCATGCTGACCTCTCTGCAGAGCCTAGGTAGGACTGCGTCGTGTCGATCACCCGAGGCCGGGCATTACCCAGCAAGTGTGTCCGGCCAGATGTAATCGAGCGTGTTGGGTAACAGTAGTGCACCCCTGCAGGGAAGTTATCTATTTGAATAGCCGTGTCCACGGTAACAGGACGCTCAGTGTTGTATCCCGATCTACTACAACTTGAACTGGATACATGTTAATTAATTGTAAGCTCCGGGATCGCTTTCTCGTAGGGAGTCGAGGAAGGATCCCTAGGCTTTGCTACTACTTGCTTGCAACTTTAAAATTATGCTAATCTGCACTCTTCTAATGCTGCAAGACGCTGAAGATGCTAGTCTTTGATAGGCTAGGCCTTTTCCCCCTCTGTTCTGGCATTTTTGCAGTCTAGTCCACAGATACAACCTTCCCCTTGATACCGATGCATAATTAGTATAGTTCTGATGTCTCACGGTTGCTTTGCTCCCTCTTTTTCCCCTATACCCGATTGCTGCGACCAGATGATGGATTCCAGGAGCCAATTGATCCCGCCGACTACTACTACACTTCCGGTGGAGCCTACTACTACATGGAGACCGACGACCAGGAGTAGATTCGGAGGCTCCCAGGCAGGAGGCCCGCGCCTTTTCGATCAGTGTCGTTGTTATGCTAGGCTTCTTAAGGCAAACTTGTTTCCCCTTTTATGTCTGTACTCAGATAATATTGTTGCTTTCGCTAACGCTTGTTCGCGAGCTTATGTATTCGAGCCCTCGAGGCCCCTGGCTTGTAATATAAAGCTTGTATGACTTTTATTTGTGTTTAGTGTTGTGTTGTGATATCTTCCCGTGAGTCTCTGATCTCGATCGTGTGCATTTGCGTGTATGATTAGTGCACGGTCAAGCAAGGGCGTCACATGAATGCTACTTAGCATGTTTATCATGTAATCCTCTTGCTGTATAAATATTGAGAAATGATGAAGTAATTGATATCAACATAATAATATCCATGAATATAAGAACATAATCATTACTCTTCAAAATATATGATGCTCAATGAATGTTATCCCTACTCATTGAATTATGTAAGCATGGCATGACTCTGCCTTCACCGCATAAATATAAATCATGAGCACCCCGGTGTGAAACCACACAATTGTATCATACTTTTTCACACGCTTCAGCATTTTCAACTTCACTCAATACATGAGCGTGAGTCATGGACTTAGCACTACAGGTGGAATAGAATGCGGTGGTAGAGATTAATAAGGGAGTCAGAAAGGAAGAAAGTATCGCATCAACTCGGCGGATCAATAGGCAATGGAGAGGCCTATCGATCGATATCAATGCGAGGAGTAAGGATTGCCATGCAACGGATGCACTAAGAGCTATAAGTGTGTGAAAGCTCAACTGAAACTAAGTGTGTGTGCATCCAACTTGCTTGCTCATGAAAACCTCGGGCATTTGAGGAAGCCCGTCATCGGAATATACAAGCCAAGTTCTATAATCAAAAATTCCCACTAGTATATGAAAGTGATAACTCAGGAGACTCTCTATATGAAGAATATGGTGCTACTCTCTTTTTCTCGATAAAAGGATAGTAGCATTGTTCCTTCTCTCTTTTTCTCTCATTTTTTCTCTTTTTTTAGAACAATCTCATGGACCTCATCCCCACATTTTGGAGGACTCATCAGTCTCCATCATTCTTTTCCTCACTGGTACAATGCTCTAATAATGATGATCATCACACTTTTATTTACTTACAACTCGATAAAACTGAAACAATATGACTCTATATGAATGCCTCTGGCAGTGTACCAGGATGTGCAATGATCTAGCGTAACATGTATTACAATGTTTAACGGTGGCTTTGCCACAAATATCTTGCCAGCTCTATATGATCATGCAAAGCAACATGATGATGAACACACATGTCATAAGACGGAACGGTGGAAGTTGCATGGCAATATATCTCGGAATGGCTATGGAAAGGCCATGATAGGTAGGTATGGTGGCTGTTTTGAGGAAGATATAAGGAGGCTTATGTGTGATAGAGCGTATCATATCATGGGGTTTGGATGCACCAGCGAAGTTTGCACCGACTCTCGAGGTGAGAATGGGCAATGCACGGTACCGAAGAGGCTAGCAATATGTGGATAGGTGGGAGTGTTGTATTAGTCCATGAACTCACATTAGTCATAAAGAACTCATATACTTATTGTGAAAGTTTTATTAGCCCTCGAAGAAAAGTACTACTCGCATGCCCCTAGGGAGGAGGTTGGTAGGAGTTAACCATCGCCCCCCCCCCCCCCCCCCCCGATTTAGATAGCACTCAAGGATTTCAATCAGACATAAAAATGCTCAAACTTCCCCATCATGCCATGACCTACACTTAAATGAGTAGTACATAACAAGCCTTAATATCAATATTTTTACTAACCAATGATCGTGAACTAATACCCTTTCATATTACGACATCAATATAATTAACTCATACGTTTCATATTTAGTGATCTACATGAAAGTTTTTATGATACCACTCTTAATACCTATCATTTTCAAACTAGTCTTATAACATGTGCACATTACCACTTTCTATCTAGGACTCTCAAAAAGATTTAAGTGAAGCATGAGAGTGCAATAATTTCTATAAAATATATAACCACCGCCATGCTCTAAGAATATAAGTGAAGCACAAGAGCAACTGCATAGCTCAAAAGATATAAGTGAAGCTCATAGAGTATTCTAACAAATCATGATGAATGTGTGTCTCTCTCAGCAAGGTGTGTCCAGTAAACAATGATTGTGGCAAACTAAAAAGCAAACAAAACTATGGCATAAGACGCTCCAAGTAAAACTCATATCATGTGATGAATAAAAGTATAGCTCCAAGTGACATACCAATGAATTGTGGATGAAAGAGGGGATGCCATCCGGGGCATCCCACTACAAAAAAACACTTCCGTGATGATACGTGTTTGTCATAGTAGGTCACGTTTTCTGCCATGCATGTACATCCGTGACAATTTTATGACAGAATCAAAATAGTCATACCTGTGATGTCGTAGAGGTGTTCCATAACAATACTCAAATTATCATCACGGAAGTGTCCACTTCCATGACGATAAATGTCGCGTCATGGAAGTGTTTTCATCAAGGGTAACCAGCACATGGCATCTGATGTCTACTACACAACTTTATTCTTGTAGACTCGGTTGGGCCTCCAAGCGAAGAGTTTTGTAGGACAGTAGCAAATTTCCCTCAAGTGGATGACCTAAGGTTTATCAATCCGTGGAAGGTGTAGGATGAAGATGGTCTCTCTCAAACAACCATGCAATCAAATACAAACAATCTCTTGTGTCCCCAACACACCAAATACAATGGTAAATTGTATAGGTGCCCTAGTTCGGCGAAGAGATGGTGATACAAGTGTAGTATGGATAGTAGATATAGGTTTTTGTAATCTGAAATAACAAAAACAACAAGGTAGCAAGTAACAAAAGTGATCACAAATGGTATTGCAATGCTTAGAAACAAGGGCTAGGGTTCATACTTTTACTAGTGCAATCTCTCAACAGTGCTAACATAATTGAATCATATAACAACCCCTCAACGTGCGACAAAGAATCACTCCAAAGTTCCTATCAATAGCGGAGAACATAAGATGAAATTGTTGTAGGTAGCAAAACTACCTCAAAGTTATCTTTCCGATCAATCTATTGAGCCATCCATATAATTGTCACAAACAACCCTAGAGTTTGTACTAGAATAACACCATATGATACGCATCAATCAACTCTAATGTCACCTAGATACTCCAATGTCACCATAGGTATCCGTGAGTCAATTATTCGATATGCATCAAACAATTTCAGATTCATAATATTCAATCCAACACAAAGAACTTCAAATGGTACCCCAAAGTTTCTATCAGAGAAAGTAGGACAAAAACGTGCATCAACCCCTATGCCTAGATTACCCCAATGTCACCTCGGAAATCCGTAAGTTGATTACCAAATATATATGAAGTGACTCGATAGAATACCCCATTGTCACCACGCGTATCCACATGCAAGACATAAATCAAGTGTTCTCAAATCCAAAATATTCAATCGGATAACAATGAAACCTCAAAGGGAAAGACTCTATTCATCACAACAAGATACAAAGGGAAGAACACCATATGATCCAACTATATTAACAAAGCTCACCGTACATCAAGATCGTGCCAAATCAAGAACACGAGAGAGAGAGAGAGAGAGAGAGAGAGAGATCAAACACTTAGCTACTGGTACATACCCTCAGCCCTGAGGGTGAACTACTCCCTCCTCGTCATGGAGACCACCGGGATGATGAAGACGGCCTCCGGTGATGATTTCCCCCTCCGGCAGGGTGCCGGAATAGGGCTCCAAATGAGATCGCTTCGGAACAGAGGCTTGCGGTGGCGGCGTGGAAGTTCTAGGTTAAGTTTCGGGGGTTTCCCAATATATAGGACTTTTCAGCATTGGAATCACGCCAGGGGGGCCCACGAGGGACCGACAAGCTCAGGGGGCGCGCCCTAGGGGGGGGGTAGGCTTGTGGCTCCCTCGGCCACCCCTAGTCCATCTCCGGCAATCTGTGGGTCTCTTTTGGTTCATAAAAAATCACCGTAAATTTTCAGCCCAATCCGAGAACTTTTATTTCTGCACAAAAAACAACACCACAGTAGTTCTGCTAAAAACAGCGTCAGTCCGGGTTAGTTCCATTCAAATCATATAAAAGTACACCAAAACCATATAAAATTGTTGTAAACATGGCACGAATACTTCATAAATTATAGATACATAGGAGATGTATCAGCATCCCCAAGCTTAATTCCTGCTCGTCCTCAAGTAGGTAAATGATAAAAGAAATAATTTATGAAGTGTGAATGCTAGCATAGTGCATAAGTTTGATCAATGATAATTTCAATCACTTTTCCTAGCATCATAAATAACAACTCTTTCTCATAAGATTTCTCATGATCAAGTAGCAAGCTATTCACATGTTAAAGTATAGACCATAAACTTTCTTGAAAACCAATAATCTATATTCTCTGTCATCAAACAATTACAATTCATCTTATTTTCATGAAGGGTCTATGTAAGAGCTTTGATTTAGCAAATTCCACATACTCAACTATCGTTTAGTCTTCCAAGATTGCTAACACTCAAAGCATATTTTTAGAACAAGCTATTTTAATCAGACACATAGGAAGATAGGGGCTTAATGTTTCGCCTCCCAACTTATTTATCTCAGGGATAATGTCAACAATAATAACTCATGATTACCTATATTCAATTGAATATATGTGTCTGGATCATTTCCTACCACATGATGCTTGCCAAGTGGAGAATAATTGAGGTTGAAATAAGAATGGATATTATTGACTCTTGCATAAAAGTAAAAGCTGAAAAGTAAAAGATAGGCCTTTCACAGAGGGAAGCAGAGGTTGTCATGCGCTTTTGATTTTTTGATGTGCAAACTCTTAATGTAAAGGAACGTCACTTTATATTGCCCCTTGTGATAGCAACCTTTATTATGCAGTCCATCGCTTTTATTTCTTTACCGTCACAAGTTCGTACAAAGCTTATTTTCCCTTGCAATTAAAGATCATACATATTTAGGAGCAATTTTTATTGCTTTTTGCACCGATGACAACTTACTTGAAGGATCTTATTCAATCCATAGGTAGATATGGTGGACTCTCATAACAAGAAACTGGGTTTAAGGGTTTTTGGATCCACAAGTAGTATTTCTACTTAGTACGAAATTTTGGCTAGCAAAAGATTATGAGCAAGCACCACATGGAGGATCCATGACAATATAACTTCTATGTGAATATAAACAAACATAACCCATTACGTTGCCTTCCTTGTCCAACATCAACTACTTGATCAAGCTTGAAAATAATTAGTGGGGGCTCACAATCATAGAAGATGTCCAAGATAGTATATTAATATGTGAAATCTCTCTCCCTTCAATATTCTTTCATGAATTGTTCAAGTGATCAATGTTGTGTTTGCTAACCTTCAATAAATTTTACCACTTATACTTCTTATATGTGAAGTCACTACTCCCCATGGGACAAGCATATGAAGCACATATAATTTCAACTTTATGATATTCAATTCATTCAACAATTTACTCTTAGGATATAAGTGAAGCACAAGAGTGAATGATAAACTACTCCAAAAGATATAAGTGAAGATCAATGAGTAGTCAAACAATTAAGTAGCTATGTGAAGACTCTCTCCAACTAAAGATTTCAGGTCTAATGAGATTATTAAATAGCAAACAAAATGAAAAGAAAAGGACACTCCAAGAATAACACATATCATGTGAACAAGTAAAAACTTACAATAACCGATAGGTGTTGATGAAGAAAGGTGGGATGCCTACCGGGGTTTCCCCAAGCTTAGTTGCTTGAGACTTCTTGGAATGTTATCTTGGGGAGCCTAGGGCATCCCCAAGCTTGAGCTCTTGTATCTCCTTAATTCATCTCATATCACGGTTTCTCCTAAGTCTTAAAAACTTCATCCACACAAAACTCAACAAGAACTCATGAGATAAGTTAGTACAAATCAATTCAAAACCTTAACATTCTCTACTTCAGAAAATCAATAAAATTATAATTAAACATTGTATACTAAATGCCTCTGCATATTTAATACTCCTATCCACAAATAGAAACATTAAACAAGCAAACATATGCAAACAATGCAACAATAATCAAAATCTGTCTAAACAGAACAGTCTGTAAAGGGGGAATATGCATGCTTACTTTGTAAAAAATTCAGATTTTTATCATGCACTGACTATTCAGGAATATTCTGGACATAACAGAAAACTTTCTGTTTTCAAACAGCAATTCATAAACTTGCAAACTGAGCATGGTAAAGGCTATACTTGGCATTTTATTGAGATAAAAAGGTGCAAACATGATTATTAACAACAGCAAGCAAAGAAAACTAAAATAAAATGATGCTCCAAGCAAAACAGATATTATGTGACGAATAAAAATATAGTTTCGAGTGAGGTGTACCGATAGTGTTGAAGACGGAAGAGGGGATGCCATCCGGGGCATCCCCTAGCTTAGATGCTTGAGTCTTCCTTGAATATTACCTTGGGGTGCCTTGGGCATCACCAATCTTAGGGTATTGCCACTCCTTATTCTTCTTCCATCATCATCTCACCCAAAACTTGAAAACTTCAATCACAGAAAACTTAACGGAACTTGTGAGATAGGTTAGTATGATAAAAATAAATCATCCACTTACGTACTGTCAAGACAAGATTCATAATTGTTCTCACATAACGCATTCTATATTCTATCATTTCCACAATTTATATTACTCAGTATAAGCTATGGAAACACTAAAACAAGCAAACTATGCATTGAAAACAAAATCTGTCAAAAACAGAACATCATGTAGTGAGAGAATTAAAAAGCATACTTCTGTACCTCCAATTTTTTTGAAAAATTAGGAAAATGCAAACAATTTGTAACCAATACTGTGTAAAAAGTTCAGAATTTTACCACGCTCTAGTAAAGAATAGAAATTCCAGCGCTGGACGCAAAAGTTTTTGTTTTTGCACAGAATCAAATCAACAAGCATCCACACTATCGCAAAGGCTTTACTTGGCACATTATTGAAAGAAAACATATAAAACATGATTACTACAGTAGCTTAATCATGAGGACACACAAAAACAGTAAGGATAAATATTGGGTTGCCTCCCAACAAGCGCTTTTCTTTAATGCCTTTGTAGCTAGGCATGATGATTCTAATGATGCTCATATAGAAGTAAAGAATTGAAACATAAAGGGAGCATCATGAAGCATATGGCAAGCACATTTATGCCTAACCCACTTCCTATACATTGGGATTTTGTGAGAAAATAATTTATTGTAGCAAGAATCAACTAGCATAGGAAAGCAAAACAAGCATGACTTCAAAACTTTCAACATATAGAGAGGAAACTTGATATTATTGAGAGGCCTACAAGCATATGTTCCTCTCTCATAATAATTTTCAGTAGCATCATGAACAAATTCAAGAATATAATGATCACATAAAGCATTCTTTTCATGATCCACATGCACCAATAATTTATTACTCTCCACATAAGCAAATTTCTTCTCGTTAATAATAGTGGGAGCAAACTCAACAAAATAACTATCATGAGATACTTGATTGACATAACCAAATTGAACATTAAAATCATGATGAAAAGTTTCATAGTTATCATTATTCTTTATAGCATACATGTCATCACAATAATCATCATAGATAGCAACTTTGTTATCATAGTCAATTGAAACCTCTTCCAAAATAGTGGAATCATCATTAAATAAAGTCATGACCTCTCCAAATCCACTTTCATAATTATTGCCATAAGATTCAACACCCTCCAAAATAGTGGGATAATTAGTACCTATAGTTGACACTCTTCCAAACCCACTTTCATCATTGTAATCATCATAAATAGGAGGCATGCTATCATCATAACAAATTTGCTCATCAAAAGTAGGGGGAATAAAAAGATCATCTTCATGAAACATAGCATCCCCAAGCTTATGGCTTTGCATATCATTAGCATCATAGATATTCAGAGAAGACATACTAATAACATTGCAATCATGCTTATCATTCAAGGATTTTATGCCAAACATTTTATTGAATTCTTCTTCTAACACTTTGGCACAATTTTCCGATCCATCATTTTCAAGAAAGACAATATAAAGATAAAGCATTTGAGGCAACCTCAATTACATTTTTTGTAGTTTTCTTTTATAAGCCAAACTAGTGATAAAACAAGAAACTAAAAGATTCAATTGCAAGATCTAAAGATACACTCACCTCCCCGGCAACGACTCCAGAAAAGAGCTTGATGTCTACTACACAACTTTATTCTTGTAGACTCGGTTGGGCCTCCAAGCGCAGAGTTTTGTAGGACAGCAACAAATTTCCCTCAAGTGGATAACCTAAGGTTTATCAATCTGTGGGAGGTGTAGGATGAAGATGGTCTCTCTCAAACAACCCTGCAATCAAATACAAACAATCTCTTGTGTCCCCAACACACCCAATAGAATGGTAAATTGTATAGGTGCACTAGTTCGGCGAAAAGATGGTGATAGAAGTGTAGTATGGATAGTAGATATAGGTTTTTGTAATCTGACATAATAAAAACAGCAAGGTAGCAAGTAACAAAAGTGAGCACAAACGGTATTGCAATGCTTAGAAACAAGGCCTATGGTTCATACTTTCACTAGTGCAATCTCTCAACAGTGCTAACATAATTGAATCATATAACAATCCCTCAATGTGCGACAAAGAGTCACTCCAAAGTTCCTATCAATAGCAGAGAACATAAGAAGAAATTGTTGTAGGTAGCAAAACCACCTCAAAGTTATCTTTCCGATCAATCTATTGAGCCATCCCTATAAGTGTCACAAACAGCCCTAGAGTTTGTACTAGAATAACACCATATGATACGCATCAACCAACTCTAATGTCACCTAGGTACTCCAATGTCACCATAGGTATCCGTGAGTCAATTATTTGATATGCATCAAACAATTTCAGATTCATAATATTCAATCCAACACAAAGAACTTCAAATAGTACCCCAAAGTTTCTATCAGAGAAAATAGGACGAAAACGTGCATCGACCCCTATGCCTAGATTACCCCAATGTCACCTCGGGAATTCGCAAGTTGATTACCAAAACATATATCAAGTGACTCGATAGAATGCCCCATTGTCACCACGGGTATCCACATGCAAGACATACATCAAGTGTTCTCAAATCCAAAATATTCAATCCGATAACAATGAAACCTCAAAGGGAAAGACTCAATTCATCACAACAAGATAGAGAGGGAAGAACACCATATGATTCAACTATATTAACAAAACTCGTGGTGCATCAAGATCGTGCCAAATCAAGGACACGAGAGAGAGAGAGAGAGAGAGAGAGAGATCAAACACGTAGCTACTCGTACATACCCTCAGCTCCGAGGGTGAACTACTCCCTCCTCGTCACAGAGACCGCCGGGATGATGAAGATGGCCTCCGGTGTTGATTTCCCCCTCCAGTAGGGTGCCGGAACAGGGCTCCGGATGAGATGGCTTCAGAACAGAGGCTTGCGCTGGTGGCGTGGAAGTTCTAGGTTAAGTTTCGGGGGTTTCCCAATATATAGGATTTTTCAGCATTGGAATCACGCCAGGGGGGCCCACGAGGGACCAACAAGCTCAGGGGGCGCGCCCTAGGGAGGGGGCGCCCCCAGGCTTGTGGCTTCCTCTGTCGGAAGTGGGGCTCCGGGGACCCAAAGGTTCGATGACCCCGACGAGGCTTGCGCCGCGCCCTCGTGCGGCCGCTCATGCGCGCTGCGCGAACGGGGCAGCAACAGCAGCGGCGCCATCAAGGAGCGGAAGAGGAGGCACTTTTACCCTAAGCATGAGTAAGTTCCTTCGTCCCCCCTCCATCGATCTCTGCTTTTTGACCGCCACGGTCCTGTTGAGCCTTCACCTGCACAGGAGCCTCGATCCGGCTACCGAGGAGGAGAAGAAGACCAAGAAGAGGAAAGCCGAGGCCAAGGGGCCCTCCCCTCCTCTGAACACTGCCTCGCCTGCCGCGTCGATGCCCCCGGTGGCGAGACCGGGGGGTGGTGAGGAGATCGTGCTGGCGCCTCCCGAGGTGGTCCCCGTCGTCGATGTTAAGATGGTGGGGAAGGGGGCCGAAGTGGCAACCCCTCCCCAGCACACCACGCCTGCCACGGCGGAGACCACCGCAGCCCCCACGGGAGCCACCTCCGGGCCCGGGCGCTCAGACCCTAAAGCATTCAGGATGGCGCCGGAGCGCGGGACAACGCCGCCGGTGCCGGAAGTGACCATCCTGAGCCCCACGCGCCAGATGGTGAGCGCAACCCCTGCCGAGGGCGATGGCGCAGGGCAGCCGGAGGGGCTCGAGGTCGTGCCGTCCCGCCTGCAGGCGATGAGGAGGCCCGGGTGAGCCGCGCTTTGGTGCTGCGGGAGAGTGGTACCGCACCCTGGAGCGGGGCCGTCAACGGCGTCAAGGCGGCCCTTGAAGCTCTCAAAGGCGAGCTCGGGAAGGAGGCGGAGCTCTGCGCGGAGGAGCGGCGGAGGTTGGCGGAGGGGTGGAGCCAGCTTCGTGAGGCGGCGAAGCTTGATCACCAGTGGGACGAGGAGGCACAGGCGCAGCACGAGCAGCTTGCCAAAGAGGCCGAGGCGTCCCTCGCGAAGGCCCTTGAAGATGCCCAGGAGGCCAAGCGGCGGCGGGAGGAGGCGGACGCTTACGAGAAGACGCTCCAGGAGCAAGCTGCCTCGCGCGAGCGCCGGCTTAACGCGCGGGAGGAGGCTGCAGAGGCCCTCGAGGGCCGGCTTGCGTCCCGCGAAACTGAGCTCCCGAAGCGTGAAGAGGATATCCTTAGGGCCCAAGAGGCGGTCGCTACCCGCGAGCCGAACACCAAGACCCGAGAAGGCGAGCTTGCGGCATCTGCGTCCGCGCAGGAGGCAGAATGGGGGCGCCTGCTGGTGAAGGAGCGTGAGCTGGCGACTGCCGAGGCCACTCTCGACGAGCAGAGGAGCCTCGCTGCCAAGCGGGATGAGCTCCAAGTCGAGGTTGATGAGCTCAAGAATCAGCTACTGGACACGGATGCCACCGTCGAGGAAGCGTGCCGCGACCTGCTGACCCAGGCGACGACGCGACTCTTCAGCAACCTCCTCCTCCTCGACGATCGCTTTGACTTCGGGCGGGTGGTGAGCCCTGTCCTGGCGGAGCTCCGTGAACCCCTCGAGGAGGCTGTGAGGGAGCGCGTGGCCAGCTTCGTCGGGCTGTACGCCTTCGAGCCTGAAGTTAGCAGCGGCAGCGGCGAGCCCCCTCGCAACGGCGGTGGGAGCGGCGACGGCGGCGCCTCACGCGCCTGAATTCCCCTAGACCTGTTGCTGTAATAGGGTAGACGCGGCCCCGCAGGGGGGTAAAAACACTCGCATGGTAATTTTGCTGTAAGCACTTAATGATTTCTGCGTTTTTGTTTTCCTCTCGAGGCCCCTATTTCCCTTTTACATTGCCTTCATGCCCTGTGTCACTGGGACCCAGCCCCCGAGGCAGGCTACACCGTCGCTGGGGTGCCCAGAGCGTGCGCTCGGCAAAGCCAGAGGGTGTAGGGCTCTTGGGGCTAGTAGGAGTCCCTGAGACGCGATGCTCAGGGTCCCCCCTTGACGCGCAGGCGGCTCGTGCCAAGGAAGTCAGGAGGCCACGAGAGAGAAACGAGAGGGAAGGGACCCGACGGGTGCTTTAGACTTAGCTCCTTTGAGGCGTGCGGCTTGGGGCGAGTCCTTCATAGGGTATGGCTCGTGAGGCCCTTCGTCCGCAGGACGCCGCTCGCGGCACCTCCCGAGGGGGGCTCCTGAGGCCTTTGTATCCTGCACCAGGAAAACTGCAAAGTTTTTGCAAATAGTGCAGCAGGGCGCGCTCGCGAGGCCGCATGTGGGTGTTACGCAAG
Organism: Elymus sibiricus; assembly: GCA_039707655.1. NCBI lineage: Eukaryota > Viridiplantae > Streptophyta > Magnoliopsida > Poales > Poaceae > Elymus > Elymus sibiricus. The sequence goes on along the minus strand of CM077670.1, from coordinate 152,325,306 downwards.
GAAATAAGAGCACCAAGGACCTGGTGAGGTGACGTGCACGGGAGCAGGCCCACGAGCCAGAGCTCAGTAGCTTGGGTTTTTCAGTGCTGCTGGGACTGACCCGAGCACAGACACCGTGCCCAGCCCCCGCTCGTGTGACAGGCACGGGCGAGACCATGAGCGCGCGCCCTGCAGCGGCAAGCACATGGGGTTTTGAAGGAAATGAGCTTTACTGATGCATGAAGCAAGTTCATTACATAACATAAAGATACAAGCTGCCGTGTTCGACACGGGTCAGCTTGAGGATGTGATGGCCGAGGGCCCCTCAAGTAGGCCACCAGCGCGGAGCATGGGGCATCCGCCAACGCTGAGCATGGGGCTTCCACGAGAGTGGGAAGGAGCTCTCACGTGTCGAAGGCAGCATGGGTACAGAGAGCCCCGGAGCGTGTACAGCTTCATGTCGCTCGTATCCGTGGAGCACGGATAGAACTTACGGGGATGACTGGTGTTCCATGTGTTTGGTACCGGAACACCCGCCTCTGTCATGAGTGGGGCCGCGGCGGGCCGGTGGATGAGTGTTAACCACCTCCGTATTCCTTGCGATGAGGGGCCCCAGGCTCATGCGCATCAGCCTCGCGAAGGTGGCTGTGGCACCCTCCATGACGAACGTCATGCGTGTGAGCCAGGGCGAGCCTGCGGCGATGCACGGAGGAGGGAAGGGGCCTGCGGGGCAAGCCTGGTTGAGGGCGATGAAGTCGACGCACATGCGCACGCTCTCGCGCGGACTGGCGACAGGGGTAAGGCTGGCGATCCTCCTGGGGTGGGGGGCTTCACGGGCGATTCCAGCATCCTGGGGCTTGTTGACCTCTTGGGTGACGACTTCCTGCTTCTTGGGCGCTTGACGAAATTCCTCACGCTTGATGGGCCACGCGCTCCGGCACGCGGCTGAGTGGTGCTCGATCACCTCCCTCGGCAGGCTGGGCGTGCCTGATGCTGTCCAAGCCAACGCATCAGGGCGCGCCTGGAGGGAGGTGACGAGCACGCCTTCCTATTTGGGGGAGGGCCCGCCGCCAGCTACGAAGGAGGGGCCTGCTTCGCCCCATCCAGCGACGCCGTCTTGGACTCGACCCACTCCTAAGGGAGCAGGGGTTTCTTCTTCACGGCCGTCTCCTCGGCAGGCCCAGGCATGTCCTCGTCGGCCGGGCACACGACGGAGGCGGCTTTTTAGACGTGCTCGAGGGTTTGCAGCGCATCCTTCACGTCGCAGCGGACAGTGAGGGTACCGCGGCTGCCGGGCATTTTGACAAGGGCGTAGGCGTGGTGGGTTGCAGCCATGAACTTGGTGAGCGCCGGGTAGCCCAAGATGGCATTGTAAGGCAGGCCGATGTGAGCCACATCGAAGATGATGAACTCCGTACGGTAGTTTTTGCAGGTACCGAAGGAGACGGGAAGGAGCACCTGCCCCAGGGGGACAGTGGAGCCGTCGGTGACGCCCGAGAAGGGCCTGGTGGGCATCATGCGCTCGTAGGGCACTTGAAGCGTCGCTAAGGTATCAATGGAGATCACGTTGAGGCCAGCGCCTCCGTTGATGAGGGTCTTGGTGACGGCGACGTTGCTGATGCTGGGGTTGCACAGCAGGGGGACGGCGCCCACGCCCTTCGTGGACTTGGGGTGGTCGCTGGCGTCGAAGGCGATGGGGAACCCGGATCACTTGAGGCGGCTGGTGGAATCGAGCGACGGGAGGGCCGCGTTCACCTCCCGAGAGAACTGCTTGAAGTGGTGGTTGGATGGAGGGGCCTGGGCCCCGCCGAGGATGCAGGCCACCCTGCGGGGCTCCTGGTAGCCCCTAGCATTCTCAGCGGGAGGGGAGTCGTTGGCGCGTGTGGGGGCGGCGTTGGCCGAAGGGTCAGCCTGCCGTGGCTGGTTCTGCTAGCCCTGACGGTTGCTGTCGCCAGCGCCGTTGTTGTGGTTGTCGCCCCAGCGGCCACCTCCGTTGCCGCCACCACGGCCCTTGCCGCACTCCTTGCGGCGCTCGGTGCGGCCCTCGCGACGCTTCTTGAGCTCGTGGCAGTCCTCTGTGTTGTGGGAGTTCATGTTGTGGTTGGCACAGAAAGGGCGAGCGTCCTTCTTGGCCTCGCCGCGGTCGCAGTCGCGCTTGCAGTCCGGCTCCGCCGCGAGCACGGCTGGGCCCTTGCGCTTAGTGTCCTTGGCCTTGGGCTTCGCCATGTCAGGCTCAGCGTCAGCGTCATTGTGGAGGAAGAGGCGTCCCTCTTCGGCCTTGGCACAGCGGTCGGCGAGGACGAACAGCTCTGCCGCGGAGTCTAGCTCGTCTCTGACTGAGAGCTTGTCGCGCATCTTCACGTCCGTGATGCCACTGGTGAAGGCGGAGACGATCGCGGCGTCGGAGGCCTTTGGGATCTTGTGGCGCACCTGGCTGAAGCGCTAGATGAACTTGCAAAGGGGCTCGCCAGGGCGCTGGCGCACGTTCCGCAGGTTGTTGATCGTGAGGGCGCGGTCGCTCGTGCCCTTGAAGTTGGCGACGAGCTGCTTGCACAGGTCCTCCCACGAAGACATGGACGCCTCGGGGAGGTTCATGATCCACGAGCGCACAGTGTCCTTGAGGGCCATGGAGATCCAGTTCACCATGACCCGATCGTCCCCCCTCACGGCCTGGATGCTGATGGTGTAGAGTAGGAGGAACTCCATGGGGTTGGCGCTGCCGTCGTAGCGCTGAGGGAGCTCTGGCTTAAACTTGTCGGGCCACACCACGCGGCGCAGCTCGGGGGCGAGGGCCAGGTAGCCCCCGTTGGTGACGGCTTCACCGTTGAGGGCTGCGCGGTTCTGGCGCCCAGCCATGGCGACGTCATGGAGGACGCGGTCTTGGCTATCGCGTGCCCTCTCGAGGCCCACGCGCGCGTCCTGGGGTGCGCGGTTGATGATCTGGCAGCTGTCGCCGTCACCGCCTGGCGCAAGCGAGCCGCGAGACGGCTCCGGGGCGCGCGCGGTGGGGCGGCGCTCGGCCATGTCGCGGTCCGGAGGAAGAGGAGGAGGAGCGCCGTGCCCGGCCTGGTCGGCGCAGGACGGCGAAGCTGGCGGGGAGCGGGAGGGCGCCTGGCCATCGCGCGCGGCGTCGACGAGCTCGGTGATGCGCCCCAGCCAGGCGTCGTAGGCGTCCTCGGTGGGGCGGTAGTGTCACGCCCAATATGCAGTCCTATCCTCAAGGGACTAGAAAATCCCACTAAGGATAGAAGCGCATATCGGAGAGGCTTTGCAAGGTGGATATCATTACGTCATACCATGTAATGAATAGATGGGGATACATACAAATACATACAGTCATCACAGGAATACATCAATACATAGCAAACACCATACAGAAGAGCAGAATCCGACTACGGATGAAACACAAACGAAAAACACGAACGACATCCACCCTGCTAGCCCAGGCTGCCGACCAGGAACCTATCCCCATATCGACGAATAAGAAGAAGCAGAAGAATTCCAAAAGCAAACATGCATCGCTCTCACGTCAAATCATCGCTTTACCTGTACCTGCATCTGTTGTTGTAGTAATCTGTGAGCCACGAGGACTCAGCAATCTCACAACCATGGGTAGCAATACTATCAAAGCTTAAATGGGTATGGAAGGGTAAGGTGGTGAGGTTGTAGCAAGCACTAAGCATTGTAAGGTGGCTAACTTACGAGTACAAGAAAAAGAAGAGTAAACTACGCATAACGGTCGCAAACTAATAATGATCAATAAGTGATCCTGAACACCTACTTACAAGTCAAACATAACCCCACCGTGTTCACTTCTTGGTTCAGACCTCACAAGAAGAGACGATCACGGTTATGCACGCGGTTGGTGTATTTTAATTAGAATTAGTGTCAAGTTCTCTACAACCGGAGGTTATAATTTTCCAAGTCGCCACATAACCGCGGGCACGGCTTCGCGAAAGATTTAACCCTGCAGGGGTGCTCCAAGTAGTCCATTATAAATTACCACACGCATCCGATGGAACATCCTCACACCATGATAACACGATGCTTACGATAAGGAATCCCGGTGGACAAGCCACTCGTAACAGGCAAAACTAAACCAGCAAGACCTCCCGGTGAGCCAGATCCATATCTAGAGCCGCGCGCTCTCTATCTACGGGCATCATCCGTCTATGCATAGAGGACGGTAGCCAAAAGAACCCGAGTTGCCCCAAGGCGGCTCCGCCGACTGCTAGGTAGGTGGACCAACGGTTGTGTTTTGCCGCTGGCCCGAGTTATGTTGGAATCAAAAGAGTCCCCGAGGTGGCGACCCTCTATGCAATTAATTATCAGGTTCATGTTGGCAAATGTTAAAACCAATGTCGAGCCTTGCTGGAGAAGTTTTAGCCTAAAACGAATGGACAGGGGGGTTCCCATATGCCCTACATGTGTTAGAAGTGCTCATCAAGGAACATAACACCGGTATTACGGAAACTAGGGTGGCATGAGTGGAACAAAACACTAGGCAAAAGGCCAAGCCTTTCACCCATTACCAAGTATATAGATGCATTAATTAAATAAGAGATATTGTGATATCCCATGAAATTCATGTCCCAACATGGAACAACCTGCAACTGCACCTGCAACTAGCAACGCTATAAAAAAAGGGGCTGAGCAAAGCGGTAACATAGCCAAACAACGGTTTGCTAGGTAGGGGTGGTTAGATGTTGTTTCATGGCATATGAGAGGCTGACATGTATATGGTAGGAAGCGCGACATAGCGATAGCAACGAGAGAACTAGCAAGCAAAGATAGTAGAGATATCCAAGGTCATGATCATCTTGCCTGAAATCTCGCTCGGAAGAAGATTGAGTCCATGAAGAAGACGAACCAACGTAGTGGAACGAATCCTCACAATCGCAACGAAACCGGATCTATTGAGAAGAAGCACAACCAGAAAGAAGCAAACAACATGGTAAACACACAAGCATAAACATGGCATGATGCACAACCAAATATGATGTGTGTCAAGTTTAAAGATGCATGACATGGCAAAGATGCAACAAACAACTACTACACATTAAGTGAAGCTCAACTCCACATTCGAATTATTTAGTTCACTCTTGTTTATGCACATGACAAGATTAAAATGTTGGTTAACATGGCAAGAGGTGAAGCATAATTAAACTACCTATCTAGGCAATTTAAATGAGGCCGGAAACAACCAAGAACAATTCCAGAAAATCCCCATATGCAATTTCGAAATTGGTACTGTTCTGCCCTAAACACAATTTTAAAGTTGTTTAACAGAAAAATTAAGTGCGCCATATTAATCTACACATTTTTTACCCCATTTACATATAAAGTTTATTTAATTCGGAGCTACGGTTATTTAGATATGAAATAAACCATTTTAGCATGTCATTTATGCAAATTAATGCAAACAGCAAGTTTAAACATTTTTAACATGGATGAGAGTTGGATATTGTGCAACTACATGAAATTCTAAGCATTTTACATATATGATTCCTTTAAAACCGATGCACGGTTCATGAGTTAATATCTGCATGAAATGACATATTCAAGTTATGCAATACTAGGAAATGTTAGCATAATATGATATGGAGCATTTGTCGCCATGGCGGAAAGAATGGGGTGCCATGGCGGCGAATCCGAAAATGATGCCACGGCAACATTCCGGTTCCGGTAACTCATTGAGATACCGGTGCAAAAGAAGTGTGGGCGTGCGGAATGTGCAAAAGCAATGGGGAGTGATCCCGGATACCGGGTGTCCCACATGTCAGAGCATGGCAAACGAGGAATGTGCAAGAACAATTCGCACACGATGCAAACACAAGCATCTCATACGACACATGCATTCGTCCACGGCGTCGTCTCGGCGGTATACCTTCGAAGCAAGCGTTTTGGGGCGGTCGGGTCGATGCGGTATAGAGGAAGTAGTGGTTCACGTTTTTGGAGAGGAACTTGACGAATTCGAGGTCTTCAGAGGTTCTTGTCGAACTTGTCGAAAACACACGACGACGGTAGTGGAAGTAGAGGTACACGTGTCATCGAGGAACTTGACGAATTCGGTCTTGCGGTGACGGTAGTTCTTCACATTCGTAGACGTCCGGTGTCGTCGTAGAGGTACTTGGCGGGCGGGGTTCGTCGGGGTACTTGATGCCCATGTACACGGTCAAGGGACTTGGCGAAAATCCTGGCCTCGGTCGATGGTTCTTGGCAAACCAAAACGAGAACACATGGGCGTAGGTGGTGGAGAGGCTAGGCCGAGGCCACGGCTGGCTGTCGATCTGGCGAAGGGTCAACGGGGGGCAAGGGATCGAACAGGACTGGCGCGGGACATCCTCCTCGATCCAGAACAGGACGAGGCAGGGGAGGCGATGGCGTGGTTGCGGGGCTTGGCGGCAGGGGTGCTCTCCGGCGGGGGCGACTTCCGCGGCGAAGCACGGATAGGGACGGGGGCCCAGCCGAGATCCGAGGCGAGGCAGGGGTCGGTGACCATGAGGTTCCTGCCAGAAAACGAGAGAGAGATGAGTCCCAGAGGAGGGAGCAAGGGAAGAAGAAGAGGCGCGTGACGGGGGCTGCCTGGGTGGCGGAAGGCGTCGGCAGGGGGCTCGCCGGTTTGGGAAGCTCTGGTGGCCGCGGCCATGTCGTCTGGGCGCAGCGGCCGATGCCGGGCGTGGCCGCGCGCGTAACCGAGACGAGGATGAAGGGAGGAGGCTGGGCGCAGCAAGGAGGAGGCCAGGAGGGGCGGCGCCGGTCGCCGACGACGGCAGGAGGCGGGGGCGCTGGCGACGGGATCGGGCGCGGAGGAGAGATGGTTGCGCGTGCGTGCGCTCCCCTGGTGACGGCGCTAGGAGGAAGGAGGCAGGGGAGTTGGGGATCGATCGAGCACCTAGGTTATAGGGCATTGCTGGTCCTTGGGCTGGCCCGGGAGAAGGAAGGAGAGGCCCAAGTGACCAGCCTGGTTATCTCTATCTCCTCCATTCTCTTTTCTTCAACCAGAAAAAATGGAGGAAAAGAAAAGCAAGGGTAGAGATGAGATTTGGCAGAGATGAAGATACTTATAGAGTCCTGGATTTATGCCCAATTTCAATAAAATGCTTTGGTAATTTTTAGAGACTGAAAATTAAATCAAGTTTGAATTTAATTCAAACTTGAGTGAATTTTTAATCCAACCAAAACATTTCCAAATGAGCTGAAAATTGGAGGGGTGAGTCTTGGCATGGTCTAGGAGTTTTTGGAATATAGTGAACATTTTTCTCGGACAGAAAAATGTCACTTGCAATAAATGGGTGAAATGAAAGTAAGAAGCTAGTAATGGGGTTTTGAACTTGATGAAGGATTGTGTTGGAAAGAGCAAGATGCAAGCAAGATGAAGATAAGGGCAAGGTGCTCCACATAAGATCACAACATAACAAAAATACCTATGCAACAACAAGCAATGATGGATATGATGCATGATGCAAAACAAAATAAGACACACATCACAAGCAAGCATGCACATGTCACCAAAATAGTTGAGGTCTCGGTCTTGGGCTATTAGAACTCTCCCCCACTTACAAGAGATCTCGCCCCGAGATCTAGAATGAGAAGAGGAAGAGGAAGAGGTAAAACTAAGTTACTTCTTTGACAAACGAGTGAAACCAACGAACCTTGAATGTAGCAAAGAGATAAGAATGGCACGAGGAAGAAGCAAGAATTCTAAACCACTCCGGTTGAAACGAGATGAGAAAGGAAGAATACAACGAAGACGAACGAAGTTGAGAGCACTCCGGTAGAATAGATAACAACACAATACCTCCGGAAGAAATGCAAGAATGGAACGAAAAGAATGGAGATGAGACCAACATCTTCTACCACAAACGAATTTGAAAGAGCATCCTTGTGGAGAAGGCTTGAACGGAGTTGTTGAAAGAATTAACAAGCAAAAGATTTGCTTCAAATGGCCTTATGGAAAACATCTCAAATCTTGAGGTGAAATTCTGGCACTAACTGAAACAATTGATTGCTTGAGATCTCGAAGAGATGAAAACCTCTTTCACCGAGAAGAGAAGGAGAAACCTGGATCATTGATAAGCACCACAATAGTAACATTCCTTAGGGAAGGCTTTAGGTGAAATATAACCCAAGATAACTCATTCCTGAACGAAGAGAAAAATGATGGGTTTAAATATCTCATTCCTGACAACTTGTGAATCATGAAACACGAAGGGACATTGTCAAGAATGACATAACACCACCTCAAAAGACAAGGTAGAAAGGATTTGCACTTCGGAATGCAATATGAAGAATGCTTGAGCTCATCGAAGAACACTTCGAGAATGAATTAAATCCTTGACGAACCACAATGAAGAACTCCGGTAAACAAAAGGATGATAGAAACGAAGGTTGAAAAGAACAAGATGAAGCCTTGCAATGATTTAGATGGAGCTTCATAACGAGACAACCGAGAAAACTTGGAACTCCGGAAAAGAAAGATGAACAACTTAGAACCAAGAATTTGATATTATGAACGAACTCCGGAAGAAGGAATTAAATCACCTTGAGGAAACAAGAATAAGAATTATGATATGTCTATCCTTCATCAAATTAAATTGATGAAAATCAATGGATTGGCATACCACTTATTCCTCTTGAAAAAGATTGAAGAGAGATATAGCGCAAACTTGGGAAGGCCTTCAACGAACCACTGGTAGGATTTTGAAAAGAACAAATGAATTTATACGATAACAAAGGAAAAGGAATCTTGAACGAAGCAAAGTAAGAATTGAAAGCGAATGAAGAAATGTGAACGAATCACCATGAAGAATTAGCAAACGAAAGAAGATACTTGAGGGATTTTAGATACAAAAGAACAAAGAGATCATGAGCTGGCTAGAGGATGCTTCAACGATGCACCGGACGAATTTGAGAACGGGAGATGAAAGGTGAGAATGAATAAATCTACTGAAATGATGGCCTTCGGAGAATCGAAAATGGAAAGAACTCATGAAATGCTTTGGATGGTTATGAAAATAATTTCTCACGATCGAAACAATTTGAGAGGATAGCAACAACCATGAGTCTTCAAGAGAACGGATAAGGATTTAAGAGAAACTCTTCTTCGATCTTCAACGCTGAGAGTGACGACGAGGAACACCACCAAAATTGTTGAGATACTTCGGACAATGAAAAGATGAATATTGGGATCAAAACAAAAGAATTAAAAGGAAATCTCGGGGAAGACAATTGACTGATGAGAATTCATTCTTACGTCAATCTTGAAAGAATTTAAGAATAACTCCGGATAATTAGAAGAGTCAGGTAAGATCCTGGGAAAGACCTGTGGGTTATGGGCCCACTCAAAGAGAACACCGTTGAAACAATTGCTTAGAAAGAGATGATTGCACCGGTTGATTTAAATGGCTTGAATGAAATAAAAACCTCAAAATAGAACGAACGGGTCTTGAATGGAAAGATGAATCTTCTGAGATATCTTCAGCACTCCGGAGAAGAAATAGAGAGAGGTGAATATCCACGAGATTCTTGGATAAGAACTTCCAACATGGGAAACTATTTGAATCAATGGAAGGGAAATGATCAACCCCGAAAGCTTGAATTTATACCACCGGAGAAGAAAGCGAGAACGAAGAATGATGAACATGTAGCTCCTGAGCATCTTCACAAGAAAATCACCGTTAAGAACATGAAGGAAAAGAATGAAGAGACTTCACACGAATAAATTGGATACTTGATTAAGGTCTCTAACTCCGTGAACAAAAAGGGTGGGAGGGTGGGAAAAGAAAAACAACTTGGGACAGTTGAAACAAACACCGTTGAGAAAACAAGGACTGATCTTGCACAAGGTGAAGAAGATTGAATTAACTCGAAGAGAAGCACGCCGGTTGAGAATAATTTTCCATGACAATCTTGATGATCAAGAAGGATTAGCACTCCCATAGAAATATGAGAACACCGCTTAGGAAAGGTATGGAATCCACACTTGACTTCGAAGCAACTCAAATACCACAACAAAAATAAAACAAAGGATGTGGCTTGCAGAATAAGCCGGAACAAACATATGATAGAGATTTCGTCCGAAATTTTTGTGATGGGGCCCACACGGGCTCGGTCTTACAACGAACATCAAGTACATTGCTGCACTTGACATACGAAGCATCCCCGAGCCATAGCAAAGCTACAAGGGCTCTTTAAGACACCACGAGATCACTGTAAAACTACCGTGTACAGGCGGACCACTAGACGTCGAACCCCAATCTCATATCATGCATCTGTGGGAAAGATCTCCTAGGTAACGACTTGAATTCCCACCTAAGAACTCCCAAAACTTCTTGGTTATGCGATCAGGTTGCGGGTCCAGGAACCTACTCAGCAATCAACAACCTAATCAGCTGCAACTGCATCCGCAACCCTTAACACACGACCGAGAAACTTCGCAAATTCGTCTACCTCAGACCTTCGAAAACACAGCGATACTAGTCACGGTGGATCATCCGAGCTATCTCCTCCAGTACTGGGGAAAAGTCATGGCACTATTTGCCACCACAAAAAGTACAGAAGCGTTTCGATGTCGGCGTACTCTGGTATTCAGGAACTGGAACGATAGCCAATGTGACAAGAACCCCTTGGAGCTCAACTCCCCGGGTCCAATCCATACGGTCAGGAGGCACCAAGAACAGAATTCTGTCACACCGATGTCGCAACGATTCCGAAAATACACGCGTGATCCTAAAAAAAATGAGTGAGAAGAGTAGTAGAATTAAAACACCTACGTCACAATTCCTCACCAGAGCGACGAAGGGGATAAGGAGTAAAAAGAATTCCTACTCTCCGATATATAGCTAGACTCAAAATAGTTTTTCTTCTAGACTCGCCAACGGTTCGATCAATCAAGGGGGCTCCTATGGTCGGTCGAGGCACTGATACCAACTTGTCATGCCCAATATGCGGTCCTATCCTCAAGGGACTAGAAAATCCCACTAAGGATAGAAGCGCATATCGGAGACGCTTCGCAAGGTGGATATCATTACATCATACCATGTACTGAATAGATGGGGATATACACAAATACATACAGTCATCATAGAAATACATCAATACATAGCAAACACCATACAGAAGAGCAGAATCCGACTACGGATGAAACACAAATGAAAAACATGAACGACATCCACCCTGCTAGCCCAGGCTGCCGACCAGGAACCTATCCCCATATCGACGAAGAAGAAGAAGCAGAAGAAGAACTCCAAAAGCAAACATGCATCGCTCTCACGTCAAATCATCGCTTTACCTGTACCTGCATCTGTTATTGTAGTAATCTGTGAGCCACGAGGACTCTGCAATCTCACAACCATGGGTAGCAATACTATCAAAGCTTAAATGGGTATGGAAGGGTAAGGTGATGAGGTTGCAGCAAGCACTAAGCATTGTATGGTGGCTAACTTACGAGTACAAGAAAAAGAAGAGTAAACTACGCATAACGGTCGCAAACTAATAATGATCAATAAGTGATCCTAAACACCTACTTACGAGTCAAACATAACCCCACCGTGTTCACTTCTTGGTTCAAACCTCACAAGAAGAGACGATCATGGTTACGCACGAGGTTGGTGTATTTTAATTACAATTAGTGTCAAGTTCTCTACAACCGGAGGTTATAAATTTCCAAGTCGCCACATAACTGCGGGCACGGCTTCGCGAAAGATTTAACCCTGCAGGGGTGCTCCAAGTAGTCCATTATAAATTACCACATGCATCCGATGGAACATCCTCACACCATGATAACACGATGCTTACGATAAGGAATCCCGGTGGACAAGCCACTCGTAACAGGCAAAACTAAACCAGCAAGACCTCCCAGTGAGCCAGATCCGTGTCTAGAGCCGCACGCTCTCTATCTACGGGCATCATCCGTCTATTCATAGTGGACGGTAGCCAAAAGAACTCGAGTTACCCCGAGGCGGCTCCGCCGACTGCTAGGTAGGTGGACCAACAGTTGTGTTTTGCCGCTGGCCCGAGTTATGTTGGAATTAAAAGAGTCCCCGAGGTGGCGACCCTCTATGCAATTAATTATTAGGTTCATGTTGGCAAATGTTAAAACCAATGTTGGGCCTTGCTGGAGAAGTTTTAGCCTAAAACGAATGGACAGGGGGGTTTCCATATGCCCCACATGTGTTAGAAGCGCTCATCAAGGAACATAACACTGGTATTACAGAAACTAGGGCGGCATGAGTGGAACAAAACACTAGGCAAAAGGCCGAGCCTTTCACCCATTACCAAGTATATAGATGCATTAATTAAATAAGAGATATTGTGATATCCCATGAAATCCATGTCCCAACATGGAACAACCTGCAACTGCACCTGCAACTAGCAACGCTATAAAAAAAGGGCTGAGCAAAGCGGTAACATAGCCAAACAATGGTTTGCTGGGTAGGGGTGGTTAGAGGTTGTATCATGGCATATGAGAGGCTGACATGTATGTGGTAGGAAGCGCGACATAGCGATAGCAACGAGACAACTAGCAAGCAAAGATAGTAGAGATATCCAAGGTCATGATCATCTTGCCTGAAATCCCGCTCGAAAGAAGATGGAGTCCATGAAGAAGACGAACCAACATACTCGAACGAATCCTCACAATCGCAACGAAACCGGATCTATCGAGAAGAAGCACAACCAGAAAGAAGCAAACAACATGGTAAAAACACAAGCATAAACATGGCATGATGCACAACCAAATATGATGCGTGTCAAGTTTAAAGATGCATGGCATGGCAAAGATGCAGCAAACAACTACTACACATTAAGTGAAGCTCAACTCCACATTCGAATTATTTAGTTCACTCTCGTTTATGCACATGACAAGATTAAAATGTTGGTTAACATGGCAAGAGGTGAAGCATAATTAAACTACCTATCTAGGCAATTTAAATGAGGCCGGAAACAACCAAGAACAATTCTGGAAAATCCCCATATGCAATTTCGAAATTGGTACTGTTCTGCCCTAAACACAATTTTAAAGTTGTTTAACAGAAAAATTAAGTGCACCATATTAATCTACACATTTTTCTACCCCATTTACATATAAAGTTTATTTAATTCGGAGCTACGGTTATTTAGATATGAAATAAACCATTTTAGCATGTCATTTATGCAAATTAATGCAAACAACAAGTTTAAACATTTTTAACATGGATGAGAGTTGGATATTGTGCAACTACATGAAATCCTAAGCATTTTACATATATGATTCCTTTAAAACCGATGCACGGTTCATGAGTTAATATATGCATGAAATGACATATTCAAGTTATGCAATGCTAAGAAATGTTAGCATAATATGATATGGAGCATTTGTCGCCATGGCGGAAAGAATGGGGTGCCACGGCGGCGAATCCGAAAATGATGCCACGGCAACATTCCGGTTCCGGTAACTCATTGAGATACCGGTGCAAAAGAAGTGTGGGCGTGCGAAATGTGCAAAAGCAATGGGGAGTGATCCCGGATACCGGGTGTCCCACATGTCGGAGCATGGCAAACGAGGAATGTGCAAGAACAATTCGCACACGATGCAAACACAAGCATCTCATACGACACATGCATTCATCCACGACGTCGTCTCGGCGGTATACCTTCGAAGAAGTGTTTTGGGGCGGTCGGGTCGATGCGGTATAGAGGAAGTAGTGGTTCACGTTTTTGGAGAGGAACTTGACGAATTCGAGGTCTTCAGAGGTTCTCGTCGAACTTGTCAAAAACCCACGACGACGGTAGTGGAAGTTGAGGTACACGTGTCATCGAGGAACTTGACGAATTCGGTCGTGCGGTGACGGTAGTTGTTCACATTCGTAGACGTCCGGTGTCGTCGTAGAGGTACTTGGCGGGCGGGGTTCGTCGGGGTACTTGACACCCATGTACACAGTCAAGGGACTTGGCGAAAATCCTGGCCTCGGTCGATGGTTCTTGGCAAACCAAAACGAGCACACATGGGCGTAGGTGGTGGAGAGGCTAGGCCGAGGCCACGGCTGGCTGTCAATCTGGCGAAGGGTCAACGGGGGGCAGGGGATCGAACAGGACTGGCGCTGGACGTCCTCCTCGATCCAGAACAGGACGAGGCAGGGGAGGCGATGGCATGGTTGCGGGGCTTGGCGGCAGGGGTGCTCTCCGGCGGGGGTGACTTCCGCGGCGAAGCACGGATCGGGATGGCGGCCCAGGCGAGATCCGAGGCGAGGCAGGGGTCGGTGGCCATGAGGTTCCTGCCAGAGAAACGAGAGAGAGATGAGTCCCAGAGGAGGGAGCAAGGGAAGAAGAAGAGGCACGTGACGGGGGCTGCCTGGGTGGCGGAAGGCGTCGGCAGGGGGCTCGCCGGTTTGGGAAGCTCTGGTGGCCGCGGCCATGTCGTTTGGGCGCAGCGGCCGATGCCGGGCGTGGCCGCGCGTGTAACCGAGGCGAGGATGAAGGGAGGAGGCTGGGCGCAGCAAGGAGGAGGCCGGGAGGGGCGGCGCCGGTCGCCGACGACGGCAGGAGGCGGGGGCGCTGGCGACGGGATCGGGCGCGGAGGAGAGATGGCTGCGCGTGCGTGCGCTCCCCTGGTGACGGCGCTAGGAGGAAGGAGGCAGGGGAGTTGGGGATCGATCGAGCACCTAGGTTATAGGGCATCGCTGGTCCTTGGGCTGGCCCGGGAGAAGGAAGGAGAGGCCCAAGTGACCAGCCTGGTTATCTCTATCTCCTCCATTCTCTTTTCTTCAACTAGAAAAACATGGAGGAAAAGAAAAGCAAGGGTAGAGATGAGATTTGGCAGAGATGAAGATACTTATAGAGTCCTGGATTTATGCCCAATTTAAATAAAATGCTTTGGTAATTTTTAGAGACTGAAAATTAAATCAAGTTTGAATTTAATTCAAACTTGAGTGAATTTTTAATCCAACCAAAACATTTCCAAATGAGCTGAAAATTGGAGGGGTGAGTCTTGGCATGGTCTAGGAGTTTTTGGAATATAGTGAACATTTTTCTCGGACAGAAAAATGTTACTTGCAATAAATGGGTGAAATGAAAGTAAGAAGCTAGTGATGGGGTTTTGAACTTGATGAAGGATTGTGTTGGAAAGAGCAAGATGCAAGCAAGATGAAGATAAGGGCAAGGTGCTCCACATAAGATCACAACATAACAAAAATACCTATGCAACAACAAGCAATGATGGATATGATGCATGATGCAAAACTAAAAAGACACACATCACAAGCAAGCATGAACATATCACCAAAATAGTGGAGGTCTCAGTCTTGGGCTATTACAGGTAGCGCAGCAGCTCCTGCGCCATGAGCAGTGCGGCGCGCATAGCGGGTGGATCGCGATGTGCGAGCGAGGAGGAGGTAGCGAAGGGGTCGTGCGCCTGCTCGTTCACCGACGGGTGGGCAGAGGAGGCCACCCGCTCCCCAACGGGCTCGGTGGCGGCTCGAGGGCGCCACGGGCGGCGGGCGCCGCGGGGACCCTGACTGTGGCGCGGCGCATTCCCGGTGAGTGGCGGCGGCATCCATGTCAATGCTGTTGTCGAGGTCGAAGGCATGAAGACGGCAAGTCCCCCTACCTGGCGCGCCAAATGCCGGAGTCTAGGATTTGCGTCCAAGAAACTTCTCCAAGAACATAGGATTCGAACTCTGGGGGACTTTGCTTGGCAGCCTATGACGGGACTACGGCGGGGACACGCCGGACTCGTTGGCTCTCACCGGACACAAAGGGGGACGCGCAAGCTACCCAGGTTTGGGCCACCGTGCGGTGTAATACCCTACTCCTGCTTGTGTTGGATTGCCTCTGTGATGGAGAGCTTGTGGCTCCAAGTACACGAGGTGTGGGGAAGAATGAATCGATCCCCTTACATGGAAGCAGCCCTGCCCCTTTTGTAGTGCCTTGGTCCTCTTCCCCGAAAACAAGAGCGGGAAAGGGTTGCCACAGGGCGGCAATTCAAAAGGGGGACACGAGCGCAGGCTTATCCTGACTAAAGGCGGTCTTCGCCCGTTAAAGTTGCTCCTCGTGACGCGCTGGCGGGCTTGGCGATGACCTCCATCCTGGCGCGCTGATCCGTCCTGATCTTCTATCACCAAAGAGGAAAGCCTTTGGGACTTGCTTTGGGGGAGGCAGACGCCGCTGCTCCCTTATCACCAGAATGGAAGCTGGGCTTGGTCGCACCCCACTGTCCTTATCCTGATAGCGGGACATCACCCATGTGCTGGGCACGGAGCCCTGCGGCTGGCGCCGTACGGCTTGCTTCGTGAGGAGGCCCCACGAGGGGGGCCTCGCGAGGCATCCTGGTGCTTGGCGGCCTCGGCAGGGTCTGACCTGATGGCGAGGGGCCTCGCGAGGCTCGCCCCTCATGAGTCGGCTCCCTCCGATGCAGCCTCGGCAGGGCCGCTCTCATGGGTTGCCCCGAGCGTGTCCTCTGGGCCCGAGGCAGACAGGCCGTGCTACCCTGGTTCCCACTGGGCCGACAGTTTTGACACACACCTCTCGCAAATCGGAGCATCTCACGAGAAGGCACGTGGTTCTGAGATGAAACAATGCATGTTTGATGACGAACCGGCGCTCGCTTCCTCGTATGACCCTGATTTTTTTTGTATCGTTAACATGCACTAATACAACGGACATGTTAAATTTTGGAAATTTTCAGGGTACATTTGACCTTCTTAAGACATTAAGTGAGTTTCTAGCCATATAATGGCCGTAATTCAAATTTGAACTACATGTACATGCAACAGCAAACCATCATGGGTTGGAAATTCATATTTGTGTACTTGTGTGCGAGTTATTGCCTTGTGCAGTAAATTGGAAGGAATTTTCAAACATATTGGTGTCACGGCTAGGACACAAACATTGAGAACCATGGCTTTTAAATTCCAGAAAATTCTAAAATGATCAAAAAGACATGAAACCTTGCTTGATGTCATGAAATGGCACCAAGATGCCGTGGTAAAAAAATTGGCATGTTTGTTGAAAGTTTGGCACACACCTCTCACAAATCGGAGGATCTCACGAGAAGACTCATGGTTCCGAGAGGGAAGAATATGCATGTTTGATGACGAACCGACAGTCGCTTCCTCTTATGGCTTGGCATTTTTTCTACCGTTAACATGCAGGAATACAACTTTCATGTTTAAATTTGAAAATTTCTGGTGTCATTTCACATTTTTAAGACATTAAGTGAGTTTGTAACCATTTAATGTCCACAATTCAAATTTGAAGTACATGTACATGCAACAACATATCATCATGGGTTGGAAAATCATTTATGTATTACATTTTACAATAATATCATGGTAACACGAAATAAGCATTCATGCAAAACATTTGGAAAGAAAATGTAAATATCTGGCAAGACAACTGGGCCCGCATGTTTGGCACTCTGTTTCGCGCCCCGAGGTTTGGAAGGTGAGTGGCGCGGGTTATTAATCAGACGTGGTTCAGTCATGGGAACCGTCAGCAATTTATTTCACACACGGCTTTTGCTCCGGGAATCATGTGTAATTCAAGCTATAGCACTCGTAAATTCCGGCGACCGGTGCGTGTCATGGGAAACGACTATCTATGGGACCGAATGGGTCCCTTTGCGATTCGGCTCAGGGGACATGCATGGGACAAAGAGCAGATTTTTAGTAGATGCAAGAACACGCGGGGGATTTATCCAGGTTCAGGCCGCTATGAGCGTAAAACCCTACTCCTGCTCTGTGTTTGATCGTGTATGAACTCCGATTACAGGGAGCGCAGTTTTCCGGCAAGGTGCACGGGAAAATGCAGCTACGGCGTGTAATTGAGCTGGGTGCCGACCGTTCTACCTGTAGCCGTGGGCCTCCTTTTATAGGCCAAGGGGTTACCACAATGGCTAATACGGTCATTACAGAGTGCGAATAGTGACTTGCACCGTCATCACGTCTATCTTCCAGCGGGGTAAGACAAACGCATTTAATGCACCGTTAGGTGCTACATCGGGGAGGCGAGGCATTGGGGAAAAGATCTGTACCACCGGTCTTGGCGCCCTTCTGTAACCTCGACACGTCCCAAGGATGGGTGTCATTAAAGTTAATCTTGGCGTGGCATGCTGACACGTGCCTTGGCTGGCCATGTTAACTGCCTGCCCGCTCGACACCTAGCCCACGAGCCTATCTAGTCGATGGTGAGGTGGAGTGGTAACGGGACAGAACAAGTCTGCTGGCATGGAGCTTGCCAGGCCTTGCTTGCCGGCAAGGGAGCTTGCCGGCAACCATAGCCTTGGTCTTCACCCTGCCAGGGAGAAGCTTGCCGGCAAGGGCAGCGTCGATCTTCAGTACCAGAATAGTACTTCTCGATGACCTGCCTTGAGGTCTTCTTCACGGTCTTGGTGTTGAGTCTTGAGTCATAGTTATCCTCTATCAAGCCCTTGCCGGAAGGGAGGCTACAACTACCTGTGCACAAGTCTGGGTACGAGGGCACCCATGTCTTAGTACACCGACAGGAGCCCCTGGGCCTGGGCCACGCGCGCATGCGAGGCGTCGTTGGGCTAGGCCCAAACAGTGCACAGGCGGCGCGTGGCAG
The DNA here is from genome assembly GCA_039707655.1 of Elymus sibiricus. NCBI lineage: Eukaryota > Viridiplantae > Streptophyta > Magnoliopsida > Poales > Poaceae > Elymus > Elymus sibiricus. Next base: position 152,306,766 of record CM077670.1, on the reverse strand, counting down.
AGGATAACTATCATAATTTTCTCTTTTACCGCACCCACCCACGATGCGCATTAAATGGGGGCATGGGAGAGGTGGAACGGAACGGCGGCGGGAGGTGGTGCGCTTGAAAAGCGCAGCCATGTAGGAGGGGAAAAAGCCAGCCATCGCGTTTCCCCCATAAGAAAGGATACCACGAGGGGCGCTGCTCATTTACCCCCTCTTCCCAATCTAGCCAGTTCGCCGTCGTCTTCAACCTCACGCAAAAGCAGAGCGTGCTCCCCGCTTCCGCCGCCGCACAAGAGCAGAGCACGCCCTTTGCCTCCGCCGGTGCGCAACACAGCTTTCTCCTCCCACACATCTTGCTATGGAGCCGAAGAGAGGCGAGAAGGCCCCAAGTTCGGCAGCGGGTGAGAAGAACGCCGCTAAGGTGGCACAACGGCGGGACCACACTGTCTTCCCGCCGGCACTTACAGCGGACGATCTGGCGAAGGATTACGCGTACGTATACGTGAGCGAGACGCGAGATCACGAAGCCACAGTGGTACTTCCTGGATCTCTCCCTCCTGCCGACGATCAATTCCACTTCTTCGCCGGGTATTTCTATAGCGGTCTATGTCCGCCTTTCTCTGCTTTCTTTGTTGAGGTGATGAACGCCTTCGAGCTTAGACTGCTTGATTTCACGCCCAATGCGGTCACCTGCCTAGAAACTTTTGCGCATTTGTGCAAGAATTTTGTGGGAATAACCCCAAATGTAGCTCTGTTCCGGCACTTGTTCATCCCTCGGGTCGAGAAGGGCACTCTCTCTGGTAGCGTCACCTGGGTCCCAAGGGGAAATTCGAAGAAGTACTATCTGGACGGCAAGCTACACTCCAGATTGGACGAGTGGCGGGCTGACTGGTGCTGGGTCAAGCAGTGAGATTTGCCAGCATTTTGCCATCTCAGGACCGAGGTGGTTGCGAAGCCTGATAGCTGGAACCATGTCGACCCTAGTGATGCCAAACTGGGAGTGGCGCTGCGCTGGATCCTTGCTCTGAAAGAGGCCGGCTTGACGATTGAGAAGGTGGGAGCGGATTTCACTCGCCGCCGAATTGCCCCACTGCAGGACAGAAAAGGCCGGCAAGCGTGGGATTACCAGGGCCCCGCTGACCCAATGCGGCTATACTTGGGCCCTGACAATAACTTGAAGACGATGGGACATTATCTGCTCATCTGCCGGATTTTCAACAAGGGTTGTGACTTCGACTTGCCGGCGAAGGTGATCCCTTTATGCAACAATACTGCCAAGGGCTATATCCTGGTATGGATGCCGGACTTTGATGCTCGGACGGTTCTGAGCACATGGAAGGAACCCAGCCAGAAGGATGTGGATAACTGGTTTGCCGACCTGGTGGAGGAGGCTATTGGAGCTGAGGACGGCATGATGCACCCGACGAAGGATGACCGGAAAGAGTTTCTTGCGGCAAGGGCTAACGAGTCCAAGAAGACGAAGGTAACTCATCCTTAGCCGGGCAAAGACCAGTCCAAAAAGTGGGCCGCACCTTCGGAGGCCAGCGGAGGAAGCCGCTCCCAAGAGCACGCTGAAGAGTATGCTGAAGAGTATGTTGGCGAGGAGGAGCGGGCTGAGGAATCCGAGCGGGGGAGAAGAAGAGGAGCAACCCGAGGGGTCTTCGGGCGAGGAGGAGATGGAAGAGGAAGAAGAACCACCTTGCCCTCCTCCTGCCAAGGGAAAGATGACTGTCGCCAAGAAGACTGCCCGCAAGGGGGAAGCGCTCACCGAGTCGGCAAGCCAAGGGCTCGTCGGCGTCAAGGTGGCAGCCGCAACCCTCCGGGTGCAGCCTTCCCGGTAACCGCCTTCCCGCGTTGCTGCCCCTCATCGGCCCATCCTGCCAATTGTGGAGGAGGCGGGCACTTCACAGCCACCAGTCCCCCCGTAGTGTCCTAGGAGTCCACCGCCATCATCCACTACTGCGGGGACCGAGGAGACAGTCCATTACGACCTGTCAGTCCTGAGTGACCCCGACGAGGACGAAGAGTAAGCATCTCCATCCCTGTGTGTTTCTTAATTCCCCAGACTCTGTTGCTTGAGCTAATATTCTTCTTTGTCTTAATCTTGTAGGGACGAAATGCCGCTGGTGAAGAGGCTCAGGATCACCGGAGAGGGCGAGACGGCAACTAACACCGACCAAGGTGCAATTTCTCTTGAGGTTGCCGGTTCGAGCCCCCCGCGCGAGGCACATGCGCAGTTTCCGCTGGTTAGCACCACCGTCGGATCTTCTACAATGGAGACCGACAAGGGGCTGGAAAGTAGCCAGCCGGAAGGAGGGCGTCAAGGGATAGACCTCTTGACGGCGCCCTCGACTCCCAGGCCGTCACCAAGACCTTCACCAGCAAGGGGCGGCCCTCCCCTAGAGGAGCCCCAAGAAGGGCTCATCCGCGCGGAGGCCCCTCTGGCAACCGATGTTGCCGGGTACCAGGCGCCGGCAATCGAGGTTGCCGGAGGAAGAAAGGCGTCCCCCCATGTGCTCATCAAGGTAATCTTCTTTCCAAGTATACTTGACTCTTTCTAATGCTTCTTCTTTTTGTTTTCTTGAACTTGATCTGAAACTCGAATTTTTCTTCCCTCTGCTCCTTCACCCTACAGAGCCAACTCCTCCGGAGGGGGAGGAGGCATCCGCAGAGAAACATGCTAAGAGTGCCGCCGACAAGGCCGCCAGGATTTCCGGCACGGAGGCCGCCGCGTCTGCCGCCGAGGAGGACAGGAAAACTCCTGAAGAAATGGTTCGGCCCCCTGGTGGCATATCTGGGCTTGCCATTACGGACGCTGAGATGGGAGAGGCCGGCACCGACAATTCAAGTGCTGTCTCCCATCCTAGCGCATCCATGGCGTAGGCCCTGATCAGCCTTCCAGAGTCTGTTCATCTGCAGCAGAAGTCTGAGGGCCCCAGCTCATCTGGTGCTGGGGAGCCTACTTTTGACAAAGCCATTGCGGAGATCTTGGCGCACCTCTCCAACAGTGTCGCAGCGTCAGATGCTTCTGACGACAACGCCGCGGATCTTGCCTTCTTGACGATGATGGCTAGTGGCCTCAAGGATGTGCAAGACCGCTACGACAGGCGCTGGGATGAACTGTGTCGGGCCCGTGGAACCCAGGGTATCCAGGCCCGTCTGCCTTTGGCCCAGGGCACAACGCCTGGCGTGGGCCCAGCTGGCCGTCATCACCAAGCATCCCACCAGGACCCCTCATGAGGCTTTGACCTCCTGAGGACCCCTCCTCAGGGAGCGACGAACAAGACTCGGCATCTTCACTAGCAGCCTCGCGAGGCTCTCTCGCGAGGCGGCCTCCCGAGGGTTCCTCCCGAAGGCGCTCAAGACGAGGGCTGCTCGGCTCGGCTACGCGGTCTCGTGCCCATCACGTGGGTGACGCGCGTGGCGACGAGCGGTGACAGAGGCCGCCCTAGCAGGCGCAGATGGAGATGGTTTCCCCTTTTGTGTTAAGGGAGCAAGGCCAGCCGTCCGCTTCCCAAAGCGGCCCCAAAGGTTGCCCGATCTGCGAAGGAAGACCAAGACGGTGGGCGCGCAGGGCCGTGGTCATCACCAAGCCCACCGGCGCGTCATGGATCATGCTTTTGCAGGCGAAGACCGCCTTTAGTCAGGATAGCCTGAGCACCTGTCCCCTTTCAAAACCCGCCAAGTGTGGCAACCCTTCCCGCCTAAGCTTTGAGGGAGAAGAGGACCAAGGCAGGTATAAAGGGACAGTGTTGCCATCGTGGTAGAGGGATCAAATCCAACTCAGTCGACTCCTTCTCCTACCTTGTACGCGAGAACGCTCTCTTGCTCACTACAATCAAAACCAAGCAGGAGTAGGGCTTTACACCGCAAGGTGGCCCGAACCTGGGTAAACGGCTGAGTCCACGGTCCGCTCCTCGCTGGCGCGCTCCTGCCGTAGCTTCGCCGTAGCTTAGACGTGGTAGGGGACGAAGAGGTAGGAACAAGCTCACCCCAGTGTTCGAACCTTTGGGTCCCCGGAGCCCCACTTCCGACATTTGGCGTGCTAGGTAGGGGTGCGCTACTGTTCTCCCGCTCCGCCCTCCATTCCACCAGCCTCATGGCCGACGCACGTCGCGAGTGCGCCGAGCGTAGGGCTGGCCGCGTGGGTCAGACGGAGCCGGTGGCCCGCGGCAACCACCGCCGCCCTGTCGAGGCTGCTGCCGCCACTGACCCTGCTGCCCGCGAGCAGCAGGACTCCTCCCTGCACCCCTCTGTGCAGGCGAACGGCCACACCGCCACAGCTTCTTCCTCCCTCGCCCCCCGTGGGCCGCCGAACACGCAGGCCGCGCTACTCATGGCGCGCGAGCTGCTCCGCTAGCGTCCAGCCGACACCGGCTACGACGCCTGGCTTGGTCTCATCACCGAGCTCGTCAACGCCACCGGGGACGCTCTGGCGCCTTCCCACTCGCTCCGCCCTCCGCCGTCTCGCGCTGGGGACCTGCCGCACGGTGCTCCCCCGCCGCCTCCTCTGCGCGACGAACTCGGCGGGCCCCAGCGCAACTCGCGGGCACGTGAGCCGTCACATGGCGCGTCCCCGCCAGCCAATGACGAGGCCAGCTGCCAGATCATCCTACGCGCGCCCCCGATGCGCGAGTGCTCCTCGAGCGGCAGTGCCAGCACCAGGACCAGGCCGTCCAGGAGGTTGCGACGGCAGGGCGCCAGAACCGCGCCGCCCTTGCCAGTGGCATCCCCTTGAGTGGTGTGGGCTGCCACGCCTTCACCCGCGAGCTGCGCCTGGTGGTGTGGCCCGCGAAGTTCAAGCCTGAGCTGCCTCCACGCTACGACGGCACCCTCAACTCTGCGGAGTTCCTTCAGCTCTATGCGCTGAGCGTCGATGCGGCGAACGGCGACGACAAGGTCATGGCGAACTGGTTCCCCATGGCCCTCAAGGATGGCCCGCGCTCCTGGCTCATGAACCTCCCCGAGGCGTCCATCTCGTCGTGGGCCGAGCTCTGCAGCCAGTTCATCGCCAACTTCAAGGGCACGCAAGACCGCTCCCTCACCATCAACGACCTGCGACACGTGCGGCAGTGCCCAGACGAGACCCTCCGCAAGTACATCCAGCGCTTCAGCCAAGTGCACAACAAGATACCGCGCACCTCCGACGCGGCCGTCATCTCTGCGTTCTCCACCGGCATCATAGACGTCAAGATGCACGAGAAGCTCGCCATCAACGACGAGTTAGACTTGGTGCTTGAACAGTTCGACCTCACCGACAAGTGCGCCAAGGCTGAAGAAGGCCACCTCTTCGTCCACAACGACCCTGACGCGGCGCTTGTGGCTGCCAAGACCAAGAACAAGAACGTCAAGCGTAAGGGCCCTACCGTGCTAGCGGCGGAACCCGAGCTGAAGCGCGGCCGTGACCATGACGAGCCCAGGAAAGACGGCCAGCCACTGTGCGCCTACCACAACATGCGCTCCCACAGCACTGAAGACTGCCAGGAGCTCAAGCTGCTTCGCGACGATCGCCAGGGCCGCCGAGACGACCGCAATGGCCGTGGTGCCAGTCGCGGAGGTGGCCACGGCGGCAACCGCTGGGACGGCCGCAACGGCAACGGCAACTTCCGCCAGGGCTGGCGCGACCAGCTCGTGAGGCCGCCTGGTGTGACCAGCCTCGTGAGGCCGCCTGGCGCGACTAGCATCGCGAGGCGAACCCTCAGGCCAATGCCGCTCTCCCGCCGATGCCGCCGCCACCCCAGAGGAACGATATCAACCAGCCCGATGAGGGTGCTGGGGGCTACCAGGAGCCTCGCACGGTCGCCTGGATCCTTGGCGGGGCTCATGCCCCCGAGTCAAACCGGCACTTCAAGCTGCTCTCTCACGAAGTGAATGCCGCCCTCCCGAGGCCTGAGGCCGCGCGGCCTCTCAATTGGTCGCAGTATGCCATCACCTTCGACTCCACAGACCACCCCAAGTCCACGGCCTCCACAGGCACACTCCCCATGTTGTGCACTCCCACCATCAGCAACGTCGCGGTCACCAAGACCCTCATCGATGGAGGCGCCGGCCTCAACGTGATCTCCATCGAAACCTTCGAGACGCTCCAGGTGCCCTACGACCAGCTGATGCCGACCAGGCCCTTCTCCGGGGTGACCGATGGCTCCACCATCCCTCTGGGGCAAGTGCGCCTTCCCGACACCTTCGGCACCTGCAAGAACTACCATACCGAGCTCATCGACTTCAACGTGGCGCACATCGGCCTGCCTTAGAATGCCATCTTGGGCTACCCGGCTCTCTCCAAGTTCATGGCGGCGACCCATCACGCCTACAACGTCCTCAAGATGCCTGGCTGCAGCGGCATCATCACTGTCGCCTGCGACGAGAAGGACGCGGTCTGCTCCCTCGAGCGCGCCTACAGAGCCACCTCTGTCGCGCATCCGGCCGACGAGGACGCGGTCGAGCCTCCCGAGGCCGCGCCCGCGAAGAAGAAGCAGCTGTTCTCTCAGGACCGCGCTGAGACGAAGAAGGTGTCGGTGGACGGCAGCGGCTCCAGCCTTGCCTTCACCATCGGCGCTGGCCTTCCTCCTGCATAGGAAGGTGTACTCGTCACCTTCCTTCGGGAAAACTCAGATGTTTTTGCCTGGAAAGCATCTTACTTGTCCGGTGTGCTGGGGGAGGTGATCGAGCACCACTTAGCAGTGTGCCCCAATGCACGCCCCATCAAGCAAAAAGCACGGCGCCAGGCGCCAGAGAAGCAAGATTTCATCGTCAAGGAAGTTCAGAAGCTCCAAGAAGCTGGGGTCATCCGTGAGGTGCGCCATCCCGAATGGCTCACCAACCCAGTCGTCGTCCCCAAGAAAGGCGGCAAGGAGCGCATGTGCGTCGACTTCACCAGCCTCAACAAGGTGTGCCCTCAAGATCCATTTCCGCTGCCCCGCATTGACCAGATCGTTGACTCCATCGCCGGGTGCGATTTGCTATGCTTCCTAGATGCCTTCTCAGGCTATCACCAGATCAAGATGCCGGCCGAAGACGTGGAGAGGATAGCCGTCATCACCCCCTACGGCATATATTGCTACGTCTGCATGCCCTTCGGCTTGAGGAGCGTGGGCGCCACCTTCCAACGGCAAATGCACATCATGCTGGGGCCTCAAATGGGGAGGAACGCGGAGGCCTACGTCAACGACATCGTGGTCAAGTCTCGCAAGGCTGGATCCCTCATTGCGGACCTCAAGGAGACGTTCGCCAACCTGCGCAAGGTCAACCTCCAGCTCAACCCCGAGGAGTGCGTCTTCGGAGTTCCCTCCGACAAGCTCCTCGGCTTCCTGGTCTCGCACTGTGGCATCGAGGCCAACCCTGAGAACATCATGGCCATCGAGAAAATGCGTCCTCCCTAGACCCTCAAGGAAATGCAGCGCTTGGCAGGATGTATGGCCTCCCTGGGGTGCTTCATCTCCAAGTTTGGCGAGCGGGCCCTGCCTTTCTTCAAGCTCCTGAAGAGGTCCGGCTCTTTCAAGTGGACTCCTGAGGCAGACGCCGCTTTTGAAGACCTCAAGAGGTACCTCACGAGCCCGCCCATCATGGCCGTGCCGCGCTCTCGCGAGCCCTTGCTCCTGTACTTGGCGGCCACCCCTTAGACGGCCAGCGCGGCACTGGTAGCAGTGCGAGAGGAGCGCGTCTGTGCTAAGGAGAATCCCTCCGCACCCCCCGAGCCTCGCGAGCCTCCTCAGCCTCGTGAGCCCTCCGAGCCTCGCGAGCCTCCTGAGCCTCGTGAGTCCGCCGAGCCTCGCGAGCCTTCCGAGCCTCGTGAGCTCCCCGAGCCCGTCGAGCCCCGCGAGGCGCCTGGAGAGCAAGCTGCCACCACAACTACACGCCTCGTCGAACACCCCATGTACTTCGTCAGCACCGTGCTAAGGGATGTGCGCGAGCGCTACCCCATGCAGCAGAAGCTCCTCCTCGCGCTCCTCGTCGCCTCCAGGAAGCTGCGCCACTACTATCAGGGTCATCCAATCAAGGTCATCTCTTCCTACCCCTTGGAGCAAGTACTGCGCAGTCCCAACACTGCCGGCCGTGTCACCGAATGGAACATCAAGCGGCAAGCCTTCCAGCTAGAGTTGTCCACCACCAGAGTCATCAAAGGCGTGGCTCTGGCCGACTTCATGGCGGAGTGGACGGACACATACGAGGAGGAGCCTCGCGAGGACAAATCCCTCCTGCCAGGGGACGAGGCGCCTGGCGGCTGGACCATGCACTTCGACGGTGCCTTCTCCCGACAGGGCGCGGGGGCTGGAGTCATGCTAACCTCGCCGACAGGAGACAGGCTCTACTACGCCGTACAGCTCTGCTTCAGGCACACCGACAAGGTTTCCAACAACATCGCAGAGTATGAGGCCCTCATCGCCGGCCTCAAGGCCGCGTTCGCTCTAGGTATCAAGCGTCTGATCATCAAGGGCGATTCGCAACTTCTCGTCAACTTCTCCAACAAAAGCTACAAGCCCAAGGATGAGCACATGGCCGCCTACCTAGACATGGTACGTAAGCTTGAGAAGCGTTTTCTTGGCCTGGGGTTGAAGCACATCCCCCGCAGCAGCAACAAAGAAGCTGATGACATCGCCAAGCGAGCATCTCGCCGCCAGCCTCAGAGCCCCGGCGTCTTCGAGGAAAGGCTCTTCAAGCCATCAGCTGCACCTCCTGTCGCGAGCACCGCGCTCCTTCATGAGGAACTCCCGCCCGCACCGCCCACGGGCGTGCCAGACTGCTCCAGCCTCAGGAGCCTGTCTGCTGCTGGTGCTGGAGCCTCAAGCGGATAGTTGGGCCGCGGAGTTCAAGGCTTACTTGCTTCACGGCACCCTCCCAGAGGAGGACGCAAAAGCAGAGCGCGTGGCTCGGCAGGCCACCGCTTACTGCTTGCAAGATGGTGAGCTGTACCGCAGGCGCCCCAATGGCGTCTTGCTGCGGTGCATCTCTGAAGAACAAGGGCGCGAGTTGCTCGCCGATATCCATGTAGGAGACTGCGGCCACCACGTACTCCTCGTCACGCACCCTCGTCGGCAAGGTGTTCCTCAGCGGCTTCTACTGGCCCACTGCGCTATGTGACGCCACGGCGCTGGTCCAAGCCTGCGAGGCATGCCAGTTCCACACCAAGCAGATCCCCCAGCCGGCGCAGGGCCTCTAGACGATTCCACTCTCATGGCCCTTCATGGTCTGGGGGCTGGATATCCTGGGGCCTTTCCCTCGCGCGGCTGGCGGTTACCGCTACCTCTACGTCATCATCGACAAGTTCACCAAGTGGGCAGAGGTCGAGCCTGTGCGCACCATCCCGACAAGCTCTGCCATCAAGTTCATCAAGGGCCTCGTGAGCCACTTTGGAGTTCCCAATCGTATCATCACCGATAATGGCTCCCAGTTCATGAGCGGCCTCTTCAGGTCCTACTGCACCAGCCTCAGAACACAGATCTGCTATGCCCTGGTGGCATACCCGTGAAGCAATGGCCAGGCCGAGTGCGCCAACGCCGAGGTCCTCAAGGGCCTCAAAACAAGGAGCTTCAAGAAGAAGCTCGAGGCCTGCGGCAAGGGCTGGCTCAATGAGCTGCAGTCCGTGCTGTGGTCCATCCGCACGACGGCATGCAAGCCTACCGGCGAGACCCCCTTCTTCCTCGTCTACGGAGCTGAGGCGATCCTTCCATTGGAGCTCAAGCACGGTTCCCCACGAGTCCTTGCCTTCGACGACGCGCGTCAGGATGGGCTTGCCTGCTAGATTGTATTGATGTGATTGTATGAAGGTTACAGGGTGGATCTACATCGAGATCAGATGGGCTAAACCCTAGGCAATGGATATGATGATGATATATCCTCCACGGACTAGGCCTTCTGGTTTATATAGACACTAGGAGGTCCTAGGGTTAGACATGGTCGGTTACCATCAGGGGATAAACATGCCGGTTCGCCAATTGTTCCTTGGAGGAGACACCAAGTCTTCGGGGGTTTCCTTCCGATACACGGGGTCGCCTACAATCCGGCCTTCCATCGACGAGTAGAGAGCGGCCCACCAGTCCGGCCCACGTGAGATAGGCTGGCGGCCCGAGTACCCCCTAGTGCAGGACACCCTCAGTAGCCCCCAAACTAGTCTTCGAAGCCGAGGTAGGTGCCGAACATTATTGGCTTTGTAGACCAGTTCCCTTTCCTCCGTGACACCGGTAACAGGCATGTATCACTCCGAGTTGTATTCTCAAGCATTGCCCGGTCGTATATGCGCCGAGCTGTACCTCGGTAACGAAGTATAATAACAACTTAGCCCCGAAGGCTAGCCACTTCGGTGTGAACAGTGTCCTCATCTGACAACTTTTACCGAAGGGTCACACCTCGCCACGACCGCGAGTTGGTTTACGAAAAACTCGATTCGCGGTTCGAGGCAGTTTTCATTGGCACGTCCCATCGATATGGAGATCGTGTCCTGTTTTCAAGGGATATGATCAATAATCCACCTCACCCCATGCAAGCATAATGGCACAGTTACATGGGGAAATGGCGAGGACTGCGGCGCAGTAAGGGGACCGTGGGTTTTACAGCCCATAAAAGGGGCACAACCTTCGTTCCTTTCGTACGCTCTCATTTCCCCCCTTCGCCGTTGCCTTCCCCATCTCTTGAGCTCCAACACCTAGATCCGCTCCCCCTCCCAATGACCTTTCCATCCACCCGCCCAATTCAGCAATGGTGGGTTCCGGGTCCAAGGGCAAGTGGGAGGCCTCTAGCGTCACCAACAGTGCCATCTTGGATTTGAAGAGCGCGGGCTACCTCCCGGCCAACGTCGCCCACCGTGCTCCGGAGGCGGGCCAGGCTATCCCCACGCCGCGGTAGGGCGAGAGAGTGGTGTTCGTGCCTCACTTCATCCGGGGTTTGGGTTTCCCCCTTCACCCCTTCGTCAGGGGCCTCATGTTCTTCTACGGACTCGACTTCCATGACCTCGCGCCGAACTCCTTCCTCCACATCTCGGCCTTTATCATCGTCTGCGAGGCCTTTCTCCGGGTCCGGCCACACTTCGGTCTATGGTTGAAGATCTTCAACGTCAAGCCGAAGATAGTAGATGGCCAGCAGGCGGACTGTCGGGGGCGATGGTCTGCAAGCTTCCGCGAGTGGAGTGGCCAGACGGCACCTTCATCGAGACCGTCAAGATCTGGCAAAAGGAATGGTTCTACATCACAGAGCCGAGGCGCGCAGATTGGGGGGTAATTCCGGCCTTCCGATCCGGGCCCCCTACAAGGCTGGTCTCATGGACCAAGAAGGGCCTCGACTAGGGGCCGAATAAGGAGGTGGTGCTGCTGCAGAGCCGGATCGCCAAAATGATAGAGAAGTGCGTCGAGCTGGTCAACGTGATCCAGATCATGCTCGGCCGCCGAATCCTCCCTTCCCAGGACAGGGCTTCCCCCATGTGGGCCTACAAGCCCGAAGACCCGGCCACCGTGCGCAGCTTCTTCCGCACCTCCCACGCCCAACTGTGGAGGGCACTATTCAAGCCGCAAAAGGATTGGCCGGCCGAGGAGGAAGACATCGGACTCGACGCCGCAAATCCTCCACGGGAGGTATGAATAATTTTGTACTTTATATCCGAACTGTTCCCTTTTTACAAGGTACTCAACTCTATTACTTTTCATCTGCAGAATTGGCTGAAGAAGGCCGAGAGGATCGACAGTCCGGTGCCGCTGCCCGAGGGGCCCAGGACTCCCTTGCTAACGGCCATGTTGGCCGCGGAGCCATATGAGGCGCCGGAGAGAAAGGAGAAGAAGAAGGACCAAAGAAAGGAGGCCAGAGAGGGCCTCTGCTCCCGAGGACCCCCGGGTGCTAGATCTGGGGACACCAATGCTCCCTCCACGCAAGAGGAGGTGAAGGAGCAGGGAGAGGACGGGAAGGAAGATGATTCCTCCCGGACAGGGAAAAGAGCGGCGTCCGAGGACGCCGAGGAGGAGCCGCCACAACCTGCTCCCAAAAGACCGCGCAAGGCCAAGGTAGCCTTGTCCGGCGATAGCTCGGCTTCTGCCGAGGACTCTGAAGCCTCCTAAGAGGTTCCTCGGATGATCCCCAGAGCCAAGCCACAGGCTCAAAGGTATGCGTTCTAGTAACCGCTCGACCGTCTTTAGCCAAACTGGGCTTAATATTGATCACGTTTCCGTTTATCATTTTGTAGCCCGCTGCGCGATCTCCCCGCCGACCGAGTCTCGGAGGGGGATTCTCCACCGACAGCGGTAGCGGAGAGCGGGACCGGATCCCGCGCCTCACCTCCCCTGATCGTCAAGGAGGCCGAGGAAGTCCTATCGAGGAGGACCCCTCCCGTGCCGCACGCGGGGGGAGGGGGCGACACTATCATGGCCGAGGTGAACACCTCGGTTGCCGAAGATCAGGAGGGGAGGGCCGCTTTGGTGAACGAAGAGGTGGAGTCCGGACAAGCCGAGCTCTCTCCGAGGACGACTCCGGAGACGTCAAGGCGTCCAGAGTTCGGCGCTCCGGACTTCGAGAAGGAAGGAGCCGAAGTGCCCCCACCACCCCCGCTTGCCCCAGAGCAGGTGTCAACCGGGTGGCCGGACGAGATGGAGGATGCTCTAACCAGCTCCTCTATCGCCGAAGAGCACCGTGCACTTATGGGTGTGGTGTTGCAAAGTATTCACTCCGTGGATAACAGACTGAAGGAGGCCTTTAGTGGCATTCTTACCGGCTTCAAGGTGAGCGAAGTAATGCTTTTCCCTTAGAAAAGTTCCTTTGTGTAAATGTACAACATCATACACAGTAGCCCCTGAGATGCTGACTGGCTTGGGCAAAGCCTGTCAGAGGATCGAAAATCAATATCCCGGATACTAACGTGTGTATAATAATGCACTGGCATCATCTTCGGCCACAGCCGCCAACGCCGAAGAGTTGGCCGAGCTGAATCGGAAGCTGAAGAGCTCCGAAGATGACCTGAGCCTGGTAAACACGAGGTTCGACGAGGCGCAAGGTAAGTTCGAGCTGTAATATCGAATACAGTCGTTATTGTATAAGCAGGTTTCGAAGTATCCTAACGGAGTTAACCGATTCTACTGCAGCTGCCACCACGGAGGTCGAAAACCTCAAGGCCGCACTGAGGACGGCCCAGCTGGATGCGGCGGCGCAAAAGTCGGCAGCTGAACAGGCGGCTGCCGAGCTGGCTGCGGTGAGAACCGCTAGTGAGAAGCACGAGGCCAGGGTGCTGGAAGTGCAGCAAGAGCTCGAGGATGCCATCACAAGGTGTGAGGCCCTCGAGCAGAAGAATAAGGAGCAGGCCGCCGAGCTGGCCTAGTTGGCGGCGGTGGCTACGGAAGCGCGGACAGAGGCGCGCAGCTACCAAGAAGAGCTCCGCCAAGTCAGGCTTATTGTGGATGGTAAGCCGTACTTGCTGCAAAGTATCTTTGGAGGTAACAGATTCGCGTTGCTCACGCGAGTATGGCGTTCCCCAGGCCCTTTTGCGGACCTCCCGAAGAGTGCGGCGGACGTGGCCAGGTTCTTTGCTGCTCAGGAGGGTCAGGCCGAGCAGAGGCTATTCTGGGCGCAATTTCAAGCGCCCGAACACCCTCCCCTCCTCAACAACCAAATGAAGCAGCTAGTGGAGCTTCATCGGATGGCGGAGCCGATGATGAAGGACCTCTGCGTTAAGCTGTGGCCGGCGGAGCCGCTGCCGAGCAGCTACTTCGGTCTGGTGCAGAGGCTGTATGATGCCCCTGCTCGGATCGACGCCTGGAAGCGCTCCGCATGCATTTAGGGGGCTCATATGGCCTTCGACAAAACAATGGTACATTGGCCGAAGATAAAGCCAGCCGAGATGGCCACCGTACCTCCGCCGCCAGGGAAGGAGCATAGGCGTCCCGAGCAATACTTTCCCGTCGTGATAGACGGTGCTCAGGCAGTAGAGGCCCAGTGCTCAAAAGATGTAATTTATGAGTAGACTTATTTTCCTCGTAGGCAAGGAGTTGAAACTTTTGCTTTATTGTAATGCAAGTTGTCGGCTATTAATATAGTGCCTGTTTATGTTAATTTTGACTCCCGTGCGGCCGCTTTGAAACTGAAAGTTACCAGTCATCGGCTTTAGCCCCCTGGCAGATACTGCATGGGGTGTTTTCTTGTAATACTTGAACCCTTAGCCGACGTCTCGGTGCCTGGAGGCGGTTGTATGTACGGAAAACCAGGCAATCAGACTATGCGGTTTTAGTGCTTTCACTTAGCCATAGGAGCTTGACTGCGGGGGCTGGTGACTAGCCCCCATTGTTTTGTGATATTCGGACGAGCCGCAGTTGATACCATCATCACATGGTTCCTGTAACAGAGGACCCTTCGTTTAACACGGACTAACCTCCAACGATTTTTGGTTTGACATGAGTCATCGGATCGCCGACCAGTTCTCGCTGATTGTGACAGTCAGTTTTCGGCTTTCTCCACTGAGGTACTTAACCAGGCAAGCTAGAAGTACAATCGCAGTGGTTCTCCCTTTACCCACTTAGCCTAACAGCGCGGAACGTAAGAGGGTAAACACAGGAGCCGGGCAACCCAACTATTGACCAAAGACGCAATTCGGAACTGATTCATATAGTGCAATATTCATGACGCCGAGCACATAAAAATAAGTGCCGGGATAAAGGTAAAGGCAAGATCTATATTCGAGCCCCCGGTCTATTAGCCGGTTACAAAAAGGATGTATCGTAATAGTTTACTTCGGCTTTAAAAAGGCGGAAAGGAATATGCAACGCGAATGACTGCGCGAGTACCACAGAAAAAATTGGTCTTTATTTCCTTTGGATATGTGACGTCCAACCGTACAATCCGGATTGCCGAAGTAACTTTAATAAATACTTTTTAAGAAATGAATATCAGAGAGTAAAGGTTTACACAAGGCCTTCATAAGTGGTTTGATGTCCCTACTACGCCCTGCTGCATGTTTGCGCCTTTGCTCTTCAAGAAGCTTCCGTGAAGCTGTCCACCGTATGGTCGGTGGAAGTAGGAATGTTCAGCGGGCGATCCCTTGGAGAAGGGCTTTGAGAAGCCGCCGTGGTATATCAGTTTGACGCTGATAGGGCCCTAGATGGTGCCCGTTTTCGATGTTGATTTGAAGACACATGTAGGCCATTGCTCGGTCGAGCCGGGCACCTGGTCTTTGTGTCATGTTTCCCCACAACTGCCCATGGAATTTTGAGCGCGAAATTGTGCACTCGAGGTACGTATTTCGCGGCTAGGTGGGCCATGCTGTGGGGCGCGTGCCCCTATTTGGGGTGAGCGTGGGAGTGCTCCGGGACCGAGGCTGCAGCTCGGGAGCGCTTGCGTGCGTCCAGTGGCTTGGCAGTAGACTGGGCTTGCGACGCTTCTTCGGCGGCTTGGACTTCGGCGGCTAGAGCCGCCGTGTGTTCCTCTGTTCGGAGCGAGCGCTCGATATTACCGTTGATGGTAATAACGCCCTTTGGTCCTGGCATCTTGAGCTTCAGGTATGCATAGTGCGGGACAGCGTTGAAGCGGGCGAACGCAGTCCGGCCAAGTAGTGCGTGGCAACCGCTGCGGAAGGGGACGATATCGAAGATCAAGTTCTCGCTGCGGAAGTTATCAGGCGAGCCGAAGACAACTTCCAATGTCACGGATCCCGAGCAGCGTGCCTCGACACCTGGGATTACACCTTTAAAGGTGGCGTTGCTGGGTTTGATTCTTGACGGGTCAATCCCCATCTTCTTCACTGTATCTGAGTAAATCAGGTTGAGGCTGCTACCTCCATCCATAAGGACTCTGGTGAGGTGAAAGCCGTCCACGATGGGGTCGAGCACCAGAGCCGCCGTTCCTCCATGGCGTATACTGGTCGGATGGTCTCGATGGTCAAAAGTGATCGGACAAGCCGACCATGGGTTGAATTTTGGGGCCACCGGCTCTAAGGCGTAGACATCCCGAAGCGCGCGTTTCCGCTCCTTCTTTGGTACGTGCGTGACATAGATCATGTTCACGGTTTTGACCTCTGGAGGGAACTGTTTTTGGCCTCCATTGTTCGGCCCGCGAGGTTCGTCGTCGTCCTCGCTGCGGGGGCCCTTGCCCTGTTCTTCGGCTGTGACTTTGCCGGCCTGCTTAATTACCCAACAGTTACGGTTGGTGTGGTTAGCTGGCTTGTCAGGGGTGCCGTGAATCTGGCAGGGCCTATCCAATATTCTATCCAGCGCAGACGGGCCATCCCGGTTCCCTTTAGAGGGTTTTTTCCGCTGTCCCGATTTTGAGCCACTGAATCCGGCGTTTACTGCTGTGTCATCGGCTTCACCGCCGTTGTTTGAGTGCCGGCGCTTATTATTCCTATTGCGCCGGGGTTTTCCGTTCCCGCCCCGGGCTTCTGAAGTGCTGGGGTCTTCGGGGTGGTTGCTTCGACGAGCCAACCAGCTATCTTCACCCGCGCAAAAGCGGGTCATTAGGGAGGTAAGGGCCGACATTGTTCTCAGCTTGTCTTGGCCGAGCTGGCGGGCGAGCCACTCGTCCCGAATACTGTGCTTGAATGCCGCAATCGCTTCGGCATCCGGACATTCGATGATCTGGTTTTTCTTGGTCAAAAATCGGTTCCAGAATTGCCGGGCTGACTCCCCGGGCTGCTGAATAACATGGCTCAGGTCATCGACGTCCGGTGACCGGACATAGGTGCCTTGAAAGTTAGCTCGGAATGCATCCTCGAGCTCTTCCTAGCTCCCGATGGAGTTTTCGGGTAGGCTATTCAGCCAATGCCTTGCCGGTCCCTTGAGTTTCAACGGTAGGTACTTAATAGCGTGGAGATCATCTCCTCGGGCCATGTGAATGTGGAGGAGAAAATCCTCAATCCACACGGCAGGGTCAATTGTCCCATCGTAGGATTCTATATTGACGGGTTTGAACCCCTCGGGGAACTGATGCTGCATCACCTCGTCAGTGAAACACATTGGGTGTGCGGCACCCCTGGCCCGGGCCACATCGCGCCGGAGATCGGTTATCATCCGGGCACGGTGCTGCTCCCGAGCTCTGTCGTTTCGATCGCGCCATGCTTGGTATCCGTCCCGTCCAGCGGGTGCGTATCCTGTGGATCCATAGATGGATCTCGACTGGAGCCCGCGTGTGTTCAGGTCGTGGCGCAAATCGTATTGGTCATCCAGTTGAACCGGGTCTTTGCCTGCTCGGAGAGGGGGCACGAGTGGGTATTCGGTTTCCCTGGCCGCCCTATCCCGTCCTCGAGGGGGCATGGGTGGGAGTTCGACTTCTCCGGCCGTTCTATCCCGTCCTCGAGGGGGCGCGGGTGGGTATTCGGCTTCTCCGGCCACTCTATCTCATCCTCGAGGGGGCGCGGGTGGGATCTCGGTTTCCATAGCTGGCCTATCTCGTCCACGAGGGGGGCGGTCGGGCTGGTTTGCGTAAGTTCGTCTGGGAGGCATGGGCTAGAAGGCCTCATCCTCGAATTCTGGGAGTAGGCGCCGCCGTGGGTAACTCTTATATTGGCCCTGACGTTGATCGTCGAGGCCTTCTTCGGCGGCTAAGACCATCGTCCATCTGTCGTTGAGCGTATCCTGTTCGGCTTTTAGCTGTTGTTGTTTCTTCTTCAAGCTTCGGGCAGTGGCAATGAGTTGCCGCTTGAATTTCTCTTGTTCCAGGGGATCCTCAGGGACGATAAAGTCTTCGGGTCTGAGGCTATCTTCCTCTTTGGACGGAGGAAGGTAATTGCTGTCCTCGGAATCGTCGAGGTCCTCGGGGTCACCCTGGTCCTCGTGCCCTTTAGAGGCGTCGGGGCGTTGCTCGGGCGTGTTATCGCCTAGCTCCCCCAAGTTGTCTGGAGTCTCATTATCTCCGGTGCCGTTTGTGTCCGTGTGATTTTCCTTGCCCTTCCCCCGCCCTCTGGCTCGCCGTCGTCGGCGTCTGGGCGGTTCTTCGGTGGGGTCGTCGCCGTCCTTCTTGGTTGTGTCACCGTCCTTAATGGGGGGTGTCAACCATGTAAACGTCATAGGTGGAGGTGGCGGTCCACTTTCCGTTATTGGAAGTGGCAAGGGAAGGAGCCGTATAGGGTGGGACGTCGATATACTCATCCATGTCATCAACCTCCTCGGAGGCGTAGTCCAACATGTCGGTTAAATCTTCGACAGTGGCTACCATGTGGGTGGTGGGTGGGACGCAAAATTCCCGGCGGCAGGCATCCTGTCCGACCTGCTCCTGGTCCGAGGACGGGCCATCCACGATATTTATCTTCTGGATCTGGTCTAGCATCTCGTTTAAAATCAAGGGGTCCACCGGATCTATGTTCGGGCAGCCATCGGAGGTGAGCTCCGGCGCGCTGATAACGGGATTGTGTTCAGCCAAGGGTGACCCTTGGTTTTCCGGCGCCGGGGTTGGATCTGAACTCAAGGCCAGATCCAAACTAAGGCCCGACCCGAGGACGGGGGCGGGGACGAAATCCGAGGTCAAGGCCTCATGATTGGTAGGTTCCTCGGCTAAGGCCGAGAACCCAGTAAAGACCAGATCGCCTCGAGCATCGGCGACGTACTCAAGGCCGCCGAACCTGATTTCCTGCTCGGGGGCGAAGCTGCCGACCTGGTCGAGGTGACCGGTCGGATCGGCATGCAACACAATGCTGCCGAACGCGAAGAGCTGTCCGGGGACGAAGATGTCCCCGCTGCGGATTCCGTCGCTGAAGAGAAGAGCTGTCCAGGGACGAGGATGTCCCTGCTGCAGATTCCATCGGTGAAGAGTTGTCCGGGGACGGCGAGCCATTGATCCTTGGCGACCCACGATGGAACTCTCAATGAAAGCACCAATGTCGGTACCAAAACCGGCAGATCTCGGGTAGGGGATCCGAACTATGGGTCAAGGAATCAATGGTAACAGGGAACGTAGAGATAGCGATTTACCCAGGTTCGGGCCCTCTCGAAGAGGTAATACCCTACGTCCTGCTAGATTGTATTGATGTGATTGTATGAAGGTTACAGGGTGGATCTACCTCGAGATCAGATGGGCTAAACCCTAGGCAATGGATATGATGATGATATATCCTCTACGGACTAGGCCTTCTGGTTTGTATAGACACTAGGAGGTCCTAGGGTTACACATGGTCGGTTACCATCAGGGGATAAACATGCCGGTTACGCCAATTGTTCCTTGGAGGAGACGCCAAGTCTTCGGGGGTTTCCTTCCGATACACAGGGTCGCCTACAATCCGGCCTTCCATCGACGAGTAGAGAGCGGCCCACCAGTCCGGCCCACGTGAGATAGGCCGGCGGCCCGAGTACCCCCTAGTCCAGGACACCCCCAGGCGCCCCACGGGCTTCACCGACCTCAAGCTGACCCGTGCCGGACACGACAGCACCCTTTTTCTCGTTTTGATGTGTAACTGAGGGCGCCCCATGGGTCGCACCAACCTCAAGCTGACCCGTGCCGGACACGGCAGCCGCATCTTGTTTTGGTTATGTAATGGGTTGCTATCTTACTTCAGTAAAGCTTCGGTTTCTTGACATGGTGTTTTGTTTTGTCCTTGCCTCACGAGCCTCGGGTGCTCACGACGTCCATCATGAGCCTCACGTGAGCGGGGGCTAGACACGGTGTCTGTGCTCGGGTCAGTCCCAGCAGTGCTGAAAAACCCAAGCAACCGGGCTCTGGCTCGTGGGCCTGCCCCTGTGCACGCCACCCCACCAAGGTTCTTGGTGTCTTGTCTCCTCGCGTAATGCCCATGAGCGAATCGGCGAGCGTGCGCTGCTCCCCTGTTATTAAGTATTCCGCGTGCAGTTATCTCAGGAGTAGGTCTCCTGAAGGGCCTCGCGAGGATGCCTCGCGAGGTGGCCCCATCAGGGCCTCAGGAAGCCCTGCAGGCCCTGCCTCGGGAGCTAACCCACGACGGCCGTCTCAGCAGGAGGTCTCGCGAGCGAAACCCTCATGAGGCATTCCCTACAAGTGATGGCCTACCAGACACCATCCTACACAGAGCTAAGTCTCCCGCCTCGCGAGCCGCCCTCGCCGTCTCTTAAGCTTTCCCCTCCAGCAACCTCACGAGCGCCAGTGTTTCTCTTGGCGCAAGCCGCTTGCGCGTCAAAGGGGGGCTCCCTGAGCATCGCGCCTCAGGAGCCCTCACTAGCTCCCGGTGCCCCTCACCTCCTGGCCTTGTCCAGGCATCGCGACCTGACATACCAGCGATGGCTGTGGCCCACTCGAGGGCTGGGTCCTGACGACGTAGAGCATCAAGGCAAGCAAAGAGAGCAAAAACAGGCCTCAAGAGAAAGCTTCACGTGGGCACGAGCATTCATTACAGCAAATCATAAAGTACTTAAACACAAAGGCATCATCTTCATGCCCCCATGGGGCCACATCAATCTAGTGCAGGGCGGCGAAGGAAAAAGGACCCTAGGAACTCGCGCCGTCGTCGTCGTCATCATCGTCGCCGTCGCCGTCGTCACCGCCGGAGCTCTCGCCGCTGCCATAGGAGTACTTCCCAAGCAGCGCATCCATGTGGCCTTCTACCGCCTTTGCGAGGCCATCGCAGAGCTCCTCGGGGACAGGGGCTATCACCTTGTCAAAATCAAAGTTGGGATCGGCGTGAAGGAGGTGACTGAAGATGCGGGTCGCCGCCTGGGAGAAGAGGCCGCGGCACTCCTCCTCCAAGATGCTGTCCACCTCCTTGGCCCCATCCTTGAGCCGCTCCACCAACTTGGTGGAGAAGTCAATGTAGTCGGCGTCGCGGGACTCGCGGAGGGCTTCAAGCCTCCCCTGGCAGATGGAGTTCAGGGCGTCGCGGGCTCGGAGCTCGAGGGAGTGGAGCATCTTGATGCGTTCGCGCTGCCGCTCCCGTTCTTGGTTTGCCTTGCCTCCGGCTTGCTTGGCGGTGTTGGCGGCGCCCCCCACCTGAAGGCGAAGGGCGGATGGCTCGGCCTCGTCGCCGGAACCGGCATGCGGCGCGGCCTCTCGTAGGGTCTCTGCCTCAGCGAGTGCCGCCTTGAGACCAGCGATTTCCTGTCGGAACCGCTCACGCTCCATCTCGAAGGCGTCATTCTGCTGCTTCAGCGCCTTACCGTGCTCCTCGGTGAGCGCCAGGCGCGCCTCCACTATCTTCGTGTCAGCGTCATCCTGGGCCTTCTTCTCCTTAGCCTCCAGTTGGGTGTTGGCCACGTTGACACGCTTCGTGTGGGCGTCCTGGGCGTTGGCCAGCTGGCACCCCAGCGTCTCCAGGCGCCCCCACTCAGTGGCCTGCTCGGTCGACACCCTCTCGAGGTCTTCCGTGCGAGTTGCGAGGCCCGCTTCGCGGGCCGCAAGCTCCTTCTCACGAGTGGCGAGGGCGCTTTCCCGCACGAGCAATGACTGTGCCTGCTCGGCATGTTGATCCTGGAGCTCCTTCAGGCGGGCCTCCGCCTCCTCGCGGCGTGTGGCGCCGCTTCGGCCTCCCAGAGAGCACTCGCACGGTCCCCCTCCACTTTGGCGGCGTCCTTCTCTCCCTATACGCGAGCGCGTTCGTCCTGGCACTGAGCCGTTTCGACGGCGACGCTAAGCCGACGCCACCCGTCAGCAAGCTTTAGGCGCTCCTCGGCAAGGTGCACCTCCGTGTCCTGGAGGTCTGTCCCGAGCCGAGCGAGCGCGGCCTTGGCATTGCGCAAGGCTTCAGGCCTGAGCAGGGCATGGCCGCTCACGAGTGCCAAGGGCCAGTCCAGGTCAGGCCCCCTGACATTCTCCGTCGCCGCGGTCAGGGATGACTCGGCGCCACTTGCCAGGAGCGGTGGGTTCGTCGGGCCCTCCCCCGCGTTCGGCTGCGGCGGCGCGCTGTGGGGGCTCGCCATGCCTGCGATGGCACGCCACGCGATTCCTCCCCCTGCGCTTAGGGAGGCCTTTGGCGGGGGAGTGGGCGCTTCGGCCTCCCCCATCGCCGCTTCTTCCCTCGTGGCGGGGTTAGAGGGGAGCACGTCCCCACCTCCTGAGGC
This sequence comes from Elymus sibiricus, assembly GCA_039707655.1. Lineage (NCBI taxonomy): Eukaryota > Viridiplantae > Streptophyta > Magnoliopsida > Poales > Poaceae > Elymus > Elymus sibiricus. The sequence continues at coordinate 152,284,873 of CM077670.1, read as the reverse complement.
TGCCTCCCAAGGCTCCTCCATGTCGGCCTCACGAGACGCGCCCGCATGCGGCTCCGGGGGAATGGCTGGCTCCCTCCCAACTTCCGCACGCTCCGTCTCGGCGTCAGAGCGGCGGGCGGCCTCTCCATGCCCCCCGGCACCTGCAGCAGGTACTGATGCCCCCTGCAGGCTGGGGCTCACCTTCGCCTTTGTCGTCGTCTTCTTCTTCTTCCTTTGGTCCCCGGTGGGCCTCCTGCGCAAACGGCGGCTCAGCTCCGAGCCCGGACAAAGAGCAAGAGCATAAAACGCTGAGAGGAGTTAGGGGGACTTACTCATCACCGGCGGACCACTTCCTCTTCTTCTCCGCGAGGGGCGGGTCGTCGCTGCTGCCATCAAGCATCGCCCTGGTTCCGCCGCTCGGGCCCCCGGGGTGGGCCGCAGTGGACCCGGACGCGTCATCGCCTGCCTCGAGGCCCTGGGAAGTTTCGGCCTCTTAACGGGCCTCAGGCGTTGGGGGCTGGACTGCCCCCCGGCCGAGAGCCCCCTCCACCACGGGTGGCTCGCTGTCGGCGTCATCGTCCTCGAGCTCACAGAGGAGCTGACGGCGAGTGCGTGGTGGCGCCCGGTTGGCGTCCTCCTCTATGGCCTCCTCCGAGTCCTCGCCACCGCCGCTGCCTCCCGAATCCAGCTCCACCACGAGGGGGTTCTCGCGGGGTCTGACGTGGCCCTCCGGCACGAGCCCGCACTGGTCAAAGAGAGGCATCTCCTCGACCAGCTGCGCCTTCTCCTTGTAGCGGAATAGCGGGAGTGCCCCCTCGGGCAGGTCCGCGGCAGGGGTACTAAGCAGAGTCGCCAGGGCCCCGTCCAACACTTCTGGCTTTAGGCCGCCGGGGCTCAGCCTCATGGCGTCGCCCACGCCGGTGTACTCCCACACGGGGCGCGAGTGCCACTGGAGTGGCGCGATGCACCGCCGCAGGTATTCCCTGACGACCGTCGCCCCCGATAGCTTCGCGGCCCAGTGCGCGGCCATTCGCTCCAAGACGGGCTCCATCCTTGGGTCAGCGAGCTTCTCGTGCCCCTACCCGGAGTTCTTCTTGGCCGGGTCCATCGGGATCATCAGGAGGTGGTTGGTCCGGCGCGCATCCATGTAGACCCAGCGCTGCCAATAGCCCTCCACCTTCTTCACAACCCTCAAGTTGATGATGTTGTTTTCCATCCCCTTGACGGCGAGGAACGATGCACATCCGGAGCGCTGGTCTGCCGCAGTCAGCCGCAGGCAGAAGAAGTGGCGGAAGAGCGCCACTGAAGGCATCACACCCACGAAAGCCTCGCAGTAAAAGGCAAACATGGCCAGGAGGAGGATGGAGTTGGGTTGAAGGTGGAGGGCATGAATCTGATAATGGGAGAGAATGGCGTAGAAAAAGTCCGAGAATGGCAGCACCAACCCGGCATACATGCTGTGGAGGAAGAAGGGGTAGGCCGTCAACCCCAGGTCACGCCGCGCGCGGGACCCTGGCCAGATCTGGATCGCCTGATTCTCGTTCTGATCGCCGGCCACCAGCGGGAGCACCTTGTCCAGGCCCTCCCCATGGACGATGGAGGATCGCTGTAGCGCCGCCTCGATGGCGGGTGCGCTTGGGGATGGGGCCGCCGCCTTTCCCCTCTTGCCGACGGGCGCCATCTTTGTGGCGGAGGCGCGGATGGAGGAAGAAGGTGAGGCGGAGCTCGGAGATGGGGTCGCGAGGAGCTGCGCGTGAGGAGGAAAGCTCAGGGAGACGGAGAGCGCGAAGGAAGGCAATGTTGGTCTCGCGTCGCCCACGGCAGGCTTTATGTCAGCGCGGGCGGTTACCGAGGCGTCGTGGTAGAAGTGGGGGCATCCCCCATCACATCGTGCGCCACGCATCCTGCCTGGCCGTAGGCGGTTAGGGCCCGCGCCGTTTCGCCCCCTAGTAGGCGAGAACGTGCGCGCCGCGGGCCTAGGGGCTACTGTTGGGCCCATGGAACCCAGGGTATCCAGGCCTGTCTGCCTTTGGCCCAGGGCGCAACGCCTGGCGTGGGCCCAGCAGGCCGTCGTCACCAAGCATCTCACCAGGACCCCTCATGAGGCCTTGACCTCCTGAGGACCCCTCCTCAGGGAGCGACGAACAAGACTCGGCATCTTCACCAGCAACCGCACGAGGCTCTCTCGCGAGGTGGGCTCCCGAGGCTTGCTCCCGAAGGCGCTCAAGACGAGGGCTGCTCAGCTCGGCTGCGCGGTCTCGTGGCCATCACGTGGGTGACGCGCGCGGCAAAGAGCGGCGACAGAGGCCGTGCCAGCAGGCGCAGATGGAGATGGTTTCCCCTTTTGTGTTAAGCGAGCAAGGCCAGCCGTTCGCTTCCCAAAGCGGCCCCAAAGGTTGCCCGATTGGTGAAGGAAGACCAAGATGGCGAGCGCGCAGGGCGGAGGTCATCACTGAGCCCACCGGCGTGCCAGGGATCATGCTTTTGCAGGCGAAGACCGCCTTTAGTCAGGATAGCCTGAGCGCCTGTCCCCTTTCAAAACCCGCCAAGTGTGGCAACCCTTACTGTCTAAGTTTTGAGGGGGAAGAGGACCAAGGCAGGTATAAAGGGACAGTGCTACCGTCGTGGTAGAGGGATCAGATCCAACTCAGTCGACTCCTTCTCCTACCTTGTACGCGAGAACGCTCTCTTGCTCACTACAATCAAAACCAAGCAGGAGTAGGGTTTTACACCGCAAGGTGGCCCGAACCTGGGTAAACCACTGAGTCCATGGTCCGCTCCTCGATAGCGCGCTCCCGCCGTAGCTTTGCCGTAGCTTAGCCGTGGTAGGGGACGAAGAGGTAGGAACAAGCTCACCCCAGTGTTCGAACCTTTGGATCCCCGGAGCCCCACTTCCGACAAATTGCACGCCCAACAACAAACCGTAGGGCAGGCCGAGCAGAAACTGAGGAAAAAGGCAGAAGAAATCCGTGCCTGGCACAACAACAAATTTCATGGCCTCAGGAGGCAAGAAGAGAAGCTTGATGCTGCCAAGGAAAAGGCAACGGCTCTGGACGACAGGTTAGCGGAGTGCGAAGCGCAGCTTGCCGCTAAATAAAGGGACCTTGCCGCCCGAGAAGAGGCTCTTGCTGCCAAGCAACGCGACAAGGAGGAGGAGATCCAGAGTATGCTTGCGTAGCGGACCCAAGAGCTAGAGCAGGGCCATAACCAGGCCATCGAGACTCTAACCCAGGCTCACACCACCAAGCACTCGGAGGCCGTCAAAGTCGCGGAGGGCGCTGAGGCCGCCAAGGCAGAGTTGGAGTCCAAGGTGTCGAAGCTTAAAGAGGAGCTCGTCAACAAAACCCAAGAACTCTCAACCGTCAACAACTCCTTGGCAGACCTCAATTCAAAGCTCGCAACTCGGGAGAAGGACTTGGAGGTTGGCAGGGAAAAAGATAAGAAGCTACTGGAGAGCTGGGAAAAAGATAAGGCTGAGCTTGCCAATGCTGCGAACTCTTTTGAGGAGCACAGGAAAACCGTGGATCTATGGACTGGTCGCCTTGTCGACGTTGCCAAGCGTCTCGCTGCTCAGGTGAGCATCATGGACAAGGAGGAACATCGCTTTACAGTTGGCGAGCATGACTCCAGAAGCGCCAGCCTCTCCCTCTTCTTCGACGGACTCCTTGAGATATTGAAGAAACATCATGAGAAGAGATCCTCTAGCATTGCCAATGAGTCTCGGAAGTTTTGCATCGAGGTCGTCTCCAAGATACTTGTCAAGATTATCTGCCGGAATCCTAACATCGACATCTCCAAGGCCTTCAAGACCTTGCCGCCAGGGACGGACACCATAGCTGCTGAAAGAGCCATCATTCCCCTTATCAACAAGATCAATCAGATCCCGAGGACTGAGGGTGATCGCAGGGATTAGCCTCCCTTGTCGTTCTTTGTTACAAATGTAGTTTATGCACAAGACAAATTTATCTTAGGTCAGACTACACTTGGCTTTGATGTACTATAACTTGCGTTTGAGATGGATGTATGTGCGCTGTTCTCCTTATTCCGTTCTGTCTTTGCATGATTTTTGTACCCTATGCTTGCCGGAAGCTTGCTGGTGAGCACACTCTTGTCGCAAGTGCTTGAGGAGCAGGTCCTTAGCAGCTTGCCGGAAGTGTCGCTGCCGGCAAGGTCACGCTTGACGGTCACAACGAGGCTGCTTAGGTTGCTGAGCGAACTTGAAGCAAAGTAAGAGCGCAGTCGATCATGACATGGATCCTTAGCGTGTAGGTTTCTCATACAACTGCCAAAGTCATTCAAGGAGAGTCACAACTACAACAAAGAATCTATTTCAAAGTTTTGCAACTTAGCTCATTCCTTGTTGTACCTCTTGCCGTATGGTGATATCTTGAACGCGTCCTTTGGTAGCCATACCGTCACTCCCCCCAGGAAACTTGTACGTGAGGAATCCTTCCTTCCTTTAAGAAAAATAAAGAAAAGAAAAGAGGAGGCTGGAACCTCGGTGGTTCATTAATCACCTTGTGCAAGGGAAAATGTAACACAAGACTGCGTGCAACACATAAATATATATGTACTTGACAAAGAATTGTGAAACATCTAACTTTTATTTATTTTGCACGGGATCTACGCCCGGCTTTGTACAAAGGATTACATGCCTTGATGGCAAATTTGTACAAAAGAGGTTGCCCGGCAACCGCGCCTTACGGGTAAAATTTACGAAGATGCTCAATATTTCATGAGTTTAGCACCGGAGTGCCATCTTTGGTCTCTAGGTGGACTGTGCCGGGCCTAGTGACTCGTATTACCCGGTAAGGGCCTTCCCACTTCGGCGTCAACTTGTTTTTTATCCTTCGTGGATCGAATCTGACGAGGAACAAGGTCGCCTTTCTCAAGA